>OY756242.1:8800000-10050000 GCA_963576875.1 Acrobasis repandana | reverse complement strand
CCCTTTTGATGGTTGAAATAAATGATTTTTTTTTAATGGCTTAACGTGCCTTTTGAACGTACGGAAAGGGGTGGTGGCAAATCTTATTCTATTTTGCCGTCACCACACGGCCAGGTCAGGCAGTTTCAAGAAGTATATAAACCCTTTTCCTATCATCACGCCCACTGTGACCTTTGGGTCTTGTGGCCCAAGATACTATCTACCCCGTTATGGATAAAGATGTTATCTATCTTTCTAAATTTAAGAGCTATGCTCTTGTCGGTGGAGTATGAATTCTCTACCATTTATCTCTCTTATCCGCCACCTGTTTTACTTCGCTGTACGACACGACGTTCACCTTCTCCTTTATCTGTTTCATGTAGCTATGCCTCTTTCCTTTAATGATAGTTTTTATGAAGTCGTCGTGTCATAGCAGATGACCCAAGATTTTTTCTCGTCTATTCTCTAATATATCTAGACTGCACATTGTCTCTCCTACTCTTCAGTCATAATATATACCTACCCATATACTCGTATGAAAACACGTAAAAGCTTACTGGATAGGTAGGTAATGACATGATGAAGTGATCTCCACAGTCGCATCTCGCGTTCGTTACTCTCCGTCGACGACAACCGAGTTGACGAGATGCCCGTCAACTCGTCGGCGCACCGCCGCTCGCACAGGAAGAAGCACAAGAAGCGCAGCCACAAGAAGAAGAACAAGAACAAGTTCATATTGAGGATCGAGAGGACTGTGCCTCCCACTCCGGGGCAGGTATGTGGAAAACTTCATAATAACATTCGGGTCATTTTGCGAATGAATCTTTTTCAGGTCATTTTGCGTTAAATGTGCTGCATATTAGGCCCTTTACTTTGTTAAATTATTCTTCTTCTGTTTCTGGCTCCCTTTTTGACCATTTTATAACTCACAGGAGGATTTTAAGATTTTACAGAAACTAAATATGTAGGTATTGATAAGAGCTTAAATATCGTCTCTTTTTTTATTTGTAATAATTTGTGTTATTAAGTGATTCGGATTCCGACATTAGGGAAATATCAGTAGATATTGAGTAAAGTTGTTTTGTATATTTACAACGTGGAAGGGACATACCCGTAATAAATCTAACCACGGCCTATACTAGATCACTAAAGTATAATGAAATTAAAATAACAGCCAAATAACAAAAAAAAAATGGCATTTCCATACAAAAGTGTGCGGCTGCCCAGGCGATTTGTATGGGAATGTCGATTTTTTTTTGCTTTTCTGACTGTTTTAATTTCATTATACTTTAGTGATATAGTATAGCCCGTGGTTCGATTTATTACGTTCGATTTATTAAAAATAAATGTACAAATTGTTATCCACGTATCGTGAAAAGTATGATTCGCAAAATGACCTGTTCCCATGATTGTATTTAATGAGTGTAAGAAAAAGCAAGATTTCACAAGTCAGACCGCCTTATGCCATTAATTTTGAAAATAACTTCTACTCCGACATCTCCCCATTGTGTTTTCATACTCGTTAAGTTGTACAGACGGTTAATCAGATACCTGTGCCACCGCGCGCGTCGCGCCCTACGTGAGGCGGTTCGGCAGTAGGTATCTTCACTTTCCTAAGATTTGTATGTATTTGGCTCATAGCATGGACGAACAAATACAAGAGGACGGACAACCTTCATACTTTGAAGCGTTATTCGATTTTTAGTTTAAATGTTATAACTAGATGGAGCTACTAGTTCAGAAGAGGGTAGTTTCGTAGTGGTGCCGCTTAATTTCGGAAAGATGGCGTTAATTAAGCGTTAAATTTCTACGAAAAAACAAGCGCCATCTCTGATTTTTCGTGGATACCGTCAACCTAATTACCCAGCATCCTTTGTATGGCTAGCAGGCGAGAAAGTGGTAACATCTAGAAATAATACAAGATTTTGGCTTATTGTATGGGCTTGTCAGTCCTCTTGTATTTGTTCATCCATCTTAAGGACCGTATGCACAAAGCCACGTGGTTGGATTTGGATCTGAAATATGCAAAATTTTCCCGCTAGGGGAATAAAAATGTCAAGATGAAGTTGCATAGAGTTAATAATGTGTAAACGGGACAATAGATGTAGGTAATCATAAATTGTAACGTAGAATTAGTATACAGCTTACTTTTTTCTTTTCGTCAAGACTTCCAGTCCGCGATACTTATTAAAATTTTCAAATCAATCAAATCAAAGAATTATTTTGTTTGAATTATTATTTCTGAATAAAGGCCTTGGCAGACGTCATTATAATGTACTTAACACTTTAGTAGACAGGCTATCAGTAGAAAAAGTAAAGTCGAAAATACAGTAGTGTGCGTGAATGCATGACGTTAATTTAAAAAGCGAGTTTAAATATATGTGAAATTCATATAGCACTTTCTAAAAAATCCAAGTTATAGTTATTCGAATCTTGCGTAAAATTTATTACTTTTTCAATTTATTACTCGACCTCCGTGGCGATTCCTTAACACGCTAGTCCGTCACTCGGAGGTTCTGGGTTCGATCTCCAGCCAAGGCAAGTTGGTAAATGGCCTTTTTTAATTTGTCCTGGTTCTTGGGTGTTTATTTTATCCCATCAAAAACATAAATGTAAAAACGCCAAGTTCAAATTCCGACAAAACAATTGAAATTTAAATAGCTGCCAAGTTATGTAGGCAGAGAAAAAAATGTGTGGTGTGAGACGTCGTTGAATAGGTCTTGCAAAAATATTTTAAGATTATGATTAGAAATCTCAACTAAATCATTCTAATAGTTTCGTAGCAAATTGGCTGTGACTTACGGACAGACAGACAAGCGAAACCCTAAAAACACCAAAAAATCGGTTCGTATACAAATTTCCCGGGCACACTTTTGTATGAAAATGCAGATTTTTTTGTTTTTTGACTTATTTTAATATCATTATACTATACCAGCAGTCCACCCTGGCTTCGCCCTTGGTAGACACAAAGCCTCACTCGGGGATAGTGTACCTTTCCAACGGTGAAAGTTTTTTTTAAATCGGTACAGTAGTTTCGGAGCCATGTAATGCAAAAAAACAAACAACCAAATCTTTCCTCTTTATAATATTATTCCTCATTTGAAATAAATTATTAACTCGTAAATATCGTGAAAGTTCCCATATTTCTCAATGTTAGGCACTAGCCATTTAAATTATTTGCCGTTGAAACTATTATTGGTGTTCCGTCTAGTTTTAAAACTTGCCTTTAGGAGGAGGAGGCAAGTCTTAAAGCTAGACGGACTAATGTAAATACTTTCAACGGTGGTTCATAAAATAATTTAAAGGGCTATCTAGTGCCTAACATTGAGAAATATGGGAATTTTCACCACATTTATGAGTTAAAAATTTATTTTAAATGAGGGCGCCACTTCAAGGTCATTTGCTTCTAACTTCATCTTAAGAGCAAAAGTGGAAAAATCTTATCGGCCCATATTTGTCCTATTTTAATAGGTATCTGCCCATAAACCACACTGGGCAGGGTTGATGATCGCAAACATGGTATAAATCGTTTGCGCAGCGGACGTTGCTACCCATTCTGTTATACCTATATCTACCTTACTCGTCTCTTACGACGCTCATAAGAGGGAAAAATTGAATTGTAGTATATTCTATTTGCTAAACTACAATATACATTGGTCTACCATGTTATAAGCCTTGAAACTGCCTTCATCGGAGACCCGCGACGAGCTCAGTCCGTCTCTGTCACAAACCTTACGTGCAATTGAGACACGTGACCCGGCGACGGTGTCAGCTATCTCTGTCGCACGTAGGGTTTGTGACAGAGACGGACTAAACCCGTCGCGGGCGTCCGTTTGACGTAGTTTAAAGCTTAAGGTTTCGTCGGGCACACTTTTGTATGAAAATGCAGATTTTTTTTGTTTTTTGACTGTTATTTTAATATCATTATACAAACAACCAAATCTTCCCTCTTTATAATATTAGTATAGATAAATAGCCTACTATAGCCTGCCTGCCTAGCCAAGTATAGATCTAGTATAGCCTGTGGTTCGATATATTACGCATAATGTCAATTCGTATTTTGATATACATTCATGGGGAAAAGTTGTTCAAAATTTCAGACTGAATCACCCCTCAAAATAATTGTAAAACCCTAATTAAACAGCACCTTTTATTACAAAAACAGTTAATATGATTCCGCGACCCGAGGAAGTTCCAATCCGATTTGCACCCTAATAGCCAATTAAAAAATGTAGGTAATAAATCAAACCAAATTATTTTTTTCATTGACTTAATTTTCAATAAAATTAAAAAAAATGCCGTATCTGCGACAGCATTACATCTTTGCTTGAACGTCAACAAAATGTCAAAACTGTACCACAGTGTAGCAAAAGTATGACATAATTTGGCAGTTTGTACATAGTTTTTTATTGAAATATTTTAGACTGTAATGCAATTTTACGTGATTCGAAAATGAATTTTTTTGAAAAATTCGACACGGTCTTCTTCCTAACCGCCCGGCGGGCAACTGAATTTGTATCGGAGAAACATGGCCGCCATTTCAGAGAATTTTGTCAAAAACGTTGCAAAAAGTCCAATTTAAATTTTTTTTTTTTTATTATTTCGTGATTTCGTTGTAAGCAAATATTAAGAATAATGTTTCAAAATAGCCTTTATTTTTATAAAATATATGCAATCCCTTGTTAGAATATTTCTTTACGCAGAAAAACAAGCCAGTTTATAGCAAGATTTTCTAAAATATTTCTTTCAGGTTTCTTTACAATTATCTTACTTTTTCTTAATGAAAATTAAAAAAAATCGGTTTTCGTCTACTGGCTAGTCTATTTACCTATAACTAGGTATGTAATTTTCTTAGTGATCTTTTCTACTTAAGCCATAACTATTGCCCGCGCAATGTGCGTTTTGCATGTTTTTGGGTAAATTCAATGCTTGTTTTTAGGAAAACTACAAAATATTTTAAAAAATCCTTTTTTTCGTCTACTGTCCCAACTCTTCCTCTATCTATGTGTATACATTATTTGACTTAAATCAAACGCTTTCTGTACAAACTTGTTGCCCGCGCAAATCCAGATTACATGGTGCCGACCCTTAATAGCAAATAATGTTTGAATTTTTAAATCTTTATTTTTATTTTCTGCTTATCACGTCATTATTATTGTAATGTTTTATTTTCAGCAACAGCCTCACGAGACTGCGACCGAGCACTTGGAGGTCGACATCCGCTGCACGCACCGCAGGCTGTACCCCAACAACTCGTTCGTTAGAGATCTTGTGTCTGTTCTCAACATGCATGACATCAAGGTATTTAGTATTTATTAATTTTTTTATACAGCTGACTCTGCAGGTTTTGCCTACTGCGCCATGCGTGTATACATGTATTTTACAACTATTTATATTACTTAATCTACCAACTTATTACAAATTATCTTCAAAAATACCCTTGAACTCATTCAGACTGCAACAAAATAGCCTAGGTCGGTCACGCTAGCTACTAGGTTCAAGTAAGGATTATCGATCTCTTCTTTGGACGTGTGGGACAGACAAACAAAACACACTTGTTTATAACATTAGCAAGGATTATGACGCGTAATGCCAGTTGAGCTTTTACAAATGGGACATTTTGCGAATCGAACATTTTTAACCATATGAAATTTGAAGAGTGAATATTATATTATAATAATAGTATGTTAATTACAACTACATACTGTTAGTTACAGTTACAACAAACTTTATCATATTATTGCAAATTACAAGCAAACATTTGCTATAAAAATATGCCAATGTAAAAAAATATTTGAATATGGACTGCCCTTGTAATTTTTTTTTATGTAACGCGACCAGTAGGTACTGAAAAGTTCAAACTGCGAACTCTTTATTTATAAATCCTGAACAGTGTTTTTAAAATGAATTGAAAAAGGGTTCTGCAATAAAATGTAAAGAAATAAGATATTACCTTAATCTATTTTTTGTTTTGTTTTTATAGCATCCGGTAAGCACAATTTAGTTTGAGACTGAAATAATAATATAAAGTTTCATGATACCTATACTCGTATTGGCTTAATCAGAAAATATGAGAGAATAAGTATTGCAATATCTTAATAATGTATGTAGGCGTGAGAGTGGCTGCAGAGGCAAAGTTATTGATTAAATATTTGATTCAATCTATAAAAGAAAAACTTAGAATGTACCAGCTGCTTCTCTTCCCGGGCAGATCGTATAAATCGATTAAGGGTATTGGCGGAAATGCGAATCATTTTAATAGGCGATACGGCTAGCAACCCATGACTGTTTTAATTCTCTCCGCGCCCGCCATCAAGCTAAACATGGCCTTTGAGTCTTACGGTCCTGGACTTTGTCTACCCCGTTGGGGATAGAGACGTGATCATTCTTCTGTATCTGTATTTGATTCGAAAACACACAAGAATTAAGTAATATTTTTTTTACAGGTGATAAATAACGGGCGGGTGTTTGAAAGAAACCGCGTGTCCCAACTCCCTCCCCGCGTGGAGAAGAAGGAGAAGCTGATCAAGGAACTTGAGCTCATCCAGCCGCCCGCCGAGCAGCAGCGGCCCGAGGTATTATTTCTTACCAGCTGAAGCCCGCGGCGTTGCCCGCTTGATCAAAGAATATTTGGCAATCCCACAGGAACCTTTTTTTCCGAGATGTAAAGTATCCTATATTTTAATCCAAGTTCTAAGCTATCTACATGCCAAATTTAATATCAATCCGTTCCGCGATTTTGGCGGGAAAACGACAAACATACATACAAAATAATAATTTGCGCCTGTGGCGACCGCGAATACGATGGTTATGGCAACCCTTCCCAAACTGAAGTGTCGTGACGGTTCGCTATATCTCTCCTACGGTAAGGTAGGTAAGTGAAGGAGAAGTCTTTTCTTGGTGTCCAATCTCTCTCTCTTTAAGGGTGGGTTGCTACACACTTATTCGAGTCGGAAATGTTGGTTCGGCAGTAGATATTTGTCTAACAATAAAGCCTAACGAAGCAATTATATCGGCTTTTCTCCCAAATATTAATCTACATACGAGTATATTCGATTTTACTGCCCGGTTGTGCCGATGAGTGCCGGCCCGGTAAGTGTGTAGCAACCCTGACACCTCAACTTCACGTATGCACAAAACGGCAACGTTGGTGAGGCATCAATTGCCAAACAACGTTGCCGTTCTGTGCATGCGTAAATGAAACTCCATGTTTGAAATTTTCTATTTCGTACGTGTACACTTGCTTAAGGTGGAGGTATAGGCAAATGACCTTGAAGTGGCGCCCTCACTTGAAATAAATTATTAACTCGTAAATATGGAGATAATTTCCATATTGCTCTTCGTCATGCACTAGATAGCCCTTTAAATTATTTTATGAACCACCGTTGAAAGTATTTACATGAGTCCGTCTAGCTTTAAAACTTGCTTCCGCCAAAAGTGGCCACGGCAAGTTTTAAAGCTAGACGGATCACCAATAATAGTTTCAACGGCAGTTCATAAAATAATTTAAAGGGCTATCTAGTGCATGACGAAGAGCAATATGGAAATTATTACCATATTTACGAGTTAACAATTTATTTCACACTTCAAGGCCATTTGCCTATATCTTCGCCTTAAGGTAAATACCAAGCAGAAGTGGCGCCCTCATTTGCCTTTAGGAGGAGGAGGCAAGTCTTAAAGCTAGACGGACTAATGTAAATACTTTCAACGGTGGTTCATAAAATAATTTAAAGGGCTATCTAGTGCCTAACATTGAGAAATATGGGAAATTTCACCACATTTATGAGTTAACAATTTATTTTAAATGAGGGCGCCACTTCAAGGTCATTTGCTTCTAACTTCATCTTAAGAGCAAAAGTAGAAAAATCTTATCGGCCCATATTAGTCCTCTTTTAATAGGTATCTGCCCATAAACCACACTGGGCAGGGTTGATGATCGCAAACATGGTATAAATCGTTTGCGCAGCGAACGTTGCTACCCATTCTGTTATACCTATATCTACCTTACTCGTCTCTTACGACGCCCGTAAGAGGGAAAAATTGAATTGTAGTATATTCTATTTGCTAAACTACAATATACATTGGTCTACCATGTTATAAGCCTTGAAACTGCCTGCATTGGAGACCCGCGACGAGCTCAGTCCGTCTCTGTCACAAACCTTACGTGCAATTGAGACACGTGACCCGGCGACGGTGTCAGCTATCTCTGTCGCACGTAGGGTTTGTGACAGAGACGGACTAAACCCGTCGCGGGCGTCCGTTTGACGTAGTTTAAAGCTTAAGGTTTCGTCCATGGACACGCGACGCCACACGCGGCGCAACACGCGGCACAACACGCGACACGGCGTCCTTAGTTGTCAGATAACTCTCGACCTTACTGTCGCCGAGCAAGACCGATTTTAGCCTGATCTCGTGCAGCATTTCTTCGCGCACGCGCCGCGTTTCGCCACGCATCGCCTGTCGCGTCGCGTGTCGCGCCGCGTGTCCGTGGACGCGCACTAAGAGTTGAAGCGTGTGTCACATAGATGCTGCCCCGGCCGCAGCCGGCCGAGGCGCTCCGCCAGCTGAAGCACCCGCTGCGCAAACACAAGCGTCCCCCCCCGCGGCCGGCTCCCCCCCCGCCCCCGCCGCCCCCGGCCCCCGCCCCGCCCGCCGCCGACCGCGGCTTGCAACACAAGATCATCATAGAGGACTTTGTGGAGATGCCCACCACCACGCAAGCTGCCAAGGTAATAACTTCCAACATTTAACCATCGCCACTTCAATAAATATTCAGGTAGTCAGGTACTGGGCTAATAAAGTTAAAAAAAAAACCGGTCAAATGCGAGTCGGACTCGTACTTGAATGGTTCAATGTTAGATTTGTCAGATTTTATAGAAATACCTAAATGATTCTGATACGTAACTCCGTACAATGTGTGATTTGTCGCTATATATTTATTTATTTAATTTTTTAAAACGCTGAGAAAAAACACGTTTCTTGTATGACGACCCGCATTTTCAACTTTATCTTATGTTTAGTATTTATTATAACGGCCACAGTACTTTCAGTAGTACGTCGAAACTTTCACCGATTATATACATAATCGGTGAAAGTTTCGAGTATCTCGGTATTACGGTTCAATAGATAGAGCCCTGTGACAGACGGACGGACACACAGCGGAGTCTCAGTAATAGGGTCCTGAAAAACCTTCAACACGGTAACAAAAACATCTAATGGAACAAATAAGTTGGTGAAACTCACAATATTGCGGAAAAATCGGAACTAAATTAGTCTCCTGCGTTACTGAGTACTAGCTACCTGCACCCGGTTTCTAGGTCTGATGATACTGATTGAGTCTCCTCCCACCCACACGCCCACCGAAACGCTGAAAGTGGCCTTCGAAATCTATGGTCCCTTACAGGGTAGACAGAGTATCAGAGTATGTAGTAGACTCTGTCTACTTCGCGAGGCATAAAGACATGATTGAGTGTAGATGAAGCGAGATAGGTCTGTCGGGATCGTAGCAAGCGGAGGTGCATAGTCTCTGCCTACCACAGTGGGAAACAGACGTGATAGTATTTATTTATTATATCTTTATTGAACACAAAGGTACAAAAGGTGGCCTTAACTCTACCAGTCAACCTTTAGGAAAAACATAAGAAACAATTTTATTATGTATGTGTGTATGTTAGCCGTGTAACTTCCAGCTTGGAATAGGACCACTCCATCTCTGTATGTGGATGTCGTAAGACGCGACTAAAGGACTATACATAAACATCTCATACTATAACCGCATTCACAAGGAGGGTTAACGTCGAGGTAAAACTTTTCGCACAAATGCATTCCCTAAGAGGGTTGACGTCAGCCAGGCGGCCGGTCGTAGAACTATAGCCAGATCATATAAATTGTTTCGGTACATTAAAACTGTTCTTCTCCACTTCGCTAGGTCTTTGTTATCCTTGGGTGACCATTGACATGCATGTTATATTTGGAGAAGAAAAAGCGGGAAAGCGGTGCTCGAGCTCCAAAGTGGCACAGCTGAAGATGCAACCGGGAACGCGCTAAGATGAAGAAGTATATATATATATTTATATATAAATATGTATTTTTTTATTATGTATGTATGTTATTTTTCGTTCCAGTCAACATTTGTTCTTTCGCAGCGCTACCGGCTGCGCAAGCGCAACAAGCACAACAAGTCGCACCGCTCGGAGTCCGCCCCCGCCTTCCCCGGCTCCCCCCCGGCGGCCCCCCCGCGCCGGCCGCCCCCCGCCGGCCCGGCCGCCCCGCCCGTGCCGCAGTCCGCCAGGGACGCGCTGCTAGCGCTGCTCGGGGACAAGATTGACAAGGCGACCAGATCACAGAATACGTGAGTTATCCTAAGGTTCAATACTCAACGTGTAATTCACTATTAGTATAATGATATTAAAATAAAAAAGATTCACCATTTCTATACAAAAGTGTGCAGCTGCCCCGGGCAGTAACTATTATTTTAATTTCATTATACTATATTGATCATGTGTAGCCCGCGTATGTCAATTATACGTTGTATAACGTTAAACAAAATATACTTAAACTAATTTAAGGGTAGATCTAATCCATGATATTTATCATAATTTTTATTGTCTCTCAATCTGTTATATGTATAGAGGCCAACTTTGTCATCTGTTTACTTTTCCTAAACAAAAAATTTTGCTTTCCATAGAAACTGATCAGCTGATGCTTGCTGCTTCAATGAGAAGGACTTAATACTCTTACATTACGATATGTGCGTTATGGTGGTTATAACACATGAGACGGAATTTCAGCCCGAGCCGAAGGCGAGGGCGTAATAGAGCCGAGTGTGTTTAACCAAGATACGCACGTATATCGTACGACGTTTTTCAACACACTTGCAAGGAAAAATACTTAATAAACTGATTTTTTTTATTTTAACTAAACTCAACCATAAAACTGTGATGTGCATTGTTGTTTTCCCGCCGGTTTACTTTTTAAAATCAGCGCGGCTCCTACTGGCTGGCGCCGTGCGGTGGGCCAGTTCTAAATTTGAAAAATAAACAATTTGAAGCATATAAATAGCAAATAGTGCGGTTATAGAATATGCGAGTAACTTCACTTTTTGCGTTTATGAACTGCTTTATATATCTAAAGCTGTTGAATTTAGATCCATTTTACGACCAAGTGTGTTGAAAAATTTATCATATTATTTCCATGAATTTAGGTTGAAATTTAAATAAAAACGCGCCATGTCTCTGCTCGCGCCAGATTTAGTATGGCTTGGTTCTAAGCAGATCATTATTATTTCGCCTCTCTAAAACATCGTGTATATTAAATAATGAAATAAGAAATGGGAAAAAAAATACCACGCGTTAGGATAGTGGGAAAAAGCATCGTCGTACTGAGACCAGGTCACAGGTTCAAATCTCACTCACGTGGTGATTTTTCACCATTTCTTATTAAATTATTTAGTTTGAGTACTTTAATACTGCATCTTGAATGCCTGAAAACTGTATAAAGATATAGTGTATGTTCACAATTCTCTTGTGTGCAGCGTGCTGCGTCCGCCGGCGCCGGTCCGCCAGCCGGAGAGACAACCAGACAGAGAAGCAGAGAATGAAGAGAGACAAGCGGAGAGGCAGTCGGCCGTGCAGGCGGACAGCACGTGGCGCGAGCAGAACCCGCCGTCGGGCTCGTCCAGCGAGGACACGCCCATGGCGCTGCCCACCAGCTTCGAGAACTTTAACGCCGGTGAGAACACCTACATATTCATATTCATTCATATTAATTTATTTACAAAAAATTGGTACACATGCACATTACCTTACAAAAGAGTTATTACGAGTATTTTACAAATCTTCCCTTTATGAGACATTGTGAATTCTAAAATTAACCAAAAAGGAAACATATTTTTAATACCTACAAGATATACGTTTAAGAAAGTATTACTCGAGTACGGGAAAATTCTTACTGAAAAGTCTAAATTATCAAATTAATCCAAGCTCGGATGGATGATGGCGCTACGGATGTCAAGTCGTATCGTTCATCACTACATGGCGTTCTTGGTAGCCGGGGGTTTACAATTTGCCTAGCAAATAAACTTGTTTTACTATTATGTTTTCTATCTTTATACCCCTCCGCCAGACACTCGGGCCGAGAAGGTCCAGTCGCTGCGGCGCGAAATACCAGCCTCCGCGTCCGAAGAGGCGCACCAGGCCGAGGACCTCGTGCAGAGATACCACGAGCTGGAGGCGGACCCTGACACTGAAGGTAGACAGGTTAGTTCCGCTTCCACCACCTACCGTTCTCACTTTGGTGGCAGATGTGAAGCGGAGAGAAGATGACGGTGAGTAAATTCTGTTACGAGAGCTTTCTGATGCACTTGGTCGACGTGACGTTCCTTATTCCTATACCCAGTGACGAGGCGAACAAGGGTACTACGACCTCGGGGCAGACACATCTGTGTACAGTGAATACAGAAGGTAAACAGGTTAGTTCTGATTCCGCCCGAAAATAAATTTAAAACAATTATCAAAACAAGACATTAAATTTGAGTTCATTCCAACATTCGTTTGTCATTTTGGTGTCATTTAGGAGGCCGTTGTGAAATTGTAATTCATTATTTTATCTTGAGGTAAATAAAGAGTAAAAATAGGCAACTGCCTGGCCTTATAATGTAACATAAACAAACACATATTCATAATAAAAAATATACACAATATTATAACACACAACGAAGATAGACAATTAGTTGAAAGCTACTTACGTTTGTTATTTTGGTGGCATTTTTGTACCAAATAACATTTTATTTGCGATTTAATAGTGAAAAACACAGCTAGACGAAATTATCGTGTATATTTAAAGTGATTTATTTACACAGATGCGTTCGAAAAAAAAAGTCCGCATAGAGACTACCGACGACGAGGAGAAGAAGCGGAAGTCCGAAGAAAGCGGAGAGCAGAAGCAGAGAAAGCGGAACAAACCCGTCAAGGTGAGGTCTAAGTTTCTTCTCAGCAGTGGTCGTTCTGTAACGCTAATAGTTTGTAGCTTAATCATTAAAAAAAACGAGCGAGCCTTACAGTAGTCGCATATGATGTGTAACATCGGATCTCACCTAGTCAAATCAAATAGCGCGCGCTTCCCCGGCTTCCTGTTACAGATGTCCGTCGCATCGCACTTCGATCGCACGTAACAACTCACAGAAATTGCAGGAAAACGGGAGGAAAGATGTAACACATCAAAAATTAGTATTTAAATTAAAAATCCCTGATTTTCACCCTTGTGTTTTGTAAATGGCTAAACTGATTTCGATCAAACATAGCTAAGAATACTCTCGAATAAGTCACATTTGAAACAATAACCGTCTTAGTATAAAACGCGGACTAACTTTAGTACTTGGTTTAAACTATCATCCGCCCAAAACAAGAAAACCTCCCGCAATATGTCACATTCTCTTTTTTCACTTTTATTTTTATTTGGGTGAATTCAAAGTCTTGATTTTATAATGAGGTAAGAAACTTTATCAAATTGCTTGACATATACACAGCGCAGACTCCATCATGTTAAGTGCTACGGCCGCGGATGTAAATGTTTTCACATGGCTATTCTTTGGGCTTTCTGTCTCCAGCGTTACTGCTTACACAGGCGACACGTCAAACGTATAACACCCTTTCGTATCAAGGATTAAAAATGACCTTCAATTACGTTTTTAACGCCCGACAAAAAAGAGGGGTGTTATAAGTTAGACGCTAATGTCTGTCTGTCTGTGGCATCGTAGCGCTCGAACGGATGGATCGATTTCGATGCGGTTTTTTTTTACGTAAAAGCAAGTTCCTTGCGGTGGTTCTTAGCTATGTTTGATGAAAATCGGTTCAGCCGTTTAAAAGTTATTGGGGGTTAACGCTTGAAAGACAGGGCTTTCTCTAGCAAATAATAGATGGCGCTACGGATATCAAGTCGTATCGGTAGTTCCGCTACTCATCACTAGGTGGCGTTCTTGACAGTCGGTTTTTTTTTATTTGCCTAGCCAATAAACTTGTTATCCCTAATGAGACGGGAGTATTTTAAATACAACTTTTAGCGTGATGGTGGGTGAGAAGGTGGAAAAATAAATCAAAATACTGGTGGGGCGCTAGCCGCATGGCTTATTAACATGATACGCATTTTCGCCTTTTACGATCTGCGCGCGAAGGGAAGCAGCTGGTACATTCTATTTTTTTTTCTTTTCTTTTCTCCCAGAACAGCATGGGAGAAGAGGTTGTTCATTGATTAAATCAGTTTAACTTCGCCTCCAGGTCACCATGAGGAACAACTTCACGTTTAACATCGGGGACGAGTTCTTCGCCTGGAGGACCAACAATGACGACGTCGCGTGAGTTCACTTTCTTCTTCTTCTTCGGAGCACGAGGTCGATCCTCACTGGGCGCTACTTGTACCTCTGAGTTTGTACTCGTGTACGGACACTTTCATCTACTACCACTTGCTTCTGGGTGAATCCGAGTAAATGTTAATGACGGTGTAAAAACGGTAATGATAACAGTCAAATGGTAATTATGTAATGTAAGATTATTAATATTAATATCATCACCATTACCTGTTATCATTACCATTTTTACATCGTCATTATCATTTACGACGAAATTCTCGGATTCCCCCTTCTTGGGCCGTAACCACAGAATTAATAAGAGTATTTCATAGTCCCTTGCAATATGCGTCCCCGTCCTCCGTCCCCGCACCTCTCCCCCGGTCTCGCCTTGTCGTAAGCCGAGACCGGGCGCACGCATTGCCGTGTGCACGGTTGTATAGTTTCGTTTGTAGTAGTGTAGGCATAAATGATATTCCGCTTCTATGAAGTGCCATTCCTGTGCCGCGTCGAATCCTGACATCTGAGTTGAATTTAAGATGCAGCTGTCGGCATAAATTCAAAAATTGGATAGAGATAGTTGGATTCGCTATAGATGCAAAACTAGTGTAGCGTTATCCCGGTTGCATCCTCAGCTGTGCTGCTTCGGAGCCAGGAGCGCGCACACCAGCTTTAGCTATTAGATTATATGTTGATGGTTACCTAAGGACGCTAAAGACTATGCGAAATGGAAAAGCAAAAGCCATTAAAACGACCTACATGTAGTTTAACGACCGGCTGTCTTTCACATCAAATCTCCTGATAATGCAGTTTGTACTTAGTCCTTTAGTCGCCTCTTACATCTACAGCTGTTGCCAGTGTTGCCGTTTTTAATAATTATTTTATTTCATTTCATTCAATTTGTACATTTCATTCATTCAAATATTAACTAAATATTATTTTGTCAGTGACATCTTGGGCGAGCTAGCCATCCCGTCCAACGCGTCCCCGGATGCGCCCCCCATCGAGGCCTGGGTGCGCGCCGCCACCAACACCGACACCGATGCCAATACCAACACCAAAGCCAACACCAATGCCAATACCAACGCAAATAACAATATTAACACCAATACCGACTCCTACACCTACACCGTGCCCCCCGACGTCCGCAACACTCTCGCCAACCGCGACGACAACGAGGTGTTGAGGTACGGGGACAGGAATGACGTCACGTATTCCGAGTCCGGCGAGGATTACATGAAGGTGCTGACCGGGCGCGGCGTGCTGGACGACGAGGACTCCAACAGCGTGTCGCGCTCCGACAGCGCCGGGGACTAGGCGGGACTATTTTTAACAACTTCCTAATTAATGTTTCCCGAAATATGAAACTGGTGTTTCATAAAAAATACAGGACCGAAATACCATTTTTGTAATGATTGCTGAACGAATCGTTTTTCCATACAAAAACCGTTAGTTTAATGACTCCGCTTTTCAAAAATGGGTCCACAGAACTGTCACTTGAAATTTGTGCACTTAATTAAAATTGATGTACATTGTTTGTGAACGAAACGATAGAAAATAATTCATGACTTGTAAACGGGAAATGAATTTGAGAAGCAGTCTCACTTTTTTCGTTTTATGAAAGAAAGAAAAACTGGGTGAAAAAAACCTAAGTTTGCTGATTTGTACGTTATCTTTACAGTAATGAATACAAACAAAAACGTATGTTTGATAGTCCACAGTAGTATTTTTATACGTAAATTAGTGTGTTGTTAAAATGTTAGTTTGCAACACTGTGTTAAATTGAAGCAATAATATTCTTTTTTTACAAAAAGACGAAAAGTAGAAACAATATTTGTTTGTTTGTAATAACTTTATTGTACTTAGAAAACACATAAGAGATTAATTTGTTTTCTAGGAGATTATCGAGTTATGTTTGATTCCTGCTAAAAGAGAGTTTGTCTGTAGTTGTGTCAATTTTCTTACAATACTTGAATAACGGTCATGCTGCAGCACTCGTAATGAGATTTCTATTTTGTTAAAATTGTATATTTTATTTTTTCAAAGGTTTTTATAACAAAAATCTAATAACAGCTTATTTATAGAATCAAGTCCCTGTTACTATGGATTAACTGATCTAACGTTGGGAATTATTTCTTTGTGAGAACTATACTTTTAGTTAAGGAATAGGTGACGTCATAGATATATACCAAATGTATAAATATATGTATCTTGAAGTAAGTCAACTTAGCAAGTACCCCCGCGGCAGTAGCGGGTTTAGGGGGGGTTAGATAGGCTTAGCCTCCCCCCCCCCTCCCCAAAGCATCTGAGTCCCTCCATGAAAAAAAATAGGGTCCCAGAACGCAGAATTTACATTGTTTACTTTAACCTAACTCTCATTGGATTCAAGCCCCTCTCAAACAAAAATCCCGGACCCGCCACTGCCCCGCGGCTATTTGGCACAACCCTCTTTCGGAGTTGACTTACTATCCTTCTTCTTGCCGCGTCTCTGGTAGCATCTTCAGCTGTGCTGCTTCGGAGCCAGCATTTCAGGGTTACATGGTGTAACTTATTCCTTCCTTTTAGAGTAGTAACTTGGTGCTCCATAAGTGTACTTAATAGATATATGTTTTTGTAAGATAAACACGAGGTTTGAAGCTTCCAAGAATAATTCTAAAAAGCTTCTCAGAAAAGAATAGGCATTTAAATTTAGGCCTTAAGTCGTAATATTTAAGTATATTTTACAAAGACAAGATAATTGTTGATGATTTTTTTTCATACTTGACCAATCGTGTCCCTTGCGTAACTGGCGTTATTATAAAATATATTTTAAGACCAAGATATAAGGAGTCTTATTTGAATGTTTTTTGTTGTTGTGCGAGTTTGGTGTCGTATATCTACTATTTGTTCAGAGTTATTGTACCCCTGATTGCCAATCCAGTCTAAACTCGACTGCATTTTATATTAACCTAAACTAGTTTTTCTGTACACTATGAGTGAAGTATAAGCTATATATGGCTCTAGAATAAAATCGTAGCAATCAGAGGTAAAAAAAGTAGAATGATATCTTTTTAATTTTTTTTTTAATGAGTGCATTAATAAATAATGTGTGCTAGCTCTCTTAAATTGTAATATTCTTGGGCCATAATAAAAGTATCCTAGTTATGTTAAGTAGAGTTGCTAGTTTCCTAAATCTATCGCATTTATTTTTGAAGTAACGAGAGTGCTTTTATTTTTACTAAATATTTACCGATTTTAAGTACAATACGTAAATGGATTTTTGTAATATTAAAAAAGAATTCGTAGATATTTTTTAAACATTTTTCCATAAAGCCAAAAAGTAGGTTTAATAGACATCGTCATGTTGGGCAAAACTCTAGTAATCAAAGCATTCCATCGCAAAAAACATAGATTTAAAAGAATATCGGTGGAGCCCTTTATCACGTCTACAAACTTACTGGAGACGAATTTTTGAACGCAGAAATCAGCGGAACACAAAACGTATAGTTTTCCAAGTCACCACTCGCGTTCCAAGTCACAAAATACCATTATACCTACCGTAATTAAGAAAAAGAATCGATCATAAATAAAAAAGCAGTGTAAAACGGAACGGAATCTCCGTGGCAAACAACACGTAGGTTTCTTTAACATTTGCAGCGCAGTTGAGAGGTCAAAACCACTTGTTGCGTCCTTTGCACTTTGGAAACGCTCACACTAATCATTCGATGCATGACTTCCGCGATCAAAAGTAGGTCTCCTGGTAGCAAAATAAAGATTTTGTCATAATGTAAATTAATTTATTTTACGAATGAACTTTACCTATTACGTAAATTTTTAAGAATTGAAGTATGTATTGACTTAAAAATTGCTCAATATTAAAATAATTACTTGTTTAAGTTTTATTTAAGTTGCGTTGTAAAATGTGTTAAGTTGCAATATATGTGTTGAAGACTGGACTCGACTTTTTTTTATATATCTTATCCCATTTTAGGCTGGGAGAAAATAAGTACCAGCTCTTATCCCATTTTAGGCTGGGAGAAAAGAAGTACCAGCTGTAAAAGTCGATCGAGAGAATGGGTAAAGTAGGCGATGCGGCTAGCAACCCATCACTATTTTGATTCCTTTTTCCATATTTTCGCCCACCATTGCGCTAGACGTGGCTTTTGGCTCTTGCGGCCATGGGCTTGTCTGCCTTTGTATAAAGACGCGATGATAGCCTTTTTCGGACTAATTTCATGTCAAACTCATTTTCTCTTCAAGCTTCACGACTCTGGAATTCTTTACCCGTTGATATTAGAGAAATTTCTACCAAATTCTGTTTTAAGAGGAAAGTCCACGCCCTCTTTTCAAACTCCCTTTCTGTATAAAGTCATCATCAGTTCTTCTTTTCATTAGCTATTTCTTTGTTATTATATTTATTAGTATATGTATTGTGTAAGTAGGTATTTACTCTGATATATTTATATGAAGTACTTAGTATTTTTGATGTAAGTATATAGGTATTTATAGCTTTTGCGCCGCACAATTTTCTCTGCTTATCCCTATGGTTGACTGGGAGAAAATGCTCTTAGCATTAAGTCCGCCATTTGTTAAAAGTATATTTTTACTTTGGACAATAAAGTTTGATAAATAAATAAATGATAGTTTTTCGATCTATTTGCTCATAAGCATCGATGCATGTAAATGTTTTTTAGTCTGCAATAAATGTCAGAGATAGCCACACGCATTTATACTTAACTCATACAGTCCATTGAACAATCAACCTTAATACGCTATCGGAAGGTTCATAGTGGCCTATCGAGCCGCATTGCGGACCGGTTACCTGCCGAGCACAAGTACAAAGGTTAACTTATCGGTGCAATATGCAAACTCGTAAACAAGTTACGTAATCACAAGTGCATTGGATTTGGACATTTTCTCGTCAATTTTTGGACATTTGCGGATAGTTGCAGTGTTGAGTGTTATCAAACATTATCGTCCGGTTCAAGCCCCTACAGAGTGGTTTAAGTTTTAACGTTAAGGACCCACGGGAACTATGGAAACTTGTGAACAATTGTGCAGTGAATTGGAAGATTTAAACAATCACATAGTTAAAGTGCAAGACAATTTTAAGAAATGCCCGAAGGCGCGGCTGACCAAAGGGTATTTAAAAGCAAGGGTTCAATGCTTGGATGAGTATTGGATTTCTTATAGAAATGCTCACAGGGCTTTATTAAAACTGGTACCTAGGGATAAAAGAAAACAGCTCGACTATTTTACGAACGATGATTACAGTGCTTGCGAAGAAATTTTTATGCAAGTTAAGGCCGACATTAAGGATGCTTTATCGTCAGCTTTATCATCGACCTCACCAGTAAGGGCATCCAGAAAGGATGACGCGGCACTTAGTACCTCGCAAGTAAAACTACCTCGTATAGAATTAAAGGAATTTTCGGGACGAGATTACCAGGAATGGCCAAATTTCCAAGATTTATTTACCTCACTGGTACACCATGATAAATCTCTCAGTAAAGTACAGAAGCTTCATTATTTAAAGACATGCGTTACGGGCGAAGCCGAAGCGTTACTCAAACACGTGCAAATTACTGAAGACAATTATGAGTTGGCCTGGAATATTTTAAAAGACAGATATAGCAACAAACGTGTTATCGTCGCGTCGTTGTTTAAGCGATTGTTCAACCAACGAAAAATATTAAATCAAACGGCCCCACAAATTAAATCGCTGCATGACACTACTATGGAATGCCTGAATAGTCTCAAGAATTTAGGCCTCAATACCGATACTTGGGATCCACTGGTCGTATTTTTAGTCGTGCAGAAGCTTGATAACGAAACACATAAGGAATGGGAAGATCGCGTCAGCAAGGAAGATAGTGTTAACCTACCTACATTATCAATGCTAATGAAATTTTTGGAGTCGAGATTCAGGATGCTTGAGCTACTGTCGCACACACCAACGCTGTCTAAAGATAAGGTTATTCGAGAACGTTCTTTGCACGTGTCCACCGCTGAGCGAACTTGTTTGATGTGCCAAGGTAACCATGCACTATACCATTGCAAGGAATTTGGAAAAATGGAACCATGGCAACGCGGAGAATTCGTCAAGAACAAAAATTATTGTTACAATTGCTTGGTTCCTGGACACTCAGTCAAAAGTTGTCGGCTATCTACATCATGCAGAATCTGTCGCAAGCGTCACCACACCCTTCTACACCAAAAACGAACCACCACAAGTACCCAAGGCCCTTCAAGTACCAATTATCAGCCGAAGGTACCTACACAAGCAACTGTAGAAGATACAGAAGTCGAGACAAGTGTCAATACGGTGATGACGCCAAACTCAAAACAATACACAGGGAACAAGAACAAAATAGCACTATTAGCGACCGCAGTAGTTACAGTGCGAAGCGAAGAAGGATTCACTACTGTGTTAAGGGCGTTGATAGACCCTGGTTCAGAAAGCTGTTTCATCACGGAACGAGCTGCTCAATTGTTGAAGGTCAGAAGGAGTCCAGTCAAGGGAAGCATTTTAGGGATGGGTTCTATGAAGTCTCGCATCACACAAGTAGTTCAGGTCGAGGTATCATCAAGGTGCTCTCAATTCAACCTCCAGATTGAAGCTTATGTCATTAATAAACAACTGACCACTGAAATCCCTAAACGAACAATTATGAATCACAACTGGCCTCACATCACAGGTCTGAGCTTGGCAGACCCCAACTTCTACAAACCTGGTTCAGTAGATTTGCTTCTGGGTCACAACGAGTATGCACAAATACTACAGGATGGTCTAATCAAAGGCCCTCCAGGTTCTCCTTGCGCGCAAAACACAAGCCTGGGGTGGATCTTATTTGGAAAGGTTGACCATATTATGCAACCAGAACAATCTATCACAGTCATGCACAATCAAATAGAAGTTGAAGACATGTTAAAAGTTCTATGGGAAATAGACACAAATACACAAAGAAAGCTCACGAAAGAAGAAGAAACTTGTGAAAAAATTTATGAAGAAACACACACGAGAAATATAGAAGGAAGGTACATAGTGAAGTTACCTTTTAAAACAGATACTCCGAAATCAACAGAAGGAAACACACGAAGCATAGCAATGAAGAGATTTGAATACTTAGAAAGAAGATTAAACAATAATCAAGAATTGAAAAGGGCTTACACAGAAGTGATGGAAGAGTACCTTAAAATGGGGCACATGGAAGAAGTGCCAGCGAATGAGATTTCCAACAAAGCTGTGTACCTGCCACATCACGCCGTCGTACGTTCAGATAAGGAAACAACTCGTACACGAGTTGTATTTGACGCTTCTTGCAAGGGACAAAATGGAATCTCACTCAATGATGAACTTTTAGTTGGGCCGGTCTTGCAAGAAGACTTAAGAAGCATTATTATGAGATGGCGTCTACACAAAGTTTGTTTTGCGAGTGACATAGAAAAAATGTACAGAATGGTGCTAGTAACAAAGAATTGTTCTGATTTCCAAAGAGTATTATGGCGAGAGAATACTTCAAAATTTGAAGAAATCAAAGATTACAGGCTTCTCACTGTAACTTTTGGCACATCTTCGGCACCATATCTTGCCGTTCGCACGCTGATTCAGTTAGCACAAGACGAAGGTGAAAGTTACCCTGCGGCAGCTAAGATAATAAAAGAAGATTGCTACGTTGATGACGTCACGTCCGGCTGTGACACTGTATCAGAAGCCATTGAAGTTAGCAAGCAACTAGAAACCATTTTAAACAAAGGCAAATTCACACTCAAGAAATGGACTTCAAACAATGCAGAATTTCTCAAATCCATAGAACCACACAAGCGCTCTGCTAAAGCCACCCTCGATCTCAAGATGGATGGCACAGTAAAAGCCTTGGGTCTGTCCTGGAACCTAGGCGATGATGAATTTCAATACAATTTGAAGCTACCACCTCTATCAAACAATGTGACGAAAAGGACTATTTTAGCCGATTTGCAAAGACTGTTTGACCCACTTGGCTGGATTGCTCCGATCGTCGTCAAAGCCAAATTACTCGTCCAGAAGCTATGGTTGTTAGGTGTCGGCTGGGACGAGGCTATTGACGATGACCTGGAGAAACAATGGCGAAATCTACGCGACGATGTTTCGAATGTAAACGACATCACTGTCAAACGATGGCTCAACACACAAAGCATTAATAAAAGGAACATCACCCTACATGGCTTCAGTGATGCCTCTATGCACGCAATATCAGCAGTCGTCTACTGTCGAACAATTGACACTCACGGAAACATCAGAACGAGCATCGTGGCCGCGAAAACTAAAATAGCTCCTGTGAAACCAGTATCCATTCCTCGTTTGGAGCTGTGCGGAGCAGTGCTGGTCGCAAAACTCTTACATCACGCTGCTCAAGCCATGAGAATACCGTCAAATCAAACCTACGCATGGACTGATTCGTCGATCACACTATCATGGCTATTCGGCGAACCTAATAGATGGAAGCCTTTTGTTGCAAATCGCGTGGTGGAGATCCTAGAAACCACTAACGCGAGTCAGTGGCATCATGTCGAATCTGAAAACAATCCTGCTGACATTGCCTCGCGAGGTGCAACAACATCCGAACTGCAGAGTAGTCAATTGTGGTGGTACGGCCCAAAGTTTCTATCAGAGAAGGAAATTCACTTCAAAAGACCCAACATTAAAGAAACAGACATAGAAAGTAGAAAGACAAGAGTTTTATTAAACATAGAAAACAATAAGGAAGAGTCAGATTTTTTCGAAAATTTTGATAGTTTACTAGATCTACAGAAAACGATCGCATACTGCAAAAGATTTTTTAATTTTAGGAATATTAACAATATTGAAGAAAGTTTTACAACAGAAGAACTAGACAAGGCTTTGAAGATATGTATAAGAAAGGCACAGATGGAATGTTTTGCGAGTGAAATAGAATCGATACAGAAAAACAAAAATGTCAAAAATACAAGCAAGCTGAAAGCATTAAATCCATGCCTAGATGATGATAATATACTAAGAGTGGGCGGTAGGCTTAGACATGCAAACATCAGCCTCGAAAACAAGCATCCCATCATTCTCGGTCACAAACATACTCTTACCTCAATCATTATAGCTGATGCTCACCAGAGAACCCTTCACGGAGGAATACAACTAATGCTGTGTTACCTACGATGCACATATTGGATTATACGAGCCAAGGGAGTAGTCAAATCGCATCTTCACAAATGTCTAATCTGTGCAAAACTCCGATCAAAAACTAGAACTCAAATAATGGGCGATCTTCCACAGGCAAGAGTAACACCTGCTCGCGCTTTCTTACATAGTGGGGTTGACTTCGCAGGCCCATACAATGTCTTGTTTTCCAAAGGAAGAGGAGGAAAAACGACAAAAGCCTATATCTCCATCTTCGTCTGTATGTGTACGAAAGCCATTCACCTCGAGCTTGTCGGAGATCTCACATCAGAAGCTTTCATCGGAGCCTTCAGGCGTTTCGTCTCACGGCGCGGTAAATGCGCACATATATGGAGTGATCAGGGCAGGAATTTTGTTGGAGCCAATAAGGAGCTTGTAAACGCCTGGAAGGAGGCCAAGTTGGAGTTTCAAGGTCAGATTGCTGACTCACTAGCTCAAGATGGGACGCAATGGCACTTCATCCCCCCCTACAGCCCCTCCTTCGGCGGTTTATGGGAGTCAGGTGTCAAATCGCTGAAATACCACTTACGAAGAATCCTAACAACAAATCTGACTTATGAAGAAATGTCCACAATTTTATGTGAAATAGAAGCCTGTCTGAATTCGCGTCCATTATGTCCCATAGATGATAACGATGCCGAAAATCTGAATCCACTCACGCCTGGCCATTTTCTAATAGGAGAATCCCCTACAGCAGTTCCCACACCAGGACAGAAAATTATCAATACTTCCAACCTGTCTCGCTGGCGATATACCCAGAAGCTGTTGAGAGACTTATGGCAAAGATGGCAGCATGAATATTTATCAAGGCTACAACAGAGACCTAAATGGCTCAAACAAAGAGACGAATTCCAGATTAACGACATTGTATTGTTGAAACAAGACAATTTGCCGCCTGGCAAATGGTTATTGGGTCGAATCGTCGCGAAACATCCAGGACCCGATAACATTACGCGTGTGTACAGTGTAAAAACTGGTGATTCAATAACAAAAAGATGTGTATCAAAATTATGTTTCTTACCTCTCACCGAGTCACAGAACTAGTAATTTAATTTGTATTCAGTTAACAATTTTTGATTTAGTTTTCCATCGCAACATGCCTGTTTGTTATGTCAGTCATTAATAGTATTACCTTCAGTACTCATTTCTTATCAATCTTCAACTTCGATTACTTTTATTTTATATTGGTGATACTTACCTATCTTTACTTTAGAGTACTGACTTTGATTTAATTAGTTAAAGGGTCAGGCCCCTTTCGGCGGGCGGCATGTTCGATCTATTTGCTCATAAGCATCGATGCATGTAAATGTTTTTTAGTCTGCAATAAATCTCAGAGATAGCCACACGCATTTATACTTAACTCATACAGTCCATTGAACAATCAACCTTAATACGCTATCGGAAGGTTCAATAGTGTATGTACCAGCCCGCGCCTGAAAAACGTCTGTTTTTCGTGCAGCTGTTGAAGTTGGTTGAAATCTATGTCCTGTTGAGAAAACGGGTAAAAAACTGCATTCAGTAAAGGAAAGATAGAAAAATGATTGGGCGGCCATCTTGGAATCAAATTTTTTTTTCAGTTTTGAGTTCCGCTGGGTGCTTTACCCCAGCATACAAAATTCCAGACCTCTTCGATGTTCCAGTAGGACATTATGACGAATTAAGTTAAAATTCTAAAATTCAGACGCTTCCAATAAAAAGGTAGATTTGAATTCCGCGACCCAAAAAATCCTTAATGGCGGTCATCAAGATGATTTTCCAAGGAAAATTTAAAAAAAAAACGCTCAGCACTCGGCCTACGGCCTCGCCACGCAGCTCGGTCTGCGGCCTCGCTGAGGAGCTCAGCCTTCGGCCTCAGGCTTAGCTTAGACAATGAGAGGGGGGGGGGGGGGGGGGGAAGGTCAGGAGGGGCTCGGGATTCGCCCTCGCCTCGCAGCTCGGCCTCGCTTTCCACACACACACTTGCAAATTGCCCTTGTATGGCGGTTATCTTGAATTTTGACAAAAACAAATGACAAATTGCTTACCACCCCTCCTACATTTTGGAAAAACCCCACCGTTTTTGCAGGCCGTACCCCTTCCACATCAGGATCTGGTCATCTTTCTTCTCAGATTTTTCTGGTACTCACTGGAGCACCCTCTACACGACAGTATATTAATCATCACCCCAGTCACTCGGGAACAGGACTAACAATCATGTCAATCAAAAATCAAAAAAGTAATAAACTGTTCCGGCTATTTCTTCTCCATTTCGCAAGGTCTTTGGCATCCTTGGGTGACCAATGACATGCATGTTATATTTGGAAAAAGCGGGAAAGCGCACTCCGGGCTCCGAAGCAGCACGGCTGAGGATGAATCGTGCGAAGCTGGGGCGGGCCGAGAAAAACAAAAACATTTTTTTTTTAATCCACTCAAAAATAAGTAAGTAAAAAGTTGTTAAAATCTGGTGGAAAGGGGAACTGTCACGTAATGGACATGTGTTAGTGGCCAACCCTACTCACCGACTTTTCAAGCTGCGATGCTGCGAATAATAGTGATAAAAAAAACACGAGATGAGGTTTTATTTTTTATTGAAAGCTCCAAAAATCAACAATTTTCACAACCACTTTGGCTTTACTATCTTATTACTATTATATTTCAAGATACTATGCTCGCACACTGTACGTACATGACTTGAAAAAAGACATTTTATTCGTACAAACTCCCCGGTCGGCTGAATATTTGAGGGACTCCCTTACCCCAGACTAGACTAGTGACAAACGTACTTTAGCTTTAAGCTGGCTTCACGGCTTTACGGACGATCCGTACGGATCTTCCGTACAGCTGTACCCAGACTTTTTTAAAACATGACAGATTTTGAAAAAAAAATGTTATTTAAAACAAAATCCATTAAGCTTTTCTACGGGCAACATATAGACTTGAAAGAAAGTATAGAGTAGGTTTTTAATGTCGATGGTCAAAAATTAATGACATTAAATTTTATTCAAGTTTAAAAAAACAGTTAAAATAATCTAATTTCTTTAAAACTAAAGTAAGCCATTTATTAGGAATTTGGGACAAAGTCTTTCTTTTTACGGTTCTGTAGGGTTACTTTAAAAGCGGTACGCAAGACATACTTAACCGCGTTTTAGTGTCAAGCAACATTGAGCGTTAATACATAATGATAAAGTCTAATTTGGTTTCACATAGAAATAGGACGTCACTATCGTATTATTGTAAGGAGTAATCCCCCTGTTTTCTATTTTTGATTCTGATTCCAAGATTTCAAAATCAAAATCAAATATTCAGTAATTAGGCCTTTATAGGCACTTTTACACGTCAATAATTTTAGTGTACATTACGTGTAATTTTATTTATACCTAAATTATTTTTTCTTTGTTTAAAAGCTACCGATACTAACGTTTTGCAACGACCACTGCTGAGGAGAAACGCCGAAAGAAACTCATTTACACAGTATTGGTCTTCTACGCGCCGGAAGGGCTTTGTCAGTTTACAAAGATATTATGCCTAATAATATACATAACATGTAAAGCTTGCGAACGAGTGCCAAATCCAATTTTCAGAAATAAGTTACACTGAGATGTCTTAAAAAACAGCCGAGCTGACCAGTTCCTACTGGCGGCACCTGTTCACGAGCTGATGCGTTGTCAAACCGTATCTATAGAAATGGACCAAATAACCGTTTTCACAAGCGTTTTAATAACACGGTACATAGTTGTGTGCGAGCCTGTTTCACAAAACAATATCAAAACTTACACTAATTGTATAAACATAACAAAAATCAACGAGTACTCGCACATGTTTTAACTTTTTACCGTTATCTCCTCGGGGTGCTACACACTTAATCGGGCCGGCGTTAAGGTGAAGTTAGAAGCAAACGACCTTGAAGTGGCGCCCTCATTTAAAATAAAATGTTAACTCGTAAATATGGTGAAAATTTTTATATTTCTTAAAGTTAAGCACTAGATAGCCCTTTATATTATTTTATGAACCACCGTTGAAAGTATTTACATTAGTCCGTCTAGCCAGTGGTCAAAATTCAAAAGTGGCCACTTTTGGCGGAGGCAAGTTATAAGCTAGACTGATCACCAATATAGTTTCAACGGCAGTTCATAAAATAATTTAAAAGGCTACGCATTGCCTAACATTGAGAAATATGAAAATTTTCACCATATTTACGAGTTAACTATTTATTACAAATGAGGGCGCCACTTCTGCTTTGTATTTACCTTATTCGGCCAGGCGGTAAAATTGAGTATATGTAGATAAATGTTTGGAGGAAAAGCCGATAATTGCTTCGGGTCGGGTTTGTTGTTCGACAAGTACTGCCGAACCGAATAAGTGTGTAGAAACCCTCAGCTCTTTATTTCAACCATGGTATAATAAAATAAGGTATTCTCTTCCCGCGATGGCTTAAGACTACATCACGAATGTCACGATAAGTGTTACCACTGATTGTTCTTTTCAGTAAATTTAAGGACTTTCTCAATTAGATAATAAATATAAAATAAAATACTGTCGCGAACGAGATAGAATCTTCCTGAACAATATTCGCGAACGAATATTGCGATAGAATGGTGCAAGCCAAATTGGCCCATATGTCTTGTGACATAAAGTCTAGAATTGCTTAACCATGTTACACTCACATACATACCCGGCGCCTGGATGCTTCGAAACACATTCGTCGACTATGTAGAATATTCGAGATTAATGTGGACCTATTCGATGGCGCATATAAATAGGGAACGTTGGGTGCGCCACAGCAGATCAATACGAGCTATCAAAGCGATCACTTCGAAGCGAAGGAAACCTACATTAGTGCGACAAGTGGAAGTACCTGCGACTACCTTGGCGAGATACCTGGACCTCAGCTGCTACGCGACTTGGACCTTGGACGTTTGGAAGACCATCTTCACGTGTCAACTTAGGGTTCCGTAGTGAATAAATCCCTCATACGAAGTTTGGCGTTTTTCTCCAAATACCGAACCCCAGTTTCGTAACAATACTAACTTAACTTTTTCGTATATAGTGTAATTTATGTACCTATTTGAATTTTAATAAATTTATATGTTAAATTATTAGTTAATAATTGGTTTGTTAATTTGAGAAATTCGGGTAATTCAATCACACAGTGGCAACACTCCCAACTGCTGACGTAATCTTGGGCCAATCACGAGACCTAACTGTCACGGGAAGAGAATACCGTGATTTCAACTGTGTCAGTGGCCAACAACGGTAGATTTCTAGCTGCCTAGAGGCTTTTGATGTGGTTTGACTATCACCTAGCGATAACAACCGGAACTAATGACTACCCCATAATATAAGCTAACATGTGCGGGTAATATATAGGAAAATTATTCATTGTCATTTTTATAGCCCCTAGAAACATATAGTGCAAAAAAAAAACCATAAAAACGCGCGATCAATTCAAACAAAATATACTAAACTTTTTTAAGGGTCAATGATACTGAACAACTTTCCCCAAGGAACATATATCGAAGTATGAAAAATATTTTTTGGCTTTCCATACAAGTATATGTTCCTTGGGGAAAGTTGTTCAGTATCATGGACGTTAACCGACTTATTATAAAAACAGGACTAACTTTGTTCCTAGGTTTTAACCATTACCCGCCCAAATCAAGTTGACATTGACAGGTGAGATAGTACGAGTACGATATTACTAGATGTCAACTTGATTTGGGCGGGTAATAGTTTTAACCTAGTAACCAAGTTAGTCCTGTTTATACAATAAGTCTGTATATGTCTATGTTTCTTGTGGAATCTAATTTAATTAGTATCATGGACTAAACTTTCTTTAAAAAATTGCACTATATAAAAATTATCCCGTAGGTACACTATATATATGACACTTTGGAAGAATAATATAGCTTCTATAATACTAGCAATTTGTATAATTTGGCGGGAACAAATCAGTCTCATGTTTATATTATTTATATAAAGTTTATACAAAACAAAAATGTAACCAGTCTTAAAAATAACAATACCCGTAGGTGTAGGAACTCTTGGTAACTCTTGTTATTTCCTGCAAGAGAAGAAGAGAGTTTTAGAAGAGAGAATATTCTTAATCCAACAATGGCTCCTTTCTAAACTGGAAGTTGTAAAAGCCATCACGCTAAGCGTGGCCTTTGGGTCTTATGGTTCTAGGCTCTGTTTGCCCCGTTAGGGAAAATGATGTGATAATGTATAAGTTGTAACAGGGCAAGTTGGAAAATTTGCGTGTTTGGACTTTTTTAAATGGTCCTGGGTCTTGGGTGTTTATCTACATATGTCTTTTTCGTCTAAGCGCATTCCCGGTTGCAACCTCAGCTGTGCTGCTTCGGAGCCCGGGGTGCGCTTTCCCGCTTTTTCTTCTCCAAATATAATATGCATGTCAATGGTCACCCAAGAATGCCAAATGCCTTGTAAAATGGAGAAGATATAGCCGGAACACTTTCAATGATTTGGCTATAGTTTTACAACCAGCCGCCTGCCTGACGTCAACCCTCTTTTGGAATGTATTTGTGCGAAAAGTTTTACAACCGGCCGCCGCCCGACGTTAACCCTCCTTGGGAATGCAATTTTAGCACGAGATGTTTGTGCTTAGTCCTTTAGTCGCCTCTTACGACATCCACAGGAAGAGATGGAGTGGTCCTTAACCTTGAGATGACTGATGTACCCTATCTTAGCGGTAAAGGTGCGTGCACAATGTTAGTACCCCATACAACAAGTTTAAACTTATTTTGGGGCTAGCCCAATCAGTGTGACTTGTCGCTATCTATTTATTTATTTTATACAAGTATACATCCTATTTCTTAAACACGCATCAGACTTGCGTTACATAACACTATTACAACTGAGGTATCTGATTAAACCATGTTAATTTAAGTCATTTATTGCTACATCTTGTTTGACGAGTTGACGCCCTCCGTGGTGTAGTGGTCAACACGCTAGTCCGCCAATCCGGAGGTTCTGGGTTCGATCTCCAGCCAGAGCAAGTTGGAAAATGGACCTTTTCAAATTGTCCTGGGTCTTGGATGTTTATTTGTATATGTATTTATTATAAATATAGTATTGTTGAGTTAGTATCCCATTTGCCATTTACCATATTTGTACTTAAAAAAAAATCTTGACTAAGTAAAAACCTTATAAAATAGAGTAATGCAGGCTGACTCACGTGAGCAGCCCGCGCCCGCGGCCGCGGCCGGCCGACACGTCGCGCGTCGGCAGCGACTCGTGCGTCATGTCGCACGACACGGCATACGGCTAACAACACACACACGAAAAACATATATATGTCGGGTTGGTAGTTAACACGTAGCGTGAAGCTCTACTGAGCAAAACTTGTTAACAAGCACCTGCGTATCGTAAATCCCACTACTAACTTGTTGCGTACGGCGTATAAAAAAGGCCGCACGGCCGATAAGTCGTCAGTCTTGTTCGGACAGCCGTAAGGGACACTACTCGTGAATACTCGTAGTGACACTGAGCTGTAGGCTTGGCCATGGCCCATTGAATTACGACTATTATAACGAATGCATATCAAGTAACCTATTTGTTATAATTACATTCTAATTCACCTACACGGTAACCCCAGTGGGCACAGGATAACTGTGTTAGCTAGAGTTTAATCTGTGATGTGGTGTCATAAGGTAGGTAAGGTAAGGTTCTCATAGGTCAGCGCGAAAAGGGGCATGACCTAACCGTCATTTTACATAATGTCTAACTTCTTTGCGACATATATAAAACTCGTAACCCCTCATAATAATATGTATTGTTGTTGTGTAGCAAGTACCTGTTGGCAGGCGCTGGAGCGCAGTCGCAGCTCGTGCAGCACGCGGCGCGCCGCCGCGCTGTACACGTGCAGCGCGGCGCGCAGCGCGGCGCCCGACATGTGCGCCAGCTTGCTGGCCGACATGCTCGCGCACTGGCACGCTAGCCACAAACATCGCAATTATTGAAAACCTCATTTAGACTTTTTGCAAAAACAGTTTTGCTAGGTGTGCTGTCAGAAATAAATACATATTTTTCAGACTTACTATTAGACTTTCTTAAATTTAAAAATGCTTATGACTTCAATTCGCAACAGTTTTTATTCAAAAATTAATAGAACCGCAAATAATTTATTCTTAAATCAGAACTTCTAGTTCTCTCACATTTAAATTTTACCTCTTTGTGACAATTTGTCAGTGTATTTCAATGTTTTTATATTTTTATTTAGAGATCGTTGAAAGTAATATTATTTAGTTAAAAATTTTTTTAGTGTAGAAGTCGGATAATGTCTCGTTTTATTGAGAGGCCTTTAGTCCAGCAGTGGACTATTATAGACTGTTAAAAGATCAAATCTAGTTACGGGTGTCAGTGAGGTCCACTTCCGAGGAGTGCGGTCTGGCGTGCGCGCCGCGCACGAAGCTCGCGCTGTCGCCCGACCACTGCGACACGTCGCTTGAAGCCTGAGGGACGGACGGAGCCTCGCCCAGAGCCGGCTGCTGCACACACATAACTAATTTTACACATACGTAGAATCAATAATATTAAAAAAAATTACATTCGCATATTTATAATGAGGGACTTTCCAGGCTACGTTCCTTAAAAATCACATAGATGGCGCTGTGCAACGCTGGCAATATGATTATGAACCTTAGCCTGGCCAAAGAGTAACAAAGTAAAAGAAAATTACTCACATTTCTATTTTCCTATGCTTTCTATGGTTTTCCTTGTTTTGCTGTTCTTTTGTTAGTTTCTGACTGTCTGTTGGTGTATCCAGTGGCGGATTTACCAATAGGCTAAGTAGGATGGAGCCTAGGGCGGCAGATTTAGAGGGGCGGCAAATTTAGCCCAATTTTTTTTTTATCTTACAGAAAAAAAAATAGTAGATTACTGCACCGAGCACAAAGTGAGTCATTATTGCACGAGTGCTATGTTTTTGCCCGAGCGATGGCGAGGGCATTAAATTAGCACGAGTGCATTAATTACTCACTTCAGCAAGGTGCGTAATCTACTTTTCTTTCAACTTCTTATATTCTTTGAGTATAAAATAAACGTACTAAAAAAAAAACAAATAAAAACAAAACTAACTTAACTTACCCGGAACTTTTGCGGTTAAAGGTTATTAATAATATCATTCGCAGCTGTTTATATGCTCTCTATAGTTGAATTTGTCGTGCAAATCGAATTTATCACTTTCGCTGTCATTTTCCATTTTAAAAATGTTTTCTTTTGTAAAATAATTTGACTGTAAAACTTTTACAATGGTACAGAATGCACGATTTTTGTTTTTTTAACAAGGTCTTTTTTCGTCGATTAATTTTTTTTTCAGCTAGTATCTTTTTGATTGAATTGAAAAACTTAAACATCTGTGCCTGGCATCTATGGTAAATTAAAAAGTAAAACAGTGCAATAGTGAAAAATTAAAAAGTAAAACAGTGCAATAATGAGAAATTAAAAAGTAAAACAGTGCAACAATGAGATTTCATACAACCATTATTGCACTGTTTTGGTTTGATGCAATAAGCACTCACTTTGTGATCGGTTTTTTAGTGATTAATGATAACATTACTGCGTAGTTGGAAGAAAAAACTTATATGTAGACACATTACGTCCGTAATCCGTATATAAAAGATTACTAAACGCACTGTAAAATATAGGTACCTACTTATGCGATCATGAATTTTAAAAATATTCCAATAGCGTTTCAATATTAATTATAATATATAAACCTACATTACCACTGACTGACTCACTGATTGACATAGTTGTTTGACCTGTTCCCGGGTGGGTGGGGTAATGTTTGATGTATGGTCGTGTAGAGGGTGCTCCAGTGAGTACCAGAAAAATCGGACATGTTGAAGATCATCAGATCTTAATGTGGACGAGGTACAGCCTGCAAAAACGGTTAGGGTTAGGGGTGTGACTTTTTTTCCAAAATGTAGGGGGTTGTAAGCAATTTGACGACTGTCATTTGTTTTTTGTTTTTTTTCAAAATCCAAGATGGCCGCCATACAAGGACAATTTCCGGGTGTGTACCGCGAGACCGAAGGCCGAGCTGCGTGGCAAAGGTGACGCCCGAGCCCTTCCTGACCTCCCCCCTCCCCCCAGAACCCCTCCCCCCTCAAATTTCTACGCGAAGCCAGAGGCCAAAGGCCGAAAACTAAGCTCCCCGCAAGGCCGCAGGCCGAGCTGCGTGGCGAGGGCAAAGCCCAAACCCCTCCTGGCCTCCCCCCTCCTCCAGAACCCCCCCCCAAGTCACTAAGCGAAGCCTGAGGCCGAAGGCCGAAGGCTGAGCTATACCGCGAGGCCGCAGGCCGAGCTGCGTGGCGAGGCCGTAGGCCGAGCCACTCCCACCAAGCGCTGAGCGTTTTTTTTTTTAATTTTCCAAGATGGCCGCCAATAGTCGACTGCGTCCGATTTGACTAAAATTCAAAATTTAAGGGTTTTTTACGCCGGGGAATCCAAATCTGTAATTTTTTTTGGAATCCAAGATGGCGGCTGGATTTTAGAATTTTAACTTTATTCGTTCATTACGTCCTACTAGAACATCGAAGAGGTCTGGAATTGTGTATGCTGGGGTAAAGCACCCCGCGGAACTCAAAACTGCAAACAAATTTTGATTCCAAGATGGCGGCCCGTATAGGTTTTTATTTTATTTTGTACTGATTTTAGCACCTTACCTATTCTCTCAACTGGAAAAAAGATTCCAACCAACTTCAACAGCTGCACGAAAAACCGCGGGCTGCTTGCAGCCCGCGCAGCGCCCGAAAAGCTAGTTATAATATATAAACCTACATTACCACTGACTCACTGACTGATTGACATAGTTGTTTGACCTGTTCCCGGGTGGGTGGGGTAATGATTGATGTATGGTCGTGTAGAGGGTGCTCCAGTGAGTACCAGAAAAATCGGACATGTTGAAGATTATCAGATCTTAATGTGGACGAGGTACAGCCTGCAAAAACGGTTAGGGTTAGGGGTGTGATTTTTTTTCCAAAATGTAGGGGGTTGTAAGCAATTTGACGAATGTCATTTGTTTTTTGATTTTTTCAAAATCCAAGATGGCCGCCATACAAGGACAATTTCCGAGGGTGACGCCCAAGCCCCTCTTGACCTCCCCCCTCCCCCAAGAACCCCCCCCCCCCCAAGTCACTAAGTGAAGCCAGAGGCCTTCCCGCGAGGCCGAAGGCCGAGCTGCGTGGCGAGGGCGAAGCCCGAGCCTCTCCTGACCTCCCCCATCCCCCAGAACCCCCCCCCCCAAGTCACTAAGCGAAGCCTGAGGCCGAAGGCCGAAGGCCGAGCTCCACCGCGAGGCCGCAGGCCGAGCTGCGTGGCGAGGCCGTAGGCCGAGCCACTCCCACCAAGCGATGAGCGTTTTTTTTTTAATTTTCCAAGATGGCCGCCAATAGTCGATTGCGTCCGATTTGACTAAAATTCAAAATTTAAGGGTTTTTTACGCCGGGGAATCCAAATCTGTAATTTTTTTTGAAATCCAAGATGGCGTCTGGATTTAAATTTTTTTAACTTTATTCGATCATTACGTCCTCCTGGAACATCGAAGGGGTCTGAAATTTTGTATGCTGGGGTAAAGCACCTCGGGGAACTCAAAACTGCAAACAAAATTTGATTCCAAGATGGCGGCCCGCATACGTTTTTATTTTATTTTATACTGACTTTAGCTTCTTACCTATTCTCCCAACTGGAAATAAGATTCCAACCAACTCCAACAGCTGCACGAAAAACCGCGGGCTGCTTGCAGCCCGCGCAGCGCCCGAAAAGCTAGTTTCAATTTAAATTTAGTAACTTTTACCCTAATTATAAAAATGATATTTAACGTGTAAAATTTTTCAACATTTAAATATTTATTTTCTACTAGGTACGTATGTATTTCCGTAGAAGTTTTTGGGTTGCGGCGCCTTTCCCCACCTTATGATTAGTACTAGTACATGCTGCTGTTTTTAGGTCAACAGTATACTCGTCACTACAGAGTTTTGGGGGTCGATTGTCACTCGCGTCCGTAGGCTTTACCCTCGAGACCCTACACGTGACCCCCGGGTGGTGCTAAAGAGTGACACCCTCTCCGGTGGTAGGCTTAGGCCGCGGCTGGTCACCACCCTCAGTGGAAAAATCAGGGTGCCAAGCGTTCGCGCGTTCCATCCTGCATTCCCTGAGTAGCCGTTCGAGGAGTGGGTCTACGCAGTTTTGCATCTGCCAATGTACCGAATTCAGACTCACAGTGTTGTTGCGCGGGGTGCCTAGTTTCGGAGGGCAGCGGGATCCGGAGCAACGGTTTTTTCGCTGGCCGCCCGCCGATAGTTGGGAGCCCAATTGCAGACTAGCCTTCTGTGAAAGGCTGCTCCGCCATCGCGCGCATAATCCTAAGGTTGGCCCTGTCGGGCCGGTTGGCAACCGGGCGAGAGGCCTCGACAGGCGGCCTTGGAGGGGTCCGGGCGTCCCCGCGGTCTCCGCACTAGTCATATCCTACCGCGCAACAGTACTGTGACTTCTGGGGGGGGCTGGCTGATGCCTCGCGTAACTGCCACTCTTCGCCTTTTTTCCCTCTTGCCCCAAAAATAAAAACAATAATGAATAAAAGAAACAAAAAGTTGAGGAATCAACAGCGGATACACGGCCTCTCGCTAAAAGTGCACCTCACTAACATTCGAGGTCTGCACTCTAATCTCGTCCCAGTCCACCACCATCTTGAGACTGTAAGGCCGCATCTGCTCTTGCTTACGGAGACGCAAATTACTACCCCTGCTGATACATCCTACTTGAATTACCCAGGATATGTCCTGGAGCACAATTTCCGCTTTAAGGCAGGGCTTTGTTTCTATGTGCGTGATGACATCTGCTGTAAGCGTCTCCGTAACTTGGAAGATCCCTCTTCTTCTTCAATCTGGCTGCTTGTGGACACCGGCACAGAACAAATTGTCTATGTCGGTGTCTACCGATCGCATAGCGGTGACCAGGAGACAACGAGGCTTTTTCGTCACCTAAGTGAGGCTGTTGATGTGACTCAGCAAGGGTATCCTACCGCGCAAATCTGGGGGACTTTAATGCTCACCACGAACAATGGTTGTTCCCATACCAGAAAACTGACCATGCTGGTAGAGAGGCGTACAAGTTTGCCTTGTCTTCGAACCTTTCCCAGCTGGTCGACCAGGCGACTAGGATACCCGACGTTGAGAATCACATAGCTAATTGCTTGGACCTTCTGCTGACGACTGAACCAGACCGATATCACGTGTCTGTTTCAGCCCCTCTTGGGAGTTCTGACCACTGTCTGGTAAAGTCCGTCCTCATATGTCCTCCACCTGACTCCAGCCCTAGAGGCAATAGACGGGTTTGGCGGTACAAGTCAGCAGATTGGGATGAGATGCGACATTTCCTTGCTTCTTACCCTTACTTGGCTGCAAGCCTGCTTTTCTTCTGGCGATCCGTCGAGCTGTGCAAGTGCCGTTGCTGAGGTTCTCGGTCAGGCGATGGAGTATTATATTCCATTTTCTGATCGACCCTCTGGCATCAAAGCTGAACCCTGGTTCAATGCTGACTGTTTAAAAGCTGAGGCTATTAAACAGTCAGCATACCAGGCTTGGGCTGACGCTCGTAAGCGCAGAGCTCCGGATACGCGTAAAAAGAAGAAAGCCTTTAACTTTGCGGCCAAGTCCTGCAAAAAAACGCTTAAAAAGGCTCGCTTCGACCACATAGGCAGAGTTGGTGCCAAACTTGCTTCGTACCCATCCGGTAGTAAAGCATTTTGGTCTCTGGCTAAGTGCGTTGAAGCTAACTTTTGCCGCTCCTCACTTCCTCCTTTGCAGAAACCTGACGGTTCACTGGCACACACGGCTTTAGAAAAAGCTAATTTACTAGCTTCACTGTTTGCCGAAAACTCACGTCTAGATGCTAGCAATCAAACACCGCCCCAGTTACCTCCTTGTGGATGTAAAATGCCTGAAGTCCGCATTCATCAAAAGGAGGTTCTCAAGACTCTACGCAACTTAGATGTGAATAAGGCCAGTGGTCCCGACGGTATTCCTGCTATTGTCTTAAGGAATTGCGCACCCGAGTTGTCTCCTGTTCTGACGCGCCTGTTTCGTCTATCTCTTCGGTCCGGAATCGTCCCAAAAATGTGGAAGCTCGCCAATGTTCAACCCGTACCTAAGAAGGGTAGACGTGCCGACCCTTCAAACTATCGCCCAATTGCAATCACCTCCATTCTGTGTAAGGTAATGGAGCGTGTTATTAACAAGCGCTTACTTGCGTACCTTGAGGACAATGATCTCCTCAGTGACCGGCAATACGGATTTCGCCAGAACCGATCTACTGGGGATCTTCTTGTGTACGCTACACATCTTTGGGGTGAAGCCCTTGAAAAATACGGTGAGGCACTTGCTGTCTCACTTGACATTTCAAAGGCATTTGACAGGGTATGGCATGACGCTCTTATAGCGAAGCTTTCCGCTTACGGTATCCCTCCCACCCTTTGTGCTTGGATTTCCGATTTCCTGAGGGAACGGTTTATTCGAGTAACTCTTGACGGCTGCTCGTCTGACCTATTGGCAATTAATGCTGGAGTACCTCAGGGATCTGTTCTTTCCGCAACGCTATTTCTGCTTCACATTAACGATCTGCTAAAGCCCGGTATTTTTGGGTATGCAGACGATAGCACCGTTACGGAAAGATATTTTTCTAGTGCAAGGGCAAAAAAACCGGAAATAGACGAACTAAGAGAGGCAATGGTGCTCCATACCAATCTTACTCTGCAAGCTGTCTCCGATTGGGGTGATGCCAACCTTGTGAGATTCAATGCCTCTAAGACACAAGCGTGTCTCTTCTCTGCTAAAAAGAGCCCTTTCAACTTGGCTCCCACTTTCCGGGGTGTGCCTGTTCCTATCACCCGTCATCTCGAACTTCTCGGTATCGATCTCTCATCAAATCTTAACTTCGGTAGCTATATTGAGTCCAGGGCTAAGACGGCTTCTAAAAAACTGGGCATCCTCTCCAAGGTCCAACGATATTTTACCCCTGACCAACTGTTGAGCCTTTACACAGCTCAAGTCCGCTCATGTATGGAGTATTGCTCCCACCTATGGGATGGATCTGCCCGCTATCAGCTCGAAGCCCTGGAAGCTATCGACAGACGTGCCAGAAGACTCGTTGGTGATGAGTTGCTTACGGCAGGACGGCTCCACAGCCTCGAACATCGCCGACTGGTAGCAAGTCTGTGTGTCTTCTACAGGTTGCACTTCGGGGAGTGTGCGCAGGAATTACATAATTTAATTCCCCCTGCACCATTCCACCATCGGACAACACGACGTGGACAGGGATTCCACCCATTTGTGGTCGATATTCCTCCTCATCGTACCTCTCGATTCGCCTCCTCCTTCATTGTGCGAACCGCTAAGGTGTGGAATTCCCTCCCTGCGTCGATGTTTCCCCATACATATAATTTAGGGATTTTCAAGGCAAGAGTGAACAGGCATTTTTTGAGTCTGCGTGATACACCTTAGACCTCATCTTAGCTTCCCATCAGGCTAGATAGAGATCAAACGCACTCAAATTTCTAATAAAAAAAAAAAAAAAAAAAAAAGAGTGGGTTGCAAAAATAATCTAGTAACTGACAGAACTATCACCTAGTTCACAATCATACTAATAATGAATGGGAAAAAGCCGATGTAATAAGGACGATAGAACACAAATCATAAAGTTGCAATTTCAGAATAAATGTAATTAACATGATTGTGAACTTAACGTATTGAATTTCAAAGGTCAGTAGGGGCGGCAAAAATTGAATAGCCTACTAGCGGCAAATTTGTAAATCCGCCACTGGGTGTATCGTGCGTGATAATCTTTTATTTCTATTGACTTTGGACCTCTTTACGATACGATCACAAGTCACAACACATCAAAATAGTTGACAAGAGTTAACAATAAACAAGTCGAATAAAAAATGTCACTTATGTCAACTGAGATGTCAAAATCTTAAGTTTTTTTTTAAATTTTAACCGATTAGGCTAAGGTTTATATAACTATGCTGTTAGCGTTGCACAGCGCCATCTGTATAATTTTTATGGAACGTGGCCTTAAAAGTCTCTCATTCGAAATCAGTTATTGTACTGTTGGCGACCTCTACGCCTCTACGCTCTATACAAGAATTACGGACACAATAATGAAGAGACGGAAATACGAGTAGCTCACAAGAATTATACTAGATGGCGCTGACAGTAATCCTACATCTCGATATCAGAGTTCCTGCAATTAGTTGCGTATACAAAACCTCCGACAGACCTCTCTCGCTTCATCTACCTACACTGATCACTCTTAATTCTCATCCCACCGGTTACAGGCTGACCTCTCCTTTTTAAAGAATGTCTGTAATCTGGTCGCAGTACCAGCATAGACAATATTCTAAAAATCTTCTTCTTCATCCAAGCGCATTCCCGGTTGCATCCTCAGCTGTGCTGCTTCGGAGCCCGGGGTGAGCTTTCCCGCTTTCTCTCTCAGGATGAGATGGAGTGGTCCTATTCTGAAAATACCCAAATGAATCCACTTACCAAGTAAAAGTGCTTCAGCTCCCCGGTCAGCCAGCCCTCAGCCTCCGCGAGCGCGGCCACGGCCTCCGCCACGCACGCGTCCCCCACTCCCCCTTTACACCCCCCTTCTTCGTCTTCTCCCCCCATCTCAACCCCCTGGCCTATCCCACACCAATCCCGCTCCGGTTCCCATTCCATTTGCTCGAAGTCCATCATCTTTGGACCTATTATGTCTTGCTTTAAGTTGCGTTCGAAGATTTGCCTTAGATTTTGCCCCGGTTCTTGCCCCAAATATTCAAAATTTTGCCCCATATGTTGCATCATAGTCTTTTCAGTATTAGGATCTATGTATCCAACATTTTGTAACATATTCTGGATTATATTCTGACCCATAGCTTGACCTATATTCTGTCTCACCTTTTGATCAACTTTTTTGGCCATAGTCTGGGGTATATTTTGAACAAAATTTTGCCCCAATTGTCCAGTATTCTGCCCCATATTATGCTCGATATTCTGTCTCAAATTTTGTCCCACCTGTCCATTAATTTGCCCCATCTGTCCAAAATTTTGCCCCATCGACCCCACATTCTGTTCCATCTGCTGCCTCAGAGTTTCTGCCACGTTTTGCCTCTGCCCTTTCTGCCCCACACCTCCCAAGTTTTGCACCAAGTTTTGCAGCATGTTGTGGTCGGAGGGTTGTGTTGTGTGTTTGTTTAGCGCGGGCCAGCCCGCGAACACCGGCAGGCGGGAGCGCTGGCCGTTCGACACACAGAGCTCAGACGCGTAAACCTACAGGAAAAGGATTTACTTGGACGCATGTTTATTTTTCATGTGTTTAAATGGCCAACATTCGTGTCAGAATTTTCAAGCTGCCCAAAGACATCTGACATGGCTAAACAACTGTAAAACATTGTTATACTCTCTAGCTAATACAAATCAGCGTTCAGCCGAACGGATTTTCTATATATGTACTTGTAATATTTTTTTATTTTCAAGAAGAATTTTTTAGAAAGATATGAACTAAAATGTTCACTTCCCACACAAATCGAAGTCACCCGTGACTACTTCGATTTTTTTTCGTAAAGGTTTCTTTTAACTTCCCATAGTAACTACTTAGATCACGATCTAGTTACTATGGGAAGTAAAAAAAATTTTTCTTTCGATATACATTTATGAGGAAAAATATATTCTTGATATTTAGACGCCAACTTCGGTCTGTTTAATTTTCTCAAAGGTCGACAGGGAGAGAATGCTTTAGCATTAAGCTTACCTATTGTAATATTAGTTCTGTGAGAACCGTAGACTTCGCGAACCCTTATAATTATAACCATTCAATAACCGACACTTTCCCCCATTTGTCAATCCATCTATAAATAACGCTATAGCATAGTTCCCCCCTTATTTCTTCCCCAATCAAAAATTGAGATCGAATAAAAAAAAATCTAGGCACTTGTGCCAATTTTTTTCAAAATCGGTTGAAAAATGCGACCTGTAGGCGAGAACAGACAGACGGACAAAATCATTTTAGCCAATTTTGAAACCGAGACGCTTTGCTCGCTTGGTCAAAAAACATATGAAAGAGTTTACGTGGATTACCTAATGCATTTTTGACGAGATTTGTTTGAAGAACTTCTTTAGCTAACATGCGCCACTCAACCGGGCGTTAACCGGCCACCACCCCCTCACCTGCTCAACGCACTGCATGTCGTCCCCCCAGCGGTCCCTCTGCCCCTCCCCCCCGTCCTCCCCCCACTCGTCCTCGTAGCTCCGGACCGGCTCCGGCCCCCAGCCCGGGGGCTCAATGGCCCAGTCCTCTGCGTCCGACACCTTGATGTCCAGGATCGTGTTCTTCCGGCGGCGCACCGCGGGGCGGGGCTCAACCTTAAGTTCTTCTTTGACGTTCTCATCTGCAAACGACATAAAATTGGGTAGATGACTGGGTCAAATAGTAGATTGTGCTACAAGGCGTAAAGGTAATAGTTTTAACGCGAGGGCGCTACTTTGAATCCAGAACAAAACGAAGGATGCCACAATAGAATCACGAGCGTAGCGAGGGATTCTACAGTGGAATCCTGAGTGAAGCGAGGGATTCAATTATATCGCCCGAGATAAAACTATTACCGTACACCGTGTAACACATTCTTCTTTTCATCTCCATCTATGAGGAAAAGCAAATATATACCTATAACGGAAGTAGAATACCTACATATACTCGTACCTAATCAGAGTTTAACAGTGAGTTACTAACCTTTATTTAGTGGCGTTTTCGCTGAAGAAGTACTATGAAAATATTTTTCTAGGACCACCACATCTTATACATTTTCCAGTCATGTCTCATTACTTTTTCCTTGTGTGTTAATTCTTTATATATTTAAATATGTATATTATACGTAAACTTCATATTAATTTACTATCGGCCTCATGAAGAAATTAGTCACATTTAAAATAGTTGTAAAAATAACCTAATAGTTCCTTAATAAAATTACTATTTAAATCAAAGACAACAATTGCGCGTTTTTATTGGTTTTTAATAAATTATTACACATTACCTACAGTCATCCACGTAAAACGTGTTGTATTCCAATTTTAAAAAATTACGACGCCCTTGCCTATATTGTATAATTTTAAAACTAAATTCTTCTTTTTTTAGCTGACTGCCAATATTATTATATTTTTGATTCTACATTCGTGTTCGGTTTTCAAATGTGTTTTAACGCCTAGGGAATGTACTTCTTACTTTTCAGTGTCTAGAGAATTACCAGTGACTTTAGCCCCAAATATTTGGGATAAAATCATCGTTTTTCGAATAGATGAGATAAAAAATAAATTATTCGGTACTGTTATGAGCATAAAACGTCACAAAATAATGTCACTTGTCCATTGATCATATCAATTTTCAACATGATTTTAGACTTATTAATACAGAAAAACGGATATAAGAGCGCTATTTGACTCCAAAAAAAATTATGACGCCCCAGTGTTGATTTTCATACAAATCATATAGAAAATGTTTGTTTTGACGTTTAGACAAAAGTGTGATTTGACTTGTTGGAAACTAGCGAATAGTTAAAGTTGTGCGAGGAAGTTTGTGCAGAGTGGTTTTCACCCAAGAATAGCACCACTCCATCTCTTCCTGTGGATGTCGTAAGAGGCGACTAAAGGACTCAGTAAATAAGTGAATATATATACAGGCTGACTTTTAAACCACCAGCCAAATTTTTGGAGCAAGTTCAGTCCATGATACTGAACTACTTTCTATAAAAAAAGTTATTAAAAATCGATAATTTTTTTTTGTACTCCCATAGAAAATCCGTTTGACTGAGCGCTGATTTGTATGAAAAGGCTAATTTTTATTTCAGTTTTTCGTTAATTGTTTTTATGGAATGTAGTTCAGTATCATGGACTGAACTTACTCCAGAAATTTGGCTGGTGGTTTAAAAGTCAGCCTGTATATATAGACAAATACAAATCACCTAGCCCCAAAGTAAGTTCGAGAATGGTGTTATGGGATACTAACTCACGGATACTATATTTTATAACATAATTAAACATATATAGATAAACATCCAAGACCTAGGTCAAACTGAAAAAGATCATTTTCCGTCTTGACCTAACCAGGGTTCGAACCCGGGACCTCCTGTGTGACAGCTTGGCATGATGACCATTAGGCCACAGAGGTTGTTCGTCTGAATTACATTATTAATTTAACAACCGACATGGTTAGCAAGCCAGTTAACTGCCAATGATATTTAAGAATCCAAACTGACCAGAGTCTGTCTCCAGGAAGGCATCGTTAAGCGGCTCCAGGGGCTCAGGTTCAGGGGACTCCTCGTCCTCCACTCGGTATGTCTCGTTCAGCTTCTGCCTGCATATCGGCCGGAGAATATCGAAAACACCGCGATAAAAAAAATTACGCCTTCAACGAATTATATACATATAAAAAGAAGAAGAAAATGTATACAGGGTCCAACTAAATATACCGAAACTATATTAAGGCTTAAATTCAGTACATGTACATTCATACTGAACTACTTTCCTTCATCGATCAGGTGATCAGAGTTTTAATGAGAACCAAATTTCTTTTCACACTTCAATGTGTTTTTTGGGAAAAGTTGTTCAGTATCATGGACCAAATCTACCCTTAAATTAATCCCAGTATATTTTGTTAGGCGTTATACACATATGTGATATCTATTTTATTTATTATTTTATTTTATTTATTATAGACAAGCAGCTCAGAGCTGATATGTCTATGTCACACAGTGCTGAGAGTTTATTTGTCCTTAACCACTTGTCGAGTCTATTTTTAAATGCATTTATGGAAGGCGCAGTGACCACTTCTTCTGGTAGTCTATTCCAATTATTGACCACTATATCTCACTATACCTCCCCCTAGTGATATTTCATCAGCCTCACATGCAGTGCTGTAAATAACCTTTTCTACGCCCTTAGCGAGCTTCTATAACTGCGCCCTCAAAGACACCTATACCCAGGGCTTGGAATACCGTTAAAAATCTGGTAACGGTATTTTTCCCACTATTTACCGTTAATCAGATAACGTTACCAATGATATTAACGGTAAAAGGTATTGTTAACACTGTATTTCTTTTTGATATTTGACAGAATAAATTAATGAGAGTTTGTCTACCCTTTTACCACGAAAATAACGTTATTTAACATTACTTTTAGTGTGAATTTGGTATCATTAACAAGCTCTGCCCATACCTATTTGCACCCCCCCCCCCCCCTTCCTCGTCGCCTAGTAGTGAAATAACTTATATTAAGAATATTTTGGAATTTTTTAATATGGAAGAAAAATCTCAACCCCTAATTTGTTAAGTTCATAGACTGATTTCATCAAATCATCAAGCAAGAGTCAGCACTCACTTAGAGACAGCATCCTTCTTGAGCTTCCTCTCGTTCTTGCTGAACTTCCACTTGTTCTGGTTCTTGTAGAACTCGAGCCGGTAGATGGCGATCAGCTCACCTTTTGTGGGATTCTTGTATGACATGTGGCTTTTATTGTCTGGAAATCATACATCATAAATGTCTTCATCCCTAAAGGGCTAGACAGAGCCTAGGGTTGTAAGACCCAAAAGCTAATACTTAGCATGATGCAAGTGTAAAGATGCAAAAAGGGAATAAAATATCCAATGCATTGTAGTAATTGTAAGAACTGATCCTGTGGGATTGGCAAGTATCCAACAGCCGCAAGTTACATAAGTAAGCTGGGACAAGATGGATAGTAACTAAATAATGTCAACATCGATCAGGACATCGTGCTCTGCATCAGAAATCATCAACATCATCATTTGAGCCACATAACATACAAATGTCTATGAATATTGTAATAGTGTTAATTTATGTATATATGTGTGTGTCAGTTACACAAATAAAGTAATTATCTATCTATCCATACACAGCTGGACATAGGCCTCTCCCTAAAATTTCCAAAATGACCAATCTAGAGCAGCCTGCATCCAGCATCTTCCCGTGACCTTGGTCAAGCTTTCGCATGTGGCTTTTTTCCCATCAGCCTAAGGTTCGTAGTGCGTCAGCAATAGTGTCAAGTTACTAACTCATTACAACGTATACACATTGCGCCGCAGCGGTCTTAGTTATAAATAAAAGAAGGTAATTTTAATCATTTTGTCTTGAGCAAGTTCTATGACCTGTACCAGAAGCACCGAATATTTTTAGCTATATATTGTACCTAGGTATTCTTTGATTCTTGCTTGCCAGCATGCATGGAAAATGGACAACAGAATAGGTAGGTACCTACGAAAAGTTTAGTAAAACTTTGCGAAACTCAACAATCACCGTTCATATAAAATAGTTTAGATTAATACTTACGATTTCAGTTAACTCTATGTAGGTAATTGTTCCATTGAAAATAAAACTACGCACTTACTTTTATTAAACTCACTACAGGTGCTTACGAAACAATTTTTATTTTACACCGGCATTTGAAAACAATACTTTTGTTTTGTGTTGAGAAATGAAATGTCAGCTGTCAATGTCAACTCATGACATGACGCACAGGGCAAGGCACACACGTTCGTTTTTCTGAAACTAAATCTGAATTAATATCAGAAAATGATTGCTAACGCAAACTCCAGTGTTACAAGCTTTTTATTTTGGTAAGGCATAGCGACATCTAGTAATGAATAGCCAAATAAATAAAAGCATTGAATATACCTAAAGTTCTTGTTTTGCAACAAAAGATGGCGTTGCTTGCTATGTATATTTTTTTCGCTTTTTATCCTAGCCCTTTTCTTCTTATATTCCATTTTTATAGATCTATTGTCTACCTACCCTACCTCTAGCCATCCTCCATCAAGTCCATCAAGCTATTTTAATAACCAGATGTTCGGCAAATCCTAATATGATATGATCGCTTTTTCTTTCTACATACCTACGATATAACCAGTTGTTCTGTATCCTGTGTAGGGCCCATAAATGGGTGTAAGTACGTGTAATTTATCTTCAAGGCCTCCGTGCTAGAGAAGGCGCGTTGAACCATTATTCCCAGTGATGCTCACCGTCACCAAATACGTTTGAGGTTTATTCGGGACCCCGCCATAAGTATTAAGTCCCGGAAACGCACGGTTTTTATAATATTCATTTTCAAAATAATAAAATTTGTTATTATTAATTTTAAGAGATAGTGGAATGAGGGGAGGGGTGGAGGGACTCCCCCTTACAAATTTAAAAATATGTAGATATTTTTTTTCACTAAAGCCCTAACCAAGTAAAATGAATAGAACTTTCCCAGCACTCGCCGGCCTCGAATTAAAAACTAGTATGTGGAAAGAAGTACAAAAGTGGCTCCTTTACGGAAAAGCCGAGAAACAATAGATATTAAGATGGTCGTGGACATGTGAGGGACAAGAGCCATGTTACTAAAAGTGTTTTGAAGATTACCTACTGGATATAGGAACAGAGGAAGGCCAAAGATAAATCGGTCAAGTGAGAGTTCGACTCGTACGTGAAGGGTTCCGTACCTCCGTACAATGTTTTAAAACAATGAAAAAATCACATTAACTTTATTTTATTTTTAGTATTTGTTATAGCGGCCGCAGTTTGCGTTAGGGATGATATGGATAAAAATAATATGACAAGTACCATGACGAAGGAGAGAGGAAAATGGAAAGTCTCGCACGCATAAAATGATTTATCTATCATGCTGTCCCGACCCCACGAGAAGTTGAATAAGGTGAGGAACTTGTTAGGAAAAAAGAATTTCCCACGTTTTACTAACTTGTTCCTGGCTAAATACGCAGTAGCGTCAAGCCATTAATGAAAAAAAAAAAAGAAGATAAGGTTTTAAGTAAAATAAAAAATGACTTTTTAATCAATTTATTTCTTTAAAAAAGGAACTTATCTTATAAATGCAGACAGAACAGAAGGTAATTTCATTACATTACAACCACGATTCACAAGAAATAAATTCGGAGTCTGAATCATTTTTAATTTTTTTGCGATGCTGAGAGCTTGCCGACGAAATTTTGTCATTTTATGATTGCATCGAGAGGCTTTCGTCCACAACTTTTGCCCTGCTAAGGCGAAGGGTATGCAAAAGTGGCCTTTCAAACGAAGGCTTTGGTGAAGGTTTCATATGCAATAAATTGTTAAATGGTAAAATATGGTGAAAATTATCATTTTGAACTCTAACCGAACCGTCAGGCATTAGATGCCCTTTAAATTATTTTCTGAACATCCATTGAAAGTATTAGGTTAGTCCGGCAATGTTTAAAACGCGTTCACGCCAAAAGTGGCCACTTGAAAAAAAAACCTTTAATCGAACCGAGGCAGCAAAGCTCCCAACATTATAAACTTTATGACTTTGACATAGGGTTCAAAACCAATAAAAATAAATATACCTGCAAAGTCCGGTTAGGGGCGCCAAATCATACTTTCGACGGTTGTTCAAAACAAATGTAAAGGTAAATTTTCAACCATAAAGTAAAAAAATTAAACAAAAAAGAAATGAGAGTTGTACAAAGTAATAAAGTTTTTTTTAAAGAATTTTTAATCACAGAAAGTGAGTGACAATGACAATATAGTTTTGTGACAAAAAAAAAATTTTGTGCAAAATAAAATGACAAAAGGAGATGCCGCATATTATCCTATTTTTTTTTAAATTATTATGAATCAGACACGTAGCACTAAGTTTAAAAAGTCGAGACAAATAAAAAATACTAAGAGATAACTTCATTCGCTTTAGAAATGGCCAAAAACATAAACTTTCGTTTAAATATAACAAAGAAATGTGTAAAATCACAACTAAAGGCTTTAAAAAAATACTTTTTCGATCATTTCTAAAGAAAAATTATTTGTATATAAATTTTATGTACAGAATTCGTTTATTTCTTTACATAATTCATTGTAAAAATGGTATGGCGCTGCCCACGTTTTTTTTTCTTCGACTTATTTTGTTTGATGCGCAAATGATGTGCAAAGTCAGTCCTCGACTAAACCTCCATCCATACGGAGCAAAATTGTCACACAACCATAAATACGTTCTTACACACGCGTCAGTATGTGAGTAAAACGCAGGGCTATCGTACATCGACACATTTTATACAGAGATATTATAAATATCCTATAATAATAAAGATATTTTGAATTTTAATAAAACGACGAAATACGAAAATGTCCGACTTGTCACACTAAATTTGATCGTATGTTTGTATGGAAGTGGAAAATACTTTCATATTTCGCAATTACGCAACAAATTATTTTCTTGTATGTACAAGTTGTTTGTTTGTATACGACTCTATCAGATATTACATTATTTAATAATATGAATTTCATAAATTCTCTAATAAAAAAATTGACAGATAAATAGATTATATTTCAATAAATAAGGGAATAACGTAAAAATAATAACTTTTGGCATTTTTTGTATCTGTCAATTATTTCATTTGATATTTTCCAATATTACAATATACTTATAAATAAGTACATTTATTTGAGAATATACTTTTTGTCACATAAAAGTTATAGTAACATAAATTATTTATTAAAAATATATTAGTGAAGTAACATTTTGTGCCCAAAACTAATCTTACGCCGCAAAACGTAAGACATTTTGCTATCTGACCAATTGAGATTGGGACCATATGCGAACAATTTAAATTTTTTAAAGTGAAAAACTTGTTTTATTTTTAAAAGTTACTTTTTGCCTTTTTTTTGGTTTTTTATTAAGAAATATCAAACGGGCGATTTTTCAACAGTTCTTTAAAAGAAAAAGTATTTTAGAAATAATAACTTTATGGTATACATTTATTTTATATGTCTCAGAAAAAATGTCCATTTATTTGACGTGACATGTATATCCGATAAATGCCATCTTTCGAGACTTCGGTAACTATCTTTTTTTTAAACTGGTAGAAAACCACTCATATATAATAAGTATCGACATAAAAAACTCTTTACTTAAGTATGGTTTCAGAATTTCATTCACAATTGTCTAAAATAGCTAAGATTTATAATAAATATGGACATAAGAAACTATTTACTTAAGCTTGGTTTCCGAATTGGATATACAATTGCCTAAAATTGAATTTTTTGCCTATTATTGACGAAAGGCAGGGCCCTGATATAATGTAAGATATTGTGACTGTTTGTTTGTGAGTGCGTGTGTGTGTGTGGGCAGCGCAGCGTACGGCTCACAGCTTAGAAGAACTTCTTAGCTTGTGCTTCTTTCCTTTCTCTGAAAATTAAAATACAATACAATTTAGAATATACATAAACTAGCGGACCACACGAGTATTATTTATACATGAAACCGCATCAAAATTGGCCCAGTGGTTTCAGAGTTTATCGTTTACACACAGACAGACACATAGATATACCTACTTTATTCCATATTAACCCATTTTTTTTAGTTTTGGCCATAAAGCCCAATTTTTTTTAGTTCCGGCCATATTAACCCATATTTTTTTAGTTTAACTCATATTTTTTTTAGTTTTGGCAATACAGGATGATTTTGACCCTCTGAGCTATATTCAAGGAAACTACTCTATGCGCTAAATATAATATACGTGTTCTCTTACAATTACCTTGTTTCATAATAAAAACCAAAGATAAAAGCTCGCAAACTTGTTCGGCAAATTCCCAATCGCAGTGATACCGACCGGCCGCCATATGATCGCTCGCCCCGCGCGCCGCCGGCGGGAAGGGTGCGGGGCGGGCATACGGAGGAATGGAGCGACAGCGAGGTCATTGACACTAATAATAATACGTTAGCCATGTATTGCAAGTGTGGGGATTTTTCCTAATGAAAAATAGTAAAAAAAAGTATTCTTTTTCTTGCTATATCTATATAAATAAAAATGAATTGTTGTTCGTTAGTCTGCTTAAAACTCGAGAACGGCTGAACCGATTTGGCTAATTTTGGTCTTGAAATATTCATGAAAGTCCAGGGAAGGTTTAAACGGTGAGAAATTATGGAAAAGGGAACGGGAAAGGGTGAAACGAAGTTCGCAGGGTCAGCTAGTTATATTATATTTATTTATATTCTATTAATGATTACGATTCTAAGATTTCAATCAGTGTTTCAAAATCAACCTGTATTGATCCATATTTTGTTAGTTTCGGCCATGTTAAACTATAATTAACAACATACTTACTTGTACACGTTATAGAAGAACATGAGAGACAGTTGTCCCGCCACCACCACCAGCAGTGACGTCAGAGACACGCACGACACGCTCGGACACGACAGCTGCGTCTGCGCCGCCGCTTGCGGGGAAGAAATGCTGCAAACAACATCAATTAGTATTTCGATTTACATTCATTGGGAAAAGTTGTTCAAAATGATAGCCTGAATCACCCTTTAAAATATTTGTACTTGATTTAAAAAACTTTGTTTAAATGAAAACCTAAATAACAGGAGTGAACTGGCCGTAGAGTGAGACAGCATGCAAGTATCAGAGCGAACAAGAATTATTATATTCTAAATTGTAATTTTAATTCCAAATAGAACTTCGCAAGGTCTATGGCATCCTTGGGTGACCAATAACGTGCGTATTATATTTGGCGAAGAATGTCAAGAGACGGGATGCCGAACGTCTGGCTAATTAAGGTGAATACCAAGCAGAAGTGGCGCCCTAATTTGAAATATCAAAAAAAATTACATCTCATAAATATGGTGAAATTTTCCATATTTCTCATTGTCAATCGTTAAATACTTTCAACGGTGGTTCATAATAGTAGATTGTGCTACAAGGCGTAAAGGTAATAGTTTTAACGCGAGGGCGCTACTTTGAATCCAGAACAAAACGAAGGATGCCACAATAGAATCACGAGCGTAGCGAGGGATTCTACGGTGGAATCCTGAGTGAAGCGAGGGATTCAAGTATATCGCCCGTGATTACTATTACCTTACACCGTGTAGCACATTCTTCTTTTCATCTCCATCTATGAGGAAAATTTGCAAATATATACCTATAACGAAAGTAGAATACCTACATATAGCTAATCAGAGTTTAACAGACTGTTACTAACAACTTTTTTTGGTGGCGTTTTCACTGAAGTACTATAAAAAAATTCCAGGACCACCACATCTTATACATTTTCCAGTCATTAGAATCGTTTTATTACTTTTTCCTTGTGTGTTAATTCTTTATATATTTAAATATGTATAATAAACGTAAACTTCATATTTACTATCGGCCTCATCAAGAAATTAGTCACATTTAAAATAGTTGTAAAAATAACCTAATAGTTCCATAATTAAATTACTATTTAAATCAAAGACAACAATTGCGCGTTTTTATTGGTTTTTAATAAATTATTATTTTAAAGCAAGAGAACCAAAACATTTTGATCTACAGTCAAACGTATTGTATTCCAATTTAAAAAATTTACGACGCTCTTACCTATATTTTATAATTTTAAAACTAAATTATTATAATTTTTTAGCTGACTGCCAATATTATTTTTGATTCTACATTCGTGTTCGGTTTTCAAATGTGTTTTAACGCCTAGGGAATTTACTTTTTACTTTACAGTGTCTAGAGAATTACCAGTGACTTTAGCTCCAAATATTTGGGATAAAATCATCGTTTTTCAAATAGATGAGATGAAAAATAAATTAAAGGGCTATCTAGTGCCTAACAATGAAAAATATGGAAATATTTACCATATTTACGAGTTGACAATTTATTTTAAATGAGGGCGCCACTTCAAGGTCATTTGCTTCTAACTTCACCTTAAATTATTAACTTGAAGGTGAATGGCCAGAGATAGAGGACGACCTAGAAAGACGTGGGGGGATGTGAAGCGGGACATGATGGAGAGGAGGGCTAGTACAGATATTCTAAATGATAGAAAACAATGGGGGGAGTTGACATACAGAACGGACCCCAAATAGGGAGAAGGCGAGGAAGATGAAGATGATGAAATAGGGAATACGGGAATGCGCACCCCGGGCTCCTAAGCAGCACAGCTGAGGATGCAACTAGGAATGCATTAAGATAAAGTAGAAGCTACTTGAAAATAATGTGTTGACTGTCGTCGTGATGTTCACTCACCGCTGAGCAACGCCGGCGACTGTGACCTTAACCTGGTTGATGGAGTCCCTCATCTCAGCCAGGAACTGAGGGTTGATGGCGCCACCACCTGCGGAGATAGTACGTTACTTTACTGTGAGGAGCTCGGTAGACCGGTTGGAGTACGCATTCTTAGTGCTTTCGTAAGTTAAGTGACGCTGGGCGTGGTCCACACTTGGATGGGTAACCACAGGTGGCATAACATTTTTAGAGCTCCTCCGTAATTCGGAAAGGCAGTCAGACAGCTTGGAAAACCTGACATCAGTGTTGGCCACTAATTATACACACGAAAAACAAACAAACAAACTTACAGGGTCTAAAAAATATACAGGGTGCATTTGAAATCATTGGCATAAATTTAACTTGTTAATATACTCATATAAAGGATATTTTGTATGGTAACAATACTAAAATTCATGCGGTAATTAAAAAATATCAAAACTTAAGAAAAAATAACAAAGTATCAAATCATCTTCGTCAATCTAGTCGTGTTCGCGGAGTGCAATGACCGCGCCGTGCCACCGCGCAACACCTAGACACGCTCGAGTGCCTCACTACAGCTGAGAGGTGCGGCCGGTCGGCATACCTACCTACAAAAGTAAATTGATTTGCGCGGTGATAGGCGGTTTGAAACGACCGCTTGAGGATAGAAGGTAATTCCAATTTTCCCTTCATACTTTGCCGGCTTAGGACGCTCAAAAATACGCAGTAAAACAAAAATAATCCAAATCTGGCGTAATAAAAAACAGAAACTAGAAATCGTCCAAACGACTAGTAAATAAAGATAGTAGGTAGGTAGTTAGGAACCTATTTTTAAAAATTATGTAGATTTGGTAGATTTCGTATATTAAAAATTGGAATCACATTATTTACAAAAATTGTTTTAAAATCAAATTATTTACAACTTAATCACATACCTGTAGATTTCAGTCACTCATACAATTACACATCACATCACACGTACCTCTGTGATTGTTTTTAACTCGGCGTAAAACAAAGTCTCTTGATTTCACATAATCAAATGCTGCATAAACTAGTCTCTTTACCTCACCCCAAAAAAGAAGTCCAGTGGTGTAAGATCGGGCGATCTTGCCGGCCAACGGACAGGCCCCCCGCGACATATCCAACGTTCCCCGCAAACACTATCTAAGTAGCGGCGTACACTGCGTTGGTGATGTGGTAACAATGATGTGGGTGCTGGCCGGAACTGTTTAACAGTCTCCACTCCAAACATAATAGGGGGTAACACCAAAGCGCCCCGCTTGTCTGGTGCTAGCCTGTGGGTTCCGTTAGAAAAAGCGTCTTATGAATCGGTACAATGACCTAGAGTAGGCCGGCAGTCTTTCACGTGCTTCCCGTGCTTGTGCATGTGTTGGCACGTAAAAGAACCCAACGTCGAGATGTTTTTGGGTTGTACGTAAGACACGATCTCTCGACGGTACTGGCGAATCTGGAAATCGGTTTCTAAACATTTGCTACGTTAAAACTAAGTTGCCCGTGAGATCGTATAAGCATTAAAACCATTTGTAGGTACTGATTGTTTGTGTACCGGCCTTGCACATGACGCGGTCGAGGCATGTTTACTTTAGATACACTTCACTGCAATCCAAAAGGAAGCCGGAAATTGGGGACTGGGGTAACGCGACGAATTCGGAAGAAAGTAGTGCGCGCGCGAGCAGTGTTCGGAATTAGTTGGTGAGGAATTATGGTGTTGCCAAGCTAGTGAACCTAGAAATTATTGTGTATTGGCTACAATCATTCGAAAATGTACACCTCATGTCCAAGTTTTTTCGCTGACCGGGGGGAGTTTTACTTTTGCTACTACCGCCGGTGTGCGTTTAAAACATGTGGCGAGAGGTGAATTTTAACCTCTGTCGCGTAGCTTTATGTCAATGTAATAAGGTTGAGATTCGTCTGTGTTTTACCGGGTAGAAACACAGGTAAATGAACGATGCAACAATGTAGTTATAATGCGAATGTACGACGGCGCGACGTTATTTGATACTTTTATAATTAATATCTTTTTCGGAGTATTTTGACCTTTAGTTTTTTTTTAATTTTAATCGTGGTAATGGTGTCTATCAAAGAGTTTAAAGCATGTTTAGATGTTATCTTTAATATGAAAATGACGACTTTTAATTGAAGTTTTATTAGTCATAAATTACTTTGTATCATGGGTATAGTCGATGTTTAAAAGGATGCCAACGAATTCAATTCCACCCTGTATATTGAAACTATTTGAAGGCTGGATTCAATCCATGATACTGATAAATTTTTCGCCAATGAACACATACCGTAATATGAAGAATAACTTTTGGCCTCATATACAAATCGACCGATCAGTTGATCAGAGTTTGTATGGAGAGTCAGAATATATTTTTCATATACAGTGACTTTTTATCCACCGGCAAAATTTTTGGAAGCGTCTCCTAAATGGTAAACCCGACGGGAAAAGACCCCCGGTAGACCAAAACTCAGATGAATGGACGGAGTACAAGACCTAAAAGTGCTTGGAGTGAGAAATTGGCGAGAAAAGGCCAAGGACAGAATCGGCTGGTGAGATTTTTTTCACCAGTCCAAAGCCCACCCGAAGCTGTAGTGCCTAAGATGATGAAAATTTTTGGAGCAAGGTCAGTCCATGTTACTGAACTACTTTCTATACAAAAAGTTATTAAAAATCGATAAAAAATTTTAGTCTTCCCATACAAAATCGAGATTTTTAATAATTTTTCTTATAGAAAGTAGATCAGTATTATGGACTGAACTTGCTCAAAAAATTTTGCTGATGGATAAAAATTCAGCCTGTATATGTTCTTTAGGGAAAGTTGTTCAGTATGATTCATGGACTGAGTTCACCGGAAGCGGAAGTTCCGCATCCTCTCCCCCCCCCCCCCCAGCTATACCCACCCCCCGCCTGCGCGCCGCCGACCGCCAGCAGCGAGTCAGACTTGCGAGCCACGTCGATCACGAAGCCTCTGTGGAGAGAAACACATTTATATACAGGTGACTTTTTAAACACTGTCCAAATTTTTGGAGCAAGTTCAGTCTAAGATACTGAACTACTTTCTACAAAAAAAGTTATTAAAAATCGATAACAATTTTTCGTCCTATCATACAAAATCCGTCTGTCTGATCGCTGATTTGTATGGGAGGACGAAAAATTTTTATCGATTTTTAATAACTTTTTTTATAGAAAGTAGTTCAGTATCATGGACTGAACTTGCTCCAAAAACAATTTAAGGGTAGGTTCAGTCCATGATACTTAACCCTTAATTAGGCGCCCCCAAAAACTTACATAGGAGGTCGCGTGGGGTGTGTAGCACCCCAAATAAAAAAATAAAATAAAACAAAAAATACATGCAAAATCAAACTTTTATTTATGAGCACATTTCAACTTTCTTATAAATCAACTTTTGAACATCTCATTAATATAATTAACATTTTTTTTCATAGTGAAAAATAACTTTCTTAAATCCTAGTTTTTTTCGGTATAATTTTGACAGACTACAATCATATGATCATTGCACACAGGTTTATTGCAATTAGAGCATTCAGTCTTTGTTTTTCTGTCCTTAGGTCTTGGACAATATGACACCTTTTGTATGACTGTGATCGGCCAGTTTCAGAAATAGATTTTTGGTCCTGAATGTTATGACGCCTTTTTAGTCGTTTTTGCAGCGGTTGTGGATATGTGCGAATGCTAACTCTTGCTATTTGGGAAGGTTTGACGAAATCGACAGCCAATCGCTTCAAAAAATACTCTTCGGGATATTTTGGGGTCAATTTAGACTTATATATTACATAGGAATTGACACCTGTGATATTAAAAAGATTGAAAAATATCACTCTTTAAATCTTCCTACATTATAATTGGCGCATTTGGTCGTTCGTATAAACTTCTTTCGTTTTGTTATAATCCTAAATATTATTTTATTGCTTACCTAAAACAAAAATACCACAATATAAACTCAAGAAACCGCACTGTTTTTTTTTTCAAAACTTTTGGTCCAGTAGTTCAGGAAATAAGGAGGAGAAGAAGGAGGTGGAGGAGGAAGAGGGGATGGTAGTTTGAATACCTTGAAAACTATATACTTATTGTAAAGTTATATGAAACATACCAATTTAATCAGTTCAGTATATTCGGAAAAAATCTGCTATGACGGGCAGATAGACAAAATAATAATATTAAATAGTGTACGTTTTGTCACTCGGAGGGTATGGAACCCTAAAAATGAATTTAGGATCTTTCAAACTTGTTATTTTTCCAATTGCAATATTCTAAATCAAAAATAATAAAATTAACAATTATACACTTACCGGCAATTTGGACTACACAAACAGTCACCTGGGGTGTCGTGCACCCCATAATCGCACTCTGCGTCCAACCGTCTACGACCGAGTGCCCATCGCAACTGAATTGTAAACGTTGTACGTTTTTACGAAGCTACAAAGAAAACCAGAGCGCTAAATTCAATTTTTAAAAAGTTATGAGCTTGGTAACGCGCTCTGGGGTGTATGACACCCCACGCGACCAATTAAGGGTTAACAACTTTCCCCAAGGAACTAAAGGCAAAATACGTAAAAAAATTTTTGACCTTCCATACAAGTTGACTGATCTGATCTGAATTTGTAACGGAAGCAATTCTTTTTTCATATTTCAATATTATTTTCCATGGGGACAGTTGTTTAGTATCATGGACTGAATCAAACCCTGTATTAGCGATCATATTTTTTAAATTTATATTTTGAACCAAAAATAAAGTTTTTAAAATTAGGTATACTGTATGGGCTAACAGTGACAGGCTGGCAGCTTTCGAGATGTGGTGCTGGAGGAGAATGGAAAAGATCAGTTGGATGGAAAGGAAAACCAATGAGAAAGTATTAGAAATAGTAAGAGAGAAAAGAAGACTGCTGGGCGAAATAGAAAATAGGAGAGAGAAAATGATTGGTCACTTAATACGACATGACTCCTTATTTAAAAACATACTAGAAGAAAAGACAAATGGTAGAAGAGGTCCAGGACGACTTAAGAAAGAGCTATCTATGTAGACCAACTGAAAGAAAAAGCAGGGGTCATGTCGTATCAAGCACTAAAGAGTAAGGCAGAGAACCGAGAAGTTTGGCGCATACTCCACCGACAAGAGCCACTAAGCTCTTAAATAAGAAGAAGTCTTGGCTAACCACACACACAGAGCTAAGTTAAGCTGAGTTGAGCTGGAGGGAAGCTAGCTAGGCGGGAGGAACTCCGGAAGAGTAAATAACCAAACCCGTCGAGTGATTTCTTTACACTAGATTTATTGTCATCACCTAAGCGCTAAGATTACTTTTCTATTGACGTAACGACATAGTTTACTTAATCGAAGATTGCTTATACAGATACCTAGTTAGAATGTAGGTTAAATTAGTGCTACCTATGTAGGTATGAATTGCTTGCTACAATGTATGAGATGATAGCTCCTACATATGTGACGTTACACGGGTAAAGGTACCTTGTGGACGGTGGCACTTACGACATTGTGTTTATTCAAGCTAAGTTAATTGTACGAATTGTTTTTCTAAACGTCCTATGCGCCACCGTCCATAAGGTACCTTTACACGTGGACCGTCACATATACCTTCATTTTGTCTAGACCACCAACATTATTTTGGATTTTATATAGATTACATTTGTGTTGAGTTGTAATTTTTATTTTTCATTCCCTGTTCTTTTTAACCGACTTCCAAAAAGGAGGAGGTTATTATGTAATTCAATTTTTTTTGTATGTATGTCAAACGAAACCGATTGTGATCATTCTTTTTTTTTTGTTTGAAAGCCTTACTACCAAGTTGGTCCCATATTAATTTGGTGAAGATATGATGAAGAACTTTGGAGATATGGAAGAAACTCCATAAAGAACATGAAGACGGTGTCTTTATATTTGTTGGAAAAATGAATTACCTTTTAATACAGCGCATTATTATCTATCTAAACTAGGGTCATAGTTCGCTGTTTCAATCCCGTGGGATTAACAAGTTGTTTAGTTTTTAGGTATAAAGAAATAGTTTTTCTAATAGATGAGATGAAAAAAGCCTAATATAACCATATTTCTACGACCCTGGTGTGGTGTGTGTAGTATACTAACTTGAGTTCTGCGATGGTGTTGATCATCAGCTGGTTGTTGGCCACCAGCGCGTCCCAGTCGTGGCGGCCGATCGGCAACGCGGGCATCTGGGACAGTGGGCACCAATTATACAGGGTCAATTAATGGAGAAAGTTCAGTCCATGATACTGAACAACTTTCCCAAGGAACATATATCTTTTTGCTTTTTCATACGAACTTGTTAGCTGTGTGGTTCCCGGCAGAGTAGAATACGACTACGCCAAGTCTTCCCGTAGAAGGCGACTTAGAGAACACAAGCTGAACAAAGCTTATACACATCAGTGAGATCTCTCCAACCGTCTGGCCAGCGTGGAGAGTGTAGGCCAAATCCTCTGACTGCTCTGGCTAATATATGGCTCTGGTAAGAGAGAGTCGTGCTCCTGCAGTGGAGACTAAACAAGACCTGATGATGATACGAACTTGTATCAGCTGATCGGTCAACCTGTATGGGAGCTCAAAAAATATTTTTCATATTTCGATATGAGTTCCTTGGGAAAAGTTGTTCAGTATCATGGACTGAGTCCACAATTAAAATAATTTCAGTATATTTTGTAAATTTTCGTAGAGTAGTGACCTGTGCGGGCTGCCCGGGCTGCGCCGGCGGCTGGCCCTGCGCGTGCGAGTGCACCGCCGCCAGCATCGACAGGGAGCTCACCTGCTTGCCGATCACCTGCCAGCAGATTACACAACAAACAAGTAGTATATTATTACTTATTTAAGTATACTTAGTTCCTCCTGCACCAAACTGTATGGTTGATTTTGAAGCACTGAGCTATATTGCAATCTCGGAATCAGAATCGCTAATAAAACACAAAATAGTAAGAAATAATACTTTTAGGGTTACTTACCCAAAGGGTGCAAACGGGACCCTATTACTGAGATTCCGCTGTCTGTCCGTCTGTCACAGGGCTCTATCTTTTGAACCGTAATAGCTATACACTTGTAATTTTCACCGATTATGTATACTATGGCCGCTATAACAACGAACTCTAAAAATAAAGTTAAAAATGAAAGGGGATCGTCATACAAGAAACGTGTATTTTCAGCGTTTCAAAACATTGTACGGAGGTACGGAACCCTTCATGTACGAGTCCGACTCGCACTTGACCGTTTTTTTTTACTCAGACAGTCATTACAAAAATATTTTTCTATTATAATAGTATAATAATAGACATTGAGAGCCGAATGTTGTCAAAAGGACATAGGGAAAGAGTAGAGAGAGGGAGAGAGGGGGGGATAACTCACTTCATCGATTTTCTTGTTGATGTCCCTCAAGGTGTCGTGCATGTTGGACTGTCCCTGGAAGATCTGCCGCAACTCCCTCTGTCCGTCAGACTCGAACCAGTCGTCGAATTCGCCGTCCTTGTCACGCACCTATGACAGAAAGGGAGGAAAATATTAATACAATTAAAAATAGATGCCAAAATAATTTTTTTTACTGGTCTCGTGTACAAAAAAAAACCTAGAATGAACAAGCTGTTTTTTCCCCTGCGAAAAACGTAAAAAGAAATACATTCAGTTTGATTTTTAGGTTTAGTTTTATTGTTAATTAGCCTGATTTGTATTTTTTTCCCTCATAACCCGATTATTTAATACTAGCTTTTGCCCGTGTGTGTGTATGCAAATTTTCAAGAAGATTGATTCAGTAGATAAAGCGTGAAGAGGTTACAAACAAACAAACAAATATACAAACTCACTTTCGCATTTATAATATTAGTTGGGATAATTGTTTTATCTACACGAATGACGATTACGTATGGTGAGCAAAAGACCAGAGCAAGGTTGCAGGAATATGCTGAATGCTAGCAATCTGTCGTTTTGGAAATCCTTGGGGGAGGCTTATGTCCAATAGTGGACTTGCTGCTGTTGATGATAACTTTTGAAGGTACCTTACGGTGACCTCCGCTGCCTATTGCAAATCGAAAACCTATTATAGCTCCCTCGAGCTCAAACCTCGGAATGATAGACGGATATAATGGGGAAACTCTAGCCTTAATCGAAATTAACTCTCCAAAGTGGCCCACTTTAATGTTACAAAACACAAAACTTTTTTTTTTAATGTAAAACAATCAAATTTGTTATAAAATTAATAAATTACCTCGTCAGGATGTTCTTTCCTATAGTCCTCTTTCTGCTGCTCCAGTTTCTTCTGGTACTCTTGGTACTCCTGAGACAGCTTCTGTTGTTCGTCGTTGCTGATTGGTTGGTTGCCTGCGACAACGGAACAAAATAGATTTTAAGGTGAATGTATAGGCAAATAGCCTTGAAGTGGCGCCCTCATTTGAAATAAATTGTTAACTCGTAAATATGGACATAATTTCGGCAAGTTTTAAAGCTAGACGGATCACCAATAATAGTTTCAACGGCAGTTCATAAAATAATTTAAAGGGCTATCTAGTGCATGACGAAGAGCAATATGGAAATTATCACCATATTAACGAGTTTACAATTTATTTCACACTTCAAGGCCTATATCTTCACCTTAATAAACATTTACAGGCTTTTATATTTATAGGTAAAAAAAAATAGGTTAGCATTTGGTGGGAGTGGCTCGCGACACCTTGAGCCTATTCGTAGCCCTCCCCCCCTCTCACAGGACCCCCTGTAAGTAACTGAGCTCCCTAGTTACTAGAGGAGAGGGACGCTTCGAATAGGCCTAAATTAGCAAAAATTTACACAAGATAAATTAGTATTTAATAAGTTAGGTACCATGTGCTGAGTAGCGTGTAGTGTCCTTCAGTAGCGGCGGACAGACCGAAGTACCCCCCTCGGGGTAGCACCACATTTTGTACTGACTTTAAGTGATAGGAAGGTGGGGGGGTGATAATGCACACTTACCCTGTTGCTGGGCAGTGTGTAGTGAAGTTGTCAACAGGTGAAGCACGTCGTGATCGTCGGCCAACCCCCCGGTAGCGGCGGACAGGCCGAAGTACCCCCCTCGGGGTAGCACCACGTTCTCGGCGCGGAAGCAGAGCTCGTAGTCCGCTTCGTTATTCGTCATTCCTGTAACGAATAAGTTTAGAATTAGTGACTCTGAATGGCTAAAATAGGTTTGAACAAACGCGAAAATAACGTTCGGGACCCACAGCTTTACAACACTGATTTAGATTTTTTCTTTGACAACTGGTCAGCTATTATAAAATCACTATTGATTTATTGTGAAAACCTGAATGACCAGTGGTGCAATAATCGCGACTACGATAGTGAATCTATATAAATAAAAATGAATTGTTGTTCGTTAGTCTACTTAAAACTCGAGAACGACTGAACCGATTTGGCTAATTTTGGTCTTGAAATGTTTGTCGTAGTCCAGGGAAGGTTTAAACGGTGAGAAAATATGGAAAAAGGAACGGGAACGGGCGAAACAAAGTTCGCCGGGTCAGCTAGTAATAAATAATAATTGTATTGACATGAAAATATTTATAATTTATGACTATTAATGTTTTGAAATTGAAATTATATAGAGGGACTAACAAAATATACTGAAACTATGTTAAGGATGGATTCAGTCCATGATACTGAACAACTTTCCCCAAGGAACATATACCGAAATTTGAAAAATAATTTTTGACCTCCCATACAAGTTGACCGATCAGCTGATCCGAGTTTGTAGGGAAATCAAAAAAATATTTTTCATATTTCGACATATGTTCCTTGGGCAAAGTTGTTCAGTATCATGGACTGAATCCATCCTTAAAATAGTTTCAGTATATTTTGTTAGACGTTATATAATAATCTGTGTATTATTATTATTTTTAATTTTATCTTATATTTGTATAGTACATGTGATGTTGCTTGGGGAATGTTATTTAGTATTACTCCACCCTTAGAATAGTTTCAGTACCTATATTTTGTTAGTAGACCCTGTATAACTTACCATTATGGAAATACACAGTAAGTGTGTTCAAGTAGTACTCGACTCGGGCGCGCGTCGGGAACGGCTTGTTCCTGAAGTCTCGCAGGCAGCCTGATAGCAGCTGCTGGGCGCCATCACTGTTAACAAGCGAAGAAACCTGACTTATGCTGGTCGGCTCTGGAACGCCCTACCCATGTATAACGCTCAATATTTAAATTTAGTAACAAAAAAAAACAATCGCGTTCATTTTTTTAGGAGTTTCTTCCATATCTCGGTCGGTTAAAAATAAAACAAATTTTAAATCTAAATAAAAAAAATTCTCTACAGTGAGATTCAAACCCACATCCCTCAAGTACGAGTATGTACCACCAACTGTGCTGTCTGCTTCGAATCACCCTGACGAATAATTTCTTTATTAAAGGTTCACACATTTGAATGAATAATAAAATTAAACACACTTAATATTTAAAAGATTTTCTGAAATTTACTGGTCTGTCCGAAAAGAAATAACGCAAAAGGTACCAGCTGCTTCTCTTCCCACGCAAATGGTAATAGCCGATAAGGGAAATAGGCGAATATCCATGAGTCAACTGGGTAGTATCCTGGGCCTAAAATAAATTTGTACTGTTAAGGGAATAAAACGTCACAAAATAATGTCACTTGTCATTGATCATATCCATTTTCAACGTGATTTTATTGTAGATTCATTTTGGCAGAAAAGCTGATATTAAACAAAATTATGACGTCACGGTTAGGAACTTTATGCAAATCCGATAGAAAATGTTTTGTTTTGAGGGTTGGAACACATCCGTCAGCACGAACAGCATTTTTCTATGCTGCTATCCTTGTCTGTCGCTCAGAACTGTCATTTACTAGAGCGAGAGAGAGCGACAGAATGCGGCAGCATCACCGATTCCGCGGTTCCTTCCTTTATTCCGTCGCTCCCGATTTGAATTGTTAGAAACTGTATTGTCTTACCTCTTGTGGTCGAATATCTTGGTGCCATCGTTGACGACCGCCATGATGTAAGGGTTGTTGTGTTTGTTGTCGTTATCAAACGAGTCGAAGATGAGCCCGAGCCCGTTCCACCGGTCCGACGAGCCGAACACTTCGCCCGTGTAGTCCCCGCGCTGGGTGGTGTACCAGAAGGCCTGACGACAACACATGTAGGGTGTAAAGAGAACATTTATACAGAAACTAAGGCTTTGCAGGCACCTTCCATTACACTTCTTCTTCATCTTAGCGCGTTCCCGGTTGCATCCTCAGCTGTGCTGCTTCGGAGCCCGGGGTGCGCTTTCCCACTTTTTCTTCTCCAAATATAACATGCATGTCAATGGGCACCCAAGGATGCCAAAGACCTTTATTAATGAGACGTATCCCATTAGGGAATGAGATGTGATATGCATAATTCCATACCTCTATCCTTCCGGCGCAGTTAAACGTGGAACAACCTAATTTAAAATGGAAGATTTCTCCACTCATCAGACCGTCACCCCGATTCTGCCTCTCCCTGTGAGGTCACAGGTACATGATGTCTACCCCCAAAAGTCGTAATTTATTTACTGTTTGGTCCATATCGCTCCCTTTTGACTCCATCTATGATGTACGGCTCTGGAACGCCCTACCTCTAACTATGATCAAATCCTGATTTAAAATGGAGATGGAAGATGTATCTACTCACCAGACCGTCAGCGCCGATCCTGCCTCTCCCTGTGACCTTGAACATGATGTCCACCTCCCACCAGTCAAAGTTGATGGGCTGTTTGGTCCATATCGCTCCCTTTTGGCTTCTTAGAGATGGCGCGAGACGCACGCTCTCGCCTGATGCTATCGCATCTGTGAAAAAGATAATAATAAATAAATAAATATATAGGGACAAATCACACTGATTAAACTAGCCACAAAGTAAGTTTTTTTAAACTTGTGTTATGGGATACTAACTCAACGATACTATATTTTATGATAAATACATATATAGATAAACACCCAAGACCCAGGACAATTTGAAAAAGGCCAATTTCCAACTTGCCCTGGCTGGGGATCGAACCCAGAACCACCGGATTAGCGGTCTAGCGTGTTAACCATTACGCCACGGAGGTCGTCAGTCCTAGATAATAGATATCAGTATTAGTTTAAAAATCTTTTAATTTCAAGTTATATATAATAATCACGTTTTTATCCTTTAAGGGGCAGACCGAGCCTACGGCCGAAGAGTCAAAGACCGCGCTAAACTTACATAACCTAAGTTTTCTTTTCTATCAGGACAGTATTTTCTTTTGGTTTCGTCATCATTCATTCATCATTATCCTCACGTATTCCCGGTTGCATCCTCAGCGGTGTTGCTTCAGAGCCCGGGGCTGCTCCCTACCCTAGGTGATTTGACGAGGTTACTGGTTTTTACACAGAGCGACTGCCGTCTGACCTCCACAACTAAAAGGGTAGACCAGAACCAGTCCTAGGATAGGTTTAAACAAACTCTAGTTATTAAAAATCGATAAAAAAATTTCGACCTCCCATACGAATAAACGCTCAGCCAAACGGATTTTGTATGGAAGGATTTGTAACGGATCGTTTTTTATAGAAAGTAAGTCAGTATCATGGACTGAACTTACTCCAAAAATTTAGCAGGTGGATAAAAAGTCAGCCTGTATATTATGTTCATAGATACATATTTTAAAATTTTAACTTGTATTAAAAAATTTTGCACTGCAACATGATACTATGAGTTGACTGGAAGAGAATGCTTTTAGAACAATAATATAAATGAATAAATACAAACATGTACCCTAACGACATCACACTCTTTTTTTCAAGCAGCTGTGTAAAAAGGGAGTTCGCAGTCAGCAGTAGCTGCAGTGAGATTAGATATGGAGTAATAAAACACGTACCAGCTTATCTTTACAGCTTCCCGCATGTTTGTAAATTGAACCGAGCGAGTATCGCGGACGGTCGAGTTCTGTGGTTTTGTTTCTCATTGAATGGAATTCATTTTACATCCGGAGGTCGTAGGTTCAAATCCCACTGGGAAGCATACTTTGTGAAAAGTTGTTTCCAGTCTGGTTAGGGTATTGCAGGCTTGAATTACCTGATTATCCGAAAAGATAATTCCGTGCTTCGGAACACACGTAAAGCTGTGGCTCCCGAACGCCATCAAGCGTTCTGGTCTACTCTTTGGGTTGCGGAGATCAGTTGCAGTCGCTCTGTGTAAAACCAGTAACCTCGACAAATCACCTAGATGAAGATGTAACCGGGAGTAAGCTCGGATGATGATGATGAAATTAATTTAACTAGTAGTTCGCCGCGAACTTACACCTCGCGATTATTGTTCGCGTTTTTATTGATATTTCCTACATGCCTACCAAATTTCATCAAAATCGGACCATCGGTTCGGCAGTTATCGCGGAACAAACATACAAACAATGTGTTTTCGCCCCCAACTCGATTTAGAGACCTCACTCGCTTCGCTCGGACAACAAGCTTATTACCCCACGGTGAAGCCATAATCTAGACTTAACCATTTCAAAATTGTCCCTCTGGAACGTAGGCGACAGGCTGCTGATATAATATTCTTGCTTAAGATTATTCAAGGCAAAATTGACAGCCCTGATCTGCTCCGAAGATTTACCTTATCTGTTCCGAGATCATGCAGTCGCTTACATAACAGAGTCACTTTTAATTTGCCCATCTGTCGAACGAACTACCGCCAGCAGTCTTCGTTGAATCGCATGAGTGCAAACTACAATAATATATGTAATGAAATTGATATCTTCGGTGCATCGGCCAATATGATTAAAAAATTCTTTTATGATTAATTATTTTTTACACAAGCATGCAATCCCAATTTAAAGTTTAATTATTGATGTAACTTTTTATTTAATATAATTTAAAACCTTATTTAATTTTGCAATGTAATTTAATTTATGACTTAAATAATTTTATAATTACTGTAATGTAATGTAATTTCAAATTTAAAACGACTGAGAGCTGTTTATCAAGTAGGTTGGCAACTTATATGCTCTAATTTGTATATGCTTAGATTTGTGTGTTATTCAGCCAGTTAGCGAACCAAATAAATTTAAAAAAAAAAAAAAATGTAAGGCATTATAATTATGAATCCCGCCGCTATGTTTTTATTGGCCGAGCGAACGAAGCGTATCAGTTTCAAAATAAGCCAAAAATACTTTTGTCCGTCTGTCTGTTCCCGCCTACAGGTCACATTTTCCAACCGATATCGACGAAATTGGCACACAAGTTCCTTGATTTTTTTTTTGATTTTCGATTCCGGCAGAAATAGGAAAAGGGGGGTAACTTTTCTATAGCCTTATTTATTGACGGATTTCAATCAGATTTGTGAGGCACACTACGGACTTCATTCTACACAAGTTGCAAAAAAAATCAAAAGGGGAGTGGAAAGGTCCACCTTTCGGTTGACTGGTAGATAAAGCTAAGGCTTTAAGTCCGCCGTTTACAATTTTTTGTAATAAAGTTGAATAAATAAATAAAGAAATAAAGGGGGGAGGGGGGGAGGTTTCCTATAGTGTTATACAACGTGGAAGGGACATACCCGTAATAAATCAAACCACGGGCTATACTAGATCACTAAAGTATAATGAAATAAAAATAAGTCGAAAGAACAAAAAAAAATTTGACATCCCATACAAATCGCCCGAGCGGCTGCACACTTTTGTATGGAAAGGCCAAAAATTTTGTTTGTTATTTGGCTGTTATTTTTATTTCATTATGCTGTAGTGATCTAGTATAGACCGTGGTTCGATTTATTACGGGTATGTCCCGTCCACTTTGTATATGGATGGATTTCACTGAAATTGCTTAGCCTTTGCTAAGCCAGGGGAAACGGGAAAGTGTTGGTTATTGCATGGTTATACCACTAGTGTATATTGTTTCACATTATCAGCATTGTAGTATTTCGTTAACTAAATGTCCTTTATAAAGATAAAGGTTTCAGTATTTTATTGCCTAAATCTAATCAATGAAATAATAGGTAGGAAGTAAGTGTTATGTTATGAGTAATTTATGAAATACATATTAAATAAATCCTTCTTATGCTTAACTTTTTTTTGTCGTGGAAGAGATGTAGTGGTACTATTCTAGGCCAGAAGCCACACTGCCAAATGAGCTACATTAGCGAAGACTACAATTCTAGTATTAACAAGTCTAGTCAAGTCTACTGACTTTAATAGGGTATTTGACTGCGTTTGTTTTTGGACAATATTTTATACAAAACCACAAATAATACTTACAACAATCCTTTTCTAAAAACAGCATGAAAATTGGTTATTTAATAAAGCCGCAATTAGCATTTCAAATATTAGTATGAAGAAAAGTGGGAGCGTGGTGGGGACATCTCGCTATCTCTTTCGTATCCGGATTCCTATCGTTTTCGATTCCGGATTATGTTACTTTTTGATATTATACATAAAATTAATAAAAACTGAGTAAAATACCGTATTGTGAATTCAAGTGACGTCATTCCATTGCGAATCATAAAAGGAAAAACATTAAAGTATAGCTATTACCTGCGCAATGTTTGAAATGCTTATTCAATAACTTTTACGATTAGCATAACACTGGAATATTATCGAGAAACCGTACCACAAACGTAGACATACCAATTTACACTTTAAACTTTCTGAGTAGAGATTAAAATTAAATGGCAATGGCAATATAAATGTTCAAAGTAATTTTGAACATTACACCTTTGTTATAGTGTTGCTTTTCGTTTGATCAGTGATAATTGTGTCAAAGCATGTGTTAATTTGTTAGTAAAAAAATGTAAGAAAATTTTAAAATGGAATGTTATTTCTAATTCTGACTCATAAAATTTATACTAGTCTTTCTTTCTTGCGTGGCCAAGTTTTCTTAAGTGGCCAACACTGATGAAAGATATTTCAAGTTGCCCAAAGGTATCTGACGTAGCTTGACAGCCGGGTCCAACGTGATCAACGGGCCCTTCGAAGCACAGTGGAGCTCGAAAAAATGTTTATGCCATTTACGGTCACCCATCCAAGTGTGGACCACGCCCGGTGTCGCTTAACTTGCAAGAGCGCTATTAATGCATACACCCGCTGCCGGACCACCGAGCTCTTCATTTATAGTAGTGTGTGCCGCTTATGAGGCATTTTACACTTGGTTGGCTGTGTCCTTGCTTGCACAATCACTACATTGTATAAAACAAAGTCGCTTCCCGCTGTCTGTCCCTATGTATGCTTAGATCTTTAAAACTACGCAAGCAACGGATTTTTATGCGTTTTTTTTTAATAGATAAAGTGATTCATGAGAAAGTTTTATATGTATAATACATACCCGTGCGAAGCCGGGGCGGGCCGCTAGTCATGAATAATTTCATGATTGATCAAAGATTTAAATTACAAATTAACGATGTATTTAATTTCTACACAATATGTCATGTCTAAAATATCCACAATATAATCATCTAGGTTAATAATGATACATTTTTTTAAAAATGAGACCCAGTCATCGAGACCCAGTTTTTAATAAACTTTAAAAAAATTTGATTGTTCCATTGAAACAGCTAATCAAGTGTAAAATGCCGCTTAATGGCTGTGTACTGGCTGTGCGTCTGTGAGGCACGGGTTCGATCCTCACTAGACGCGACTTGTACCTCTGAGGTTGTACTCATGTACGATCATTGTCAATTACCACCACTTGCTTTTGTTTTTATTAGAGATTTAAAAAATAAAAAATAATATTTATTCAGACAAACGTCCATTTAGTGTTAGTATATAGTACAGAATTTACGAAAATATGTTACTATATTTTATAAATTAATTTAAATATTTCCTTGTCCCACTGGGCGACCCCGGGACAACCGCATGGGCATGTACCCAGTGCCGCACAATTGGACAATCAAATTTATATCCTATTACCCTAAGAATAGTGTTGGCACTTCCGCGCACTCTGTGCATCAGCAATGCGATTTGAGTGCGTGAGTGCTTCCTGTGAAGGAGACATCGTGAGGCTACCTGCACACTATTGAGTTTACTAGTGTGTGGAATGGAGACACTGGCAGACCACTCCATTATCTCTGCCAAGGCCAAAATCGTCTATTTCCATACATTTCGTAGTGAGGGAGGGAGGCATGGGCGGGCGGCGGCAAGGCCAAAATATGGCGGCTGGTTAAAGGCAAAGACAACAAAATTTACAGTCTCCTATTACACCTCCCCCCCCCCCCCCCAGCGGCCAGCGGCGGCACAATTTGGGCCACGAAATATGATTATTAATGAAATTAAAGGGGGCTGCTGGTTAAAGAACTCCTATTTGCCCCCGATTAGATTAGACGATCTACGCGAGAAGATAAGCAGCTGGCACATTCTACGTTTTCTCTTATACCGGACCACCATGAGAGATATTTAGTTTCCTACTCAGAAATAGGAATACACTTATTTATTAATTTCCTGACTCTTACTAAGTTACAAAACAATATTCATAAATGAATATTTGTTGCAACTAGAAAATAAATTAAATTTTCAACAAAAAAAAACAACCGACTTCAATTTTTTTAAGGAGTTTCTTCCATATTGCCAGATTCGGTCCTTGATATGCCAGACAGAAAATTCAAAGCTTATGTAAAGAAAGTACTTTGTGAGAAGGCTTATTATAGGACCGATGACTATCTTAAAGACAAAAAGGTCTGGCTTGAGCTTGGCGCGGGTCCCTCTTAAAGGTTTGTATACTAAGATATGTCATAATTTAGGTACATTGGTACATACTAAATTTACAAATTGACATTATTTTAAATTTCGTAATTCTTATAATTCAATTTAATTATGACATAACAAACAATGTAATCTCAGTCCATCCATATAACTAATTTTAACTAATTTTAAGTTGACGTCTTTGGAGAAAACGTGCAGTGCAGTTTGTTGCCGCTTTTTCTGCACTTGCGCCTAGGAAGCGGCGTAAACTAAGCTGTAAGTAACGTTTGACGTCAACATTTGTGCAAAACAAAACAAAGTGACTATTATTAAGAGATATTTCTCTTCTCTCATCTCAGAACTCAGCACCTTTTCGTTTAGATACCTAGACATCCATTGCAGGTCATTTTCATTCTTATTACTCTGACAAACGATTCGTATAACTGAATTTACCACTCCAAGGAGCCCAGCCGCGCGCTTAGTAATAATGTTGGTATATTTTCGATACCTAAACAGGGAGTGACACAGGCCTGCCAATACGAAAAAATGTGAACTAAAAAAATATTTTTAGTCCGGGAAGAGAAGCAGCTGGTACATTCTACGTTATTTGTTTTCTCCCAAGACCAGCATGGCTTCTTGTGTAATAAATTTTGATTGCATGTAGTTAAAATTAATTTGATGTCATGACTATCGTTAACTATTTTTGTGACTGTTACCTATTTTAAAAATTGATAGCTGTCATGTCAACACAATCGTTAAAAGTGCATTATCAGGATGACCATTCATTAAAATTTTATGATAACATTAGTGACTTTTTGCATGCATAAAACTGATTCACACCAAGTGAAAGCCTCGGAAAAAAATAGATAAAAAGAAACTGATAATAAAATCATAATTTTATTTTTATTTTATGGTCTTACATTATCACCTTTCATTTTACAGCCAATCATTCAGCATAGACAAAAGCATCCATGTATAAGGGTTGGGATTGGGACATATCTGTCAGCACGGAACAGCACTACTGCTATCCTTTTCTGTCGCTCAGAACACTCATTTGCTAGAGCGAGAGAGAGCGACGGAACACTTCAGAATGGCCGGAGTGTCGGACAAGAATTGAAAACGCCAAAATTCAGAAGTCTACATAAGTAGCTACACTGACACGGAAGTTGAATGAAATAGTAGTTAACAGAACTCGAGTGTGCTCTAAAACAAATAAAGTGGAATATACCATACCTACATTTTAAACTGTTTTACTATTTTTAACCGACTTCAAAAAGGAGGAGGTTATTAATTCGACTGTATGATTTTTTTTTATTTCTTTTTATGTATGTTTGTTACGCGATATCTTCACCAATGGTGAACCGATTTTGATAATTCTTTTTTTATTTGAAAACTGACATAATAGAATGGCGAGAATAAAAAGCACTGCCACCGTGGTCCAGTGGCATTTGCCTTGTGATTGACTGGGAAGTTATTTTATGACAGTTTTGGCTAAATCCAAAATGCATTTATTTGTACAACAAAAATAAAAAAAATTACATATTAAATTACTTAAATAAAATAAAAACACCCCACACTACAAATATTTAGAAATAAAAAACATAATGTTGCAACCCACTAACACATATGGCAAAAGCCATATTACTTTTTTTCTTAAGAGCTTGTAATGTTGCATAGAAACTAGAAAATTTCGAATTGAAATCCCCATGAGGCTGGCATAGTCACTCCAAGTGAACTGAAGCCTCAGAAAAAAAATAGATTATATTTACCCTGCGGCAACATGCCCAGAAGGCTTGCAACATTGCCACGAAGCATGGCAATGCTTATCCTATACATAGAGCAGCCCTCTGGCCACAAGAAACTTCAATGAGTATCCTAGAGATATTATAGATATCCTATTTGGCTTAGGCCTCATGCCAACAGTGGTCATATTGATGAGGAAATTGCCCGCTTTTTGGAAGATATACCTTTTCAGGCTAACAACCCAAAAGTTGGCTGTCAGATAATGCTTTTAGCGTTAATCCTGCCTATCCTGTATTTTTTGTATAATAAAGTTTGAATAAATAAAGATTTTTGTCAACCATAGATAAATTAATATAATGGATTGATTACAACTATATTCTACAAAAGAATTTATTACTACTGCCATAAAATTTACCAATTTTTTTTTGCCTGGGCCTTGCCGTCCTTTGTTCTGTCTGCCCCGTTAGGGATAAAGACGTGTAAGTGTAGTGTATCATTTTTTAAATGTTTTGAATTAAAAATGAAATAAATTCAGTCTATTAGAATCTAAATAGAAATTTATAAACAAACTATAGACCAATGGTATAGAAAATATATTTATTTCATTTTTAAAAATGGAATTATATGTAAGCAGAGGGTAATAAATAAAATAATTTTCGTAAATCGCAGCATTCAGCAATTTGAACCGTGTCGTGCCGTCGTGGAACCTAAAAACATGCTTTTGACAAGTTTCTTTCGTCTCGCTCTAACACATACACATCTCCATACACACGTCCCTTTCCCGTCTGACACTTTTCACTGACGTGTCGCTGTCATTCGCAGAATAGAAACAACAAAGACAGTTTTTACAATATTTTTCAATTTTTATAACTTAAATTACGCATTTAAGGCACTAAAATGATTATCTAAACCTTAATGTAGCTTTATAGATCGTAAATTACCTTAGTAATAGTGAAATACATAAGAAAATAGGATAAACTTACTGCCTCCGTACTCCCAGAAAGGAACGGATCCATCTTTTTGTGCTAAATACGGCGGCTTGAAAGAATATTTGTATTCGAACCGTCTGTGCACAGTCTGTGTATTAGCACCCACAAATATACATATTACTATTGAAAACACTAATAAATTCAATTTTATTGACGACATATCGACGGGCAGCTTCATTGCTCACGTCAAAAAGTGTTGATGATAAATTTTGGGTTGCCATAACCCATAATTCAGTTCAGCTGTCATTTCAATTTAAATTGACTATTTAGCTGTAAATCGATATCGTTATATAATGGATACTATTCAGTGATTCATTCAAACAAGCAAGAGCAACCTCAAGAGCGCCTCATTTTTTTAGCCTCGGTGGTGGGACGAAGGTGGGCGACGGAGCCGTAGTAGGCGACGCGCTGTATTATTCAATGTAATAGTAATAGATAGCATTTTTCTGTGCCACCCGGGGCCATTTCCCCCCCCCCCCCCTCCCCCTCGTAGGCCTACTAATGATAAAGATTGAAGAATTTTATTATTATGACAGGGATGTGATGTCTGTGAGAGATGAAGATGTAATTTATTGATGATTGTGATGTAATGATTGAAGTTCCTTGCTCGTTCAATAACAAAACAAAATAGAAACGTACGATTAAAGTATTTTATTATTTTTAAATATATTTTAAGTTAGTGTTACTATTGCAAATTTTAAAGGGAAATAGGCGTGCGTGAGTGTCTGATTTACTGCTATCATATTTGAAAATTACTTATCATAACTAAATAAAGAATTTCCTATTTCTATTTCTAAAAGAATCATCCCGAAAAGTGAACCCGCGCTCGCGACCGACCTATTCACTCCCCATATCTTGGCAACCAACCACTAACTTGACCTGTCTGTATGTAGGTATCGTAAGTTCAAACTTCAATTCTTCCTTTGAACTTCCAAATTATAACATCGATTAATATTCGTAATGATATTAATGGATGAATGGATATTTTTTGAAATGGTAACATTTTTTAACGTTCCGATTTACGCATGTAGCTGTCAACCTCTCGAATTGTAACCTCCGACTAAAAAAGGAGGAGTATTCTATCATAGAGTTTGGCTAGCGAGTCGTGGCACTAAGCATTTTTACAAATTCTTTATGTGGCAACATTTTCGAACTGTCATGTCAAACGTCACAAATCTGTTTTGTAACCTATCGTCTTGTGTATTTTTATCAAAATATTCCGAAATTATGTCGAAACCGATAAAAAGTGGCGTGAGAAGTATGTTGTATACTATGATAAATAATTACGAACAAGTAAAAAGTGAATTCAGTGAAGCTGCGATGGAAAAACAACGCCTTTTGGATGAAATCCTGTCCGCGTCAGGTACTATGACCAAACGTTATTGAAACTTGACGGTATATATTTTTATGTTTCTATTTTTTCTTTTACTTAGCTAGAAATCAGCATTTGTTCTTTTATTCTTTCAGCTCGTGTGGATGATGAAGTTAGAAATTCAATTCAAGGTCTAGTTCTGGAGTTACAAAAAAGTCAAGAAAATGAGATGTTGAATTCAAAGTCACGATATATAACACAAATCAGCACCATGACAGGTAGTAAACTGAAAAATATACCTTTGATAATATCCAATTTCTTGATACTATCTCTGTAAAAAAATCTGACTAATCAAAATACAGGCCTGAAAAATTTTAATTAACACATTAATCCGTTTTATTTTACAGGAGTAAGTGTTAGAACATTACGACGAATACAAAAAGAAGGTTCTATGAACCAAGGTGAATGGAATACACCAGGTAAAAAACGACCACGGCAACCGACAGTGTCCAATTTGGATGATTTTGATATTTCTGTCATAAGAAACAAAATAAACGAGTTTTATGTTGTCAAAAAGTGTGTTCCAACCTTAAGAAGCTTACACATGGAGCTGCAGGATTCAATTCAATTCTCTGGAAGCCGGGAAACGCTGCGACAACTTTTACATAAAAATGGCTTTGAATTCAAAAAAAATAAAATGAGCGATCTATTCTTATAGAAAAAATTGAATTAGCTGCATGGAGGCATAGATACCTGAGGACCATTCATCAAAAACGCCAAGAAGGAAAACATATTGTTTATCTTGATGAAACTTATGTCCACCAAAACTACAAACCCAAAAAATCATGGCAAGGACCATCTACAAGTGGATTAGTGGATAAAATATCTGCAGGAAAAAGACACATTATAGTCCACGCAGGATCAGAAAAGGGTTTTGTTCCTAATGCTTTATTAGTGTTTAGCACAAAATCGAAAATGGCTGACTATCATGATGACATGAATAAAAACAATTTTTTGAAATGGTTAGAAGAGAAGCTAATACCAAACCTGTTGGAACCCTCTGTAATTATCATGGATAATGCGAGTTACCACGTAACTCAAATTAACAAGCCACCTACAATGCACAACTTGAAAGCTGACATTCAAAAGTGGCTTTCTGATAATAATATTTCGTTTGACGAATGCTTTACAAAGGCTGAGCTCTTATGTCTAGTGCAAGAAAATAAACCAACTCCTCTATATGAAGCAGAAGAGTTACTGAAACAGCATGGGCATGAAGTTTTAAAGTTGCCTCCGTATCACTGCGACCTCAATGCGATAGAACTTATATGGAGCTTGGTCATACGAAAGATTGCAAGCAAAAATTTGGGCGTGCATGGCACTCACACCGAAGAATTAATTCGAGAATGTTTCTCAACCATCACCGCAAGCGACTGGAAGAAAATCACTGACCACATAATTAATGTGGAAAATGAATATAAAACTAGAGACAGAATTACAGAGACTGAACTGGAACCATTTATTATAAATGTTCGTGAAGACGATAGTGACAGTGACGATTCCCTCTCTGGTATTGAGTTTCTCGAATCTGATTTTGATTATGATGAATAAAATGTTATTATTTTTAGTACTTTGTTTTTTTTTAAACTTTATATTTCAATGGAAGTTGAATAGTGCTCCAATGTGTGTTCTCTTTCTATGGAAACCAATGGCGAGGTTGTGAGCAGGCAAGGCTATGAATAAATGTCATTATAATTTAATATTTTGTTAGCTTTTTGTCATGTCAGTGGTTTTAGCAGAAATTTAAACTCATTTCAATTTCTGTCCCGGCCGGGAATTGAACCCGGGACCTCTTGCATGTTGACTACTGAACCACTCAGGTCGTCTGACAGCACGCACCCACAAAAGAACAAAAGCAGTTCTTATAATTTTAGACAATGTCCATAAATAACCAATTATCAAAACCGTTTTATCCTGGTATATTGAGTGTTGTCTGCTTAAGATTTTTCAAATTTGCCGCCGTTTTCTTGTGCCACGACTCGCTTGCGAAACTCTAGTAATGCATGCTTCACATGGGGGATTGGGGTGATATGTATATTTCCTAGGTAGTCAGATGGCCTGCGAAAACTGGATGCAGGCCACTTCCAATCGGTCGATTGTGATATTTGCGATTACAAAAAAAAGAATAATACGTATCAAAATGCATTTTATTTATTTTGCAGTCTTTTCAAAGGGGTAGTAAGGGTGGTCCAGCCACTTAAGTTGCGGGATGGTCCGGAACCCCTTGTCGTAGCTTTTCAGTAGGTCCATTTCGTCCTTTGTCAGGGAAAAATCAAAAATGTCGATGTTCTGCTCGATTCGAGACTTGGTCAGCGATTTGGGGATCGGAATGACTCCTATTCCCACCTGCAACATTAAATAACTGTATGAGCATATTTGCCGAATGCATTCCGAAAGATGGGCCAAATTGTCTACATTTTGGATTCCTGACGGGCGCAAGCGTAGGGGTAGACCTAGGACAAGATGGCGGGACGACCTCGACAAATTATGCGAGTGGCATTAGATCGCAGAAGACATGGATGTGGGAAATATAAGGGGGAGGCTTTAGGTAGTGTGGGGGGACGACGGGGACGACACAAGACCTACAGTATATAAATAGTGAATAATTAAGTAAATCTTTAAGCGCGTATCGCAATGAAATTAATTTCTGTTTTTCCTAAAGGTTGCCTGGTAGAGAATGCATTAGCGTTAAGTTCACCTTTCGTGCCATTGTGGTCAATAAAGATTTTAATAAATAAATAAATAATAAATAAAACAGGCTAGTAAAAAATACTTATTCATATAACCGAATCTTAAGGTAAATTTGAGGTCAATTACACCCCCCAATCCAGTTCCTGCATCGCCACAGTCAAGAAGGCAGAACGGCGCTCTAACATCTCATGACTCATGCATGACACGACACTCCAGTTCGGAGGAGCTCGCGGTGGCCCGATGGGAGTACGCATTGCTAGCGGTTTCACAAGTCGTTAAGCTATGTTAGATGCCTTCAAGTTAGCTTGGAAAATCTGACACCAGTGTTGGCCATTTACACACCCAAAAATTAAAAAAAACTCCAGAAAACGCAGGTTAGGGGCGAAAAATAGTTGCGAATAGCAGTCAAATTTGCCGCCACCCGCCCCATTGCCTTGAACTTGCCGACCGGGGCCTGGGCCGTTTGCCCTCTCCTCCCCCTAGATCCGGGGATGGGAAAGGGGGGAAAGGGAATGTTTCCACGCGCCCCTTTGTTACCTCGCGCCCCTATATAGATAGGCACGTGCCTACTTTGCCTTTAGGATAATCTGCCACTGGGACTGGTCCATTCTCCCTATATCGATAAGATGAGAAGAAAGCACTCTTACCAAATATCTCAAAGCGATCTGTGGTACGGTCTTATTATATTTCTGTGCTATCTCCACCAATTTAGGATCGTCCACCCTGGGGGGAGGGGAGTCGGGCTTCGCCTTGCTCGGGAAGAGAGACCCAAAAGGCGTGTAGCCCATCACGACGATGCCCTTCTCGCGACAGTAGGAGAGGAGAGCTGGCTGCTGAAGGTTCAGATTGATCTGAAAGTAACAAACATAATTACGTCTCTATATCTAATGGGGTAGACAGAGCATTTTGGGTCTTGCAGCTCTAAGTATACAGAGTCCACTACCGTCAGACCCAGAGGTAATGGAAGGTGATAAAGACCCGAGAAGATGGAAAAGGGAATCAAAAAAGTGAAGTTCTGGGTTGCTAGCTGCATCGCCTGTTAATGTGATTACCTAGCATTTTCGCCTTTTACGATCTGCGCGGGGAAAGAGCAACTGTTGGATTCTTAGTTTTTTCTTTTCTCCCAGACCAGCATGGATCATAAATAGGATATAGGAAAACGTTGCATGCGGGCCGTTTCCAATCAATTGGTGGTTTTGGAAATTCTTGATATGTCCAACTTCTTCAAGTTTCAAGAAATGTGGCGAATTCTAAGAACTAATAGTTGGTTGATGCCCTAGCCAATGGTGCTGCATTCATTATGGCTGTAGCTTCTTTTAATTCTTATCGAGTGGAAATGGTTTCACTGAAGCTACAGTATTTTAAATCATCTTTGACCAGTATGTGGCCACGGCGATCCCTCTGTCTTTTAGCCTCATTAAGTTCCTCTACGGTACATGATGTAGGGCAGCTCGGGCATGACAGACGGTGGTCTATCGACTGAATGGCACCGTGACGGTGACGCCACCTAACTCTGTTTTCTCGACACCTCCAGCCCGGAGTCTATTGAGATACTTTCAAATTGACCAGAGAAGGTCTCTACCAGGCTTTATGAAATGGCTGCAGCACCATAGGCTGTCGTGCTCGCAACATACGTATATTTTGGCATACCCATACTAAACTAGATGTTAAGGATTCCTGTCTCGTCGCAGGGGCATGAATCAACTGTTGGGGGCAGGTATAAAGGGACTATAACTAGCAGTGAAGAGCATGGATGCTTTAGAGTGCAACATTAAAGACGCCAGGCTAAATCTGTTTGTTTGTTAAAACTTTATTGTACACAAAGAACAAATACAAATTACACGTAACATCAAGACATCAATAGGTACAAAGGCGGACTTATCCCAGATTGGGATCTCTTCCAGTCAACCTTGAATTGAAATCTGCTGGAGAGAAGTCGCACTGTGCCTAGTTTTATACCACCACGCGAGGAATTTCACTGTCGTCAGAATTATGGTATGCGCTTAATCGACTGCAAACCCAGGTAGGGGCAGCAAAGACAATTTGGTCAAGTGGAAAATATTGAGCAGCTCTTTTTTACCTCAACTTGCAGAACAGCAGGCACCTCCAGTCCGTTCTCGATCAACCTGTCCATCTGCTTCTCGTTAAAGTTGGACACCCCAATAGACTTCGCCAGTCCCAGTTTCTTGGCCTCTACCATCCCGCGCCAGGTGTCCACGTAGTCGGTGTAGTCGTAAGTCATGTTGTTCTGAAAAGCAAACATTTTCAAAGTGTATTTTGGACTTGGAGGTGGCAAAATCAGTTTGCAGTTATTGGTGGATGAATTCTAGTTTTAGGGCCCACCAAAATCGGGCAAAACACTTTAGCTGCCAATCTTAGGCGTGTTCTGATGTTTTTTAAAGTTTCAGCATTAAAAAAACCCGAGGTTCTAAAGACCTATAGCCTAACCGCTGCATCCATAAAAATCTATACCTACTCGAATCACTAAGTATATACTAAATATATCAAGGGAATCACCTTATTTAGCCAAGTCTTTTTTCAGTGAGAGTTGCCTAGTATACTACTAGGCAACTGTTTGACTGGCCTCTTTTGCATATTTTTAATAATGAAAAAAAAAACAATTTTTACTTACAAATTGTCCGACCGGCCAGTGCATGAGGTATAGGTCTACGTAGTCGAGGTTGAGCTTGGCCAAGGAGTCCCTCAGAGCTGGCACTACTTGGTCCTGCGCGTGCCGGTCGTTCCATAGCTGTAAAATTTAAAAAAGTAAATAGGTAGATACTCAGAAGTTAAATTCTAATTTCCTACGAACCTACGATGATGGTCGTAAAGTCGCGGCAAGGGGTTAACAGGCGCGGATTCAACATTCAAAAAAAGATTGTGGTCACCACAATGACCACTATGTGACCACACAGCCACCCGAAAATTAGCCAAGTGCTAGTCGGAGTATGAAGTTGCTCATGATTCATATACTTAGTGCATTCCTACATGATTCCTACAAAGGAGATGTTGACATTTTATGTATTTTACAAGCAAGATATGTTCCACGTGGGCAAAGCCGTGGGACGAACACGTGTGGCGTCACAAGTCTTATTTGAAAAAAGCCAAATAAACTCAATGAACGTACCTTCGTAGTTATAAAGAGGTCTTCTCTCTTCACCCCTTCAGCTACCTTCTTAGCCACCCCCCTCCCGACCTGGTCCTCCACCCTGTATGCGAAGGCGGTGTCGATGTGGCGGTAGCCGGCGTCGATGGCCCAGCGGACGGCGTCCTCCACTTCGTGGGCTGCGGGCTCCACGCGGCCATGTTGGAAAAGGGATTTGTTAGAAGGGGTAATGCAGAGTTGTGAGGACACGAAAAGAAAGATGATTCCGTGCTTTGGAAGGCACGCAAAGCTGTGTCCCTAACGCCATCTAGCGTTTGTCTAATCCTATCCTATGATTGGTTCTGGTGTACTTTTTGGGTTGCAGAGGTCAGACGGCAGTCGCTCTGTGTAAAACCAGTAACCTCGTCAAATCACCTAGGGTATGTAGCGGACCCCGGGCTCTGAAGCAACACCGCTGAGGATGCAACCTTTTTTTGCGCAATTCTCTACGGTGCTGTGCTAAGAATTCCAGCTGACCTCACAATATCGTCTGACCAACGGGCCGGTTGTTCCCTACTGGTCTGTTCCCCTGTCTCGACCACCACTCCGTGACTGCTTTGGTCCAGAGTTTTCTCTTCCAGCCAAGTGTCCCGCCCATCGCACTTCAACTATGTGATTCCTTTACCTGCGGCTTCTACTTTTGTTCTACGACGAATTTCTATTCGTTTGGTACACGATCGAATCCATTTTTACCATTGATTTTTACATAATCTTAATGTTTTCATTGGGAAAGTAGCAGTGATGCAACGAATACTACTTTTACGAATACGAATACGAATATCAAACCTACTATTCGGCGAATACGAATACGAATACGAATATCTCGCCATGGTAATAAAAGACTTATTTATTTGATGAATGTTTACTCTTCTAATAATTAAAATTTACAACAGGCAAATTTTTATTTAAAAAACATAAAATTTGTAGATTTTCTGGTTTTAGGCGATTTCTTTTTTCAGTCTGGATGTTCCCAGCCGTTGAAAAAAGTCTTTCCGAGGCGACTGTACATGGCTTCAGTGAAAAATATTTTTGGGCGAGTTTTTTCAGACTTGGAAAATGGACATCTTCTCGCCAAAAGGCCAGTGGATCAGCAGTCGGCGATAAATTTGGGAGCTTTAGATAAGCATCTATCTCGTTTTTAGTTTGCGAATCCCCTGTAAAAAAACATTTTGAAATTAAATTTTACTTATACTATATTATGTAGATGACAAAGAGTACCTATTCTATCACCTATTAATAACTTTTCTTACTTTTTTCATACTCACCAGAAAATATTGAAATTGGCTCTTCCATTTCGGCCTCTTCAATTATTTCTTGGCATACTTGCCAAATTCCTCTACTTGTCGATGTCGACGGTTGAGGTTCTTCTGGAGGTCAGCAACAGCAGCGTTAAGAACTGATCGAGCGGTTTCAGAGACCACTGTTGAGCTGAAAATCCTTGTTTTGAATCGTGGGTCAAGGATCGTTGCTAATAGATAAGTTTCATCACATTCCATAAACGCAAATCTATTCGAAAGTCCACTGAATAGGGAGTTTGCCAGATTTTTCACATCAGGATGAGAAGAAGGATCATTTGAAATTTTATTGAGGCAAGATTTAAGACTTCGTACTATTGGGATTGCTTGTGATAACGTCGTTGATTCTTTGCTCAGCTCTTTAGCAGCTTCTTCAAAATTGGCCAGAATATCAATGATTTGGCTCATAAGAGCCCATTGCCTTGCTGTGATTTCATGACGACAATTTGATAGAAATGGTAAAACATCTTGAATCGCTATACGTTGTTCATGTAATCTCTCTTCAACATCTGATATGTTGAGTCCCATCTAGTTTCAACATCTTGAAACAAAACATGTTTCGGTATATTGTTAGCTTGTTGAGAATCTTTCAGTCGTTTGATTGCGGAGGTTGAGTGATTAAAATGAGTAATAACTCCCCTGCATGTGGTTAACATTTCGGTTATGCGTTCTTGACCAAACAAACTTTTTTTCAGCGCTAATTGGATGCTGTGTACCAAACAAGAAATATGTTTAAGGCTAAGATCAAGCTCATCATTTGCTTTAACCATATTCCGTGCGTTGTCCGTTACAACTGCTGCAACTTTACCCACTAGCTGCCATTCCAGAAACATCATATGCATATTGTGGGCAATATTTTCTCCTGAATGTGAGTCGCCTTCAAAAGGAAACACTTCCAGACAATAAGATTTGAGCTGGAAATCTTCATTGACTCCATGTCCAGTAAGACTTATAAAATCGTTGACTTGTGAGGAAGCGTCATTGGTCCACATGTCTGTTGTGACAGAGAGATATGGGGTCTTTGTTAACTGCTCCTTCAATTTTATTTTAACACGTTCATTAATATCCGGCAGAATTTTTTCTGTAAGGTGGGTTCTAGATATAATGTTATATCTGTAAAAAAATAACAGTCAGGAATTAAAAAAGGTTTTTTGAAAGTTTAAAGAGTATCCCACTAATATGTATGAACAAGTTTAGCATTTTAATAAAAGCAAACAAAAACAAACCTTGGAGCTAGTTCACTGAGCAAACGACGGTATCCCTTTTTATTTACCAAATCCAAGGGCTCCATGTCTAGACAAACTTGTTCAGCAATCAAATATGTGATTTTGACAGCCCGAGGATCACCAGTTTCATACGTAGTACGTTTTTCCCATATTTCCTTTAAGGACGCTTGTTTCTTCGCTGGTGTTACTTCAACTTCAGTGCTTGTTTCATCTACAGTATTTATACAGGCAGGAAGCTCCTTTTCGTGAAATCTCTTCACATGAGTCCACAGTGCGGTCGTAGTAAATAGTAGTCATTTAATAGATGCATTTTTCCCTCCCCGAGACAATTCACAAGCACAATATCTGCATCTAGCTTTGCTTTCATTGTCTAAAATAAAAACAATACAATTTAAAATCCTATCCTACTACAATATTACATGCAAAAGTAAAACCGAAGTCTGCGCGGACGAAGTCGCGGGCAAAGTTTAGTACTACATAGACGCAGCCATTACTAACGTTACCTATCCTACTTTTTGTTGATACAAAAGAAATACAGACCATATATACTTACTAGGTAATTTATCGAAGTGTTTCCATATGTCACTTTGTTCTCGTTTACGAAAAGACATTTTCAATTCAACTTCAACTTCGTTAAATTCGCAGCAAACTCAGAAAATAAATAAAACAATACTCTCTTGCTTGACTTGTGCTCACGGCTGACAAACGAAATGAAATGAATGAATGAATAAACCCATGGTTCGTAATCGTAATGATAGGGAAACTCCCGGAGCCGCGGGAACTGTATAAGCTATGGCCGGGGAGTCCCCCGTCGCGTCGGCGTTGCGGTTAAGGGCCTCTGCACACGTCATATTTTTACGCGCGTTTTTTAAATCTGCAGTAAATAGAGTTGCGTACAAAAATATTAGTTTTTTAAATATTCGTATTAGTATTCGCCGAATACGAATATTCGGTAAATGTCTACTATTCGGCGAATAGTAGACATTTACCGAATATTCGTATTCGTTGCATCACTAGAAAGTAGTTGCTGTGTGCGATGTTTTTTATCAAAATCAGTCTCTTTTTAGTCTCCACTGCAGGAGCACGACCCCCTCTGACTGCTTTGACCAAGTAGGCTCTGGTAGTAGAGCCAGCCACTTGGCCAGAGCAATCAGAGGATTTGACCTACACTCTCCACGCTGGCCAGACGGGTTGGAGAGGTCTCACTGATGTTTAAGTTAAATTGGTAAGTCCTTATAAGTTACGGTCACGGTTTGTGCTAATGCCAAGCTATATCTACAAAGTCCAGATACCTTAGTATTGTTCCCGAGCCAGGTCCCCAAAGCTAAGGCCGGAATCTCCCTGCCGTCCAGGAGTTTCAACTTGGGCACCGTCACCGCTCCATACTGGAACATAAAGGAACAGATTAAGTACATTTATTTTATTTTACTTATATTTATATACTTATACTTAAGTAGGGGAGAGCTTGGTGCCCGGTTGTACGCATTACTAGCGCTTTTGCAAGTTAAGTGACACTGGGGTGGTCGGCACCTGGATGACCACAAGCGGCATAAAAAATTCTAGAACTTCTCCTCGTTTCGGAAGGCACGTTAACCCGTTGGTCCCGGCTGTCATTATTATAGGGCAGCTGCATAAAGGCATCATATCAAGCTGCATAAAAGCATACACTATCACGTCTTTATCCCTAACGGGGCAGACAAAGCCTAGGCCGGCAAGGCCCAGGCCACTTTTAGCGTGATGGTGGGCATGAAGGTGGATAAAGGAAATCATAATAGTGATGGGTTGCTAACCGCATCGCCTATTGATATGATTCGATTCTCGCCCATTCCCTCGATCGGCTTTTACGATCTGCGTGGGAAGAGAAGCAGCTGGTACATTATAAGTTTTTTCTTGTCTCCCAAACCAGCATAAAAGCATAAAGGCTAAATATATCTTTATGCAGCTTCAAAAATCTGAGACCAGTGTTGGCCACTTACACACACGAAAGAAAGAAATACTTGTACAACGCAACGAGGGCCCCCTCTGTGTTCACCTCATTATCTTTGACCATCAAATTCAGAAAAATCCGGGTCAACCACTGTCATAAATAAATATAAATAAACCTATGAGGTACAAGTCCTCTCGACTTCGAGCATCAAGTCAACATACCAAATAAACGGGCAAGTGCGAGTCGGACTCGTACATGAAGGGTTCCGTACCACCGTACAATGTTTTAAAACGCTGAAGAAACACGTTTCTTTTATGAAGACCCCCTTTAATTTTTAACTTTATTTTATTTTTAGTATTTGTTATTGTGGTCATAGTAATACATAATTGGTGTAAATTTCAAGTATCTAGTTAATGCCATTATAAAGATCAAGTTAAAAACGCTGAAAGAAACACGTTTCTTGTATGACGACCCCCTTTAATTTATAACTATTTTTTATTTTTAGTATTTGTTGTTATAGCCGCCACAGCAATACATAATCGGTGAAAATTTCAAGTGTCTAGCTATTACGGTTCAAGAGATAGAGCCCTGTGACTGACGGACAGACAGACAGACGGACAGACAGACGGACAGACAGCGGAGTCACAGTAATAGGGTCCCGTTTGCACCCTTTGGGTACGGAACCCTAAAAACCATGGCAATATCGCCTTTTTTACCACTATAACAGAATACATATTAGTACAACCACCACACAAAGCAAGCATAAGTAAGTATGTTGTAATCGCGTAAAAAAATACAAACAACTTAAAAAAACTTACGCCAAAAACTGCACAAAACACGACCAATTTCACTAGTATTACGATCATTGTGTAACCAGTAACCATTAGAATATAACTGACTGATATGTCTGACTTGACCCGAGATACACTATAGTGTGATTATTAACTAGTAAAACCCGTTGGGTTACGCAAGGTATCCAGTTAAAGCGATGCTAGCGAGTAGGTAGCTTAGACGAAACAGAAGGGCCATTTTTCCATACAAACGCAGTCCCCTGTTTCCTCCCTGGATAAAGCCGGTACAGTTATATTTTTATTCCTGAATATCTATAGCCACTATTAGCATGTCTCTTTGTTTTCTTTTTTTTCATAAATTATTTATTAAAAGATGTAGTTCGGGGACAGCGCGACAACAATAGATTTTACAAATACCTACCTATTTTTCATTTATCTAGCCCTTGAGGTTTCCAAGGTTTCCTCTTAAGTAGGTTCATTACTGAGGAAGTTAAGCGAATTTAACGAAAGCTTTATAAAGCATATTGAACTCTATGTCCAAATAGTAATGTTAAAATAAAATAATTTAAAGGGCTATCTAGTTCATGACGAAGAGCAATATGGAAATTATCTCATTTCAAATGAGGGCGCCACTTCAAGGCCATTTGCCTATATCTTCACCTTAATACAAATCTATATAAAAAGATCAAAACATAAATATAGTAATATCTATCTTAACCTACTGTACAAAAGAGGTTAATGCGTTCGTCGTGTTCACTTAAAGCTACACAGTATTTTGTTACATAGCATGCAACCTCTGTGTACAGAGGGCTCGGCGGCGGGCATGCCTTTAAATTTGACCATACAAGGCCTCCGGCATGGTCCCCTGCACAAGGTATCCCATTTTTGGCGAATTCAGTCTATTCGCCACAGTTTATAGAATACTGTTGTGACTCGACCTTACTCTTCTTAACAGTGATGCAATTTTTTTCCGGATCACGGCATGAAAACCGTCCGTTATTGTTCTGAGATGAAATCAAAAGAAAAAAATTACAATTGGGTCAAAAACAATGATTTCAACTCATCAAGGATGGGCCCATCAGAACATTTTGCATAAAATGTCTTCATACATTCAACGTCGCGCCCGGAGTGACAACAGCGCATGCGCTGTGGTCACTCTGGGCTACGCTGCGAGCATACTCAATGTATGGCTGCTATTCGGTTGTAAAATTAGCGCGATAAAATTCCTTAGTATTTTAATTATAGCAAAGGTCAAACAGTTATGTTACTTACCAATGATACGATATTCCATGTACTTTTTTAACAAGTATGAAACAAAAACGAATGAACTCTTCCGCGGACCGAGGACGACGAAGTCGCGTTGGCCCGCAAACTGACTTTATCGGGTCAACGAGTTGGTGCCATTTCTTCGCGAGGTTGGCCTAGTCCTTACAAGCGCTATTTGACCCGAAAAATCTATGACGTCACGGTTTTGTATGTCATACAAGTAAATTCCATAGAAAATGTTTGTTTTGACGTTTAGAAAAAAGTGTCTAATTTGACTTGTTGTCATCTAGCGGATTATCATTATCAAGTGATACAAACATACAAATAAAAAATAAATAAATGATTTCAACTTTGACTATCGCTCACTTGTGGACACCGTACTTTACCCCTGATCATCTGTAAATTATTCGTGACTATCTTCACATTGTCATCTCATTAACTTGTCGACTGCTATCTGACCGGGTTCAACGGCATAGCGTGCCTTCTGAAGCGCGGACAAATTCAAGATATTTTTTGCCACTTGTAATCACTATGTGAGAACCACGGAAGCTTAAAACATTCATAAGCAGTAGCTGGCATACCGCTGTGCCATCGATCTTCTCAGTTATATTTAATTACAAATAAATTTTTCGAGAGAAAAAAATCATTTTTCGTACAAGCTTTTATTGTAAAGCGTATTTATTAAGAAAAATGTAATAAGCTCAAACTCGATGGGTTGCGTCGTTTTTAGGGTTCCGTACCCGAAGGGTGCAAACTGGACCCTATTACTGAGACTCCGCTGTCTGTCCGTCTGTCACAGGGCTCTATCTCTTAAACCATAATAGCTAGACACTTGAAATTTTCACCGATTATGTATTATTGTGGCCGCTATAACAACAAATACTAAAAATAAAAAAAAGTTAAAAATAAAAGGGGGTCCTCATACAAAAAACGTGTTTTTTCAGCGTTTTTAACTCGATCTTTATAATGGCATTAACTAGATACTTGAAATTTTCACCGATTATGTATTACTATGACCACTATAACAACAAATACTAAAAATAAAAAAAGTTAGAAATTAAAGGGGGCCGTCATACAAAAAACGTATTTTTCAGCGTTTTAAAACATTGTACGGACGGAACCCTTCATGTACGAGTTCGCCTCGCACTTGCCCGTTTATTTAGGTACATAGGACCTTCCGGGTCCTCAGATCAACCTGTTGTCATAATAACATTGCATTGTCATATGATTTCCATTAGCATACAAAATGTCATATCAATCGGTGACAGGAAGTCGTTCAAATTTAGCTTGCAAGATTTGACTCAAAAAACAAATAACAACAAACGGACAAGCTAATAAAAGGACTGCCTCCGTGGTCCAGTGGTCAAGGCGTTTGCCTTGTGATCCGGTCGTAGGTTCAAATCCCACTGGGAAGCATACTTTGTGAAAAGTTGTTTCCAGTCTGGTTAGGATATTGCAGGCTTGAATCACCTGATTATTCGAAAAGACAGATGATTTCGTGATTCGGAAGGCACGTAAAGCTGTTAGTCCCGAACGCCATCTAGCGTTTGTCCTATCCTAGGATTGGTTCTGGCACAGAGTATATACTACTATACAGGGTCTAACCAAATATACTGAAACTATTTTAAGGGTGGATTCAGACCATGATACTGAACAGCTTTTCCCGAGGAACATATAGCGAAATATGAGAAATACTTTTTGGCCTCCCATATAAGTTGACCGATCAGCTGATCCAAGTTTGTGTGGAAAGCCAAAAAATATTTTCATATTTCGATATATGTTCCTTGGGGAAAGTTGTTCAGGATCACGGACTGAATTCACCCTTAAAATAGTTTTAGTATATTTTGTTAGATGTAATATACTAGCGTTCTGGTACTTCTGGTCTACCCTTTGGGTTGCGGAGGTCAGACGGCAGTCGCTCTGTGTAAAACCAGTAACCTCGTCAAACCACCTAGGCTAGGTAGCGGACCCCGGGCTCTGAAGCATAACCGCTGACGATGCAACCGGGAAAATACGCTTGGATGTTGATGAGAAAAAATTACATTAAGCTAGTCCCAAAGTAAGTTTAAACTTATCTTATGGGATACTAACTCAACGATACTATATTTCATGATCAATAGAGACTTTTGATATATGATGAATAGAGATCTGCGCGGGAAGGGAAGCAGGTGATAAACATACTTTTTTCTTTACTTCCTGATCAAAATGAAATAAACTAGAAATATTAGGTTAGGTTGTTCAAAGTAACACTTTGAAAACCGTCTGTGTTATCCGTGCCCTAACAATACTCATTGTTTCTCATGAAAGCAAAACATCGTATTTTGTAGTTGTTTTAAAAAATCAAGTTGACCTAGGCGGTAAGCTATAAGTAGGAATTACAAAACTATGTAGACTTAAGGTAAACAATTTGACAGGCAAATTATTAATAATTTTTTTTTTAATTTTTTTTTTGAGAATTAAATTTTTTTAGGAGTTTCTTCCATATCTCCAAAAATCTTCATCATATCCCCATTAAACCACTGAATCGATTTCCATCAAATATAGCTAAGAACCATCCAAACAGGCAAGGCTTTTGATTAAAAACCCCTTACTTTTGTCGGGGGTTAAAAACAATAAGATAATCGTTGTCACCTACGCCCACCACAAGACTTTCGACTTTTGTATTTTATATGCATGTTTTTGGTACAATAAAGTTATTACAAACAAACAAACAAACATACATCTTGCCTGCTGAACTCCAAACTTCAGTATGAAGTTGGTATCCAATGATGTTTTCAAAAAATCCTCGTCACAATCATTCCAGTTTCCACCAATGATTTTCAAAACTACGAATTACCCATTCTTCACCTACATTTTACGTTTTTCTTTGCTCTGAACTTCGCCATGGTGAGTTTGGACACTATAGATGATCGAAGTCCTAGACACATTATAACGTAATCATGCTATGTTTCCAGTCTCCCAGCTTAGAACAAAGTCCGGCTTTCGACCTTGGGCGTCGGATTGCATCAACAAAACAACACAATACGAGACAAGTCGACCAGTCTGTGGATACCAGCCGGCCGGTCGACATGGCATGGCGATTCGTAATCCTGTTTGCTGTCGCAAGCGTGCAATGTGTAAGTTTTTACATAATATATGTACATATACATATACATATACATATACATATACATATACATATACATATACATATACATATACATATACATATACATATACATATACAAGTGGTTCTGTGAGAACAGTAGACCTTGTGACTTGTGGTCTCATATAACCATGCAATAATCGATACTTTCGAAAGAGTGGAAATTGCCAAATAATCGAGCGAAGAAAACTCTTTCCTCTCTCAAGAAGAGATTTGTTCAAAACCCTTTTTTACCCTCTAACCTGCCTCTATTCTTTACTTTCTGACAATATTTTTGCCATAGAGATTTTGTTTTTATTTTATCTCCTTTGCCTCTTGACTCGACAGCGTCACAACAAATCATGTAAACAAAACGTAGAAACAAAACATAATATTAAAATCTGTGAAACAAACCTACCAAAATGTAAACATAAGTAAATCCAATCAAACCCCAAAACCAATGTTTCCGCGCCCCACCTACCCCGACAAGATTACCCCTATCATCCGCCCCAATCCTGATTGGGAGGAGGATTTATTCCAAACCGTGGTGGTGGGGCCAGTGGAGATTGAGAGGTGGAAAGTGTACCCAGCAGTCAGGAAACCCAGGGTGCACAAGGAATGTTATTGTCAGGTGATTAGGATATACTACAAGATATAGTTTTAAACACTAAAAACCGACTACAGAAAAATTCATACTGAATATTACATCCAGTTAAGAGCCCGTATTACCCTAAAGTTCTTAGAGCGATCTTAAATATTATCAATATTAACGAAATATTCCCTTTAAAATAAAAACACAGCAAAGTTCAGTGAAAACTGAGTTAACTCGAGTTATATCGGTTTTAATATTCTTACATATTCTGAATCAGAAAAAAATACTGTTTTTCTGTCTTATTTTCATAGCCGTAGAGCTTAAAATGCCAAAGTTAGGATTCGTGTAAAGTGATGTAAGTATCGGTTTTTTCAAGTTCCCACAACTTTTTTTGTGTTTTTCAATACAATTGCATTTAAAACTAGTTGAACTAAACTATATTTTTAATTTTGTTAGTCTAAATTGATATAAACAGAATCATAACACTTAAAAAGGACGGACGAAAGGACGGGTACTCAGATTTGTGTATGGTGATATAACCCTTTTTTTTCGACATTATCAAAATAAAACACGCATATTTCAAATGCTGTCATCGAAATTAACATGTTTAATTTTGTGACTTTTCGCTGTATTATTAGAGATCTCATTTGTCTAAGAAAACAGTAAATGTATATAATTTAGCACTAAAGCAAAGCAGAATATGTTAAATGTTATAATGTGACTTATAACAATTAAACTGTAATTATAATAAAACACAACACTTACCCTTACACTACTTCACCATAATTATCATATTCGTCGTAATCATAATAAATGTTTTATGCTGTATGTGCTGCGCTCTGACATTTTTTACCGATGTGATTATAACCGAGATTGTTGGAGTGATGGTAACCTGCTCTGGGCCCGTTGCTCTTTACACTACCGTGATTGTGAAAAATATTTGTCCACCCTCACATAAGAATAAAATAACTTTGTTTAGTGACTTGTATTAGTTAAAAGTTCCAGCTCATTTAGTGAGTGCTTATTTAGCTTATTTTAACTTCGTTTTAATAATTAAATATATAAATTGAAGCGACCGATAACGGTATCCGATGTTCGAAAAAACCAAATCTGGTTTATGAAACATTGTAAAGTGCATATATGTATATATATATTGTAACTTTTATTGTAAGAAATAAATAAATATTGATTGGCACAAATAAAATGTTGTTTTGTTTTGTGTCAAACGACATAACTCAATGTTTTTCAATTTTTTAAATTAAAAAAGAAGACAACGTAATATTTGTTTCAGTAGTTTATTGAAATGGGTATTATCTATCAATAATAGAAACCAAAAATTATAAAACTTCCATAGGAAATGAGTGGGAAATTTTTGAAATTTTAAACTCGCTTACCTGAAAACTATGATTTTTGACTTAACTCCGTTTTTACTGAACATACAGAGTTCAGGACTAACTCTCTACATAATATGTTTCGGAAACACGATTGCTTAGAATTTTCTCGATACAAAAAAAATGCGAAGTTGCCTCTAAATCAGCTCAGAATTATATTAAAACGGAAAGTATTCGAAAAATACAATAAATTAGCCTTTGTTACTTTGGATTATAATTGTATTAAACATAAGCCAGTCATAATGTCTTATTAGGGTTCCGTACAAAAAATGAAAAAACCCTTATAGGATCACTCGTGCGTCTGTCTGTCTGTCATCTGTCATCAATTTCACCGAATCAGGTGAAATTTGGTAGGATGGTGTAATCCTATGACCCAAACACATATGTGCAAAGTAAATTAATATTTTTTTAAAATAAGTCATTTCTGGGGATAAATCAGGAAATTGAAAAAAAAAAGTTTTGCAAACTTTACTGTATCATATATCAACTGAAAGGGCTCGTTATGAGGATGTCAAATATATTTTTGTTATAATTATAAAACAAATAGTTTTGATTTTATTCATGAAAGAAGACGAAAATTGACCATCCCTCCCCCTGATCTCCGAAACTACTGAGCCTAAAATTTTGAAAAAAAATACGGAATATATTTAATTGCTTGTAGATTACAGGAAAACCTATATGAATTCAATCAATTGTACGGAACCCTCTCCACGCGAGTTTAACTCGCACTTAGCCGGTTTTTTATTTTTTAAATAACTTAAATATTCTTTGTAAAACGAAAAAACCTCAAAACCAAAACAAGCCTCATTGATCTACCATGGTCTTTCCACCCCGCATGGTCTCACTGTCTCGCTTCGGCTAGAGTAAATTTGTGTGCGTGGAAGCGGGAGCAAAACTTAGACTATCCACATCAGGCAGGCGCCCTCAAGCACAGCAAGAGGCAACAGCAGCTATTATATTGTATATGTTTTTGAAATGTGTTCTTTAAGCCCTTTCATTTGATACCCCTGGTTCGTGGTGTGTGGTTTCCGGCCTAGAATTAGCACCACTCCATTTTCTCCTGTGGATGTCGTAAGAGGCGACTAAAGGACTGATCAGAAACACCTTGTGCTATATCTGCCTTCACAAGGAGGGTTGATGTCAGGCAGGCGGCCGGTCGTAAAACTATACCTAAATCGTTTAAACTTTTCCGGCTATTTCTTCTCCACTTCGCAAGGTCTTTGGCATCCTTGGGTGACCATTGACATGCATGTTATATTTGGAGAAGAAAAAGCGGGAAAGCGCACTCCGGGCTCCGAAGCAGCACAGCCAAGGATGCAGCCGGGAATGCGCTAAGATGAAGAAGATTTGATACCCCTTGTTGGAGACATAAATTGACCTCAAATTTACCGCCCCTAAAATATGCCGCCCTAGGCTCCAGCCTACTGGTAAACGCCCAGTAATACGGCGTAATACGCCACTGATCGATTTTCATTCTTAAAATGATCATTTGACCTAATTTTGATTCGCAGGCCCCCAACAACACGGGAGTGGCCCCCTGGATCAAACTCAACGATGGAAGGTCCGTTCCCGGCTTTGGATTGGGAACCTGGCTTGGGACGTCCAAACAGGTTTGTTTTTTTCCGTGTGTGTAAGTGGCCAACACGGGTGTCAGATATTGAAGCTGCCTAAATGCATGTTACGTAGCTTGACGACTGGCCATACAATAATGATAGCCGGAACTAACAGCTCCGAAGCACGAAGGAGCTCGAGAAAATTTTAATACGAGTATGTCACATAATCACAGAGAGGGTCGTGCTCCTGCAGTGGAGACTAAAAAAGACTTTATGATGATGATGATGTCACATAATGACTGCCTCCATGGTCCAGTGGTTAAGTGGGCGCCTGATGTGAGTAATCTAAATTTTGCTCCCGCTTCCACGCACACAAATTTACTCTAGCCGAAGCGAGACAGCGAGCCATGCGGGGCGTTGGGAATCGCGGTGGGTCAATGAGGCTGGTTCTGGTTTTGAGGTTTTTTTCGTTTTACAAAGAATATTTAAGAGTTATTTAAAAAGTAAGACATATGATTACTGCCATATGTTTAATACAATTATAATCCAAAGTTACAAGTGCTACATTATTGTATTTCTTGAATACTTTCTGTTTTAGTATAATTCTGAGGTGATTTGGAGGCAACTTCGCAATGTTTTTTATCGAGAAAATTTTAAGCAATCGTGTTTTCGAAACTTATTATGTTTAGAGTTAGTCCTCAACTTTACTGTGTTTTTATTTCAAAGTGAGTATTTCGTTAATATTGATAAATATTTAAGATCGCTCTAAGAACTTTAGAGTAGTATGGGCTCTTAAGCCGTTTGTCTTGTGACCCGGAGTTTGTGGGTTCGAATCCCACTGGAAAGCATACTTTGTGAAAAGTTGTTTCCAGTCTGGTTAGGATATTGCCCGTGGATATTGCAGACTTGAATCACCTGTTTATTCGAAAAGAAAGATGATTTCGTGCTTAGGAAGGCAAGTAAAGCTGTAGGTAGGGTTCCCAACCCTCCCGGATTGCCCGGGAGACTCCGGTAATAATGGTTAACCTCCCGACCTCCCGGAGACCAATAATTTCTCCGGTTTTTCCAAAAATTAAATGCATCCCTCGCTCGCTCGTCGCTATTCACTCGCTTTATTCAGTCTCGTGAGCAAGTATGGAGCAAGAAAAGAAACCTACTTATTTAAACCTATCCTAGGACTGGTTTTGGTCTTTGGGTTGCAGAGGTGAGACGGCAGTCGCTCTGAGTACAACCAGTAACCTCGTCCACCTAGGTTAGGTAGCGGACCCCGGCTCTGAAGCGTTACCGTTGACAATGCAACCGGGAATATGCTCGGATGATACTTACACTAAGCTTACACATAATATGTCTTATTTTGCAGGGTGGTGTGGAACCAGTGATAGATGAATCAGTGGAGCAAGCCGTCGGCTGGGCCATCGACGCCGGGTACCGCCACATCGACACTGCTAGTATATACGACACGGAGCCGCAGGTTAGTCACTTTAAGCTCCTCCCTTGAGTTGTTATTTACTTATTTATTTATTAAAACTAGATTTTATTATCATCATCATCAGGTCTTTTTTAGTCTCCACTGCAGGAGCACGACCCTCTCCTGTACTACCAAAGCTATTTATTAGCCAGAGCAGCCAGAGGATTTGGCCTACACTCTCCACGCTGGCCAAACGGTTGGAGAGGTCTCACTGATGTTTATAAGCTTTGTTCAGCTTGTGTTTCCTAAGTCGCCTTCTACGACATCCACGGGAAGACTTGGCGTGGTCCAATTCTAGTCTGCCGGAGGAACCACACGGCATTAATGTTATTTACAAACTTATTATTTATTATTATTGGCAAAAATTATTTACCAACAATAAATGGTACAAAAGACGGAATTAATGCTAATAGCACTCTCTACCAGTCAACGTTCGTGGTAAATAGAAAACTATTAATAATATCGTATCGCAACTATACATGCTTTATGTATAAGTATGTAATATTAATTACTTCGTAGGTGCAGCATTTAGCTATTTTTAGTGCCTTTGTTTTTATAAAAGCAATATAAGTGGGTAGTTAATTTTAACTAACATTATCATCATTATACTAAAACTCAGTACTATAATAAATACTCGTATTTTGTCGTTAATTTTTTATATCCGCAAAGTTCAGCAGTTAAAACTAAGCAGTAAAGTAAACAAAAATGAGTAATAAAAAATAATTAACTGGATCAGTGAATATATAATTGAGCAGGAAAATAATTAAATAAGCGGTAAAAAAAATTGAACGAGCGGTTCCTAACCTAGTAAAATGGATAAAACCGACCTAGCGTGTGTTGGTCGCAGTTCTAACCTAACCTAACCTATAGGTTTTCCTTAACCTAACCTAAAAATAACCGACTAACTGATTTTTTATTACTGTTCATGTTTTACTGTCGCAATAATTATTCAACCGCCATTAAATTAAAAATAACTGCTCAATATGTTTTCCAACTGATCATAATAACATCTCATATTTAAATAACAGCTCAAAAAATTCGTTCCCTATAACAAATCAGGCTGAGTGACGTGCGAGCTCATTAACTTTACAGATTGTCATAGAGTATTATAAATATTTATGTAGTCTATGTAGGGTGTATCAATTTATAAAATACTAGCAGTCCACCCCGGCTTCGCCCGTGGTACACACATAGCCTATGTCACTCGGGGATAGTGTAGCTTTCCAACGGTGAAAGAATTTTTTAAATCGGCCCAGTACTTTTTGAGCCTATTCATTACAAACATACAAACTTACAAAAATAGGTACGAATCTTTCCTCTTTATAATCTATATAAATAAAAATGAATTGCTGTTCGTTAGTATGCTTAAAACTCGAGAACGGCTGAACCGATTTGGATAATTTTGGTCTTGAAATATTCATGAAAGTCCAGGGAAGGTTTAAACGGTGAGAAATTATGGAAAAGGGAACGGGAAAGGGCGAAACGAAGTTCGCCGGGTCAGCTAGTATTAGTATAGATATAGATATAGAAGTATAGATTTGTGAATTGTTGTATGTAGGTCTATGCATGAATGTATGTATATGAAATGAAAGTCACTTAAATATATGTTTTAGGTACATTTTGAATACCTAATTAATAATGTGCCATAGCGTCCAAAATTTGCTTTTATCAGGACCACCTGTAGGTTGACTGGTAGAAAAGGCCCTGGGCCCCGCCTATTACACGTTTGGTAATAAAGTTAAGTAAATAAATGAAATAAACTTCACAAATGTCTGTATTGTAGTATAGCAAGATAATTAAGCTCTTAAATGCCGACCTTGTGATCCGTACATCGTAATAGCTGGGCAGGTATTTATTTATAACAACGATAAACAATGTCTAGAATACTAATGAGGTATGTATCCGAGGCTTGGATCAAGCCGAGTCCCATGCCCCGGGCAGCAAGGTCAGAAGGGCAGCGAAAAGTATTTTTTTTATTCCTGTTCTTTTATCTGTTTTTTACATGGAATAATAATATAAGAACAGAGATAATATGACTTCAGAAAAGTCTATACTTACTATATTCCTCATTACAGCACTTGTGTCGTAATGTCGCCAAAACGATACGGCTAGCTGCCACCACGGAGATCGTCCTATCTATCTACTAAGAACTATCATATTTTTGTGCACAGGTGGGCCAAGCCATTCAAGCTAAGATAAAAGCTGGCGTGGTCAAGAGGGAGGATCTGTTCGTCACCACTAAGGTATCAAATCAAATCAAAAATTCTTTATTCTTCCGTCACAATCTTACATTACAGAACTTAAGGCGAGATGGGTTCACAGCCCGCGACACTGTGAGTGTTTTTGAATAATCACTGTAAATAAACTACTACAGTTTATTTCTAAAAAATATACATAGGAATCTTAAGGCTTTTCTACAGATACTCACAATATCCAAAACACGATTAAGCATATTTGGCTCAATAGAAAAAAATCACAAACATACCTTTAAATTTGCCAAAATTTACCTTTGAAAAAGATATTACTACTAATTTACACAATCACAAAATTATAACAAAAAATGTATAATCTAAATTACTAGTTAATTTCGCTACACAATTTTTTTAAAATATTATACAAAAAATAAGCAGTGAAATATTCGTCAAGAACGAACAAAGGCCCGATCCCGAGCTCGACGATATTTCGTTGTGTTTTTTATTTGTATAATATTTTTAAACAAATTGTGTAGCGAAATTAACTAGTGATTTAGATTATACATTTTTTGGTATAATTTTCATATAAAAAAGAGATTGTATAATGAACTGACGGGGCCTTAATGATAAAGACTGATACTGACTGTTTTATTTTTTATTTTTTGTATTATATTTATAATTTTCGACGTATTTCGAAATCGACTAGTAATTAATTTAGATTATAATTTTTTTTGGTATAATTTTCATAATAAAAGGTATAAAATAATTATAAGCAAATTTAGAGGTATGTTTGTGATTTTTTTCTATTGATCCAAAAATGCTTAATCGTGTTTTGGATGTAATGGATGTTTGTAGAAAAGCCTTAATATACCTATGTAATTTTTTTGAGAAATAAACTGATACACAGTACAGTTATTTTTCAAAAACACTTACAGTATTCTTGGCTCTGAACTGACGGGGCCTTAAACATAGTTCAGCAGATGTGAATTATAATAATAAATATATCTTTAGTTAACTTTTTGCATGATAGCATCCACAGAAAAGCAAGTGGTCCGCACTTGGATGGATTTGCGGAAAACGGCCACTTTTTCAAAAAATGCAATCAAACTGTAAACAGTAGGCTTCACAAAGACAGCATTACAAATTATATCTCCTTTTCTTTTCAAATAATTTATTTCAAATGAGGTCAGAACTGGACTCCGAAAAATTTACTCGAAAAGAGAGTGAGAAAGACGACTCTTATTAATATTTCTATTTATCCAGCTTTGGAACGACCGCCACCTCCAAGACCAGGTGATCCCGGCGCTGCAAGAGTCCCTGACGCGCCTGCAGCTGGACTACGTGGACCTGTACCTCATCCACTGGCCCGTGGCCCAGTTTGTAAGTTGATTCTTGTATCATTTTTACGCAAAATCTTTTTATCCCTTTATTGTGAGGCCCCTAGTCCAACAGTGGATTGATATACTGTAATCAGTGCCGGTTTTAGCCCCACCAGCGCCCACCCTGGCGCCCCGGGCAGTCGCCCAACCGCGCCCTACCCTAACACCGCTACTGACTGTAATAAAACAGAAGGTGCTTACATGTTTACAACAAATAAACAATTAGAGGCAATACTTGTCTGGTCGCACCTGGATGAGAGCAGCACAGGACCGAGATGGGTGACGTTGATGAAGAGAGACCCATGCTTAGCAGTGGGCGGAAGAAGACCTGGGATGATTATGAAGATGAGGCATTATTTATACCTATGCGATTCTTTATTTTTAACCCCAAAAAAAAAGGGGTGTTATAAATTTGACGCTAATGTCGGTCGCTCTGTTTGTCTGTGGCATCGTAGCGTTAAAAAGGATGGACCGATTTCGATGTGGTTTTATTAAGTAAAAGCAAGTTTCTTTGCGGTGGTTCTTAGCTATGTTTGATGAAAATCGGTTCAGCCGTTTATCTAGGGCTTATTCTAACAAAAATTTAAATGATATCTCCGTTTACTTTCAAATAATTTATTTTAAATGGGGGCAGCACTGGACTCCATGTATCATCAAGTCGTATCGGTAGTTCCGCTACTCATCACTAGATGGCGTTCTTTCTTGTTAGTTAGGGGTGTTTTTTAATTTGCCTAGCAAATAACCTTGTTTATTTTTCTTTTGTCAGAGCAACGGCGTATACTACGACGCGGACTACATCGACACCTGGAAGGGCATGATAGAAGCGCGCGACCGCGGGCTCACCAGGTCTATCGGGGTCTCCAACTTCAACGTGAGCCAGCTGGACCGACTGCTGAGGATCACGACTGAGAAGCCGGCCATGCTGCAAGTTGAGGTGAATTATTAGGATCTGACTCGGCTGGGCAGCGTTCTTTTAATACCTTCTCCCCTACACCACCACAGACACTGAAGTATAAAGTTGAATGATTACTAAAGAGCGCCGAAGCACAATTTCTCTGTACCTACGCCCTGATCAAGGCAGCTGGCACTACATAAGCAGAGGCTGCTCATAACTCTCACACAATCACGTTTTCATCCCAGTGGGGCAGAACCCAGGGTGCAAGACCCAAAGGCCATTTTTAGCGTGATGGTGGGCGAGAAGGTGTAAAAAGAAATCAAAATAATGATGTGTTGCCAGTCGTATCGCCTATTAGCTTCGCATTTTCACCCATTCCCTCGATCTACGCCGTAATAGAAACACCTGGTAGGAACAAGGTTTTTTCTGATCTCCCAGACCCAAGTACCCAACATCGAAGAACCATAATTGTTACTTTTTTGGTTAAAACTAACGTGCGTGAGTCACGGACATACTAATATGCGATAAACGGGTACTAATGTGCGTGAGTCACGGACATACTAATATGCGATAAACGGGTACTAACGTGCGTGAGTCACGGACATACTAATATGCGATAAACGGGTAACTCACGTGAAAAGTTAGCTACTGGTCGAGGTCTTCCTCAGGGCGAATGTGATTCGCGATGCCTACACGAAGTCGTTCCGAGTCGCACTGATCTTTGCGAAGCGTAGCGCAGGCGGCGCGGGCGTTTGCACTGCGCTCACAGTGACAGTGCGGTGGTTCGCCCTGAGGAAGGCGTCCGGATGAGATAGACACATCGACATGTTTCTACCTCATCCGGAGGCCTTCCTCAGGGCTGTAGCTGTACCAGTAGCTGAGTTTTTACGTGAAATGCCAGTTTATGTATTGGTAATCTTCATCATCATAACCATCCAGGTATTTTTTAGTCTCCACGGCAGGAGCACGACCCTCTCTGTACTTCCAGAGCCATATATTAGCCAGAGCAGTAAGAAGATTTGGCCTACACTCTCCACGCTGGCCAGACGGTTGGAGAGGTCTCACTGATGTTTATAAGCTTTGTTCAGCTTGTGTTTCCTAAGTCGCCTTCTACGACATCCACGGGAAGACTTGGCGTGGTCCTATTCTATTCTGCCGGGAACCACACGGCATTAATGTTATTTACAAACTTATTATTATTTATTATTATTGGCAAACATTATTTACCAACAATAAATGGTACAAAAGACGGAATTAATGCTAATAGCACTCGCTACCAGTCAACCTTCGTGGTATATAGAAAACTATTATTATTATTTCTATTCTACTCTTTCGAGAACCACACGGCTTAATTGTCAAATCCTCTGGCAACTTATATATGGATCTGGTAGTAGGTACAGAGAGGGCCGTGCTCCTGCAGTGGAGACTAAAAAGTACCTGATGATGATGATGAAGATGATAAATTGTTATTATTCCCCAGGTGAACCTTCACCTGCAACAGCCCGAGCTGCTCGCGTTCTGCCGCCAGCACGACATCGCCGTGACCGCCTACACCCCCTTCGGCGAGCTCACCAGCCGCGCCGGCCCGCACAGCCCGCCCCCCAACATCAACGACCCCAAGCTGGTTGAGATTGCGGACAAGTACAACAAGACCGTGCCACAGATTGCTCTGAGATATCTGGTAATTTTATACCTATCTAATGTAACAATATTAAAATAAACTTCATCTTTTGGTGTGTCGATGGTTCCTAATTAGGGGCCGTTTAAGTACGTAAGCACCAAGCGGGGGGGGGGGGGGGGGGGTGATTTGCTTATATTTGATGACGTAGTAGGCGATCTAGACTTCGTAAGCAATTTTTTTAGTTATTTTTTATATTTCTTGACTTTCTGTAATTTTAATTTGGAATGGAACAATCAGTGTAATAATAGAAGAACTACGAATAAGAACACAATAAAAAAACATATTAATGCTTACGTAAGCTTAGGTGGGATTGACTTACTTTTTCTGACAAGGGCTGTTAAAAATGGACATGAACCCTTGTAAGATATTTGGTTGCTCCAATAAAGGGAAAACTCAAAAGCACTATCGTTGGCTTATACCTACCCACATTGATACTTCGAGGGCTAAAAATCAATGTCTCAACCTTAACTCAGATATGAAATAGGTACCTACCAGATCTATATAGGTACATAGTTACCTATATAGATCTGGTAGGTATTTCTTATTACGAGTAGGTACCTACGTATTTCACTGTTTCGTTTGAACCAGTTTTTTTTTTAAAAGTTATCTCATTGACGAACTTTACTCAGATTATTTTATATCAATCAAAAATATAATTTTCCAGGTGGATCTAGGCGTGATCCCGATCCCCAAGTCGGTGACCAAGTCTCGCATAGAAGAGAACAGAAATATCTTCGACTTCGAGCTGACCCCGCAAGAACGCAATCGAATGAAGAGCTTCGACAAAGGATACAGGACCATCAAAGCGCAGCACTGGAAGGATTCCATTTATTACCCATTTAGGAAATAAATAAACTACTGTTTCTTATTGTAATTTTATTCTCGCAACCCATTGCACCATATTTAATCACAACGCCATCTTTTGACAATATATTACTAGAAGACAACTTTTTTATAGTCTAGCTATTCGTCACAAGATGTCGCTATTCGCTAATAAAGCACAATATTAGTTCATATATTTGACAATAGATTGCGCTTACACTCTTAATCCTCGTAAATGCTAAAGAAATTAACTTCATTCACACCTTTATCCCTTAATTAGGAACGTGCGGATTAAACAGAGCCTACGGTTATAGGTTCTAAGGCCATTAGCAAGATTATTGATGATATGCGGAATGGAAGCTACATCCTTTCTTGCTCCTAGGGCGGAATACTACGTGAATCAAAATTAGTGACTGTTTGAAAAAGAAGCAGCTGATACCTATATATTGTTTTTCTTTTGCTCCCAGACTAGTATCTAATAGAGCAATTAAAAAAAATTGCAAATAAAACTAATTTAGCAAAAAAAATTATACTTAATATAAATTGAACGAGTACTTCTTATACATTTACTGAAATTGACATTATAAACTATTCCAAATAAACATTGACATTTATTTTATTCTTACAACTAGCTGTACCCTGCGCGCGTTGCTACGCAATTTTTTTTCCTAAACCATGCCTTAAGGGTCGGCACCATGTAAACTGGGTTTGCGCGGGCAACAAGTTTATACAGAAAGCGTTTGATTTAAGTCAAATAATGTATACACATAGATAGAGGAAGAGTTGGGAAAGTAGACGAAAAAAAGGATTTTTTAAAATATTTTGTAGTTTTCCTAAAAACAAGCATTGAATTTACCCAAAAACATGCAAAACGCACTTTGCAAGGGCAATAGTTATGGCTTAAGTAGAGAAGACCACTAAGAAAATTACATACCTAGTTATAGGTGAATAGACTAGCCAGTAGACGAAAACCGTATTTTTTTAATTTTCATTCAGAAAATGTAAGATAATTGTAAAGAAACCTGATAGAAATATTTTAGAAAATCTTGCTACAAACTGGCTTGTTTTTCTGCGTAAAGAAATATTCTAAGAAGGGATTGCTTATATTTTATAAAAATAAAGGCTATTTTGAAACATTATTCTTAATATTTGCTTACAATGCAATCACGCAATAATAAAAAAAAAATAATTTAAAAATTGGATGTTTTGCAACGTTTTTGACAGAATTCTCTGAAATGGCGGCCATGTTCCTTTCATACAAATTCAGTTGCCCGCCGGGCGTTCAGGAAGGAGGCCGTGTCGAATTTTTCAAAAAAATCCATTTTCGAATTACGTAAAATTGCATTACAGTCTAAAATATTTCAATAAAAAACTATGTACAAACTGCCAAATTATGTCATACTTTTGCTACACTATGGTACAGTTTTGACATTTTGTTGACGTTCAAGTAAAGATGTAATGCTATCGCAGATACGGCATCGCACATTTTTTTTTAAAATTTTATTGAAAATTAAGTCAATGAAAAAAATAATTTGGTTTGATTTATTACCTATATCTTTTAATTGGCGATTAGGGTGAAAATCGGATTGGAACTTTTTAGGGTCGCGGAATCATATTAACTGTTTTTGTAATAAATGGTGCTGTTTAATTAGGGTTTTACAATTATTTTGAGGGGTGATTCAGTCTCAAATTTTGAACAACTTTTCCCCATGAATATATGTGACGTTCCATGGATAAAGGTACCTTATGGACGCTGGCACTTACGACATTGTGTTCATTTGAGCTAAGTTAATTTTACGAATTGTTTTTCTAAACGTCTTAAGCGCCAGCGTCCACAAGGTACCTTTACGCGTGGAACGTCACATATATCAAAATACGAATTGACATTATGCGTAATATATCGAACCACAGGCTATACTAGATCTATACTTGGCTAGGCAGGCAGGCTATAGTAGGCTATTTATCTATACTAATATTATAAAGAGGAAAGATTTGGTTGTTTGTTTGTTTGCATTGCATGGCTCCGAAACTACTGGACCGATTTAAAAAAAACTTTCACCGTTGGAAATGTACACTATCCCCGAGTGACATAGGCTTTGTGTGTACCAAGGGCGAAGCCGGGGAGGACTGCTAGTATAGTATAATGATATTAAAATAACAGTCAAAAAACAAAACAAAATCTGCGTTTTCATACAAAAGTGTGCAGCCGCCCGGGAAATTTGTATGTGAACCGATTTTTTTGGTTTTTTACTGTTTTTAGGGTTTCGCTTGTCTGTCTGTCCGTAAGTCACAGCCAATCTGCTACGAAACTATTAGAATGATTTAGTTGAGATTTAGTACCTACACTTATGTAACTTAGTGACCCAAAGATAGACGTATAACGTAAATAAATGAAATTTAAAAAAGGGGGCCACTTATGGTGGGTAAATTAGACATTAAAAAGTTTTGATAACAAAATCGTGTGACATATCAAATGAAAGAACTTTTTATGACATTTTTAAACATATATTTTTAAATATATTTTTCTGTCAGTGGAACACAAAACGTGTAGTTTTCCAAGTCACCGCTCGCGTAAAATACTATTTGATTGTATTTTTGAGAACGTCCTGTCAGCGATAAGTAATATTGATTTACGCAGCAATATCATAAATTTGTCTATGGTTCCCTAAAATTTAAACTTAACCAAAATAAACCGGCCACGTGCCGTGACGGGCCACGTGCAGTGTAGGGTTCCGTAGTCAGTACCTACTTGTTTTATGTAACTAACAACTGCCTAACTTTAGGTCTGAATTCAGTCCATGATACTGAACAACTTTCACCAAGGAACAAACGAAATACAAAGATTATTTTTGATCTCTTACACACAAGATTTGGCAAAATGTAATATTTATGTAATATATGTATGGAATACGTAAGGACAAATCACACTAATTAAGCTAGCCCCAAAGTAAGTTTTAAACTTGTATTATGGGATACTAACTCAATGATACTATATTTTATGATAAATACATACATAGATAAACACCCAAGACCCAGGAAAATTTTAAAAAGACCATTTTCTAACTTGCCCTGGCTGGGGCTCGAACCCAGAACCTCCGGATTAGCGGTCTAGCGTGTTAACAATTACGCCACGGAGGTCGAATGGAAAGCAAACATTTTCTTTTCATATTTAATTATGTGTTCCTTAGAAAAAGTTGTTTAGTATCATGAACTGAATCCACCTTAAATTAGTTTTAGTACAGGGAGACGTTATATACTACTGCCGTGAATTTTTTTAAGTGTCCATATACAACCGTTTAACTGCCAGAGAGACACATAATTCTAACAAAAATTTCCAATCAAAAACCAAATATTTCACAAACGGATTCTAAAACGAAAAAGGGTGTTCATAATCTTACTATATTTTTGTAAGACCTATTCAACGACGTCTCACACCACACTTTTTTTTGCAAGTTTTTATTACCACATATCCATGCCCATGCCCAATTACAGCTTTCTAGTACTAATAGTCTATGACTAAAACTGGGGACAGACAGACAGACAGACATGACGAAACTATAAGGGTTTCTTGTTTACTACGGAACCCTAAAAAGCTGCGTGAAACTAAACAGATCCTCTATTCTAAGGGGTCTTTGTCATTTGCGCTTTAACAAATTTCAAAATACGAGTAATCAAAACCACTTGTGCAAATATTTCGCTCCACTTCGCATACGATAAATTCAAAACTTGATGGATGAATGACCGTGCTTTTACAGGTTAAGCAACTTCTAGCTTGGTCACAGTTAGGATGGGTGACCGTGCTTTCAATTTTAATGTTGTCCAAGTCAAATGTTGAGATTCTTATGAATAAATTTCAGTTTTCTCTACCTACATAACTTGGCAGCTATTTAAATTTCAATTGTTTTGTCGGAATTTGAACTTGGCATTTTTACATTTATATTTTTGATGGGATAAAATAAACACCCAAGAACCAGGATAAATTAAAAAAGGCCATTTACCAACTTGCCCTAGCTAGGAATCGAACCCAGAACCTCCGAGTGACGGACTAGCGTGTTAAGTTAAGCGACGGAGGTCGACTAATAAATTGAAAAAGTAATAAATTTTACGCAAGATTCGAATAACTACTCGTATAACTTGGATTTTTTAGAAAGTGCTATATGAATTTCACATATATTTAAACTCGCTTTTTAAATAAACGTCTTGCATTCAAGCACACTACTGTATTTTCGACTTTACTTTTTCTACTGATAGCCTGTCTACTAAAGTGTTAAGTACATTATAATGACGTCTGCCAAGGCCTTAATTCAGAAATAATAATTCATACAAAATAATTTTTTGATTTGATTGATTTGAAAATTTTAATAAGTATCAAGGACTGGAAGTCTTGACGAAAAGAAAAAAGTAAGCTGTATACTAATTCTACGTTACAATTTATGATTACCTACATCTATTGTCCCGTTTACACATTATTAACTCTACGCAACTTTATCTTGACATTTTTATCCCCCTAGCGGGAAAATTTTGCATATTTCAGAGCCAAATCCGACCACGTGGCTTTGTGCATACTGTCCTTAACTATAACGAAAAAAACAAAAAAAAATATCGAAATAGGTCAAGCCGTTTACGATTTTATAAAGGACATACAGACAAACATTCATTTTTATACAACGTGGAAGGACTACCCGTAATAAATCGAACCACGGTCTTCTTCTTCTTCAGCCCATTGTCACCCAATGCTGAGTGTAGGCCTCTAACAATGCACGCCATTTCGTACGATCTTTAGCTTTCCTCATCCAAGTCTTTCCAGCAACTTTGACCAGATCATCCGTCCGCCTTGTAGTTGGTCTACCAACGCTTCTGCGGCCAGTTTTAGGCCTCCACTCAAGCACTTCTTTTCGCCAACGTTGGTGTATGGTTCGGCATATATGGCCCGCCCATTGCCACTTACTTTGCGCTACCACCTTGGCTATTTCGGTGAGTCTCGTCCGTCTACGAATCTCCGTGTTTCTTATTCGATCTCGGAGAGACACATCTAGCATTGCTCGTTCCATAGCTCTCTGTGTGACTTGCAGCCTTTGCATTAACTGCTGTGTAAGCGTCCAGGTTTCTGCACCGTATACCATCACGGGGAGGACACATTGCTCGTAGACCCTGCGCCTAAGGTTTATGGGTTCCACGATGGCCGTACCTGAATTTTCCGAGGTCCAGTGCTGCCCCCATTTAAAATAAATCATTTTAAAGAAAACGGCGACTTTATTTAAAATTTTGCTACTACCAAGTCCTAGATAACCCTTCAAAGTATTTTATGAACTTCTGTTTACAGTTTATAATGAGAACATTAAGCTTTACTACGCACATTTGCCAAAAGTGGCCGTTTTTCGCAAATGTGCGTAGTAAAGCTAAACGTTCTCACTTTAAACTATAAACAGTAGTTCATAAAATACTTTGAAGGGTTATCTAGTTGTAGCATAATTTTAAATGATGTCTCCGTTTTCTTTGAAATGATTTATTTTAAATGGGGGCAGCACTGAACCCCGGAAAATTCAGGTACGGCCTTATTGAAATGAAAATAACAGCCAAAGAACAAAAAAAAATTTTAGCATTTCCATAGAAAAGTGTGCAGCTGCGCGGGCAATTTGCATGGGAATGTCAATTTTTTTTTTGATTTTTCGACTGTTATATTGATTTCATTATACTTCAGTGGTCTAGTAAAGCCCGTGGTTTAATTTATTACGGGTATGTCCCTTCCACTTTGTATACCTATGTATACAAAGTAAATAAACTATATAATTAAACATAAATTTAAATAAAAACCTAAATGATTTTTTCGGGGCATGTCATAAAACTCGCTTGTCGTTCCAATTTTTATTTTACGATAGGTATAATAAGATAAGTCGTAGCTGTTAGTGTATATAAAAGGTTGTAGAATTATTAAATAAATAAATAAAAGGGCAAGTGCGAGTCGGACTCGTACATAAAGGGTTTCGTACCACCGTACAATGTTTTAAAACGCTGAAGAAACACGTTTCTTGTATGACGTCCCCTTTAATTTTTAACTTTTTCTTATTTTTAGTATTTGTTGTTATAGCGGTTATAGTTATACATAATCTGTGAAAATTTCAAGTATCTAGTTATTGCCATTATAAAGATCTAGTTAAAAACGCTGAAAAAACACATTTTTTGTATGACGATCCTCTTTAATTTTCAACTTTTTTTTATTTTTAGTATTTGTTGTTATAGCGACCACAGTAATACATAATCGGTGAAAATTTCAAGTGTTTAGCTATTACTTGTCTTCGGCAACAGAGGTTAACAGAGATTATAGATTGTTGAACGAAAATAAGTATAGGTCGGTACCAATATATTTATTTTAAAGTGTTTAAACTCCATATACTTAAACTCGTCTTGTTATTTAAGAATTTTGTGATCGTGCCCTCTTGTCACTTGACCAGTGTATGCAACTGCAGTAAATTACAACAATAAATGAGTCAGCGACCTCTCTGTGCGCCGCACTGTCCGAATTAGCGGGCTATCAGATGACCCCGGGGGTGGGTTAAATTGCAGATTGTGGTCATTAGAGGGGGCATTGCATTGCAAATAAACAGTTTTAACAACTGTCTTGTACTCAATATTTATTTATGTAGAATTGGGGCTGAAGGAAACCCCAGAATAACAAATAAGTTCGTGGATATCGGCATATTGCGGAAAAGTCGAACTAAATTTAACATGGTGGGACCGCCCATCATTATTGAGAACTAGATTTTTCGGCGGAGTCATGGTATATTAAAATATGATATTCTCTTCCCGCTATGGCCCAAGACCTAATTACATTATCTTTGCCCAAGACTATGAGACGACGTCACGAATGTTACCACTGATTGTTCTTTTCTGTGGATTTAAGGATTTCTCAATGAGGCGTTTCCTTTAAAAAATATATTTGTTCAGTAAGATAGGATAGATGGCGCAGCAATAGCTTAAATCGGTCTGTCAATGTCAAATTCACTTAAAATTTTAATGGTGTGTTGGTTTTTGGAATTGGCAGAACAATTTCAATCTATTATGGAGACCGTTTAACGCCATCTATTTTGAGAATGTTTTAATCTCTATTTCTTTCACTGGAAAACGCCTCATTAGATAATGAAAATAAAATAAAATACTAATTACCTTAACTATTTCGTATATCGTGTCGTGTGATTCATCTTTTTTTTATAATAAATTGATATATCGAATTATTAGTTCTTATTAGGTAATTGGTTAGTTTGAACTAACAAACAGGCTCGAGTAATTCAAATACACACAGTGGCAGCACTCCCATCCCAACTGATGAAGTATTCTTGGGCTAATCACGTGACCCAGCCTGTCACGAGAAGAGAGTAACATATTTTAATTTTATTACACCCTGGGTGGAGTATTTTCCGTATTTCCCTATTTCCGGCTAAATATTTGACCTCCCTATACGGTCGACACGACTTCTACCTCTTCTTTTAGCACAGATTAATAAATAGTTACTACGTCTTTTAGTTTATCCATGAACGACCTTCTTGATCTTCCGTTTCCTCTCCTAGCTTCCTTCCACGATGTTTTTAATAACTATAATAATGGTCGCGCCGTTAATAAAAAATAGACAATATGCATGTTTCAGAAACGAACTAAAAAATTATGTGTAAACTTTGTTGCTAAAGAAAAATACCCATATATATTTTTTCAATTTACCGTGTTTCCATTGAGAAATTAATGATTTAAAAGTTGTCTTTTTCAAATTCCCTCGCAAATTTCCGAAACGCAACGCTATTGGCAGAACGAAACGTGACGACACCAAACATTGTCAAACTTAATTTTCTAAATAGTCTGTACTGTCAACCACAAATTAGAAAGAAGGAGAATCTGTCACATACAGACAGTCAGATAATCTGCCTAAAATTGATGTCTTTATGATGACTAAGTACGTACTTCGCAAGTAATTCCAATTTTACATCCTTTGAACTCAGAGTAAAAGCTGCGAGGTAAATAATTTATAGATATTTGATAAATTTCCATTTCTCACAGTTTTGTACATAAGAGACAAGTCAATAAATTAATTATAACCTAAAATATGGTATTACTATTTTTTGATTTTCTTTTTCCATTTAATTCATTGACAGTGTGCGGTGACGTCACAGAATAAAAGCGCAAAATGGCACCGCGTTTAAGTCGTCCGAAAATGATGGTAGTTTCAATTATTTTTTTTAAGCTTATTTAATAATATTCTGTGAGTGTGATATTTTTTCCGTTTATATAATAACTTTTAGAATCATTTAAAAAAATAAAAAAAGACATGTATATACCCTATTGTCGTGCCGTAGAAGCTGTCCGAACATCTTTCCTGGTCATATCTCTATTGCATGCATTAACTTAGTTCCAGTACTTCCTCGTTGGTTTTCCTCTCTGTCCAATTAATCTTTTCCATTCGCCTCCAGCACCACATTCCAAAGGCTTCCAGACATTCCCAATCCGTTTTATTGATTGTCCATGTCTCACAACCGTAAAATGCAATACCTACTCCAAACCATCTCCAAACGTATGGTTTGTATTTTCTTTGACTCTATATTTATATATGTACGTTTTAAATAGATCTACGTCTACATATATCTACGTTTTAAATAGATTTTTCTCTACGTGGCAAATTCGAATTGACAGAAACAGTCGGTGGCACCATGGCATCGCAGTTTTTTGCGCGAAGTGAAGGGGTTCAGTTGAGGTTTGCTTTATTTGCTCTCTCTTAACAATTTTAAGAGAGAGACAGACTTTTTACCACTCTGCGTCAAGGGGCTTTCGAGATACGAGTTGTAAGAGGGTAAATGGTGTGTAAAACCTAAAAGTTTAAAACAATTAAGCAACCTACGGCTCATTTAACTAAAAGCTCCGTGATTTCGCCAACTGCTCGGCCGTAATCGGATCAAAACTAACATAAATACGAATTACGGAGGGGATACGTTATTTACTTATAACAAAATAAAAGAGAGTGCCTTGTAGTAGTTGAACGAGCAAGCGGAGCCCTATTCTCTGAGCATTCTACCCACCATGTTCACAAAAAAATCGTTACCTATATAAAGTTTAGGGATTATTGAATCTTATATACAGCCGATCGAAGGAATGGGCGAGAATCTGAATCATATGAATAGGCGAGGCGGTTAGCAACCCATCACTTTTATGATTTCCCTTTTCCACCTTTATGCCCACCATTACGCTAAAAGTGGCCTGGGCTTTACCGCCCTAGGCCCTGTCTACCCCGTAAGGGATAAAGACGTGATAGTGTATCAGTATATACAGTGATTTGGAACCTCGTAGCTATATACTCTTTATGAGAAATAAAAAATACATATGTGCAAAAATAAACTGGCAAGTGCGAGTCGGACTTGTACATGAGGGGTCCATAGGTACCTCCGTATAATGTTTAAAAACGCTGAAGAAACACGTTTCTTGTATGACGACCCCCTTTAATTTTTAACATTATCTTATTTTGAGTATTTTTTGTTATGGTGATACATAATCAGTGAATTTTTTTAATAATCTAGTTAATGCCATTATAAACATAGAGTTAAAAACGCTAAAAAACTCGTTTCTTGGAAGATGACCTCATTCAATTTTTAACATTATTTTATTTTTAGTATTTGTTGTTATAGCGGCCACAGTAATACATAATCGGTGAAAATTTCAAGTATCTAGCTATTACGGTTCAAGAGATAGAGCCCTGTGACAGACGGACAGACAGCGGAGTATCAGTAATAGGGTCCCGTTTGCACCCTTTGGGTACGGAACCCTAAAAACGAAGTAGTGACCAATGACCATACGTATGCATAGGTAAGTATTATGTTTTATTTTTGTCAATTTAAAAATTGTGTACACGTATGTTTATGTACAGCTTGAAAAATGTAATGTCGGCCACACAAGAAAAAAAATTATTTAAATTGTGTATGATGTTTTGAGCGATTAAGAAACGAAGAAAACGAACCTCCTCTCGTGTAAAGTCGTGTACTCGTGGAGCGAGTGCGACGTGTGCGGATGTGATGTATCGCCCTGTTTTTCCCCGTTTTCCAGCTTCCGGCAGAGAGCTCGTAGGTTGCGTATGTAATGTACTAAACAGAATAGGGATCCTGGGTCAAAAAAATATATTTTGTAATGATAAAAGAATAAAACGTCACAAAATAATGTCATTTGTTTGTCATTGATCTTATCCATTTTAAATGTGATTTTAAATTTATTAATGCAGAAAAACTTATATTAAGAGTGATATTTGGCTTCAAGAAACTATGGCGCTAAGAGCAAGAAAGGATGTACCTTGCCCAACGACTTGCGTTAAAAAATATTTATTTTGTCGTTTAAAAAAAAATATTTGTTTTGATTCATCGGTTCCAAAATATTACAAAATACCAGCATTTACGGCTATCTCTTTTTGGAAAACATTTACGATAGATTTTTTTCTTTTTTGAATCCATTGGTTTTTCCGTTTTTCCATCCTGGTCTTTTGAGACTTGCATGGGGAAACAAATCCAACACGTACTCATAGAGGCCCGTTACAGAAGCTGATGTTACGTGACATACATAGCTGTCGGTAACACATATCTTTGTTGACTTTGTTGTTAAAAAAAACTAACAAAATGTTAAGTGAAGTAGCTCATTGACTGTCATATAATGACAAGTAATTTTAACACACTGAGTGTGCAGGTTACCTCACGATGTTCTCCTTCACCGGAAGCAAGTGGTGTTAGTTGACCAAATAAAAATAAATGACCGTTCATGAGGTACAAGTCGCGCCTAGTAAGGACTGAGGATCGAACCCATGCCGTACAGAAGCACAGTCAGTACCTAATAACACTAACTTAATCACATAAAAGAGGACATAATGCGCATCGCATTTGCCTTGGCTGCGCGGCGTTGTTTCCCTTGCCGCCATAAAAAAGCTCTATAAATCATGGCCGCCGCCCCTGCTATTCGCGCGCGCGCCTCATTGAGCAAATCCCTCCCTATTTACATAAGTTTGAGATTTCTGAAGCTGATATACTCGTATACTAATGTTACAAGTGTAGTAATCCTAGATCAAAGTAAATACTTAAAATTCTTGTCCTATAAGTACTTTAATATCGAGATAGATAAATCCCAGACTGTGCTAGAGAAATAAATGCTACTCTGGGAGTATAAAAACCTAGAACGAATGTACTAGCTGCTTTTATTCCAGTGCGTATTTTTTAAAAGTAGATCAGAGGAAGAAAAACATATATGTCACTTTATTAGTTATTTTTTCTACCTACTCGACTGAAAGCTTTCACTCTGAAAATTGACTATCACGCCTGTTTCCCATAGTATTTCCCTGTTTAAAAATTATGACCTCCAATAAGTGATTAATTTATACTGTAGCCGCCATCGAAATATAATTCTCTAGAAACCTAACGCTCCTACATTCACCGCTTCGATTCTGATTCCATTTACGAAAACAAACGAACAGTAATTACAACGAAACACTCGAACGCACACATAGACAAAGATGCATGCGATTGGTGGCGACAAGGTCACGCGTCGTCGTCGGTCGGGTGGGGCAGTCAACGCAATGAGCGGTGAGTTACAACGTGCGGATGGTACGTATTATGCAGTACGCTACGCTAAAATAAATAACCTTGTTTACGTGTTACTTTTTTTTTGAATAACTAATGTTCATGTCTGTATGGCTTCTACACCACTTCACGGCACATGACGACATTTTTAATGAATCGATTATAGCAAAAACACAGCAATATTCTCAAAGAAAACTTCTTGCGACGCAACCGCACGACTCGAGTGTTACGGCGAACTGTCGCGCCGCGCTGTTCATATTTTAAGCCCCGCCCGCCGCGGTACATATCGCGTGGAATGATTTTTCGGGATTCAATCAATCAATCAATCAATTCTTTATTTGCATAGTAAGAGTTCACAAGGTCTTATAACTATATACAGTTCTCCTTGCTTACCCTCTCGGGTGTTGCAAAAATAATTACTTAATTATAAATCATTCAATATCATATAATTTGTCACATATAAATTCCTCTATACTATAATAACATTTTTGTACTAATAATTGTTTCAATTTAAATTTAAATAGTCTAGTATTAAGTTCTTTCAAACAGTCAGGTAATTTGTTATATAATTTAGGTCCTAAAATATACACTGTTTTGTCATATGCAGCCATGTTGGAATTTTGCCGTGGGTGTATTTGTATTTTGTTTCTACAGGCTCTGGGGTGCCTATTAGTAATCTGTTTGAATTTATCCAAATTTTGTTTTACATATAAACATGCTTCCATAATATATAAACTGTATAAAGTTAATATATTAAGTTTTTTGAAATAAGGAACACAGCTCTCTGTTTGCCTTGCACCAAACATGGCTATGACACATTTTTTCTGCGTTCTAAAAAGTGGGAGTATATGCACATTGGCAGCATTACCCCAGTGTAATATGCCATATCTTAAAACAGAGGCTACATATGCATGATAAACACATACAGCTGTTTTTTGAGACACTGTGTTTGTTATTGTCCTCAATACATACACATATTTACTTAATTTAGAAATCATTTCGTCTATATGTGGCTTCCAGCTTAAACAATGATCAAGGGTAACTCCCAGAAACTTAATTTCTTTGACGAACTCAATAATGTTGTTTTCGTATTTAACTGATACATTACTTGGATTGGTTTGTGGGACGTGAAATTGCATACATTTTGTTTTATTAAGATTTGGTATTAATTTATTCTTATCTAGCCAGTTAATAGTCTCCTTTAGTGCATTATTGCAACTTTTTTCATGGTCATCTGAATTTACGTCACTTATCAGAACAGTGGAGTCATCAGCAAATAAAACCATTTTTTGATTAACGTGTTTCGGCAAATCATTGATGTAAATTAGGAATAGGAGAGGTCCCAAAATACTGCCCTGTGGAACACCATGTTTTACAGTCCTTATATTAGATTTGGCGATTGTTTCTACATTTTCGTCATTTATATAAGTTACGTATGTCACTTGCTTCCGATTTTGAAGATAAGATTTGATAAGATGAAATGCTGGTCCTCTTATGCCATATGTGTGTAATTTATTCAATAGTATAGCATGGCAGACGAAATCGAAAGCTTTTGTCATATCCATGAATAGCGTGGTTATTGGACGCCTATTATTTATACATTCAGTAACTTTCCTTAATAAATCATCTATAGCATTATGAGTAGATTTATTTTTCTGGAAACCATGTTTCCTTTACTTACGATTCTAGAGAATTATTGTTCGTAGGTGGCCGCTTATAAAACTCAAAGTCAAACATTGTTATCCAATGTAGGATAGGTACATTGAATAAAAACATTACTTTGAGTTTGACAAGCGGCATCGCTGGCATCTGTCCAAATGCAACATCCATCACCATAGTCCGCAAATGCATCAAATTTTTCTTCTTGGCCTTGGCGTATCATCACCGTCCGAGAGATGATAACGATGTTACACGGATGTCAGCGACATTATTAAATAATTTTGTGAATAATTTCCGACAATAACAAATAAAATCACATTTGAGATGCAGCTAAGCAGACACTGTGGCTTCTAAAGATTTTATTCAACGATTTGACATTTAGCTTTGAGTATTCCTATTTCTAGTATTTTACAAGCTTATTCGATTGAGTTGAAACTTCATATAATTAATGTAAGTTGGGTGGCAATGCCGTGCCGTGCCGTGCGGCTCCCGGCAGAGTAGAATAGGACCACTCCAAGTCTTCCCGTGGATGTCATAGAAGGCGACTTAGGAAACACAAGCTGAACAAAGCTTATAAACATCAGAGAGACCTCTCCAACCCGTCTGGCCAGCGTGGAGAGTGTAGGCCAAATCCTCTGGCTGCTCTGGCTAATATAAGGCTCGAATCTGGTAGTACAGAAAGGGTCGTGCTCCTGCAGTGGAGACTAAAAAAGACCTGATGACGATGACGACGGGTGACAATGCAATATTATGGTACCAATGACCTGATCTCATGATGAAGCCGGAAGGTGGCCACGGCATCTCTGTGGCTCAATCTCAATTGATCCGTCTCGAGGTGCACTTTAAAATGTTTAGTTCATTGTATTAGATAAAAGCTTTGTTTTTGAAAATATTTTTTAATTACTTGTTTTAAATTAACTCTTTTTTATAACGAAATAGATGATTTAAATACGTTTGCGTATTAGTTGAAAGTTGATTTACTGTTAAGAACATGTAATAAACAGATAACTATTTAAGAAGCCGAGTATTCGGACGTAACGTAACGATAACTATTTATTAATCTGTGACGTAACTATGTAAGGCAATGTACCAACATAAAAATAACTGCTGACTCACGCGAACTGCAAAAAGAACATGAACGTCTACAGATCGCATCTTCCTGTTTCCGCTGTGACGTCACTACCGGCACTGCCGACACGGAGGGAGGAGCTGGTAGGGTGACAACGTTATTAAGATTTATGAAACTAAAAAAGTTTATAGCTTTGAACCATTTTTATATATTGTAACAGCAATTTACAGAATAAATCATACCATAGCTGGTAGAACACAAGCATAGTTCTGTCTTCGGCTTTCTATCTCCAGCTTTTGACGTCGATGTTTTTAAGCATCATCATAGACTTCTTCTACCTTCCCTTCTCGTATTCGGTGATTTCGGTCGGCACAACTAGCAGCGGCCTTAACCATTGCGAGGCCCTGGGCTTCAGTTTTTTGCGAGGCCCTTCAGCAGGCTAATCATATTTTATTTATTTATTTATCAAACTTTATTGCTCCAAAGTAAAAATATACTTTTAACAAATGGCGGACTTAATGCTAAGAGCATTTTCTCCCAGTCAACCATAGGGATAAGCAGAAAAATTATGCGGCGCAAAAAAGTAATACAATATACATAATAAAATATTACTATATAATATACCTACAATACATATCTACAACATAATATCAAAATGAATTATTTATTTATTTATTCATTTATTTACGTAACTAGGTAATGAAGAGTAGAACTTAATGATGATGACTTTATGAAGAAAGGGAGTTCAAAAGGTGGGCATGAATTTGGTCGAAATTTCTCTGATGTCAACGGGCAAAACATTCCAGAGCCGTGACGCTTTAAGGGAAAATTTATTAGACATAAAATTTACCCGGAAAAATGGGATAAAGAGTTAGCGTGTCTCATTAGAACGAAGTTGTCGATCATGGGTGTCTGAAAGGTAATTGAATTTACATATTATTTCCCCTAAATGTACCGCCCCATGTCCAGTTTACCCCGTCACCAGAAATAACTGTGGGGGGGGGGGGGGGGGGCGACGACTGGGGCAAATAGAAGTCAAATTAATATATTAAAACTAAAATTTACTCATGAAAACAATAAAAAAAATTTGTAGATTTTATACATAATATATCAATGGTTACGTAAGCATAAGAGGGAGGAATTAGAGTTTGCTTACTTTTGATGATAAGCGTGGCGGGTGGTTAAAATGTTAAATATGACATTGATATTTATAAATCAATTTACTTTTCGTCTTGATTTCCTTAACAACTCATGGCCACCCTACAACCCCAAACATCAATTTGTTAGCGCGCTTTGTCCGTCTCTCGTAAACTTTTATTGTTATTAATATCTGCGAAGTTGCAGAGCCATAGTCATGCCATGACAGATGAAAGAAAAGAGGCCAATTTATTGCGAGTTCGATCAAGCGTGGCTAAGGGTAAGTACCTAAGCTTCTATCTCTTTCTGAAAATTGAAAGAAACGTAAGGTTGTTTAAACATGGTGTAGTACGATTATGGCCAGAATATATCCGTCTTATTGTAAAAACAGGACTAACTTTATTACTAGATTTAAACCATTATCCGCCCAAATCAAGTTTACATTGACAGGTGAGATAGTGTGATATTACTAGATGTCAACTTGATTTGCTCCCCCCCCCTTTCCTCTCTCCACTACCCCTTTCCTCTCTCCATTACCCCTTTTGGAAATTGTTTTGCTACATCTTGTAATGAAGTCCTTAGTATGCCTCTCAATGAAATCCGTCAATAAAAAACGCTGCAGCAAATAGCCCTTCTATTTCTTTCCCACGCAAAAATCGCGATCGACTAACAAATTTAAATAAACTAGTAGTTCGCCGCGAACTTAGACCTCGCGATTTTTTATTAATATTTCAAAAACTACTGAACCGATTTTGATGCCCAACTTGAAAATTCTATTAATATTTCCAACATGCCTACCAAATTTTATCATAATCGGACCATCGGTACGGCAGTTATCGCGTAACAAACATACATACAAACAATGTGTTTTCGCCCCAACTTGAATTATAGCCCTCGCTCGCTACGCTTGCTCGGTCAAACAAGGAACTTGTGTGCCGCGTCGCTGGCTTGGTCAATTAATTAAGTATACAGAATCATTTGACAACAACACCACATTCCGTGACGTCGGTTAATAATAAAGCTTTTCTCATAAAATCATAAAGAACTGTCTCCGCGACCCGCGACATGTCAGCACTCAACTAAAACAATAACCATTTGCTGCGACGACAATTAAAATGTGGTTATGTTTAACATAACAAATGTCGGGGAGGGCGAGGGGGCTGGAGGGGTCTTCGCGTTGATGTTAGCACGTTTGGTGCAGTTTTTAATTTAAATCAAGTTACTAAAATATTGATTTAAATACTTCAGTAGCGGATTTACCAGCATGCTGAGAGAAGGCTGGAGCCTAGGTCGGCAGATTTTAGGGGGCGGCAAATTTGAGGACAATTTGTCCCCCCCACTCCGTGCCTCGCCTGCAGTCAACTCACAGTTACTCGAGTGAACGCAGCCAGGGGCAGCAAACCAGGCCCGCCGGCACCTGTTCAAACGCCCGCGTGCAATACCGATTAAGGCGTGCGGCGTAATTTGAACGTGCGTGGGGCACGTTCAAATCTAGACTCTACGCTGCGTGAAGCGGATGAGAACATGAATAGCTGGGGGCGGCAAAATATGAATAGCCTACTAGCGGCACATTTGTAACCACTGATTCACTTAGCTACTATGTAATATCTAAGAGCTATTCTTCCATGCTGGTCTGGGAGAAAAGAAAATGTACCATCTGCTTCTCTTCCCACGCAAATCGTAAAAGCCGATCGAGGGAGTAAGCAAAATGCGAATCATGTTAAACAGGCGATGCGGTTAGGAAGCCATCCCATTACTATTTTTTTTTTACCTTCTTGTCCATCGTTACGCTATAAATGACCTTTGAGTGTTAGTGAAAATAACAAATCTTATTGAAATCTGTTTTTTTTATAAGTAATATAAGTAAATAAATATACAACGTGGAAGGGACATTTTTTTTTTACTAGCTTATTTCAGTGTCCCACTGCTGGGCAAAGGCCTTCCCTTTCTGTTTCCAATCATTTCTGTCGAGGGCAGTAGTTTGCCACTCGCCCATGTACTTGTCCAAGTCATCACGTAGGAAGGAAGGGACATACCCGTAATAAATCGAACCACGGTCTATACTAGATCATTATAATAACGAAATTAAATAACAGCCCAAAAACAAAAAAAATCGGCATTGCTATACAAAAGTGCGCAGCCGCCCGGGCGATTTGTATGGGAATGTCAATTTTTTTTTGGTTTTTTGACTGTTATTTTAATTTCATTATACTTTAGTGCTCTAGTATAGCCCGTGGTTCGATTTATTACGGGTATGTCCCTTCCACGTTGTATAGAGATGGGACAAATCACACTGATTGTGTTATGGGATAGTAACTCAACGATTCTACTTTTTATAATAAATACACCCAGATAAACGCAGGAAAATTTGAAAAAGGCTATTTTCCAACTTGCCCTGGTAGGGAGGTTTACACTCTTTCTTTATTTTATTTACAAATATTTTCTGTAAACTGTTATCATATTATTCGCATAAATACAACAGTATCGAACGCACAGTACGTACCGCGATCACAACTCCTATTTTTCTCACTTAATTTTTTCGTCTAAAAAGACATCTCAATTCGTTTTAATGGCGACAGACAAAGGCATCTAATTACACACAGCCGCCGTTTCGCGGGGTTTCTTGCAGTTTTCGCATCATAAAACAATAAAATTAATAGTGCTGTAAAGTTGGGGGGTATAATGACTTGTTTATTGGTTTAGGTGTCAGTCGTTTGCGAATGAATTTATAATTATTTGAGTTGTTGTTGTTTTATTTATCTTCATTTTGCCGGCAAGAAAATGATTAGTAAATTAATAAATAAACCTCTCAGGTTGTAACTCAAAAAAATATAATTAGAAAATGTAACACTTTCTGAGCAGTTAACCAAAATTATAACTAGAAAATTCAACATTTTCTCAGCAGTTAACCAATAATATAATTAGTTAATTTAACACTTTCTCAGCTGTTAACTAAAAATATAATTAGTAAATTCAACATTTTCTCAGCTGTTGGCCATAATAAAGTTTAAATGCAGCGTTCTCATGAACACAGCATTGCATTCATCACTGAGTGCTTTCTTAAAGCATTGTATTCTAAGTTAACATCTTCCAAATCAGCTACCATATTCTACGACAGCGAGCATCAACAGAGTGTTCGCAATCCAATGCTGGGTGACGCTAGCTCCGTTGCACCAACTGCCAGTGCAGACGCAGGCATGGAACCGTGCGTAAAGGGAGACTCCGCGGGAGACCGGTAGGAGAGTTGCCATCGGGCTGATGATGCAGCCGTTATCCATGTCCTGAAACAGTTTGGAATAGTTTTAACTGCTATTTACTGTTAACTGAAGTATCGTACTGTGTCATATGAGGTGATGACAAGGATAAGGGGTAACGTGTATACAAACTGACGATAACGGCGAGGCGGGACTGGGGGGAGTAATCGGCCACTTGTTTTAACTTTCGAATAGCCGGGTTAGACCAGGCTAGATTTCTAAGCCGATTAGTACCTAACTAAACCTACCATGGTCACCGAGGTATCCTCCTTTCCTCACTTACCGCACCGAGCAGCCACCGATATATACTGTTCTGTTTTTATTAAGAATATTGCCGATAGATGGCGTTGTGCAATACCAGCAAGTTGTAAAACGCGCAATGGAGTTTTTTTGAGATTGATTTGATACATGCGTACGGGACTTTTTCATCTCTATCGGGTCCAATATCAAGTTCAAATAGTATCCTACTGGATTATTATTTGGACCCCCTCCTTCAGTGTTCGCTTACATTTAGAGCCATTTCGAGTTTGGCCATCCTCTTGCTGGCGAAGTGCCTTCCGAGCACGGCGCGCCGTCGGTTGCGGCAGGCTCGCTGCGTGTACACGTTGGTCAGGTCCACCCAGCGCACCGAGCAGCCGCCCGTGAACCGCCCGAACACGGAGTGAGGCTCCTCTTCGTTTATGATGACGCGGTTCCTAAAACATATTTTGATGCGGTTTGTTTTAACGTGAAAGCAAGTTCCCTTGCGGTGGTTCTTAGCTATGTTTGATGAAAATCGGTTTAGCCGTTTAAAAGTTATTGAGGTTCAACGCTTGAAAGTTAGGGCTTTCTCTGGCAAATAATCAAAAGATAGCGCTACGGATATAAAGTTGTATGTATCGGTCGTTCCGTTACTCATCAGTAGATGGCGTCCTTGACAGTTGGGGTTTTTTTTTAATTTGCCTAGCAAATAATTTTGTATAATAATAAGATTAAAAAATAACAGAAAAGTAAAGTAATTGAAGTGAATACTAACGAGTCGAGATACCGACAGTACTTCCTGAACGTCGCGATCTGACCCCTGGCCTTGGGGTCCACTGGCACCAGCGGGATGAAGTCACCGGCGAAGGCATCCGCACAGGCGGACGAGTAAGGGATTCCCTCCACATCGAGACCACATACGAAGCACTGAAATACGGATACACTCATCATCATTGTTGGCGCAGATAGCTAAGATTACGTTCTGCTACCAAGAAATGTTACTAACTACGCTCTTGGTACGAGTCCGGCAATCTCACCGGCAACAAACAAACACACAAACAAACCTACGCAGTCTGCTACCACCCTAGATAAGGTCCAGGGAACCTCCTAACCTAATTATAAATTAAACTTAAATCTAATTAAAAGTAATTAAACTAATTACATATGGGAAACAATTAAAGATAAAACTTACCGCATCCATGCAGTCTTCAGGCAGCCTCGCCTGGCCTTCGCGTCGAGCCCGAAGTCCTCCTCAGGGCTGGCGACGGCCTTAGGTCCCAACACGGGTCCCAAGTCAGTGGTGAAGAAAATGGGGTCCCTAAGCGAACCTACCCATGAGCTCATGTATGTCGCCCCAAACGAATACGTCGTATTTATAGCACCACAGCACAACAAGTTTCTTGTTCTTCTTTTGACACTTCAAGATTAAACACATAACCTAACAGCGGAACGTAACATGGGATGTCCCTCTCTCCGATTCAAACATTTATCACTGTTTATATATTTATGGGCATCCACGCCCCCAAAATTGGTTCCTTTTATAGTCAATTTACAAATACTTCCGTTTCACACGGGCAATAGTCAAAAACCAACAATTTATAATGACGCAATGACACGCGTTTTACACCCGACACAAATCACTGTTCTTATCAGTACTACGAACTGTTCCCGGCTCCACGCCGTTTCAAACAAATTGGGCACACAAACAAACAAAAATTAGCGATAATTCTTCACGAAATATTCGCAATATAACAAGTACAAAATATGCCGGCATGCTTTCACGCGACGGGCCAGCGCAACCAAGTCATTAATAATGGCGTCAGTCGAGAGTGGGCAAAGACAATCCGCGCTCCACAGCCGGAATATCGCTAAATCGATAATCTTGCCCGTGTTTGTGGAGATCACACGCAGATGGCGCTAGTCTCCTAACAATAAGTACTTTTATCCAAAACAATCATCATCATATCGGCCCTAGGAAGACCACTGCTGCTGGAAGTGGCCTGCATCCAGCGTTTTCCTGCAACCTTGCTCAGGTCGTCCGACTACCTAGCAGGTGGGTGTCCTACGCTGCGCTTGCCGGTACGTGGCCGCCATTCGAGAAACTTTCTGCCCCATCGGCCATCGGTTCTCCGCGCTATGTACGGACTAAGGATACACTATCACGTTTTTATCCCTAACGGGGCAGACAGAGCCCAAAAATAAAATTACAAATTACTTCTTCTAACGCACCGCATTCAGACGTTTGATTGTAAAACGACTCAGATTCCTCATCATCATCAGGTCTTTTTTAGTCTCCACTGCAGAAGCACGACCCTCTCTGTACTACCAGAGCCATATATTAGTCAGAGCAGTCAGAGGATTTGGCCTACACTCTCCACGCTGGCCAGAGGGGGTGGGGAGGTCTCATTGATGTTTATAAGCTTTGTTTAACTGGTTCCTAAGTCGCCTTCTACGACTTCCACAGGAAGACTTGGAGTGGTCCTATTCTACTCTGCCGGGAACCACCCAGATTACTTACAACGATTCCTTGCTGCGATAAATTTTAAACGTTGATAGTTTACTACGACCTCCTCAATGAGGCGCGTTGGCATATATCTACTTTCACATCCTACCTTGGCAACCACAGGGGCGTCGTTAAAATTTATCGTGGATAGACCCTCCGTCGTCGTCATGTTTATGACTTCATCACACATCGGGATCTTATACTTCTGAAGAGTTTCATTGAACTTCTGTGACAGATTAAACTGATTCACATCACCAGCTACCACGTAATCGAACAACTCTAGCAACTTCTGCGCGTCGACGTGTCTGGGATTAAAAGGGAATGTCGTCGTCGAAACTTTCTCAGTTGTTGTTTTTACTGTGGTGGTCCGCCTCCGTCTTTCTACTGGTCGGGACGGTACTAGGTCTATTGATATGTTAACCGTTACTGCTTTGGGTGCAATGAATATGCTTTCTGTTACTTCTGCTGTACTAGTTTCATATGTTGGAGTTGTTAACGACGTTTCTTCTTGCGTGCTGGTGGTTAGAGAAAGGGTCTTAATTATTTGAGGAACCCAAGTTGCTGTTTCTGCATCCTGTCGAGTAAATCCTCTTATTAAATCATTATTATCTGAAGTTTCTTTTTCGAATTCGCTAGCTTTTTGCGATGTGTGTTCTGTGAACGTATCATCGGCTTTTTGAGAAGTTTTTTCTGTAATAGTGCCGTGAGTGTTTAAATCTTGCCAAGTTATAACTTTATTACTTTTCTGTGCTTCTTCCATATCATCAGTAATAGGAGTGAAACTTTGTAATTCGGCTAGCCAATCATCAAAAGCAATACGAGTGTTCTGCGATTCTTTTAGATATTCATGAGGGATAGTATTTTCAGATTCATCGGAAATATTATTCGGAAACTCTCGAATGTATACGTTTGGCGGTGTTGTTTTAGTAGTGGGATAATATAAAGTCTTTCTAGTTAAATCTGTTATATCATTGCCATTTAGACTTTCAGGATAAAGGTCTGCATTCTTCATTGTCTCAGGATATTCCGAAGCTACTATAGCCCCCAGTACTGTAGTCCCCAAGACTGTTGTCCTTCGTGTCATGATAGTTTCGAAAGCTTTTAACATGTTTTCTGCATTTCCACGCTGTTCCGTATACGACTTATCACCTTTGCTTCGTTTTCTGATAGCGTTGTGGTGACGCAGTGTCATCGCTGGAGTCGCGAAGCCAAGTTCTAAATATTGCGTTGTCGATGAGATGTGAAACACCGTTGAGTTTGTGTCTGAAACTGTTCAATCATTTTAATATCATCATAATCATATCAGACATAGACCTCCCCCAAGGATTTAAATGCCAAAACGACTAATTGGATGGGCCCAGCGTTTTTCTGCAACCTTGCTTAGGTCATCTGACCACCTAGTACTTAGGTGTTTTACGCTGCACTTGCCGTTACGTGGCCGCCATTCGAGAATCTTTTGCTCCATTGGCCATCCGTTCTTCGCGCTATGAACCCCGCCCACTGCCACTTTAATGAGCTAATCCGCTGGGCTATATCAAAGACGTTCGTTTTTCGACGAATAAATATTACACGAATATATATATCGTCTAACAAAATATACTAAAACTATTTTAAATGATACTGAACAACTTTTCCCAAGGAACATATGTATATAGAAATATGAAAAAAAAAATTGCATAGAAACTTCATTAACTGATCGGTCAATTTGTATTGGAGGTCAAAAGTTATTTTTCATAATTCGGTACATGTTTCTTGGGGAAAGTTGTTCAGTATAATGGATTGAATACAGCCTTCAAATAGTTTCAGTATGTTGTTACACCTTGTATAAGAAGCACTTAGGACATACCGTCGTCTTCATAATCGACAAAGTCTAAAACTTGAAACGAGTCATCGTCCAGAATAGCCAAGTCTTGAGGGAAATGGGAGACCAGAACACACACCACCTCCCACCACATCGAGACAGAAGCACGTCTATCCTTACGGAGCAAAACAGCCTCTAAAATAATTTTAAAATATTTTGTCCCTAAAACATTGCGCTTTGATTGTAAACAATTTAGAAATATACTCTTTCCTTACTCTCCTCCCAAAGGAGAGGATCTTAATCAATAAATTCACATTGATTTACAAACAATTTCGAGATACAGCCTCAAGTAAAATTCTCAAAACATGACACGCTTTTAGTAAAAATTACATTGACTTTGCACTGACTGATGCAATGACACTGTTGGATTACAAAAGCAAACCAAAGAACCAAAGAAAAGCCATAATCATAGAGTCCCTTATCTCCAAAGAGCTTGAAATGTACTCTCTACTTACCTCCGCCTAGAATCAGCAAACAATAAAAAAAAATATAAACGGACTGCCAGCCTGCTGACTGCACTCTGACTTTGGACTGACTTGGACCCAGAGATAAGGGATTTTTATTGTTCTGAGCTTGGACCATTTTGACTAATTTTAAAAAAGGAAGAGGTTATTCGACTTTATGTTTTTTTATTGTAAAAAGTTGTTCAAGATAATTGATTTAACCACCTCTTAAAATATTTGCTTCCAATTTCCATTGAATGCGTTCGGCGGTTTTGTCGTGAAAACCGACATTCATACAAAGTTTATTTGAGGAAAATTGCACACTAGTTCACTAGTGTGAGATAACAGTCATTTTACGTCAATTGCCTGGCAAATAGAACAATCTGACACCAGTTTTAGCTAAAACACACTTGAGAAGAAAGAGATAGTAGGATTCGGATCTAATGTAACTTGCCAACAAAGAACAGAGATGTTTTCGCGATGAAGCGTCAAAAATGACCACTATTTTGAAACATAGTGGCGTCGTTTTTTTTTCGCGGTAACTCAAAACGTGTATTTCGCTACTACTTATATAGAAAAGTCACGTATCCAGAAGTCAATCATCATCATCCGAGCGTATTATTGGTTGCATCGTCAGCGGTTACGCATCAGAGCCCGGGGTCTGCTACCTTACCTAGGTGATTTGACGAGGTTACTGGTTTACACAGAGCGACTGCCGTCTGACCTCCGCAACCCAAAGAGTAGACCAGAACCAATAGGATAGGTACAAACGCTAGTTGGCGTTTGGGACTAATAACTTTACGTACCTTCTAAAGCACGGAATCATCTTTCTTTTCGGATAATCAGGTGATTCAAGCCTGCAATATCCTAACTAGATTGGAAACAACCCGTAGAAAAAGTATGCTTCCCAGTTGGATTTGAACCCCCGACCTCCGGATCACAAGGCAGCCGCCTTGACCACTAGACCACGGAGGCAGTCAACGTAATCAGAAGTCAATGTCATTTAAATTTTGTCGTATTATGCAGTGAACAATGGAAATTTTTACTTTTCCCGCTGGCGAAGTTTCATTCTTGCAACAGTAAATGCCGATAATAGTGGAAGATACACACGATGGGTTTTAAGATTCTCTCTACCTCTTAAGAAGGTACTTTCCAAGTTCCTTGACAAAGGATATCAACGATTTCCCAGCGACAAGACTTGTATTTTAAACTGCCTACACCTTTCAGCGATCCAAGATGGCCGCCAGCCCACCTGTTGCCGCGAGGCCGCGATTGGCGGGCTCAGCTATGTACTAGGGAGGCTTTATGTCTGAGCTTTATGTATCCGGGATAATGGCCGCCAACCAAATATAGTAGCTAAGGCCCACACAGCGCCAGTTTATTTCCTGTTCTATACAATTAAATTAAAGCAAAAGTTGACTTATATCGTAGTATAAACAATTCAATTCAATTCAAAATATCTTTATTATCATAGGATATTTATAATATCTCTTAATAATAGTCACTTTGTTTTGTTTTGCACAAATGTTGACGTCAAATCGTTACTTACAGCTAAGTTTACGCCGCTTCCTAGGCGCAAGTGCAGAAGAAGCGGCAACAAACTGCACTGCACGTTTTCTCCAAAGACGTCAACTAACAAACTTAAAACTTAAAATTAGTTAAGTGGATGGACTGAGATTACATTGTTGGTTATGTCATAATTAAATTGAATTATAAGAATTACGAAATTTAAAATAATGTCAATTTGTAAATGTAGTATGTACCAATGTACCTAAATTATGACATGTCTAAGTATACAAACCTTTAAGAGGGACCTGCGCCAAGCTCAAGCCAGACTTTTTTGTCTTTAAGATAGTCATCGGTCCTATAATAAGCCTTCTCACAAAGTACTTTCTTTACATAGGCTTTGAATTTTCTGTCTGGCATATCAAGGACCGATTCTGGAAATTTATTATAAAAGGTATACACTTCCCCATTAAAGACTTACTGACTGTATTTAGCCTGTAATACGGGCTAACTAAGTCATTCTTACTACGTACGTTTCTATCTGTAAAAACAAAACGTCAACTCTACTTCTTTCTTTACATGTCATTCGTGGATGGAATTTGCAGATGCTAAGGGTCAATTCACCCCAAGACTCAATGCGACGCGACTTGGCGCTTACTTTTGAATAATTGTGTAGATGACTGGGTCAAAATAAATTATTTGGTACTCTTAAGAGAATAAAACGTCCAAAAATAGTGCCACTTGTTATTAATCCTATACATTTTCAACATATTTTAGATTTTTTAATGCAAAAGAGCCCTATTTAACTCGATAAATCTTTGACGGTTTTGTATTTCATACAAATCCCATATAAAATGTTAGTTTTGACGTTTAGAAAAAAGTGTCTGGTTTGACCTGTTGTCATCTAGCTGATTATAGAACTTGTTTTCTACCCGCTGCACGGCGGGTTCTTACTAAAATGAATATAAGTAATTTATTTACACTACTAATGACATAGTGTAACGATGCTGCATATATGCTATCTCATTTATCCCACATGTTAATTTCCACCTCATTTCTCCATCTCAACCTATCCACCTTTTTTAAAATATACTTTTCAAATTCTCTAATCCTATCTGACTAATTCTTCCTCAACTTCTCATTCTATTCTGAACATACATTCAAGAGTACCTATTTATCTAAAGGCTCATTATAATTTTTATATTATATTATATTATATTTATTTTAGTGATGTAAAAAGTTAATTACAATATAACAATGATTACGTGGGGTTCGTGTTTATTCTTCCGAGGCAGTGATCCTCCTTCTTTGTGGAAGTCAAAGTTACAAACGTACTACATTAAATAGCATACATACTCATTCCTACACTACACATGCTGTGTAGATGAAGTAATATGCATTGTAGGGCTCACCTAACAAGCTGGGGCGGCTGGGACTGGGACCCTACAGAAGTAAACAATTTTTACATTTCTTTAAAAGTGCGCGCCACGTCACGTGACGTCACTACGTCGCGTCTTGGTGTGAGCTGACTGGATTACACAAATACACACACTAACGAAAATAAATTGAAATCAAACAACTTTCTGTAGCTGAACTGACATGCTACGCCGTGCTACAGAAAATCGTAGAGTTCGTAGCTAATCGCAGCAAGCTACGATTCTCGTAGTCATCTGAAAACAAGTGGCCTCATTTTTTAAACGCGGAGTTACTAAACGAGCGGTTTTTTGTATGGATTAAACCATTCGTTTATTGACTCCGCGTTTTAAAAATGGTACTTAAGTTCGTAGCCGTGTGGTTCCCGGCAGAGTAGAATAGGACCACTCCCAGTCTTCCCGTGGATGTCGTAGAAGCGACTTAGGAAACACAAGCTGAACAAAGTTTATAAACATCAGTTAGCTGTCTCCAACCCGTGTGTAGGCCAAATCCTCTGGCTGCTCTGGCTAATATATGTCTCTGGTAGTTCAGAGAGGGTCGTACTCCTGCAGTGGAGACTAAAAAAGACTTGATGATGGTGATGATGATGAAGGTCGTACGCATGAAAATTACTTACAGCTTAATCTAACAAATGTGCGGAATGGTTTGGTTTTATAATTACTAAGGTACATTCATACACACTATCACGTCTTTATTCCTAACAAATGTGCGGAATGGTTTGGTTTTATAATTACTAAGGTACATTCATACACACTATCACGTCTTTATTCCTAACAGGGTACACAGAGCATTTAAGGTTTTGCGGCTCTATGCAGAACCTGGGCCTGCGAGACCTAAATACCACTTTTAACGTCATGGTGGGCGAAAAGGTGTTATAAACGGGCAAGTGCGAGTCGGACTCGTACATGAAGGGTTCCGTACCACCGTACAATGTTTTAAAACGCTGAAGAAACACGTTTCTTGTATGACGACCCCTTAAATTTTTAACTTTATTTTATTTTTAGTATTTGTTGTTATTGTGGACATAGTAATACATAATTGGTGAAAATTTCAAGTATCTAGTTAATGCCATTATGAAGATCAAGTTAAAAACGCTGAAAAAAATACGTTTCTTGTATGACGACCCCCTTTAATTTTTATCTTTTTTTTATTTTTAGTATTTGTTGTTATATCCACCACAGTAATATATAATCGGTGAAAATTTTAAGCGTCTAGCTATTACGGTTCAAGAGATAGAGCCCTGTGACAGACGGACAGACAGACTGACAGACGGACAGACAGCGGAGTCTCAGTAATAGGGTCCCGTTTGCACCCTTCGGGTACGGAACCCTAAAAAGGAATCAAAATAGTGATGGGTTGCCAGTCGCATCGCCTATTAACATGATTCGCATTTTCACTCAATCGGCTTTTACGATCTGCGCGGGAAAAGAACTTTGCAGCAGGTCCAGCAAAGCAGCTGGTACTTTCTTTCTTTTCTCCCAGATCTGAAAATAAGAAATGAAATGAAAGTTTGACATGTCAAACGTTTAAATATCAAAATATTTATACATATATATCCAAGTATTGTTTTTAGGGTTCCGTACCTCAAAAGGAAAAAACGGAACCCTTATAGGATCACTTTGTTGTCCGTCTGTCCGTCCGTCCGTCCGTCTGTCAAGACCCTTTTTCTCAGGAACGCGTGGAGGTATGAAGCTGAAATTTATATCAATTACTCAAGTCTACTGTCCCTTGAAGCTGTGAAAAAATCAAACTTCTAAGCCAACGCAATCAAAAGATACAGCCGTTTATGCCGCAAATTTTCGACACTTGCAAGGGAATCAAAACCTACAGGGTGCTTCCCGTGAACTCAGAATCTTGAAATTTGGTACGAAGCAACGTCTTATAGCATAGATAAAGGAAAAATTACGAAAACCATAAATTTTTAGTTACATCACATAATATATTTTTTTTTAATAATTTTAAACTTACTACCCATTTCCTCATAAACGCGTAGAGGTATTAAATTGAAATTCATACCAAATACTAAACCTTGCAGGTTTGTACGGAACCCTCGGTGCGCGAGTCCGACTCGCACTTGGCCGGTTTTTTTTATTAAACCTTAACACATTTTGCTTTATCTTCTGAAAATCCTGTAAATATTTGGCGTCCAAATCCACATTCGTACAACGCAAACGTTCTCCTTTTTCAAAGTCGGTAAAAACGCTCCAAACACCCAAAGTACCCAAACCCTCGATAGCGGGGGCGGGTCACTTAATCAAGCAGAGTGCTGGTAAGTTATGACTAAGTTATAACAAGTTATAGCGCTCCTAATCCGGGCCATGACGAATGGGGCTTCGCCGGATGAAATTGTTCAAAATATTTTTCTAATAAGATTTGGATACAGGCCTCTTTTCGGAAATCTGTGAAGGAGGCCTAAAATCTTGTTCTAAATCTAAAAACTAATAGCGCTCTTAGCTGTAAGCCTCGCGACTCACCTGGGGACATTCAAATGGTAGATTTTTGGTATGCATTTGTTGGCTGATATCTTTGGTTTTTACTATGAAACTAGCTGTACCCTGCGCGCGTTGCTACGCCAATTCTTTGTTTCCTAAACCATTCCAGAACTATAAGGAAAAAAAACAAAATAAAAATATTGAAATCGGTCAAGCGGTTTACGATTTTATAAGGGACATACAGACAAACATTCATTTTTAGGGTTCCATAGTCCACAAGGAACCCTTATAGTTTCCTCATGTCCGTCCGTCCGTCTGTCCGTCCGGGCTCGTACTCCGCCGCTACTGCACCGATTGTCACAAAAGTTTGTTGCGAGATAGATATTTAAGTTCCAAAAGTTGATTTTTAAAATTATGAAAAAAATGTTTTTTTTTTTCAGCCCATACAATGAAAAGTGAATTTAAAAAATTAAATTGGACTAACCCCAACGTGTGGGATATCGTTGAAAAGTTCTTTTAAAATGCAACAAAGACTGCTTTAAAACTATGTAGATCAAACCCCCAATCTTGAGATAATCTAATACAAAGTTAAAATTTGAGGTGTCCCCCCACCGTAACTTTCGAAATACTACTGAAATAATTCTGAAAAAAATGTGGTATATACCTCAAAGTATGTACTTTCAATTAAAACTATAGCGGTCTCGGTATCATAGATAGTTATTTTTTAATACGTCATAAATCGTTAACCGCAATTTACCTTTAGAACTTTTATATTATGTTACTTGCTTACGGAACCCTTCATGGGCGAGTCCGACTCGCATTTGGCCGCTTTTATTATTATATATATAGACAAGACACATGTGGCCGAATATGTATTTTATATTGTACTCAAAGGGTACTTTCCTTAAATATACCTAGCTACGAAGTCCAAAATCACACTGTATAGATATATTCATATGAAAAAGGTAATAAAACTCAAAATTAAATTGAAATAAACTATCCGCCCTCCATCTCCATTGCACCCATCCCTAATTCAGTTTATCTCGACACGTCGACGTTATAAAAATTTACGACGCCGTCGAATCGTTATCGGTTGTATCTACAGCATCGATACGATAAGTATCGATTGAGTGGGTTCGGGGTCGGTGGTTTTGTTTTGATTGCGTGATCTTAAACAGCAACAAATATTTTGTTTATTTGTTTAATCTCTGATGTAAAAATAATAAAAAAAATAAGAAAAAAAAGTCAATCTATCTGACTGAAAGGGATTGTTGCACACATGTGTGGGGAGCCGGCTAGGACACTGAACACCTACCTGAAATTTACATTTTTGAGTCGGTATCAATGCCTAATAAGTAAATCCGATAAATTCGTAGCCTTTCTATGGTACATTTGGATTAAGATATCGTAATTGAGGTTAGGTGAGTTCCGCCAAAATGGCCGACACCCAATAAGTCAACTGACCTGACATTGACAGTAACTGCGAGTGACGTTTAAATCAGGTTGCGTATAATATAAGCGATTTTACATGTATTTTTGTACACTATCAAGATCACGGAAAAACAAATATATGATCGTCTTAATCGGTTTTCTGATTTTTAGGGAAGTATTCATGACCTGTTGACCTAGCCTGTTGTGCAACATCCCCTTTGCAGAGATATTGGAGGTAGGTATATAGACTTCGCGATGAAGTGTCCAAAAGTGTAACCGTTTTGAAACGAAGTTGCGTATTTTTAAAAGCGGTACGCCAGGACTTGTATGACGCTTCTAAATAGAAAAGTCACGTAAAAAGAAGTCAACGTCATTAGACAATGACATTAAAATTTTGTCGTATTAAGCAGAAAACAAGCTACATTTTCACTTTTGACGTTTAGTGACGTCTCATTTTAGGAACAGTAAATGCCGATAAGAAGGAAAGAGACAAAAGAAGAGTCAAAGGAAGGTTCCCTTTTTTGCTCTGTGTGGAAAAAGAGGTACTTGACAATGGTACAAACGGGACCCTATTATGACACTCCGCTGTTTGTCCGTTCGTCAGTCACAGGTGAACCGTAATAGCTAGACTCTTGAAATTTTCACATTTTCTATTACTGTGGCCGCTATAACAATACTAAAAATAAAATTACGTTAATATTTAAAGGGGGTCGTCATAAAAGATCTATTGTACGGAGGTACGCAACCATTCATGTACGAGTACGACTCGTATTTGACTAGTTTTTTTTTTTCGTGTTTCTACACAATAGTTATGGATTTAAACTGCCGGACCACACAGTTAAAAAAAATTTTAGGCATATGGCTGGACCAGACAGGTGAAGAGGGTGGGGTTGAAGTGAATAAAATTAAGGGATATAAATCAAAGAAAAATAACCATCAAGTCCCATAACTCTAGTATTTAATAAATAACAAGAACGTGAATCAATCTCCATCTACGAAAATTGCTCAAGCGAACACCACACTTTTGTATAGAAAAGCTGTTTTTGTTTTGTTTTTTGAGTGAATATTTTAATTTTATTATACTACTAGCGGCCCGCCCCGGCTTCGCACGGGTATGTATTATACATATAAACCTTTCTCATGAATCACTTTATCTATAAAAAAAAACCGCATCAAAATCCGTTGCTTAGTTTTAAAGCATACATAGGGACAGACAGCGGGAAGCGACTTTGTTTTATACTATGTAGTGATAGTTGTAGTAGTATAGTAATCTAGTACAGCCCGTGGTTCGATTTATTGGGCATATGTCAAATTACACGTTGTATATGCAGCGATTTTTCCTACAACTAATCTGCATGTTTCACAGCGCTTGCTAGAACACCTCTTACTATCCGGAGGCACAGATATAAATGGCTCAATTTGCCGAGCAGACCGCCGCCGCATAAACGCACAAAGTTAGTTTTGCTATAACCGTAAATTAGCTATAATAGGCTGGCAGCGGAAGCGGCTGTGTGCGATATTTTCCTTTGCCTCTATTCAAGACGATGCGACGGCCGCCGCCGGCCAGTCTGGCGCCAAAATCTCCCGCGCTCGCGACTGACAAACGTCATAACGGGAAAATAGTAACCAACCAAATGATAACCTAAAAATAAGTGAAATAAAGTTGTTTTTCTCTTTTTAGGCTTGTGGTTAGAGTATTGACTTTTCAATATAAGAGATATGCGCATTGTTACTATGTGCGTTTGGTGAAACAAATTTTACTCTAAGGTTTCAGTAATAGGGGTGGTTTTTGGCTTATTTACGGGAAATTTCGGCAATGACGGATACATTTTTCGTTGGCGAACCGTTGTCTGGGTGGCGCCAAGCTTCTGAAATAAGATCAAAGAAATTTCAACTTTATTTGTTGTTTTTATGGTCACTTTTTGAATTAACTTTCTGAAAAGGGCAATCCCTAAAGGGCGAAGTGGAAAAGTTACTGTGATAAATCAGGTTGAGTTGCAGATAAGTAATATTCGGTCTTATTTCTGAGTAGTAAAGCTTACATTTGGATGACGAAATGGTACATAGAGTATGTACGTACGTATGTAACACACTGACAAAGATTGTGCTTAGATATGATATCTGTATAATATTTATTCATCAAGCTGATATCGTCTTCTTTATGTATAATTATACAATCTAGATGATATTTTCAGATTTAAACAGGACCACAGTATCTTGTCAAAATAATTCCTTTCTCGGTAGTCGTTCCAAAATGCTAGTTTGTTGTTTCTTTTTTTTTGTGTAAGTGGCCAATATTGGCTTCAGATTTTTCAAGTTGCCGGAAGGCATCTGACATAGATTGACGACTTAATGATGATAGCTGGGACCAACGGCTTTACGTGCCTTCAAATCAGTTTTGGCTGGCCATTTCATAAAATATAACTATTTCGAATGGTCGGCCACATCATAAAATGATCAATTCTACGATCTGAATAAACCTCATCATCATTTTGATTACTTTTTACACAATAACGTTAAAGGTTCTGTCCACCCTCGCCATTCTGTACTAATTCATAAATAATTGAATAATTATGTATGTATTGGACACTTTTTTTTCAATACAACTAAACTTTTACTAATTCTACGAAAAACGTAGCACATTGCTACGATTCTATGAGTACGCTACGATTTGCTACGGCCTCTACGAATGTTCATAGCATATGAAAATGTTGCTTTTATTCGTAGTATTTCGTAGACTCAATGTTATTGACCGAGTGACGCCTGTTTCGAGATTAGCCAAAAATGCTATTGTCCGTCTGTCTGTTCTCTGTTCTCTGTTCTCTGTTCTCTGTTCTCTGTTCTCTGTTCTCTGTTCTCTGTTCTCTGTTCTCTGTTCTCTGTTCTCTGTTCTCTGTTCTCGCCTACAGGTCGCATTTTCAGCCGATTTTGACAAAAATTGGCACACAAATTCCTTGATTTATTTCAATTTTTTTATCAATCGCGATTTTTGATTGAGTAAGAAAATAATCTTCTATAAGTTATGTAAGTATGTACTTAGTAGTCAAAGTTAAAAATAACTTAAATGTAGCATATGTATGCTACATTTAAGTTATTTTTAACTTTGACTACATTTTTCTACGAATATTCGTAGCATGGCGTAGCGTAAGGACATTTTCTCATTATACATAGAATAAGTAGTTGTATCACTATTTGATTTCCTTTTTCACATTAACCGCCATCATCACCTTCCTCACCTTCTCCCTATTTGGGGTCGGCTCTGATGTCAATCCCTTCATAGTTTTCCAAAATTAAACGAGCGAGCGAAGCGGGCGCAGTTCTCCGAGTCTACCTGAACAATCCGGCGTTTGTATGTCTATGAATATGTATGTTTCTTCGACTATAACTCGATTAGGTTTGATCGGAGTTTCATGAAATTCAGTAGGCGTGTAGATGTAGCTAGTAGAATTTGTAAGTTCGAACATGAGCCATATAGGTCAAGGGGTTGCCAAGTTATGGGGCTCGCGAGTTCACAGTTCGGGACGAACCACTAATTTACCATAATTCTAAATACAGGGTTACTTTTTAGGGTTCCGTACCCAAAGGATGCAAACGGGACCCTATTACTGAGACTCCGCTGTCTGTCCGTCTGTCCGTCTGTCACAGGGCCCTATCTCTTGAACCGTAATAACTAGATACTTGAATTTTTCACTGATTATAGGGGGTCGTCATACAAGAAAAGTGTTTTTTTTCACCGTTTTTAACTTAATCTTTATAATAGCAATAACTAGATACTTGAAATTTTCACCAATTAGGTATGTATTACTATGACCACAATAACAAAAAAAACTAAAAATAAAATAAAGTTAAAAATTAAAGGGGGTCGTCATGCAAGAAACGTGTTTCTTCAGCATTTTAAAATATTGTACGGTAGTACGGAACCCTTCATGTACGAGTCCGACTCGCACTTGCCCATTTATTAAACACTGGCACCGGTTATGGAGCAAGTTCAGTCCGTGATACTAAACTCCTCCCATACAAAATCCATTCGGCTCAGCGGCGATATGTATGGGAAGCCGAAATTTTTGTTTAGAATTTCGATAATTGTTTTTATGGAAAGTAGTTCAGTATCACGGACTGAACTTGCTCCAAAAACGTTGCCGGTGTTTGAAAAATTTACCGTGTATATTTATTGATACAGCGATATTCGCAAACGGAGTCTCGTGCTATAACTAGTCAATCCAGTGAGATGACTGCCGCCCCCGAGTCAATACGCTAAGTGCACGATGTTTGTGTGTTTGTCCGCGCTCACCGCCGGTCGGATTACACTTGACTTGTGCAAATCGTTACACTGGATGAGAGCATCGAAACAAATATCCACAAAAGGGTATTATAGAAAGACGATAATGCTTTAAAACCGGTCAAGTGCGAGTGGGACTCGTTCATAAAGGGTTCTGTACCTCCGTACAATTCTTTGAAACGCTTAAAAAATTACGTTTTTTGTAAGACGACCCCCATTTTTAGTATTTGTTGTTATAGCGGCCACAGTAGTACCAATAATAATAATAATCGGTGACAATTTCAAATGTTTCAGTATAGTAATTTGTTTGTAATAATTATTTATATTCTTTGGGGAGGCCTATGTCCAGCAGTGGACTTCCTGTGGCTGATATAATGATGATGATTTATATCATGTAAATATTTATAACTTCTATATATGTAACAGTTCTTCTATATTTTATATAAAAATCCACCTTGTCATCGCCCATAACAAATTAGCAATATCGACCGCAAAAGTCACAATTTTCGAATCATTAAAACTATTCACTACAAAACGCAATCCTCTACGCAAGACGTACTAATGTTCTGTACTTATATCACCATTCCTACCAAAATTACTCAACTTTAACATCTATTACAAATGAATAAAGTCTAAAATCTCTTCTTTGTGAAGAAACTTCCCAAAACGTCCCATCGATAATCAGTTTTAAACTGTATCACAAGGATATAAAGTCGTAAATTCCTTTTTACTGGTATTCTAAGCAAAATTTTGTCAAATTCGTTTTGGTTTGGAACCAATGACGCGAACAGATCTCTTGTTATGGAAATTTTATTCCATGCATTCTCAACCGTGACTCGCAATGAACTAATAAATGAGGCGTAGATAAGGAATATTTTTGCTTATAAGCAAAATACGAGTATTTAAAGGGGTTATTCAAATACATACCTACTCGAAATACATATTTCGTCTCTTCCATGCTGGTCTGGGAAATAATAAATAACATAGCATGTACCAAAAAGGCGAATCCATAATTTTTTTGATTTGAATTAGGTAGAGTTTTTTATGTACTTGCATCAAAATGTTGATAATAATATGGATCTTCCCGGGATTTCTAAATAATAACTTTTTTATTCCATAAATTACGGACTTTTTTCTGCTATTTAAAATGAAATCGGTGTAACTCTACCTAATTCCGACCTCTGCATATTACTGAGACTCCGCTGTCTGTCCGTCTGTCACAGGACTCACAGGACTCTATCTCTTGAACCGTAATAGACACTTGATATTTTCGCCGATTATGTATTACTGTGGCCGCTATAACAACAAATACTAAAAATAAGATAACGTTAAAAATTAAAAGCGGTTCGTCTTAGTTTACAATTATTTTAATATTTGACTTTTCTGGATTGAAGTCAGTTTTTTGTTTTGAAATAATATCAATATTTATTTCACCTTCTCGCCCACCATCACGCTAAAAGTGCCCTTTGAGTCTTATGGCTTTGGGCTCTGTACGTCAAAGCCGCAAGATCCAAAATACTCTGTCTGCCCCATTATGGATAAAGATTTGATAGTGCGTATTGTATATTTTTCATCTTTAGGCACACCTAGCTAACCGGGACATTAGCACAGAAGACAGAGTATACAGAATGGAATCTCGGCACGCGCAATATGCGGGATGCATATTGCGCGTGCCGAGATTCTATTCTGTCTTTTCAATCTACGTTCACCGTCCCCGCACCTCTCTCCCGTTCTTGTGCGGCCGCGTGCGCCGTGCAGTGTGTGTTCGCCCGCTCTCGCATTGAGACAAGGCGAGAACGGGGGAGAGGTGCGGGGACGGGGAACGAGGACGCATATTGCGCGGGACCTTAGGAGATTCCGTTCTGTATACACTTACTGTATTCTGTGATATTAGTGTCTTGCGACCAAGCTTGTGACGTGTTAGGTATTCAATCTAACCAGTGGTCTACCACGTAAAGTAAAAAATAAGTCAATATCTACTTACCTATATCTCTAAACTAAGATTATATTATTAATTGCGAACGGTTTTTAAAATGTGCAGCAAAGTTAGAGGGTGAGAGGAAGGCTGTCAATCCATTTAGTAACGTCGACATCGGCTTCGTGTATTTTTCTTATGCCACCCTCACTGGACAAGATTGGACAAGAGACAGTAAGGTGGGACATAGACTGTATACTCCCGCAGCAGCAATGGGAATCTACTGCAATTTTCCAACGGCAGATCTTCCTTGTGAAGTTCGGCGTCTATTTATCTGGAACCAGTATTTTAAACTAAGATACTACGCTACGATGACGAGATGATGCTTCCGTTCCTCGTGTTGCAACACAATCCCTCGCGGTGACACGGCGGGAGCAGGCATTACAAGCGATTTCGCATGTAAAGCTCCTCCGTGCTTCGGAAGGCACGTTAAGTTGTTGGTCCTGGCTGTCATCATCATATGGCAGTTGTCAAGCTATGGCAGATGCCGGCAGCTTCAAAACATGACACCAGTGTGGGACACTTACACGAAAAACAAACTTGAGCCTATACTTAAGAAACCTACTTATTATCATTACATTATTACTATTCTCCCTGATGATGCAGATGGAGATTATAGACAACGGGATAGATGGGACTAAAAAAGCTTGTAAAAAAACATTTTTTTTAATCCAAAACACCAAAAACATCACCCATAAAACGTAGTGTGAGTAGACTTCAAAATCCAACTGGCGTAGTAAGATACATTAGTAAAAATCGCGTACTTCGTGTCACAATCCCTGGGTTTCTCCATCAGGACCCCCACCACTTTATCGCCATAAAAAAGGGGTCCAAACTCATGAATAAAACAGTCTTCGTAATCTGTCAAATCTATACACATCATGGATTCATCTATCTGAACTCCAAACGCTTCAAAACATCTTATATTCTCAACAATTCTCAAGTCGTAATTGTCAAAGTCGTTTGTCAGATATATCTTCTTGTCCATGGTAGCTACAGTCTTCCAGATGCTCGCTTGGACCAGCGATGGGACATGCTTGCCGTCGAAAACTGCCGGTCGCATGTTAAAAGGGTAGAAATCTACGTTCAATTTTGCCACAGCTATATCATATTTTCCTGAAATACAAATATTGGTGAAGTTAGAAGCAAATGACCTTGAAGTGGCGCCCTCATTTAAGATAAATTGTTAACTCGTAAATGTGGTGAAAATTTCCAACTTCTCAATGTTAGGCACTAGATAGATAGCCTTTTTTTTAATAAATCACCGTTGAAAGTATTTACATTAGCTTTAAAACTTACACAAGTTTTAAAGCTAGACGTATCACCAATAAAAGTTTCAAAGGCAGTTCATAAAATAATTAAAAGGGCTATCTAGTGCCTAACATTGAGAAAGATGCAAATTTTCACCATATTTACGAGATAAGGCCGTACCTAAATTTTCCGGGGTCCAGTGCTGCATTTAAAATAAATCATTTCAAAGAAAACGGAGACATCATTTTAAATTTTACTACGCACATTTGCGAAAAAAGCCACTTTTGGCAAATGTGCTTAACGTTCTATATGGAAGGTTCGTAACTCTTTTAATAATTAAATTATTAAAAAACAAAAGAAAACATGGGGACTGCTATTATAAATATAGGTTTTTTTTAAAAAAATCATCGCTCTACTGGAGGAATCAAGGGGCTTCGCTTTTATTGAAATACGGCACATCGATTTCCTCTTAAGTCTTGTGCCCTATTTAACCAAGGGTGAAAATTGTCTACCTCACCTGGCTGACTGTACTTAAACTTCTCAAAAAGTCTCCAAATAAGAATGGGATATGTTTGACTTCTATTCGTTGCGTAATCAAAGTACAACAGAACTCTATGCGTTGCCCCTGGCATCCTGCAATGCGCCGACGTGACTACCCACTTCGTCAGGATAACACTGGCGAAGCACGCAAACGTCCAGGTCGTCGAAGAGTTTCTAGTAATCGCTGCAACGTACGGATACCTCTCAAAACTGTCCATAGAATGGTTTTCATTTAACTTTATAACGCCCATGGACTTGGCAAAGCTGTACACGTTGCCACTAAAGAGATAATCTCTCTTCTTCTCTTCCATGTTAATGTCTGTGGCGAATTTCACCATGACGCAGACGGCCATGATCGCAACTAAGATGAGGAGGCTGAGGATGATACAGGCAGCCTTCATTCTGGGTTTTGGGGGCATTGCAAAGCATTGAGGAAATTTAGAGAATCTTGAGGATTCTAAACACTTTGTACAATATTGATTTTGGGTTGTCAGATTGAGGTTTCGAAGTTTGACAGCAGATGGTTTTTTTCAAAGAACAGTAACCATAGAGAATGTTTTATTACCCAAAAAGCAATGAAATACATGAAACAAAGAGTAACAGGTACCTTGATTATGGATGTCGTAAGATGCGACTAATTCGACTAATTAAAGGACTTAGCACATACATCTTGTGTTACAACTATTCCCAAAGAGGGTTGACGTTAGGCAGACGGCTGGTTATATAACTCTATCTTCTTCTCTTCTTCGTCTAATCATGTCCCCGGTTACATACTCAGCTGTGCTGCTTTGGAGCCTGGGGTGCGCTTTCCCGCTTTTCCTTCTCCAAATATAACATGCATGTCAATAGTCACCCAAGGATGCCAAAGATCTTGCAAAATGGAGAAGAAAAAGCCGGAACAGTTTAAATTATTTGGCTATAGTTTTACAACCGGCCGCCTGTCTGACGTCAACCCTCTATGGAAATGTATTTTTGTGAAAAGTTTTACAACCGGCCGCCGCCTGACGCTAACCATCCTTGAGAATGCAATTGTAGCACGAGATGTTTGTGCTTAGTCCTTTAGTCGCCTCTTACGACATCCACAGGAAGAGATGGAGTGGTCTTAAGGCCCATTTACACAGTGCAAGTTTCTTGCCTGTTGCATACAATTTTATTGAAGCAATAAATGATTTGTATGGCTGACGTTCTGTTTAGACCATGCAAGTTTTCTATTGCTTCAATTTAATTGTATGCAACAGGCAAGAATCTTGCACCGTGTAAATGGGCCTTTATTCTAACCCGGAACCACACGGGTGGCTGGTTATATAACTATAGCCATATGTTATTTCTTCTCCGCTTCGTAAGGTATTTGGCATCCTTGGATGACCATTTGCATGCATATTATTTAACAACATATATGTAACAAAACCCTTTTTGATTGAGCTAGCCCCAAAGTAAGTTCGAGACTTGTGTTATGGGATACCAACTCAACGATTCTATATTTTATAACAAATACATGTATAGATAGACAGGTTGCAACCGGGAAGCCGCTAAGATAAAGAAGATCATGGAAAATACATGTATATATAAACAGGTTGCAACCAGGAATGCGCTAAGATAAAGATCATGAAAAATACATGTATAGATAAACAGGTTGCAACCGGGAATGCGCGAAGATAAAGAAGATAATGGAAAATACATGGATAGATTAACAGGTTGCAACCGGGAATGCGCTAATATAAAGAAGATCATGGAAAATACATGGATAGATTAACAGGTTGCAACCGGGAATGCGCTAAGATAAAGATCATGGAAAATACGAGGGTACAGATGAACATAATACGAGTATTAACTTACATATATATATATGTACATACGAAAATAGCGACGAAACACATTAACCTTCTTTTGTGTATGCCGTAGTCGGGTAAAAACTATAATAGTTACTTGCCTGTAGGACTGCCCCTGTAATCAAGGTTTGCTTTCTGATCGTGGGTTCAAATCCCACTGGGAAGCATACTTTGTGAAAAGTTCCCAATCTTGTTAGGAATCACCTGATTTTTCGAAAAGGATGATTCCGTGTTTTGGAAGGCACGTAAAGTTGTGGATCCCGAACGCTATCTTGAGTTTGTTTAAACACATAAGATTGGTTCTGGTCTAGTCTTTGGGTTGCGGAGGTCAGACGGCAGTCGCTCTGTGTAAAAACCAGTAACCTCGTCAAATCTCCTAAAGTAGTTAGCGGACTCCGGGCTCTGAAGCCTTACCCCTGAGGATATAACAGGGAATACGCTCGGATGGTGATGACTTACTTGTCTGTTTGTTCAGGCCAGATATTCAACTCTGTGGAAAGTAGGGAAGCTGCATGAAGAAAGTAAAAGATCATATTATCTATTGTATTTGTATTTTCGTGTGTGTAAGTGGCCAACACTGGTGTCAGATTTTTCAAACTGCCTAAAGGCATCTGACATAGCTTGACGACTGCCACACAATAATGACAGCCGAGACCAACGCAACGGCTTTACGTGCCTTCCGAAGCACGGAGGAGCTCGAGATATTTTTGTACCACTTGTGGTCACCCATCCAAGTACGGAGACATCATTTATAATTTTGCTACTACCAAGTCCTAGATAACCCTTCACACTATTTTGTGAACTACTCTTTACAGTTTATAATTAGAACGTTAAGCTTCACTACGCACATTTGCCAAAAGTGGCCGTTTTTCGCAAATGTGCGTAGTGAAGCTTAACGTTTTCATTATAAACTGTAAACAGTAGTTTACAAAATAGTGTGAAGGGTTATCTAGGACTTGGTAGTAGCAAAATTTTAAATGATGTCTCCGTTTTCTTTAAAATGATTTATTTTAAACGGGGGCAGCACTGGACCCCGGAAAATTCAGGTACGGCCTTAAGAGCTTGCTCTTGTCGGTGGAGTTAAGTGGAGATGCCTCCATTCCTCTCTTTTCTCTGCCATCTTTTTAATGTCTTGGTAGGACCTTCTGCGCTGATCCCAAATAAAATGGGAAAAGGTATAAAGATGATGATGTAGCCCGCGGCGTTGGCCGCGTGGTCTTTAGCCTTTGTTTCTCGCTGATATAGTAGTTTTCTATACCTGAAAGAATTTTTAAAGTCGGATCAGCACTTTTTGAGTTTATCCCTTACAAACAAACATACAATCAAATCTTTGCTCTTAATAATATCTAAATAGTGTGAATAGTAGATGCCAAGAGAAAAAAACACTTCATTAAGATGGAAAGGGTTATGCCCAACAGTGTGATATAAATAGCAAAGAACATTGAAAATTAAATAAAATAATAACACAATTCCAGTTGCCAAATAAATTTATTTTGGTTCATGACAGCGTCACTGAGAGCATATACGTTAAATAGACTTCCTCAACGCGGCCGAACTACATCTACAAAGCACTCCCATCTTTGGGAACTTCCGCAGCCCACACCTGTCGTTTGATCATCTACCCGATAGGTTTATTTTATAGCCCAATTCAATCTCCAGATATTATTTTTTTTTAATTCTGATTAAAGCCCCCAAAAAAAAGTTATTCTAATTTTTGTCCGGCAAATCGGCATTTTTTTGTTGCAATTTTTTTCGATTTTTTCAAAATTTCTCAAGAACTACACGACCGATTTTTGCAATTCTACTCTACCGGGAACTACACAGATTACTGACAACGATTCCTTGCTTGCTTTATAAGCTTTGTTTAGCTTTGTGATCACGACAAACATTTTTAATGTTAAAATAAATAAATACGTATACACAATAAACCAATAGAAGGTAGAGCTAAAAGTAGAGGCTTGGCGAAAGCTTAAAATGAATCAAAAAACAAAAGTTTAGTTGTCCGGCTGTCCCTCTACCAAAAATGCCCTCGCAAATGGACGCAGTATAATATTGACAAACCGACAGATCCGCTAAAGTGAATATGGCTCATTTTGGCAAAAAGAGTCCGCAAGTAGGTATTCTAGAACTGGCTTGGTTCATAAAGTTGTTATGAGGTTTGTCTAGTAATTCGTATCCTACGAATACTATATCGCCACCCTGTGGAAGCAATTGTGAAAAGTGCAGTTTTATTTGAAACAAAGAAGATTGTCATTTTTGGTTTTGCCGGCAAAGATTTGGACAAACCACGCATTTTCTTCTTGTCATTTAGTGTGATATGTCCTTATATATATTTATATTAGGTATACTTAATTATACAGGCAGGCAAGCTTTTAAATAAATATACAGGGTGACTTTTTATCCACCAGCCAAGTTTATGGAGCAAGTTCAGTCCATGATACAGAACTACTTTCCATAAAAACAATTAACGTAAAACTAAAATCAAAATTGACCTTCCCAAACAAATCAGTGCTCAGCCAAACGGATTTTGTATGGGAGCTTGAAAAAATTTTATCGATTTTTAATAACTTTTTTCAAAGAAAGTATTTCTGTTTCATGGACTGAAATTGCTCCAAAAATTTGGCTGGTGTTTAAAAAGTCACTCTGTATATTTATTTAAAAGTTTGCTCTTGTCGACGGAGATGCCTCCATTATTCTCTTGTCTCTGCCATCTTTTTTAAGTCGGTATAAGACCTTACCCTAACTTTTCTTTGCACATAGACCTTCTTAAGTAAGTACATTTTTTCACTGCGATGGGTTGCCAGTCGCATCGCCTATTAACGTGATTCGCACTTTGATTCCTTTATTGACCTTCTCATCCACCATCACGCTAAAAGTAGCCTTTGAGTCTTGCGGCTCTGGACTCTGCCTACATAGAGCCGCAAAACCCAAAATGTTCTATCTATCTATATATATAAAAGCAAAAATCACTCACTCATCACGAAATCTCGACAACTACTAAGCCAATGAAGATGAAATTTGACAGAACGGTAGAATGTGAATAGGACACGTCCGCTAAGGATTTTGGGAAATTCCATCCCTAAGGGGGTGAAATAGGGGTTGGCAGTTTGTATGAAACTTCGTAATTTTTAAAGTGAGACACATGACATTTTTTATGTACCTATTTTAGTAGTTAGTAGAAAATAATAATGCATTTATTAGTGTTTGAAAATTAAATCCTTATAGGAGTGAAATAGGGGTTGCAAGTTTGTATGAATCTTCGTCATTTTTGAAGCGAGACACATATGACATTTTTTAATTAGTGGTTAGTAAAAAATAATAATCCATTAATTGGATTTTAATAAATTGCAACCCCAGTTTAAAAAAAAATAATCTTATTTGTGTACCTACTCTACGCGGGCGAAGCCGCGGGCAAAAGCGAGTCTTTAAAGTTATTATAGTGTCTGTTTTTACTGTGAGACAAACTGCATTTGTGAATAGTACTTGAACCTAAACTCTTTCATTTTATGTCACTTCCAGTTGCCTATGTTCCGAGGCGCTTTCCGTGAGATATCCCCGATATTTGTAAGGATTTGCGATGTCGCTACGCTTGGTTACGGATCCGGGATAAGGCGTCATAGAATCATGGCTTATTGGCTTCAGTTTTTACTTTTTTTATACAAGTTCCATTCATTTAATAATTTTAACCTAAACCCTTTTAGGGATCATTATATTCATCCATTTTAATTGAGCCTATAGAATAGGCATGTGGACTGGGTCCGAAAAATTGTATATTTAATTTAGTCCATCAGTTAAATAATCGAAAAAATAATGGATCATATTTTTCGGTTTATCAAAGTACCTGTGAAAATTCACAAAGTTACAGCGCGTCGAAGTTTCGGAGTACTACCCTAAAGTACTTAGAGCGATCTAATATTATCAATATCAACGAAATATTCACTTTGAAATAAAAGCACAGCAAAGTTCAGGACTAACTCTATATAATATGTTTCGAAAACACGATTGCTTAAAATTTTCTCTATAGAAAAAAATTGCGAAGTTGCCTCTAAATCACCTCAGAATTATACTAACACGGAAAGTATTCGAGAAATACAATAAATTAGCCTTTGTAACTTTGGATTATAATTGTATTAAACATAAGGCAGGGATTATAAGTCCTATTATAAAAATAACTTAAATTCTTTGTAAAACAAAAAAAAACCTCAAAAAGCAGAAACGCAGAACGCAGAAACGCAGAAACCAGCCTCATTCATCCCGTGATCTTTTCACCACGCATGGCTCGCTGTCCCGTTTTGGCTAGAGTAAATTTGTGTGCGTGGAAGCGGGACCAAAATAAAGATTATCCACATTACGCGCAGCCTTAAGTCCACTTCCGTATAATATGATCCATAGAGCTACGTCAGATGCTCGTAGGCAGCTAGAAAAATTTGATACTTTATCTGAATAAACAGATAGGTATATCTGTATACAAGATACAAGGGCCCACACTGCACATTTTTATCAGATCAGATCCAAAGACCCCAACTTAGATAAAACTTTCTGCATCCAGATCAGTTTTATTGCTCCCTAAATCGACTTTACTGCTCGGTTGTGTCGAGGGTTTTATGGATAAAGTTCTGTTGTTAACTTTCATTTTGATGGGACCACACAGACGCAAACACTTTCAACATACTTTAGTTAATTTTTTAGGGTTCCGTACCTCAAAAGGAAAAACGGAACCCTTATAGGATCACTTTGTTGTCCGTCTGTCTGCCAAGACCCTTTTTCTTAGGAAGGCGTAGAGGTATCAAGCTGAAATTCATATCAAATACTCAAGTCTACTGTCTCTTGGAGCTGTGAAAAAAAACAAACTTCTAAGTCAACGCAATGAAAAGATACCCTTTATGCAGCAAATTTTTGACACTCGCAAGGGAATCAAAACCTACAGGGTACTTTCCGTGATCTCAGAATCTTGAAATTTGGTACGAAGCAACGTCTTATAGCACAGATACAGGAAAAATTGCGAAAAGCATACATTTTTAGTTAAGTACATTTATCTATATTTAAGAGCTATTCTCTTCCATTTGTCTCTCTTATCCGCCAGTTGTTTTACTTCGCTGTACGACACGACGTTCACATTCTCCTTTATCTGTTTCATGTAGCTATGCCTCGGTCTTCCTGGTCCTCTTTTCCCTTCTATCTTTCCTTCCATGATGGTCTTTATGAAGTCGTCATGTCGTAGCAGATGACCCAACATCTTTCCTCATTTTAGTTACATCATATAATAAAAAAAACATATTAAATTTTTTTTAAATAATTTTATACTTACTTACTCGTATACAGGCTGACTTTTAAACCACCAGCCAAATTTCTGGAGCAAGTTCAGTCCATGATACTAAACTACTTTCCATAAAAACAATTAACGAAAAACTAAAATAAAAATTCGCCTTTTCATACAAATCAGCGCTCAGTCAAACGGATTTTCTATGGGAGGACGAAAAATTTTCATCGATTTTTAATAACTTTTTTTATAGAAAGTAGTTCAGTATCATGGACTGAACTTGCTCCAAAAATTTGGTTGGTGGTTTAAAAGTCAGCCTGTATACCTACAGGTTTGTACGAAACCGCGAGTGCGCGAGTCCGATTCGCACTTGGCCGGTTTTATTAAATACTAGTAAGAGTCGGAGCATATTAGGGGTAAGCCGAATAGAAATACATATACATACACTGTCAACTCGTGAACGGGCGCTGCCAGTAGGGACTGGTCAGCTCGGCTCCGTTTTTTAAGACTACTCAGTGTAACTTATTTCTGTAAATTGGATTTGGCACTCGTTTGCAAGCTTTACATATTATGTTGTGATAACATCGTTATCACAACATGATATGTAAAGGCATATTAGGCATAATATATTTGTAAACTGCATGTCAAAGCCCTTTACTTCTGGCGCGTAGGCGACCAATACTGTGTAAATGAGTTTCTTTCGGCGTTTCTTCTCAGCAGTGGTCGTTACGAAACGCTAGTATCGGTAGCTTTTGAACAAAAAAAATAATTTAGATAATGTACACTATAATTATTGACGTGTAGAAGTGCCTGCAAAGGCCTAATTACTGAATAAATATTTGATTTAGATTTAGATTTTTTGATTTTCATGTTTGTACCCTTATCCTTAACGGGGTTATAGGGCAGACATAACTGTTTGGGTGTTGCGGTCTTGGGCTCTGTCTGCTTAGAGCAACAACACCCAACATGCTCTGTATAAGCCCAATAGGGATAAAGATACGTGATAGAGTATCTGTCTCAAAAGTAATATTACTTTTGAGACAGATGCTCTATCATTATCTGGGCTATATAGCCCTGGGCCCCATTCACTAACAATCCACCTATCCCTTTTTCATCTTACTTAGCGTACCGGGTGCATCCACAGCTGTGCTGCTTTGGAGCCCGGGATGCGCTTTCTGGCTTATTTTTGTACAAATATACCTGATTTGCATATCAACGGTCACCCAAGGATGCCGAATACATGCTACTCGTATATTGAAAGGAAATTTACAGTTATAGTTTTACAATCGGCCGCCACCTGACGTCAACCCTCCTTGGTGCAATGCCGTTGTAGCACGAGATGTGTGTGATTATTCCTTTAGTCGCCTCTAACGACATGCACAGGAAGAGTAGGAGGGGGGGGGGTCCTATTTTAAGCTGGAAGCCACACGGCGCTCTGCATGTCCCTCAATCACCCATCATACTTCGCACCTCTCCTACTATTCCCGAAAAGACAGAACAATTATTTAGTTTTGGTTGTATGTACCGATTTTCAAATCTAGTTTCTAGGGCGTGCTTCTACATATAAGTTTGCTCTGAACTCTGGACTCTTCTCCTCTACCAATATATCATCGGCAAACAGCATTCAACAAGGGGCCTCATTAGTATAGTAAACTATACGCAATTAAGTAAGTAATTACTAATATTTTTTAAACTAAATTGATGGGGCATGAACCAAACAGAAAAGTTACGTAACAAATTAAGTTAAACAAAAAATATATCCCAATAAACGGCCGAACTGCGACAAGATCTATCTCGAAATGGAATGGCTTGCAAATAAATTGACAAACATTTTAATCCCAACTTGTAACATTAGGCGCCCTTGCAAAAACAATCTCCCCTACTCACAATAAAATTATTCATAACTATCGCTCCTCTCGCTCTAACACAAAAATATAGCGTGAGAAAGAAAGAGAAGGATACAATAGTGGTAACCATTAATCAAAATTTTGGCGGGAACGGCGGATGGACGCGAAATATTGAGATGTATATCTGTAAGTGTTCGTATCTACTTTATATAGGATTGTTTTTATTTTCCCTTTCACTACATTTTCTTGGAAGCGGGGGTTCGTTTCAGTGAAATTTATTACTTTTGTGTTGTGACAAGATTTTTCTTAAGAGCCCGTACTACCCTAAAGTCCTTAGAGCGATCTTAAATATTATCAATATTAAATAAAATAGGTATTAAACTTTGAAATAAAAACACAGCAAAGTTCAGGACTAACTCTATACATAATATGTTTCGAAAACACGATTGCTTAAAATTTTCTCGATACAAAAAAATTGCGAAATTGCTCTAAATCACCTCAGAATTATACTAACACGGAAAGTATTCGAGAAATACAATAAATTAGCCTTTGTAACTTTGGATTATAATTGTATTAAACTTAGGCAACCATAATACGTCTTATTTTTTAAATAACTCTTAAGGCGAGATGGGTTCACAATTTGCAATACTGTGCGTGTTTTTAGGGTTCCGTAGTCCACAAGGAACCCTTATAGTTTCGTCATGTCCGTCCGTCCGTCCGTCCGTCCGTCTGTATGTCCGTCCGGGCTAGTACTCCGCGGCTACTGCACCGATTGTCACGAAAATTGGTGGAAATAGATATTGAAGTTCCAAAAGTTGGTTTTTAAAATTATGAAAAAATGTTTTTTTTTTAGCCATACAACGAAAAGTGAATTTAAAAATTAAATTCGAATAACCCCAACGTGTGGGTTATCGTTAAAAAGGACTTTTAAAATGCAACAAAAACTGCTTTGAAACTAATGTGGTATATACCTAAAATTATGTAATTTCAATTAAAACTATAGCGGTCTCGGTATCATAGATAGTTATTTTTTAATACGTCATAAATCGTAAACCGCAATTTACCTTTAGAACTTTTATATTATGTTACTTGCTGCTACGGAACCCTTCATGGGGAGTCCGACTCGCACCTGGCCGCTTTTTTGAAAAATAACTGTTATTAAACTACTGCAGTTTATTCCTCAAAAAAATTACATATAAATCTTGAGGATTTTCTACAGACGCCCACAATAGCCAAAACACGACTGAGCATTTTTGGCTCGATAGAAAAAAATCACAAACATACCTCTAAGTTTGCCTAAATTTGCCTTTATAATACATATTACTATTTTATACAATCACCTTTTGGCTACAAAAAAAAATATAAATATAATAAGTACAAAAAAAAATAAGTAAACACAGTGAAATATTCGTCGAGAGCGAAGAAAGGCCCGGAGCCGTGCTCGACGATATTTCACAGTGTTTTATTTATTATTTTTTTGTATTATATTTATATATTTTTGTAGCCAAAATGGATAGATATTTAGGTAATACATTTTTTGGTATAATTTTCATATAAAAAGCCAAAAATGCTCAATCGTGTTTTGTATATTGTACATGTAGAAAAGCCTTAAGATTCATAAGTAAATTTTTGAGGAATAAACTGTAGTAGTTTAATTACAGTGATTTTTTAAAAACACTCACAGTTTTCTTGGCTCTGAACTGGCGGGGCCTTAAATATTCTTTGTAAAACGAAAAAACCTCAAAACCAGCCTCATTGACCTACCATAGTCTTTGCAACCCGCATGGTCTCGCTGTCTCGCTTCGGCTAGTGTAAATTAGTGTGCGTGGAAGCGGAAGCAAAACTTAGACTATCCACATCAGGCGCCCTCTTAACAAACGGCATTTTAGTGTAGTGTTAGATAGAATAATATGTGGTGTACTCCATGTACTACACTGTCGTGGGCTTGTAGCTTTGACCTAGGATAAGACCACTCCGTCTCTTCCTGTGGATGTAAGAGGCGACTAAGGGAATAAGCACAAACATCTGTGCTATAACTGCATTCCCAAGGAGGGCTGACGTCGGGCAGCACCCTGTGTAAAACTTTTCGTACAAATGCATTCCCAAAGAGGGTTGACGTCAGGCAGGCGGCCGGTCGTAAAACTATAGCCAAATCGTTAAAACTGTTCCGGCAGCAAAGCTAAGGATGCAGCCAGGAACGCGCTAAGATGAAAATGTGTTCACCGACGTCTGTATCATTTATGGACCTGACAGAGTCATAAGTTAAATTAGGCACTCGACGAGTTCGCTCAAGACTTTGGCACCGCCGAAAACTGTGGCCGAAAAGCAGTGACGCATAATGTAGCGTAAACACAAGTAAAATGTACGTAAGGGACTCTTTCAAAATCATAAAATGATATAGCCCGTCGAAGTACATTTTTAAGGGTTCCGTACCCATACCCATTTTAATTATTATTTCTTTTTATATTTTATTTTTATATTGATTAATTTTTGATAATAATAGATTGTAATGCATGTACTTATATTTAATTGTAATGTGTGATAAATGTAATTGGTGTAAATCGTTTTTATCACAGTAAAATAAATAAACAAATAAACAAATAAATAGGGTGCAAACGGGACCATATTACTGAGACCGCTGTCTGTCCGTCTGTCCGTCTGTCATAGGGCTCTATCTCTTGAACCGTAATAGCTAGACACCTGAAATTTTCACCGATTATGTATTACTGTGGCCGCTATAACAACAAATACTAAAAATAAATAAAAAGTTGAAAATTAAAGAGGGTCGTGATACAAAAAACGTGTTTCTTCAGCGTTTTAAAACATTGTACGGTGGTACGGAACCCTTCATGTACGAGTCCGACTCGCACTTGCCCTTTTATTTGATCCACGGCTGCCACGGCTTTGATCTTATTACGGTCTGCCTGCAGATGCGTGTTTACGAAGGGCATGTATGAAGAGGTTGATGAGTGTAGATGAAACGAAAGAGGTTTGTCAAGATCGTAGCAAGTGGAGGTCCATAGTCTCTGCCTACCCCTGTGGGAAACAGGCGTGATAGTTTGTATGTATCATAAATATTTTATTGAATTAACAGTTTCAAGTGCAATCTCCAGAAAATAAAAATAATTTTCGATTAAATAGCAAAAACCTAACTAAAACATTGTTGCTCTCACATTCTTGTCAGGCGTTATAATTTTTTGTGCGAAAATTGCGTCCAACGCGTTCAACGCAATTCCATTAGACGTCTGAATCTGATATTAAAAACCGCTTTGTAAGTGCCGCAGCCGCACCCTAACAGCGTAAAAGGTTTCAAATGAATACCATAGCGATAGCTTTACCTACCTATCAGGCAGTTTAGTACCACGCATTACTTCGGTATATTTGGTTAAGTTAAAATAATACGTAGGTATTTAACATACACAAAACACTGATTGTACCTACATATTTACAGTAAAAATAAACGACTAAATAATATGAAGGAAGGTCTACCTACTTGCTTGACTACTTTTGTTTATATGATCTAGGTCAAAGAGTAAAATAATACCTAAATAGGAAAATCTAGGTCTTTCCACCATTGTTCTGTATAGCACATGATTAAGGCGTACCTATTAATGTATGTAGTTGCATAATCAATAGTAGTTATAGGTACCTACGTGGTAAGAGCCTGTATCCAATATTATAGAATTTATAGTAGGTCGGTGGGGAGTATTTAATCTCGAGGCATCGTAGACTCATTTTCACATCTTAGTACAGAGTACTTAATCTGGAATTTAGGTCGGAAGTCGAGACGGTCTGGGAACCAATTGGATTCGCTTTCTCGAGTAATGCACGGCCTACGCTGGACCTTGGTAGATCAAATACCTACCTACACTACTACTTCGCAACGCAATCAAGTCCGACCACTTGCCTTATAAAGAAACGTCACCTCTTACGCACAGCTATTTTACATTTTACAATGAAATTAAGAGGTATGATACAAGAAAACTAAACAGAAATAACGATGACTCAAACTTTAGCTGGAATTGCGCGAAATCGCACGTCTGAGCCGAGCGTGAATCAGCTGAACGAAAAAATCAATACGCGCGCGTTACACGAATTATTTCAATAATTTTGACCTGTACACACGTGTCAACCATTTTAAAATAATTTATTTATAGAGTTTTTTTACTTCTAAGTAGTGTTTAAGTGAAGAAAAGGCAATTTATAAAGTTTATTCTTGTTATTAAATGTGTCTTAATTAAATTAACAACAGTGTGAACATAGCCTCAGGTGATCGATGCAGTTGAATTTCTTATAGTGTACTACAGATGGCGCAGTAGTACTCGTGATGTTGTTACATACCGTATGGGCGTGTGAGTGCTTGTGCAAAAAAAATAGTGTTTTGTGATGTTTAAACCGCTAATGGAGCGTGAAAACGGTGAGTACAATGACTTAACTACGTAAACTATCAGATAAAATCATCACAACAGTGTGAGCTTTACAGAAATCGCGTAGGAAATGCGAAATCCTACATCTGTTCGATTAGACATATAACCCGACCAAATTTGGGTCGTGTCATTAGTGGTGCACTTCCTATTGCTCCCGTTCGATTCAATTCGGTCGGGTTATATTCCCGCCATCTTGTGGCTGGAGCTTTTCAGGATTTCGTATAAATATATCGATCGTATTTCTTCCGCAACCCAATTCCGTTTTTATTTCTGTTCTAAATGGTTTCATACGGCTGTTAATCTAAAATGGAGTTCTCCACCTTCGTTCAGTGTCATTGTGTGGGCCTCATAAGGTTTTGTTGACATTATCATTCCCGTTTTTAGAGTTAAAAAACTCGATGATTTTATGATTTCTGTATCACGGAAGCCCTGTAAAGGCATGAGAGATTCCCGGCCCATTCGTAAAAGCTGGTCAATACGGATTTCAATTGGTTAAACGTGTTATTATGTTAACTTTTTCGGCCTTGCGTTACGGCGCCTACGAGTGACATCACTAATTTTAAATAGAATTGTAAAGAATCGATGTTTCTTCGCGGCCTGCGTCCTCGAATGATGTAAAGATAACACGATTAATAAATAAGAAGCTGTTTGAACAGAAACACTGGGTTATCGTTGCATTAACTGGGTGATTGTTCATAGCTTTAGGAAACTACAGAAGTAAAACCCTTTTAAACCTGGCTAGCAACCCATCACTATTTAGGTTCCATTTTCTACCTTCACGCTTAAAGTGGCCTATAAGTTTTACGGCCCTAGGCTTTGTCTGTTTAAAACCACAGGACCTAAAATGCTGTCTGCCCTGTTAGGGATAAAGAAGTGATAGTGTACACATGTATATGTCTCTAGGTCTTTCTTTGACTCTTCTCTTTTATCCCACAAATATTGACAAATTTTGTATTGATTTTGACTTTTAGCACAGAATAGAAACTAGTACTCACATACTATTAATTAGTGCACTAGTAGAGAACCTTTACATGTGAGATTCAATATCTGTAATGGGAGCAATGAGTAGGTATTAGTACAAAAAATTATTCTTAGAAATAATACTATGCTTAAACCTATAAAGAAAGGCATTATAATAATGGGATATAATAGGGTAATTTCTATTGTCCAAATATTTTTGGATTTTTTAATTTGGCATGTGATTAACATTACTTTAACAAAATAAAACCTTAAGATTTTTTTCCTAGCAACTATAGAAGCTGGATTAAAAAATGTGGTAAACTAAGGGGTCAGTGGTACACTAAGATTGCCACATTACCCAAGAAACTCCATCTATGTAAATCCGTTTATCCAAAATCTGGAGTGTTATTTTTCAATGAGGGAGTCAGCCAAACACAAAACTCATTCACGTTCCGACGCATTGCATTGTGTTTTAAAAACCGTTGTGTCAGCGATAATGAGTAATTTTGTTTTACGCAGAAAATATCATAAATATGTCTATGGCTTTCTTAAAATTTTAACGTAAATATAAAAAGCAGAGAGAAACGGAATGGATTCTCCATAGAAGTTTTCTTCAGACATAACATAGGAATTACCAATGGTCTTATCCGTAATTAAACATTTGTTATTCCAATTACTTAAGTTTCCAAGAATTTCCAAGAGTGGTCTTGCTTGACCACTCCTGGAAATTTTTGCATTCATACGACCATTTAAAAAATGCGCCCGTCCAGAAAAACTCGCGCAAATCATTCGTTGTGTAACTCCCAATTTAAAAAATAGCACTCCAGCAGCTTAACGTGCTTTCTGAAGTCCGTAAATACCAGAGATACTGGTCTGTGACCGACTATACCCTTTATGCTGTACTATGTGTATACCCTACCAGTAGCCCTACATCCTACATCACCTACATGTAATGGTAATACCTACCATACCAGCACAATAGTTTTACTAATCAGCCGACATTTGCATTCTGGTAAGGCTGGCATGGGCTATCAGTTGTCCATTCTATAAATATTCATCTTTGTTTGTATCTGGTATATTATATATGGTTGAATGTGAGATAAGACATACCGTCCTATACAGTCATCCTACTTCAATCTCAAACCAAATTAGACTATAACATAATTTCGTAGAGTGCAATGTTGCTTGACACAAAAACGCAGGGACGTAGCTGCGTACGTATGTCGTATTGCTTTTGGAGTAAAGGTCCAGACATAGTTATCAGGGAATTATAATACGCTCACGTCTATATCTGTTGCGGGGTAGACAGAGCCTAGCACCATGAGACTCAAAGGCCACAGTGTAATGGTAGATGTGTAGGTAGCAAAGGAATCAAAAGTAGTGACGGCTTGCCAGCCGCATCCTGTTGGAACGAATCCTCGATCGGCTTTTACGATCTGATCGGGATGAAAAACACTTGGTACATACGTTTTTCTTTTCTCCGATACCCATTGGCAGAATGTTGGATGTAATATAAAAAAAAACGTTTAAGTGCGAGTCGGACTCGTACAAGAAGGGTTCCGAAAAAGCACGTTTCTTGTATGACGACCCCTTTAATTTTTAACTTTATCTTATTTTTAGTATTTATTGTTATAGCGACCACAGTAATTCATAAAATCGGTGGAGATTTTAAGCGTCTCGCTATTACAGTTTGAGTGATAAAGCCCTTAACAGACGGACGGACAGACAGCGGAGTCTCAGTAATAGGGCCAAGTTGGCGCCTTTGGGTACGGAACCCTAAAAAATGTTGTTTAAGAACGAAGAGTAGTTGTAAAAATACAGATTGCGTGGATTGTATATTATTAACGTGAGGTGTTGTAACTTCCTTCAGTCGGCCTGTTTAGTTCGCAACATTAAACTCTGCTATTTTCAGAATAACTCTCATTAACTTCGGTCGCCATGACACATCACAGCCCTTTACAATTACAACTAACCTACGAGATGATAATAGTTGTTGAGGCAAAGAGTCGCTTACGAGATCTATCTGACAAAACGGTCAACCGCTTCGCGTTTCCGTTTGGCGTTGGAGTGTATAGTGCGGAAGTACGTTGCAGAGTACAGTATACTCTCCTTTATTTAAGCGTAGTTATTATGTATAGCATGTTTAGCTGTATTGTTTTAGAACTCTGCTTTCTGGCTCTTTCTTTATCAATTCGCACGATCTACGACTTCCTTAGTTGTGAGACCATTGGTACGCATATTATCCTTGATCAAGCCACGTTTCGTGGAAACAGGCAAGGTAGAGAAGACAAATGTTCTAGCAGTGCCCCCTCTACCGGGCTTTGGCACACGTGGGAGCAAGAAATGTCCGGGCTTGATGTTGGCATATAAAATATGCAAACATTCAACTAAGGATGACCGTTCGAAGTGAAGAAAAACAATCCGAAAGCGGATGTCGGTCTTCGAAGCAGCACACTGCACGATTAAGAACCAGCAATGCGCTAAGATAACAGGCACATGAGGTGTTGTAACATTCCTGAGGTGGCCCCTTTAGTTCGCAACATTAAACTCGGCTATTTTGAGAGTAACTCGCATATTGGGTCGGTAGACCTGTGACAGCGCAGCCCTTTGTAGATACTTACGAAATGCCACTAATCATTTATTTATTTACCAATTTATGTACACGGACAATATATACAGAGAATACATAAAAAAAGTTGTACAAAGGCACTACTTATCTCAAAAGAGATATCTTCCAGTAGGCCCGTGAGAGGAGATGTTCATATATGAAAGGCATACAGGCGTGTTCGTTAAATAAAGGAAGAAGAAGAAATTATATGTGGTTTCCGTTCTAGAATACCACTACGTCTCTTCCTGTGGATATAGAAAGATGCGAATAATGGGCTAAGCACAAACATCTCGTGCTACTATACATTCCCAAGGAGGTTCGACGTCAAGCAGGATACGGCTTAGTTTTCTTCACTCCGCACTGTCTTAAGCATTTTTGGGAGGCCTTTATACTGACTTGTGTATCCCGGCAGAGCCGTGTGGTTCCTGGCAGAGTCGAATAGGACCACTCCAAGTCTTCCCGTGGATGTCATAGAAGGCGACTTAGGAAACACAAGCTAAACAAAGCTTATAAACATCAGTGAGACCTCTCCAACCCGTCTGGCCAGCGTGGAGAGTAGGCCAAATCCTACTGCCTGCTCTTGCTAATATATGGCTCTGGTAGTACAGAGAGGGTCGTGCTCCTGCAGTGGAGACTAAAAAGACCTGATGATGGTGATCATGATACTGACTGACATGATTCAGTTCCTCTTTTGATGGGAAGAGAAGCAGTTCGTACATTCTATGTTTTTTCGCCCAGACCAGCATGGAAGCATTGGAAGATGTGCTTCGTCGATCAAAAAGGTCGTTTGTTCCAAGTATAATCTTTAGCAGTTATATCATCGATCGAGTTCGACCGACCTCTGAATATGACGTCACACTCATACAGGCCCACTTCCTATCGCCGCGGAACACAAGGCTGTTTTGTTTATGTTGCTAATCAAACGTTTTTATTAAATTGTATGACCTAACCTATACATACTAATGTCGCCTTAATTCTTTACGGCGTATACGGAGCCAATAATCTCATTGGTCACGCTTAACGAGATAGTGGTGGTGTAGAAAGCAGCACTAATCAACATGGCTCCAACAGAAAATCTGCGTTAAGGTGACGTGGGTTTACAATTTGCAAAACTGTGCGTGTTTTTGAAAAATCACTGTTATTAAACTACTACAGTTTATTCCTCAAAAAAATTACATAAAAATCTTAAGGATTTTCTACAGACACTCACAATAGCCGAAACACGATTGAGCATTTTTGGCTCAATAGAAAAAAATCACAAACATACCTCTAAATTTGCCTTTATAATACGTCTTACTATTTTATACAATCACCTTTTTATATGAAAATTATACCAAAAAATGTATTATCTAAATATCTATCCGTTTTGGCTACAGAAAAAAATATAAATATAATACAAAAAAAATAAAAAATAAAACAGTGAAATATTCGTCGAGAGCGAAGGAAGGGTTGGAGCCGTGCTCGACGACATTTCGCTGTGTTTTATTTATTTATTTTTTTGTATTATATTTATAATTTTTTCTTTATGTTTGTGATTTTGGTCTATCGAGCCAAAAATGCTCAATCGTGTTTTGGCTATTGTGGGTGTCTGTAGAAAATCCTTAAAATTTTTATGTAAATTTTTTGAGAAATAAACTGTTAGTTTAATAATAGTGATTTTTTAAAAACACGCACAGTATTGCAAATTGTGAACCCACGTCGCCTTAAGGGTTTGCTAATGCAAAACCCAGCATATGCTGAGTTCGAGACCATTTTGGGGGATGAACTACATACTGTCTTACATTTTTATCGCCTATTAGGCGATGTGTGTGATGATGTAAACCTGACACTAATTGAATTAATCTTATCACTTTAACTATTTCACATTATTGTTTATGAGCATTAAACTACACCAATTTCACATTATAAAGTTCACTAGAATCAATTTGCAAAATAAATTAAAGCAAACCCCAACTGCAGGCCGCTTCTGATCGGTCGTTTTGGAAATCCTTGGGGGAGGCCTATGTCCAGCAGTGGACTTCCTGTGGCTGATATGATGATGATGAAACCCCAACTATGTATGTAATACTCTTACTGAATTCTGTGCTCCAACTAAACCCCTTGACTTCCCGCCAAAAATCCGCGAATTTCTTCACAAACTGATTACGTCATTTGCCAGTTAGCAAGTCAGTGTCACCGGCGCAGCCACATCGGGTCAGTTCGGCAATGACCTGGTTATATTTGTGATACTGCATGTTGATAAACATACAAAGATGTTTTTATTGAGATATCGTTTTCTGGAAATCGCTATGAAAGAGCGATTAAGTGAATTTTGTAGGTAGTTTTTATACCTCCTCTAATTTTAGGGGAATACCCTTAGTTAGCCTTGCTCAACTTGTAACTACCAGTATGTAGTAAATTCAAATACATACTCACGATAGATTAGCATTGCTACAAAGAGATATTAGCGTTGGGCCACATTTGTCAGCAAGGAACAGCACCTATGCTGCTATTCTTTTATGTCGCTCAGAACAGAACAGTCATTTGCTAGTGCGAGAGAGAGCGACGGAACGCTTCAGCATGGCCGGTGCTGAAGCGCTCCGTAGCTTTCTCTCGCTCTAGCAAATGATGCTTCTGAGTGACAGTAAAGGATAGCAGCATAGGAAAGTGCTGTTCCGTGCTGATAGATGTGTCCCAACCCTTATGTAAAACTAAAAGAGACACCACATATCATTGTTCTGTCCTAGCTCTTATGGCTTATAAGAGGTAGCAAGCGACTAAGTACCTATTATAAGGTTCCTTCGGAACTTATAATCAGCAGTAAGTTCTTATTTGACGTTATCAACGAATGATCCGCGCAGCACTAACATTGACTTTTTGTAAAGGTCGCTAGAACTATTTGAAGTACGATTGGTTGACAGCTATGACAATGACGAAGATGCGGTTTCTAGACCGAAATATATGAATCAGGTACATTGCTAGTACATTCCTTCCATATACAACATATTCATATAACATTTCATTTATGCAACAGTACACCCGAAAAGTAAAAGTAATCCGAAAAGCGTGACCGTAATATGCGCCCGGTAGCACTGCTGGTCCGTCATTCTGGTCCTTCAAGAATTAACACAAGGTATTGTTATAAAATAAATTAATCACTAAAAGTTTTTCGAACCGAAATATCAGCATTGTTATTTGTCAATTAAACTCAATTAAATGACTAACTGTTATTTTATTATATTAGTTAATTATTGTAACCACAATATTATTGCTATTAATGAGTTGCAATGTGTGAATAATATTTTTACTGGTAAAAGAGGAAAACTGCGTATGTCCTCTTGCTTGATATGTCAAGGTAAATCTAACGATTTTGCGGCGTAGCTTACAAGGTAAATATGTAAAAACATAATGTATATGTTGCAGGCATTTTGTATATATTACTAGTCACATACAAAATGTCACATGTCACATACTAATCAGTTCCAATCGGTTTTGAAAATCGCTGGGGGACGTTTATACCCAGCAGTGGACTTCCTGTGGCAGGTTTGATGATACTGGCATACAAAATAAAAATTATGCGTATAATCACAGAATAAATAATACTAACGTACCTACAGAAGTCTCGCTCAGCAAAGAAATTCAAAGAAATATCTACTCAATGTGGCTAGCGATATGGTTTTATTTAGCTCACGTCAGAACTCGACACCTTCTCGTATAAATACCTAGACATCCATTGTAGGCCAATTTCATTTTCATTATTTTGGACAAACGATTCGTATAAGTGAATTTACCACCCGGAGGGGCCGCCTGCGCGCATAGTACATTATTATGTAGGTACATTTTCGATACCTAAACGGGGGTGACACAGGCCTGGTATAATATAAAGAATTAAAAACTACATGTAGGACCTCTTTTGATGACAAGCATAAATGTTTAAATAAATGCTACATAATTGAAATAAGTAATGATATTTTTTTTTTCAGATTTTTAAATAATAGGTAAACTTTTCACGAATGTACGTGCGTAATAGTAAAACGAACGTAGGTAAATAAATAGGTACTTATTATGTTATGAGTCACTCCCAGTGTTATTCATAAATTGTGTTTTTAATTAATATTAATATAACCCAATGCGTATGCTCGATAATATATATATATATATATTACAATAGTACTTCTTTGTATTAGTGGTTATCAGCCTGAAGGTCCGCCACTTCGGAGGTTCTCGTTTCGATCCCCAGCCAAAGCAATTTGGAAAATGGCCTTTTTCAAATTGTTCTGTGTCTTGGGTGTTTCTCTACATATATGTATATGAAAGTATTTATTATGAAATATAGTATCGTTGAGTTAGTATTCCATAAATACAAGTTTAAACTTACTTTGGGCACAGAAGACGAAACGGAATTTCTAAAGTACGCGCAATATGCGTCCCCGTTTCCCGTCCCCGCACCTCTCCCCCTTTCTTTTGCGGCCGCGTGCGCCGTGCTTTGTGTGTTCGCCTACTCACGCCCTTCGACAAGTCGAGAACGGGGGATAGGTGCGGGGACGGGGAACGGGGACGCATATTGCAAGGGACCTTAGGAGATTCCGTTCTGTATACTCTTACTGTCTTCTGTGCTTTGGGGTTAGCTCAATCAGTGTGATTTGTCCTTATATTTATTTATCTATATGTATAGCAAACGACAAATCATTAAGTAGTAAATAATTTTATGACACATACATAGTTACCATATGAGTCATCTCAGTCTATGATTTCAACTTCCCTTTTTTTTTTCTAGCGTTACAAATGTTACAATGACTATACTCGTAAATGGTCATCGCGATCGTCATTTGAAGCGGTCTATTCCGTTTATGGTTGAGGAATGCGATAGACAGGTCTTCTTGACTTCCTTGTAGGATATTTCTTTGACATTGGTAATGTATTTTCGTTCGCTCCAGTGTAAGCTCCGATTTCACGAAAAAGTGCGATCCTCTTATACGAGTATTTCGGAGAGTTGTGAAGATATGATATTCAAAAACGTCCAACGGTGGGGGGACACCTTAAATTTTAACTTTGTATTAGATTATCTCAAGACTGGGGGGTTTGATCTACATAGTTTTAAAGCAGTTTTTGTTGCATTTTAAAAGACCTTTTCAACGATAACCCACACGTTGGGGTTAGTCCAAATGAATTTTTTAAATTCACTTTTCGTTGTATGGGAGGGGGGCTGAAAAAAAACATTTTTTTATAATTTTCAAAACAAACTTTTGGAACTTCAATAGCTATCTCTCCACCATATTTCGTGACAATCGGTGCAGTAGCGGCTGAGTACGAGCCCGGACGGGCAGACAGACGGACGGACATGACGAAACTATAAGAGTTCCTTGTGGACTACGACCGAAATAGTGAAAAAAATAATTATTTTTTGTTTCTTGGGTCAAATCTTGCAAGTTTTTGATTGAGATGAAATTGTGTATCCTAATGTAGGTAAATCAGACGACAATGCAATATTATTATGACAAGAATGGTGCTGGAAGGTGGCTAATTGGCTATAGGAACCCTGTAATAAACGACGCAACCGTTCGTTCAATTGGTTGGGTCGTTCAAACGTGCTGACAATGCAACGTCGGCTTTTTCAAAGACGCGGCCTTTGTGGTGCGCCGATTGCATATTCCAAATAAACTTATATCTGTAGGCAAAAAAAGACAGACAGACATAGCGAAACTTTAAGGGTTCTTGTTTACTACGGAACCCTAAAAAGGGTAATATGCCTTGACTCATCTACATACTCAATATTATCCTCGGCAACGTCACGCCCCAATCAAGTTTTTCTTTTTTTTTGTTTCAAGCTATACTTTCATAAATAACACCGTTTATTACTTTCATAACTCAGCGCGAACGAATCTACGTTACTTTGTTCTTTCTTCAAACGGGGTCAATGATCTCTGACAAAAAATATGTTATTTTAATAACATCTGGAGCTATTGGGTCAAGGAAATAATGCCAGAGTGATGCTTCATGTTAGATGAAATAATCATGAAAATCTTTCTTTCATGCTGATCTTGCGATAAATTTAGACCATAGTATCGTTTAGTTAGTATCTAATAACACAAGTTTAAAAAAAATACCTTGGGACTAGCTCAATCAGTGTCATTTGTCCTAGATATTTATATTTATTTATTTATATTTCTATAAGGGGAGAAATTAAAAAGAAACAGAATGGGCCTCCCATTTCCTCTCGCGGGTGTACTGGAAGTTTCTTTAGAAATAAGTAGGTATCACCTAAGTACTGTTTCATGTATCCAGATGTTTGTAAATCTTCAAGTGTGTTTGTAAAATTAAAATGAGCCGCAGCTTCTGTTCCCGTCCGGTCCCGCGCAGATCGTAAAAGCCGATCTAGTGAATCGGCAAAAATGCGAATCATGTTTTAATTGGCGATGGGGCTAGCAACCCATCTCTTTTTGATTTTCTTTTTCACCTTCTCGCCCACCATCACGCTAAAAGTCGCCTTTGAGATTAACAACCCTGTACTCTGTCTGCGTAGGAGTCGTAAGACCCAAAATGCTCTGTCTGCCCCATTAGGGAAAAAGACATGATACCTACATTATCTCTCTCTACTCTACCCCATTAGGGATAATATCGGTAGAGACAGGGAGTCAAAGGCCACGTTTCGTTTGGTATCATTCTATGACGAAAGGTAATCTTACTGTTCAACATGCGCACCCTCAAGTTCCTTGTCTACTTGTTATACTCCAGCACGTCACCATTTGTATTTGGACACATTCAATCTTACTTCAAAGATCCAACATCAGCCAACAAGCCAGCACGGAATTCCTACTAATTGGTATCACAAACGTTTGCTTGGCGCGGCTCCAGGTCGGTGACCTCACCAGATACGCGTGATTCATGGCTCTTATCAATTTGTTAACAAATAGGGCCTGAGCGAATATTAGGCTAACTTTCCATCTCGAGACTTTGGCCTCGATTTTTTTTTCCAAGTTATCTACAGAAATTAGCACAGATCTGTATGTACACTACTAGACAAAGAAAGTCCTTAAATTTGTATGAAAACTTGGCGTGCCAATTTTCAATACAAATATTTAATAAAAATATTACTTACAAACGGAAGGAAACTGTTATAACTTCCTCCAACGTTTTTCGACGAGTTTCTACGGCTAAAACGGCAGATTTAGGTATTTTACAGTAGAGAATAAATGTCCGATCTAATGAATTGACATTCACGGACTAAAAGTGGCGATCCTAAATGAAGTCAATTTGACGTCAGATTGACACGCAAATTCATTCAAAGGCTGTTGTGCTGTGTCTATCTTGATCCATGGTCTGTGGAAATTTGAATTGGAAAGCACGACGCGTCTCTATTTCATCTCAAAGGTGTCTTCAAAAGATATACACTATCTATCACGTATTTACCCCTAACGGGGCAGACTGAGTATTTTGGTCTTGCGGCTCTAAGCAGACAGAGCCCAGGGCCGCAAGGCCCAAAGGCCACTCTTAGCGTGATGGTGGGCGAGAAGGTGGAAACAGGAATCAAAATAGTGATTGGGAAAAATTAGATAACAACGATGTTATATTTTCTCTTTATGTCGCAGTACGAAAAGCTAGTCTCCTTTCTTCTAGCACTTCCCCAGTTCATCTGGACGACCTCCATGTCGTAATACTCGTAGTTCTACTACAGCTAGTCTATTGTTAAAAACATATAGTATCGATGATTTAGTTCGCAAGCTTTATATGTTATTTTGTGATAATATTGTATTAGGCATACTCGTAATATCTTTGTAAACTGACAAAGCCCTTCTGGTGCGTAGGCGACCAATACTGTGTAAATGAGTTTCATTCAGCGTTTCTTCTCAGCAGTGGTCGTTGCGAAATGCTAGTATCGGTAGCTTTAAAAAAAAAATGAACATTACTCATAATGTACATTAAAATTATTGACGTGTAAAAGTGCCTGCAAAGGCCTAATTACTTCTTTAGTTTCTTTTGATAAACGAATGACTTTGGGTCAGCAGCAGCAGGCACCTCTGTGTTGTCTTTAAAAAAATATAGGTACCTACCTTCGACGTAAACCTACGAGAATGCCAGCACTTCCGATGGCAGGGTGTAGTGTGTCGGCGATTCTAAGGAGAGCCACACGACACTTCGTCGAAAGAGTGCATTGCTGTTTGTTGTGAAGCTAAATACTCGTTCTTAGGGTTCCGTACAAAAAATGAAAAACGGAACCCTTACAGGATCGCTCGTGCGTCTGTCTGTCCGTCCGTCTGTCACAGCCAATTTGCTCTGAATCTACTCGACCGAATCAGGTGACAATTGGTAGAATGTTGTAATCCTATGACCCAAACACATATGTGCAAACTAAATTTTTTTTTTAAATAAGGGTCCTTTTCGGGGGACAAATTAGGAAATTGAAAAGAAAGTTTTGCAAACCTTACTGTGCCATATATCAAATGAAAGGGCTCGTTATGAGGATCTCAAATATATTTTTGTTATTATAGTAAAATGAATAGTTATGATTTTATTCATGAAAGAAGACAAAAACTTACCACCCCCCCCCCCCCCCTGATCTCCGAAACTACTACAGAAAAACCTATAAGAATTTAATCAATTGTACGGAACCCTCTCCACGCGAGTTTAACTCGCACTTGGCCGGTTTATTCGTTGTCTGAATCAAATAAAAAGTTAATTTATGTTGGGTTGTGTATCTTCAACAAGTCATTATTAAAAAAAAAACAGACTGATTTTTTTTCAATATTAATTAATGAACTGAAAAGATCCAACAGCAGTATGCCTAGGACGCAACCGGGAACATGGTCGGATGAGCGTGGGTAGGTATATGTTGTTAATGGTAGTAAAATGGCTGGCTAATTTGTCCTTATACTTATTATTTATTTAAAGACAAATCTGAAAAAATAATTAAATTTACAAATTAAAATATAGATTCTAAGAAAGAATCCAATATTTTTCTTCGCTTCACTAACCAGCAAACTTTTTGGAACAATATATGTATAACCAAAATTGATGACTTAAATAACACGATTCCAAGGGAATCTCTAATTATTTCCATAGTTTTGAGACATCATCATTATGCCCTAATGGAGGAAACATACCAACAATAAAAGTACACAACTCTTCAGGCTCCCATAATTTATACAGACGAACGTTTACCGACCTTGTCCGAAATAAGATCGGGTGGCGCAACCTGCGCCCGCGGCTGTGCTGTGTTACATTTTTTTTTTCTTCAAAATACAGTTATTCGATTTACAAATAAAATCGATTGTTTTGCTGTTCGATGTGTTTTCAATGCTAGTTTGGAATTAAAAAAAATACAATAGCCACAGGATTTTTTTAGACGGATCGAAGAGATCTCTTTTGAGATAAGTAGTGTCACTTGTACAACTTTTATGTATTTTGTTACATTTTACATATGTTACATTTTCCATTACATAAATTGGAGAATTAATAAAGAATGCATCCAGTTAAATTCTTACTCAAAAACGATACAGAATATTTCATATTTTTTTTAATTTTTACAAGCTTTTATTTAGTGTCACCTGACCCGTTGTCTGTGTGTCCGTAATCAAATCTTGCAAGCTACATTAGACCCACTTCCCATTATTCGATTGAGCTGAAACTTCACATACTGATGTAAGTTGTGTGACAATGCAATATTGTGGTACCAATGACCTGATCTTATGATGAAGCCGGAAGGTGGCCAGTGGCCACGGCATCTCTGTGATAAACCGACATAACCCCACCGAGTATAATGCCAGACAGAAAATTCAAAGCTTATGTACTTTGTGAGAAGGCTTATTATAGGACCGATGACTATCTTAAAGACGAAAAGGTCTGGCTTGAGCTTGGCGCAGGTCCCTCTTAAAGGTTTGTTTGTTTTAGACATGTCATAATTTAGGTACATTGGTACATACTAAATTTACAAATTGACATTATTTTAAATTTCGTAATTCTTATAATTCAATTTAAATATGACATAACAAACAATGTAATCTCAGTCCATCCATGTAACTAATTTTGAGTTTGTTAGTTGACGTCTTTGGAGAAAACGTGCAGTGCAGTTTGTTGCCGCTTCTTCTGCACTTGCGCCTAGGAAGCGGCGTAAACTTAGGTGTAAGTAACGATTTGACGTCAACATTTGTGCAAAACAAAACAAAGTGACTATTATTGAGAGATATTATAAATATCCTATGATAATAAAGATATTTTGAATTGAATTGAGTTTGGTTGGGCTCAATCGATTCGTCTTGAAGAGCATTTAAAATCTTTTAGTACATTGTATGTATTAGACAAAATAATGTTTTTATTTTTTTAAATCATCATCAGGTCTTTTTTAGTCTCTACTGAGCACGACCCTCTCTGTCCTACCAGAGCCATATATTAGCCAAAGGATTTGGCTTACACTCTTCACGCTGGCCAGACGGGTTGGAGAGGTCTCATTATGTTTATTAGCTTTGTTCAGCTTGTGTTTCCTAAGTCGCCTTCTACGACATATACAGGAAGGCTTGGAGTGGTCCTATTCTACTCTGCCGGGAACCACACGGCGGGCTTTATTTAAATAATTACTTGTTTTTTTCCCTTTAATATTATTAACCACCTAAAAGTTAATATAATAGTAATAGTATAGCCAATCGACTCGAAAGAAGAAGAACCACCTAACCACTAATAATTGCTTATTCATAATTGCTCGTTTGCCCTCTAAAACATAAAAAAAGAGATATATTAACTTAATAATTTTCCTCATCGGGCCACGGTGAATGAATGACGTCAACACCATTGATCATGGAATGACTCACTGATGGTGACGAATTCGGTGATTGCAGTTGTTTAGTTGTAGTTTTTCGTCATCTGACATAGCTTGACGACAAACAATGATGAGAGCCGGGACCAACAACATAACGGCGAGAGGAGCTTGAGAAATTTTAGTGATCACCCATCCAAGTGCGGACCACGATATCAATCAATCAATAGAGAGTATGCATGCATTTTTTTATATTTTTAATCGATAGTTCTCGTCGAGAAATAGCCGCAAAAAATAAATCAGTGCCGCAAGCAAGTAGATTATAACAACTAAAACACGCCATTTTAAAATATGACGACAAAGTCTGCAATATCCGCTAGAGACAGATGCTGTCAACGCATGTTTTTCTTTTTTTGGGTACTTTCAATATTATCAGCCAGTGATGTTTGTTAAACCTCTATATAAAAGTACATACAGAACCTCTATAATATGTAGTACGTACATTCATTTCGAATGTCAAACTACATGGACGGACAGTCCTACCGAACGCATCCGAACTTGTCATTTCCCTTTTGTGAACTTTGCCGTCATTTCCCTTTTGTTTGTCAAAAGTTCCCGCGCAATATTTGCATATTTTCAATAATTTATTTCTTATCCAAATAAGAGTCAGTAAGAAAAATAAGGTAACGTATGTAAAATAAAAATATAAGCCGGATTGGTATTACATGCATATTCCTTATTCCCTCAACTAGAATTGCGTTTCTCTCCAACTAGTGCCAAACTGTACTAGATAATTATTTCATCAACAGGTCTTTTTAGGGTTCCGTACCCAAAGGGTGCAAATGGGACCATAGAAAACGAATTAAAATTTCAATGGGACCTACTGGAAAGTGTACGCTTTCAAATCAAAATAAAATTAACCGTACAGACCAAAGACGGCTAAAGAATTCCGCACATCTTCTTCGAGATCCAGTGACCTATCGATTGCGTCACTTCCGGCGAGTGGGCGCCGCGCCCACGCCGCCGTGAAAGTTCCGCCCACCGCTGGACTTGTATCGAACGGTGACGAGGCCTTGATGTTACGGGCTGGCCCTTTGATTTTACAAGATCGTATCTGCTCGTATGTACTTACTAAGTGGTCCGTGAGAGTATCGTTAATTGGTCTTGATGGTTTGCGAAGACAACTTTTTGATTTAGTGACCCGTTTTTGAAATATTTAACTAATTGTTATTCAAAGGCGCACTGAAATTAGAGACATTATCGATATGGAAAAATAAGCATTCAGAATAAAGGGCTATTTATTTGTTAGAATATAGCGTCCACCTCCCTAAAAGCTATACTGTTAGCTTAAAATATATATATTCAGTTTTGCCTGTCCCGTAATCTGTAGTCATCTTGCAAGCTTTTTTTTAGAAAAAGCAGGAACAATTTGGATGTGGATTCTCATCCGACAGCCGTCCGTTTGTTCTTAGTGCCATTAGTGCTTAGTCCTTTAGTAGCCTCTTACGGCATCCACAGGAACGAATGGAATGGCAAACATGCCGTACAAGTCATCACAAAATAAAATAATGAAGATTGCGACGGTGTCGACACATAAACAAACGCACCTGTTACGGTAACCCACATCAAAACAGATAAGTACTCGTTATAGAGCACGCGCGGTGAGGCAACGCCACGGCATACCGCACGTGCTAAGCTAACAGATAATATTATACTCGTACAAACACTATACTAGTTAGTTCTATATATAGATCGCCGCGAACTTAGATCTCGCGATTACAGTTCCCTAAGTAACACCTAGATGGCGCTATCCAAAGTTATAACGCGCTATGGTTTCGTTTGCTACATAATCGCGGACATTTTTATTAATATTTCAAAAACAACAACCGATTTTGATGCCCAATGAACTTGAAAATTCAATTGATATTTCCTACATGCCTACCAAATTCATCAAAATCGGACCATCGGTTCCTGTTGATGATGATCAATGATATATTATATAAACAAGAGGCAGATATGTTGAAGGCGCGCGCACTGTGAAGACTCGAATACGTCCCAATTGGGAAGTCTTGTAATTAGTCTGCGCCGAGCGCCTCTTCGAGCGTACCGCACCGTAAGCGTGTGTGTTTCGAAAGTGTACCAATTATGACTCTAAAAGTAAACAAAGTACAAGGGATCATTTACCACATGTAAGTATGCAAAAATACTTTGATTATTTAGTATATTTCAATTATTTTTCCAAACAATCTAATAACTGACGCCAAGGCGCAATGTTCACATGAAGAAAGAGAGATTCTAGTTTCGACGCGAGAGTGACAAGGATGCGTGCGCTGCGGACATAGATTAGTTAGTTACTCTATGCACAAGAAACATTTGACGAGGTATCATTAAAAATTATAGCTATCTCTTTCATTCGCATGCTATTTTGTATCTTTTGTTTTACTTATCAGTAAAACTTTTCGATGTGTGTGCAGTTTTATATTGCTCGGAACAGATTTAAAACGCAAATTACTATTAACGTAACATTACTAATTAACGTAACATATCTGTTATATAATATATCATTGATGATGATGAATTTGTTGTTATAGCACCCACAGTAATTCATAATCGGTGATAATGTCAAGAGTCTAGCTATTACGGTTCAAGAGATAGAACCCTGTGACCGACGGACGGACAGACAGCGGAGTCTCAGTAAAGTTCCTTACCCAAAGGGTTCCAAAGCGGAGCTGAGCTGCCTACTGGCGGCACTTGTTTAATAGAGAAGTAGAGCAGTAAGCAAAAGGCATTGTAATTATTTTAGGTATTGTTTATTATTGCCACCCGTTAGAAATATTCCAAGAAAATATATTTATGGGAATATGTTACAGTGTTTGTTCTCATGTTTACGTAGAGTGTATACTATATTTCGCGCAGTTCGTATATGGATCAGTGGAATGGGCGTTAAGTGTGGGAATGGTGTGCCACTATTTTTGACTACTGAGTTCCAACCGTCGCTCTCTTTCTCGGTCTAGCAAATGACGGTTCTGAGCGACAGACAAGGATAGCAGCATGGGAAAATGCTGTTTTGTGCTGACAAATGTGTCCCCAGCCCCACGATTTTGGTAAGCGTGGCCTTTGTATTTGCGGCCATTGGCTCTGTCTTCTTCTTATAACACTGGTGTCAGATTTTTCGAGCTGCCTAGGCTTCTAACGAAGGTCAATATGATGATGAGATGACATACATCACGCGGCGTTATGTATGCAGCGGGAGTCCCCTTAAATTTTTATTTTATTGTAATTCAATTATTTATTTTCAAAGTGAATATACAACTAAATATTCTGTAAATATTTCAAGCGTCTACCTGTTGCCGTAATTAATATCGAGCAAAAAAACGGCAAAAAATCTCTCAATTTTTGAATCGTTATATCTCAGAAACGATGACTCTTAGGAAAAAAAGTATTCAGACATTTTTTATAGATAATTATCTGATCTACAAGTTTTGTCTGAACTAATTTTATGATAAAATTTACCGTTTTGCTGAAAATTGCGAAAAACCCGTTTTTGTGACCTTTGACCCCCAGTAATTTTTTTCCAGGTATCGAATCAATGAGGACTTTTTAGATTTAATTTCTGTTGGTGTTTTGAGCAATCCTCCCAACTTTGAGCTGCGACTGTTTGTAACCTCACTACCATTTTTTGGTCTAATTTGACCGGAGTCTGCGTGCCGTTCGTAGCATGGAAAAGCTAAAGTGCCACTATGTGCACTCAACGGTGCAAATTGCGCACCATTGAACCTGACAAAGACTATTTAATACAAGTCATATCGGCCTTCCCAATTCGCATGAGATAATAAGCAGCTGGCATCTTTCTCTCGGATCAACATAAAAGCTAAATGACTCGTGTTGCCTGTTTATTATTCTTTCATTAGCCATATTGTTTTCGATTCTTTGCCAGACATTTTTGCTTAGCAACGCTCTTTTCATTAATCAGATAAAACAATAGCGTGATATAAAGTTGGCATATCTGCCGGGGAACGCGCAATTTGGTAAAAATCTGCGGAAGAAGTCGTAAGGCTTTGTCGGAAGCAAAAAATATGCGATGTTACAAATTGGCATGATAATAATTAAATGGCCGCATGGCATGTACTTTCTTTAGACTTGTGTGACTATTACTACCTTTCTGTAGACTTGTTATAACATATGTATAGGACATAACTGATCCCTTTTTAGGGTTCCGTACCCAAAGTGTGCCAACAGGACCCTATTACTGAGACTCCGCTCTCTGTACGACTGTCTGCGTCGGTCACAGGGCTCTATCTCTTGAACTGTAATAGCTAGTTATTACTAAAATTCAAGTGTCTTAGACTCTTGAATTTTTTTACCGATTATGTATTACTGTGGCCGTTATAATAACAAATACTAAATAATATAAGCTAAAGTTAAAAATTAAAGGGGGTCGTCATACTAGAAACGTGTTTTTTAGGGTTCCGTACCTCAAAAGGAAAAAACGGAACCCTTATAGGATCACTTTGTTGTCCGTCTGTCCGTCCGTCCGTCCGTCTGTCAAGACCCTTTTTCTCAGGAACGCGTGGAGGTATGAAGCTGAAATTTATATCAATTACTCAGGTCTACTGTCCCTTGAAGCTGTGAAAAAATCAAACTTCTAAGCCAACGCAATCAAAAGATACAGCCGTTTATGCCGCAAATTTTCGACACTTGCAAGGGAATCAAAACCTACAGGGTGCTTCCCGTGAACTCAGAATCTTGAAATTTGGTACGAAGCAACGTCTTATAGCATAGATAAAGGAAAAATTACGAAAACCATAAATTTTTAGTTACATCACATAATATATTTTTTTTTAATAATTTTAAACTTACTACCCATTTCCCCATAAACGCGTAGAGGTATTAAATTGGAATTCATACCAAATACTAAACCATGCAGGTTTGTACGGAACCCTCGGTGCGCGAGTCCGACTCGCACTTGGCCGGTTTTTTTTCAGCGTTTTAAAACATTGTACGGAACGGACGGAACAGAACCCTTCATGGAGGTGTCCGGCTCGTTCGGTTGACCGGTTCTTTTAATTACTCACCAATTTTTCTGAATTTTCATCACACTTTTCATGGTAAAGAATAAACAATGAAAAATTGTAGGTATCTTAGGCCCGTTTGACTTATACAAATTGATTAAAAAGTTACTAAATCAAGTCGGTTCACACTGGAAATCAAACCCAGAGGACCTACGAGTGACGGACGAGCGTGTTAAATTGTACGCCAGTTATTCAAGTGGAAAATTGACATACCCTTGCGAAGCCGGGGCGGGACGTCTCTTTAAAATAAATATAAAGAAATTTCAGTAATCTTGAAAACACGATATTTAAACGAGCTTTTCAGTCAAGAAAGATACCGCGCCTTCCTTATCCCAGCTCATTCCCGGGACCTCAACTTATGTAAGGGGCTCCACCGAGTCGCAGACCGAAGGCAGACGGCGCCACCAAGACTGGCGCCGAGAGAGAGACGGCGTCAAAGTAGCGCTGTCTCGCTTGCTCGCGGATTGTTGGCGCCCAACATGGTGCGGTGTAGTTTGCGAATTCTAAATGATAATGGTCGGATATTGTTTATGCAAATAAACAGGTTAGGAAGTGTTTTAAATGAGAAAGTTCTGGGATGTTAATGTAGGATTGATGAGGTAGATCCCAAGTAGACTGAATTGATAAAAAAAACGTCGGATGGTAATGTAGGAGAGATGAGGTCGCATCCAAGTTATTTCCAGTGGATTGATAAAATTGTTTTATTTCTAGCGTGTAAAGATATCTAATGACTATTACCGAATAAGTCGAGTCTTTTAAAATCGATTCAAGATCTACTATTATTGCAGATTTACCATCAAATCTTCCAAATTAAATAACAATTACACTAGTCAAGATTTCGTTCACAACTATTATCTTAAATCTAACATTTCAGAACCATTTTCAAACATTTTAGATAGGTACCAAAAAGAATACACACTCGTTTTTTAGGGTTCCGTAACCGAAGGGTGCAAACGGGACCCTATTACTGAGACTCCGCTGTCTGTCCGTCTGTCTCTCCGTCTGTCTGTCTGTTCGTCAGTCACAGGGCTCTATCTCTTGAACCGTAATAGCTAGACACTTGAAATTTTCACCGATTATGTATTACTGTGGCGGATATAACAACAAATACTAAAAATTGAAAATAGTTAAAAATTAAAGGGGGTCCTCATACAAGAAACGTGTTTCTTCAGCGTTTTAAAACATTGTACGGTGGTACGGAACCCTTCATGTACGAGTCCGACTCGCACTTGCCCGTTTATTTCTAAAAAGTGCTAAGACGAGTGTGTATTATTTTCTATATATTTTTTGCTCGACAGATGTTTATATTTTTGTCGTAAGACAGGAATAGTTTCTTGTGAATTTGGTAAGATTGTTTTAAGTAACAAATTGTATTAAGCCTGATGCCAAAAATAAATGAACAGACAGCCCGTTACCAAGTTTTGGCGCCCAACGTGGTATCGGATGGTTGCGATTATGTCGAGCTATTTTTCAACCAATTTGGAAGATATTAGTTTCGAAAGTAATCTTATTCTTCGGAGATTTTTTACATTTGATATTTGTTTATAACGTAACGTAGTAATGTCATCAATAATATATTTTCGACGAAATGTTGAATAATTCTACCGTTTTTTAATATTTTATTTTTTTGTCCATCAGGTATATGAACTGCAATGTGAATGAACACACGCCCACGAGTGCCTTACAAACGAAGTGCCTTCAACAAACAAACGAACGAAGAAACGACTACGAATATTTCATACGGTAAGTTTTATAACTCCCTTTCTTTACAGCCTGTATCAATCTATTGCTGGACCAAAGGCCTCTCCTAACGGAGGGAGGACTTGCCCATGATCACCATAGTGATGTGCCGTCCCTGGAAACCCCGGTATTATTCCCGTAAACATTCCCAGCAAATGCCTGAAAATGGAAATGTGGGAAAATTCCAGTAAATTTGAAATATTTCCAGCGGCATATCATAGTTAGTGATCGCAGTAGATGGTATAAAGTCTTTGCATAGAGGACGTTGCTGCCCCTTCTCTGTAACCTATAGTTAGTCGCCTCGTACGATACCCGTGTGTGAAATAAGGGGTGGTGGGAAATCGTATTCTAGTCTATCGTCACCACACGTATATACAAATCGCAAGACTGCTCAAATCTGAATTGCAAATTCGAGAATTGAAAACAAAAGATCTGCGGCCGTATCACCTGAACCTGTGCCTCACAGTTTTTGCCTTAACTACTTTTCGATACCTAAACGGGGAGTGGTGAGTAGTATAATATTGGGAAGTCTAAATCACTCCTGTTCTTCAGACTCACACTTCAATGTGTTCGTCTTCATCACATTCGTGACTTAGACTTCCCAATATCATACATTTAACCATTTCGATACAGTTGCTTGTTTCCACAGTTCGTATTTCAGTCTTACACTTCAGACAGGACAGGGCTTCTATATTTACATCCATTTGGGCTTCCAGTCGCATTTTATGTCGATGAGCATTTCTGGAAACGAATCTTCCACTTCAGTCAGGTCTACTTCTTTTCCATCTATTCGGATAACTTCCAATCGAATTTTAGACCATAATGTAGTGTATTTTTGCGAAGGTATTAGAATAGCATCATATTGCTCATAATTTATAATTTTAACTATGTGAAGACCAAGTAGTTTCTCAGAAGTAATTATTATATCAACGTAGTCTCCAATATTCAAAGATGTGTCAACTGATCTGGTGATAATCATTTTCACATTGCGAATGCCACATATTTTTCTCTTATACATGATAACTATATCCACGTGATCTCCAATATTTAATGACATGTCAACTGTTTCGATGAACAGGTAAATATTTTGAAATAGCTTATACCCTGTTTACAGAACTACTTTACAATAACTGATCAAAATTGAAATTGAATCACTTACTTATATCATGTCACTCAGGTATAAGAGCTTCCAACATTAAGCATTCACAGAGTCAGTTCGTTTTAAATATATATATAAATCGTTGCTTTACAAATTAAAAACATTCAACCAAAAACAGCCTTAGCGGTTAAAAGGATGAAATTCGTTAAACAATCTCAAACTTTACAATTGAGTCGAATATGTCCAGATGAAAAAGTAGATGTTTTTCGACATTGTGACCTTCTACCTAATACTATTCGATGTATTATTTGCGGTCCCTCGAATTGTGGTAAAACTAATGTAGTCATAGGTCTTCTATTACATGAAAATGGTTTACGTTTCAAAAACGTTTATCTTTATTCAAAAACATTGTATCAACCAAAATATGTGTTTTTAGAAAATGTTCTTAATTTAGTGCCAGATGTAACGTTTGCAAAATATAAAGATAATGAACTTATTTTAAGTCCTCACGATGCAAAACCACACTCCATAATAATATTCGATGACGTCGCATGTGAAAACCAGTCCAATATGAGGGATTATTTCGCAATGGGTAGACATAAATTTATTGACTGTTTTTATTTGAATCAAACGTACAGCAAGATACCTAAACAGCTAGTAAGAGACAATGCAAATCTTTTAATATTATTCAAACAAGATGATGTGAACCTCCATCATGTTTATGATGAACACGTTAATACCGACATGTCGTGGTCAGAATTTCGAGAAATGTGTTCAAAAGTATGGAGCGAACCCTATAACTATTTGGTAATCAATAAAGATTGTTTAAAGAACAAAGGCTGTTACAGGAAGAATTTTGATACTTTTATTTTGTTTGACGAGGATAAAAATACGAGCATATAAGAAGATTTATTCGATATTCATCTTCAGTCAAACTATTACCGTATTAAGCAAATAACGTATATTCATCAAGTTTAATATGGAAAAAGAGTTAAAGACTCAGATAGTTAAAATAGCAAAATCTGTTAAAAAGAAAATCAAAGATATGAAAACTATGGAATCCTACAGTGAAAATGTTTTAAATACAGTTTTTAGACCTGTTACTGACCCAATTCATCAATTGATTACGGATCGAAGCAGTAAAATTAAATCAATAGAAGAAAAGGATGACCTCATAAAAAAATATTGTGCAAAAGAGCAAATTCAATCACCTAAATCGTATTTCAACAAAACTCTTAAGCACAATATTTCCCCACAAAATTATGCTGAAGATGATTCTGATGAAGATAATAGTTTAGAAAAATCAGGCGACTCTACTAATACGAATATTAATACCAGTGATTCATCGTTTAAAACTATTGAGTCAATACCTAGCCCTAGTCATAATACTTCGTCCTGGTCACTTTCCTCCGAAATATTTAATGATGTACCTTTTGGTGTTAGACAAGAACGAGGTAAATTAATGTTGGGTTCAGCACGTGTGCATATAAATGATCAAAATATTATATCTGTAGCTGGACATGATTATCAATTAACGTCAGGGTTGCAGGAGTTATTGTTAAAAAAAATACCTAATTTAGAACTGGTGACTGAAAATGATTGTCAAGAATATAAAACCATGTTAATAGCTACTAATGCTCACCGGCGAGACTTTGATCCTAGTAAACCAATTAAATCTAATAAAGGACGGAAGTATTTGAACATCATTAAACCACTTTTTAGACTGCGAAAGCCTTCGTCATCGTCTGTCAGTAATACTGATGATAATATAGCAGGAGAAGGTTTGATACTTAAAAAGAAATTTAAGAAAAATACTGATTACATTTACTGGGATGATCCTAACGAACTAGTAGAAAGGCTGAAATTATTAATTGCGTCTAAAGATGCAGGCAACACTGGTCTTGATAATGAAATAATTTCAATCATAGAAGAACTACGTGAAAATGGTAGTATAAATTAATAAGTGCATATCTTATTTACTTCATTAATTATTTCACTGCGGCTGACTTCAATCCAAAATGAATGTTGATAAATTCGGGCACCATGTTCATAAAAGACTACGTTTGACAGAAATACTACATTGTCCCAGTAATCACCTAGTTAGATCGGAAACCGGAGATTTTGATTTACAATCATCTCGATTGAAAGGAGTTCAAGAACCTGTTGCACATGATGATGCGGTGAACAAAAAATATGTTGATAAAAAGATCCTTGATGAAATAACCGCTCTTAGAAAGTTAATAAAAGATGATGTGATAAATAACCTTATTCAGTTCGAAAAAAAATTTTATACTAAAGACTACATCGATAAAATTACTAAACTACAAAATGGTAAAACAGCAAGTGGTAAATGAAATTCATAGATCAGCACGCAGAAATTTTGATCGTCGTAATGTGATCTTGAAAGGAATAGACGACTTATGGCAAGCGGACCTGATTGATATTCAATCATTAAAAAAGTACAATAATAGATACGGTTACATTTTAACTGTCATTGATGGTTTCTCAAAATATGCCTGGATGATTCCTTTGAAAACTAAATCAAAAAAGGAGGTGCTTAATGCATTTACTCAAATTATAAGGGAAAGTGGACGTTTCCCTAAAAACCTACAAACTGACAGAGGCACTGAGTTTTATAACGATGTATTTAATAGACAAATGCAGTTTATGAAGATTAACCACTATTCATCGTATTCAACAAAAAAAGCTTCAATTGTAGAAAGGTTAATCAAAACATTGAAGATTAAGTTATATAAATGTTTCAGTTATAATGGTAACTATAAATGGATAGGAAAAACTTTAAATGACGTTTTGTTTTCATATAACAATCAAAAACATAGCGTTACAAAGTTTAAACCAGTAGATGTAAATACAAAAAATGAAAACCTAGTAAAAGATAACATTAAGGAATTCCAAAGGAAACGGTGTAAATTTATCAAAAATAAATTTAAAATAGGTGACCACGTTAGAATAAGTAAATATAAGAGTAATTTTGCAAAAGGTTATACACCTAATTGGTCTACGGAAATTTTTACTATTAAAACGGTTAATAATACTAAACCTGTTACATATTTAATACAAGATCAACGAAAACAAAATATATTGGGTTCATTCTATCGAGAAGAGTTACAAAAAACTAAGTATCCGAATATATACTTAATTGAAAAAATTATAAGGAAAAAAGGCAATAAATTGTTTGTCAAATGGTTAGGACTTCCTGACGAAGAAAACAGTTGGGTAGATAGAAAGTCTATCGTATCATAGCACATATAAGTTCAAGCATCGTATATTTTGTTCATTATATTATAAGAAATGAATGGAGGTGGACTTGTTAATAATTTGATAAACAATACCCCGTTTGAGCTTCACTTGCCAGGTTACAACTATTGCGGACCAGGCACCAGGTTGCAAGAAAGGTTATTGAGAGGTGATAAAGGTGTCAACAAATTAGACGAAGCTTGTAAATACCACGATATTGCATACAACAACCCAAGTCTCTCCGTTCGTCATAAAGCAGATTTACAACTGATGAAAATGGCTAAGAAGCGATTGCATTCTAAAGACGCTGGCAAAGGAGAAAAGTTAGCATCTTGGATAGTTAACAAAGTTATGAAAGCAAAATTAAAAACAGGTGCCGGGATAAAACAATTTAAAACCATTGTATCAAAAATACGTTCACAAATAAAAAAACTGAAATCAAAGGATAATAAAACTGCTATTAAGTATGCTTATGAGGCAGCAAAAAAATTGTTTCCTAAGACATGCCACGTTCGTTTACCGAGAATAATACCAATTCCTAAAACAGGAGGGATTTTACCTTTGATACCAATTTTTGCGGGTTTATCGGCACTAGGCGCTTTAGCAGGAGGTGCTGCTGGTATAGCTAAAACTATAAATGATTGTAAAACTGCTCAACAGAATTTACATGAATCTGAACGTCATAACAAAGCTATGGAGGCTATTGCAATAGGAAAAGGATTTTATCTTAAACCATATAAAAAAGGAAGTGGGTTGTTTTTGAAATCTACAAAAAACTAATAAGCAGGCTACCCAAACGTGCTCTTACAAATATCGATATTATTAAATACACTAAAAATATTCCATATTTTCGAGGTGTATATATGAGGGATAGATTGCCACGTAAACCACAACCCATAGAGTGTGGTATATTAAACTTAGACAGTTATAAGAATAACGGAACACACTGGGTAGCCTTTGCTAAAATAAATAATTATTGTGAATATTTCGATAGTTTTGGTAACTTAAGACCGCCCAAAGAATTGGTAAAATATTTAAATGTTAGTGATATACATTATAATTATACTAGATTTCAAAACTTTGATACTGTAAATTGTGGTCATTTATGTATAAAATTTTTGCAAGACTTTTGGTGTAACAATATTATATAATAGTTATTACGTTTGAATAAAACATCATTCTAAAAATGTCTTTCACTCTGTCCATAACTGGAAACAGCTCACTACTAACATCGAACTATTCCCCTCCACTGGAACTTGATGGTCAATATGAGTGCTCTCTTTTACACTTCTCTGCATTTAATTCTATACCAAATATTACAAATAATAATAATAAATTTTATTATGGCGTTGACGAAGTTGTTGAAATTCCTGAGGGAGCATATGAACTCCTAGACATCTGTGAGTTCTTACAATCAAAAGTAAACAATTGTGTTTTAAAGTTATTGTGCAACAATAACACCTTGAGGCTTTCGATATTCTGCTCTAAAGAAATTCATTTTGAAAAACCAAATTCTATTGGACCTCTACTAGGATATGGAAAAACTTTCATGATGAGGGATAAATGGTACAAATCCCCACTACCAGTGAACATTCTTCCTACAACCGTGGTGCGGGTTGAATGTGATATTACCGGAGGTTCCTACATTAATGGAAAATCAAGTCATATAATTCACGAATTCGCATTGAATGTTCCTCCTGGCTACAGAATAATAGAAGTTCCAAAAAATACCATATATTTTCCGGTGAACAGAAGCACGGTGAATAGTATAAATATAAGAATATTGGACATAAAAAACAATTTAATAAATTTTCGCGGAGAGGAAGTACAATTGTACTTACATTTGAAGAAAATATGATTGACTACAATAAATACACAACTACATCTTTTCGAAAGATTAGTACTCATCAAGCAATCAAGAAGACCACACATACTCGTGGTAAAAAAAAGAAATTAACCTCTACTAATATACATTTTCTCAAATCGATCGGATTACTATAATGAGTATTTTAAATATAACTAACCCACCCGCTTATGATAACTCCATAGACGGTATAGAAATTCATTCTTACAAGCCCTATACCACTACTTTCAATATAAATGATGAAATTCGGATACCTATAAACCAACAAGATTTATATGTGCTTCCATGTTCAAGTACCTTGTATGTTGAAGCTGTGGTAAATGTTATCAATGTTGAGAAGAAAGAAACAGTTAAAACCGTACATTTTACCAACAACCCCCTTCTATTCCTTTTTCAAGATATAAGATATGAATTGAACGGTATTGAAATAGACAAAGTGAAGAATGCTGGTATAACTACTACTATGAAAGCACTGGTGTCTATGAACGCAGACGAGGCGAAGGTATCCAAAGTGTGGGGTTGGGATATACAAGGTACAAAAAATGAAATTGCAGGTCATTTTGCTGCGTCAATACCTCTCAGCAATATATTAGGTTTTGCAGAAGATTATAAAAAAATTATTGTCAATTGCAAACACGAACTTGTGTTGCTACGAAGTAATACTAACCTTAATGCTTTAAAGCTAAACACTGGCGAAAGAGTTGAAAGTATTGACATAAAAAAGATTGTATGGCGAGTTCCTCACGTTAAAGTATCAGATAGAGAAAGAATTAATTTACTTAAAATACTTGAAAAAGATAGACCCATTCAATTAGTGTATAGAAACTGGGACCTTTATGAGTACCCTTTGTTACCAAAGACTACAAAACACACTTGGTCAATTAAAACTTCGTCACAAATTGAAAAACCGAGATATGTCATTTTAGGTTTACAAACAAACAGAAAGAACAACGTTATGAACGATATGTCTCAGTTCGATCACTGCAATGTTCGAGATGTTAAAGTTTTTTTAAACTCTACATATTACCCGTACGAAAGTTACAACACCAACTTTTCATATCATAACTATGCTTTAATATACGAGCAATATGTAAATTTTCAGCAGTCTTATTACAACCGCCCATGCAACGCATTGTTGACTGCACAAGAGTTTAAAAATTTTGCACCATTATTCGTGATAGACTGTTCTAGACAAAACGATAATATTAAATCAGGACCGGTGATCAACATTCGCCTCGAACTAGAGTGTGACAAAGTGATACCAGATCAGACATCAGCATATTGTCTAATTTTGAATGACTGCATAGTCGAATACAGACCTCTGAGTAACATTGTTCGTAAAATATCATGAACTCGATTATTTTCGTTGATGTGCAAGGATTTAAGGATCGCAGTAATAAATTTATAATCAAAGAGTTTGCATTATCTACTAAGGATTTCACTCAAGTTTTTCTAATTAAACCTCCATATGCATATACTACATTATCTCCGGAAGAAAAGAAGACTGTTCGATACCTCGAGCGACAGAGAGGAATCACTTGGAGTGAAGGTCACATTGACTATAGAGAATTTAAGAGAATTATTGTACCAATCATGCAAAATAAAATTATTATAATGAAAGGTCTTGAAAAACAGAAATGGATTAGAGAATTATGTGATGGAAGTAATTTGATTGACATAGAAAATCGAGGGAGTCCTACATTTTCGACCTTATATGAAAACTACTGTAAAAATGAATGTAGCTTTAATTGTTTAAGTCATAAGAACTTTTGTGCGCTAAAAAATGTTATTTGTATAAAGAAATGGTATTTAGACAATATTTCGTAGTGTAAATAAATATTATAAGATGGAAACAATATATTTTCTTTTATTTATTCATATCCTTGGTTAGTTTAAACCTATTATAGCATATTCGGTTATAAAAAAAAAAATAAAAAAAATCTTAGGTATTCTATTTATTATTTATCTCTTAAAAATAATTAACATACTTATAAGGTTTACTTACACGCTAAACAGAAAAAATATACAATCATTAAAAAATACACTTAAAAATTATCAGCACATAGTTTTTTCGATATTGTCCTAACAAGTGACTCCGTGAGGTCTAACACTTCATCACACTGATCTTGTACCACATACTGCGCGCTGACAACATCGTTGATACCCGAGCTTGACGCACTAGCTGGTTCACGAGCCAAGTCCACTATCTTTATTTGAATTAATTTTAACCCCTTTTGCTGCTTGCTGATGATGAAGGACTTCGACGAGAGTTTAGTCCTTTTTCTAGACACATCTTGCTTTCTCCTCTCTTGTCTTTCGCGCTCTTGTGCAAATAGCTCTATTTCTTGTGTTAAGTTTTCATAAGGATCTTGTGCGTACTGTGAAAACATAACATTTGTGTTGTCTTCCATTTTCTGCAACAAAGAAATAATTAAATTTAGTATAAATAGTTTATATCAATAATTAATAAATTGATTACAGTGTACATTTACAAAACTATATATACTCACTTGGTGATTATGAAGTAATTAGTGCAGCTAACTATTGTCCAGCTCCCAATATCGTTACTTGCGAAGTGATATTATTCGTGCTCAAATTAGGTGTTTAAATATTATTTTCAACACAGTCAGCAATTCATAGGTCTTTCAACCTAAAATTTGTCCGTACATGTTTTTAAGTTGACCTGAATTGAGCACGTTTGTACTTAGACTTTCCTTCACGTGTAACAACTTTTTAATTCTCCAAACTAAACAGATTTAATTTATTTAACTGTGTAAGTTTTTAGTTATCAAATTTATTTTTCTACCGACTATTATCTTATTATTACAGCACATAAGCAAATAAGTAAGGCTGCGTCGTCGCATGGCTTTACAATAAAAGCGTATAAATCATAAAGAATAGATGGTATTTTTAAGGACAGCTTCAATTTTCTTTTCGTCCTGAAAACGAATACTTAAGGCCGTACTTGAATTTTCCGGGTCCAGTGCTGCCCCCATTTTAAATAAATCATTTCAAAGAAAACGGAGACATCATTTAAAATTTTGCAACTACCAAGTCCTAGATAACCCTTCAAAGTATTTTATGAACTACTGTTTACAGTTTAAAGTGAGAACGTTAAGCTTTACTACGCACATTTGCGAAAAACGGCCACTTTTAGCAAATGTGCGTAGTAAAGCTTAACGTTCTCACTTTAAACTGTAAACAGTAGTTCATAAAATACTTTGAAGGGTTATCTAGGCCTTGGTAGTTGCAAAATTTTAAATGATGTCTCCGTTTTCTTTGAAATGATTTATTTAAAATGGAGGCAGCACTGGTCCCCGGAAAATTTAGGTACGGCCTTAAGCTATAACCTTAAAAATGCAAAAGAATAGTTTATGATTACTAAAAGTGTGTAGATAACAGGTAGATAATTATGTCCTAAATCCTATGTGAACTCAAATAAATAACATAAAAATGCAAAAATAGTAGTAGCTTTTTCTGTAAATTATGGTAAGGCCAATGTCTTACTATAAATTAATAAATATCTCGGCTGTTATCTAGATAAAAGTCGCCTAATAAAATTGGCATGTTGAATACAAACATGTTGGTCACTAACAAAAAAAGCTTAACATCAAAAACATAAAACATAAAAATAGCCTCTGTCATATGACTCGATCCAAAGTCCTATCATGCAATAAGTTATTTATTCTTTTGTATTAACTAGTCCACCACAAAATGTTATGAGAAGGCTGTGAATAAAGCAACTTCCTACTTATAATGAAAACATTAACTTGATCTCTCACACAAAGTAAATTCAGGTGACAGTTTCCGTCGATCGGTTATTATCAGATCAGCTCAGTGACCGGTTATCTCTGTCTCTTTTTTATCCTTGTTATTAAGCTGACATAGAAAAATGAGAACATTTTTCATATTAATCTGAGGCGTTAAAGATTACATTTCTATTAATGGAATATATGTTCTATTTAAATATGTGTGAGTGAATTGTGTGGCAGACGAGTGGAAGCGATTATAATCTTTAAGCTATAAATGGACTTTGCAACCGACTGTACCTCAATTTTTTACTTTTTCTTATTTTTAGTATTTTTTGTAATAACGGTTACAGTAATACAAAATCGGTGAAAATTCCAAGTATATAGTTAATGTCATGATAAAGTTTAAGTTTTAGTTAAGTTTAAGTTTACGATGAAAAAAAAAAAAACATGATTTTTGTATGACAGTACCTATCTTTTAATTTTAATATATATAAATAGTTAGAGTTACAGGTTTGGAGTCTTCAGACTCTTCTTCATCAGAGTCCATATCCGATGATTCTGATCTGAAAACGAGATAAGAAAAATTAGAGCTACGAATAATTTCTTATTTAAAGATAGTTCGTTAAGGATTAAATAAATAAATATATACGGACAAATGTCATAACATACATATATAATAACATATGTAGATAAACTCCTAAGAACTCAGTCAATCTAAAAAAGAACATATTCCATCCTAACCTAACCGGGGATCGAACCCAGGACTTCCGGTGTGACAGTCTAGCATGATGACTACTAAACCACAGACACCTCCAGAGGTCGTCAATTAGAGTGTAAGTAAGGTTAGGTCTGTGTGACTCTTCGTTTAGGTATAATATACCTACATCATTACTATGCGCACGGCGACCACTCCAAGTGGTAAATTTATTTATGCAAATCGTTTGTCTAGAGTAATAAGAATGAAATGGACTTGCAATGGTTTCTAGGTATCTAAACGAAAAGGTGCTGAGTTCTGACATAAGCTAAATTAAACTTTATTGCTAACCACAGTGAGAAGATATTTCTTTAAATTTCTTTGCTGAGTGAGACTTTTGTACGTGAGTACTTGTACTTTTTTTGTGGTATGGTTAGTTCAATTATAACATAAAAAATAGGTAACAATTTCGTATTATGAGAAAATAAATGCAGTAACTATTTACATTTATGTTAATACATACTTCTCTTCGTCTGACTCTTCAGAGTCCGATATCAGTATCGACTCCGGTTCCGATGATTTAGATCTGAAAACGAGATAAGAAAAATTTGAACTATGAATGATTTCTTTTATTTAAAGATAGTTCGTCAAGTTTTAATTAAATTTAAATAAATAAATATATACGGTTAACTGTCACAGATTGAGATATCCCCAAAGTAAGAGCGAGACTTGAGTTATGAGGTACTATGTCAATAATACTATGCATATTATTACATATCTAGATAAACTTTCAAGACCTCAGTCAATCCGAAAAGAAGATCATTATCCTTAAACCCTTCATCCGATCTTCATTCAAATTATAAGAAAATAATTAAAAAAAAGTTATATGAGCATGCAAATGTATTAATTAATATTTAAGCTGCAGTTGTCTGTTGAGAAATTCGGTCTCCAGCTTCAAGATATTTTCTCTGATCTTAAAAAAATACATGGGACTTGCCTTGCAATGCATTCTTTAAAACGAAACATATATTTTTTAAATCGGTTTATATTTGACGGAGTTATGAGGTAACGATGGGGTAGACTAATCTAATTCGTTGACGTTGTCTTATTTATTCACAAAGTTTGAAGGTTAGAATTCACAAATCATCATACAAAATCACATTCAAACTTAGATTAGCTAAGAAAGAGGTACGTACCTTATTCCTAAAGGACCTATCTCTTCTCCCGTCTCTTCTCCCGTCTCAAAACCCACATTTCTTTTTTTTGTCATATAATTATAATTTGAATCATCACTTTCATAGCCCGACCTGTAATTAAACACACAAAAACTTCATTTTAAGAATAGTAGAAGCATTGTTTTATTCGACTGCCTTATGGCAGATGATCTGGTTAACGAAAAGAAAATTCATACTCATGAGTATGAATTTTCTTTTCGTATAAATAAATCCACTGTTACATTACTTCATAATTATTAAATAAATAAATATAGTAGGTATGGGCGTGTGATAAAGATAATACTTACATTTTTCAAGAAGATGGCAGAAGCACAAACAGGACAATGATTGTGGTGGTATGAGTATAACTATAACACCTTAGAAGTAGCCGGATAAAATATGTCGTGCTAGCAAATCATTACAATTTATTTAAATTGAATCTTAAGTCCATGCATTTCGGTTGATTACACCATAATTTACAAAAAGGTATAAAATATTCAAAGTTAGCAAAACCATATTACAACCATTTCCTGAAAGTTTAGTAGCAGTAGAATCATATGTCAAAGACTACCGTGTAATCGTTATTGCGGGAATGAAATTTCAAAGCTATCCGACAATTAACATGTATTCCGCAAACAAATATTATTAGGTATGTCATAAGTATATAATAAGAGCTCCTCTACACGATGTATATAAATTAGTATAGTTAAAAATAATCCTTGAGTTATTTGTTGGATTCGAAAGAGTTTTTTTTTTTTTTCTTGCTTGGTTTAACCTGAGTTATGTCTTAGTATAATGATTTTTTTGATGAACACACACGTAGCATGTACAATACCTACGTGATCCGATGTAACGTTTCATTATAAATACGGTATGCTTTGATACAAACGCTTGTATCAAAAAAGGTTTGCGAACGGCTATGATGATTACGTACCTTATTACAGCAACCGTATGCTTGTTTGCTATTCATATGAATCCATTATAACGTGTGAATGGGCATTTAGCTTATACGTGACGTTGTTTGTTCGTTGATTCGCATCATGACGTGACTATGACGCGAATTCGCTCACATATACAATTTTATTTTATGCATTTGGTGCAAGGGAATACATGACTTATGTTTATTATGTTTCACAACAGATATCGAGTTTGCAATTGCGTTCATAAAGTAGTTTTTCTGCATCGCGATATTAAAGTTTTTGTGTTTCGTGAACATATATACAAAATTTTCGACGATAGTAAATGGGACTCTTAGTAACGATGCTTTGTATCTGTGGTGTTACGACACATTGGGGCACAGTTTACATTGCTGAGCGAACAGAGCGGGTGAATGTTGCTAACGGTTGGACCTGCCCCCAATCAGGACCTTCCATTGCGACCTCTTCCCTTCCCAAAATATGACTCGCCCTTTACCAACAAAACGGGAAGCGCGCTTAAGAGCCTCTCCTTCGAAACCGAAGTCCTATATTCAACCTCGAGGAGGGCTCGAAAAGCGCGCGCCCGTTTTGCTCTTTTAAAGCATTCACAGTTCGATTGTTTTTAATTTTTTTTTTTTGTTTCGTGTACTATTTTAAATAAAATAAATCATCGAAAATAACTATAATTCTAAAATCTTCTCGAGAATTATTTAGTGTTCGGTACATTATGTTACACAAGAATTGATTTATTCTGATTTATGAGCTAATCCGATCACAGTTTTCATCAGTTATTTTTAGGACTGATGGAAACAAGCAACTGTATCGAAATGGTTAAATGTATGATATTGGGAAGTCTAAGTCACGAATGTGATGAAGACGAACACATTGAAGTGTGAGTCTGAAGAACAGGAGTGATTTAGACTTCCCAATATTATACTACTGTGGTGACACAGGCCTGCCTATACTGAATCGGATTTCTTTCGGCATTTCTTCCCAGCAGTGGTCGTTCCGAAATGCTAGTAGTTTGTAGATGTTGCGCTAAAAATAATTTTAAAATGGATTAAAAATGACCTTCAATATTATGTAAGTGATATATTTATCCTACATTGCATAAAAATCGACTTTGACTTGGCCAAGTATAGCTTGGAAGCAGTTTTTCATGCTTTCTGTTGATGGATGCAAAACAAAGTGACTATTATTAAGAGATATTATAAATATCCTATGATAATAAAGATATTTTGAATTGAATTGGATGTGTTATACACGTGAAGATATCGAAACCTAACTTTTCGTAGCAGTTACAAATCATAAAACATTTGTCACCGCGACCTCTCACCAATATCAATCAATCGACGAGCTATATTTTTTACAAAGCCCCCCACTGGGACGACCCGCGGCGCTTGCATAGAAATCGCATTTCTCTGCTTTTCTTCCGCCTTACCAAGGAAGACCCGCCCGTAGGGAAATTTTCATACATCAATTTACAATTCTTGCATGTTGTTTTTGTTTATTCTACTGAATTGACTTAGGTAGACTTAAAAGGTCCTCGGAAACTGAATCAGCTGAAGAAGAACATAAATGCTGTTCTATTATTTTAGACCTAGGTAGGCCTCGTTTCTACTTCTGCAATTTATCATCACGATCCTACATAACTAACTGCAATTACTCTGATGGGTTTAAATGTTGTCTGGCCATCTTCTCTTTAGCCGTCCTCTACGTCGGTGTTCTTCTGAAAGACATAACGTTCATCGTCCATACCAGATGTTTTTCTTCCTGCGCAATAATGCGAATTATGTGAATAGGCGATGCGGTTGGGAACCCATCACTGTTGCGATTCCTTTTGCCACCTTCTCTCCCGCCATATCGCTAGAGGTGGACTTCGTGTCTTGTGGCCCTGGGCTCTGTCTCATAATAGCCGTAAGACCCAAAACATTATGTCTGCCCTATTAGGGATAAAGACGTGATAGTATGTACGTACTTTGTTATTGTTATTATTTCGTAATTTTTATCTTTTGCATCAGAATTTCGAAGGCAACAAAGCTTTTGTATTAAAATCACGTTTCGTAACGTCACAAGTGGCATGTTTATTTATATGGACGATTTAATTGAGCGTGTCGGTGCTTTCAATAAACATTGCATCGGGAATTTGAATTGGAGCACTCAGTTTAAAGTCCTCGACGTCAACTGGGATAATATTTGTAGAAATAACAGCGCGAAAATTTAGAGCGATAGTACGGAAGGCAGTTTTAATACCTAGCAAGTGGACAATTGTAGAAAGAAAATAAATATACATTAAAATTTGGCTAAAATACTGTACGTAAAATATGGCCGCCACTTTTAACGCCAAAACTATTTTAGCGACAAGCCTAAATATCTTTACCATAATTGAAGCACTTAGTTTAAAGTCCTTACAACATCAATGTAGAATGTTTGTAGAAATAACAGTGAGAAAATTTAAAATGATAGGACCAAACGCGAACGCAGTTTTAATCCCTAGTAATGACATATTATGTCGAAGAACATAAATCTTCTTGGTCTAAGCGCATTCCCGGTTGCATCCTCAGCTGTACTGCTTCGGAGCTAGGGTGCGCTTTCCCGCTTTTTCTTCTCCAAATATAACATGCATGTCACCCAAGGATAACGGGTCGAACTTACTAAAATTTGTAGTCGGTTAAAAAATATGGCTGCCACTTTCAAAGCCAAAACTATTTTAGCTGCCTAAAGGCCTAATATTTTTACTTGAAGCATGATATAAAGTCCTGACAGCGTCAACTGGAATAATATTTGTAGAAATAACAGCGTGGAGATGGAATTCATAATGTATCGTGAAGATGATCTTACTCCTCGTTCTCATCAAGTGTCATTCCATTCTATATTATTGTCCGAGCGAGCTTACTCTAGCCGAAGCGGATTTGAAAATTGGCACACTAGTTCCTTGATTGTTTTAGTTGATTGCGATTTACGATTTTCCATTGGGGAAAAATAGAGGGGAAAAGAGGAATTTGCTGTAGCATTGTTTATTGACGGATTTCAATTGAGAGCATTTGTAGATAGAGGATTTTGGGTTTAGCAGTTCTTGGGTTACCAATTTTAGCGTGATGGTGGAAAAAGGAATCGAAATAGCTGGGTTGCTAGCCACATCGCCTGTTCACATTATTTGCATTTTCGCCCATTCCCTCGATTGGCTTATACGAAGCAGCTGGTACATTCTAAGTTATTTCTTTTCTCCCAGACCAGAATAGAAGAAAGCGTAAGTTGTAATGTAAGCGTTCCTAATAGACTAGCTATGTCCCGCAACGCCACTCGCGAGGTCAAATTGTATATATTTTTGAAATGGGCTTTTTAAGTTTCAATACGGCGTGGAGACTGCACGCCGTATTTTTAAGAAAATGGTAGTAGATGACTACCGTACAAAAGTTATTTAAATTGTTAATAAATAAATAAATATTGAGGAGATTGAGCTAGCCCCATAGTAAGTTTTAAACTTGTGTTATGGGATACTAACTCATACGATACTATATTTCAACAGAAATTGAGATTTTTATAGGTATTAGTAAGTTGATTAATTTTATGTATTTATGTAAATATTAAAACTATATAAGTAATTATATTATTTGTCTGTAAGTATAGTTTATGTTTTACTAGCTTTTCGGGCGCTGCGCGGGCTGCAAGCAGCCCGCGGTTTTTCTTGCAGCTGTTGAAGTTGGATGGAATCTTATTTTCAGAGAGAATAGGTAAGGTGCTAAAGTCAGTGTAAAAAAAATAAAAACGTATACGGGCCGCCATCTTGGAATCAAATTTTGAGTTCCGCGGCGTGCTTTGCTACAGCATGTTTTATGTATTTTATAATGGTTTGTAAAATTATGTGTAAATTTATGCTAAATTGTAAAGTCTTTACTACAGCTATTTTTCTTTTCCCTTCTTGGTTAGTTACACCACCGTCATTGTCTTTCTCATAGTCCTCTCCATCCACTGGTTGTCTGGAAGAGATCGCTTTAAGCGATAAGACCGCCCATTGTACTAATGTTATTTTAAGTTATCTGTTTATATTGTATTTTTCTTTTTGGTGTACAATAAAGAGATTTTCTTTTCTATTTAAGCCCTTTTATTTGATAGCACTTGATATGATTCGATTTATTTTATTTTTTAGTTCAGTTTACTTTATGGCCTATAGATGGCGCCACAGTGGATATACTGTGACGTCACAATACTCAATACTCAAACAATTATTTCTTCTTTTATGTACAATACAGTCACATAGCGGACAGACAAGACAATTGCGACGAAACCTCATTTGTCAAGGTATGGATATTTTTGACGCTCCTTGTAGATCTGCCCGTAAATCCATCCTTCATTTCCCAACACATGCACCACTACCTATACTCACTCCTTTTCCGTGCAGGCGGTAAGGCTATGGAATCAGCTACCACCGAACATTCGAGAGTCTAAAACCATAACGACGTTCAAGAAACGAGTAAAAGATCACTATCTGTATGTATCATCCTAATATATTTAGAAATATTAACATATGTATTTATTATATATACCTATGCTTTATGAATAGATATTTATTTATGTATTTATGTAAGTATATTTATGTATGTTTATGTAGATACATACATCTTGTCTATTTATTTATTTAGTTTTGTATTGTAGGTACACGCCAATTACTCTTTTTTCCCATTTCATCTCGCGGGTCTACTGGAAGTATTTTCTTTAGAAATAAGTAGCACCTAAATACTATGTTTTCCTTATTTTATATGTTGTATGTTTGTAAATTTTCAAGTGTACTTGAATAAATAAAATTAAAATTAAAGATATGAAGAATCAGATGAACATACATACATAGCGGCGAAACACAACTCTCCTTTTGGCTTCGCCGTACTTGGGTAAAAATATTTTACAAGTCATCATACGAGTAGGTATCCATAATTCTATTTGCCTTCCATATAACTCATACATAATTCTTCTCCACGGGACACGCAAGATAATCTTGTTGACCAGAATATCGGTAATAACCTCCATTGATAATATTCAAGACCCGATCCATTATTTAGTCCTCAATTCACAAACAAAGCTAGCAATCTCCCAATTCACCTAATCAACATCGATTGTGTATCAACATGATAATTGCGTCAACATCCAGGGCTGTCAACTCAAACGCAACCCCACTACGCCCGCGCGCGTTACTTCTGAACCGCCGCGCCGCGCCGCCACTCCGCTGAGCAAATATTCATTTTAATTGTGCGCCGCATCGCTACAATTTGGGGTTACGTCTCCCGCTAAAAAAACAACTTCTCAAGCCTTTCGACCCTTTTTTAATGTCTTTAAAGCTCTGTTTGCTTTGGCACCACCATTTTTTTTTGTCAATTTACGTCAATCAGAGCTCTTTTGTCGACCTAAGTGGTCGCAGGTGTATTGTTAAGTAAAGAAGGGTTGATTTCAGCAATTCGCAATTTCTTTCCGTCAGATTCTACAGACCCTCACATGATTTTATCGACGATAAATTAATGATCAACAAAAAGTTTTATTGGCTCTCGTATAGAAGCGGCATTAAATCTTACAGTGACATGATAAGGGGATTAATAATTCTGCCCCCAAAAAGCGTAGCGAAGTCTTCGCCCCGATCCGAATCAATAAACAAAATCACGAGCGCCGGAAATCCGAGCGTAGTCCGAGATGCATTTCCATCTTTCACCGTCTTTTCACCCTCCGAAAATCATCCCTAAAGTTCGTTCCCTATCCTTGTTTTCGCATAAGTGCGAGGGGGATACGTGGGCAGCAAGGCGCTTGCGCGGGTCAACCCCTCATGAGCATCCGAGAAGGTTGATAGTGCGAAGCGCGAGATCCTGGCGTGTTGCCGGGCAGCCTCAACATTCCTCTGTGGACCGTCCGCGAAGGCGGAGGTCCCGCTCTCTCACCCCCTGCCTACAACCGCTGCAGTCCTGCACAGCACCCCGCACAGATAGGTTCACCTCAGGGACCTATCATAGGCCCAACATAATCCATACAAACCCTCAATACCGAATCATCAGAAAATTTACAATTGAAATCAACCAGGTTGTGAGAGAGCGAGAGAGTCCAGTTTTAATCTAAAGTGGGAACGAGACGACGCGATGGCTCGCCGCTCCCAGCCGAGGTAAGTGCCTCTCAAAACCACGTGTTTGAACTTTTAGTTTTCGGTTCAGGTGGTCATGAAACTCTGTTATCCGGTTTCGCATATTACATTGTTTCGCCGAAAGCCATTGTTGCTTTATGAAGTCCATTTTCAGTTGTATTGTGGGCAATATCGAGTGAAGTGTTCACTCTTAAGATTTAAACGTAATTTAGTTTCGTTCCTGTTCGCAACTGAAGTTGTTAAGTTCTTTGTCAATACGATACTTCATTGTTAAACTAAGTTTGCAATGCTTAGTTGTAGTTGTTCCTCATTGATACAATACTCTTCGACTACTGTTTTGTTTATAAAGTTAAGTAAAGCTTTTTCAATCAAATCAGACTTATCGTTATTCGTCATAATAACTTCATAACACACTTTATCTATTAGCTAATGCGTTATCTCTAACATTTTTGTTCACTTACGCGTAATAGTTGTTAAGTCACGATTCGCCTTATCAGTTCTTTAAACTGACTACTAGACACTTGTCTGAATGGGAACTTCATTTTCAAACATTTCTCTGATATGTTTTGTTTTAATCAAAAGATATTGACATTGTCGATGTAAAAAAATTCTAGTTTCCTTAAGTTTGTTGCTTAAAGTTATTTATATTATAAACATATACCATCATAAATCATAATTAGACGACATTTTTTAATTCAACGAAAAAAAACTAACGTACTTACTCATTTTCTTACATACATGTTTATTAAGTTTTTCTATGAATTAATTGACATGAGGTTAAGTTTTATTATGATATTTAAACGTATTTGTCTTGGCGACGCTTCTTCACCATTTACATCTAGGAAGCAATTTGATTCATATCTAAATATGTTTTGAAAAATAAGGAACTCACCTGAAAATGGACTATTAACGTTTGAAACTATAGTCAATAATCCCGGCAATAGTACGTGAATGGCCTGTTTTTATTTCATGAATAAAAACAGGCCATTCACGTACTATAGCTATAATGATATATATCTTTATAAGCGAAGAGATCTATAAATCCAGTAGATGGTCTGCAGTTGATGATAGAAGAACAATACCAAATAGTCGGTGGAAAAATAACCCTATGAACTCTTTAAAATTTATCGTTATTAAAACTTATGTCGTCATTTCCTTCTCAATGAACTCCCGAGTCTTCACCGCATCCTACACCTACTTACACCCTGTAATTTCTGCAAGCCATCCTCTTATTAGAATAATTCTGTCATTCACAAGCGCGGCACGTCATCGCCGTATGATTACACCTCGTTACAGCTCTCTTAAGGGCGGCTAAAGACCGCCCGTGGAGTGGGCTTAGTGTCCTGCTGTAATTAAATTATTGGGAGACAAATCATCTATACTATACTGTACGATGTAGGAGCACTTAAGACAGTGTCCTGTGTCAAAAATATATTAATTTATACCATGAGTAAAATATAGAGCCAAGCAGTAAATATCATGATCATGTAGCTAAAATGATTACCAGTTAAATAAAACCTCACAAAATAATGTAATTTTAAATGGATCATGACCATTTTCGACGTGATTTTACATTTTTTTAATACCGAAAAATTCTAATTAAATTATTAAGAGGCAAATCATCTACATGATAATTATACTAGAGGCTTTTGGTTGAATTAAAATAAAATAGAAATTTTCGCATTTCTTTCCCTGCTGCAATTAAATTATTGGGAGACAAATCATCTATACTATACGATATTTATTGTTCGTGTGTGTAAGTGGCACTGGTGTCAGATTTTTAAGTCGCCTAAAGATATCTGACATAGCTTACAGTGATGAAAGTCTGGTCCAACGGCTAAACGTACCGAAGCACGGAGGAACTCGAGAAAGAAATGCCACTAGTGGTCACCCATTCAAGTGCAGACTACGCCCGGTGTCCTTAACTTGCGAAAGCGCTAGTAATGCGTACTCCCACCGGGCCACCTAGCTCCTCAACCTCTCAACGGCCGCTAAAGACCGCCTGGAGCGGGCTCAGCGTCCGGATGCAATTTAATTATTGGAAGAATAATCATCTATACTGTAGGTAGCAGAAGATCGAAGAATTAAAAATCACAAAGTAATTTAATTTTTTATTGATCATGTCCATTTCCGCCGTCAGTTTAGATTTATTAATGCTGAAAAACTAATATTATGGACGCAAGGAAGCAACGAAGGAAACTATGACTTCACAATGTGCTCATTCGTACAAATACCATAGAAAATATTTATTTTAGAAAAAGTTTCACTTGTGGATTCAATTCCAGCAATAAAACAATCAGAAACTCAATTTGGGTTTTATTTCAAATAATGGAGCTTAATTTGGTTAACTTAATAAAATCTGATATTATTATATAAGTGACAATTTGTTAAATGCCATATGCATAAGCACGATTTCTCTTTAAATTTGTGTAATCTAAATGATCAACCATATATCCGTTCCCGACTTTTTCTTTAACATTTCCAAATCATTTACTGCATGTTTGTTTCATGACCTCCATACCTTTATTAACAGCATTTAAATCATTGTCTTCGCTTATTTTACATTTAATTTATTGAATACCACGGCCAAGATGTCTTTAATTTAGTCTCCCTTTCTCATTCAACATTTGCATATCACTGTAAGACATTTCTCTAGTTAATTCTGTATTCATTTGCCCCTCGGGACCTCCAGCGGCGATGATAGTCCTTGATTGATCGTCTGCATCAGATGATTCTGCTAATTTGTCGTCGATCCGAATTGATCGTTGTTTTGCAAACAGATTGGGTTCTTATTATTTAATTTGAGAATTTTCTTTGTTGGGGTTGTCTTTTTCTTTCTGCACGACAGTGCAGTTGTTTGATTTTATTTGTTTAAACTTCATAACATATTAAAAAAGTGCAAATGGCGGACTTAAGTAATATGGCGTCTAAATCCCTGCCAATCAACCGATGAACCAAGTGGAGAAAACGTTTGGTTTAATATTTCTTCTTCTTATCTAAGAGCTTATTGCTCTTGTCGGTAAATGCTATACTTCGTCTTATTTTTTGGTCTTGGCCTTGCTTCTTAGGCTTTGCTACGGAAAGTTTGGTTCTTTATTCCAACTTAGATTGTCGGTTATAAGCAATCTAGTTGTCATCAATATCTTTCTTAGGTGATATTTCTAGGTTAACTATTTATGTCATCTTCCATCACTCCCTGCTACATGCCTGCTACCATGTTTATGAAATAGACCTTATTTATCTATGCATTTAGCACCTTTCATCGTCTCTTTTTCCAAAGACCTGTATTCCTATTAACAATTTCCAGTTCAAACGTAATTTTTTTCTGACATCTTCAGATCATTATAATTTTCGCTGTAAGTACGACTTTCTAACAAACTCCCTACCATCTTCAAGTATGTCGTAAAAATAGCCCTAAATCGCATAATCGTATATTATGTTAAAATCACTATCCTCCCCCCGAAACGACCCTAATTCGCTAATTGAATGCTATCGGATGTCGCCGGACACCGTGACGGCATCCGGCGTGGATCGGAAGTGCAATATGGCGGACAGTATGTGCTGCTTCTTTATTTTTATTATCTTCTATGATTGATGCTGTGGAGCTATTGTTATCTTTAGATAATAGATGATTTGCTAGATTAAACATTTCATTATTGTTTGTCTGATTCGTCGTCTTTACATTTTGTTGTAACTATCGTCTTCATGAACTATTTGAAGGCAAGTCTAATCTTCTTTTTACATTTTATATTTAGACTCGCCAGCTAAGCGTGGGTCTAACGGCACTTGGCTCTGTTTATCTGTCTCAATTTGCACAATTTTATATTTCTGTAAAGACTATAAGAGTGTTATGTGATCCACTCTAATTTTCGCTTAAATGATTTTTATTTCTTTTCATTCGTAATATTACTAGTTTCGTGTTTTTATATAAATCGCTGTTAAAGTGAACCTTCTCATCAATTTCTCTATAATCATATATCGTTGCTACTATACCATCTTTATCTACTATATCTACCCCCACTACCACAAGAACATATTTACCTAGTCTATATACTTCACACTACATACCAATAAAGCCACACCCAGCTCTCCCATCTCAGATATCTTCCTTAAGAGCAAGCGAGACAGCATCCCTCCGGCGCCAGACATCGCGGCGCCGGAGTCTATCGATTCCACCCCCAAAATTTTTTTGGAGGGGGCCACGCATGCGCGTTTCTTGTTTGTCGCAGTGGAATATGGATTATCGCTATATATGTTTGTTTTACGAGTGATTTTAGAGTTATTAATTTTTTTTAGATTATTTAATGAGATTATTGTCTTATTTCAGTGTATTAGTAGGTTAAGTATTTTCTTTGTAATTATGTAAGTATAATGAAGATTACGTTTGATTATATGCTTGAAGTAACCCTACAGTAGTACGGAATCCGCAATCGTTTAACTTCGATTTTATTATCGTCTTACATGTCATTTCTTAAATTTGATAAATCATTGTCATCCAAATTTTATACTATTTATTAAATCTATTTACTTATCTGGCTCAGCGACCCTAAGAATCTCGGCCTTCGATACAAATGAGCACCAGAGTTATCTATTCTCTCCGATCATAATCATAAATCATTTATTTGTCAGACATGAGTACAAAAGTTGTTAGTTTATAATATAGGTAGGGTTTCATGCTGCGCCGTCAGGCATACAAATATTCTCTCCGATGTCTTGCCAGTTGTGAGATTTTGTATACCACCATACATTACTTCAGTTTTTCTAATCAGTTTTATCAAGGACTAACTACGTAAACATAATAAGCGACATTTTATTTCTAAGGTTCATTCAACTTGTTGTTTATTGTTTCTAATTTTCATAAATCAGTATATAATTCTTTGTAAGCTTTAGAAATTATTTTATCACTTTCATTTACTTTAGTATCTAAGTTTTCTTTTGCGTTAACATCATCCTTTATTTTCCTTTTTTTGTCCATCAATTTTTGCAACAAATCACTGCAACCTGACACCATAATAGTGTCTTTGAAAGGGTGGTCAGTGTCTCAAACCCTTTTGTCCGTTGTCGTGAAGGGTGTGTCAATGTGTTAATTTGATAATGTTCTTTGTTTGGATTCTGTCACTTAGGGTGATAGGTGATGTTAGCCACACTATTGTTAGTCTTCGACATTTTGCGGGTATCTTTTGTGTCTGTTACTTTTTTGGTTGTACATGTTACATTCAAATGCTACTATTCGGGAAGATTATAAAAGTCACTGACATAATGCAGCTCATCGAATCAGCAGTGGTGGTTACATAGCACGACGAACCGATGGCCGATGGGATAGAAAGTTTTTCGAGTGGCGTCCACGTACGGACAAGGTGGTCAGACGTCCTGAAAAGGTCGAATTTTGGATGCAGGCCTCTTTCGAGCGGTCATTTTGCAAATCATTAGGAGACCTGAGCCAAGCCGTAGACGTCATGCGGCTGAAATCATTGATTATTTATGTAATGCCAATACCATGAATATGTTTAAATTTAACTTTAACTTAGAAAATGTTATGACAGATAGCATTGGCATGGTAATTTTTAAATCTTTTGAAACTAAATCCTAAACTCATTGTTGTGTAAATGTTTTTATCGACAGTATAACAAGCTGTGCAAACATTCACATTTCCATGTTTCACGCCAGCGTGACAATAACCCGAACCAAATGGAGTCCGTCAATGGACTGATGGTAATGATACGCCTTCGCTTAGCACAGAGATGTAGGATTTGGATGAAGTATCTATACAATAAATAAATGTTTAAAAGTATTTATCTAGGCATTTATTTATTGGTGTTAAACAAATAAATAAAATTTTAAATTTTACGATAAAAACGTTTTAGTGTACCTATTTTTAAATATCGCCTAGCTATAGATTCTGAATTATAATAGTAATGTAATGAATAACATATAAAATAAATAGTAGGTACTGTATTCCTTTTTTTAAATTAAATAATTAATTTACGTATGTACAAGTCAATCACCTACAATATGATGTCAATTTGAAACATAGATGAGCAGAAATGTATTTTTAACCTAGAAAATATGAACAATGTATTCATCTTAATAGTGTAGGATTACGATGGCAAACTATATAACAGTAGTGTATCCTAATAATCCTACAACGAATAAAGTATATACAATATATACATCAAGCATATAAACCTGAACCTAGAAATCTTAGAAAACACAACCAACCACGTCTTAATCACTTACGTTGTATCCAGAACCAAACTAGAAATTCATGATACTATTTTTTAAAATGTAACCCCAATATTAATGGTAGAACAATAATAATAAATTCAAGTCCATACTTCTGTTTATAATAATCGCGATGTCGTAAGAGCCATAAAGAGTAATTCCTCCCCAAAACAACCCCTCTTTCATCGAAGCAGTGACCCGCGAGTGATGCGCCGCGACGCACCCACTACACCCGTCTCGGGTGTTTTGACACATGACCAAATGGCAACGCATAGGCGATTAAACCAATGTCATATGGAAATGTAGTTCTGACGGCTTTAGGGTGAATGAAATTAATAGATTTGGAAAGATAAAATCGTCGTGTCGTAGCAGATAACCTAACATATTTCCTCGTCTACTCTCATTATATCTAGAATTCACCTTTTCTCTCCTACTCTTTCCAGGACTTCCTCATTTGTGATATAATTATAAATAAAAAAAGCCTTAAGAATAAGCGAGTAATGCGCCGTGCGTGATGTACCAACTGCACCCGTCTCGGGTGTTTTGACATATAACCAAATGGCAACGCATAGTCGATTAAATCGATGTCGTATGCAAATGGTTTTGACGGTGTTGGGGTGGAGGGTAGTAAGAAATTTTAAAAGATACATTAAAAAACAAATCAAGTGCGAGTCGGACATGAAGGGTTCCGTACCTCCGAACAATGTTTGAAAATGCTGAAAAAACACGTTTCTTGTATGATGACACCCTTTAATTTTTAACTTTATCTTATTTTTAGTACTTATTGTTATAGCGGCCACGGTAGTACATAATTGGTGAAAAATTGAAGTATCTAGTTAATGCCATTATAAAGATCAAGTTAAAACGCTGATAAAAACACGTTTCTTGTATGACGACCCTTCTTTAATTTTTTATTTTATCTTATTTTTAATAATTGTTGTTATAGCGGCCACTCTACTACATAATCTGTGAAAATTTCAAGTGTCTCGCTATTAAGTTTATGAGATAAAGCGCGACGAACACACGGACAGACAGCGGAGTCTCAGTAATAGGCTCCCGTTGGCACACTTTGGGTATGAAACCCTAACAAAAACATCTGATGGACAATGCAGAAGAAAGGTTTTTGAATATTGATTCCATACCACAAGATGCTGGTCAAAATGGCAATGCTTATGAAATGTAGTTTTGGCTCCTTTAGGGTGGATGAAATGAAGAGATTTGAAAAGATAGATAAAATAAAAATTAACCAATGGCCGATGTGGCAGGAAGGCTTAAATGTAGACTCGTATCACAAACTGCACGATTAAAATGGAAACGCAGTAGGCGATTAACCGATGTCGTACGGAAAGGTGGTCTTGACAACTTAAATTTGTTCCTTTAAACAGGAAGTGATACAAAATTCCTATTATTTGTTGCAAGACATTATTTCTTTTAAATTACTTTTTAATATGCAACTATAATAATAAATAATACAAACAGCCGACCATAGAACCTCTTTTCTCCCCTTGAAGATATTAGTCAAATTATGTAAATTAAATATTAATCGTATAAGTACTACATAATGCATATTGATTTTAGTTATATTCATATTTTTTTATGTTTCGTATTCAGAATGGAACTTAAAAACATCCTTATAATTTAATAAGATATTTATAAAACCACCAATTACAATTATACCTATAATAAATCACACACGGCAAATACTATAAAATCTGCGGTCATCAATAAAATGTAACAATAGTGTTTATATTTATTCACGTTATCCTCGCGATAATAACTTAATTGTTTAATTGTAGCGGAAAATATACTTGATAACAGTGTTAACGGGATGCATTAGTAAATGACACGATTTGTTTGTTAAATTTATTAATCGAAGAGTCGTTATGACTAATAATGTTGTTAGTCATGCCATTTACGGTTTAGGATCGAGAGACTCACTGAGGGAATTATTCAAGGAAATAGGTATACTTACTTTTGCATCACAATTCATATTTGAAAATATAATGTATGTAAGGAAAAATATTTCCATGTTCAATAAAGTAAGTGATTTTACAGATAGAAATTTACGTAATAAGAATGACTTAGTTAGCCCGTATTACAGGCTGAATACAGTCAGTAAGTCTTTTATGGGGAAGTGTATACTTTTTTATAATAAATTGTCAGAATCGGTCCTTGATATGCCAGACAGAAAATTCAAAGCTTATGTAAAGAAAGTACTTTGTGAGAAGGCTTATTATAGGACCGATGACTATCTTAAAGACAAAAAGGTCTGGCTTGAGCTTGGCGCGGGTCCCTCTTAAAGGTTTGTATACTTAGACATGTCATAATTTAGGTACATTGGTACATACTAAATTTACAAATTGACATTATTTTAAATTTCGTAATTCTTATAATTCAATTTAATTATGACATAATAAACAATGTAATCTCTGTCCATCTATATAACTAATTTTAAGTTTTTAGTTTGTTAGTTGACGTCTTTGGAGAAAACGTGCAGTGCAGTTTGTTGCCGCTTCTTCTGCACTTGCGCCTAGGAAGCGGCGTAAACTTAGCTTTAAGTAACGATTTGACGTCAACATTTGTGCAAAACAAAACAAAGTGACTATTATTAAGAGATATTATAAATATCCTATGATAATAAAGATATTTTGAATTTGAATTTGATTTGAGTCATCAGTCATCCATCACATACAATAATATTTTTTTCATAATATTTATTGATAGAGTTTTATTCTCAATGACATTGGAAAAATTATAGTTTTAACAAAATTAGTGTCCAACTAATATATAGGTTTCGGTCGAGTTTCGAAAAAAAAACGGGTTTCGGTTTAGTTTCGGTTTCGGCGACAAACCTGCCGAAACTGCATTCGGGAGTTAAGTGTATAATTTTTTTTCTTAAATGACGGGTTGTTATTTTGATTATCAATAAGGGAAAATGCCGAAGACTGCATAGCTATGTGATTTAGAGAAAAAAAATAAAACTAACTGATTATAATAACTTTTTCTTTATTGTTCCCTCAAAACATGATCCTTGTAAGGAAGTTTCGGTTTCGGCCGATACTGAAACCGTTGCCTAAATTCGGTTTCGGTTTCAGTCGTAAAAACAGTTTCAGTCGGATTCTAAACAAAACCTCAATTTTAATTACAATTATTGAAAAAGTACCTAATCCATTACAAGTGTTTCTTTGTCCGAAGTGTCCTCCCTTGTTATCGTGTACATCCCTATTTTTGCAATTATTTTAATTTGATTTTTTTAGTTTACATAATCTTAAATACTATATCTAAAATTCCAATAAAACCTGAAGTAAGTAATAACAATAAAGTCGTCTAGATATAAAATAAAACCAAATAACCTCCCATATTGCACATTAACATTCCTGCATCTCTCCACCGTCGAACTCGGACGAATTGAAGCCCAAAACGAGTTTTTATGCAAAACTGCATGCAATAACTCTCACCCGTTATGGCTGTGAGCTTTTTAATGAGTGCATGGGAATTTGATGGTAACCGTTATGGAGGTCTAAATGGATCTTTAGTGGAGGAGCGAAGGTTTAAATTTGATTGACTCAGTTTATTGACGCGATTTATGGAGTCGTAGAATTCTTAATAATCTAGAAAGTGTCAAGTGCAAATTGATTACGATATAGTAGTCTATTAATGCCGCCCTCTCATCTAACCGATACGGCACTTTATATTGCAAATAAAAATTTAAAGGCTAAACTATACTATTATGTATTTACCCGACTGCGCCAGAAGGTTATGTTTTTCGAGTGTATGTATGTATATTTCATTGGCACGCTCTACAGCCCTAACAGCTTGATGGATTTCAGCTTGAGAGGTGTCGTCAAATTCGTCTTAATTTCTGAGTGACACTGGCTATATTAAAAATTAAAAATCCAAAATGGCGCATCTGTGGGCATAAATTATACTTCATTAATAAAGGATTTTATATAAGGATTATAAATATATATATATATAACATACCTATATGTTAAAAAACCGGCCAAGTGCGAGTCGGACTCGCCCATGAAGGGTTCCGTAGCAACAAGTAACATTTTACGATTTAAGACGTATTAAAAATTACTATCTATGATACCGAGACCGCTATAGTTTTCATTGAAAGTGCATACTTTGCGGTATATACCACATTTTTTTCAGAATTATTTTTGTAATATTTCAAAAGTTACGGTGGGGGGACACCTCAAATTTTAACTATTAGATTATCTCAAGACTGGAGGGTTTGATCTACATAATTTCAAAGCAGTTTTTGTTGCATTTAAAAGACCTTTTCAACGATACCCCACACGTTGGGGTTAGTCCAATTAAATTTTTTAAATTCACTTTTCGTTGTATGGTATTTCATAATTTTAAAAACCAACTTTTGGAACTTCAATATCTATCTCTCCACCAATTTTTGTGACAATCGGTGAAGTAGCGGCGGAGTACGAGCCCGGACGGACAGACGGACGGACGGACATGACGAAACTATAAGGGTTCCTTGTGGACTACGGAACCCTAAAACGACATAGGTATAACCTTGTTATCGGTTGTATCCTAGGCATACTGCTGTTGTATCACGCAGTCGGGTTTTTTGTTGTTTTATTTATTCATTTATTTAAACTTTATTGTACAAAATACAATTTGTATAGCACAATAGGCGGACTTAATGCTAAAAGCATTATCTGACAGCCAACCTTTGGGTTTTAATACTTGTTTGTAGTGTAATTTTGTCACTTGCTTCCCGTGAAGAAAAACATCATGATGAACCCGTGCATCAATAGGCATGTTTGTTGGTTGCCGTGTCAGATGTCTATAGGCAGCCTAAAAAACTCTAATGCTAGTATTAGGTACTCTAAAAAAAGTCAGAAACGTTTGTAGAGAACCAGAACATTGGGAAACAAATTGTATAAATTCAAAGGTAATCCACTTACACAAACGTAGAATTTTAAAGTGTATGGTGTGAAATTTCACACCATACACTTTATTTACACGGTATTTATACCGATCCATTAAATATACGGGTTATTGGCCGCCGATGTGTTTATACGAGTGAAGTTTGGAATGTGTATATTGTACCGCTTCTTATGCGTGTACTACCGAGTGCACCGTTTAATCATATTTTGTATTTAGTGCCATGTGTTTGTAAAAAAGAACACAAGTCCCGCCTTTCACCATTAGGAGGAGGCAGTCGTCAAGCTATAACAGACTTAAGGCAGCTTGAAAGATCTAAAATTAGTTAATTAGTTAATTACAAAAAAAACAACCGACTTTAATTTTTTTAAGGAGTTTCGTCCATATCTCCAAAGTTCTTCATCATATCTTCACCAAATTAAAATGGGACCAACTTGGTAGTAAAGGCGTTCAAATAAAAAAAGAATCATCAAAATCGGTCAACAATTGGCGAAGATATCGCGTAACAAACATACATTTTAAAAAAACACAGTCGAATTGATAACCTCCTCCTTTTTTGAAGTCGGTTAAAAATCAATAACTAAGTTAAAATAAGGCTGTTATTATAATATGTTGTTGTTTAAGATGATAATGAAAAAAATAAGTAAGACAATAAACGGGCAAGTGCGAGACGGACTCGTACGTGAAGGGTTCCGTACCTCCGTACAATGTTTTAAAACGCTGAAGAAACACGTTTCTTGTATGACGACCCCCTTAAATTTTTAACTTTATCTTATTTTTGGTATTTGTTGGTATAGCGGCCAAAGTAATACATAATCGGTGAAAATTTCAAGTGTCTAGCTATTACGGTTCAAGAGATAGAGCCCTGTGACAGACGGACAGACAGCGGAGTCTCAGCAATAGGGTCCCGTTTGCAGCCATCAGGTGCGGAACCCTAAAAAGTAACACATTAAAAGGTATTAGAAAATGAGGAAGAGAATAATATTACAAATCAACAATTTAAACTCAGCGAAAGAAAGAGAGACTTTAGCGTGATGGTGGGAAAAAGGGTCATCACAATTATGTGTTGGTAGCCGCGTCGCCTATTTCTGAGTTAATTTCTACCGTCACACCGTCCGTAATTGTTAAAAGGTGTGCTGCAGAGCTTACCTACCCACTTTATCTCTTATTTAATCGCTGATATAAACGGCGTAAAATCACACGGGTCGAATGTGAAAATGGGCGTACCCCAAGGTTCAATTCTAGGACCGTTCCTTTTCTTAGTTTATGTCAATGACTTGCCTTACATGGTTGAGAAAGAGGCTGACATGGTGCTGTTTGCTGATAACACCTCGCTAATATTTAAAATAGATCGACATAACAGTGATGCTAGCGCGGTGAACAGCACCTTATCTTTAATTTCTGATTGGTTTTCGGCCAATAACCTCATGTTAAATGCGAACAAGACCCAATGCATTCGATTCTCTCTTCCTAATGTGAATCAAGCCTGCGTTGACATACTAATTAATGGTCAGAAACTCGATCTGGTTGAGAGTACTACCTTTTTAGGAATCACAATTGATTCGAAACTTCAATGGGGCGCTCATATAACTAAACTTTCTAATAGGCTTAGCTCTGCGGCTTACGCTGTTAGGAGAATAAGACAATTAACAGATGTAGCAACTGCTAGACAAGTGTACTTTAGTTACTTTCACAGTCTAATGTCTTACGGGATACTTCTATGGGGGAGTGCAGCCGACATTCTGACTGTTTTTCTTTTACAAAAAAGAGCAATTCGTGCCATTTACGGTTTAGGATCGAGACTCACTGAGGGAATTATTCAAGGAAATAGGTATACTTACTTTTGCATCACAATTCATATTTGAAAATATAATGTACTAGCAGTCCACCCCGGCTTCGCCCGTGGTACACACATAGCCTATGTCACTCGGGAATAGTGTAGCTTTCCAACGGTGAAAGAATTTTTTAAATCGGCCCAGTACTTTTTGAGCCTATTCATTACAAACATACAAACATACAAAAATAGGTACAAATCTTTCCTCTTTATAATATTAGTGTAGATAATGTAGATGTAAGGAAAAATATTTCCATTTCCATGTTCAATAAAGTAAGTGATTTTACAGATAGAAATTTACGTAATAAGAATGACTTAGTTAGCCCGTATTACAGGCTGAATACAATCAGTAAGTCTTTTATGGGGAAGTGTATACTTTTTTATAATAAATTGCCAGGATCGGTCCTTGACATGCCAGACAGAAAATTCAAAGCTTATGTAAAGAAAGTACTTTGTGAGAAGGCTTATTATAAGACCGATGACTATCTTAAAGACAAAAAGGTCTGGCTTGAGCTTGACGCGGGTCCCTCTTAAAGGTTTGTATACTTAGACATGTCATAATTTAGGTACATTGGTACATACTAAATTTACAAATTGACAAAATTTCGTAATTCTTATAATTCAATTTAATTATGACATAATAAACAATGTAATCTCTGTCCATCTATATAACTAATTTTAAGTTTTTAGTTTGTTAGTTGACGTCTTTGGAGAAAACGTGCAGTGCATTTTGTTGCCGCTTCTTCTGCACTTGCGCCTAGGAAGCGGCGTAAACTTAGCTTTAAGTAACGATTTGACGTCATCATTGTGCAAAACAAAACAAAGTGACTATTATTAAGAGATATTATAAATATCCTATGATAATAAAGATATTTTGAATTGAATTGCTCGATCGCAGCAGGCATTTTTCCTTCTAAGTGGAAAGAAGCGAGAATTATCCCAGTGTACAAAAAAGGCGATAAGGATAATATAAAAAAATACCGGCCTAATTCCATACTAAGTGCTTTCTCTAAAATATTTGAATCCTTAGTCTGCAAGGTCCTTACTAAACATATAACACCCCTATTGGACAAAAGACAACACGGGTTTTGTCGTGGGAAATCAGTTTCTACAAACTTGGTATCTTACGTTTCAAGTCTTGTCAAGAATGTTGATAGCAGAACGCAGGTTGATGCTGTCTACACAGATTTTAGCAGTGCTTTTAACAAAGTTAGTCACTGCCTTTTGTTAAAAAGATTGTCGGCTTTTGGTGTGTGTGGACCATTGCATCGTTGGTTTGATTCTTACTTGAAATCGAGGCCACTTACAGTAGTTACTAATGGTTACTCTTCAAAACCATATGTGGCAACCTCAGGTGTGCCCGAGGCATCGCACTTGGGTCCGATTCTGTTTCTTATATTCATAAATGACATTGGCAAGTGTATCAAATGTTGTAATTACTAATTATTCGCGGATGACATGAAAGTGTTCAAATCAATATCTACAACCGATGACACAAGGATGTTGCAAGAAGACCTAGATCGCGTAAGTGCTTGGTGCAAAAATAATCTAATGACAATCAACCCAAGCAAATGTTACCACATCAAATTTACTCGTAAGAAAAAGAGGTTACAGTCTAAATATAAAATTAACGGAGTTGAACTTGAGGAAGTGAAACAGATTCGCGACCTGGGTGTGACTCTGGACAGCAAGCTGAGTTTCATCCCCCATTATGACGCTATAATCTCGAAATCATTCCAGATGCTTGGCTTTATAAAACGCAATACGGCAAGTTTCAAGAACACTGGGACTCTAATAACATTATATAATGCACTAGTAAGAAGCCACCTTGAATTTGCAAGTGTTGTATGGAATCCTGGTTATAAAAAGCACGCCGACAATATTAAACGCGTCCAAAGAGCATTTACACGACATATGGCTTATCAAACTACCAACTTTAGTCATAGAAGGGAATACAATTACCGATTGTCGAAGTTTAAGATGACATCCCTGAGTGTACGCCGCAAGATGCTAGATTTAGTATTCCTACACAAGCTTGTCCACGGTACAGTAGATTGTCATCACGCTCTCGAAAATATCGGTCTCACAGTACCTCGACCAAACACCCGTAGAAAGGTCGCAGGAACATATGTCATCCCTCGAACAAACACAAACCTTGGCAAGCACGCGCCCTTACCAAGAATGCTCTCCACTTACAACAAAATGAGTACAAAATATGACCTGGACATTTACCACGACTCGTTATCTAAATTTAAATCTAAAATACAGTCATCCCATCAAAACGACAATGCATGTTAAGTTTATTTCAATATATTTATAATATTTTATTTAAATATTCACATTCATAATGTGATTACCTACAAAATTTCAATTTCAATATTTATACTTAATACTTAATTATACCTATTACTACTGCTTTAATAATTTTAAGAATGCTGTGTTCACCTGTAATTGGATTGCATGCTAGTACATATGTAAAACGATAATTGTAAGTTTTTGTCATGTAACCTGTTGGTGTACCTAATAAATAAAATAAAGTAATTGCTTTCGGCAGAGGATAGACCTATTTGCCAACAGTGAGTCACGGACCCCGAAAGTGAAATGTATTGGACGCTACACATTTCTGTCAACGATCCATCATGGCGCCGCGCTATTTATAGCGACGCCGGAATAGTGCGCAGGCGCAGGTGGTAGCGGCACGCGACTGCGTTGAATGGGTTGACGTCTGGTGATTTTTGTAGGCATGCGAGAATTAAATATTCTGACAGAAAAGACAATTTAGTTAATGTTTTTACAATTACTCATCCTATCTGCATTATTTTGTTGTTGGTCAAAATCAATTTCATGCATTTAGACCATAGATTTAGAACCGACTGGATAGGCGAGCATGCGAGCATAGTTCTTTTGAGTCTTATAAAATTCGGCATTTGTATTTATTTATTATGACGATAACTCTTTGATCGGAACTTCATGACATTTCATAATTTATTCGAATTTGGGCGAGACCAATCATCATCATCATTGGCAGCCTTCTTTTTAATAAAAAAAAAATAACATGAAATAAATCAGCCAAGGGATTACCAAAGTAGGTATAATGCTGGTCTGGGAGAAAAGAAAAACTTAGAATGTACAAGCTGCTTCTGTTTCCGCGCTTTTGAGAGAACTTAAAACTAAGGGCGCGAAAATGCTAATCATTGACTATTTTGATTTCTTTTTCAACCATCATGCTAAAAGCGGTATGTCCTTAATCCGCTGGACTCTGTCTGCTTACAGCAAGACCCAAAAATGCTCTGTCTGCCCCATTAGGGATAAAGACGTGATAGTGTATATGTATGTATAATACCTCTAAATACATCGCGAGTTAATATTTTGGGGCGAACATAACCCAAAGGCTACGCCTAGCATACGCCTATATCTGGACCTATAGATGGAAAATGAAAATGAAAAATAGCCACTGCGGTTTGGATTTATGCAATACAATACAAGTTAACTTAATAAATCGCATATACTGTGGTTATGAATTTCCTTAATGAATTAATAAAGAATATAGATGAGATGAGTCAATAATAATGATGACGAGAGCTGTGACAATTTTGGATATGGAATAATCACCTGCTCGATGTTTTGTACTCAATGAGAGGCAAGCGAGGGAAACAGTGATGTCACACCTGGCAATCTTACTAGGTAATGGTGATGTAAACATTTGGACTATTTTTAGAACGCTCATAATCGTGTTTGCTTGCATGTTAACAGGCAGAATTTTTTTGTAATTCCATTTAGGGTCTTCTATATCCAATATTTTTCAAGACAGCCTTATTCTATCAGCCACAGAAAGTCCACTGACATTCAATAATGATAATACTTATATACTCACGCACGTACTCATACACTTAAACACATATATTCGTACACACACATATATTTAACACTACACACACATACCTTAAATTACCTAAGCCTAAAATACCTACTTTGCAATATTGCTATGTTTAATAGTAAATCATATAATAGGTAAAGTCGTATTCCACTTGACCGAAGGACACAATCACATGTTTTTATGTAACATTTTTTTAAAGAAATAAACATAATTATTTTCATTTTTAATTTAATTTAATTTAATGAACTTATTTTAGGAGATTTCGAAAGGTTTTATTAAAAAGTCACATTGTATTGACTTGCGTTTGAGGATGGCAACATCTTGATTGGTGTTAGGTCTTTAAGCAGTCATCTTTAATCTCTTCTTCAACGAATTCTTCAACTAAAGACCTATTTCGATCATTCCCTTTGCCCTTATTTACATTATCTTAGAAGCTTTCTATTTAAAATTTCTTCCGATCGAGTGAATAAAAGCTCCTTAATTTTTCGGAGAAATTCTAACCTGAGCTTTACTTCTGATTCGATCGAGCGAGTAATATTTTCGATACCAAGAATAGTTTTAAATGGAATAACAACCGAGCGAGCGCTTTGTCGAAATCGACGGTTCGGCGGTCGACAGGCCCGAAATAACATGTGGAACACATGAATGGAGCCGGCCACCGTTAGTTTTCAGACTTCATGACTAATTTGTTTGTAGTTTACGTGTGTTTTGACAGAATTTCTCATTACATTCGTTGTTTTTTGGCAGAGTTTGCGTTCGGTTTTATGTAACGGTAAACTGTTTTTGACTAATCACCAAACTGCTCAATTTACTTTTAAAATTTGAAGGTATTGCAGTAATTTATATAAAATTGCTGTCGTACTTTCATTCCTTCCAAACTCTAATCTACCATAATAGACGAAGTAACGATTGAATCTCTAACGACGCGACCCTTCTTCTTCTCCCTTTATTTTATTTTTCCGAATTATTCGTCTTCAATGAGATTTCTTTAGGGTCGGCATAAGTTCCGTATATGGTTGGCCTATTTTACACCATTAAGAAGGTAAACACGCGAGCTGTGTCGCCTGCTTTCTCATTATAATATTATCAAAAGTGGGACATGACATTTACGGATTACGTACTTAAAATGCGTTTAAGTATCTGGCTGCTAAATACACTTACAATACCCAGACTTGAGTTTCAATCAGCAGCATCTTTTGATGTTTGAGTAACTGCCATGAAATCTTGTTGATCGACGCCAAAACTAACATATCTTTTCTCTTTGCTACAGGTACCAACTGAGCCAAACACATCGCAAACATCGTCGCCGGCGTGACGTAGTATCCGGGAGCGAGTGGAGAGGGCCCTTCAGTTTAACTGGAGGCGGCTGATCACTGAAAGTCCCGTTAGTACATTTACAATACTTTCTTTGTAAAACCAATGACAGGTCATGAAAGGGTCTATATTCAGCAGTGGACGGAAGATGGGTTTATAGTATAATAAGTAGGACAGGTGGTTATTTTATGTTAGTAGACTTTAATGACACATCTGTCAGTACGTGCCGCGCCTGGCCGCGTCTCAATGCCATTTTCATATAAGATTTCTGCGCGCTTTCTTCTCGTCAATTTAAAGAACCTTTAGCTTATGGTTTGCACTACTTCGACCACTAACGCTTCGAAGCCCGACATCATTCAAGTGTACCTCATATTGTTGCAGAGCCCAGAAAGACGACGACGTCACCGCTCGTTCAGCCAGGAGCGGCCGCGGCGCAGACCTAGCGCGCATTCCCTAGACTTAGAACCTCAGGAGGGTAGGCAGTATCACACTGCTACCATACACAGGTAGGTGCTATACCCCGCGCTTTGTCTGTTATCTCTTTCACTATCCTTCTACAACTTTTCCGTTCTTTCTTCTACTCTCTTCCTTCTTTTTTGTTATTTCCCTTTCCGTCATCCCGCTTTCTCTGTTATCTCTTTCACTCTCCTCCTACAACTTTTTCATTCTTTGTTCTACTGTCTCTCCAATCGCTTTATCATTACCTACTTTTACGTACCTAACTTGTTTTCACACTACTTTTTATATTATTTTATTGAAAGTAACGTGAGATAAATTCATTATTAATATTACTAAAAACTGTTATCTCACGTAAAATAGTCGGGAAGGTCGGCCAGGTTTTGATCTATTTATACGACCATCATTAAACTTTTCCATTCATTGATTGATCGATCAGGGCGAGTGTTAGGAGCGGTGAACCGAAACCATATAGGCCTTTCCGACTGTATTAAGTTTTTAATAATTTAAGTACTTGTAATTGTTTCCAGAGCCCACTCGCTAAAGAAGATGGCGACACTCTCGCTGAAGATATCGCTGGAGGGCGGCAAGGTGGTGAAGACCATCCAGTTTGAGCCGACCACCACCGTCTACGATGCCTGCCGGGTCATCCGAGAGAAGATTCTGGAGGCGAACGCTAGCGAGCGTAAGTTTGTGTACTAATTTAAAAAAAGCAGGCAATGCCTACATGAATAATCCACAAAATAATATTTTTTTTAACAAAAAGAACAACCGGTTTCGTTTTCTTTGGGGAGTTTCTTACATATCTCCAAAGTTCCTCATCATGCCTTCACCCAATTAATTTGGGACCAACTTAGTAGTCAAGGCTTTCAAATAAAAAAAGAATCATCAAAATCGGTTCACAATCAACTAACTTGTTTTAAAAACTATAATCTTTCTCCAACAGCCAAGGAATACGGTCTTTTCCTTGCGTCAGAAGAAGACAACAAGAAGGGCATATGGCTGGAAGCATCCCGGAGCCTGGATTACTACATGCTGAGGAATGGAGACGTGCTGGAGTATAACAAGAAGACGAGGAACTTGAGGGTGCGCATGTTGGACGGTAAGATTTCCCTTCATCATAGAAGGATACATAGTGGGCGGGAAGATGGAAAATAAACGGGCAAGTGCGAGTCGGACTCGTACATGAAGGGTTCCGTACCTCCGTACAATTTACAACGCTAAAAAAAAAAACGTTTTTCTATGACGACCCCCTTTAATTTTTAACTTTTTTTTATTTTTGTGTTTGTTATTATAGCGGCCATAGTAATACATAATCTGTGAAAAGTTTAAGTATCTAGTTAATGCAATTATAAAAATTTTGTTAAAAAAGTAGAAAAAACACGTTTTCTGTATGGCGACCCCCTTTAATTTTTAACTTTTTTTAAATTTTTAGTATTTGTTGTTATAGCACAGTAATACATAATCGGTGAGAATTTCAAGTGTCTAGCTATTACGGTTCAAGAGATAGAGCCCTGTGACAGACGGACACAGACAGACAGCGGAGTCTCAGTAATAGGGTCCCGTTTGCACCCTTTCGGTACGGAACCCTAAAAAGGAATCAGAATTATGATGGGTTGCTAGCCGCATCCACTATTGACATGATTTAGATTCTCGCTCATTCATTCCCTCGATCGGTTTCTACAATCTGCACGAGAAGAGAAGCAGCTGGTACATTCTACGTTTTTTCTTTTCTTCCAGACCAGCGTGGAAGAGAACTATGATGAACGGATTTGAGTTTTATTGTTCTTTGTTTAAAACCAGAGCGAAGGTGTTTCTCAACTATTGTCAATGAAAATTGGACAACGTCCACTCCATACTCCAGAAGCAAGCTTCCATTTATCTGAGTTGTTTGCTTGCCATTTTTTTTCGATAATTGCCATTTAGTGACATAACTATCGAGGTCATCCCATCTCGTCCTTGGTCTGGCTCTCCTCCGCCGACCATCCGGCAGCCAGAACGTAGCACGTTTCGTCCATCTTTCCGGGCACATTCGACAGACGTGCCCAGCCCAATTCCACTTCAGACTGGCAATTTTACTCTCTCTCTCTCTTATATCAGCGTATCTGCAATTTGAGTTTAGGAACGAAACAATTTTTTTTCATTAAATGTTATTTTATAATATTTGTATTCAACTTAGCCTCTTTAAAAGGCTGACGATGATGTAATGGTTTGCATTCTTGTAACTGTACAATTTTTTTAACACAGGCACGGTGAAGACCCTCCTCGTGGACGACAGTCAGATCGTGGCGAATCTCATGGTGGTGATCTGCACCAAGATTGGCATCACCAACTACGACGAGTATGGTTTGGTGAGTCTAACTCTTTACTCATGATAATGCGTTCCCGGCTGCGTCCTAAGCTGAGCGGGTTCGGACAATTCGGAGCCTGGGGTGATGCGAGTGATGTGGAAACAATAAACGGGCAAGTGCGAGTCACACTCGTACATGAAGGAAGGATTCCGTACCTATTTAGTTCTATATCACACCTTAAAACGCTGAAAAATCACGTTTCTTGTATGACGACCCCCTTTAATTTTTCACTTTATTTTATTTTTAGTATTTGTTGTTATAGCGGCCACAGTAATACATAATAGGTGAAAATTTCAAGCGTCTAGCTATTACGGTTCAAGAGATAGAGCCCTATGACAGACGGACAGACAGCGGAGTCTCAGTAATAGGGTCCCGTTTGCACCTTTTGGGTACGGAACCCTAAAAAGCCGAGGTATAAATCGCGTCTTGTGAGGATCGAACTCGTGCCTCACATACCAGAGCCAGTGTCTAAACTGCTCGGCCACCACCGTTTTATTAAACACTGAGCAGCACAGCTTACAATGTCAAGGTTTTATTAATGAAAATGTGTTTCAAGTATTCAACCAGTATTAATATTAATATTACCAAGGCTTGATTTTCGATCAGCGCATTTCGGTGGTTGAGGAAGGTCAGAAAGATATATTTTCTGCTATGAATAATAATTCTCTAGAATTCTAACGCTCCTACATTCACCGCTTCGATTCTGATTACATTTACGCAAACAAACGAACAGTAATTACAACGAAACACTCGAACGCACACATAGACAAAGATGCATGCGATTGGTCGCGACAAGGTCACGCGTCGTCGTCGGTCGGGTGGGGCAGTCAACGCAACGAGCAGAGCGCGGATCTGCAGTACGCTACGCTAAAATAAATAACCTTGTTTACGTGTTACTTTTTTTTTAATAACTCATTTTCATATATATATGGCTTCTACACCACTCCACGGCACATGAGGGCATTTTTGATGAATCGATTATCGCAAAAACAGCAATATTCTTAAAGGAACTTCTTGCGACGCAACCGCACGACTCGAGTGTCACGGCGAACTGCCGCGCCGCGCTGTGTGTGTATATATCGCGTGGAATGATTTTTCGAGATTATTTACGATTCTAGAGAATTATATTTCGATGATTTTCGCTAAATTTTTAAATTTCTTCCCAAAATAAGCAGGTGTATGTGTTTGTGAACAGGTCCGTGAAGAACAAAAAGAAGAATGCGACCCTTGCGACAAACCCAACTACGGGACACTCACCCTCAAGAGGCGACACCACGACAAGGACAGAGATATCAAGATGGAACAGCTGAGGAAGAAACTGCGGACTGATGATGAGGGTAAATATCTTTTACATTTCACCTAATTCTAAAAATGATTTTTTATACCATAATAATAGAGCGAGGGATTTCGCTACGTTCGTAATTATACTGTTGCATACTTCATTTCGCTCTGGATTCAAAGTAGCGCCTTTGCCTTTAAAATATTACCTTTACGCGTTGTAGCATAATCTACTGTTCACGTTAACTGTGTATTGTGAATCCATACTGACTTATTCATACATAAAAATCTGCATTTTTTAAGTAGGTAAGTATAGAGTTAGTTGGTTATTACCATCTAAATTACTACCAGGATCGTTACTCCAAAACCGACACGATTTCATTTTTCCAACCCACTTCCTTGTCACGCTGCTTTCCGATCGCTTTAGCGCGGATTGTCACATTTGGCATGACCCCCCCCCATCGCTGTGACGTTACATGTGGACCTTTACTGATTTCGTCTCTTATTTTCAGTAAACTGGGTGGAGCCTTCGAAGACCCTCCGCGAGCAAGGCATCGACGTGACGGAGACCCTCCTCCTGCGCCGTAAGCTGTTCTTCTCGGACCGCAACGTGGACTCGCGGGACCCCGTGCAGCTCAACCTGCTGTACGTGCAGGCCAGGGACGCCATCTTGGACGGCACGCACCCTATTACTCAGGACAAAGGTATGGAGTGTTTTTTTTTTTTACTCCCTCATCCGAGCGTATGCCCGCCCGGGCCCCGGTTGCATCATATCATCATCAGGTCTTTTAGCCTCCACTGCAGGAGCACGACCCTCTCTGCACCACCAGAGCCACACATTAGCCAGAGCAGCCAGAGGATTTGGCCCATAGATTAATATTGTATATACTGAAATAGATAAGAAACTGTGGCTTTAACATTAGTCAAACCAGTAGCGCCATCTGGTAACATGCTTTCGCAACACCAAAGGACTAAAAGATGAAATAAAACGGTGAAAAATTTACTCCGTGAGCTGGGACTTGAACGCGCGATCTCAGTTCAAATATGGCTATGTTCCATAGCTTAAACAACTGAGCTATTAAGTGATTAACTGCACATGTCGAATTTATCCATCATTTAATATTCCTATCAAATAAAAAAATGGTGTAAAAATATACTGCGTAAAATATATACTTGAACTCACAACGTTGCTCTTATTTTTACCATGCTCTAATCAACTGAGCTATCACGTGTTCTACCTCGTATGGCGAATTTCTCCACCATTTGATATTCCTATTCGATAACACGCATTAGGAGTGTGGTCAGCTGATTCGTGATTAGATGGCGTTTTAATTAATTTTTTTATCAAGATTCTGCAATGTTCTAAGTTTCATAGGCATGATTCGGCCTACACTCTCCACGCTGGTCAGACGGGTTGGAGAGGTCTCACTGATGTTTATAAGCTTTGTTCAGCTTGTGTTTCCTAAGTCGCCTTCTAGGACATCCACGGGAAGACTTGGAGTGGTTCTATTCTACTATGCCGGGAACCACACGGCTTGCATCCTCAGCGGTAATGCAATTTCAGGCTTGAAATTGCGCTAAGTGGAGACCCGCGACGGATTCAGTCCGTATCTGTCACAAAATATACGAGTGACAGAGACAGATATGTCTATCGCACGTAGGGTTTGTTACAGAGAGGAACTGAACTCGTCACAGGCATCCGCTTGAAGTAGTTTCAAGCCTCAGAGCCCGGGGTCCGCTACCTACCCTAGGTGATTTGACGAGGTTACTAGTTTTACACAGCGCGACTGCCGTCTAACCTCCGCAAGCCAAACGGTACACCAAAACCAATCCTAGGATAGGTTTAAAATAGATAGGATATGTAAAAAAGGTAGTAGCGGGAGCGAGGTGATATGCTCGACCACCACATAGAGAAGGTCTTCCCGCCAGGCGTAGTGTTGCGCGGGGAACCGTGGCTCCACAGGTGTGTTGTCGGAGGTTGTATATATGGTCAGTTGCAACCAGAACTTCAAGATCGAGATGTGGGATACTGCTGGCGCCATCTCGTAGTCTTCTTGTGAACTAATGTTATCGCTTCGCTGTTGTAGTAGTTCCTTTGTAGTGGCGTAGAGGTCGCCACAAGGTTTTTTTTTACTACTCCTGTACATTTATCTGTCTTTTACATGATATATTTATGTTTTATGCGTAGGACACCCACCTGCTAGGTGGTCAGACGACCTGAGCAAGGTTGCAGCAAAACGCTGGATGCAGGCCGCGTACGGGGCGTTTAGGAAATCCTTGGGGGAGGCCTATGTCCGGCAGACTTCCTGGGGCTGATATAATGATTATTTATATGATAGGTATAGCGTGGAGAGTGTAGGCCAAATCCTCTGACTGCTCTGGCTAATAAATGCTCTGGTAGTACAGAGAGGGGCGTGCTCCTGCCGTGGAGTCTAAAAAGACCTGATGGTGATGATGATGATTTTTTTAGATATTGCTTTAGGAAACATACTTTTTTTTTAATAAATAAATATATAGGGACAAATTACACTGATTAAGCTAGCCCCAAAGTGAGTTTTTTTAAACTTGTGTTATGGGATACTAACTCAACGATACTATATATTATGATAAATACATATATAGATAAACACCCAAGACCCAGGACAATTTGAAAAACGCCATTTTCCAATTGATATAATATTTTTGTTGTCAGCTTGCGAGTTCGCCGGTATTCAGTGTCAGATCCAGTTCGGAGACCACAAGGAAGACAAGCACACACCTGGATTCCTAGAGTAAGTGTATTCTTCTTCTTGTATTTAAGAGCCGCGCTCTTGTCGGTGGAGAGCTTTTCATGTTTCTCTTTCCTCTGGTAAGTTCTTAACCTCCTTATATGTTTTCACATTCCATTATTCCTTTATTTGATCAAAAATCTTCTGGGTTTTTAACCTTTAGGGAAAGAAAAGCAGGTAAGAAATATTTTTTACAGGGCGGTGACGTCACAACCCCCCACTCCGGAAATTCGACGCTCTATCTCTATGTGAATTTTGACTAATTTGATGAACCGAAAAATATGGGTCGATTATTTTTGGATGATCTAACTGACGGACTAAATATAATAAAACTTTTCTGAGCCAGTTCACATACCCATTGTGTTGTGGTCTTTATTATAAAATAGTTTTTACCCGAGACTTTGTCTGCGTTTTAGTACTTTGTAATAAAGTCTACTTCTAAGACCCCTGGCCAACGACGACTTTTTGACGCGCGTTTCGTAAACGCGCTACAGCATCGCGACTGTAGCGATGCAAACGCGCAACCGTGTTGGACGACATCGGGGAGGGAACGGAGGGAGGGTGGCGCGTGAGAAGAAACGAGTTAATGAATTGCGTTTGCATCGTAACAGAAGCTCGACAGTATCGCGTTTGCATCGCGACTTAATCGTGTTTACGTGAGCAAGGGTACACAGCTTGCGACCGCATCGCGACTGTATCGATGCGAACGCGCGACAGAATCGATACAAAAAGTCGCCGTGGGCGAGGGGCCTATGACGGCAAAAAAGGATCCCCTATACAAAGTTCCAACCTCTTTTCCTTTCCTACATGTTCTCTCCCGGATCTCAACTCCATACCAAATTTCAAGAACAAAACGTCACAAAATAATGTCACTTGTCATTCATCATATCCATTTTAGAACATGATATTGGATTTATTACTGCCGAAAAACTGACATTACGAGCGCCATTTGACTCCAAGAAACTATGACGTCACGCCGTGCGTTTTTCATAGAAATACCATAGAAATTATTTTTTTTGACGTTAAGAAATAAAGTATCTATTTTGACTTGTTGGCAACTAGCGGATATAAGTTTAAACTTACTTTGGAGGTAGTTCAATCAGTGCGATTCCTTATCTATTTATTTATTTTTCATCCAGCCTGAAGGAATTCCTGCCCGGCGGCTACGTCAAAGTCAAAGGGATTGAGAAGAAAGTGTTCAAGGAGCATCGCAAGCACGCCGGCCTGAGTGAGCTGGACGCCAAGGTGCTGTACACCAAGAGTGCGAGGGATCTGAAGACCTACGGTGTGGCGTTCTTCCTTGTCAAGGTTAGTTAGATCTCTTTCTTTCTCTGTTCTCACTCTAAGTGGAGTTCCCAGTGTTTATGGAACTGGACACCAAGAGTGCGAGAGGCTTAAACTTCAGGTGACTAGCGATACTATCGATATTCTTACTGTTTTGCAAGGCCATGATATTATCGATAGATTTTCGATATTTTATACTATTGCTTGCAACGCTAAAGTCCTGAAGATGTGGTGTGAAGGGAGTTGTCAATGTAAGTATTCTTCTTCATATTAGCGCGTTCTTGGTTGCATCTTCAGCTGTGCTGCTTTGGAGCCCGGGGTGCGCACACCTAGTTTTTTATCTCTAAAGACTAAATGCAAGTTCATGGTCATTCAAGGATGCCGAATACGGTGAGGAATGGAGAAGAAAAGCCAAAAACTTTGTCGATTTTTGCCACAAGTTTGTATCTATTGAGTGGAGTTAAAATTTTGAAAACAATTTTTTTTTGTTGAAATTTTTTGAACAATATTTATTTTTCAATATAAAATTTTTGCACAGGAAAAGATGAAGGGCAAGAACAAGCTGGTCCCGCGTCTGCTCGGCGTCACCAAAGACTCCGTGCTCCGGCTGGACGAGAAGACCAAGGAGATCCTCCAGACTTGGCCGCTCACCACCGTGCGCCGGTGGTGCGCGAGCCCCAACACTTTCACACTTGACTTTGGAGATTACAGGTATGTTTTGGAAATGTGCACATTTCATTATTTATTTATTTTTTCATTAATTTACAAACAAATAAGGTTTTTTAATTGATTGACGTGTGTAAATATAGCATCTTAATGCCCAATTGGTTTAACCGAATTTGATTAGGTTTCGTTTAAAAGATTAACCCTATCAGGAAGAGTTATAACTATAGATTATTATAAAAAAATTAAAAGTTGTGGAAATTGTATGTTTCTTATCAGCGTCTTGGTTTCGGTAATTTTCTTTTTTGCTGCTTCTAGTGTAATAAGTAGACATGGGTAACTCCGGATTCGAATATTTAAATGAGCCGATTCATAAACAGGAGCCGATACCCGTACTGAATCCCGGTAATCGTTATCGGCTCCCGCGCGTTATTAAGTCCGCACCGATCTTGGTCCCACCGGGAACCGGCGGCGGCGCCTGTCGGGTCGCGAGCCGTGAGCCGCGTTTCGGCTCCACCGCGTCTCGGGAGGAATCGGGAGTCAGGAGTCAATATTATTCCGTATTGAAACCGGTACCAGAAAGGACATCTGTATTCTGTAGATTCAATAGAGAAACTTAGCGGACCTCGGAGCTGGAGCCGATAAGGGAGTAGGAACCATTAAGATGAGTCGGTACCGGATGCGGAGTAAGATGCAGTGAGCCGAAACACTCCTCGGAGTCGAGATTACCCGTGCCTAGTAATAAGTAGTATTGTAAATCACTTACCACAGATAATATACTATCTAAAATGTCAAAAAATGTACCATAATTTGTCAAAAATATGTCTTTAACCAATTTCAAAAAAGGATGAATTTGTCAATTCAACTGTTTGTGTTTTTTTGTAAGTACTTTGTTACGCGGTTTCTTCGCCAATAGGGTAAATGACTGGGTCAAAAATAAATTATTTGGTAATGTTAAGAGAATAAAACGTCACAAAATAGTGTCACTTGTCATTGATCATATACATTTTCAACGTGATTTTAGATTTTTTAATGTAGAAAAACTGATATTAAGAGTGCTAATTGACTCCAAATATCGATGACGTCACGGTTTTGTATTTCATACAAATCCCATAGAAAATGTGACATTTAGAAAAAAGTGTCTAATTTGACTTGTTTTTGACCGATTTTGATGATTTTTTTTTATTTGAAAGCCTTTACTATCGAGTTGGTCCCATATTAATTTGGTGAAGATATGATACAGAACTTTCGAGAACGAAGTTCGGTTTTTTTGTAAGATTTTTCACTAATGTTTTTTTGTACACAGCGACCAGTACTACTCGGTGCAGACCACCGAGGCGGAGCAGATCTTGCAGGTGATCGCCGGCTACATCGACATCATCGTCCGCAAGCAGCGCGCCAAGGACCACCTCGGGATCGACGGGGACGAGGGCTCCGCCATGTTGGAGGACTCGGTGTCGCCCTCTAGGTGGGCATTGCAAAAAAACTTACACAAAATTATGGATTAGACTTCGATCATATATTCTAAAGAAGCACAGTTGCCGCCTAAAAATGGCACCGGAAAAACAAGGCATAAAACAGTATTATGCCTTGTTTCGCTGTCATTCGCTCAGTAGCCGCGCGCGTGACGTCACATCAAAGATCACCAATCTAAACAAAAGGTAAGTAAGTAATACTTTATTGTACACCAAGAATAGAAAAACATACAATAAGAATAAAAATTACATTAAAATGTACAATGGGCGGTCTTATCGCTAAAAGCGATTTCTTCCAGACAACCGATGGATGGAGAGAATTTAAAGATAAGGTAATATGTAACGAACTTAATACGTTAAATATTTCCGCGCTTGTCTCAGTTACTTAAAGTTTAAATTAAACTGTTTTCGCAATACTTGAAATGATATGCATGTACCTATGTTCGTATTGACACGGGGACAATATTTTGTTTGATTTGGCAAGGAACTGTGCATCTATAGAATATATGATCGAAGGGATTAGATATGTTATTCATGTAAATCATAAATAAAATAACTAGCTTTAGCGAAGTGGAGAAGGCGGAACGGACCCCGGGCTTCGCAGCATAATAACTGAGAATACAACTGCGAATGGCTGTTGTATAAACAAAAGGGGTGTTTGACGGTGTAGTGTGTGTCTGTTTGTGGCGTCTTAGCTCCTCAATAGATGAATCTAATTTTTGTTTTTTTTGAGACAGATGGGTATTTTAAATCAAACAGCACGAAGAGTTTAGAATTTAATGTAGATCAATATAAATATTAGAATTAACAAAGTATATTTGTAATTTTGATAAATAAATAATAAAAAAGTATTGTACCGTTCCAAAGGGCCAACATAATCCAGCACGACACGTTCAAGTCTGGAAAAGTGAGCACCGAGTCGGTCGCCAAGCCAGCGGTACACAGACCGGGAGCCGAAGGTAACATTCTTATTATTGTGTTTTTTATTTTATTTATTCAACTTTATTACAAAAATTGTAAACGGCGGATCTAAAGCCATGGGCTTTCTCTACCAGTCAACCGTCAGGCGGTGCTGAGACAAGTGAGGCCAAAGTAGTAGTTTTTTATTATTTGGATGTTATTAAGTGTTAATTTTTTTTTTGTTATATTCTTGCACATTTTTTAGCGAGATAATTTTTTTTAAGCCGTTTACATATCTGTCCTACTCTAGACTTTTTTGCAGATTTGTCCTTAGCAAATATTATTACTTACTTACTGTGCGGGTCTGAGCGACCCAAATTCGAATAAGAAAGCGCGAAAGCTTTTTGGCACGATGTCTTGCCATCTGAATTTTAGGTGTGTCAACTTTTTTAGCACATTATTTTTTTATTTTGAGTCCACTATATCCCATTGTTGGGAAAGGCCTCCCTCTTATTAGCACGTTATTTAGCGATATTTATTTCCACCTTATAATTTCGCTTCCTTTTTTCTTTTTTTGCGACATCTTAGGTGCTAAGCCGTTTGCAATGAGCCACGTGACGGGCGCGCAACAAACCACTATCTCCGGACAGATCATCACGGGGCACACGCCGCCAGCTGTGTGTATTTTGACAGTTGTTATTTGGATGCGGGCTCTTGGGCTGTAACGCTTTTTTTGTTTTTTTGTTTTTTTTTTTGTCAAGTTAACGTAATAAAATAGTTACTAATAGTAGTTAATGATACTGCCACATAATGAGGGGTATTAAAATACGAGTGTGTTAATAAATACCAAGCCGTGGACGGGGTATTTAAGGTTCCGTACCCAAAGGGTAAAAACGGGACCGGGCTTGTCACCAGGCTGTATCTCATGAACCGTGATAGCTAGGCAGTTAAAAAAGCAGTATAAAATAAATATTTCAGCTGGGCTCCCATACAATAAACGTGATTTTTTTGCCTTTTTTTTTTGCCTTTTTTTTTGCTTGATATTTAACGGCAACAGGTAGACGCTTGAAATATTCACATTATTTTAGTTGTATATTACGTACGGTACGGAACCCTTCGTGCGGTAGTCCGACTCGCACTTGGCTATTTTTTAATAATATCACACGAGTATTTTAATGCGCGCGCTTTTCTTATTATTTAAAAAAATATATGTGTGTGTATTTGTTACTAACTGCTTTTCTTACGTGTGTGTCTGTTTGTTTCACGCTACTAACGGACGACAGTCTACGAAGTGGGCTGTGTAGGTACATAATGTTCACTACTTGGGTAGTTAGATAACATACTCGTAAATGAAGTTCAGATTGACTGAAAATTTTAAATAAAAGTTGTGTTTTATTCGCGAAAGTTCTAAAAATCTAGTTGGAATCTGTAGATTTTTAACAAATTTTTTAGAACAACAAAGAAGCAGAGTTATTAGACATTAAACTATTTTATTATCAGGAATCAGAACCATCATTCCAAAAATTCAAAAACACAACAAAATTTAAAGTTTGTTACTTTTAATCAATCTGTACGTAGAATTCTAAATTGCAAAGGTAAATTTTAACTGCTCGTTTATTTATGTTTTTACAAGTAACATTGTTTTAAAAATCTTTATAATTTTTATAAATTATCAATTTAATTTTGAAAAAAAAAGAAAAAATTGCTTATTCAGTAAGGATTTTACGATGACTTTACAGGCTTCTCAAGTCCAACAAACCAAGGTGACTTCTGTTCTATCAGAGCCGCAGCGGGCGTTGCTGACCACCATCACCAGTGGAAAGGAAATCATCAAGAGGAGCGAAGAAGGGCTGGCCAGGGTAAGTCTTCTTCTTCTTCGTCTAAGCGCGTTCCCGGTTGCATCCTCAGCTGTGCTGCTTCAGAGCCCGGGGTGCGCTTTTCTGCTTTTTCTTCTTCAAATATAACATACATGTCAATGATCACCCAAGTTTGCCAAAGTCCTTGCAAAATGGAAAAGAAATAGCCGGAACAGTTTAAATAATTTGGCTATAGTTTTACGACCGGCCGCCTGCCTGACGTCAACCATCTTTGGGAATGTATTTGTGCGAAAAGTTTTACAACCGGCCGTAAATGTAAGTGTGTGCACAGAACTCCAGACAAGTAGTTTCAATGTCTACCATTCTTTCTTCTCCATCTATCTTTTGGTATTACTATCATCTTAGATAAATAGTTTAAGAAAAGATGTACAATCTTCGCGCCGGTTATTGCATGCTGGTCTGGGAGAACAAAGAAACTTAGAATATTCCAGATCTTAGAAGCCGATCGACGGCATGGGCGTGAATCTTAATAATTTATAGTATACAATACAAATACTCAATATTGCACCATAAACAAAGAAAATACAACAATACAGAGAAAAGAACGAAAATGATACAAAGGCGGACTTATCGCATAGGTAGCAATCTCTTCCAGTCAACCTTTGGGAAGAGAGAGAAGTTAATTTCGAGAGAGGCGATGCAGTATGTCGGAGTTACTGTATAGTATAGGTGACGCCCACCATCACGCCTAAAATAGCCTTTGGGTCTAAGGAACCAGGCACCGTCTACCCCATTAGGGATGGAGACGTGATAGTGTATCATAGTACCGGTCAACAGTTATGTCAGTCATAGATGTACGGTGAGCAACGGTTTATCGAGAAACGGAGGTACAATCAAAATCCTGAAAGCACACACCAGGTTCCGAACAAGTACAGCTAAGCATGCAACCGGTTTATGATCATCATCATCTGCAGTCCTTCACATGCCACTGCTGGGAATATGCCATCCTCTAGGTCATGTGCCTTCCGAAACCATTGGCGACTTGCGATTTTTCTAATATCGTCGACCCATCTTGCTCATGGACCAAGGCATGCCATTCCGTGAAAATTCTACTCCACCTGTCATCATCTCGCCTTACCAGGTGTCCTGCCCAACTCTTTTTCAGATCCATTACACGCTCTCCGGCATCATTAATTTTCTTTTTTGAGAGAATGAGAATGTTGGGTAAAGGTCTCTCCCATTTCCTTCCACGTGTCTCTGTCCATTAATGAAATGATGAGAAGTTATTCTGTTTCAATTATTATTTTTAATAGCATTACAATGCTCGGAAATTTATTTATTCTGTTTTAAATAAAATCAAATGTTTTATCTACAGGCTTCCCTTCCGGACATTGGTCAAGACGCCACCTCTATCAAGTGGAAGCAAGTGACCATGGACACCAACAAACAAGTTGTGACGTCACACATTGCTGCCATGAACGCTGCTACTGCGCAAGTCGTCACTCTAACATCCGGTAAGATATTCACTATTTATGAATTAGTACACTTGCAATTTGTGATGGACCTAGGTGACTTCCTTGTGGGACGCTTTTGTTATAATCGTAAATTTTATTATTAATTTAGTGTTTTTTAGCTTAATGTTTAATGAGTTTTATATCTACTCAAAATTATAATATTCTTCTCAGGTCCGACCGAGGAGGTAGACCACACAGCCGTAGGCGCAGCCATTACTACAATCACATCAAACCTACCTGAGATGACGAAGGGCGTCCAAATGATAGCTGCTCTCATGGAAGATGACAATGGAGACAGATTATTAGATGCTACAAGGAAGCTGTGTAGTGCTTTCAGCGATCTGCTGAAGGCAGCTGAGCCTGAAACTAAGGAGGTTAGTATCCTTAATGTAAAAAATGCTAAAGAAATGGTAAGAAATTATTAAGGTTCCTAGACGATGGAGCTATTGGAAGATGTCAATGGAGATTGACTGCTTGAAGAAGAGGGTTGGTCATACTACATAAAAAATCGATGTTCTGTCAATTTATAGACCAAATGAAGATAAATTACTAATATTCTCTTGCGTGGTTTCTTCAAACTAACAATAAAAATGTCATAGGTATTTTACAAAAATAATATATTATTTAGTAATTCCTTGTTATCTTCAACGATACCTAGGGTTCTTTAGGATAAGTCGATTACTTTCATCCTAAGGATTATTTTAAATATAATTTTAAAATGTTATCTTTTCAGCCGCGACAGAACCTCCTCAACGCAGCCTCTCGCGTCGGCGAAGCGTCTACCACCGTGCTTCACACCATTGGCAAGGAAACCGAGCACGACAAGGAGACACAGGTAACAGAGCGAAGAAAATCTTCTCTTTATAGACGACTTAATTATTGTTACGACAACTTCTACAAAGCTTTCTTCAATAAGGATAAATATGACTCAGATTTCGAAGATGTGAAGCCTGAAGAATGTGAGGTTAAATATCAAGATGATGGTCTGTATGAAGATGTGGACACTAGTAGAGATTGGGGAATGCTTGATGTTATACAAGAAGAATCTGATAGTGACTATTATAGAAGCCTTGATTACTGTAATGCAATCTTCAATAAAAATAAAGCAGAGGTAGTCGAAGACCAAATGATAGATTTCGAAACTATTTTGCAGAATTGTGAAGGGTATTTAGATGAGAAAAATTATGATACGCCTAAATTACATCCTAAGACTGTTTCGGATAAAATTTACGACTTCAAAAAAGATTTTTCTAATCATAATTATGTTAATGTTAATTTCGATGATGGTTACGAGAATGTTGAGTTTGGTAAGACGAAGAATGATATTTTACGCGAACGATTCTTCCTTGCTAACAACGGTAATGATAAAAATGATATTAATGAGAGATTCAACAAATATAATGGTAATAAGAAAATTGAATGCCACAGTATTAGGAATGACGTCACTAAAACCGGACCTGATGTTAAAGTAGCAGGTGCTTTAAACATGAAATTGATAAATCTAGACAAATATAACAGAGTTTTAACAACTACAGAAACGTTTATGGAAAAGGCCGAAGCTAGTTTCACTAAGAACGAAATAAATAAAATAAAAAATGATGATTTAGAATCATTTTTGAAAAGAAGCGAAAAATATTACACAACGGAAACTAGAGATAGGAAAACAACAGTCGAGTTGAACAATCAAAAAGAAACTAAAGGCAAAACTGAGATACGAATATTCTATAATCCGACGTTTAGGTCTACTGGAGTGAAATATATGCGAGGATTTTGCAAGCGACGTTGTCCGAGAACTGAAGAAAGGTGCTGTCCTAAATGTGTATGTTTGGAATTGGAACTGAAAGATATATGGAAGGAAAATTGGCTGAATATACTATGTTTTTTGTCTTTGATTTTTGCGTTAATCGCGCTTTTGGTTCAGTCTTGTATGTCAAAGGATGTGTGCGAGAATGTTGGGAATAGTACTGATGAGAAGTGCTTTGAGATGATGTGATGGTTGGTGCCGTGACCAGGATATTTAAGGTGTCATAATTCCTATTTTTGAGGGGGTAGGAAGGTTCTGTAAGGTGTAAAAGACTTCTGATGTAAAATGTACAGTGTTTTTGGTAATTAAATTATAGAAATATGAGACTTTATACTAAAAGAATTTCAATGAACCAGTAAGCATTATAAATATATGTGTAGAGGGAAATATTGCATGTATTTTGGTAACTTTAAAGTCTTTTTACACCATTTACGAATCTATACTTTGTAGTATTTTGGGTAGAAGTAAACTAGGGTTTTGGGGTAAAAACTATAACTTTCCTAATTTAAAATATTAAGTCTCTACAAGAAATGATACATATCGAAACGAATACAATACGCATTCTACACTACTTTAGAAAGGAGAATGTTCTCGTTTCATATAAAGGTAGGAAAGTAAACACAAAATTGCCAAAAAAAAAAGATCTTTAAATTTATTTCTAATGTATCGTTCGCTGCCTTTATATGAAACGTGGGACATCCCCTTTTCTATTGTGTCCTCATTCTTTATTCCTAAGCTGTCGTTTTCCTTTGCTATGCTTGTTCTGAAACTTTAAAAGACGAAGGAAAAAGACTGCGATGACAATAGTTATACGATTAGTAGTAAACGCAGCTGTTGTTATGTTGTAAGGATTTTATATTTATAGTTGCCATTTTCAATGTTCAGTATTGTTACATGCTTTTTTTGCCACATACTCGTATTACGTATTAGTGTTTTAGATACATTTAGTTGTATTGTAACATTGTACATACTACAACTTACGATACATATTTTGGTTATTGCCACTTTTTATAGAGTATAATCGTGACAATACTGATAAAAAAGTGTTAGAAAACGAATAAAAATCATTTAAAATGGCAACTTTATAGTTCGGTGAAAAGTCCCTATGAGCCATTTTATTTTGTTATTAATTTATAGTTTAAGTTTTATTAATTATTTAATTAATTAACACAGAAGTAAGGCTTACTAATCTAGTCGTTATTATATTTAAAAAAAAATGCCATTGAAGGTGGCCATATTTTGTTTCAAAATTATGAAGTGGTCACTATTTTTTTGTTGTTGGATGCTACAAAATTTATCAGTATTATTTTTGGTTAAAAACAATCCGGCAGTTTTTAAACTGCTAATGTAATGGAATATTACGATTTTTTAAAGTGCATTTTACTTATGGTGAAGTGGTAGCATAAGTGGCGCCCTCATTTGAAATAAATTGTTTAAAACTAAATATGGTGATATTTAAAAATTTGATTTGTATCAATATCTAAAAAGACCTTCAAACTATTTTATAAATAACCTTTGAAATTATTACTAATAGTCCGTCTAGTTTTAAAACGGGTTTTCGCCAAAAGTGGCTACTGGCGAATTTTTAAATATCACCATATTTAGTTTTATACAATTTATTTCAAATGAGGGCGCCACTTGTGCTACCATTTCACCTTAATGTGTTTTTCGATTGGCGATTTATTATAATTGGGTTATGATTTTTTTATAGTTGTTAGTTGTATTTTTTTTTCTTATATCTGGGTATAATGGTTTACATTAGCTACCACAAGATCCCGATTTATTTGATCTTTTTTTTTTACCGTACAATGTACGCCATTATGTAGTGATTTAGATATTTGGTTTGGGATTTACTTTAATATTGTAAATAGTTTTTATTTTTTACTAACTTTACTTGGTCTTTTAACTGCCGCCATGACATGTAACAGATCTGACTATTTTGCTATTAATTTTGTTAATTTATTTTTGTTATTACTAGAGTATTCGCTTAAAATCTTACAAAAACTTTTTTCTTAATGTTTATATATTTTCTTATCAATTTTAATACTTTTTATGTAAAAAACGTATATTTTTTTATTTTTCGTTCCTATTTTTGCCATTGATTTCCATTATTCATTTCCATGCATACGTTTTGACAATATTTTTCATAAAGTGAATGCCCGAGTTTGTTTTAATAATTTATTTTGTTATTATTTATTACTATTAAGTTTGGTACGTTTGGAAATAACTTCAAGTGATGTCGTCAATTTTTATTTCTATTTTTTTGTCTCTGTTAATTGAATAATTTTATTACAACAAAATTAGCTGACAATATTCGCTCTCGTACCGGGCGTAATATGCCTCTTGCCGCCCGTTGGGACATAAAGTATTTTTCAAAACCGTCAAAAAACTGGGGGAGACCAACTACGTAGTTTTTTTTTTTTCTTTTCGTCACTTGAAGTTTTTTGTAAAGCTATAGTCAGACATATTGCGTCGAGATCGAAACGGTCAATGCAGATAAGTAATTATAATTCTCTCTCTTCATACTTTACGAAAGTTAACGTCGCTAAGATCCACTGTGTGTTGTAAAGCTATTCCAGTTCACTTTTTATTTCATCATATCATTTCATGTTAGAAGTGGTTTAGATTTACAACACAAGCTGACTGAACTGGCATACTATTTGACATACGAGTATTTAATCGCAAGTCCAGAAAGAAGAACATCTTGATCCACAGGACCGAGTGTGTACAACAACACAACATCCTCTACTGGTCTGGGATAAAAGAAAAAACTTAACATGTAGAAGCTGCTTCTCTGCCCGCGCAGATCATAAAATCCTAACGGGGAAATGGGCTAAAATGCGAATCATATGCGATACAGTTAGCAATCCATCACTATTATGATTCCTTTTTCCACCTCCTCGCCCACTATCACGCTAAAAGTGGTCTTTGAGTCTTGCGGCCCTGGGCTCTGTCTGCTTAGAGCCGCAAGACCCAAAATGCTCTGTCTACCCCGTTAGGGATAAAGACTTGATAGTGTATATACTTGTCTTTATATTATGTCAAATTGTAACCAGTCAGTTTATAAAGTACTTATTATAATTCCGTCCCGACGCGCGTCTGTCTGTCGTCGCCTTAAGACATAAGGGTTGTGTCACACTGCCAGTTATTTTTGTTAATACATTTGCTTCGCCGAAACACCTGGTTTTATTTACCACTAACCGTCCGAAAGTGAATGTAGTAGCAAAAATAACTAGATGTACTAATATACCCCGTAGATATACAGTATAGAAGGTCTAACAGAATATACTGAATTATACACATACAATCAGTTTTCCCGAGGAACGTATATCGAATTATGAAAAATAATAGGATCATAAGTTCCGTACACCTTTGGACTCTCATAACCAATAAGTTGATACGGACTTTTATGGAAAGCAAAAAAGATTTTTTTTACTTTGGTGCTTGTTGTTATTATTGACTGCATCTGCCCTTAAAAATAATTCCAGTGTATTTTGTTAGACGGTTTACACACTATTATTTTTAATTCACTACAAATATGCTATGATGCAACAATGGAGTTCATGCCACTAAAATGATGACGATATTTTTTTTATTTAACTTCATTACAATAAATGAAAATGGCGGACTTAAGGCCAGGGGCCTTTTCTACCAGTCAACCGGCAGGTGATGCTGAGAGAGTAATCTTTTGGGGTACTCGCCACTCTACTATGATACTCGCAGATACAGTAATAATGAATACCAAATAGTCATCAATCCAGGATTTGTGACAATTGAACATTAGAAGGGCGCTAGATTCATAATCCCCCATCTCTAGAAATAACTGGACATGGGGCGACATATTTACATTTGGCCCCTACTAAAAAGACTACATCTAGTACTGTTGGGTATTGTGTCACCGCCCCGGGCGCCACAAAAGTCTACTGGTGAGAGAATCGCGACTAGTTGACATAACTCAATACATCAACTTGCCGCGAAGATATCGGTGAGTGGAGATTGGTTCATACAGTCAGGTCAAGATAGATGGCACGACGGAAATAGCGGACGTCGCCTAGTCACAATCTACCTTCCTGTCAAATTTCATCTTCATTGGCTAAGTAGTTTTCGAGATTTCGCGATGAGTGAGTGATTTTCGCTTTTATATATATATATTAATATAGACAGGTACAAATCCAGAGAAAAGAAAGCGGTGCGAAAGATGATATCTGTGAGAATATATAAATGATAGATACTACAAAGTCGGCCAGCTTAAATGTGATGTGTTAATTAAATCCCCGTCGAGGTAAGTAAGAAATAATCTTCAAACTAAACGTGGTTTCTTGAGTATGTGTTGGTTTGGACGAACTCTATACCTCTCATATGTTCAAGCTAAATATATTCATCTCTATAGCTCTAGAAAATAATAGATAGCGCTACCTACGGATACCTTTTTTGTTATTTGCCAAGCAAATAAACTTGTTAGGGAATGACGTACGGTGGCTCAGGTATGGCACTTCATAGAAGCGGAGTAGCATTTATGCCTACACTACTACAAACGAAACTATACATCCGTGCACACGTCAATGCGTGTGTGTTTGCCCGCTCTCGCCTCTCGACAAGGCGAAAACGGGGGAGGTGCGGGGATGGGGAGCGGGGACGCACGTTGCGCGGGTGTTCAGGAGATTCCGTTCTGTATGAAGTACTCTTATTGATTCTGTGACGGTGGTTTCTCTATTATGATCATATTGTAAAAAAAATCTCTTCCTCAGGACATCCTTCTCTCTCTGGCCAAAGCAGTGGCCAACACGACCGCAGCGCTGGTCCTGAAGGCCAAGAACGTGGCCGGCCAGTGCCGCGACGACCAGCAACTCCAGAACAGCATCATCGCCGCCGCGACAAGCTGCGCGCTCGCGACCAGTCAGCTGGTGGCCTGTGCCAAGGTAACGTGGTTCTGTTTATTTTCAACTGACTTCAAAAAGATGGTTATCAATTGGATCTGTATTTTTTTTTATTTAAGTATTTTTAGGGTTCCGTACCCAAAGGGTGCAAACGGGACGTAATTAATGAGACACCGCTGTCTGTCCGTCTGTCACAGGGCTCTATCTCTTGAACCGTAATAGCTAGACGCTTGAATTCTTCACTGATTATGTATTATTGTGGCCGCTAAACCAAACAGTAAAATAAATAAAAATTAAAAAATTAAAAAGGTCGTCATACAAAAAATGTGTTTTTTCAGCGTTTTTAACTAGATCTTTATAACAGCATTAACTAGATACTTGAAATTTTTACAGATTATGTATTCCTATGGCCGCTATAATAACAAATATTAAAAATAAGATAAAGTTAAAAATTAAAGGAGGTCGTCATACAAAAAACGTGTTTCTTCAGCGTTTCAAAACATTGTACGGAGGTACGGAACTCTTCATGTACGATTCCGACTCGCACTTGCCCGTTTATTTATTTTTTTGTATGTATTTTAAGCGATATCTTCGCCAATAGGGTATTTCACTGTTTTCTTGAACAATATTTTAGGGATACAAAATCGTTTTCTGAGAATTGGTTATTTCATGAAGCAGCAAATAGCATTTCAAGTGTCAAGAAAAGTGGGAGCGTGGTGGGGACATCTCGCTATCTCTTTCTTACGCGCGGTATCTAATGGCAGTGACGTCGCAAGCGCAGTATGTGCATCCCGGTTCACTATCCATTTGCATAAAAATAATAACCATAAAATATATTGGCATATGGTAAATTAGACTAATGATAATTACGCATAATTTTTTTATCCATAACAAATGTAGCATAATTGTCTTAATCATAAATAAAATTAGCATAATCATATTTCAACATAACATTTATAAGCATAAATTTATAAAGGCATCATAGTATCAAAGAATAATGAACATCAAAAAAAAAAGAGTAGTAGTTCATAGTAAATCACAGTTTAGTGAATGGGCTACTACCGGCATCTACATAAGTAGAAACAGGTTATATGATCTATATGCCCAAAAACAATATAACTTTAATCCTTCTTTTATAGAATATGTTAGAAATTATTCTAAAATATTTAAAAAAGTCTGTAGACGAGCCAAGTCGAATAGTATTAGCAAAAAAATAAATAATGCTCCTAATAAAATTAAAGAAACATGGAGTGTCATAAATAAGGAAACAGGTAAAAATAAAACCAAAGAAAATATTTGCCGAATCAAATGTAATGGTAAAAATACTTCAAAAACTGAAGAAATAGTAAATATATTTGATGATTATTTTACTAACATTCCTTTGGAACTCACTTCTAATGTGAGTTCTAGCGCCCAGCGTGCTGAGGCTTTGCTTAAGAGTAATGTTAGCCCTTGTGATTCTAAATTTAATTTTAAGCATGTTAGCCCTAGCGATATAATAGATGCTTTTAAACATTTAAATTAAAAAAAATCAGAAGATCACTGGGGCATGTCAGTAGCCGTAGTAAGTCATATAATACACATAATTGCTGCCGATTTAGCTTTTATATTTAACGAATGTATTGATGAAGGCATATTCCCTAACTTAATGAAATGTAGTAAACTAATCCCCTTATTCAAAAAAGGAGAAAAAACAGACCCTGGCAACTACAGACCTATCTCTATTCTGCCAGTTTTGAGTAAGGTGTTCGAAAAGATAATGCTCAATCAAATGCTACTTCACTTTAAGACCAATAATCTTTTCCATAGCCAACAATACGGCTTTACTGCTGGAAAATCGACCACCGATGCAGGAGTAGCACTTATTACTAATACCTACGACGCGTGGGAAAACAGAAATGATGCAATTGGATCATTTTGCGATCTTTCTAAAGCATTTGATTGCGTTGATCATCCAACACTTTTGCTCAAATTTCGTCAATACGGTTTTGATGATAAGTCAATTAAATTAATAGAATCTTACTTAACTGATAGGCTTCAAACTGTTGATATAAACGGCGTAAAATCACACGGGTCTAATGTGAAAATGGGCGTACCCCAAGGTTCTATTCTAGGACCGTTCCTTTTCTTAGTTTATGTCAATGACTTGCCTTACATGGTTGAGAAAGAGGCTGACATGGTGCTGTTTGCTGATGACACCTCGCTAATATTTAAAATAGATCGACATAACAGTGATGCTAGCGCGGTGAACAGCACCTTATCTTTAATTTCTGATTGGTTTTCGGCCAATAACCTCATGTTAAATGCGAACAAGACCCAATGCATTCGATTCTCTCTTCCTAATGTGAATCAAGCCTGTGTTGACATACTAATTAATGGTCAGAAACTCGATCTGGTTGAAAGTACTACCTTTTTAGGAATCACAATTGATTCGAAACTTCAATGGGGCGCTCATATAACTAAACTTTCAATAGGCTTAGCTCTGCGGCTTACGCTGTTAGGAGAATAAGACAATTGACAGATGTAGCAACTGCTAGACAAGTGTACTTTAGTTACTTTCACAGTCTAATGTCTTACGGGATACTTCTATGGGGGAGTGCAGCCGACATTCAGACTATTTTTCTTTTACAAAAAAGAGCAATTCGTGCCATTTACGGTTTAGGATCGAGAGACTCACTGAGGGAATTATTCAAGGAAATAGGTATACTTACTTTTGCATCACAATTCATATTTGAAAATATAATGTATGTAAGGAAAAATATTTCCATGTTCAATAAAGTAAGTGATTTTACAGATAGAAATTTACGTAATAAGAATGACTTAGTTAGCCCGTATTACAGGCTGAATACAGTCAGTAAGTCTTTTATGGGGAAGTGTATACTTTTTTATAATAAATTGTCAGAATCGGTCCTTGATATGCCAGACAGAAAATTCAAAGCTTATGTAAAGAAAGTACTTTGTGAGAAGGCAGAAGACGAGGCGGGGAAGAGAACTGCGTTGATATTTACATATATGCGACGCAGCGTTCGTGTGGCATATACTGCGTTGAAATCATTGCGTTGCGACGACGCAGCGCGATCGCAACGCCCGTGTGGCAAAGGCCTAACGAGAAACACCGTTATTTATCGCGATGATGGACGTTTAACATTAATGTAGCTACGACTGGGAGACGGCTTATTATAGGACCGATGACTATCTTAAAGACAAAAAGGTCTGGCTTGAGCTTGGCGCGGGTCCCTCTTAAAGGTTTGTATACTTAGACATGTCATAATTTAGGTACATTGGTACATACTAAATTTACAAATTGACATTATTTTAAATTTCGTAATTCTTATAATTCAATTTAATTATGACATAATAAACAATGTAATCTCTGTCCATCTATATAACTAATTTTAAGTTTTTAGTTTGTTAGTTGACGTCTTTGGAGAAAACGTGCAGTGCAGTTTGTTGCCGCTTCTTCTGCACTTGCGCCTAGGAAGCGGCGTAAACTTAGCTTTAAGTAACGATTTGACGTCAACATTTGTGCAAAACAAAACAAAGTGACTATTATTAAGAGATATTATAAATATCCTATGATAATAAAGATATTTTGAATTTGAATTTGAATTTGAATCAGTCATAATCATCTTACGCAGAATAAGTAACTCCTAAATAAATAGACACACATCAATACCTTTTCATAAACATTGCTCTAATAAATATCCAACTGCGACACTTGCATGATAACATTTTGTTGACATCGAATTTCATTTCCCATAAAACTATTCACGATTTTTATTGCTATAGGTTTGCCCTACCCTAGTAAAATGGATAGAACTTTTCTAGTACTCGCCGGCCGCTGCCGCGGCACGCTCGCTTGGCTCCCTCGGCTCGTGCGTGTGTTGGTCGCAGTTTTTCAGTCAGGTTTGCCCTAACCTAGTAAAATGAATAGAACATTCTAAAATTACTTTAGTAAAATATACTATTATGCGACTGTACACTATGCCTAAAAAAAACATTGTGCAAATTATAAGTATGCATAAATATATTAGACCTAAATATAATTATTCCAAAGTACATATGCTGCTAAAAATCAATTATGCCCAAGTATAATTATGCCAAAAAAAGTATGCCAAATTAATTGTGCCAAACCATTTTAGGAATAAATACATTATGCTAACGAAAGGGATCCCGTGCATCCCTTCTGTTAGTTGACAGTTTTCCTTTCCATTTGAAAGGCTCATTAATTATTTATGAGCGGATTCAAACAATTATTTTTGTTTTCGGTTTCGGATTATGATACCCTTTGATATAATTAATCTAAAAATGAGTGAAATACAATTTTGATGATTTTTTTTTTGTTTATAAGTCTTTACTACCGACACAGGCCGGAATCCCCTAAGGTACGCGCAATATGCGTCCCCGTTCCCCGTCCCCGCACCTCTCCCCCGTTTTCGCCTCGATGACTCACGTTGGCCGTCAAGAACCGGGGGAGAGGTGCGGGTGCGGGGAACGGGGACGCATATTGCGCGTACCTTAGGAGATTCCGTTCTGTTTACTTTTAGTGTATTCTGTGCTACCGAGTTGGTCACATATTGATTTGATGAAGACATGATGGAGAATTTTGGAGATCTTTACTCTGTGCCGTGTTCCTTGAATAAGGAATATGCATGTAATACCAATCGGGCTCATATTTTTATTTTACAATTTCTATTAAAACATTACCACGCCTAGTAATTTTTTTTTTTATTGACTCTTATTTGGATTAGAAATAAATTATTGAAAATATGAAAATATTGCGCGGGAACTTTTGACAAACAAAAGGGAAATGACGACAAAGTTCACAAAAAGGAAATGACAATTTCGGGTGCGTTCGGTAGGACTGTCCGTCCATGTAGTTTGACTATCGAAGACATTCGAAATCTATGTACTTTTATATAGAGGTTTACCAAACATCACTGGCTGATAATATCGAAAGTACCCAAAAAAGAAAAACATGCGTTGACAGCTTCTGTCTCTAGCGGATATTGCAGACTTTGACGTCATATTTTAAAATGGCGTGTTTTAGTTGTGATAATCTACTTGCTATTTTTAATATTTATTTTCTACACCATATACATGTTTTTCGGCACTTATTTATTTTTTGCGGCTATTTCTCGACGAGGACTATCGATTAAAAATATAAAAAAATGCATGCATACTCTCTATTATTCTAACGCTTATTGAATACACACCAAGGCATTAATTTATTATGTTTATCATGTTTTCGTATGGTTTTCGCTTATTAATTGTCGAAAGTACTAGGCGTTAAGGCTTAGCAAGGGACTAAGTAAAGTTTATAGAGATAGCTAGGTACAATGGAACGGGACATAACAGTGATATTTCTTGTCTTCTCTAGTTGTTTTACTTCACGACCTCTGTGGCGTAGTGGTTGATACGCCAGTCCGCTACTCCGGAGGTTCTGGGTTCGATTCCCAGCAGGGTGGGTTACTTGGAAAAATACCTTTTCAAATTGTCCTGGGTCTTGGGTGTTTATCTGTATGTGTATTTATTATAAAATATAGTATCGTTGAGTTAGTATCCATAACACAAGTTTAAACTTGGGGCTAGCTAAATTAGTGTGATATGTCTTTTTTTTATAACCTCATTCGTCCCATTGTTGGTAAAGGTCTCGTCGCCCGGGCACGCCTAAAAAGCGCTGGCGAGGCGATCTCGACGCATTCCAAAAAGGATGCTCGAGATTAACACCGGAAAGATACAAGTGGAAGTTTTGTCATTATCATTACTAAAAAAATATCTTTATGCCTGTAATTTCAAAATTATGTTTCCTTTCCACAGGTGGTAGCGCCAACGATCCACAACCCCGCCTGCCGCGAGCAACTGCTGGCCGCGGCGCGCCAGGTGGCGCAGGCGGTGGACAGGCTGGTGGAGGCGGCGCGCGCCGCGCCCGACCCGGCCGGCCTGGAGCAGCTCACCGGCGCGGCGCAGCGGGTCACGCACGAGCTGGAGAGGCTGCTGGCTCACTGCGAGCCTGGTGAGTTGACGATTCTCACTTGCACCTTTCGCAAAAAGTCATTTTCGCAAAAAGTCCCTTTCGCAAAATGACACTTTCGCAAAATTACACTTTCGCAAAAAGTCCCTTTCGCAAATTGATCCTTTTACAAAAAGTACCTTTCGCAAAATGTCCCCTTAGCAAAATTTTCATTTTGTATAAAATGTATGAAAATTGAAAAATTTAAGTCATTTGTAAAGTAATCAGATATAAAGTTAATAATTTGAATATAAATAAACAATTTGTGTAAACACGTGCAGTTATTAACATGTGAAATACTAAGCTTGTTGACATGTAAAAGTCCTAATAAGGAATATGCATGTCATACCAATCCGGCTCATATTTTTATTTTACAATTTCTATTAATACGTTACCACGCCTAGTTAATTATTTTTCTTACTGACTCTTATTTGGATTAGAAATAAATTATTGAAAATATGCAAATATTGCGCGGGAACTTTTGACAAACAAAAGGGAAATGACGACAAAGTTCACAAAAAGAAAATGACAAGTTCGGGTGCGTTCGGTAGGACTGTCCGTCCATGTAGTTTGACTATCGATGACATTCGAAATGTATGTACTTTTATATAGAAGTTTAACAAACTTCACTGGCTGATAACATCGAAAGTACCCAAAAAAGAAAAACATGCGTTGACAGCTTCTGTCTCTAGCGGATATTGCCAGGATATTGCAGACCAGAGATATGGGTTGCAGACTTTGACGTCATATTTTAAAATGGCGTGTTTTAGTTGTTATAATCTACTTGCTATTTTTAATATTTATTTTCTGCACCATGTTTTTCGGCACTGATTTATTTTTGCGGCTGTTTCTTGACGAGGACTACCGATTAAAAATATAAAAGAAATGCATGCATACTCTCTATTACTGAATAAATATTGGAATTTTGAATTTTTGACCCTCTTTTGTCCCTTTATTAAATTGTCTCCTCGTTTCAGAGCGCGCAAACGCCAACGTGTCTGAACGCACCGTGGAGTCCGTGATGACGGCCAGCGAGCGCGTGCTGGTGTCGGGGGACTCCGCGGACATGGTCCGGCACGCGCGCCTGCTGGGGCAGGCCACCGCGCACCTCATACAGGACATCAAGGTAACAAACTGACGTGAGATAACTCCATATTTAATAATGTTACGAAACTGGGGGTATTTGAAGAGAAACGCGAACTGCTTATGACGGTTTCTATTCACTACGGAACCCAAAGATGACACGTGAAGATGGTCTTCCTGATGTCCAAGGTCCAATTCGCGTAGCAGCTGAGGCCCAGCTAACTTGCCAGGGTTACATCAAATTAAGACCTTACAGCCGACATCTTCATCTCAGCGCGTTCCCGGTTGCATCCTCAGCTGTGCTGCTGTAGAGGATGAATTTTTTTTATTGATTTTAAATAAAAAACAATATAGAAAGAAGTTCACTTAAAAAGTCAAACTGTATAATATGCTAAAGACGATTTAAAATCGTGAAGAAATTGCCGGAATAGTTAAAACGCATTTTTGCAAAAAGCTTTACCCCCCCCTTAGTATACGTATGTAGGCGAGTCAAGGTCACGCGCCGGTTATCCTGTGATATTTCGTGTTTTTACCGGAGGGGGTTGCCTCCCCCCCACACTGATATGTCGTAATTTTACCGAAGGGGGGTGGGGCCCCTTTGGAGATTTTTGGAAAATCCCTATGTTGGTAAGCAATTCGGCAGTGAAGATCAATAACATATATGATTTCAGACGGAGGCAGAGAGCCAGCCGTCGGAATCTCAGCGCAAGCTGTTGGCCGCGGCCAAGCTGCTGGCCGACGCCACAGCTCGCATGGTGGAAGCTGCCAGGCAGTGCGCTTCCTCGCCGCAGGTTCGTATCTCATTCTAAATTTAACTTTTTCTATTTGTTTATTTTTTATTTACAAAAACACTATCACGTCTTTGTCTCTAACGGGGCACACAGAGCCTAGGGCGTTAAGGCCCAGGCCTTATTTAGCGTGATGATGGGCATGAAGGTGGAAAAAGGAAATCATAAAAGTGATGCGTTGCATACCGCATCGCCTATTGACATGATTCAGATTCTGCACGGCAAGAGAAGCAGCTGTTACATTCTGTTTTTTTATTTTCTCACAAACCAATGTTTTTTTTTTATGGCGGTGGATCTTGATCATCATATTGACGTCATATTCATGTTGTATATGTTTTTTCATGAAAACAATTTTTCCAGGACCGCGAGAAGCAGGACGCGCTGCGGCGCGCTGCCGAGGAGCTGCGCTACATCACGGCGGACTACGCGCAGGGACAGGACATCGTCGGCTCGCAAGTCGCCAGACTGCAGGTAATGTACAATTGGGTATTACGGTGGGTCAAAAAGAAATTATTTGGTACTGTTAATAGAATAAAACGTCACGAAATAATGCCACTTGTCATTGATCACATCCACTTTGAACATGACTTTAGATTGAATGCAGAAACAGCCGAAGGTAAGGTAAGGTAATTGGAAGCAAAAAGGGGATGCTTTTGCCCAACTATAGGACCTAAATAGCTAAAAAAAAATGCAGAAAAATTAAGAGCGCTATTTGACTCCAAGGAACGATGACGTCATAAATCGATATTTCATACAAATCCCATAGAGAATGTTAGTTTTTGAAGTGAAGAAAAAAGTGTCTGATTTGACTTGATGCAAAATAGCGTATTCAGAGATGTCGCGACAGCTATAAATCTCTTAGAAAAACTGTTCGAAGGACAGAGAAAAGTAGAATTGGCTAAGTAATTTTTATGTTCAAACAATACATATTACTGGTGGCTCTGTGAGTTGTAAACCTCGCGACTCCCCCCCATCCGTTAAAGTTTATTGGATAAAAACTGTTGTTCAGACAAAAAAGTTGTTCAAACAAAAAAGTTGCGTCTTAATAAGTTTTATGGCATATTTGTAAATTTTTCGAATTGGCTGAAAATTTTAAGAAATTTTCCAAAAACTAAATCGATTCTATATAATTATCGAACCTGCTTATAAAATTACACGAGAATCGGTTGGGAAATGCGACCTGTAGGCGAGAACAAAGCGACAGACAGACAGACAGACGGACAAAAGCATTTTGGCTAATCTCGAAACTAAGACGCTTCGCTCGATCCGCTCGCTCGGGCAATTAATAAACTCTAGTAAAAATTTGGCTAGGTTAAGTGATCAGGGTGCTATTTTTCATTAAGGGACTCAGCGAAACAAAAAACGTGTAGTTTTCCAACTCGCCACTCGCGTTCCGACGCACTGCATCGTATTCTTGAAATCATCGTGTCAGCGATAAGTAATACTGTGTTAGGCGATTCTCACATTTGCCCCGCACTACGCAGCGTAGCGCGCGAATGCGTGTTCCAACGTTGCTTATAAGTATCTCCGTTTGTATAGAAAACACGCACAGGCCAACACACAGAAAATGCATCTAGAAAAGGCAACATGCAGCGTGATGCGTGGCAGTGTGATAATCGCCTTACGCAGAAAATATCATAAATCTGTCAATGGCTTTCTAAACATTTTAACAAAAAATAAAAAAAGCAACGTGAAACGGATCTAATTCTCCATGTAACGTTTCTTTGACATTTGTACGCTACAAATGTCAAAATTACGAGTGGTCAAGACCACTCGTTGGAAATCCTTCGCATAGAATCAATTCAAAAATGCGTCCGTTTGAAACACTCGCGCAAATCATTCGTAATGTGACTCCCTGAATAAAAATAGCACTCTTGTCTTCGGTAGGTTTTTTTAAACTGCGACCTACGTCTAGCCTGTAATATACGTCTGTCCGTAGGAGAGCGCGCGCAACGCGTGCTCCAGCGCCACGCAGCTGATCACGGCGTCCCACCACGCCGGGCAGCACATCACCAACAAGTACTCGCAGGTACCACACTACTTTATTTCACGATAGAAACAATGCTTTATTTATTTTTATTTAATTTTTTTTATTTACTTTTTTATTTTTTATTTTATTTATTTAATTTATTGCACTATAAAATTAATGTTCAAAAGGTATAATCTTAACGCTAAGCGTTGTCTACCAGGAAATACCTTTGGGACTTTTCTGAGAAGGCGATATATGGAGTGCGTGCGAACATATCCAAAAGATGAGTGAAAGAAAAAAAAATCTACTTACTAGCTAAGATACATAAACTACGCCTACATATAAAATTAATAATTTAGTATTTTTTAATGTAAAGTAGTTGAAATAATAATATAACAAAGTGTTGAACACAGCGCCATCTATATCGCTTGCTTGTATTAAGGCGAAGATATAGGCAAATGACCTTGAAGTGGCGCCCTCATTTGAAATAAATTGTTAACTCGTAAATATGGAGATAATTTCCATATTACTCTTCGTCATGCACTGGATAGCCCTTTAAATTATTTTATAAACCACCGTTGAAAGTATTTACATTAGTCCGTCTAGCTTTAAAACTTGCCTCCGCCAAAAGTGGTCACGGCAAGTTTTAAAGCTAGACGGATCACCAATAATAGTTTTAACGGCAGTTCATAAAATAATTTAAAGGGCTATCTAGTGCATGACGTAGAGAAATATGATAATTATCACCATATTTACGAGTTAACAATTTATTTCACACTTCAAGGCCATTTGCCTATATCTTCGCCTTAAGTAGGTACCAAATAGATCGTTATCGCTATCAATACTTGACAAAAGCATCAACCGTTTGAATGGTTCAAAAAACTGAACTCTCTGAAAAAAAAGAAAAAAAAAACGAAAAATAAAAAAAAGGAGAATAAAAATATATGTTTTCGAAGCGTGGAGGTGAAAGAAATAAATAATGTAGGGGAATTGGATAAGTTATTTTGTGGAACCAAGAGGTCTGGGGTGCAAAAAGAGGGGTGTTATAAGTTTAACGTGTCTGTGTCCGTCTGTGCATCGTAGCTCCTAAACGAATGGACCGATTATGTAGCGTTTTCTTTTGTTTGATAGCTGATGTGATGGTTCTTAGCTACAGTTGTGTCGGGAATGACTTCAAATATTTAATTCTATTGTTTGTCGACAGGAAACCCTTTCAGCCGAGTGTCGTTCCCTTAGCGAAGCTGTCCCTCATTTGGTGGACGCCTCTTCCATGGTTGACCCCCACTCCGCCGCTTCACAGCTCGACCTTATTTCTGCCTCTGAGACTTTCCTACAGGTAAATTTAATATTGGTATCATTTATTTAAAAGAAATATATTCGTTTCTCCATCTCTATTTTTAAATAATGGGGCAGAAAAAAGAAAACGTCTTGAAAGTAATGATTTCTATCGAGATCCATTTAAATCCGGCCCCTTACCTGACAGGTTATGGGCCCAGTATAGTTCTATTACTATACGACTCTCGATGCAAACTAAATAGATTTAGATATCGAATGTACGATGTTTGTTTGCCTACAGCCAAGCGGTCACGCAATCTCAGCCGCTCGCGGAGCGTTGCCGACGGTTGCTGACGCGGCAGCGGCTAGGAATCTCGCCGACACAGCGCACCAATTCACCGGACGTTGTGCAGACCTCAGGTCGGTGCTACAACAGGAATTTCATATCATAGTTCGCTGGTAGCTGGTAGTAGATGATAGCATCCACGGTTGTAATTTCTTCCATAGAATTAATTGAACGTCGAATTTCGCCACCAAATCTTATTCCTTTTTAACAGGCGTTAGATTGATAAGTTCTTTTTATTACTTCATTTTGAATGCTAAAAATTGTCTTCTTTATCTAAGCGCGTTCCCGGTTGCATGCTCAGCTGTGCTGCTTCTGAGCCCCGAGTGTTCGCACCTGCTTTTTCTTCTCCAAATTTAACACGCATATTGTCAATGGTCACTCAAGAATGCTAAAGACCTTGCGCAATGATTTGGCTATAGTTTTACAACCGGCCTGCCTGACGTCAAACATTCTTGGGAATGCATTTGTGCGATAAGTTTAACAACCGGACGCCCCGGCCGACGTAAACTCTCCTTGGGAATGCAGTTGTAGCACGAAATATGTGTGCTCACTCCTTAAAACGGCCCTTACGTCATCCACAAGAGCTGGGCTGGAAGCCGTACGGCACAAAATCGTCGAAAAAAAAAATAAAGCATCCATTTTGAAATGATCATTTCCCCACAGGTCGGCGGTGTCCCGCGCCAGAATATCTTGCAAAGGATTGGAGATGGACGCGGCGGCCGAGATCATCAGATCTCTCCAGGACGAGCTGGACGAGCTGGAGCGAGCTGCCAAGGCCTTGGAGCTGAGACCGCTGCCTGAACAGACGGTGGGCTAATGTGCATATTCATCATCAGGTCTTTTTTAGTCTCCACTGCAGGAGCACGACCCTCTGTACTACCAGAGCCATATATTAGCCAGAGCAGTCAGAGGATCTGGCCTTCTCTCTCCACGCTGGCCAGTCGGGTTGGAGAGGTCTTTTTGATGTTTATAAGCTTTGTTATAACGATTAATCAAATTTTATGTAAATGCCATGGATAAAAATGTCGTCATTTTTGTCCATGGCGGCGACATATTAGAAAATGACTGATTAGATGACAACTTGCATACTTTGAAGCGTGATTCGATTTTAAATGTTGCAGTTAGATGTAACTACTAGTTCGGAAGAAGGTAGTTTCGTAGTGGTGCCGCTTAATTTCGGAAGATGGCGGCATAAGCGTTCGTTTTCTACGAACAAACAAGCGCCATCGCTGATTTTTCGTGGATAATAAATAAATAATAAATATAAAAATATAGGGACAAATCACACTGATTGAGCTAGGTCCAGAGTAAGTTTAAACTTGAGTTATGGGATACTAACTCGACGTGGATACCGTCAGCCTAAGTACCCAGCATTATTTGTATAACAGACGGCAACTTTGGTTGCCAGTGCGTGGTCGCCGTTCGCAGACCTTTTTGCCCCATCGGTTCGTCGCGCTGTGTCCCGCCCACTGCCACTTCAACGAGATAATCCGCTGGCTATGTCAGTGACTTGTTCTATTATTAATTTCTTCATTTCTGATTCGATCACGTAAAGTAACACCGAGCATAGCCCGCTTCATAGCTCGTTGGGGTACTTTGAGCCTTAGGAGACCACGTTTTAGAACAAGCAAATAAAGACATCAATTGTTTTTATCTTTTTTTCCTGTAGGCGGAATGGGCGTCGTCGACCATGCAGACCGGGTCCCGGTCGGCGGGCGCGGCCACGTCGGCCATCCTGGCGGCCGCGCGCCGCGCCGAGCCCGGCGCGTGCGCGCGCGGCGCGGCCGAGCTGGCCAGCTCGCTCAAACACTTCTACAAGGGGGTGCGGGCTAACGTCGCTTTGGCACCTAACAACGATAGGTAAGTCGTCAGTTGTATCATACAACGTGGAAGGGACATACCTGTAACCAATCGAACCACGGGCTATACTAGATCATTATAGTATAATGAAATTAAAATAACAGCCAAAAACAAAAATAAATTTTGGCATTTTCATACAAAAGTGTGCAGCCGCCCGGGCAATTTGTATGGGAATGTCGAAATTTTTTTGGTTATTTGACTGTTATTTTAATTTTATTATACTTTAGTGATCTAGTATAGCTCGTGGTTCGATTTATTACGGGTATGTCCCTTCCACGTTGTGTATCACCATCAGGTCTTTTTTAGTCTCCACTGCAGAAGCACAACCCTCTCTGTACTGCCAGAGACATATATTAGCCAGGATATCCAGAGGAATTGGCCTACACTTTCCTAGCTGGCCAGACGGGTTGGAGGAGTCTGAATCCATCCATCTGAATCATATACGACTTGTGTCCGATTGTTTGGCTTGTAAAACCACCTTGTCTACGTCCATATTCCTTAACATGTCGAAAAATCCTCAATGGAATGTGTGTGTGTTACATTACACGGTCAGAGAGTCTGCCTCCAAAATCACACAATACCGTTACCAAGTTTATTTGCTAGGCAAATAAAAAAAAAACCCTACTATCCAGAACGCCATCTAGATGGCGTTCTGGATAGTCACTCGTCACTAATGATGAGTAGCGGAACTACCGATACGAGTTGATATCCGTAGCGCCATCTATGATTTGCTAGATAAAGCCGTGACTTTCAAGCGTCAACCCCCAATAACTTTTAAATAGCTGAACCGGTTTTCATCAAACAGCTAAGAACCACCGCAAGGGAACTTGCTTTCACGTAAAAAAACCCGCATCGAAATCAGTCCATCCGTTCGAGCGCTACGATGCCACAGACAGACCGACAGACATTATCATCAAACTTATAACACACCTCTTCTTTATTGGGGGTTAAAAATATCGATGAAAATGAAAAAAATTGTAACAAATAGTGTGTTGTGTTCGTAGGGTGATCTCGTCGACCCGCCAGGTGCTCCACTCGTCGCTGACGCTGGTGGAGACCGTGAAGACGTACATGAACAGCTCCGAGCAGCTGGACACGGCCAACGTCGTCTCCATCGCCAAGGATATCTCACACGTATGTACCATCTATCTAGACAGCTGATATTCTGAACAAACTTGACCGTCTTCTCAATAATTGTCTTCGATATATCTTTGGTCTTCGTAAATATGATCATGTGTCGTTTTACCGCTCCCAACTTAATTGGTTACCAATTCGTCAACGTCGCAATTTGCACATCCTCACAACCCTCTTTTCCATTCTATTTGAACCCGCTACTCCTGCATACCTCAAGTCTAACTTTCAGTTTCTGGGTGACACCCATGTCAGACATCTTCGTTCCTCCAACAATCTCAGCCTTTCTATACCAGCTCACCGGAGTGGGTTCATTTCACATTTGTTTATTGTCCAAGCTATAAAGCTCTGGAACGCCTTACCAGTTGATGTTAGGAAGGCTAAAACCCGCTTTTCATTTAAAAAACAGGTGAAAGCACATTTTTTTAAACAACTGTCAGATAGTTCTTAGTGTATGTAGTATATGTGAGTAGTATATCTTAGTATAATAATAGTGTATTATTTGTATGTAGTTTATGGTTTATTATTACATATTTATGGTTTATTATTACATATTTAAGTATACCTGGTTCATTTTTCATCATTTCTCTGAGTTTTTGCACTACCCGTGTCTTTCTCGACATCACCCGGTTGGTTGACTGGTAGATAAGGCCTTAGGCTTTAAGTCCGCCATTACACTTGTATTTGTGTATAAAGTTAAATAAATAAATAAATTCACTTGTAAACGTTGATGCGTCAGATGCAAGCAAAACTAGGCCTTCACAAAATAAAGTCAGTAAGACATAAAGTCTAAAGTTGTTTGGCCGATCTCTTTGCGCACACGCACGGGTATATGGGACTTTATGTTTCCGCCATTGAAACACATTCGCCAACTATGGAGAATGCATGTGGACTGGTTTCGAAAAATTGTATTTTATTTAGTCCGTCAGTTAGATTAACCAAAAATAATGGACCCATATTTTTCGGTTTATCAAAGTAATTAAAATTCACAACGATACAGCGCGTTGAAGTGGGAGTGATGGACGTTACCGTCAAGTAAAATCGTACTTGATCGTGACGTCATGCGGAATTTAAATGCACTGTATCTTTGTAATTATTTGCTAATCAGAAAAAAGAAAAAAATGTACACAATATTTTTTATAATGTACCTGATGAGCTAAATTTTTTACCACATCCGTATTTCCGAGAATTTCCGGCGCAAATAAATAGGGAACAGTCAATGGCACGCCAGTTCAGTACGAGCTGTCAAAGCGATTACTAAGTGCGACAAGTAGAAGTAATAAAAAAAAATTTACATACATACTACTACCACGCCTGTTGTCCATAGGGATAGGCAGAGACTATGGACCTCCACTTGCTACGCTCCTGGCAGACCTCTTTTAAAAGCAATTTTTGACGACGTATTTGTGTTTCCCAGGGCTTGGAGCAAACCATGGAAGCCGTGCCATCTCACGCGGAATTAGATCTCGCGATGGAGAACATCAACGAGACTCTCCACATCCTCAACAGTGGGGAGTTCCCGCCGCACTCGCACAGGACCTACAGGTTGGTTCAGGAGAATGATTTTAGTTTTTACTCGGGTTTCTATTTTTACACCACTGCCCCAAGAAAGGGGTGTTATGTTTTTAGAGATCATATATATATATATATATATATATATGATCTTTCTAAGATAAGAGTTTCTTGAGGGTTGGATCTCATCTATCAGCACGGAACAGCACCGGCCGTGCGGCAGCGTTCCGTCGCTCTCTCTCGCTCTAGCAAATGACGCTTCTGAGCGACAGAAAAGGATAGCAGCATAGAAAAGTGCTGTTCCGTGCTTATAGATGACATCCAACCCTTAGTCCGCTGTATAAGTTCGAAAGGTATCAACAGCTTTGTATGTATGAGGTATCGATAGAAACCTTACTTCATCTCGAATGACATATTTTTTCTCATTTCATTTCCAGCCATCACGTGTCCCACTGTTGGGCAAAGGCCTCACGCAACTTTTTCAATTCCGATCGGTCTTGTGTTAAATGTTTCCAGCGTTTATTCGAAGTACATATGTAAAGGATTTTTTTATTTTTTATTTTAAGCCATGTTGTTGGGGTTCCGTACCCGAAGGGTGCAAACGGGACCTTATTACTGAGACTCCGCTGTCTGTCCGTCTTGTCTGTCTGTCTGTCTGTCCGTCAGTCACATGGCTCTATCTCTTAAACTGTAATAGTTTAAGACTATACACACACTATAATACAGTGTAAAGACTTCAACGCCTATAGACGTAAGATCACCTCTGTTAACATAATAAAAACATTATTTTTTGTATTTTTATTATTCCTTTCCCAGCGAACTCCAATCGGAGCTGAACTCTGCGGCGGTGGGGCTCAGCAACGCGTCCTCGGACGTGGTCTCCAGCGCGGGCCGGCGCGGCGAGCTGGCGCGCGCCGCGCCCGGCTTCGGGGACCAGTTCAACCGGCTGCTGGGGGTCTGCATGGAGATGGCGGGCCGGGCCGAGGTAGGGCTCATATCAATAGTTTAGAGTGGATTGTTTTCGTATCTCCGGGGCAAACAATAATAATAATAATAAAAACACCACATGCGTTCATTTAATAGATATCGCAGTGTGTAATACACATAACCTAGAAACTACCAATTCAGAAAAGATAGCTAAATACACCGACCTAGCAATAGAAATCAAGACTCAATGGCGCGTCAACACCGTAAGAACAGTACCAATAGTTATCTCTACGACCGGCGTCGTACCTCACACACTTCATACACATCTTCTCACTCTTGATCTGCATTCATCTGTTTACATACTTATTCAAAAAGCTGTAATACTTAATACATATAGAATAGTCAGGAAGTTTTTATCAGCCTCTTAATTCGAATAAAGCCTCTTTGTGTTGGCTCAGACCCCACAAATGCTCAATTACCAAGCTTGTAGAACACTTGAGATAAATAAATACCAATATAAAAATAATAAATAAATAGATAAGGACAAATAACACTCATTGAGCTAGCCCCAAAGTAAGTTGAAACTTGTAGTAGGGTTGGATCTCATCGGTCAGCACGGAACAGCACTTCAGCTCACTAAAGGATAGCAGCATAGGAATGCTGCTATCCTTTTCTGTCGCTCAGAACAGTAACTTGCTAGAGCGAGAGAGAGCGACGGAACGCTGCAGCACGGCCGGTGCTGAAGCGTTCCGTCGTCCGTCGTGCTGCTCCGTGCTGATAGATGAGATCCAACAGTTATGGGATACTAACTCAACGATACCACCTATATTTTATAATAAATACATATACAGGCTGACTTTTAAACCACCAGCCAAATTTTTGAAGCAAGTTCAGTCCATGATACTGAACTACTTTCTATAAAAAAGTTATTAAATTAGTTAATTAGTGGTGACAAATGTGAGCACGCCAACACCTCGTGCTTACGCGACTGCTGCAAGCCAACCTCCCAGGAAACAGCAGTTACCTCAACGCAAGATGGAGGTGGTTCCAAAAAAAGGACCTACTCCCGTATCAGCTCCTCAAAAGGGGCCTACTGACCAGGATGGCTTCATCAAGGTGGAACGGAAGAGGAAGAAGCCCAGTCCATGTCAAAACAAGTGCGGTACTGCGCTCAGTGGACCAAATATGCTCCTGCGTGCTGCCGTGCCTACGACCATGCTCTATGTGTCTCGCTTACATCACTCCACTAAGATCGAGGAGTTGGTGGAGTACATAAGAGTAAAGACTCATTACACCCTGAGGGTCGTAAAATTGGAATCGCGTCACAGCGTGAATTTTAATTCGTATGTGGTGCGAGTTCCAACTGCTCAGCTGGCGACCTTCACCAAGGAAGATTTCTGGCCGAAGGGTGTCGTGTTCCGGAGATATCGCGGGCGGTTACCTGACACCAGTACACAGTGCAATGCGTCACAAAAACAATAAATAGTTTTAATTTTACTTTTTACAATTTATATGTATGTATGTTAGTTTTTAAGGTATATATTATATGGGCCTTGTTTGTAAACCATGTTTGTAAACTTAGTTGCCTGAAATAAACGGATGTTATTATTATTATTATTATTAAAAATCGATGAAAATTTTTTGTCCTCCCACAGAAAATCCGTTTGACTGAGCGCTGATTTGTATGAAAAGGCTAATTTTTATTTTAGTTTTTCGTTAATTGTTTTTATGGAAAGTAGTTCAGTATCATGGACTGAACTTACTCCAGAAATTTGGCTGGTGGTTTAAAAGTCAGCCTGTATAGATAAACAGCCAAGACCCAGGACAATTTGAAAAGGGCCATTTTCCAACTTGCCCTGGCTGAGGATCGAACCCAGAACCTCCGGATTGGTAGACTAGCGTGTTGACCATTACACCACGGAGTTCGTCTAATAAAAACGTCTAATCTAGAAAATAATGGCGTTCTACGCCCGCTTTGGGTACGGAAAAATGGCTAGGGGTAAGAGTGTTTACGTTAGGTAAACGCTCTTACCCAGGAAACTATAATGATAATGATATTTATTCACATAAAATAGATTACCATAAGATCTTAAATAATAAACATGTCCTTAATCTATTTTGCTTATAGGTAACAAGCATGTAAAAATAGTACTGAAGTACCTAATTTACAATAAAAAAATTACCATTTCTCCATACCCAAAGCGGTCGTACACACCCTTATACACAGCGGCAGCGGCGTAATGTGTAATCGCTCTACGACTTAAAATTGTATAAACCCCGCAGCGTTACAAACACCTATCCTAGGATTGGTTCTGGTGTACCCTTTGGGTTGCGGAGGTCCGACGGCAGTGGCTCTGTGTAAACCAGTACCCTCGTACCATCCCCTAGGGGAGGTAGCGGACCCCGGGCTCTGCAGCAACACCGCTGAGGATGCCATACGGATGATGATGATGACCCGGGACGTTACGTTTTGCTATATTATGTTCATAGTGAAAGTAATAATAATAAATAAATAAACAAAAAAATGTTTCTTTATTGTATCAGGACCGCGAAAGTCAAACAGTGATGGTGAACTCCATGAAGACAGTGACCGTCAACTCTTCCAAGCTGCTGTCTACCGCCAAGTCCGTCAGCCAGGTGAGACATTGATAAAGTTGGGTGCTTGACTTTGTTTAATTTTGTACAATATTCTTCTGAAAAGATGCTTTTTTTATAACACTAAGAAAATTGGTTATTAAATGAGACAGCATTTCAAATATTAGTATAAAGAAAAGTGGAAGCGTGGTGGCGACATACCGCTATCTCTTTTCTACGCGCGATACCTAATGGCAATGACGTCACATACATGTACGTGCATCCTTTTTCTGTTACTTGACAGTTTCCCTTTCTTGACAAATTTTAAAGGCTGATTTAAAAAAATATATACTGATAAAAATTTTTTTTTGTTTTTGGTTTCAGATAATGTTACTTTTTGATATGAATAATAAAAATAAAAGAATTCAAGTATTGAATTCTTTACCTTTTTATTGTAGATAAAAGGCCAAGCTGTACGTGCTTCTATTGTTACGCTGTACGAGCCACTAATTGTTTCACAATCACAAAAAAAATTGTTAGACTTGCTTACATTACATACATACTCGTATTATCACGTCAGTATCTCACAGGGCCAGACAGAAACTACTTCTTGTCAAGTGTATTAATAGCTACACTGGTGTCATACTTTTTAAACTGCCTCAAAGCATCTGACGTAGCGTAGCTCAACAACTGCCATCTCTTGACAACAGTCATTATTCTCACTATAGTAACTATAGTGCAGCTTCTGAGATTCTATAGTGCAGCTTATGGACCTTATCGAATCGCTAGATTAAGATGCTTTAAAGGGCTAGGCTCCACAAAAGCAAAAGCAGAGCTTTTATTTAGTTTATTCGATTATTTCATTAGCATTTTTTTAACTATTTCCACGTTTTCAGGACCTGACGCGTCCAAACGCCAAGAACCAATTGGCTGCCGCGGCTAGAGCGGTCACCGAGAGCATCAACAGACTGGTGAGTTCATTTGCCACATTTTTGTGGTTTTTTTTTTTCATTATTATTAGAGATTTGAATGCACTGGACCTCTACCTAGCCTGATGGGAAGCTAAGATGAGGTCTAAGGTGTAACACGCAGACTCAAAAAATGCCTATTCACTCTTGCCTTCAAAAACCCTAAATCATATGTATGGGGAAACATCGACGCAGGGAGGGAATTCCACACCTTAGCGGTTCGCACAATGAACGAGGAGGCGAATTTGTTACAAATTATATTTTTGGCGTGGTTTTGTGCCACACTAATGGGCAAAGGCCTCTTTTTTCTACCTATCACTAATTGACGTGTAAAAGTCTTTCTTTCAGTCGGCCTTTGAAGTCACACACACCTAATTACTGAATAAAATTTTTATTCTACTGTCTTTAATCTTTGTTTCAACATATATGTAACAGTAACATGTAAAATATTTATTGGAAAACTAAAAATACAAAGCTAACAAGTAACTAAATTAAAAGTTAACAAGCTAAAATATAAACTAAACTAAAAATGTTTGAAATAAAATTTTGATTCTTGATTTTTAACCTCTTTCTCTTTTGCTTCGGCAATCATTCTTTTGTGTGTCTGAATTACGGATGTTCAGATTTCTGTCTATTCTTGCTTATAGGTCGCATTTCTCAACCGATTCTCGTGAATTTTTGTGAGCAGGTTCGATAAATAATTAATTATATAGAATTTCTTTGTCGGTTCAGTTTTTTCGATTTTTTTCAAAATGGCGGAATTATGTGTGTTAAACACTTTAAAGAAAACATCGCCAATTGTTTAATATAGGTGCGCCATTTTATTCACTTTGAAGCTATGCAAAAACATCTCGCTCGCTCTCTACACCTTACAGAGCGACTAGTTATGAAGTTTAGTATAAGTAACGTGGACATGCTTGCCCACAGGTGGACGTGTGCACGGAAGCAGCGCCCGGCCAGAAGGAGTGCGCGGCTGCCATCCGCAGCATCGAGAGCACCAGGCCTCTGCTGGACGCCCCCAGCCAGCCCATCAATGAGCTGGGATACTTCGCCTGTCTGGACTGCGTTGTGGAGCAGAGCAAGGCGTTGAGTGAGTATCTTCTTCTATTTTTTTTTCTCTTTTTGGATCTCTTTTTAGCGACAAGACCGCCCATTGTACATTTTAATATATTTTTTTTATTCTTATTGTATATTTTTTATTCTTGGTGTACAATAAAGTATTACTTACTACTTACTTACTCTTGTCTTTCTTTCTTATAGAGTGTGTTAATAGCTTGAAACTACGTCTACGCCCGCGATGGTTTCAGTCCGTCTCTGTCACGAATCCTACGTGCAACAGAGATAGCTAAAACCGTCGCGGGTCACGTGTCTCTGTCGTACGTAGGGTGTATGACAGACACGGACTGAACTCGTGGCGGGTCTTAACGCAGTTTCAAGTGGTGTCAGATGTTTTAAGCTGTCTCAAAACATCTGCCGTAGCACATTGACTGTCACTAATGACAACAGTCATTATAACACACTAGTGAACTAGTGTGCAGGTTCCTCACCATGCCTCCTTCACCGGTAGCAAGTGGTGGTAGCTGGAAATTACCGTACATGAGTACAGGTATGGCACTTAATAGAAGTGGAGTATCATTTATGCCTACAATACTACAAACGAAGCTATACATCCGTGTACACGTCAATGCGTGTCTGTTAGCCCGCTCTCGCCCCTCGACAAGGCGAGAGCGGGGGAGAAAGAAAGAAAGAAATCATTTATTTGTCAAACATAGGTATAAACAAGTTGGTAAATAATATTATGGCCGCTATGTTTTGCCGTTGTATACAGCATACAAATATTTATTAAGTCATAAATACACTAAAATACTTAATCATGCTTTAGTTACTGAGAGAGTTGTGGGGACGGGGAACGGGGACTATTGCAAGGGACCGTAGGAGATTCCGTTCTATATGAAATACTCTTATTAATTCTGTGACATGAGTACAAAGGACGTACACGTCGCGCATAGTGAGGATCAAAATCGTGCCTCGCAGACGCACAGCTAAAGCCTGAAACCGCTTAAGCTTCAGAGAAAGAGTAGGTGGATTTAAGGCGGTTATCCCACTGCACCGCGCATCGTCACGGAGCGTGGTTTCTACATACTGACGCTCCCGTGCGGTGACGCGTTTTCAGTGGGTGGGAGTAGGCGTGTTTTCTATAAAAACTGAGCTACCTGCATACAATGTTAAAAATCTGCCGCGCCGCGCTCCGCGACGGTGCGCGGTGCAGTGGGATCACCGCCTAATAGGTGTATTTGTTGGTGGTGTTGTAACATGAATGTGTGTTGTCCCCAGGCGAGGGCATGTCGGGGATGGCGGGCGCGGTGAAGCGCTCGGAGCACGAGTCGTTCGCGCGCGCCGTGGCGGGGGTCGCGGGCGCCGTACAAGGGCTGGTGGAGTCGACAGCACAGGCTGCCTACTTGGTAACTCTTCTTTACATCTTTATTGTTTTCCTTTTATTGTTGTGAAAACTTCTTTACGCGCGTTGGGCATTTTTTGAGATGGGCATAAAAAAACATTATACTCGCGACACTGTTACTGACACCACCTTGTTCAAGTTTTCACTTCTGTGTACAGTCCCGGAATGCCACTTTTTTTTTTAATTTTATTTGTTGGGAAGATTTTTGTATTACAAAAATTGTAAAGGGCAGACTTAAAGCCTTGGGCTTTCTCTTATCGACTACATATATTATCGACTACATATATTATCGACTACAACAACCATATAGCACTACATTTTAAAAACAAAGTCGTTTATATCTTAGTGTATCAATGTGTGGCGATCTCTACGTCATTATACAAGAACTACTGAGTCAAGGAATGAAAACAAGAATTAGTTCATAAGAAGCCTACGAGATAGCGTCGACAGTTTCCTACATCTCAATATCAGAGTTCTGATTGCAACTTGTCATATACAGCGTGGGAGGGACATACCCGTCATAAATCGAACTACTCTATATACTAGATTTAGAGAAATTAAAATAACAGCCAATAAACAAAAAAAATCGGCATTTCCATACTAAAGTGTGCAGACGCTCGGGCGGCAGGTCAAATTTTTTTTTGGTCTTTTGACTGATAATTTAAATTCGTTATACTTAAGTATAGCCCGTGGTTCGTTATATTATTACGAGTAGGTATGTCCCTTCCACGTTGTATACAAACTTCGACAAATACACCCGTGGAGCCGCGTCCCCCCCCCCCTCCCCCCCCCCCGCAGCTGCCGGGAAGATCTTCCCAACGTGGTGGTCAAGCACTACACGAAGGCACTACACAAGAAAATATAGATGCGATTTTTTTTTATTTACATTGTAATTTGTGAATCAGGTGGCGGTGTCCGACGAGACCAGCGTGGCGGGCCGGCCCGGGCTCGTGGACCAAGCCTCGTTCGCGCGCGCCGCGCAGGCCATCGACCAGGCCTGCCGCGCCCTGGCCGACCCCAGCACCGATCAGCACCAGGTAGCTTTTCTTAAACTTTATTGTTTCACAATCAAATTGTCTTACAATTACAATTACAGTTTTAGAGTTAAACATTCAACTATTTCGAAAATAAAAATGATGGAATGAAGCCTTCACTTGATTACCTTCTTTTTTGAAGTCGGATAATAATATTTTGAACTTGTTCAAAATATATTTTGGAAAACATACATAAGAGGGCGTGTTACATAGTGGGGACAAACTATTTGAAAAATTTGCTATCAGACTTATGTGCTTGACAGTGGCGTAGCGTTGGCTTTTGCCGCCCGGGGCCGTCAAGAAATTTACTGCCCACACACCACCCGCTACTGGGCTCATTCGGCGCCAGTATTCGGGTTTCATTCAGGGTTTCAGATAAGGAATTTCGTCGCCTAAATTGTGCCGCACAAATTGTTGGCAAGGGGGGGGGGGGGGGGTTAGGAGTTTTTAAATTCGCCCCATTGTGATGGGGGGGGGGGATGCCCTCTTCTATGCCGCCCGAGGCCATGGCCCCCCCCTCGCTACGCCACTGGTGCTTAATAGCACTTTTCTCGAATGTACTCTCTCTTGTGTGAGACCGTATGGGTTTGTATGAAGGGAAGAACGCAACGACTTGATTTGATTCAGGTGCTGTCAGCGGCGACGGTGATCGCCAAGCACACGTCGGCGCTGTGCAACGCGTGCCGCGTGGCCTCCGGGAAGAGCGGCGAGCCCGCCGCCAAGAGGCACTTCGTGCAGGCCGCCAAGGACGTCGCCAACTCCACGGCCGCCCTGGTCAAGGAGATCAAAGCGCTGGACACGGACTACAGCGAGGTGAGCTCCTATATAGCTTTATTAGCCTCTTGCAACTGTTACGCGGGAAATAAATGCGAAAAAGTTTTGGAACCATTCATAATCATCATCCTCAGCGGTGTTGCTTCAGAGCCCGGGGTCCGCTACCTCCCCTAGGCGATTTGACGAGGTTACTGGTTTTTATACAGAGCGACTGCTGTCTGACTTCTGCAACCCAAAGGGTAGACCAGAACTCAAAGAGTTTTTGAAACCATTGTTGAGAAGAAATACAGAAAGATACGAAGACTTAGATAAAACTCATCTTTATATAAAGGGCCATTTGCACAGAGCATGTGTCTTGCTTGTTGGATACAATATAATTGAAGCAATAGATCACTTATATGCTCCAAACTAAACGTCAACCATACAAATAATTTGTTGCTTTAATAAAATTATATTTTTTTTTTTGGACAAATCACACATTTAGCTAGCTGCAAAGTAAGTTCGGGATTTGTGTTACGGGGTACTAATTCAACGATACTATATTTTATAGCAAATACATATAAAGATAAACATCAAAGACCCAGACCATTCTGAAAAAGATCATTTTCGATCTTGACCTGATCGGGGATCGAACCCGGGACCTCGGGTGTGACAGTCTGGCATGATGACCACTAGGCCACAGAGGTCGTCAACAGGCAACAGGCGTGACATTTCCTCTGTGTAAATAGGCCTTTAAACAAAGATGAAGAAAAGATTTGATTGTTCGTGTGTTTCTTTGTAATGAACTCAAAAACTAATGATCCGATTTAAAAAATCTTTCACCTATAGATATCTACGTTATCAACACGTATCATAGGCTATATTTGATCTTTTCAAAGGCGGGTACCGCCGCGATAAACAGCTAGTGTACAAGAGTTTCCCCTGGCAGGCCAACCGCGCCGCGTGCGCCGCCGCCACGGGCCCGCTGGCGGAGGCGGTGCGCGGGCTGTGCCAGTTCGCGGACAGCCCCGAGTTCGCGTCCGTGCCGGCCAGGATCTCGCCCGCCGCCCGCCACAGCCAGGCTGCGGTGCTCAACTGTGGCAGGTATGCCATCCTAGTCTATGGAATAATCCACTAGTTTCCAACAAGTCTAATCAGAAACTTTTTTCTGAACGTCTAAATAAACTTTCTCTATAGTATTTGTATGAAATACCACGTCGTGACGTCGTTACTCTTTGGATATAATTTTCTTAAAAACGAATAAATGCGCAAAAGGCAACCTTATCGCTAAGCGATTTATTTCAGGCTTAATATTTAGTTTTCATGCAATAATAAATCTAAAATGAGAGGTCTTCATCAATTCAAAAGTTTAACTTATTTTTTTTTTACAGAGACATAATAACTGGATCCTGTTCGATGTTAGAATCCGCAAGAATCCTGGCTCTGTCGCCACAAGAAAGATCGCAGTGGCAGCAACTGGCAGCCCACAGCAAGACCGTGTCAGACAGTATCAAATCTCTTGTCACAAACATTCGGTGAGATTGCATTTATTACACGCAAGTGGGATTCTTACAACGTAGCTAGGATTCTTAAATTTTTCATCATGTAGTGGCAGCAACGAACTGTTCATAGCAAGATTTTAAAACACATAATGTAAGAATCCTTTATTTTTTTAAGGATTCTTATTTTGATAAAGATTCTTATATTGCTAAATTATATTAATTGTTTTCCTTTTATATTAAATTCACGGACAGCGAATATGTACAATAAATAGGTATCTTAAATTTTGCTTTTGTTTATTGAACAGCGAGAAAGCTCCAGGACAGAGAGAATGCGCCGCTTCATTGGAAACGCTCTCCAAGCTGCTGCGAGATCTGGACCACGTCTCAATTCAAGCTGTCAGCCAACAACTGGCGCCCAAGAAGTCTAACACTCTGCAAGGTGAGTTTTATATAAACTAAACCGGTTCAGAACTGGATATGGCCGATCTAACCACCATCTCCACAAGTGGGATTCTAAAATATCTCCAGAATGCAACTGTGGAGCTCATGACCAAACCCTACAACATATCGCTGAAGAATGTACGCTATACCGTTTCCTTGGAGGACTTGGCGAACTCCATAGTTTAACCCCGGCAGCCGTGGACTGGCTATAAAACCTGCCCTTGAGTATTTAGGATTCTTGCGGTAATACGCCAGACGACATGATGATGATTTTCACGTCTTCATCCCTGAGGGGGTGTGGTCCGCTGATTTCCAAACAAGTCAAATCAGATACATTTTTCTAAACGTCAAATTAAATTTTTTCTATGGGATTTGTATGAAATATCGGACTTCTTCTTCGTCAAAGCGCGTTCCCGGTTGCATCCTCAGCTGTGCTGCTTCGGATCCCGGGGTGCGCTTTCCCGCTTTTTCTTCTCCAAATATAACATGCACGTCAATGGTCACCCAAGGATGCCAAAGACCTTGCAAAATGGAGAAGAAATATAAAATATTATAAATGATTGGCTATAGTTTTACGACCGGCCGCCTGCCTGTCGTCAACCCTCTTTGGGAATGTATTTGTGCAAAAGTTTTACAACCGGCCGCCGCCCGACGTCCGACGTTAACCCTCCTTGGGAATGCAATTGTGGCACGAGATGTTTGTACTCAATCCTTTAGTCGCCTCTTACGACATCCACAGGAAGAGATGGAGTGGTCCTATTCTAACCCACACGGGTATGAACCACACGGGTATGAAAAATCGGACTGTGACAATATAAATATATAATAATAATACGTTTTTTGTCAACAGGCTACATCGAGCAAATTGAGACCAGCGCGACGGAGATGGACGAGCGTGTGGAGCCTCTCCGTGCGGCGGCCGTCAGCCAGGCCGAGAACCTGGGGCACGCCGTGGTGCAGCTGGTACTGTTACTTTTTAACTAATTGGAGTATTAGGCTTGAAACTACGTGAACAGGACGGCCGCAACAGGTTCAGTCCGTCTATCACAAACCCTACGTGCGATAGACATAGCTGAAATCGTCACGGCACAGAATAAATAATACTAACGTACATAAGTCTCACTCAGCAAAGAAATTCAAAGAAATATCTACTTAATGTGGCTGGCGACATGGTTTAATTTAGCTCACGTCAGAACTCAGCACCTTTTCGTATAAAGTATTATTACTACTCTACTCTGGACAAACGATTCGTATAACTGAATTTGCCACCCGGAAGGGCCGCCTGCGCGCATAGTAATAATGTAGGTACATTTTCGATACCTAAACGGGGAGTGACACAGGCCTGGTCACGGGTCGCGTTTCTGGGATGAGGTCCCATGCTTTTGGGTAACACAAGTCTGATGTGAAAGCTTTTCATGCAAAAAACCTTTTTCTAATTTGGCTATCGTATATATATATAGAGATAAAGATGTAAATAAGAATGTCAAATAAGTACATTTTGCATTGATGTCTCTTCTCTACTTTTCTTTCTTCTTAGGAACCGGAGACTGATTTTTGAACGTGGGAGTCATGAAAGAAATGATTAGCGTGGACGTTTTCAAAGTGCTGCATTTTTGAATCGATTAAACGCGAAGGATTTGCAACGTGTCTGGACTACTTGTTTGCAATTGTCAACGAAACCTTTATGTTGTTTGTCATGGACAATCAGTTCCTTTTTTCGCTGCTTTTTTATTCGAAACCATTTACTAATGTCCAAAGTTTCTGTTTGTGTGACATAACCAAAGTGACGGTTTCAGAAATAGGGTGTAATGTTATTTCGTGACTTGGAACGCGAGCGGTGACTTTAAAAACTACACGTTTTGTGATTCGATGACTCCCGCGTTCAAAAATAGGTCTCCAGATCATGGTGTTATGATGAAATGTTATAATCGTCACATTGTTATAGATATCGTACGCCGAGCCGCTGATGAACGGCAGCACTGGTGCGGCCTCAAACATCACGGAGTCCACAACACAAGCCACCCTACTGCAGCACTCGAGGACTGTGTTGGAAACACTCACGTTACTCGTGCAGGCTGCGAAAGCTTCAGCTGGCAACCCCAGGGTAAGTGACATGACCGTGTGAATGATTTTTTTTATTTTGACCAAGCTAGGGATCGTACCCGACACTTTGTCAATAGGTAATGTTGTACCATGGCTATGGAAGAATGTGCCCTTCGAATACAGGTGTATTCCACTTAACAGAAGGACTATTACATAACAAGTTTTTATACATGTACTGAATTGTTGAATTGTTTTTTTGTGGTTCAGAATCATATAATCGTTACTACACTGTTGTCTATCTCTAAATCCCTTCTATCTCTCCCATAATAAAAGTTTAAAACTTACTTTATTTATTTATTTTTAAACTTTATTGTTTAAGGATGAAATTGTCTTACAATTGGCGGACTTAACGCTAAAAGCCATAGGTATAAACAGATAATTCGTTGCGGCGCAAAATAATTAAATAATTACATACTTATAACATACCAAATAATACTCATAATAAAGATATATATACGCATACATATAAAATATATATACATATATATAACGTCTATCAAAATATACTAAAACTATTTTAAGGTTGAATTCAGTCCATGATTCTGAACAACTTTTCCCAAGGAACATATATTGAAATATGAAAAATATTTTTTGGCTTTCAATACAAACTCGGGTCAGCTGATCGGTCAACTGCATGGGAGGTCAAAAATTATTTTTCATATTTCGATATGTGTTCCTTGGGGAAAGTTGTTCAGTATCATAGACTGTATTCAGCCTTAAAATAGTTTCAGTATATTTTGTTACCCCCTGTATATATATATAAATAATTAAATAAATACATACATACCTACAATGAATGGTGATGTAGATAAGAACATGAGACTAATTTAAAAGATGACAGTGTACTAAGGAAAATTTTGTGGAAATTTCTTTGATGTCAACGGGCAAAGCATTCCAGAGTCGTGAAGCTTGAAGAGTAAAAGAGTTTGCCATAAAATTTGTGCGATGAAGAGGAATACTAAGGAGACGGGTATCAGAAGAACGAAGCTGCCGATCATGAGTGTCGGAAAGAAATTGAAATTTGCATTTAAGATATTCAGGAGATTTTGGATTAGAAAAAATAGAAAAGAGAGACTTTAGGGCTAATTCAATTTGTATTATTCATATTTTATCTGTCTCAGTTCGAAGCCTATTACATTCCAGCTCTGAGGCTAAGATAAAGTTATATTTTTCATTTAATTTTTGGATATTTTGATCACCTAATAATCCGCTAGTTTACAACAAGTGAACTCAGATACTTTTTTCTAAACGTCAAAACAAACATTTTCTATGGAATTTGTATGAAAAATCGGTCTGTGACATCCCAGTTATTTTTAAATTCAAATAGCGCTCTTAATATCCAGCCTTTCTGCATTCATAAATCTAAAATCACGTTCAAAATGATGATCTAGGACAATTGACATTGTTTTGTCACTTTTTAATTTCTTATCAGTATCTCGTTGGCCCGATGTGAGTACACATTGCTAGCGCTTTTACAAGTGAAGTAACCCTGTGCATAGTCCGCACTTGTATGGGTGATAACAAGTGGCATTAAAATTTCTCCAGCTCCTCCATGCTTCGGAAGGCACGTGAAGCCGTCAGACTATGTCAGATGCCTTTCGGCAGCTTGAACATGCTGACATCAATGTTTTGGTCACTTAGGCTTGAAACTGACAGCATTAACGACTGAGAGCAGTTTATCAAATGTGCATGCTGTGTTCGCTCCAAGTAGGTTGGGCAACTTATATGCTCTAATTTGTATATGCTTAGATTTATGACTGTGTGTTGTTCAGCCAGTTAGCGAACCAAATAAATAAACCAATAAACAGCCAGTTAGCGAAAAAAAATAAAAAAACTACTTCAAGCAGACTCCCCGGACGCGTTGAGTCCGTCTCTGTCACACACCCTACGTGTAACAGAGACACGTGACCCGCGACGGTTTCAGCTGTCCCTATCGCACGTAGGGTTCGTGACAGAGACGGACTGAACCCGTCCGGGGGTACATGTGACGCGGTATTTAATATTTAGTTGTGTTTGTGGTACCAGGCCGTGTCTGCGCACGGGGAGCTGTCCGCGCAGTGCTCGCTGACGCGGGCGGCGCTGGGCGAGCTGCAGGGCTGCGTGCGCGAGCTGAGCGCGGCGCGCGGCGCCGTGGGGCCCGCGCTGGACCAGCTGGCGCGCGCGCAGCGCAGGCTGGCCGAGCACAGGTACGGACACTCGACTACTGAAAACCATATAGAAGTTTGTTTGTTTGTTTATTTTCTTTATTGCACAAAAATCACATTCAAATGTACATTATTTAATACAAAGAGAAAAAGAAATAACTTGTACAAAGGCGGGCTTATCCCAAGAGAGGAAGAGATCCCTTCTCTTCCAGTCAACCCAGTCTTCAAAAGGTTACATATTTTTGGAATGGGTGGAGTGTCAATATAATACAAAGAAATTTTGAAAATCCAAGACTAACCAAGACTTAAAATCATAAAATCTAAAATACACCATAGAAGCGGAGTATCATTTATGCCTACACTACTACAAACGAAACTATACATCCGTGCACACGGCAATGCGTGTGTTCGCCCGCTCTCGGCCCGCGACAAGGCGAGAGCGGGGGAGAGGTGCGGGGACGCATATTGCAAGGGACCGCAGGAGATTCCGTTCTGTATGTAATACTCTTATTAATTCTGTGCCAATAGTATAGAGGCAGTATACTTTTATAAGTAGCCAACTGTACCTTCTTGGTTCTTGTCATCATCATGATCAGGTCTCTTTTAGTCTCCACTGCAGGAGCACGAACCTCTCTGTTCTACCAGAGCTATAACCAGAGCAGTCAGAGGATTTGGCCTACACTCTCCATGCTGACCAGACAGGTTGGAGAGGTCTCACTGATGTTTATAAGCTTTGTTCAGCTTGTGTTTCCTAAGTCGCCTTCTACGACATCCACGGGAAGACTTGGAGTGGTCCTATTCTACTCTGCCGGGAACCACACGGCACTTCATCCTTGTGTTATACGATATTTGACGCCATGTCTTGGAACGAAGTACCTTCTCGCAGGTAACGACGTCGGAACTAATTCCACAAGTCGCGTGCGTTCCAACAAATGCTGTTTGACGTAATACGCTATTTAACAAATTTTATAATTGGCTGTCTAAACTTTTTGACTGCCATCATATTACGACGACAGGGATCAACGTGCTGTCAAAAAAACGTATCAAATCTAATATAGGTTGATTTTGCACCCTCTACCTATATTGAAATCTTAATAAAACACAAAAGTGTAAGAAAAGACTTATATTTTGTAAAAAAAGAATTTCTTCCACATTTCTTATAAATGGCTAGCCTACTGACTTTACTATACGCGCGGCCGTTTTCCTACTCACACGCCGGCTGCCGCCCGCTAGTCGCCTGCTAGCGGGCGGTGACATTCAAATGGGAGATTTTTGTTACGATACGTACGATTTTTATTTCGCTTAAAGACTTAGAGCAACACGGAAGGGAGTAGCCTTAGCGATAAATTGCCATTCAAATACGTCTGGCATATTTTGCGGGGGGAAATGCGCACACTAGTGCACTTTCGCAGGCTCACATAAGCAAACAAAATTGTAACGACGACACCAATACATACAAAATGAAACAATACATCAACAAATATTGCACACCTCGATAAATTTTTGTGTACGCATAAATCACAACACACACATTGACACGTTTTCGATATAAATAAGGCTGGACTGGCACTATCGACACAGCATATCGATAAATTTCGAAATTTATCATATTAAGGAGGAAAGAACAAAGGTAACGAACTGAGACATTATAAGTATAAAATATCGTATTTATTAGCTTAATTTAGGGTAAATTTAATTTTTAGTTTCTAGCATAATCTACACTCAAAGACAATCATATGCATTTTAGAAGGATTTCTTTTATTCCATGTACAGTGGTAGTTCATATAAATAAAACCATAACAACAATTTATTTAACACAGTCATATTACGTCGGCCGCCACCCAAATTCATCGACACTTAATATGTAAAGGTAGCATCACTAGTTTGTCTATCGGCGAGAAGTTGGATTTATCGCTCAACCGATCCGAAAATTGTACGAGAGCGTACCCGATGTTGGTAAACAAATCCAACAATAATATTTTATTAAAATTAAGGAATTAGGTGTCTAAATGTAATTAAATAGAATTATTACGATTACGATTTACTAATATGTTAAAGGTCACACCATTTTTTTGTAAGTTTGATGTCCCAGACCTCTTTATGCAGCAGAAAACTGAGCAATTTGGCATTTTAAGTACGGCAGCGACGGCAGCGTTCACTCGCGCGACTGGATTCGGTCTAGTAAGAAATCCGAGCGCAACTAGTTTTATTAAACGCGTATGCCCATTTGGGCTTGTACTTTGACAGAGGGGAACCCTGCGAATGGCTACTCCCTTCCGTGTTGCTATAAGCTTAAAGAGTACTTTCTTTGAATATAACTGATATTGTAACCGAGTCTGGAGTAATTATACAGGATAAATACTCCAGACTCAGTTTGAAAAACAAATACGTTTAAGTCGCCCTTTGCTGCAGTCAGCTGGTTAGCTATATTTAGCTTTTGCTTCAACCCACGATTGAGGCGAATAACACACATTAGTTCTACTTAGTTCTTTTGCATTTTTAACCGACTTCAAAAAAGGAGGAGGTTATCAATTCGACTGTATGTTTTTTTTTAAATTGTATGTTTGTTACGCGATATCTTCGCCAATTGTGAACCGATTTTGATGATTCTTTTTTATTTGAAAGCCTTTACTACCAAGTTGGTCCCATTTTAATTTGGTGAAGATATGATGAAGAACTGGAGATATGGAAGAAACTCCTTAAAAAAATTGAAGTCGGTTGTTTTTTTGTTAAAAATTTAATTAACTTAGCGTGATTTAAAAATTATTTCATAATCAATCGATTATAACATTAACTACTATGACATAAATGTTATGAAAATGTATACATTCGTACATATGTATATTAAGTCTCATTTTTCTCCCTTGCGGGGTAAACGGAGTCTTACGCTAGAAAACCCTAAAGGGCACTTTTGGCGCGACATGTAATAGGGCAGTTTCCGGGATCTAAAATAAATTATTTTGTACTGTTAAGAGAATAAAAATTCACAGAATAATGCTAAATTTTGAGTGATTTTAGATTTATGTTATTATATAGTTATTAAGGGCGCTATTCGACTCCAATAAACTATGACGTCACGGCTTGCTATTTCGTACAAATCCCATAGAAAATGTTTGTTTTGACGTTTAAAAAGTATCTGATTTGACCTGTTGGAAACTAGCGGATTGGGTAGACAATTTTCACTTCCCCCTTTTTGATTTTTTTTGCAACATCCTGTGTAGAATGAAGTCCTTGCCTCTCTAATCTGATAGAAATCCGTCTATAAATAACTAAAGTAAAGTAGGTCCCCCCCCCCTTCCCCTATTTCTCCCCCAGTTAAAAATCGCGATCGACTAAAAATTTAAATAAATCAAGGAACTCGTCGTCACTCGTGCCAATTTTCGTCAAAATCGGTTGAAAAAATGCGATCTGTAGGCGAGAACAGACAGACGGACCAAACCTTTTTTGGCAAATCTCGAAACTGAGGCGCTTCGCTCGCTCGGGAAATTAATCTGTGATGTGAATCTGTGTCAGCACTCTTCCCTGCGGATCTCTAAATGCGTGGCAGACGCCGGTCAAGGTTCCGCACGTTAAAAGCGGTTACATCACCGCTGTGCGAGATGCTGGCAGGCCTCCAAATGCACTCATTGACTGGCATCGTGCGTTAAGTAGATATAGGTAGATAACTCTAAGGGCGGATTACACCGTCGAAGTAAAACGCAATAAATTGAAGCTAAACTCGTTTACTTATACACTTAATTGAGTTCAGATGCTACGTTTTTGATTTCACCGACAAAAACTAATCGCAAAACGCGTTTTACATTCTGAACGCTCGATAATGGCCCTTTAACGCTTCTAAACGCGTTCAATCAAACAAATGTCAAAAAATGGGTGGGAAATTTGATTGACATACATACTTTTTAATTTACGTTCCATTCAATCAAGATCAAATCAAAGAGTTGAACTTTTAAGGCCGTACCTGAATGTTCCGGGGTCCAGTGCTGTCCCCATTTAAAATATATCATTTCAAAGAAAACGGAGACATTATTTAAAATTTTGCTACTAACAAGTCCTGATAACCCTTCAAAATATTTTATGAACTACTGTTTACAGTTTATAATGAGAACGTTAAGCTTTACTACGCACATTTGCCAAAAGTAGCCGGTTTTCGCAAATGTAATGCGCAGTGCATAGTAAAGCACAATTTCAAATGTTGTCTCCGTTTTCTTTGAAATGATTTATTTTAAATGGGGGTAGCACTGGACCCCGGAACATTCAGGTAAGGCCTTAAGTTAAACTCGTTTAATAATGAAAACGATGAAATCCGCCCTAAGGCACACTCTACGGGCGAGAAAGTCTTGACTTATGTCAATTCGTTGCGGTTCCTTTGCCAGTGTAGGCAATGCTGAAGTAAATAGAACAATATTTACAATCACTTCTTAGTCTATTGCGAGATATACAAAGCCTCGTGGTGTAGTTTCTAAAGACTGTGAAAGAATTCGTTCAGATTTATGGTTTGTGAAAATATCTTCTTGTATTTAAGAGCTTGCGCTCTTGTTGGTGGAGTGCTTTACCTATGTCTTACTTTCCTCCTCCTTTTGTGACTTTAACTTTGACCCACCAGTGGTCAGACGACCTGAACAAGGCTTCAAGGAAAATCCTTCGAATGGCCATTCGAAGGATTTTCAGCTGTGGCCGTTATGCGGCTAAAATGATGACGTGGTAAAATGATAAATTTCTTACGTGGTAGTCATAGTTTATTGGCCTTTTGAGTAGTAGGGCTTCCGGCCTAGAATAGGACCACTCCATCTCTTCTTGAGTCGTAAGAGGCGACTAAAGGAATAAGTACAAATATCTCGCGCTACAACTGCCCGTTTTCGTTTTAAATTAAAAAAGCAGTGAAATTCTTGTATACTGTTAGTATTATTTTCTAAAACACAAATGAATGTTTTTGTATTTATGTTAATATTATTAACGAATACAAAAACATGAATTTGTTAACTTATTTATATCCGTGAAACACCGATATAGCAAAGTCAAGTGGCATGTTCAGTGCGCGGCCGGACGCTCGGCGTCTCGCGTGTGTTCTGTTGTTTGTGTAATACACACTATTTACATCGCGCATGTTTAGTGCGTGTGTGACGTCATGGAGAAATTGCGGGCACTCGGGTAACATGGCGGTCCTGGCGGCATACTTTAGCTATTGTGTTAACGTCATTGTCCTATTTTCAGCTGTACATAGACCTAGATTTGTTTTTACTGTGTAAATAGACATAGCCGAGTGCGACAAATAATACGATGACTGTCACCCCTAACAGGAGCGACATAGCAAACGAGATAGCGATCAAAGTGACATGTGACAAGACGTCTTGGTACAAGACGTAGCGGCGACCCGGCACGAGCATCGTCACATGAAAATTGGATTTCTGTCTTCTGTCGGTCTAATGCACGAAAAGTAAATGAACTGTCGGTCTAGCGTTCACGGATGTATTGTCTGTTGGAATCCAGTGATAGACTCTTTTCAACCTAACCAAGTACCCGACCGAGCTTTGCTCGATGAAAATCATGGAGGAAAAGAGGTTTTATAAACATGAAACCTGGCTAGATTGATTTCACACCCCCAAAACCCCTACATACTAAATTTCATCGAAATTGTTGGCGCCGTTTTCGAGATCCCTATTACTCGTTTAAAGGGTGATATTATTTAAATTTTTTCAGCCGGGTAGTTACCGGCAGAGTAGAATAGGACCACGTGGATGTCGTAGAAGGCGACTTAGGAAACACAAGCTGAACAAGGCTTATAAACATCGATCAGTCCTCTCCAACCCGTCTGGTCAGCGTGGAGAGTGTAGGCCGAATCCTCTGACTGCTCTGGCTAATATAGTCTCTGATAGTAAAGAGAGGGTCGTGCTTCTGCAGTGGAGATTAAAAATTATGATGTTGATTTATTTATATGAATATATTTGTCAACAGGATGTCGCTACTGGAGTCTTACAACGAGAACGACTCGTTCGTAGACTACCAGACCAGGATGGTGGGCGCTGCCAAGGAGATAGCCCGCTTAGCTGCCGACATGGTGAGTCTGTTTAACCTCCGACTAAAAAGAGGTGTGTTCTAAGTTTGACGTGTCTGTATGTCTATGAATAGACCGATTTCGATGTGGTTTTAGGGTTCCGTACCTTAAAAGGTAGAAATGGAACCCTAAGGCTTGAAACTACGTTAACTGGATGCCTCGGACGGGTTCAGTCCGTCTCTGTCACGAACCCTACGTGCAATAGAGATAGCTGAAAACGTCGTAGGTCACGTGTCTTTATCACACGTAGGGTGTGTGACAGAGACGGACTGAACCCGTCCGGGGCGTCCGCTTGACGTAGTTTCAAGCCTTATATGATCACTAACTCGTTTTTAATCGAAAGCCTCGTATGTCGAGATGATTCTTAGTTATGTTTGATGAAAATCGGTTTAACCGCGAACGTCGGATTAATCCGACAAACATTTTCGTGTCCATTTCGCGAGCGTCGATTTATCCGACCAAAAACTATGGATATTCACAATTCCTCCCGCTGGGAGCACGACAACTGATATAAAGGTCTCGCGGTGAAAGGGTTAATAAATAGATCAGATAAAAATAGATAACATCTTTCCTTTCGCCTGGCTGTGGGAGTGATTTCGTGAAATGCGACGGAAGTGTGTAACAGGAAGTCGGGGAAGCGCGCGCTATTTCATTTCACCAATAAACTTACTAGCTTAACTTATTGCAAACCCAACTAATATTATAAATGCGAAAGTGAATTTGTATATTTGTTTGTTTGTTACCTCTTCACGCTTTATCTACTGAACCAATCTTCTTGAAAATTCGTATACACATAGGAGTACTGCAAAGGACATAGAGTACCTTTCATCCCGGAAAAAAGTAATGTTCCCGTGGGATACGCGAGTGAAGCCGCGGACAAAAGCTAGTTAGTTTATAAACTTGTTGATGTGTAACATCTTTCTCTTCATCAGCTCTCCATGAGCGCGGTTGCTTATCACCAAGGTGAGATGTCAGCCAGATGTTACACTGACATGCGACCACTGTGAGGGTCGCTCGTTTTTTTTTTATTTATCTACCATCCTTTGCCAGTTTTATTTAGTTAAGCTTTTCTGGTACTGAAGTCGGTGTTTTATTTTTGAAAAATATTAATAATTATGTAGAGGTCTATTAAACTTTGCAGGGAAATGTCTGCGATAGACCATTATGTTCATTTGTTGTTTGTTTTGCACAGACCGCGAAATCGGCCACCGACCCGAGCCGGCTGGTGTCGCTCGGCAACGAGCTGTGCCAGCGCTACGAGCAGCTCGCGCAGGACAGCGTGGGCGCCGCGCACACCACGCCCAACGCGGACATTGCCGACAGGTACCCTCCTTCTTAGCGAGTCGGAACTTTTTATTGCCATTCCGTAGCCAAAGGATCAGCCAGTCTGCGTTGCCGACTGACTGTCCACGCAGATTGCCCAGGGCGCGCCGGACGTACAGGAAATGATGAAATTAAATGAAAAATTTATTTGCAAGCTAGCACGATGTAGAAGTATGATGTTATTTACACCTAGATCTGTTGAACAAGCGTGTTGCACCAACAATCGGCATGCAAAGGGCTCAGTACGTCACTCTGAAAAGCTTCTTTCATGCATCAAAATTTTACATGCCTATTTTATAGAGTCTGGTAATTATTGTATGACCCTTGCAAATAAAGATTTCATTGTCCAGGTACACAGGTACAGGTATGATAACAAATTACCATACACCTGAATTTTTTCTACTGTGTAAAATGACCATTATAGCTTAGTGTGACAAATAATACGATAACTGTCACCCTCACAAGAGTAAACGAGATAGCGATTAAAGTGCCACGTGACAAGTTTTGATACAAGACAAAACAGATGGAACTCGGAATGCCTTTTGAACATCCCACAGCCTTCTATATAGTTCTACGATCTTCTAGAACATTGTTCTGGAACTGTTTACTGCTAGAGTGTTCTGGAACATTCTTCTCGAATATTCTCCTTCTGGCAGCTTCGCGATAATTCAAATAATTAGTAGAAGACCTAACTAGAGTGCCGAGTTCCGCTTCACTTGACAACTAAAATATGTTCAAAATTCAAATCAATTCAAAATTTCTTTACTTTTCTTCACAATCTTACATTTTAGAACATAATGATAACAACGACATAGGTAAATGGTTAGCAGAAGATTGTAAGAGACTGGTATCTAAACTAAGCAGAGCTTGTATCTCAGAACACCAGACCATCCACAGTTCGAGGAAATATTTGACCTGTAAGTTTTAACATTGTATACAAAATTTAACAGTAATAATACTCGGTAATTTGTTGGTTGAAGTAATTATATCTAAAATAAACTTTTATTTAAAATTTGATGTATCTATAATAATAATGTCGTGGTTTTAATAGTAACTTATTGCTCACAGGATCCGCGTGGCCGTCGTGGAACTTGGAGAGGCATCTTCAGAGCTTATTCGTGCCGGAGGCCAGTGCAAGCTGGCCGCCATTCCGCAGCACCAGCGAGCGGTGGCCGACGCCGCCAAGACTGTCTCGGAAAAGGTAAGAACTCCTGTTACCAGGAGTGATGTGGCTCTAGGGTACCCACGTTGGGAAGACCTTCCTGCCAGGCTGCGGGCGGCGGGGGACGCGGCGAACAGGTATAGCGTCGCAGGTTGTATATACGACATTATCAGGTCTGTTTTAGTCTCCACTGCAGGAGCACGACCCTCTCCAGCCAGGAGCCAAAGCCATATGTTAATTAGCCAGAGCAGTCAGAGGATTTGGCCTTCTTCTTCTTTAGGTGCCGCTTCCTGAAGATTGGCAGTCAGCTCTTTAAATCTTGATTTGTCCATGGCAGGCCTGAACAGTTGTTATACTGTTTTGATACCAGTCCATTGTCTTATGTTCTTCAGCCAAGACATTTTGCAACCTCCGTCCCTGTGCTTCCCGGAAATTCCTAATTTGGCCTACACTCTCCACGCTGGCCAGACGGTTGGAGAGATCACTCTGATGTTTATAAGCTTTGTTCAGCTTGTGTTCCCTAAGTCGCCTTCTACGACATCCACGGGAAGACTTGGAGTGGTTCTATTCTATTCTGCCGGGAACCACACGACTTAAGTATACGACAAGATGCAACCAAAACTCAAAAGATACTGTCAGCGCCATCTCGTAGACTTCTTGTGAACTATTTTCGTCTCTTCATTATTGTATCAATAGTTCTTGTTTAGTCGCGTAGAGGTCGCCACACCCTGATGGATCAGGTAGAAAATGTATAGAATATATCCTAAATACAAGACTTCATTATAAAAAATTAAGATACACATTATATAAAGAAAATATATTATTTGTTCTCAGGTGGTGTCCGTCCTGGGGGCCCTGCAAGCCGGCTCCCGCGGCACGCAGGCCTGCATCGACGCGGCTGCGACCATCTCGGCCATCATTGGAGATTTGGACACCACTATCCTGTTTGCCAGCGCTGGTGAGTAATTGAATTCTTCAGATCCATGCAATGTACAATAGCTTTTCAATACTCAATACTGTTTAAACTACATAAAGACTAAATATTCAGTGTTGACCCCACACTCTTGGGCGCTGCAAAGCAGAGAGGACGAATCTCGTCACAGTTATTCATAATTACAAACACCCAACACCCAAGACAGTTTAAAAAAGACCATTTTCCTATTTTGCCCTGGCTGGGGATTGAACCCAGAACCTCCGGTGTGGCGGACTAGCGTGTGGACCATTACACCAAGGAGGTCGTCGCAGCAGTTAACGTCATAGTTTTTTTTGTCTTTTCCCATACAGCTACATTCAGGTCCTCATACGTGTTAGAATATCAGTAAGATACTGGTTAAAGATAAGATATATTATTTGTATATAGGTACCCTTTACTCCGAGAAGGAAACGGACACGTTCTCAGACCACCGCGAGAGTATCCTAAAGACGGCCAAAACACTGGTAGAGGACACCAAGACCCTCGTGGGTGGGGCTGCTGGCACGCAAGAACAGCTGGCAGACGCCGCGGCTAGCGCCGTCAACACTATTGGTGAGTGAGAAATGCTGAGAAACTCTTGAGAAACTTTGGCTATTCCATGAGAAACATGATTAGTTTTGCATTAAATAAACTGAAACCGTTAATTAATGTTCTCAAGTGACGAGAAAAATAGTAGTTTAAGCGAGAAACAAGATGTCTTTAAAGCATATCCGAATACGTTGTACTTTGGTTCGCGTCCAACTGTTATTCGTGTTTTTTGAAGGCGGCATAAAACAAGTTAAAAGTAAAATGTAGCGAGTACAAATAAAGTGACTCTAGTTGTTTGGTTTTGGTTCTTAAAAGGTTATCCATTCGATTGTTTGTATTTTTTTTATGTATGTTACGCAATATGTTTGCCGACGGTTCACCGATTTTGAAGATTCTTTTCTTATTTGAAAGCCTTTATCATATTATCGGTTCTATATTCGCTTCGTAAAGATTTTTTGAACTTTAAAGATATGAAGTCGGTCGGATTTTTATTTTTTTTGTAAAAATGTATCGTCAATGTTTCATTGTCTGTTTCATGTTTCAAAAACTTTTTATTTTTCTTTTAACACATAAATTACGTATTTAAACTAAAAGAAGAAAATTATTTTAAGTAAAACCACAAAAGACGTAAGAATATGTATATTACATACAAAACGGAATCTCCTAAGGTGCCTTGAAATATGCGTTCCCGTTCCCTGTCCCTGCACCTCTCCCCCGTTCTCGCCTTGTCAAGGGGCGAGAGCGGGCGAACACACGCATTGACGTGTGCACGGCCGCACAAGAACGAGAGAGAGGCGCGGGGACGGGGAACGGGGATGCATATTGCAAGGGATCTTAGGAGTTTCCGTTTTGTATATAGTACTCTTACTGTCTTCTGTGGTAAAACTAAAATCTAGAACTTAAGAAACTATATATACATTTCTCAAATATCATATAAATCTCTTCACCCAGTGTCCCTCTGCGAGGTCGTCAAGCAAGGCGCCATGTCGCTGGGGTCGGGCTCCGCGGAGCCCCAGGTGATGTTGCTGCACGCGGCGCGCGACGTGGCCGCCGCACTCAGAGACCTGGCCGCAGCCACCACCGCGGCCAGCGGGAAGCACGTGCAGCATCACGACATGCAGCGGCTGAAGCACGCCGCCAAGGTAGGCTGGGTGGTGGTGTGCTGGGCGCTTTCAGGTGCGGGCGGAAGTACAGGTTGATGATAGTGACGCTTGTAAGGGGTCGTCCGTTATTCATGTGAGGCTCGAAAGGGTAAATAGATACGGACAAATGACACTGATTGAGTGCCGTGTGGTTCCCCGCACAGTACAATAGGATCACTCCCAGTCTTCACGTGGATGTTGTAGAAGGCGATTTAAGAAACACAAGCTAAACAAAGCTTATAAACATCAGTAAGACCTCTCCAACCAGTCTGGCCAGCGTGGTGAGTGTAGGCCAAATCCTCTGACTGTTCTGGCTAATATATGGCTCTGGTAGTACAGAGAGGGTCGTGCTCCTGCCGTGGAGACTAAAAAAGACCTGATAATGATGGGCTACACCCAAAGTATGTTTAAACTTGTGTTATGAGATACAATACAATACAAATTGTCTTTTTTGCACCATAATAATTCATAAAATAGAAATGACAAACACAAAGAAAATATTGGTACAAAGGCGGACTTACCGCTAGATGCGATCTCTTCCAGTCAACCTTTGGGTAGAGGAAAAATTAATGGTACGGAACAAGATACTAACTCAACTATATTTTATAATTAATACATGAAAGGTGATTTTTAAACACCAGTCAAATTTTTGGTGCTGGTTCAGTGTATGATATTGAACTACTTTCAATAAAAACAAAGAAAACCGATAAAAAAAATTCGTCCGACCATACAAAAGGACGGAGGGTTGAAAACTTACTAAAACTTGATTAATGGACGACCCCTAAAATGAGTAAGGTTTTTTTTAATAACGGGAAATAACAGTATAGTTATTTTGTGTTCCTCTTTATTATAACTATAGTTTTTACTTAAATACCGAACATAATATTGATCATTTACTATACTGTCATGGCACAAATATTTAAAAAAAATCAAAAACTTAGTCAATCTGTACTTTTGACTCTCACGGGATTTGATACATTTATAGTAAAAATGTCTTAAGTAAAAAATAATGTTGTATTTTTTTGTGTCAAACGATCAGTGCTTTGTTTTTGTCTTAATGTCTATGGGAGAGTCGATTATTTTGTTGTGTGTACAAAGTGTGGTAACGTAGAGGTTTTGGTATTACTCGGTTGACGCAAAAACGTGTGACGTCATGGTGAGGGTCACGTACCTCATTGTGGAATCGTTTGATCCAAATTTTAAGAATTTTTCGTCGAAAACTTCTTTAAAATGATATAAGTTTACAAAATTACAAGTAAGTCAAGAATGGTGTCGAGTCTATAGGTCAATGTACTTAGAGTGCCAACAACTTTTAATTTGACCACTCAGGAACCAAACAGTTTACGCCATTTCAAATATTGCATAATAAACCTTATTCCTACTAGTAAGAGTGTACTTTTGAATGACTGCGGACGACGCTTACGCGGTAAGCGAGGGGTTTAACGTTAATGAGTACTTGTGAAGCTCTGCTTTCTAAATATAACCCCGACCCCGCAAAAAACTTCTGCTGATCCATACAATTTGTCGTTGGACGTTGTAGTACTTTGTTCAGGACAAAGGATTTATCTTTTCTGACTAATGTTGTGAAGGGTCGTCTATCTGATATGCACATTGGTTCATGTATTTATTCAAATCCTGTTACTTCACATGGCTTTTGTAGTCTTTTCTTCCTTGATTAAAAGCACCTTTTCTTTGTTTCCTTATCGTTCAAATTAAAATAATTTTTAAAAAATCTTAAAGTTTGGATCGAGCCCTGTAAATATATCACCCGTGTTTGTCTCTGTCAATATTGGACTGAAAGCCTGTTCCATGTAGCGGCTCGAGAAGCGCTGGAGCCTGCCCCCCCGCCCGCACACCATGCCGAGACCCAAACGACTCTCCGTCAACCTCCCGAGAAGACCTGAATACAACTCATGTGACTCAGAGACCGATGTCTTCCAATCTGACCAAGAAGACGAACTTATTAGACTATTAGACTATTCTAGTCAAGATGACGATGTCTCTCCAAGCGTATTCCATGATAACTGCGAAGAAATCATTACGTACATTGAAGGTTTAATGAAAGAAATACCTAAAAGACTTAAAGATGATGATCTTAATGAAAGATACAATACGGCAGCTATGAATAGTCTTGTAGACATGGATTGGAGAGTTTTGAAGTATGGAGAGAATATTTTATTGGGTGAAGTTAAGAAATTGGTTGATTTGTTTGTTGAATTGAATGATAGAGCTGTTATCAAAAGGAAGAGAGATAAATTAAATAGATTGAGAGTTAATAATGATTTGGATAATGAAATGAAAAGACTGTCGCAAGTCATAGAAGATTTAGACTCTGAATTGGAAACAGAGGAGAATGTAGTAAAGACTACAACAATCAGAACTATACAGACAACTATACCAGTGAAGAAACCAAAAGTGGAAGATAAATCGCCCAAATTGAAATCGCCAGTGTTCAAAATCAAAAAGGTTAGACCTGTCAACTTAGTTATCAACTTAGATATGAAACAACCTAATGAAAGTACTATAGAACCAATGAAAATGCTAAGTCCAGAGCAGCGACAGAAAGATGAATCAACAGAGATTATAATAAAACCAGAATCGAAGATGAAATCTGAATTTTGGAATCTTTTTACGGATGATAAAGAATGGTGGAAAGCGATTGCTAAAAGAAATTTAGATAAAATGGAAGAGACAAGACGTGAATTGGAACGTTTTAGTGGTCATGAACTAGTTCTAGGAGATTACCAGACAGAGATAGATAGATATGAGAACGAAAAGGTGACGTTACAGGAATTTATCGATGATGTCGATAGATCTGAAGCTGTAAACGTAGATTTGGAATACGACAAGAAATATGAAGATATAGTCTTAAAATTGATTCAATTTGCCAAAAAAGATTTCATTTATAAAGGATTCGATCCACTAATTGAAAAACTGAACGCTCTAGCTCATGTTAAGATTGATAGAAGGAAGAAAGTTAACATTCAAGATATTATAAACATTTATACGCAAATAGACATATCTAAATATAGCTACGAAGAATTGTGTCTTTTAGAAAAGTATTACAAAGAGATAATAAGGAAATACAAGAGAGAAACGGTGAATAAAGAGAATGTTTTAAGAGAAGACAGATCTCCAAGTCTAGTCAGAGGGAAAGATACTCAATCAGCTCCGCCATCTTACCACAAAAACGTAATACTAAACGTGCATTCAAGTCAAAATCTCACCAAGAACATTAACCAATACTCAAGTACTATAATCTCCAATGGGGATTCCCTCAAACGCAACAAATTAAACAGACAAAACTTGAGAAACAACATCGAAATCTTCGACCTAACCAGGACATATCCTATAGAATACTACGCGAACAATTGGTGGACGATATACGAAGATGTATTAAAAAGTCGCGAACAACAGTTTGGTTCTATAGACAACTGGTGGAACTTTTACGAAGCTATACTCAATAAGAAAGACACAAGCGACGAAGAGTTAAGAAGGCTTAGAGCCGTCGTCGGATACAGGAACGAGTTGAGGTCTCGTCCGAACAGTCGTGTGGAGGAACAGTTACGGATGTTGGATGAGGTAGATAATACGAAGTTCCGGGAGACGGAGGACGTGGCAACGGATAGGAGAGAAGCGGTCAGCCATGTTTTGTTACACGCATGGCGTTGGCTTGATGGTTGATGGTCATTGGTCATTCTGTTTTAATAATGAGAGGGGCGGTTAGAGCATTGCATATAGTGATTTTTGTTTTATTGCTAACGTTTAAATGAGTCGGAACTCCGGCTGGGTTCGGCCGATTGAGACGACCCTCAGGGCCAGTGTTAGGGGAAACTAATGGGCGTTTTTAATGGTTTTACTAATGTAGTTTGTAAAAACTACGCGAGTAAAAGCGTATTTGAAGTCTATTATGTGAAGTGCTGGCTTCATTTTAAGTAAAATTGTTTTATTGACAATGACGCTGCAATTGATTATTTTTATCTCTCCAAATTATTATTATTTAATATTTGGTTGGCTTCAAATTTGAGGGAATCTGTTTCGAAAGTTGGCGGTTTGATTTCAAAGGCTTTGATGCAGTAAATCAACATCACGACGTGGCAAATAATAAATTGCCAAGAACCTAGTCCTTATATTTATTTATTTATTTATATTAACTTTATTGTTCCACAATAAACAATTGTTTACAATTGGCGGACTTAACGCTAAAAGCGTTCTCTCACAGTCAACCATAGAGAAAAACAAAGATTTTTCGCAGTTTTGTAGTAACAGATTTATATCAAAACAAACCAAAAGAAATCCAGATTTTCATCTTCGTTTTTGAGAAAATTATACATGCTTCAAATGGAGGCCGCACTTTCATACAGTACAGTACGCCTCTCTCCCGACTTGCTCGAAGGTTGTATGATGCTCTAACCGCCCCGCCTTCTCTTCCAGTCACCGCCATACATCGTTGTGTCGTGCCGTCCGCATTGTTTGACATAATACCGGGATCCGAAGCATAGTCTCGCAAAACTTAGGCTTATTGGTGTATCTACTCGTAACTAAAACTTGTTCTGTCAAAATGTGACGCCTTTTACAAAGGTTTTATTGAAATTTAAAAAAAAAACTAGTTACTTTTGGCTTATACTCTTCCTTCCGCGTTTCTAACTTTCCATGTAAAATATATGTGAAATGTTAATGTAACTTGACGCTTATGTTTGTGCATGGAGATTGGAACGTGGGAAAATAGAAGTCGTTACCTAAAGATAGCTGAAATGAAGTAACGAAAAGATCTAACAAAATTAATTACAAAAATATGAATAAGGGTTGCCTCTATATCGAGGGCGAGAATATCGCGGCAGTTGATGTAACACATTCGTCGAATTGAGACGATGAATTATAATAATAGAATTGTATTATAATCACAAAGTATATGAGTAGGAATTAATAAATTGCAAATGAGGATCTTATTATAGTAAGCTAGAGGCCGAGAGTTTTAGTAATTTAAATTTTAACGACATATTTGATCATAAAAATGTTTAAAAGTTTTCTAAAAATGTATTTTAAATTTAATGTTGTAGCTAGATGGAACTACTAGTTCGGAAGAAGGTACCCAGCATCCTTTGTATGGCTAGCGGGCGAGATAGTAGCGACATCTAGAAAATAATACAGGATTTGGGCTGTCTAGGAGTCTGTCAGTTCTCTTGTATTGGTTTCTCCATGATATTACACGAAAGTATTAATTACTCCCATTTTCATTTTAGAGTTAGACAGTTGTAACTTGTAACCGAATTGCAATTTAGTCTGTGATAATATAGTTTTAGAACTAAGAACTAAATTTTGAGTAGATGCGCCATGATGCTTGTCATCCATGGGTTGTGGTCATCAGTCAGTGACCATCATAACATAGCCACAAGCTTTCAGGTCCAATATTGACGTAAACACACGCTTGCATATTGTATGTATACCATCCATTCCAATGTTTTGGTTTGTCACGCTTCAAAAATTTAAACCTAAATGGTTTTACTGTAAGAGTGCTTTTCGTGGTAACAATAATGGTGAGATATAACGACTGGTTTTTGACTAAAACTGTGCTAGATAAATGTGTTGCATGAGTGTAAATGAGTGGACGACGACTCCCGGGCCACAAGTGTCATTTTCGTCCGACAAATGCCTCGTTCTGAGTAGGGGAAGACGAAGACGGCAGCTTGTTCTGCGATCTGACACATTTTTTATTCACCACCCTGGTTTTGTTATGTGAGACAAGTACTTTTAAACGAGTGTACAGTGGTTCTCTTTTCTTAATGTCTTCCGGAAAACTTCGTGTTTCTTCGGAATTGGACGTATATAGAGTTGTCATTACTCTTTTTATTTATTCTTATGCAATTTATTTCAAAATGAGGGGAAAGCTGTTAATTCGTAGGCACATCAGATAACTTCTTTGCTGGTCTGGGAGAAAAGAAAAAACATAGAATGTACCAGCTGCTTCTCTTCCCTTGCAGATCGTAAAAGCCGATCGAGGGAATGGGCGAGAATCTGAATCATATGAATAGGCGATGCGGTTAGCAATCCATCACTATTATGATTTCCCTTTTCCACCTTCCCACCATTACGCTAAAAGTGGCCTGGGCTTTACCGCCTTTGGCTCTGTCTACCCCGTTAGGGATAAAGACGTGATAGTGTATATGTATCAGATAACTTTTAGCGTATATTGTTGTTGATTCGCACCTGGAAAATTTTATAATAAATACCTGTTCGATCAGTGTTAACAGTGATAATTCCATTGGTAGTTAACAGAATGACACAGCTACATTTGATGAAAAAAGAATTAGAAAATGGACTCACTGTACACTCTTTAATAAGTGGATCGTACCCCAGTTTAAAAGTATAATTGGTAATATCTACTCTATATATTTCCTGAAATTTCACCACTTCAATTGAACCATATCTCTCGCGCAATTAAAATGTTATGAAAAAGTGAAAAATCTTGCATATTTCTGTCGCGAAGTTCGTTTTGATTATATTCTTAACATGCGACAATATTTTGGCACAGTTCTGTCTTAAAGGCGGTCTAAAGCAGTCTGGTCATTGTATGAGTATCTATTGATTTATATAGCGTGTAACAAAATATACTGGAACTATTTTAAGGGTACATTCAGTCCATGATACTGATCAACTTCTCCCAAGGAACATAGTATATCGAAATATGAAAAATATTGTTTTTAGACGACCTCCGTGGCGTAATGGTTAACACGCTAGACCGCCAATCCGGAGGTTCTGGGTTCGATCCCCAGCCAGGGCAAGTTGGAAAATGGTCTTTTCAATTTTTCCTGGGTCTTGGGTGTTTATCTATATATTTATTTATCATAAAATATAGTATCGTTGAGTTAGTATCCCATAACACAAGTTTAAAACTCACTTTGGGGCTAGCTTAATCAGTGTGATTTGTCCCTATATATTTATTTATTGTTTTGCTTTCCATACAAACTCGGATCAACTGTCAACTTGTATGGGAGGCCAAAAATAATTTTTCATATTTCGTTCCTTGGGAAAAGTTGTTCAGTATCATGGACTGAATTCACTCTTAAAATATTTTCAGTGTATATTGTTAGACTCTTTATAATATGTCATTGAAAGCTGGGTTTCCGAGGCATGGCGCTTTGACCGTCGCACCGTCATCTAATACTGAAAACCCGAGGCTTTTATTAATAATTTATGTTTTATTTAAATATTGTAGCAAAGTGGTGGGCTAAGGGTTTTCAAGAATGCGTAACCTTATCTTAGAGACTCCGCTGTGTCTGTCTGTCTATCACAGGGCTTTATCTCTTGAACCGTAATAGCTAGATACTTGAAATTTCCACTGATTATGTATTACTGTGGCCGCTAAAAAAACAAATACGACGTTGAAACCTTCAAAAAAACGTTCTTGTTACACCCCTGGTGTTGCAGTTGTCCATGGGCAGCGGTGATCACTTACTATCAGATGACCCGCTTGTTCGTTTGCCGCCCTATAGCATTAAAAAAAAACAAAAAATAAGATAAAGTTAAATATTAAAGGGGGTCGGAGGAGCTCGACCTCGTGTTCCAAAAATATGGAACCAGGTTTAATATCATTTACCAACTCATGTTACGGATTTTGAAATCGTCCATCCTGTGCTTCACGTTCGTGCCCTTGATTCTTTGCTACAATGTGCGGGGAAATTATGAAATTCAAATCTTGCTCGATAAATTAGATTTTTTGTAAAATAGTCATGGATTTTATTATTTCCCGATTATACAGGACCTAAAAAAATATACTGAAACTATTTTAAACGTGAATTCAGTTCATGATACTGAACTACTTTCCCAAGGAACATATATCGAAATATGAAAAATAAATTTTGGCCTCAGATATAAGTTCATTGGGGAAAGTTGTTTAGTGTCATGTCATGAATTAACCCTTTATAAACAGACTTCTTTAGCCGTTCCTGGGATGGTCCTAGGAAGAATATCTTTAAGCCTATTCTAATTGATTATAAAACTTACAGGTGATGGTTACGAACGTCACGTCTCTGCTGAAAACGGTGAAGGCAGTGGAAGACGAGCACACTCGCGGCTCCAGGGCCCTGGAGTCCACCGTGGAAGCCATTTCGCAGGAGATTGAGGTGAGACGGTATGACGGTGTGGTACATTAGACATTAAAATAATGTTTTGTGGTATATCGTGTGACTATATCAAATGAAAAAGCTTTTTTTGTGAATTTTAAATGTAGATTTATTAGATCGTTATTTTTTAAGTTATTTTTACGAAAATAGCCGAAAATTTACCAATCCCCCCGCCCCCCCTCCCCCATTAAACTACTGGACCAATTGAGTTGACATTTGGGACACATAGTAAGTCAGCGACCCAAAGATGGACGTGTAGACGTGTAAAGTAAATAAATTAATTTCAAATATGGGGGCTACTTGCGGGGTTACAGTAAACCTAACATTTAAAGTAAACCTGTGAGAAATACGGAACCGTCTTCACGCGAGCTTATCACGCACTTGACTGGTTTTGTTTATTTTTATTGTAGGTTCTGATGTCGGGCACCCCACCCAAGTCCACAGCCACCCCAGAAGAGCTGATCCGCTGCACGCGGCAGATGACGGTCGCGACTGCCAAAGCTGTCGCGGCGGGCAACGCCAACAAGCAGGACCAACTCACCGCCGCCGCCAACCTGGGGAGGAAGACTGTGGTCGACCTCTTGGTTGCTTGCAAGGTGACTTATAACATAGCTTTCTACATCTTGTTACCGGAATAGAACCACTCTTACCACTTAATTTTGCAAAATCTTGGTAAAAATATGTTTGGTCCCTTTCATTTTTTTTTTAACATTTGACAACTTTCCAAGAAATAGATAGAGAGGGAGTATTTCCGTGCCGTGTGGTTCCCGGCAGAGTAGAATAGGACCACTCCAAGTCTTCCCGTGGATGTCGTAGAAGGCGACTTAGGAAATATAAGCTGAATAAAGCTTATACACATCAGTGAGACCTCTCCAACCGACTGGCCAGCATGGAGAGTGTAGGCCAAGTCCTCTGACTGCTCTGGCTAATAAATAGCTTTGGTAGTACAGGAGAGGGTCGTGCTCCTGCAGTGGAGACTAAAAAAAGGTCCTGATGATGACGATGAAGTCTTTCCGTGAATGTTGAAATTGACGACTTAGGAAATACAAACGAAACAAAGCTTACAAAACATCAATGAGACCTCTCCAACCGGAGGAGTCTGGCCTGATGGGAGAACGCAATCATACCATTATTGCATGTGACCCTGGGTGTGGTCTGCACTTGGATGGGCGACTAGAAGTGGCATAATAATATCTTGATTTTATAAATGGTTTGGATATAGTTTTACAACCAGTCGCCTGCCTCACGTCAACCCTCTTTGGGAATTCAGTTGTAGCCGGAGATGTTTGTGCTTAGTCCTTTAGTAGTGTCTTACGACATCCACAGGAAGAGATGGAGTGGTCGTATTCTATTACGGAAGCCACCCGGAACATATCTGATGTTAATATTAGTTGTATCCGTGGGCAGGCCGCCGCGCACGCCGCAGAAACGTCGGAGCTCCAAACCCGCACCCTGGAAGCCGGGCAGGCGGCGGCGCTGGCCTACAGAGCTCTCCTGTCCTGCGTGCTGGCCGCCAGCACCGACCCGAGCGCCAGGCAACACTTCCCAGAACTGTCCAGGAGAGTCGCCATGACAGTTCAACATATTATAGCCACAGCTGAGCTTCTCAAAGGTAACTCACATACATTGTTATAAACTTCGATCATATCCTAATCCTAACTAATATTATAAATGCGAAAGTGAGTTTGTATATTTGTTTGTTGTTACCTCTTCACGCTTTATCTACTGAACCAATCTTCTTGAAAATTTGCATACACATAGTTAGGAGTAAAGGGAAGGACATAGGGTACGTTTCATCCCGGAAAAATGTAATGTTCCCGTGGGATACGCGAGCGAAGCCGCGGGCAAAAGTTAGTATTCTATAGATGCACATTTCATTGCAAAATCAAACAAAATATTGTCCCCGTGTCAATCCATACGTCGGTAGATGTATACCATTTCAAGTATTGCGAAAAAGTTCTAAAGTGTCATACAGTTTAATCTAATTTCAATCTTAAGTAACTGAGATAAGCGTAGATATAAGTCCGTATTTTCACCACGCACTTTGGCATCTTTGACGTGACGTCACGCACGCGGCCACCGAGCGAATGACAGCGAAACAAGGCATAATACTGTTTTATGCCTTGTTTATCCGGTAACTGTGCATCTATAGAATAAATGATCGAAGGTTATAAATTAATAATAATTTTAAACAGAAAAAAAGCGGCTTCAAAATCTAGTCTTTTTTATTAGTTCCACTTCACCAAAACTCACTTTCTGAATGCAAATGCTTGATTTAGTGACAAAAACATCGAAATCATGTGTGCATAGAATATTATAGTAGTCCCTCGATTTCTCGGGATCCCATCATCAGATCTTCACTTGGAGACAGGGCGACCAGCTTGCATGTATATGCTTCCAAACGAAAGAATTTTCATAATATACATAGCTCCTTGTTTTTTGCAATCCCTTTCCTTCTTTCGTTGGCTTGTTTTAAGATTTAAAAAAGACAAATATAGAGAACTTTTTAGCAGCTCAAATTATTTTAATGCATCTTCTTCATCTTCGCGTGTTCCCGTTTGTATCCTCAGTTGTGCTGCTTCGGAGCCCGGGGCGTGCTTTTCCACTTTTTCTTCTTCAAATATAATATATGCAAGTCAATGATTACCCAAGAATGCGAAATCGAGAAAAAATAGCCAAAGCAGTTTAAAATATTTGGCTTTTTATGGGGTTTTTTTAATGTTATAGGGCGGCAAACGAACAAGCGGGTCACCTGATGGTAAGTGATCACCGCTGCCCATGGACAACTGCAACACCAGGGGTGTAACAAGAGCGTTACCGGCCTTTCAGGAAGTTATAGACTCGTTTTTTGAAGGTTTCAATGTCGTATCGGTTCGGGAACACCGCTGCAGGAAGTTGATTCCACAGTTCGGTCGTACGCACTGCACTGCACTGCCTGACGTCAATCCTCCTTGGTTATGCAGTTGTACCACAAGATGTTTGTGCGTTTGTGCTCGTTCCTTTAGTCGCCTCTTACGACATCCACAGGGAGAGGGAGTGGTTGTACTCTAGGTGGGAAGCCACAGAGCCAAGACACTCAGTATGTTATGTGATGTCCCCCCAGGCTCGGACTGGGTGGACCCCGCCGACCCGACCGTGATCGCGGAGACGGAGTTGCTGGGGGCGGCGGCCTCCATCGACGCGGCCGCCAAGAAACTCGACGCGCTGCGCCCGAGGAAGTCCGTCAAAGTACAGGTCAGTGGGTCATTTCATGTGTGTTAAAATTAAAATGAGGAATCAAATACTTTTTGTGGCATATTTCTTAATTGTGTAATTTATATTCACCTGGCAACAGGAGTAAGTCAATTGTTTAACTATTGTACTTATATTTTTGGGATCCCGTTGATTCTCCCAATTTTTTTAATTCATAATATTGTTTGTCATAATTTTTTTATCGTTACTATAATTTGACATAATGTATTAAATGTATTGAACTCGATCTTTACTTAGCCTGGCCATAAATACTGTTACAATACTATATTTACATATTTGCATATAATTAAAACTAAATATAACAACAATATAAATAAATCTAAAACTAATAATGTTATTTCTCACAATGTTTGTTCAGTCATACATAATCTTTACGTTTGCGTTTGATTTTTGAGGTGAAAACTTCTTTAGGCGCGTTGGGCATTTTTTGCGATGGAAAAAACCATTGAACTCGCGACACCGTTACCGTAACCGACACCACCTTGTTCAAGTTTTCACTTCTGTCGGCATCCCGGAGTGCCAGTTTTTTTTCAGACGAGAGTATTGTATATATTTGAATGAAATATGATTTATTTTTCTTAATCGTTTTGTTATACAAAATTATGTTAAAAGAGTGTTTTTTTATTGTTTAATTTTAATGAATATCATAATATTTATACTCATAAGGATGAAGTATAAAAATTAGGTTAAAACAAATACATTATGTGAAGCTAGAAGATATTATGACATTTTTCCGCTGCTTTCCGCGGCAGTTTTAAATACGCCGCTACCAAGTGCTGGAACAATTTGCCTCCTCCACTTCGGTGTACACAATCAGTCCAAACCTTTAAAACCAAACTAAGAGGCATCTTGTTACAGGCACAAATTTCACAGCGGCAGTAAAAAAAAAAAAAAACTAATTTCGAAAGGATTTTGCATTGACTGTGCGTTGAAGTCAACGTTCCTAAAAAAAAAACCTACCTATATAATTCATTTTACACCGTATTTATTTCTTTAGTTATTTCTGATCTCTGTACACATTTACGCTTATTTATCTTATCAATTCGTATATATTTATCCTATCTACTTATTTTATAGACACACACACACATACTATTTACACATAAACCACACTCGCCCGTGATTCACATATTACATAAGGTCCATTGAAAACCAGCGTTGCGGTAACATCATCGTGACCGCGACATATGCTGAATGGGTCTTTTTGCCAAAAAAGGAGAAACCACACCACGCTATGGCAATGCTGCACAAATGTATGAAATAAAGGGGACAATTATTATTATTATTATTCTTTTTTGTCCTTTATTCTATCTCTCTTATCTTCATTTGTGTATATAATTTCTGTTTATTTGTTGTGGTATTTCTTTTTGGCAATAAAGTAATTCTATTCTATTCTAAATTATTTGATGAGAGATTTTATTATAGCCCTTTTCTATTTGTTCGTCCATGCTAGTAATAAAGTTAGTCTGAATTTTACAATGAAACGGAAAAACTGAAGGTATTGAAGAATAATGTTTGAAAAGAGAAGACAAGAGAAGAAAAGATAGAGCGCCGCGTGCCGGTGAGATATGTTTGATATTCTTGGTTGTATTCCGTATCACCCAGGAATCAAACATATTACCCATCGGTCGCGGCATATACTACAGTGATACAAGAGAGGACAGTTCAAGAAGAAAATCTGACAGGTCAAGCTGAAAGAAGACTGCAAGGAGAATTTCACATTTGTAGGTTTTTTTTTATTTGTATGTGAATTTTACTTGATAATTCGTTTTTCATATTTGGAAAACTTACGCATGCTTTGGATTCTGGAGACCTATATTTGAACGCGTGAATCGACAAAACACAAAACGTGTAGTTTTCCTAGTCACCACTCGCGTTTTAAGTCATGGAATACCATTACACAGTATTTGTCAAACCGAAGTTTCAGCAGAATACTCAATATAATGGTGAATGGTTTTCAAAAAATTTCAACGAAACGAAACGAAATGAACAAACAACGCGAAGGTTTCTTCGACATTTGTAAACGAGTGTTCAGAACACTCTTCGCAAAAAACTCGCGTGCAGAGTGATTAAAAATTACGGCGGTTTGGAAACTCGCGATAATCATTCGTTGTATGACTCCCGCGTTCAATAATACGTCTGCTGTATATTATTCAGTCTTTCAAAGTCGTTATAATATATTTGTATTACCTACATATATGTAAATTGTTTTCTTACTACTTTAAATACCTTTTATTAAGTATTTAATGGTGTAATGGTCACCACGCTAGTTCACCAATCCGGAGGTTCTGGGTTCGATCCCTAGCCAGGGTGGGTTACTTGGAAAAAGACCTTTTCAAATTGTCCTGGGTCTTGGGTGTTTATCTATATGTGTATTTATTATAAAATATAGTATCGTTGAGTTAGTATCCCATAACACAAGTTTAAATAAAACTTACTTTGGGGCTAGCTCAATCAGTGTGATTTGTCCTTATATATTTATATTTATTTATTTATTTTGTGTCCTTTTAGTGCGTTAAAAAATAGTATTGTAATTTTTTTGTAAATTGATAGTATTGTTAATTTGATATCCCCATCTCTTCCCAGGAGGCGGACGAGAGTCTGAACTTCGACGAGATGATCCTGGAGGCCGCCAAGTCCATCATCACGGCGACGTCCGCCCTCGTGCGGGCTGCCTCGGCCGCGCAACGGGAACTCATTGATCAGGTACGTTTCTTGTCATTATTTATGGTGACCCTAGATTTTTCCATAGAGACGCGACGTACTCAAATTGTTGAATGGGATAAAATTAATGATACACTATACAGGGTTACTGGTATCTTACGCATAAACTTTTTGGTGCAAGTACAATCCATGATACTGAACTACTTTCCATAAAAACCGTTATAGAAAAACGAAAAAAAAAAAATTTGTCTTCCTATAGATAATCCATTCAGTATCATGGACTGAACTTGCACCAAAAATGTTAGGCGTTAGATACCAGTATGTATATTTATTTTCAAATTCATATCTTTACTTTGGAAAACCAGTTAAAATCTGGGGAGGAGGCTAGTGATGTCGTTATCCTGTAAAAATTGTACGAAACCGTGACGTCATCGAAATTTAAATGCGTTGTCTCTTGCTCATTATTTGTTAGTAGAATAATATTAACATGAAAATGTATATTCAGAAAGACTTTGTAAAGTCTTTTAAGATACAGGTCGAGAGCCTGGTCAGGTACCTCGGTACCTGACTGTACCATATTTTATGCGAATGATAGTGGTTCTGATTGTAACTTGGTGCAGGGCAAAGTGGCCCGCCGGCCCACGTCGTCCTCGGACGACGGGCAGTGGTCCGAGGGGCTCATCTCGGCGGCGCGGCTGGTGGCCGCGGCCGCGCACTCGCTGGTGGAGGCGGCCAACGCGCTGGTGCAGGGGCTGGGCTCCGAGGAGAGGCTCATCTCCAGCGCCAGGCAGGTGGCCGAGTCCACGGCGCAGCTGCTCGTCGCTTGCAAGGTGAGGATCTCTTTTTTGTCTTCCTCTATCTCACTCTCATCGTCGAGGGTTAACAATTTCATCCGATTTCATGCTCAGACCATCGCGCTAAAAGTGAATTTTGAGTCTTTGTGGTCTTGGGCTCTGTCTGTTTGGACTCGTAAGACCCAAAACATCCTTTAAGAACGTGATAATGTATGTATGTTTGGTATTTGAGAACAATTTTGATATGTGAATTCATCATGTACTCGTCCCGCAGGTGAAGGCCGACCCGTCGTCGGAGTCAACTCGGCGGCTGCAGGCGGCGGGCGCCGAGGTGATCCGCTCCACGGACAACCTGGTGCGCGCGGCGCGCGACGCCATCCACTGCGAGGACGAGCGCAGCCTCGTGCTCAACCGCAGGATGGTGGGGGGCATCGCGCAGGAGATCGATGCCAGGTCACATTTTTTTTATAACATCATCATCATCAGGTCTTGTTTAGTCTCCACTGCAGGAGTACGCCCCTCTCTGTACTACCAGAGCCTAATATTAGCCAGAGCAGCCAGAAGATTTGGCTTACACTCTCCACGCTGGCCAAACGGCTGGAGAGGTCTCACTGATGTTTATAAGCTTTAAAGTGGTCCTTTTCTACTCTGCCGGGAACCACACTCTCAACAATATTAACACTTTTATCGATACTACCGTGTCGTAAGGACCACTGCTGAGAAGAAACGCTAAAAGAGACTCATTGTAATAACGACCTATACCTATCATACGATTATCTCATCTAAACGCGTTTCCGATTGTGTGTCCTTAGCTGTGCTGCTTCGGAGCCCTAGATGAGCAGTAAATACAATTTTTTTGAGAAGAGAATTCGTTTAAAAACTACCCATAATATGCTTGTTGACTCATTTGTCACTAACGATTACTTTCGCTCCCCAGATCTGAAGTGCTGCGCATAGAGAAAGAGCTGGAGGAGGCTCGCGGGCGGCTGACGGCCATCCGGCAGGCCAAGTACAAGCTGAAGAGCGGCGAGTCCGGGGACGACACCGACGGAGAGATGCTGGGGTACAGCAGCGACGCCTCGGGACACCAGAGGTAGATCATTTTAACAATAAGATAAAATTTTACAATTTTTTTATTTTTTAATTTTTTCTATATTTTTTTTTTTCTATTTTTTTTTATGTACTTGGGCTACCTGAGTAATAAACAGTTCTCTTTAAATTTGTAGTTTTACAAGTGGAATATTCTATTTCATTGTAGAAAAATGAATGGGCGAAAATACGAATCATGTTAATAGACGATGCGGCTAGCAAGCAACCCATCACTATTTTGATTTCTTTTTCCGCCTTCCCGCCCACCATCACGCTAAAAGTGGCCTTTGGGTCTTGCGGCCCTGGGCTCTATCTGCTGAGAGCCGAAAGACCCAAAATGCTCTTTCTATCATCGGATTTTTCATGTTGAAACATCAATACAATTATTTCTTGTTCCCAGGTTCAAAACGCCCAACAGCAGTTTCGCCAACACGACATACAGCCCCAACTCGACCTACACCACCCAGAACGTCACCAGTACCACTTACAACACCACCCAACAGAACCAAACCCAGAACTCTTCATACAACAACCAAAACCAGTCACACACGCAAAGCCCCGCCCCGAACCCAGCGTACAGCGGTCCAAACGCCGGCCAGAATACGTCGTACAGCACTCAGACGCAAAATACGTCGTACGCGACGCAGAATACGCCGTACACACCGCAGGGTACGGCGCAGAGTCCGCACAACAACGGATATTCGGTCAGGTATGTAAAAAGCCTTCACTCAACATTTCTAATCATCTCTCCTTCTTCATCTTGCTGCGTTGTCTGTTGTCATCATCAGCTATGCTGCTTCGGAGCCCGGGGTGCGCGCACCCGCTTTTTCTTCTCCAAATATAATATGACGACCAACGTGGTGTAATGGTCAACACGCTAGTCCGCCAAACTGGAGGGTCTGGGTTCGATCCCCAGCCAGGGCAAGTTGGAAAATTGCCTTTTACAAATTGTACTGGGTCTTGGGTGTTTATCTATATAATATGTATTTATTATAAAATATAGTATCGTTGAGTTAGTATCCCATAACACAAGTTTAAACTTACTTTGAAGCTAGCTCAATAAGTGCGTAAGAAAAAAAACCAAATGCATGTCAATGGTCACGCAAGGATGCCGGAGACCATCGAGAATAAATAGCTGATACAGCTTTATTTGGCAATAGTTTTACGACCGGCCGCCTGTTTGGCGTCAACCCTCTTTGGGAATGCATTTATTCGAAAAGTTTTACAACCGGCCGCCGTCCCATGTGGACCATCCTTGGGAATGCAGTAGTAGCACGAGATGTTTGTGCTGGTTCCTTTAGGGTCGGCGCACATATGGCGAAGCGCAGCGCCGCGATTTTTTCGCTACCATAGCACTTATACTTTGTATGCATTGAAAAAAGATCGAAAATTAATTAACGCGGCTCGAGCGGGATCCGCCTTTTTCTCGCCGAACTTGTGCCGTACTGGAGTACGTATTCGTTTTATTTCAATGCTCGCGAAGTCGATAATGCTTTGGTAGTGAAAAGTCGCCTCTTACAACACAGGAAGAGATGGAGTAATCGTATTGTTCTCTTTTTCCATTCAAAAGGTTTAAATCCCCTTCAAAACTTCTCAACTTCAGGTCTCCCTCTCTTTCTCTTGCCATCTTCTTCGTCTTAGCGCGTTAGACCACACCCGGTGTTGCTTAACTTGCGAAAGCGCAAAGAGCTCCTCGCAAAATAATAAACATATTTATGTTTAGCGTGGAGAGTGTAGGTCGAATCCTCTGACTACTCTGGCTAATATATGGCTCTGGTGGGCGTGCTCCTGTCGTGGAGACTCAACGACCGGGTGATGATGATGATGATTAATGTTCAGGGAGGAGAAGTACACCGTCCAGAGCCCGACGTTTACGAGCTTCCGCCCCGAGGAGTCGAAGCAGGCCTACGAAGGGTTCACCACTCGGTAAGGATGGTTATGTCACGTATTTTGAGGTTATTTTCTTTGTCGGTGCTTGTTTCTATCCTCAATCGGGGAATAGATGATATTTTTCTTCAAAAATAAAGTCAAAATAGCATGATAAATATTTTCGAAAAAAAAAATTTACTTCTAATGTCATGTCATGGTTTAGAGCGTATTCGATATTCGATTATATTTGTATGATAATCATTTGTTTTGAATTATAATTAATTTCAATTCTATTTATTTCTTTTTTATTAATATACAATATACTCCCTTTAGCCCTTAATATTAAAATTATGCAGCAATATCTATTTTTTAAATAAGATTGTTGCACGAACTGTGTTTTCAAGTTTTTATGTAAAAAAAATAATAAGACGAAGGTTTTTCTTTTTATTACTATATTCGCTCAAGCTCCATACTGTAATCGATTAAAAAAATATTCCTTCTTTATTTCTTGACATTGGAGTAAAATAAATTATAATTTCATATCATCTTTCATGTTTTTTTTAAATCTTTACAAATATTTTTGATCACTCTCTTGTACTTTTTTATATTTATCACTTTTTTTTATTATAAGCACTAAAATCACAAAGAAAATAACCTCCCCCCCCCCCACTCTTAATCAAACTTTACTAATATTCCAGCAAGATTTTATTATAACCTCTCTCTAACTAATCTATCTCTCTCTCGCACGCTGCTGGACCGAAACAGATGAAACTAGTGCCTTCACACGTCACTTATGATCCGTGCCTATTATATACGTTTTAAGTTAGTTTTAAGACGCGAGGGATGTATATATTATAAGGTTGGTGTTTATTTAAAAATGGCGGGTAGCTTGATCTTTATAATGGCAACATTTAAAAAATAAAGTATTTTTCCTTTAAAATCTTAAAAAGAGATTTGTTTACCTAGTTTATTAGTCAGTTTATACTTCAACAAGCATTTTTTTATCTAAAAGAATGAAGTAAAAAGTTCAAGACGAATCAATTAAGCCCAAACACGGTGGGGTTACGTTGTTTTATCACAGAGATGCCGTGGCCACCTTCCGGCTTCATCATCAGGCATCATCAGATCAGGTCATTGGTGCCGTAATATTGCATTGTCACCCAACTTTAAAAGCTACATGAAATTCCATCTTAATCGAATAATCGGTAGTGTGTCTAAGTTAGCTTGCAAGTTTTGATTACGGACACATACAACGGGACAGGTGACACTAAATAAAAGCTTGTAAAATACTATACTAGCTGTCTGTTATGTGTCAAAAGTAGGCATTGACCCATACATGTGTAGTTTATCTGTCTCTTTCTTACATTTGTACTGCCTACTTTATCATCGGATTCATTACAAATAAATGCAAATGACAGATACGCGTTCATAAAAGAATGAAAGCTATTGACCTGTTAAATCGTGACTAGTATAATTTGACAGTGATAACTGATAATTTTAAACACACGTTAAAAGTCAGCTACTGAAATTAGTGCGGCTCGGGACGTCTTCGTGTATGCGTCCGAATCACATTCGCCCTGAGGAAGGCCTCCGGATGTGGCCAAAACATGTCGGGCAGTAGCTGACTTTTACGTGAGTTACCCGTTTACAACATATAGTACATATAGTCTCACGTTGGTTTTAACCAAAAAATAAGATATTAAACTTAATATTCTGGATTGGGAAGTATTATCATATTTAGCTATTAGTATTATTTAATGCTTCAAAGCATAATTTTATATTTTGAATGTTGCTTTTACTAAAGATCAAGTTACCAAACAAACACACAGTATAAATTACATTTATTGAGACAAGCGCATGGCTTCCCGCTTGTACCACTCTGTATCTTGCGATTTTCAACGATACTTGTCGAAATTGGTTTAAAATTGTACTACTTACATGTTTAGATTGGTTTAGTATTTACAATATTGTAAGAAAAATATTATTTTCTGTGTAATAAAGAGATTACAAACAAACCATTTAAAAATATAATGCAGAAAATAAACGTTGATTTTATTCTTATTGATTTATGCAGCATCACAAGGCTCGGAACAATATCTAAATTAAAAATCTGTGATGAAGAATTTGGTCACGAGTGTAATTCGAACTCACGCCCCTCACATGTGTATTGTGAGTGCACTTCTAATTGTGCTACCGTGACTCCGAATCATCCTGACGAATTTCCTTATCACATATTTTTAGTTTACATTTCATTCTTCATAATGGTCATGTTCAAGTGTTTGTGGTGTTTGTGGTGACAATTACCAAATTTATGAAATAAAATCAATTGATGATGAAATGGTATTTTAAATACTGAACTTCTCATTTTTCTTAATTTTTTGGCAATTGTAACCTAAAATATGTTGAAAATCCCTATATTATTCTTCCGCACCGCAGACCGGTAGCACAGCCTGTGTCTTAATATTAATATAGATGTAGACAACTAAATTAGAAGACCTACCGCGGAAAATTTTGGAACTAAATTTACTACAGCACTCCCATAACACAGATAAGTAGGCGTAAGCCGCGTTGAGCGAGAGAGCGGAATTCGGTAGCATCGCCGATTCCGCGGCGTTCCGTCGCTCTTTCTCGCTCTAAAAAATGACAGATATGACCCACTCGATAAAAAAAAATTCTCCCGCTTAACGCAGCATCAAGCATCAGGTCTTCCAGCTTAGTTGTAAGCGTATAGAATAGATATATAAATACTGTTCCGGTTGCAGAAATGCCACAAGAAATGACAGAACGATGACTAGTAACAATAAGTAAGTCGTGGATGAACTGTTTTAGTGCAGGGGTGGCCGAGAGACGTGGGAAATGATGTAAACAACTGCTTTAAGCTAAAAAAAATATATTTGAAGAATTTATCAAATACATTCCATATTTATATCAGCTACGTAGTTATTGAATCTCAAGAAAACATATTCCTTGTCGTAAATGTAAGAGATTTTATATTGTTATATGTTAAAATCATTTATGTTATTCGTATTTCCGTTAATATATTTCATAACTAAGAATCGCTATTGCGGTTCAAGAGATAGAGCCCCGGGATATACGGACAGACGGACAGACAGCGGAGTCTCAATAATAGGGTCCCGTTGGCACCCTTGGTACGAAATCCTAAAAACCAAAGTACACTCTCCTGAACTATACTCGTATTGGCACTCGTGTAAAATGAATGACATAATTTTTACTACTGTAATTAGACGAAATTAGAAGGAAGTCGGTTTGTACGAGTATACAAACCGACTTCCTATAGGAAGTAAAAAAATTTACATGTATTAGGAAAAGTTGTTCAAAACGATGGAGTAGATCATCCCTTAAAATATTTGTACTAAATTTAAAATACGCTTGTATAGTTTAAGATCTCAAAGAAACAACTACACCTATTCTGACTGAAACAAAATCTTCGCCACAGAAGATGTGATTTGTTTACATTACTTCACCTACGTACCGGCCTCCTCTGTGCCCGCTTAGCACACCATATGTATATATCCGTGGCTGTCCCCGCCCTGTGGAGCCGTCATATCGTTCTGTTTATTGTTTGTTTTTATTTTATTTGTTTCCTTTTCAATTTATTTTAATCTGTGTCAGCGTAGACGCTTTGTTAAAACGTTAAAACTATAACTGAAGCGTTTCTCAATCGGTATCTTTAACTATCAATAACGAATTAAAAACAGAATGACGTAGTTAGTTAATAAACTGAGCTTTTTATACAAAATTTACTTAAATTTTTATATGTTTGGCAGTTTTTTACCTCTAAAACCAAACACAATTATTACTTTATTATTGTAAAAAAAATATATACTTACAAACGTAAATGGAAAAGACATAAAAAATGACAGCACAGGCTAGTTACTAGACCACTACATTAATATAAAATTATAAACTAACATAATGAAGTTTAAATTCATCGAGTTTCATTATGTTCGAATCAGCTATAATGTCAAAATTGATTTTCTCTAAAACTACTGTGTAGATTTCTGATGATTCATTGCATACCGTCATTAAATATTAGACCAAGTCTGTGCTTTTATTTAGTACGCTAATGTCTTGTATACTAATTTATCTGTCATAAATATCTTTTAAACCTATTATAATACATTTTGAATGCAGAGAAATACTCCCAAACTGCCAAACTTATTGCATATCCCTATAATAACCAACTATTCTGACTTGTAGTACGTTTCACATCCGTTTAGTGTCGCCGGGTCGAATTGGACTTTACTTCAACTACATAGAGTTCAATTTGGTTTGTCATAAGAGTTAGAATAGAACTTCCGTTGAGAAACGCTTCCCATTAACCTTTTTAACCCTAACCTTGTTTCTGTTAACCTGCATGCGGCTAACAGTAGAAGCATGACCGAGGAGGTAGTGGTCAAGGCTCTGCACCTGCCGGAAGTGAGGACGGCCGTGCTGGTGTCGGAGCTGCCGTGGAGCAGCGAGCGGGCGCACGAGGGGAAGGTCAGGCCGCCGCCGCCCCCCCGCAGGACGCCTAAGTATGGAGAGGACGCTTGAGCCTGGGTGGGTCTCTTTTGGTGCTATCGCACGGGTCATTCGGACAGGTGGGATGGAGTAGGATGAGTTTGGACGAAAAAAAGATTTTTTTTCTTAAAAATCAATCAACTTGACATTAAATGTTTTTAAACCTCGAATGACATGGATTGGAAGTGCCAATCGTAAAATAAGAAAGACTAATTATTAGACACCTAATAGAATGCAGAAAGATAAGCAGAGAATGCTCATATAAAAAAAACTACCTCAGTAAAAAAATTAAAATAGCCCTTTTTTTTCAAATTGTCTACATATATTAGTAAACTTTAGGTCACATATGACGGGTCATATCATAATTTCTTGAATCATATGTCCACCACGATCCAGCAAATAAAAATAGTTGTATCGCTGATATTGTCCATCAGTGTCAGAGGGTGGCAGTCTGGTTTACAAGGGTTTGCACAGTTTTACGGATGCAACTTGTGTGATTGTAGTTATTTTTTAATTAATTATATCCGGAAATATATAAAATGAAATAATTTTTTAACAATATTTTCTTTAATAGTAATAATAAACTTTTGATAAAACAAACATTTATTTTTATTTCACTTATGAAGAAGTAGGTAATAATACTATTTGAGTAAAGAAACAAATGATCAAATATTAATTCTTTCGATTTTTAATCTCTATTAAGTAATTTCTTTCTTTAGATTGGATTTTACATTTTCATTTATTATTCTTATTCAGAAAGGCTACTAACTACGCGCACTAGTCTTAAAAACTGAGCTGAGAAGAAACGTCGAAAACCTGCCATTTATAAATTAAAATACAGCTCAATCATAGAAAAATCTGTTGCTCCGTACAACTTCAATGTTCACTGTAAAAATGGGGTACACCAAAGTTCATCAGATCACATAAAAGGAAAAGTATCAGGCGTCAGCAGACAGGCGGACGGCCCGCCCGATGGCGCGTTAGGCGTCGGCTTTGATGGCGTTAATATCGCGTGCGTAATAATTTTCGTGTTTCAACTCTACATGATATTTTATTATTTTACTTAAAACGCACTTAAAAAAACACTCTAAATAGAAACTCGGGTCAACTGATCGGTGAACTCGTATGGGAGGCCAAATTTTCTTTTTTCATATGTGTTCCTTGGGGAAAGTTGTTCAGGCATATAACTGAATTTGCCGGGGTCCAGTGCTACCCCCAAAAGTGGCCGTTTTTTCGCAAATGTGCGTAGTAAAGCTTAACGTTCTCATTATAAACTGTTAACAGTAGATCATAATATACTTTGAAGGGTTGTCTAGGACTTGGTAGTAGCAAAATTTTAAATGATGTCTCCGTTTTCCTTGAAATGATTTATTTTAAATGGGGGCAGCACTGGGCCCCGGAACATTCAGGTACGGCCTTCAGTATCATGAACTGAATCTACCCTTTAGTATATTTTGTAAGATGTTATGTAAAAATATTGGTACAAAAGATGTGTGGGTGGATCTCCTGCCTCTCAGCCGACGCCTGCCAAAGGTCACTTGCTACACCAGTGGGAGCTTCCCTTCATATCGTACCGCGCTTTGTGACTAATTTTCACTTTCCTAATCTCGGTGTTTACGTTTTATGCATGGCTTATGGTGTTGGTTATAATTATTCACTTTATAAGGCTATAGGTTAGGAAAATTGGACCTTATGACTTTGATATAAGGTTCAAATGATACTACTACAATCGAAAAGTTATATCACTATTTAGAAATGGACTTTATGACTTCGATATAAGGTCTGTAATGAAACCGTGTTAGTTGGAAAAAGTGAATCAATCTTTACAAAGGGAATTATATTTTCATCGAAATGATAAACTTTTACTATGTTGGTCAACTCAGAAATTGCGTAGTCAATCAGTTTTTTCTTACATATTGTATGAAACGGCTAATTTTATTTGCTATTTAAGTTAATCAGATGATAAAAGTTGTTCATGGCGATGAGCACTTTTGACTCACGTGTCTTGATACCCTTTTCGACTAATATTGTACTTTGCCAGCAAAAAACCAACCTCATTTCTCAAAAATAAAGTTCGTACTATGATTTTGTCATAACTTATTCCAAAAGAAACTTTGTCTCACAAAAAAAGGTTCAAAATATTGTTATTTACAAACCTATAGCCTTATAAAAGATTAAAGGTAAAGGAGTAACGACATAACAAACTAATCAACCCCATTTTCCAGCTACGAAACCCGCCTGTACGACACCCCGCGCCCCGCCAACGAGTACAAAGAAGAACGGTTCGAATCCTCGCAATTCCATAAACAAGAGCAGAAATTCGGATACGACATCCCCAAAACACCCTTAAGCCCCAAATTCAACGCGCGCGAACTCAAATTCGACGATAAAGAACCTCTATATTCCACTTTAAAAAAACCCACAACCCCAAAATCACCTTTTGACGGAGTCGGTCAAAGCTTCACTGAACACCAGAAGTCGACAGAAGCGATCCCAGGAGGAACTAAACAATCAGAATACACAGTCAAAAGCGAGTCGTACCAAAGTTATCCGAAAACCGAATTCTTCAAAGAATCAATCAATCAAAGGCAAGAAGTTAAATCACCATTCTCTACCTCGACTCCCGCGAAAGAGTTGAAAACTATGGACTTAGTTAAAGCAGCTACACCTGATTATGAAAGAATTTTATCACCGTACGGTAAAGATACTTACAGTTATGGTGGTCCAAACTTCATGGAGGAAACTACCACAGAAGTTAAAGAAATACCCAACGGTACCCAAAAAGTTACTACAACAAAAATATACAGCTCGTCCCCAGTCAACATAAAAAGTACTAGCACTAAATACGAGCCGATAAAGTTGGAAGGAATCGATGAACTATCGAAGTCTTTCGACAACGATTCGAGATACAGCACAATGGACTCTAGGTTCAACACTTTAGAGTCGAAAATGAGTTCTGATACAAGCAGATCGTTTATGAGACCATCTGAGTTCCAAAGTGAGTTTGGGACGGTAAAGAAATCGTCGGATTTGGTGAAAGAGATAGACGGCTTGGACAAGAAATTCTCGAAGCAGACGATAACGTCGGAAACCATAGAGAGGAAGTCCGTTATGACCAGTTCGCATAAGTCCGAGTCCAGTTCTACCGTCACGAAGAAGTTTGGCAATTTCTAAGGTATATATTGTGTTGTATAAAAAGTTTTCACTAGTATTTCACTTTTATTCAAGAAGATATGCAAAAGAAGTAAAAGCCACAAAATAAAGCTATCTTGTTCGTATTTATGGAAAATAAGGCAATATTACTTACACAAAGTTGACAATGTTTTTTATTTTTTAAATAATAAATAACAAGTAATAAAGTTACATGTAGCTTAAAATATTAGTGAAAACTCACTTTGTTTGTCGCCGACATCACAAGCTTATGTCGCTCGCTTCACCGTTAAATGTCAAATTGACAGCTCTCACAGTGGATTTGACAGTTCTTCTGACAGTGTGATATTGGAGTGCATTTGTGTCGTTTCGTATTGTTGAATGTTAATTATTAATTTATTGTAAGATATACATAATTATGTTATTTAATAAGACGATGATTTTATCCAGCGTACATTTTTTTTGCAGCAACTTCAGTTCATAATACCCAGAGATCATTTTACTTTAAGAAACATAGGATACAAATGAATTTTTTTTTCATTATTCTATGTTTCTTGCATGATGTTATCACCATCATGGACGGGAACTTTCTGTATACAATTGTACAATGGATAAAATCATGGTTAAGGACTAGTCCAGTCCCAACGATGTCTCGAACAAGAAATCTTTTGCACTTGAATGCATGTCTAATAATTTTAATCAACATAATTTAAAAAAGGTGTTTTGAATTTAACACTAACAATTTGCTAAATATATTCGCACTTTTATAGATAATATTTAAAATCGTTTGTGAAAATATTATACTTACTGTAATATTAAGTACAAAAAGGTTTAATTTATATTTTTACATAGAGTTTTAATTATATGAGAACGTTGATAGGAAAAATCACAAGAATAGGTCGGTTTCAGAATAGAGATGCTGATTATTTAATTGAATCCTATGTTGCACTTGGGACATAGAATCCTTTGGATTAAGAATCCTTTATTTCGCTTTGGTTTCAAAATAGAATCCATAACTTAGCACTGGATTAAACATAGGTAACTAAACAATTAAAAATAGGTAAAAAAACATGTAACCTATAACCCCGTAGCAGGTAAACAACAAATAGGTTTTGTTTTGACATCTCTCTTCAGACACCGGCTCTAGTGTAGCGGTGCTAAAGGTGAAGTAACGCGGTGCCTACTCGGCCTTATTTCGATTCAGATGTTTTAAATATAATTAAGGCGTTTTTTTACACTTGGGAAAATTAGAACATCGTTTGAGTCAAAGAAAATGATGTTTCTCAGATTTGAAAACACCAAACGCATATTTTTTAAAGAATATTCATACAATATATTTTACTCGAGTAAATTAAAACTTTTTATAGCGATGATAAAGCGATGGTGGCTAAGTGGGTCAGGCACCGGCTGTGTGTCTGTGAGGCATGGGTTTGAACCTCACTAGCCGCGACTTGTACCTCTGAGGTAGAACTCATGTCGGTCATTTCCAACTACCACCACCTGCTTCCGGTGAAGGAGAACATCGTAAAAAAACCTGCACACTAGTTCACTAGTGTGTAATAATGACTATTGTCACTAGTGACCGTCATGATTGCTTTAAGGCACCTATTAACACCCTCAAAAAGATAGTACCTATAACGATTTGGGAACAAGTTGACATCTAGACAACCCGAGACCGAGAGAGCTGGCGCCGCGGTGGAGGAAACCCACAAATAACGAGATAAGGCTTGGTAAAAAAAGAAGACTCAGTTTAGTGACTGAATTTGTTTGTTTTGCACATTTAAATATAATCAAATCACAAATAATATGCATTCTTCTTTAATTTAAGAGCTTGCTCTGGTCGGTGGAGTTAGGTGGAGATGCCTCCATTCCTCCATACAAAATAAAAATTTACAATGGCGAGCATATCAGGAAAAAAGCATCTGGCAGTTTGTAGTAGATTTTTCTACTTCACAATTACGGTTAATCGGAATTACTTAAATAAAACTATTATTAGAAAATATTAGAATTTTGTTGTATGCGTTTGGTGTTTCGAAATTATGGTTAATTACACGCACACTCGTACACAAAACATTTTTAAAACTGCCATAGTGCCAAAAGTAAATTTAATTTTCAACTAGAATATACTGAAAAGTTAAAATTCCCAATAAAATAAATTATAAAGTTTTATGCATAAAAATAAATAGATCAAGCTTCTCCTGCCGAAACCTGTTAAAGGGTATATTTTTCTTTGGTATATCTAAAAATGGATTTTGGCATAAACTTCTCCAAAGCGCCTCTACGTGTTGGATCTATATCCCCACGCAAGCCTCTCAAAGGACCGGGGTGAAAACACCCGTGAATCGTACGCTAATTGAGCTAGTCCCAAAGTAAGTTTTAAACTTTAGTTATATGAAAATGTGTGTGCGTGTGGTTGTCCTGAATCACAAAGTGCTAGCCCTGCGGGGACCTTATCTTGATGCCTTCGGATATTTATAATATTGTGTTCCTATACGGAATACGCAGCTGCAAATTTAATGAAAAACTACATAAAATGTTTTAAAAGTAATTATACACACCAATGATATAAATAAAAGATCAGATCCCACATTTTCAACGTCGACTCTGGCTCGAGCAGCTAATTCCTGTGAACTGAGATTTCTTTATATCACAGTTTAGTTTATTCATTTTTCATATAGGCTTAAAGGAAAATTGCGAAAACAATATTTTCAAATATGCCAGCCAAGAAAAAAAAATACGGTAGCTACCATTTTAAATACATTAGTTTGACAGCTTGAGTATAAAAGGCAACTAAAATTATATAAAATATACCAAATATATACATTGGATTTGCAGCTGACAAGACATTCGCCTTGTGTGCCATTAAATATTTATGTTAACATTGTGCCTTTACGTAAACGTGAAACAAAATTATATGATGGGTTTGTGCGAGCGAGTGCTACATATAATATACATATAACATATATACACACGATTCTTATAAAAATGCAACTAAACCTCGCCCGTACAAAACCCAAAAAGATTTCGATGTGCCATTGCCAGCCGTATATTAAGTATAATATATATTTGTAAATATATTATGTGACTATTTTAGTAGTAGTAGTGATTTCTGGTGCAATTCTTCCATGACTAAGAATATTGACGTGTTTTCTCGCAAAACTGTGTTTATATGTAAACAAATGATATTTAATATATATACCAACATATAATTATCTTAAAAATATATTTCATTTTGATTAAAGTTATGAATGAAACTATGTATTCACAGTTTTGTTGTGATTTAGTAACTTTTTAACTCACAATGTAAGTTATTGTATATTTATATAATTAACTATTAAAGTGATTCTCGTAGTTTGAGAATTAATTATACTTTTGAATATTATACAATAAATTACTTCACTTATTTAAACATATTCTGATACTATGAAAATCACTTTATATAAAATATACTAATTATATTATAGGCAGCTTATGTAACAACATAGCTATGATTTGGACATATATATGAAACTATTATTTTTCTTTTTATAGCACAATAGTGACGGTGTCTTCAACAGAAGTAGCCTGATTCGGCGTTTACTTACAATATAGTCATGTAAACTTCAAAACATTATTATATACTCTTGCTATGTATTATTTTTATATAATACACGTTTTAGAGTTATAACGTGCCTTAATTTGCGACTTAAAGTACCATATAAATTATATATTTTCCAATATACATTAAGAGATGCCCGCGAAAGCGATTCGTCCACTGAAGGTATAGAAACACCAATTCGATAGATTTAGAAACATAGTATATATTATGTAGTTGTCATAAGATATTTAGATATAGTGTATATTTTTACGCCCTATGTACCGAGGCAATTTGCAGATTTTTTCTTGACAATTATTTTTATTATATGTAAGGTAGTTACTTCAGTAATGAAGTAATTTTTGGGCTAAAACTGTGTCTTATAAAATAACTTCGAAATTAATGTAATATGTAATCGTTTTAATATTTTACTATACATTTAAATTAAATGTAACTCGCTTCCTAGTACTAATTACTATAAAATTATTGCATAATATAGTTTTTATACTTATATGTACTTTAGACTAAGTATTTTCTCGTATAAAGGAATGTCAATGTCAGAAAACCAAATAAAAATACTAATTATTTTTATTGTTTACTTAATTTATGGTTCGGATTTGATTTGTTAATGATTTGAGATTTTATCGTTTATCGTAGGGTAGCGTAGCCCGGGATGTACCGTATGAAATATTGTATGTAATAAACTTAACTAATTAAGTCTTGTTTTATTTTATTTGCCCCTAATTTAGTATGCCATAATATAAGTTTAAACTTACTTTGGGCAGGCCTGTGTCACTCCCCGTTTAGGTGTCGAAAAGATATCTACATTATTATTAAGGCCGTACCTGAATTTACCGGGGTCCAGTGCTGCCCACATTTAAAATAAATAATTTCAAAGAAAACTGAGACATTATTTAAAATTTTTCTACTACCAAGTCTTAGATAACCTTCAAAGTATTTTATGAACTACTGTTTACAGTTTATAATGAGAACGTTAAGCTTTACTACGCACATTTGCCAAAAGTGGCCGTTTTTCGCAAATGTGCGTAGTAAAGCTTAACGTTCTCACTTTAAACTGTAAACATTAGTTCATAAAATACTTTGAAGGGCTATCTAGGACTTGGTAGTTGCAAAATTTTAAATGATGTCTACGTTTTCTTTGAAATGATTTATTTTAAATGGGGGCAGCACTGGACACCGGAAAATTCAGGTACGGCCTTAAGAGCGCGGCGGCCCTTCCCAAGTGGTAAATACGAATTGTCCAGAATAATAAGAATGAAATTGGCCTGCAATGGATGTCTAGATATCTAAACGAAAAGGTGCTGAGTTCTGACGTGAGCTAAATTAAACCATATCGCTAGTCATATTGAGTAGACATTTCTTTGCTGAGTGTGACTTCTGTACGGATTATTAGTATCGTATTCTGTGCTTTGGGGCTAGATCAATCAGTTTGCTTTGCCCTTATTTAGAATGAAACCCATGGCAAGCAAGCCTACCCCCGTATATTCATCCCTTTGCAAGATGCCAAATGTCAATAAAATGAAGTTATGGAAAAAACTCACCGAATACCTATATAAATAAATATATAGGGCAAATCACACTGATTGAACTAGATCCAAAGTAAGTTTAAACTTATGTCATGGGATACTAACTCAACGATAATAATTATGTTATATTAATTACTTAAATAGATAAACACCCAAGACCCAGGATAATTTGAAAAGGCCATTTTACAACTTGCCTCTAAAAAGGGAAAAGCGAGGTGTGCCTATAAAAATGAAAGAATGTTAAATTTGCGCAGCGTGTAATACATTTAAATATGACAATATACAAAAATAACGCAACGTCAGTCTGCAAAACAAGCGAAACATTTGTATACAATAAAACAATCTCTAGACAAAACCACGGCATTACACTAGCTAGTGTTTTTGTACTGATTTAAAATTCTTCATAAAAAAATGTTGATTTTAAACTGAAGTTTTCGACATAGCCTTAACGGCTAGCCAAAGCAATGGCTTAAGATGCCTTCTGAAGCTCGAAAAGATGAAAAAAGAGTGTTATATAAAATAAGAAAAAAAGTTACTTTTGGACCGCATCATTTGTGCTGTTCATATACTTATTGTCGAACCTATAAGGATGACAATGACAAGCCATATCCCTGTGAAACTATTGCCATTTTTATCATTATTTATTTATTAAAATCTTTATTGTCTACTATGGCACGAAATGTGGATTTCACATTAATGCTTTCTAACTGACAAAGCCCTACTGGCGCGTAGGCGACCAATACTGTGTAAATGAGTTTCTTTCGGCGTTTCTTCTCAGCAGTGGTCGATGCGAAACGCTTGCAACGGTAGTTTTTTTTTATTAATAAAAATTTTACTATAAATAAACATTACACGTAATGTACACTAAAATTATTGACGTGTAAAAGTCAAAAGGCCTAATTATTGAATAAATATTTGATTTTCTACCAGTAGACTTGAAAAGCCAATTTTACTGGTACTTTTGTTAACATAGAATTTTAAATCAGCAATTTATTCTCAAATTTCCGCAGCAACACTCAACATCTCCTCACCTACAACACTAACACATATCTATTACACACACATCTACGCACATTCCAAACTTTATCATATATTCATAAGTTCGTTTAGTTTTATATACAATTTTTCTACTTACGTCTTAGTTTTTTAAAATTATAATACAGTAGATATTTCTATTTGACAATTCCTTTTTTATTAAGGCGACGTGGGTTCACAATTTGCAATACTGTGCGTGTTTTTGAAAAATTACTGTAATTAAACTACTACCGTCTTATTATAAAAACAGGACTTACTTTGTTACTAGGTTTAAACCATTATCCGCCCAAATCAAGTTGACATTGACAGGTGAAACAGTGTGAACTAGATGTCAACTTGATTTGGGCGCGTAATGGTTTAAACCTAGTAACAAAGTTAGTCCTGTTTTTATAATAAGAAGGATAAAGTTTATCCCTCAAAAAAGGGTGTAGCCGTCCTTCCATGGGCAAACTGCCCCCGATAGGAACCTATATCGTAACCTATATTATATTGTAGAGGGTACTAATAGCAGTTCACCCAGGAGATATTAGCTCTATATATCTGTCAATTGAGGAGCTATTTGAAAAAAGTGTCCGGAGATGACTTTTTTTCAAAGTGATATATCTCTGTTGATTTTAAAGCTAGAAAAATAAAACAAACTCCAATGTTTGTGGTACACTTTACAGTTTATTTGATATAAATTTCCATGAGCCAAGCCTAAATAAAATTATTAAAAAAAATGCTAATAAATTTTATTTTTATTGATTTCTATCAGATTAAATTGAATTACCACTTTGAAAAATATGTAATAACTGTCTATACCTTGCCTAACAGCATGCCAAGTTTCATTAAAATCAATAAGGTGCAACATGTTGAAAAAAAATTTGAAAGTTTGTGGACAACCTTATGACCACTTTGTTGACGCTTTCAAATTGTATTAGATTTTAATAATCTTTAACAAAGTAGCGTTTTGACAGTTTGTAGAAAGTACATTAATCATCATTTATCGCATAAAAACAGCAATATTCTCAAAGGAAACTATTTGCGACGCAACCGCACGACTCGAGTGTCACAGCGAACTGTCGCGCCGCGCGGTTTATATTTTAAGCCCCGCCCGCCGCGGTACATATCGCGTGGAATGATTTTTCGGGATTAGTTATGCTTCTAGGGATTATTATTCGTAGTATATATAATAATAACTAGTGAATAAAGCAGTGACCTAAAAATATATCGGCTGTATCTGGGAAATGTGATAGTTGTGACTTTATATTGCGGAAGACTGAAAACAAAAGAAACATTGCATGTTTTCGATGATCTAGTCAAAAAAGTAATTCGAAAAAATATTGTATTAGGCTAGTGACACCACCGACCGTTAAGAACCCCCTCACCCAAGACTTTCTCATACAAACGTAGTCTACGTTTTATTTTGAAACGAAATGTCAGTTTTCGGTAAAAAATTGTAACTTCTATTGTGACCTGAAAGCACGTGAGGGGATAATATGTTTTTTACAGTCAAAAGAACTTGAAAGAAAATATAAGGGTGTAAAAAATTTTCCATACTGATGGTCAAAAATGATATAATACACTATATTCTCTTTCAAGTTCATATTTTAATTGTGAAAACCACTTATAACCCTATATATGCAATGGCTTTAAAGTTATAAATTTTTAACGAAACCTGACATGTCGTTTCAAAATAAAACGTAGACTACGTTTGTATGGGAAACTCTGATTCGGTCTAGGGTAAGGAGACTCTTAATGTTCTTTCTACAAACTGTCAAAACGCTACTTTGTTAAAGATTATTAAAATCGAATACAATTTGAAAGCGTCAACAAAGTGGTCATAAGGTTGTCCACTAACTTTCAATTCTTTTTTTCAACATGTTGCACCTTATTGATTTTAATGAAACATGCTGTTAGGCAAGGTACGAGTATAGACAGTTATTACATAATTTTTTCAAAGTGGTAATTCAATTCAATCTGATAGAAATCAATAAAAATAAAATTTATTTGCATTTTTTTAATATTTTTATTTAGGCTTGACTCACGGAAATTTATATTAAATAAACTGTAAAGTGTACCACAAACATTGGAGTTTGTTTTATTTTGCTAGCTTTAAAATCAACAGATATATAACTCTTAGAAAAAAAGTCATCTCCGGACACTTTTTTCAAATAGCTCCTCAATTGACAGATATATAGAGCTAATATCTCCTGGGTGAACTGCTATTAGTACCCTCTACAATATAATATAGGTTACGATATAGGTTCCTATCGGGGGCAGTTTGCCCATGGAAGGACGGCTACACCCTTTACATAAAAATCTTAAGGATTTTCTACAGACACCCACAATAGCCAAAACACGATTACGCATTTTTGGCTCGATAGAAAAAAATCACAAACATACCTCTAAATTGGCCTAAATTTACCTTTATAATACGTATTACTATTTTATACATACCTTTTTATATGAAAATTATACCAAAAAATTTATTATCTTTAGATATTTATATCTATCCGTTTTGGCTACAGAAAAAATTATAAATATAATACAAAAAAAATAATAGACAAAACACAGTGAAAAATTCGTCGAGAGCGAAGGAAGAGTCGGAGCCGTGCTCGACGATATTTCGCAGTGTTTTATTTAATATATTTTTTCTTATTATATTCATATTTTTTTTCTGTAGCCAAAACGGATAGATATTTAGATACTTAATACATTTTTTGGTATAATTTTCGTATAAAAAGCTGATGGTATAAAATATTAATACGTATTATAAAGGCAAATTTAGGCAAATTTAGAGGTATGTTTGTGATTTTTTTCTATTGAGCTAAAAATGCATAATCGTGTTTTGGCTAATGTGGGTGTCTGTAGAAAATCCTTAAGATTTTAATGTACATTTTTTGAGGAATAAACTGTAGTAGTTTAATAACAGTGATTTTTTTAAAACACACAGTTTTGCAAATTGTGAACCCACGTCACCTAAAGACAGTTTGAAAAAATATATAGCCGAGAGGTGGTAGACATTTTTGGGTAGGTATTTGGGGCAAGCTGAAAACTTGTCTTGTACTTCTTTTACTATAATACCCAGAAAGTAGCGGGGCTAAATCGACACAAATTTTCACACAATTTTTTTTTAAATATCCTTGAGCCAATCTGTAATTTTTACACGTTAAAATAGAATATTGAAGGAGTAAAAAAATATATAAGTCAGATCATTTCGTCAGATATTTTACTTTACCGGATGAGAATTGAAGGGTTGATTTAGTCCCGCTACTGCCCAAATACCTACCCAAAATTGTCTACCAACTCTCTAATCATAATAAATAAAATACACAAAATAAAGTAAGTAAATAAAGAAAATAAAAATAACTAGCATTATTATGTGCAATAGCTTTTCTTGTACTTATTTTTAGGATATGGCTAGTGTACATAAAAAAAGCACCAAACTTTTGTCTACTATGTTAAAACTTAAAAAAATAACTGCTTAAATGATCTATATTTTATAATAGAGGAAAATATGTATTAATGCTATCATTTTCGTGCAAACGATATATTTCTAACCCTTTCGTCCTTTAAAACACAAAAAAAGATAAGCATTTTATACCATGCAAGTTTCACGAAATGAATAAATATAAGTATTCATTTTATTATATAATAATTAATACATGTTAATAATAGAAAAAAATATTTAAAAAATTTATAAAAAGTGCAGAAAATCTTATTTTTTTATTATCTACATGTTATTGTGCCATTACATTATTCATATTTCCTAAATTGTAAATTTTTATTTAATATTTTACATGTTTCATCAAAAAATATAAATCTCTAATGTACTGTGATTCGAAATACAAAAAAAATCTCGACTTTATGGCAAGTTCACAATTTAATAAAACATATAACTAATAGTAAATAGGAATTATTATTATTTGAAGGCAAAATGTTTAAAAAAACTAAATTGATTTTTAAGTACATTTTTAGATATTAACTTACAAAACTAAGAAATATTAAAGCTATGAATCAAAGAGTATAAATAAAAAGTATTTTTTTTAAGATTAACAAATAATTTTTTAAGTCCAATTTTGGAATGTAACAAAATTTGTTACTTAACAAAGGTACATAATACTGGCCTAAGTTGATATAATAACAAATGTATTTCGTTGTTTTGCTTAAATCTAAATAGCATATTATAATGGAACAAAGTATTTAGGGCTCAAAAGTGCGAAATGATATCTCCATAGTATAAAAGATTATTCGAGGTACATCGAAGGCAATGAAAGAAGACTTAAGTAACAAGAATAACACTATCACGTCTTTATCCCTAACGGGGCAGACAGAGTATTTTGGGTCTTGCGGCTCTAAGCAGACAGAGCCCAGAGCCGCAAGACTCAAAGGCCACTTTAAGCGTGATGGTGGGCAAGAAGGTGGAAAAAGAAATCAAAATATGATTTTCAGTTTTGCCCTTTCCCTCGATCAGCTTTTACAGCTGGTACATTCTAAGGTTTTCCTTTTCTCCCAGAAACACACAGACCACAAGAAAACTGGAATGAGCCCCAGGTAAAATATGTGATTTGAGATTTCCTCCATCATCGGCCGAGTTGGTACACATTTTTCGTTTTGCCCTGACCAGAAGTAGCTTTTTACACATGCGAAGAGGTCGTAAAGCACTACTTTTAGGTCCGCGGGAACGAAATTTAATTTACGGCCCCCCAGTAAATGAACTACGTATAAAATATCTTAATTCTCTATGTATATACAAGATGGCCGCACATGCTACAATATGACTACTAATTTTAACTTGTTTTTGCGCGCGGCGATATAGCTGATATTAGTAAATAAACAAGGTGCAAATGATGTAAAAATAATTTAAGGGGTTGTTCAGTCTATCATTTTGAACAACTTTTCCCACCAAATGTATATCGAAATACAAAGAAAATGTTTAGATTCTTATACAAGTTGTCACGTGATCTTCTTGCTATGGGAAGTAAAAAAACATTTTTCGTGTTTCGATATACATTTCTTGGGAAAAGTTGTTCAAAATAATGGACTGATACACCCCTTCAAATATTTGTACTCAATTTAAAATCAGCTGGTATATACGAGTGGAAACCGTTGGAATGGTTCCTGCTTTTTCTTCTCCACTTCGCTGAATTTAAAAACTTAATAAATCACGATAGCTTAATTAAGGCCGTACCTGAATTTTCCGGGGTCCAGTGCTGCCCCCATTTAAAATAAATCATTTCAACGAAAACGGAGACATCATTTAAAATTTTGCTACTACCAAGTCCTAGATAACCCTTCAAAGTATTTTATGAACTGTTTTCAGTTTAAAGTGAGAACGTAAAGCTTTACTACGCACATTTGCGAAAAACGGCCACTTTTGGCTAATGTGCGTAGTAAAGCTTAACGTTCTCATTATAAACTGTAAACAGCAGTTCATAAAATACTTTGAAGGGTTATCTAGGACTTGGTAGTAGCAAAATTTTAAATGATGTCTCCGTTTTCTTTGAAATGATTTATTTAAAATGGAGGCAGCACTGGACCCCGGAAAATTTAGGTACGGCCTTAAGCACTCACGGTACAGTCGTCAGGGATCATGGGTTCAAATCCCCCTCGTGGCCATATTTTTCATCACGTATTTTCGATTTAAATACAGGTCATAAAACAACCAAAAAATGCTAGCTTGACGTCGTCAAGGATGATACGAGTGCGTGCCAATGGTCTTACTACCAAGGATGCTCAAGATCGTACGAAGTGAAGAAAAAAACGTCGGAAAGTGGCTTCTCAGCAACTAGGAATACGCTGAGATGAGAGAGAGAGAGACTAAAGGTAAATACACACAACGCCGCACGTAAAAATAAGGTTTTATCTAAACCTACATATAATACAACAGGGCAGACATGTCTGGTCCCAATGCTCACTAGTGGGAACAAGTGTGGGAAAGAGATATATCACACGAAACAAAGTGGTTGGTTTTTCCTTACAAAAAACAGTTCATTTAGTGAATCAGCATTTCAAAGCATTTCATTATTTTGTTTCGTGTGACACAGCTCTTAACTAAGTTATAAATAGTATAGGGTGCGTACAATTAGATATTACTATATTATAGTGTCTTTGTATTGCTCAAGTTATATCTATCACAGGGTGAGACAAACATAGGCGTAAAAAAAAACAAAAATAAACTAAATCATGTAAAAAAATACTTGATAAAAAATAGCACCGATTTCCTTTTCATAAATGCTATTCTCGAGAATAATTAAAAATTTGTTTAATAATTGAAACTTATTTGGGAAAGAAAAATGAATATGTATTTTTTTTAATGATCTTTTCAAAACTGGTAGAATTTAAATTTGATGAAAATATGTTATTTTTTTATGAGATTCTTCGTTGATATGGAACGTTTATATAATAATGAATTTTACAAATTTATATCGGCAAAACCCCGCCAATGAGTTGATAAACCACGCTAAATCGCGAATAAACTCCAGAAAGTAATTCTGACGCCATTATTTAAGGTTTTTAAGGCCGTACCTGAATTTTAAGGGTCCAGTGCTGCCCCCATTTAAAATAAATCATTTCAAAGAAAACGGAGACATTATTTAAAATTTTGCTACTATCAAATTCTAGATAACCCTTCAAAGTATTTTATGAACTACTGTTTACAGTTTATAATGAGAACGTTAAGCTTTACTACGCACATTTGCCAAAAGTGGCCGTTTTTGGCAAATGTGCGTAGTAAAGCTTAACGTTCTCACTTTAAACTGTAAACAGTAGTTCATAAAATACTTTGGGTTTCTAGAATTTGATAGTAGCAAAATTTTGAATAATGTCTCCGTTTTCTTTGAAATGATTTATTTTAAATGGGGGCAGCACTGGACCCCGGAAAATTTAGGTACGGCCTTAAACACATTGGCCGGGGTTCACATCACTTTAGCTTAAGAAAAAACCTCCACGAACGATCACGCAAGAAAAAAAAGTTGTTCGATGTGTGTTTTCTAAAACGTAAAAGTAAATAAAGGGAAAGTATATTGTCGCGAAAACGATAGAATGTTCGCGAGTCGAAGCCATAAGACATACTTCATTGCAAGCGAATCTAGGTCTTATGTCCTTCAAGCATAAAAGTCTAGAGTTGTTTGGCCGGTATTTGATCGTTGTACTCACACGTACACATCGAAACACATTCGTCAACTATGTAAAATTTCCGAAAATCTATACCGGTACATAGAAAAAGAGAACAGAGTCGATGCCATGCCAGTTCAATACGAGCTACGAGCTACCAAAGCAATCACTTCGAAGCGAAGGAAACCTACCTAAGTGCGACAAGTGGAAGTACCTGGATAACCTTGGCAAGACACCTGGACATTTTTTGGAATATTTTAAATGGCAAGGCTCTGAACAACCCGTAAAGTAATAGTGGAGAGTTTTGTCTTAAGCCAGTAAGAATGAACTATAATATATTTACATGTAACATACACTTTAAAGCTTTTTTTGTATATAAATGCATACTACAGGGGCTTCCGACATATTTTGAACTTTATTTACACGTAGTTAAAGCTTATTTTGCCTATGTATCTTACGTGAGATTTAGTCCCTTTAAAATTTAATGGATACCTTATACCGTGCAATAATAACACATATATAACTAGGAATATAGTTCATTTTCCTATGATATAACACTCTTATCATCCTATATTTTTGACTGGAGACATCGAAATCACTTCTTTCGTTTATAAGCCTAAGGTTACTTCTTATAACATTAGCTATCTGCCAGAAAAAGTTCTGTAACCCTGTATAAACTAATATTTAATTTCAAAGATGTCACAAGTAAAAATAAAAGGATAAAGAGTGTAATATTTCTTCTAGTATATTCACATGACTACTTTAACTTGCCATATTATTATCACACTTATTAACATGCCGATAAATACCATTTTCCTTCACAAAATACTGACAAATTCCTAAAGAATCCGCCATCTTACATCTCAAAATGGCGGCCACTTAATTTTTCTTTTACTTATTAATTTTTATTCAATTCATGACTAAATTATATCCAATTTCGAGAAAAAAGGGATACACTCAGGGTATACTGGAGACACTGAAACAGATGGGTATTGAGTAAAAATCTCCCTCCTCTCTTTTTCTATACTCACCAGAGAAAGGGAGCAAAGCGCCCCCCCCCCCCCCCTCTTTATAAAAGAAAATGTATAACAGTGACTTTGTACTTGCAATGTTTCTCTGCGTAGACACTAGCGCCACCTATCGCTTGTTGGCGTCGAATTGTTTCACCACGTCCGGGATGGCGTTGGGTTCGACGGGAACCAGTCTGTGGAGCTCTTCTAGGTTGCGCACGTAGCTTAACTTGCGGAAGAATTTTGAGCTGAAAAAGCAGTTTTTTTATAAAAAAAAAACCCGTCTAATGAAATCTAACTTAACGAAAAAATAAACATAATAAAATGTACTGAAAAGACAACACCAGTATGCCTAGGATGCAACCGGGAACATGCTCGGATGAGCGAGGTTATAGTTGTTTTTTAGCATTTCTCATTCCAAATTACATTTAAACATACGTTACCTATCCTGAGGATGACTTTTTAAACACCAGCCAAATTTTGGAGCAAGTTCAGTCCATGATACTAAATCTTTGACTTTCTATAAAAAAGTTATTAAAAATCGACAAAAATTTTTCGTCCTTCCATACAAAATCCGTTTGACTGAGCGCTGATTTGTATGGGAAGGCAATTTTTTATTTTAGTTTTTCGTTAATTGTTTTTATGGAAAGCAGTTCAGTATCATGGACTGAACTTGCTTCAAAAATTAGGCTGGTGGTTAAAAAGTCAGCTTGTATATGTTTTTTATAATTCTTTTATAACATCCTATATTTTAATACCACACTCAACAGGTTTCGAAAAAAAAGTTAAAGAATAATTTGGCGCCAAAAACCCACCATTTCGTTTATTATTTTTTACTATACCCACTAACAATTAAGACGAATCTAATGTTATTATTTTTATTTTGTATAATGTGAGAATGAAACCAAACAAAATAAATCTTTTATTTATCTATTTAATTTACGAATCTGCAACCTTTCTTTCGAAAGTTGTTTCTCCTTTGGTCTGAGAGATTCACCGTCAGAACCTTTCACCTATGGACTTTTCACCGACAGAATAATTCACATATACGTGTTTCGACGACCGGACCATTCCACTATACACGGTGATTCTTCATTGCTTTTGGAGACGAAGGCCACTTCATAAGGATCGTGGTTAGTAAAACCAGGCCTGTCACTCCCCGTTTAGGTATCGAAAATGTACCTACGTTATTACTATGCACGCTGCCGGCCCCTCGGGGTGGTAAATTCAGTTATACGAATCGTTTGTCCAGAGTAATAAGAATGAATTGGCCTGCAATGGATGTCTAGCTATGTAAACGAAAAGGTGCTGAGTTCTGACGTGATTTAAATTAAACCGTATCGCTAACCACATTGCGTAGATATTTCTTTAAATTTCTTTGTTGAGTGAGACTTCTGTACGTGAGTATTAGTCTCTATTCTGTGGTAAAACCCAATTTGCTAGCCAAAATAAAAATTCAGAAACATAAAACGTTGACTAAAACTCGAAAGTGAAAACGTGAGATCAATTTAGTAGCGTAACAGAGTCCGTCGTTCGCCGCGCGAGTACCTACGTATTCGTATTCGAGTTCATCGGGGTCTCGCGGCAGTTATGATAAAGACGGGCGTAACTACGTGGTCTCGATCGATAAAATCATTTTCGCAACTTTTTGATTTCATATCGTACACAAATTTGGATTACGTATAGAGGCATTTATTTAGTATCTACGACATTTTTTTCCAAAATTAATGAAAATTCAGCGTGTAGACTATTTACCGAGGCCGCGTCCACGGACACGCGGCCAGAGAGAACCTTTTATCTTTGGACGTTTTGCCATTTTTGCAAAAAAACGGCAATTAGCTCTTACCTGACGAAAGGTTTGGTGAGGAGCACGAACGACTTCAGCCAGAACGTCGGGTGCACCAGATATAGATGCTTCAGACTTTTTCGTAATCTAGAATTAAGTAACAAAATTTTAAAACGAAAAGAACATACGTTAATGTAAGCCTGTGGCATGCCATTTTGGTAAGAATTTATCGAGCTCACCTCGCTATCTAGCTCTTGGTCTATCTCTATGTTACTTCTTCACCATATCTTCACCAAGTTAATACGGGGCGACTAAATAAGGCTTTTAAATAAAAATAAATCATCACAATACGCTTTTTTGCAATGGGACTTGTATGAAATATCGATTTATGACGTCATAGTTCCTCGGACGGACGGAAAAGCGCTCTTAATATCCGTTTTTCTGCATTAGTAAATCTAAAATCACGTTCAAAGTGGATGTGATCAATGACAAGTGGCATTATTTTGTGACGTTTTATTATATTAACAGTACCAAATAATTTATTGTTGACCCACCAAAATACCCAATTGGCGAAGATATCGCGTAACATACTTACATACAAAAAAATACAGCCAAATTGATAAACCACCCCTTTTTTTGGAGTCGGTTAGAGATTATTATACTCTTATATCTTTTCTATGCTGGTCTGGAAGAAAAGAAAAATAATAGAATATCTGTATGAGAGTGTGTGTGGCCATGCGTACAGTACCTGCGGTCCACCAGCTTGTAGCACTCGTGCAGCCAGTGGAAGCTGGGCAGGCGGCGCCGGCCCGCGCTGCCGTGCAGGAACACCAGCACGTACTCGTCCGTCACCAGCCGCTCCAGCGACCAGATCACGTAGCTGCCAACACACAAACAAATCACAAATCATACAAAACTAGCTTTTCGGGCGTCGCGGATTTTCGTGCGGCTGTTAAAGTTGTCCAGTACATGTCCAGTTGAGAAAATGGGTAAAAACTGTGGTCAGTAAAGGTAACATCAAAAAAATGAGTGGGCAGCCATCTTGAAATCAAAATTTGTTTACAATTTTGAATTCTGCAGGGTGCTTTGCCCCAGCATACAAAATTTCAGACCCCTTCGACGTTGAGGACCCCTTCAACTAAAAACAAAAAAACTCCAGACCCCATCTTGGATTTTAAAAAAAATTCAGATTGGATTCCCCGACGCAAAACACCCTTGAATTCTGAATTTTAGTTCGGAAGCAGTCGACTATAGGCGGCCATCTTGGAAAATTAAAAAAAAAACGCTCAGCGCTTCGTAGGAGTGGAGTGGAGCAGGAAAGAGAGACATGGAAAGCACTTCACTGACAAGAGAGCGGCTCTTTAATACAATAAAGTGTTATGAAACTGGGGTTCTAGATTAAGAGAAAAATGACAAACTTAGTATGAGGGAATTTATTCACTACGGAACCCATAGTTGACACGTAAAGATGATAAATGTCGAAGGTCCAATCCGCATCAGAGATGAGGTCCAGGTATCTCGCCAAGAATGTTGCAGGTACTTCCACTTGTCTATTTATTAACATTTTAATGTACACACATACAAATTCAAAAAAGTACAACAGGCGGACTTAATGCTAACAAATGACAAAAAATAAATATTGGCGAACGGAAGTAGACGTATGTTTCTGGACGATTGTGAGCGAGTGAGGGAATGAATGAATGAAAGAAATAGGGTGATTATATGACGTTTGGTGTCATTAGCGAAACGAACGATTAACGATTACGCGGCTTATGTATTTTTTTATTTCGAAATATACATTTCTCTTTGTATTTCGAAGATTAAGAGGATTTACTCACGATCCTTATTTCTACAAATAAACAATTTTTCTTTCTTTCTTTCAGATAATCAAAAAGACTTATATAATATCATCATATCATAATAAATAAAGAAATCTCACAGGAACAGGTTGTCCATGACGTATCTGTAGTCCGGGCGCGCGTTGTCCGGGAGATGACACGCCCCGAACACGATCACCGCCGCGCCCAGACCGTCGTAGCCGCCGTGAGATATCACCCGCTTGTAAGGCTCTATCACCTGAAAACAATCATATACATTTCATCATCACCATCAGGTCTTTCTAGTCTCCACTGCAGGAGCACGACCCTCTCTGTACTACCAGAGCCATATATAAGCCAGAACAGTCAGAGGATCTGGGTTACACTCTCCACGCTGGCCAGACGGTTGGAGAGGTCTCACTGATGTTTATAAGCTTTGTTCAGCTTGTGTTTCCTAAGTCGCCTTCTACGACATCCACGGGAAGACTTGGAGTGGTCCTTCTACTCTGCCGGGAACCACACGGCATATACATTAAGCAAGCTATAATAATTTTTTTACGGCCCTGTCTGTATACAAGTTCTTTAGAGCATATCTTTAGTTTTTTGCTTCTTTATTCCTAACAATTTTCAATCAAAGGTTGGTGTAGGCTTTTGACTGCTTCAAAGGAGCTTCTGGCGTCAAATGTATACAACATGGAAGGGACATACCGTAATAAATCAAACCACGGTCTGTACTAATTAAAATAACAGCCAAAAAACAAAAATAATTTTCGACATTTCTATAAGTACATAAGTGTACGCCCGGGCGATTTGTATGGGAATGTCGATTTTTTTTTTGGTTTTTTGACTGTTATTTTAATTTCATTATACTTTAGTGATCTAGTATAGCGTGTGGTTCGATTTATACGGGTATGTCCCTTCCACTTTGTACATTTAAATAACCCGCTGGTTGTCAGCCATTGGGTCCACTTTTTATTTCATTTATTTTTATTGATTCAATGTACGTTTGTTACAAAATATAACAAAAAAAAAACAGTGGCACTCCGGGAGTGCCGTCAGAAGTGAAAACTTGAACAAGGTGGTGTCGGTTACGTAAACGGTAACAGTGTCGCGAGTTCAATGGTTTTTTCCATCTCAAAAAGTGCCTAACGCGCCTAAAGTTTTCACTTGAAGACTTAAGGGGATACATGAAGTCCAGTGCTGCCCCCATGTGAAATAAATTATTAGAAAGGAAACGGAGATATCATTTAAAATTTTGTCTTGATCAAGCCCTTTAAACGAAAAACGGCCACTTTTGGCAAATGTGCGAAGAAAAGCTTCACGTTCTCACTTTAAACTGTAAACAGTAGTTCATAAAATAGTCTGAAGGGACACGTACTGGACTTCATGTATCCCCTTAAGGCATATGTTTTATTATTTCAAGTTTCACGCCAAACAAACGTCTCCCTCTCTCTCTTTTTATCTCCCTCCCCCTACCTTCATGTCGCAGGTGTGCAGCGCGCCCCCCCGCGGCACGCTGACGTAGCTCCTCTCGTTGGAGAGCTCCTCCGCCGCCGAGTACTCCGGAATGGGGTCGCTACAGGAACTGACGGTGTTTGTTGATTTCGATCTGAAAACAAACGTAAATACGAGGGCTGTTTGATAAGTACCCGTTAAAAAAAAAACATTTTTTTTTTATATATGCATTTATTTTTCTACGTAGTCACCTTTTAACTCTATACATTTGTTCCACCTATACTCAAGCTTCAATAAACCATCTAAAAAGTATGATTTTAAAAAGTCATTAAAATAGGCCTCTGTGGCGGCAATGACTTCGTCATTTGATCCAAATCGCTTGCCACTGAGCCATTTTTTTAGGTTGGGAAACAAAAAGAAATCGCATGGGACCAAATCTGGAGAATACGGGGGGTGAGACAATAGTTCGTAGCGTAACTGTGCTAATTTAGCCGTCACAACTCTGGACGAATGAGCCGGGGCGTTGTCGTAATGAAACAGTACTTTTTTCTTTTTAAATGGGGTCGTTTGTCCTTCAACACGGCGACAAATTCATTCAATAAATTGGCATAGTACTTGCTTGTTATTGTTTTTCCCTTTTCTAAATAGTCAATATGTATAATACCCTGCGAATCCCAAAAAACGGTCGCCATGACCTTTCCAGCCGATGGGACGGTTTTTGCTTTCTTTGGAGCAGGTTCACCCGGTAAAATCCACTGCTTCGACTGCTCTTTCATTTCCGGGGTGTAGTGGTGGACCCACGTTTCGTCAACGGTCACGAAACGACGCAGAAACTCCTTCGGGTTACGTTTGAACACGGCCAAACACTGCTCCGAAGTAGTCAGTCGGTTCCGTTTTTGCTCCTCCGTGAGTAAACGCGGCACCCACCTCGCCGATACTTTCTTCATACCCAATTTTTCTTCTAATATATGTTGTAACCTCTCGATGGAAACATTTACAGCATCAACGATTTCTCGAAGTTTAATTCGGCGGTCGGCTAAAACGATATTTTCAATTTTCTTAACCATATCGTCTGTAGTCACCTCAACTGGCCGGCCTGGGCGATCCTCATCAAAGACGGTTGTTCTCCCGCGCTTAAACTCGTTATACCAATATCTGACGGTTGTCATAGAAGGAGCACATTCATGGTAAACCGCTTGCATTCTTACTTTTATTTCATCATATGTTTAATTTTCCCGCCTCTGAAAAATGGCTTAAAAAGGTGGCATACTTATTTGCGGCCAGTGATATTAATATATTTAGAAAACGGGTACTTATCAAACAGCCCTCGTATACTAGTGGTTCTGAGAGCTGTAGACCTCGCTATTCTATCTGTGCATAGCCCAATAACATACAGTATCAAATCAATCAAAATCAAACATTTATGCAGTAATTAGGCCTTTGCAGGCACTTTTACACGTCAATAATTATAGTGTACATTACGTTTAATGTTTATTTATATCTCAATTATTTTTTCTTTGTTTAAAAGCTACCGATACTAGCGTTTCGCAACGACCACTGCTGAGAAGAAACGCCGAAAGAAACTCATTTACACAGTATTGGTCGCCTACGCGCCAGAAGAGCCTTGTCAGTTTACAAAGATATTATGCTTAATACAATGTTATCACAAAATAATATGTAAAGCTTGCGAACGAGTGCCAAATCCAATTTACAGAAGTAAGTACAGTTGCAGTTTAATAGGTTGAAAAAGTAGTTCGCACAAAAAAGTTGCGTATTTATATAAGGGTACCTAATAAAAAAGATTTATGACATTTTTGAATATTTTTCGAAATGGCTGATATTTGATGTTTTTTTGTTTTCAAACCCTATATTTCCGCCATTTTGAAAAATTTTGAAAAACTCGGCTCAAGGAATTCTACATGATTATAAAACCTGCTCACAATATGTCACGAGAATCGGTTGAGGAATGACCTGCAGGCGAGAGCAGCGGGAAAAACTGGAATTCGGGCAATCGAAAGAATCTTTGCCGAAGCTGAAACGGACACCTTCGTTCGCTTCGCTCGCTCTGACAATAATGGAGAATGAGTCTAGTCGACAAGTTTAAAATGGTGTTAATTCTTGATAGAGTCGTAAAAATATTAGCGAAAGTTAATTTCGCCACCACAAATAGTTTTCGAGTTATTGGCAAAAAAAACTCGAAAACTATCGGACTCGCGGTCTGGAGGGGCTAGGGGGAGGGTGTTATTGTAACTAACCTCTTAGTGTCCTCATCGTCGCTGATCTCCTGGCCTTGATGCTGCACAGCATCTTGCACGGGGGGATCTGGTACTTCAACATCTTCGGACTCCATGGAACAAGCGCTGACACTGTCGAGGCTACAGCGGTCGTCTTCCGGCGGCTGGTGAAGAGGATCATTGTTTTATATGCTATTTTTTTTAAGATGGCAGAGAGAAGAGAGGAATGGCGGCTTCTCCACTTAATTTTAGATTACAACATTAAAAAAAAAATTACATTTTTTTTTCCTTATTTTTTTTTATTTTTTATTTTTTTCAGACTTCATTTACACAAAAGACAATCACAGGATTATTGAAAGTACAAAGTGAGAAAATTAATTACTTATGCATACTGTCACGTTTTTAACAGTTACGAGGTCGACCGAGCCCAGGATCATAAGGTTCAGAATCACGACTTAAGGCCGTACCTGAATTTTCCAGGTACGGCCTTAAAGGTTTGGCCATGTCTAACGTAATTGTGAACGTGTAGGCGTAAAAGTAGGATGAATTACATACAGATTTACAGTTATTTATCAAGACATCGTCGTCATCATATCGGCCACAGGGAGTCCACTGCTGGACATAGGCCTCCCCCAAGGATTGCCAAAACGACCGACCGGAAGCGGCCTGCATCCAGCGAATTAACAGCATTAAGAAATGTAATAATATTCACAGCAATCCGCTAGCTTCCAACAAGTCAAATCAGATATTTTTCTTTTTAACGTCAAAACAAACATTTTCTAAGAAACACTAAACCGTGACGTCATAGTTTCTTGGATTCAAATAGCGTTCTTAATATTAGTTTTTATGCATTTATAAACTTTCGCACGAGTAGCCGGCGTAATAGGCAATTTACTTGCCCAAGAAAAGTAAACAACCTTATACAGTTGCAGTTTTCTTCTTCTGCGTCTAAGCGCGTTCCCGGTTGCATCCTCAGCTGTGTTGCTTCTGTGTTGTTTTTCTTCTCCAAATTTAACATGCCCATGGTGACCAAAGGATGCCAGAGACCTTGAAAAATGGAGAAGAAATAGCCGGAACAGTTTAAATGATTTGGCTATAGTTTTACGACCGGCCGCCTGCCTGACGTCAACCCTCTTTGGGAATGTATTTGTGCGAAAAGTTTTACGACCGGCCGCCGCCCGACGTTAACCCTCCTTGGGAATGCAATTGTAGCATGAGATGTTTGTGCTTAATCCTTTAGTCGCCTCTTACGACATCCACAGGAAGAGATGGAGTGGTCCTATTCTAACCCGGAACCACACGGGCTAAAGATCCTTCCGGATATCCTCAGGTAAGGCATTTCAATGCTCAAAATGGTATTAATTCTTGATAGTGGCTTTAAAAATTGTGCCGAATGGCTTCCGGTCTAGAATAGGACCACTCCATCTCTTCCTGTCGTAAGAGGCAACTAAAGGACTATACACATCTCGTGCTACAACTACATTCCCAATTGACGTTAGGCTGGCGGCCGGTTGTAAAACTATAGCCAAATTGTTTAAACTGTTCCGTCTGTTTCTTCTCGATTTTGCATGGCCTTTGGCATCCTTGAGTGACCATTGACCATTGAGTATATTATATTCGGAGAAGAAAAAGCGGGAAAGCGCATCACGGGCTCCGAAGCAGCACAGCTGAGGGTTCAACATCCCGGAACCACACGGGTAATAACGGGTTTATACAGTTACAATATGTCGTCATTATCCTTGACAGGGAAGACAGAGCCTATACCTAAGGCCCCCTTTCGCGTGATGGTGGAACAACTTGTAAATTAACTCACAACATAAATAAACGGGAAAGTGCGAGTCGGACTCGTATATGAAGGGTTCCGTACCGCAGTACAATGTTTTAAAACGCTAAAAAAACACGTTTTTTGTATGACGACCCCCTTTAATTTTTAACTTTTTTTTAAGTTTAGTATTTGTTGTTATAGCGACCACAGTAATACATAAATCTGTGAAAATTTCAAGTATCTAGTTAATGCCATTTATAAAGATCTAGTTAAAAACGCTGAAAAAAACGTTTTTTATATGGCGACCCCCTTTAATTTTTAACTTTATTTTTAGTATTTGTTGTTATAGCGGCCACAGTAATACATAAACGGTGAAAATTTCAAGTGTCTAGCTATAACGGTTCAAGAGATAGAGCCCTGTGACAGACGGACAGACAGACAGACGGACAGACAGCGGAGTCTCAGTAATAGGGTCCCGTTTGCACCCTTCCGGTACCAAACCCTAAAAAGGTACGAATGTAGACTTGAATTACATTGTTTATAATGGTTGTAAAAACACACCGGTCACATGTCAAGTCGGGTAACAGTAACAGACCCACGTGAAGCGACACAGTTTGCAAACAATGGATGTTTGCGAGAAAACGCGAGCAAACGTACACACAGTGTGGTAATACCAAACACGAGCGCTGTCAATGGACATTTTGATTACTAGTAGGAAATATGTAGGTAGAGGCTACTCGTGTAGCGTTTAAGAGTGCAGTGCGGGCACATCATCTTCGAGAACTGTCAGATAGAATATACAACGTGTTATAGTACATTGCGATATAAGTGCGTTATGGTGGTTAAAACACACGAAGCGGAATTTCAGCCCGAGCCGAAGGTGAGGGCGTAAGGAGCTGAGTGTGTTTAACTAATATACGCAATGCAACGCAAAACTCGCGGCATGCGAATTGGAAATTTGAAAAAAAAAAAAAAAAACAATTTGATGCATATTTTAGATACAAAGGTGCAAGGGCAAGGGTGTTGAAAATGAAATAACACAACACCTCTCAGATGGTACCTCAGTCCATGAACACCTTCCTTTACTCTATACATATGTGTTTTTGTTTTTAATTATTTTGTCTTCAAAGTACAATTAAGTTATTACAAACAAACAAACCTTTTGTTCTACAACTTTCACGACACCCAAAAAAAATAATTTTAATTTTCACACAAACTGATCAGCTGATCTAGTCAATTTGTATGAAAATCCGAATTTTATTTTTGGCATTTTGGGAATGTTGTCGAACAACAGTTGTTCAGTTGCATGGACTGAGTTACAACCTATGAGGTTTTGCGTTATTTCATTAACTCGTTGTATAGGGTTACTTTTTAACCACTGGTAACGTCTTTTGGGCAAGTTCAGTCCGTGATACTGAACCACTTTGCAACGGACTGAACTTTCTCCAAAAACGTTGCTCGCGTTTAAAAAATAACCCTGTAGATGATATATAGGGTGTTACGAATACAACAAAACGACTGCCCCCGTTGTCCAGTGGTCAAGGCGTTTGCATTTGCCTTGTATTCCGGAGGTTGTGAGTTTAAATCCCACTGGGAAGTTTACTTGGTGAAAAGTTGTTTCCAGTCAGTTCAATTCAATCCTACAATATCCTATTGCAGGCTTGAAGCACCTGATTATCAGAAAAGAAAGATGATTCCGTGCTTCGGAAGGCACGCAAAGCTGTGGGTCCCGAATCGGGTCCGATAGGACGATTTTGCGTTTTAGCAGGCCTGTGTCACTCCCCGTGTATGTATCAAAAATATACCTATGCGCGGCGGCCACCGCGGGTGGCTAATTCAGTCGGGGCTCACGTGCGAGCAGTGACGCACGCGCGAGCTTTGTTCGTCGCCTAGGTACTTCACCGATCAGGCCGTTTTAATGGAGAAACATAAAAAGAAGGCCTAAAAAATACTGCGCAGTTTTAAACTGTTTAAACAAAGATTCCGATCCAAATTTAACTTTTTTTAGACTTCCTAAGGACGCTGAAAGGTAAGATCTACTTTAAAGTAGTTATTATTATTATGTTGTCATTATTGATAGGTACACTAAGTAGGTTTAATACCTAGGACCTAGGTACCTACTTAGGTTACGAAAATAAGTAGGAACGTAGGTATAAGTATATTATTCTTTCGAATTTCTGATGTTTGGTTTGAGATTGACGATCTGTTTCGTTATAAGTAGGTGGAAAAAGGAATCAAAATAGTGATGGATTGCTAGCCGCATCGCCTATTAACATGATTTGCATTTTCGCCCATTCCTACGATTTGCGCGGGGAGAGAAGCAGCTATGACCTCCGTGGTGTAATGGTCAACACGCTAGTCCGCCAATCTGGAGGTTCTGGGTTCGATCCCCAGCCAGGGCAAGTTCGAAAATGGCATTTTTCAAATTGTCCTGGTTCTTTGATATTTATCTATATATGTATTTATTATAAAATATAGTATCGTTGAGTTAGTTTAGTATCCCATAACACAAGTTAAAACTTACTTTAGGGCTAGCTCAATCAGTGTGATTTGTCCTTACATATTTATATTTAAGTTTTATTCTTGTCTCCCAGACCAGCATGGAAGACCGATAATACGGTGCGCTAAATGGCGATAGTAGCTTCTTGTAGTAGTCAACCCTAGCGCGTCGCTCGCTGAGTCTAATTAAGTCGGTTTTGTGTGTATTATGAATCGTTTGCCCAGAGTCATAAGGATAAAATTGGCTTGCAATGGATTTCTGTAGGTGTCTAGAAGAAAAGGTGCTGCGTTTTGACGCGAGCTAAATTACACCATATTGCTAACCATTGTGAGTAGATATTTCTTTGTGAACGTTTGCGGAGTGAGACTTCTGTACTACTGGTATTTATTCTGTGGTTTTAGCCAGGCGGTAAAATCGCATATATGTAGATGAATGAATAGATTTAATCATTTATTTGATGTTTTACATAATTTTTGGGTAAAAAGCTTCAGGTCGACTCTACGAACAATAATTCTCTAGAATCGTGGGTAATCCCGAAAAATCATTCCACGCGATATGTACCGCAGCGGGCGGGGCTTAAAATATAAACAGCGCGGCGCGACAGTTCGCCGTGACACTCGAGTCGTGCGGTTGCGTCGCAAGAAGTTTCCTTTGAGAATATTGCTGTTTTTGCGATAATCGATTCATTAAAAATGCCGTCATGTGCCGTGAAGTGGTGTAGAAGCCATACAGACATGAAAATTATTTATTAAAAAAATAAAACCGGCCAAATGCGAGTTAAACTCGCGTGGAGAGGGTTCCGTACAATTGATTGAATTCTTATAGGTTTTCCTGTAATCTACAAGCAATGAACTATATTTAGTATTTTTTTCAAAATTTTAGGCTTAGTAGTTTCGGAGATCAGGGGGGGAATGGTAAATTTTCGTCTCCTTTCATGAATAAAATCAAAACTATATATTTTCTAATAATAACAAAAATATATTTGAGATCCTCATAACGAGCCCTTTCATTTGATTTATGACACAGTAAGGTTTGCAAAACTTTTTTTAATTTCCTAATTTGTGCCCCGAAAATGACCCTTATTTAAAATATTAAATTACTTTGCACATGTGTTTGAGTCATTGAATTACACCATTCTACCAAATTTCAACTGATTCGGTCTAGTAGATTCGGAGCAAATTGGCTGTGACATACGGACGGACAGACAGACGCACGAGTGATCCTATAGGGATTCCGTTTTTTTCATTTTTTGTACGGAACCCTAAAAAGTAACACGTACACAAAGGTTATTTCTTTTAGCGTAGCGTACTGCATAATAGGTAGCATCTGTGCGTTGTATCTCACCGCTCATTGCGTTGACTGCCCCACCGACGACAACGCGTGACCTTGTCGCGACCAATCGCATGCATCTTTGTCTGTGTGCGTTTGAGTGTTTCGTTGTAATTACTGTTCGTTTGTTTGCGTAAATGGAATCAGAATCGAAGCGGTGAATGTAGGAGCGTTAGGTTTCTAGAGAATTATATTTCGATGGGTCGGCTATAATAGCTTCGGGTCTGTCGAACCGACAATGCCGGTCCGCTTATGTGTGTAGCAACCCTAAGAACAAACATACTTACCAGCTGTATTTTTCTTCGTTGCGCGGTAGGGCTCTGCTGTGGCTTGGGGCGGAGCGCCACGCTGCCAGTGTACGGGTCTAACAGGGCTTGGTATGCCGAGCGGTCTTCTTGTGTTGACGACGACACCACGTCTGGGGAACCTAGGTCCTGAGAGAGGAGGGGGGAGAGACAAAGACTTACATTATATGCACATAAGTTTTTTTGGAGTTTTTCGTACAAGCTTTTATTGTGAGGCCTAAGTATGTACTTATTAAAGACAAACCGCTAGTTGCCAACGTCAAAACAAATATTTTCTATGGGATTTCTATGAAATAAACGGGCAAGTGCGAGTCGGATTCGTACATGAAGGGTTCCGTACCTCCGTAAAATGTTTAAAAACGCTAAAAAACACGTTTTTTGTATGACCACCCATTTAATTTTTTACTTTTTTTTATTTTTAGTATTTGTTGTTATAGCGGCCATAGTAATACATAATCGATGAAAACTTCAAGTATCTAGTTAATGCCATTATAAAGATCTAGTTAAAAACGCTGAAAAAACACGTTTTTTGTATGACGACCCCCTTTAATTTTCAACTTTTTTTTATTTTTAGTATTTGTTGTTATAGCGGCTACAGTTATACATAATCGGGGAAAATTTCAAGTGTCTAGCTATTACGGTTCAAGAGATAGAGCCCTGTGACAGACGGACAGACAGCGGAGTCTCAGTAATAGGGTCCCGTTTGCACCGTTTGGGCACGGAACCCTAAAAAGTAAAGTACTCACGTTGTGAACGCCTAAACTGCTCGACATCTCTATCGGTAGTTCGAAGTTCGGCAGAGATCGGAGGTGGGACGGGGATTCGCACCACTCTGCCACCTGCCAACAAACCAAATATTTGATACCCGACTGCGCTAGATGGAGGGTTATGTTTTTAGATAGATAGAAAGATAAAATCTTTATTCACTAAAAGGCCACAGGTTGAATAAGTCACATAACGTTTATCGAAGATCTAGTATAGAAGTAATAGTAGGTATGTAGTAATGCAATGTGATTTTACCGTGAGAAGTGACCTAGACAGTGAAAAGGTCCTGACTCAGCATGATGTCACAGGCGAACTGGTCGAGCTGCAACGCTGATAATTCTGCCAGAACCAAGGGTGAGGTCGGTAAAGCGATACGAAGATGAGTTGATTATATTTCTGTACAGTGTGTGCAAGTTGTAAGTATTAGGTACTTACTTCAATACCTCTTCTCTAACAAAAATAGTATGTAGTATGATATACATTTTATATGAACAGTATATAATTATGTTTAAACTTATGCTTACTACTGCATATGAGATGATGGTCTATGAGTTTTTATTGATATAATATGACATGATACAGATAAATACGATATATAGTTAGATAGAATGATAATTATTTAAGTATGTGATAAGTAAGAATAAAAATACATAAGTTATGAGTGAGATATATGTTTAATGCAACTAAGGGTCAGATGTTTGCTACCAAAACTGCGTTGGAATTAAGGTATTCTTTTTATTTACGTTTAAATGAATAGGTTGATTTAAGATTGCGTATTGGAGGTGGAATATTATTCCAAATTTTGGCAGCATTATACTTAAAGCTGCTACGAAATGCAGCAGCTCTATGTCTAGGCACGTTAAGGGGAGGCACGCACGCCCGCACTCTACCACTTCCTCTTGGATTCCTCCATTTTAATTTATTGTAAAGATAGGAAGGAGATTTTGAATTGATAACCAGTGATCGGAATCTTGGATGCTATTTGCTATCAAAAGTATGGATATGACCAGCATTCTCGGGAACCGGAATCGGTATCTTCTATAACAACGTTTTTCTCTGTATGATATTTCGGGCAATAGAAAAATGTATATTGTCAGAAAATTGTATTATAATTGTACGAGAAATATTTTTTAATTTTTTTTAGGTATTTTCTATTAAGGCCGTACCTAAATTTTCCGAGGTCCAGTGCTGCCCTCATTTTAAATAAATAATTTCAAAGAAAACAGAGACATCCTTTAAAATTTTGCTACTACCAAATCCTAGATAACCCTTCAAAGTATTTTATGAACTACTGTTTACAGTTTAAAGTGAGAACATTAAGCTTTACTACGCACATTTGCGAAAAACGGCCACTTTTGGCAAATGTGCGTAGTAAAGCTTAATGCTAAGAGCATTTTCTTTCAGTCAACCATAAGGAGAAACAGAAAAATAATTTGTTTGGCGCAAAAAGCAAAATTAATCAATTATGACTACCGATTCTATAAATACTTCATATAACATATTAATAACATATACATAAAACATTACATTACTACATACTATATATTATACATCAGAATAAATATCTACTTATACAATACGTACCATTATATTATACCTACATATATAATTACATGTATAATCAATCTTACCCTTCTTATCTTCTTCTCTTTAGGGTTGCCTGTAAGAGATTGCTTCGGCGATAAGGCCGCCACTTGTACCTTATATTATAGACACTTTCCTGTATTTGTAAATCTTATTTGGTGCAATAAAGATTTTTGTATTGTATTGTACCCTGGAATGTAACTCGTCCGGCTGCGGCACGTCGACGGCCGCGCTCAGGGGGGTGCTCTGCGCGCACTCCCGTCTCTTTCTCTCAATGTACTTCAACACTGCGCCATCCCTCGGTCTCGCTTTGGGGGGAGTCTCCTCTACACTTATTTTCCTTCTGCCAAGAAGAAATAGAAAAATATTCTAATATTGTAAGACCATCTTTTAGACTGCCTCCGTGGTCAATTGGTTAAGGCGTTTGCCTTGTGATCCGGAGGTCGTGGGTTCAAATCAAAAAGGTTGTGAAAAGTTGTTAAATCACCTAATTATCCGAAAATATAGATGATTCCGTGCTTCGGAAGGCACTTAAAGCTGTGGGTCCCAAACGTCATCAAGCGTTTGTTTATATCTATCTTACGATTGGTTCTAGTCTACCCTTTGGGTTGCGGAGGTCAGACGGCAGTCGCTCTGTGTAAAAACCAGTAACCTCGTTAAATCACCAAAGGTAGGTAGCGGACCCCGGGCTCTGAAACGTTACCGCTAAGGATGCAACCGGGAATACGCTCGCATGATGATGATTGTAAGACCATCTTTTGGGGGGGGGGAGTTGACAACTTGAGACACAGGAATATTCCTAGTTCAGGCATCAACCCACCATAGTCTACTGTTATTGAATACTCTAGTTTAAGTCTTACACCAGTATGTAAATTATTATGGTGAGCAATAAACGATTATTATGATAACGATTCACCTCGTATTCATAATAATACCGGCCAAGTGCGAGTCGGGCCACGCGCAGGGTATGGTTCCGTAGTTGCGAATGCCGACTTAGCGTTCACGGCTTACGGTTTAACGACTTAAAACGTTTAAGACTGCAGTTTTCGACCGTGGGAATTTTTGATTGAACACCCGAATCTATATTTTCTATCTACACATACGCAATGCGCTGTATTGTACATGCACCCTGGAGACGAATTTAGATAAATTCAGAAGCGCAGCGAGCGGTCTGCCTTATCAGCGTTTTCATCCCCATATTTATTTGAGAATTTCGGAGAACTTAAAATTTTTCTATCTTTTTACAAAAGACAAATTATTTTTATTTATTTATTGAACGTGTTTAAGCATGAATTAATCTTCATATATGTGTATTTTTTATTTTTCAACTCAGTCGTATGCGCAAGAAATCCGACGACGTATTCGCTTATATTTTCTTCAAAGTTAACCTTTTTAACTAAGTTTTTGAATGAATTAAAATTATTTTTACTAAAATCTTCTCATTCACTTTTTAGGATTTTCCTTCGTCTTTATTTCTCTGTAATTTAAACACAACTTCATGTTTTAAATTCCGTGTAAACAACAATGACATGAACGTTGCACACCGCAAAAAATCAAAACACGTCTCAGGTTATTTGGAATTAAACAAACTATTACAATGAAAATCAATAAATTGTCTAATTCACTTTTTTATTACTTAAATAAACTTCAATTTAACATATCTTAACATATTGTTACTAAGATAATTTGGCTCCAATCAGCTCCGAAAAAGCAGTCAAAATCATTAAAAATAAGGACTGGGCCCTTAATAAGTATTTAATTTGTAAACCCCACTTAGCTCTGAAAGTTTTTCTTTTAACTTCATTATACAACGTGGAAGGGACATAACCGTAATAAATCAAGCCACGGTCTATACTAGATCATTATAGTATAATTAAATTAAAATAACAGCCAAAAAACAATAATAAAATTCGGCATTTTTATACAAAAGTGTGTCGCCGCCCGGGCGATTTGCATGGGAATGTCGAATTTTTTTTTGGTTTTTCGTCTGTTATTATAATTTCATTATACTTTAGTGATCTAGCATAGCTCGTGGTTCGATTTATTACTTGTATGTCCCTTCCACTTTGTATATACTACTGCTGTTATTTTTTTACGTGTCCATATACAACCGTTTAGCTGACAGAAGGGGAGACACCTGACAAAAATATTTCACAAACGGAAAATTATTATACCACTTTGTCGGCGTAATTAATATAAATATTCCTGCTAAATTACAGCTTTCTAGTACTTATAGTCTCTGAGTAAAACCGCGGACAGACAAACATGGCCTCACCTGTTTTCGTTAAAAATCTCCCAGTACCTAGGCTGCCTGGAAGAGATTGCATTTGCGATAAGGCCGCCTTTTGACATCTGTTTTCTATAATCTAATAATCTGTATTACTATGTTTTGGTGCAATAAAGATTTTAACTAACTAACTAACTAACTAACTAACAGAGATATATGGAAGGCTGGAGGGGAGGCCTTTGCCCAACAACGGGACACTATAGGCTAGTAACTAAAAAAAAAACTAACTAACATGGCGAAACTAAGGGTATGTTTACTATGGAACCCAAACGGAACAAAGACGCGTGACTCGTGACGGTTATAGCTATCTCTGTCACACTCACACGTAGGGTTTGTGACAGAGACGAACTGAACCCATCCGGGGCGTCCGCTTGTCGTAATTCCGAGCCTAAAAATGATGATAGTTCCTTGGGGAAAGTTGTTCAGTATCATGGACTGAGTTCACCCTTAAGATAGTTTCACTATATTTTGTTACACCCTGTATCTCACTCTTTAATTTTTTATTTAATACTCTTTATTGTTCTAAAGTAAAAATATACTTTTAACAAATGGCGGACTTAATGCTAAGAGCATTTTCTCCCAGTCAACCATAAGGATAAACAGAAAAATAATTAGTTCGGCGCAAAAAGCAAAATTAATCAATTATGACTACCGATTCAATAAATACTTCATATAACATATTATGAACATATACATAAAACATTACATTACGACATACTATATAATATACAAAGTGGAAAGGATATACCCGTAATAAATCAAACCACGAGCCATGCTAGATCACTAAAGTATAATGAAATTATAATAACAGTCGAAAAACCAAAAAAAAATCGACGTTCCCATACAAATCGCCCGGGCGGCGACACACTTTTGTATAAAAATGCCTAATTCTTTTATTGTTTTTTTGGCTGTTATTTTAATTTAATTATACTATAATGGTCTAGTATAGACCGTGGTTTGATTAATTGCGGGTATGTCCCTTCCACGTTGTATAAATCTGTTTCTCTCCACAGAGGCTTCGTGATCGGCGTGGCTCGCAAGTCTAGACTACTATATCAGAATAAATATCATCATCATGATTTCAGCCGCATAACGTCCACTGCTGGACATAGGCCTCTCCCAGGGACTTCCAAAATGACCGATCTAGAGCGGCCTGCATCCAGCGCTTTCCAGCTGGAAAGAATAAATATATATACTTATACTAAAATGATGATAGTTTTTACCTTTCTGGCTTCTCCCATCTCGCCAGATCCGGTGTATTCTCCAGAATCTGGCTGTCGGCCGTCACGAAATTCTCCGTAAAATATAGATTATTCTTCGAGGTATTCCTTTGTGGACTGCCGAAGTATCCATTAGTTTCTGAAGGTCTTTCGTCTTCGATGCTGGAGAGGCTCAGGTCTTTTTCTTCGTCTTTTAAGACCTTTTTTGGTACGACGTCTGGATAGTTGTCTTCTGGACAGCCTAAAATAAATTATACAGAGACATTATCACGTCTTTATCCCTAACGGGGTAGACAGAGTCCATAGCCGTAAGATCCAAGGGCTAGGAGTAGCGTGATCGACGTTAGAAAGGTTGTAAAACACAATTGGGTATTACGGTGGGTCAAAAATAAATTATTAATTATACTGTTAATAGAATAAAACGTCACAAAGTAATGCCACTTGTCATTGATCACATCCACTTTGAACGTGATTTTAGATTTATTAATGCAGAAAAACGGATATTAAGAGCGCTATTTGACTCCAAGGAACTATGACGTCATAAATCGATATTTCATACAAATCCCATAGAAAATAGACGACCCATTTTAATTTTCAACTTTTTTTTATTTTTAGTATTTGTTGCTATAGCGGCTACAGTAATACATAATCGGTGAAAATTTCAAGTGTCTAGCTAGTACGGTTCAAGAGATAGAGCCCTGTGACAGACGGACAGACAGACGGATAGACGGACAGACAGCGGAGTCTCAGTAATAGGGTCCCGTTTGCACCCTTCGGGTACGGAACCCTAAAAAGACCTGATGATGATGACTCACCTGATCCCATCAAAGGATGATTTGTAGTTAAAGTTAAAGTTGAACTGAACTTCGGCGGACTGATCCCCAAGTTTCTAGGTCTCACGTCTTTCGGGGAGTTTAAATTTAAGTTCGCCATTTTGGATATGAGACTGTCGTTAATTTTTTTGTTGTTTTCGGGGTCCGAAAGGCGGAGGACTTCGGGGTTCTGCAGTCGGAGGACCTGGTCTTGGCACTCCTCGAAATCTGAAGATAGGACCTAAAAAATAAGCTTGGAGATAAGTATACATTCGTATTTTTCAAGTTATCAAAAACACAAAAAAGGTCAATTGCGAGTCGGAGTTGAATTTTGAATTTTTTTTAATTGAATTTTTAACTTTATCTTATTTTTAGCATTTGTTGTTATAGCGGCCATAGTATTACATAATCGGTGAAAATTTTTAAGTACTATTATGCCGCGTCCACGCGCCGCGTGTCCGTGGACGCGGCCTTACGGTTCTAGAGATAGAGCTCTGTGACAGGCGGACAGACAGCGGAGTCTCAGTAATAGGGTCCGTAGTAGGCTCAGTAGTAGAGGGCACACAGTGGATTTACTGTGACGTCATAAATAAATAAATAAATAAAAATATATAGGGACAAATCACACTGATTGATCTAGTCCCAAAGTAAGTTATTTTTTTATATTATTAACTTGTGTCATGGGATACTAACTCAACGATACTATATTTTATGATAAATGCATAGATAAACACCCAACTGAAAAAGGCCATTTTCCAACTTGCCTTACAACTATTTTTATATCTTCACCAAATTGAAATGGGACCAACTTGGTAAAAGTCTTTCAAATAAAAAAAGAATTTTTAACATGGGTTCACAATTGGCGAAGATATCGCGTAACAAACATACATAAAAAAAAACATACAGTCGAATTGATAACCTCCTCCTTTTTTGAAGTCGATTAAAAATAGTTTTATTGTTCGCTATAGTTGAACTGCCTCCGTGGTTGTGGATTCAAATCCCACTGGGAAGCATACTTCGTGAAAAGTTGTTTCCAGTCTGGTTAGACTGTTTTCTTATTGATTGATTGCTGATTATTAATATTATATCCGAAAAGAAAGATGATGTCGTGCTTCGGATGGCATGTAAAGCTGTGGGTGCCGAACGCCATCTAGCATTTGTTTAAACCTATCCTAGGAATGGTTCTGGTCTACCCTTTGGCTTGCGGAGGTCAGACGGCAGTCGCTCTGTGTAAAACCAGTCACCTCGTCAAATCACCTCAGGTAGGTAGCGGACCCCGGGCTCTGAAGCAACACCGCTGAGGATGCAACCGGGAATATGATGTGATGTGAGTTTTACAGTTCGCTGGTAAGTACCGAGTTAGGAGTGTCCTGGGAGCGAAATGATTCTGACCCGGTGTCCATCTTCTCGTCAGAGGAGGGGGAGGTGAGCGCCTCGTCGTCGGTTACTGGCGCCCTGTAGGTGCTGCAACAATGACAATCATCGTCATCATCAGGTCACAGAAGACAGTAAGAGTTTACATACAGAACGAAATCTCCTGCGATCCCTTACAATATGCGTTCCCGCACCCCTCCCCCGTTCTTTCTTTGTCAAGGGGCGAGAGCGGCCGAACACACACACATCGACGTGTGCACGGCGGTTTGTGGACGGGGAATGGGGACGCATATTGCGCCTACCTTAGGAGATTCCGTTCTGTATGTAATACTCTTACTGTCTTCTGTGATCAGGTCTTTTTAGTCTCCACTGCAGGAGCACGACCCTCTCTGTACTATCAGAGCCTTATATTAGCCAGAGCAGTTAGAGGCTTAGGCCTACACTCTCCACGCTGGCCAGACGGGTTGGAGAGGTCTCACTGATGTTTATAAGCTTTGTTTAGCTTGTGTTTTTCTTAAGTCGCCTTCTTCACGGGAAGATTTGAAGTGGTCCTATTCTACTCTGCCCGGAACCACACGGCTAATACATTGACGATATCTGCATCTGTGGATTTTTTTCATTTGTGGATTTTTGGGCAGACATTGGGAATCATGCGCCAGTGTGAGCTGACCCTAACTCGACGATACTATATATTAGATAGCATCCACCAAATATGTCATCATCATCATCATCATATCAGCCACAAGAAGTCCACTGCTGGACATATACATACTATATTTAGATAAACAAACACCCAAGATCCAGGACAATATGTAAAAGGCCATTTTCCAACTTGCCCTGGCTGAGGATCGAACCCAGAACCTCCGGATTAGCGGTCTAACGTGTTAACCATTACGCCACAGAGGTCGTATGGAATAAATACGTATGAAATCTGGGTGTAATACCCTATTGAATTTCACAAACAAATCCAATATAAAACGCAACTCCGCATTTGTTCGCACTTCTGCCGTTAAGTAACTGCACGTGTAAATGAGTCATCATTAGATACATTACTCTCGGTTTCCAACCTCTAATGGAGTTCGCGCACGCTAGTGAAAGTGCAGCGCACATATCTGTTACCTATTTGTACATACGTTCATAGAGGTACGATTATGTACCTATAGCACAGACCTACAGATACATAGAAGTTGAAAATATTACAAATAAGGGGGTCTTGATAAGAGTAGGAGAAAAGGTGCATTCCGGATAATAATAGAAGAACTTTTTGGTGATGCGGCCTATGTCATCATCCAGAAAAATAATTGGATAGAACAAAATGAAGAATGGGCATTGAAGCTGCGCGGTACGAGGTCACCAGTCAACTCCGGCTTCGAAGTCTTCGCTCTCTTGCTTCATCATTCGGGTGGTTACGACGTGCTAGGATGATCGGGGTCGTGAGGTAGATTCGTGACTTGTGTGACGATTTTGTTTAAACATTATATAGGAAATAAATGTTTGTGTTTGTCTTGTATTCGTCTATCATTTTTGATCCAAATTAGAATAGGGAATAGACGAGGAAAGATGTTGGGTCATCTGCTACGACACGAAGACTTCATAAAGATCATCGAAGGAAAGATGGAAGACAAAAGAGGACCAGAAAGACCGAGGCATAGCTACATGAAACAGATAAAGGAGAAGGTGAACGTCGTGTCGTACAGCGAAGTACAGCTGGCGGATGAGAGACAAATGGAAGAGAAGTAGGTAATGATTTTTATAGGCAACGTGTAGACATAGGTGTAGACGACACGTGGTCTATTGAAAACAATACTTTTCCCCTGTGCGGCGACAACACATGCATATTCACGCACATTAAGGGTCAGCGCAGACCAAGAGAAGCGCACTAAACGGATTTGTTTATGACACTCGAAAATTATAAAGTGCATAAATGTTTGAACATGATAGCCGCATGCACTTAATACCAATAGCAGGCCTGTGTCACTCCCCGTTTAGGTGCTAAATTCAGTTATACGAATCGTTTGTCCACAGTAATAAGAATGAAGTTGGCTTGCAATGGATGTCTAGGTATCTATACGAAAGGGTGCTGAGTTCTGACGTGAGCTAAATTAAACCATATCGCCAGCCACATTGAGTAGATATTTCTTTGAATTTCTTTGCTGAGTGAGACTTCTGTGCGTTAGTATTAATTATTCTGTGCCAATAGTTTAAAGTTTATTTTCGAGTGCCATAAAAAAATCCTCTCCGCTGCGCTCCTCTTGGTCTGGGCTGACCCTAATGTAGCAGATTTTTGGTCTCGCCTTTTTCCCGCTGATTTCCAGTCTTGTAGTTACAAGGTCTTTGCATACGTCATACAAAGTGTCGCGATTTCAATGGTTTTTTCCGATATCAAAAAATGCCGCGCATTCCGTCGTGCAATATCAACGCGCCTGAAGCTGAACGCGCAGAAGTTTTCACTTCAAAAAACGTGTACAAGACTTATTTATACATTTGAATTGAGCAGCTCCTTTTTTTTAAGCCATTCATCAAACATTCTTTTTTATATATATGGGAGATAGAGGTAAATCAGATGACAATGCAATATTATTATAACAAGAAGCTGATCTGATGATGGAGCCAGAAGGCCCCATCAAGTTTGGGCTTAAATTTGTCTTGATAAGTTCTTAGGCCTCACAATAAAAGCTTGTACTTACGTAATTATTTTTTTTAAACTTTTTTGTAATAATAACATAGCGTTACTATGAAACAAGTGATAACTTGACAATAAGGAATATGCATGTAATACCAATCCAGCTCATATATTTATTTTACAATTTCTATTAATACGTTACCACGCCTAGTTAATTATTTTTCTTATTGACTCTTATTTGGACTAGAAATAAATTATTGAAAATATGCAAATATTGCGCGGGAACTTTTGACAAACAAAAGGGAAATGACGACAAAGTTCACAAAAAGGAAATGACAAGTTCGGGTGCGTTCGGTAGGACTGTCCGTCCATGTAGTTTGACTATCGATGACATTCGAAATGTATGTACTTTTATATAGAGGTTTACCAAACATCACTGGCTGATAATATCGAAAGTACCCAAAAAAAAAAAACATGCGTTGACAGCTTCTGTCTCTAGCGGATATTTCAGACTTTGACGTCATATTTTAAAATGGCGTGTTTTAGTTGTTATAATCTACTTGCTATTTTTAATATTTATTTTCTACACCATATACATGTTTTTCGGCACTGATATATTTTTTGCGGCTATTTCTCGACGAGGACTATCGATTAAAAATATAAAAAAAATGCATGCATACTCTCTATTATTATTGCGGGTAGAGAAAATATTTGAGAGACCGATGGAAATTGTTAATTTTTTCTGGAAAGCGTAATTTAGTAATCCGTTTCGAGATACAGTTAATAAACAGTTGTGGGTCATTTTTTTGCCAAAATAATCAACGGTTTTGGATATTTCTACAAACAAACGTTTTGACCTTACTCCGCGGCTGTATCGGTCGGCTCTGGCCTCTGAGTCCTTTCATTAAAAAAGTACGAGTCACCTTTATGGTGTTTATCCGTCACTGACCATACCATCAGATGTCACCGTTTCCGCCAATCATAACTAAGAAAATAACATTCCGCCAATCATGGGCAACTGAATTCACTGAATGACACTGATACTGACAAAGATAATAGGACACTAGCATGTTTTTTTTTAAAATATGTATGACACGACTTTGTCTTTGACATGATTTTTATAGTAATTTATAAAAATTTTACTAACCCATTATATGAAAAAATATTCAAACCATTTTCTTGAAATATGCTATATTTTAATATAAAAAATAAAAATTAGTCGTTAAAAAAATGAATAATCCCCATTACATATCGAAAGATGATAGCAGTAGGGTGTTAGAAACAAAGTTTCATTAAGAAACAATTTAAAAATAATCATCATCTGAAGATAGTTGGAAGAATTATAGTGAAATAATAATTTGATTAGTTTATTTTGATTTCTTTGTACTTTCCGTTGAGTAGGTCTTTGATTACAGGATCAACGAGGACATTCTTATTGGGGTATAGGGATGGGGTACAAACCCCATACCTCAATAAGATAGCATGAGTGCGACGTATAGTGAGTTGTAATTAATATACCAAACTGACTTAGAAAAACATTGTAGTATACCCCAAAGAGCCCCCATAAGTGAGGCATTTCATACATAATTTAATCAGTTTCCACGTCAGATGTTTATGAATAAATAAATAAATATTATACAAGAATAATATACAAGATAAGGATTAATCACACTGATTGAGGTAGCCCCAAACTAGGTTTCTACTTGTATTATGGGATACTGACTCAACAATACTATGTTTTATATAAATACATGTATAGATAAACACCCAATCAGGCCTGGTAAACTCATTTGAAGTGCTCATTTTTGATCGACACAGTAGGTAGGTACAAGGGCTGTTTGATAAGTACCCGTTTTCTAAATATATTAATATCATGGCCGCAAACAAGTATACCACCTTTTTAAGCCATTTTCAGAGGCGGGAAAATTAAAAAATAAATGGCATTCTTTTGTTTTTTTTTCTCATTTGACAACGATTCAGTGAAGGCGTGAACTTAAAATTGAGCTTCTGCTTCGTTTCGTGGCCGTGGACGAAACGTGGGTCCACCACTACACCCCGGAAATGAAAGAGCAGTCGAAGCAGTGGATTTTACCGGGTGAACCTGCTCCAAAGAAAGCAAAAACCGTCCCATCGGCTGCAAAGGTCATGGCGACCGTTTTTTGGGATTCGCAGGGTATTATACATATTGACTATTTAGAAAAGGGAAAAACAATAACATGGCAGTACTATACCAATTTATTGGATAAATTTGACGCCGTGTTGAACGACAAACGACCCCATTTAAAAAAGAAAAAAGTACTGTTTCATCACGACAATGCCCCCCGGCTCATTCGTCCAGAGTTGTGACGGCTAAATTAGCACAGTTACGCTACCAACTATTGTCTCACCCCCCGTATTCTCCAGATTTGGCCCCATGCGATTTCTTTTTGTTTTCCAACCTAAAAAAATGGCTCGGTGGCAAGCGATTTGGATCAAATGACGAAGTCTTTGCCGCCAGAGGCCTATTTTAATGACTTTTCAAAATCATATTTTTTGGATGGTTTATTGAAGCTTGAGTATAGGTGGAACAAATGTATAGAGTTAAAAGGTGACTACGTAGAAAAATAAATGCATATATACAAAACAAAATGTTTTTTTTTCATAAACGGGTACTTATCAAACAGCCCTCGTATATCTTAGGTTTACATTTTCAATGTCAAAATTTTGGTAATTTAAACCTTCAACTTGAATATGAATCATAAAACGAACGACTTGAAAATACTAATGATTTTATGATCGACTTCCTGTTTTTTGCGCAGGAATATTTTAAAAGGACAAAAAAGTGGGTAGGTGCGAAAGTAAAAAAAATATCGTAAAAGACTTCGCAACTGATACGCAATGCATAGCATTTCGATGCGGGACATTAAAAATCCTTTTTAAAACAATTAACATTCTTGTAATCAAGGCTAAAATGCTGATAACACGAAAAATAATACAAAAACGCTACACCACCAAAAATTAAAACTCACAAGGTTTATACGGTAGAAAAAATACAACACTGTCGACTTACCTCATTTGTGCCTATTATTGTCACTAAAATAATATTATTTAGCGCATAAAACATGGAAATTTAGCTAGAAATTAAATATCTATTTTTTGGAAAGTGACTGTATGTTGTATTGTATATTGACTAATGATGACGTTTCTAAGTATGATGTTGCCATGCCAGACATATTTATTTTCTACTACATTTGTATTAATATAAATAAATAAGAACAAATAACACTGATTGAGCTAGCCCCAAAGTAAGTTTCAAACTTGTGTTTGGGATTATATATATACAATACAATACAATACAATACCCTTTATTGCACAAAAGTAAAAAACACAACATAATTATCTTAAAAATTAGGAAATTAGCTATATATATATTACAAATCGGTAGACTTTTTTTTTTTAAATATAAATTCACGTTCACTACTGTATTGAGTTAGTGACAGTGACTAGTGGTGTGGTGATTTTAGGAAGACTTTACCATTACCATAGTATTCGATATGAATTTATTGTGTATATTGTTTCCACATAATAATTTTTTTATTCGTAAGATTTTTTATTTCACAAACTAAAAATACAACGTAAAACTAACAAGTAACTAAATTAAAACTTCATTATTAAATCGATTTGAAGGTAAATAATTTACCACCTAAAATAACTCAAATATTCAGAGACTTATCTGTACCATTCCCACCCCACATATTCTTTTGGAAATACTTTGCACAAGCAACGTGTAATGTTTGACATGATCGCAATACAACTGCTGGTGCAATATTATTTCGTTTTCAGTACTTACCAGAACACATTTCCATGTCTACGCTCACAAATTAGGGTTCGTTATTGATTTAACCCAACCTCACATGTCTGAATGAAACTGCGCAAAGTTATTGTAAGTTGGTCTGTTAGGTAACCTGGACCTTTACTCCAAAAGTGGCACGCACTGCACAACATACGTTTGTACCTATAAGTCGCGTTGCAGTTTTAAGCTACATCGAGTCGAGTATCAATAAATTATGGTAAGGAAGGACTAAGGTCCAATTTGGTTTAACATTTAAATAAGACGTCACTAACGGACTACTTCTGATAAGGATCCAGTAATATAATAAGGCCAGTCTGATGAAACATTAAAAAAAATATATATTAAATTTCATTTAAAAAACAATGGCATTCCGGAAGTGACAGACTACAGAAGTAAAAAGTTGAATAAGGAGGTGTCGGTTACGGTAACGGTAACAGTATCGCAAGTTCAATGAGTTTTTTTTCCCCATCTCAAAAAATACCCAATGCGCCTAAAAAGATTCCACTTCAATAAATAAAAATTGCACAACCAAGACTTTTTAGAGAACGGATTATTTTTACCAATCTAAATAACCAATAATATAAACAAAAAAAAATTAATACCACTTGCTAAGCTACCTAAGTAAACTGAAGTGAAACGTTTGGATCATTCATATCAAAAGTTACAACACTACACAACACGTCCAGTGGTCAAAGCGTTTGCTTTGTGATCCGGAGGTTATGGGTTCCCCCACTTACTGGTTAGGATATAGCAGGCTTGAATCACCTGATTATCCGAAAAGATAGATGATTCCGTGCTTCGAAAGGTACGCAAAGCTGTGGGTCCCTAACGGCATCTAGCGTTTGTTTAAACCTATCCTAGGATTGGTTCTGGTCTACCCTTTGGATTGCGGAAGTCAGACGGCAAATCACCTAGGTTAGGTAGCGGATAGCGGACTGTGGACCCCGGGCTCTGAAGCGTTACTGCTGAGGATGCAACCGGGAATACGCTTGGATGATGATGATGGCAAGTTACAACTCTATTTAAATTGTGTTAAGAGTCGGCACCCTGGAATTGTTAACGCAAACTTTGTATATTGACTTGGACTTAAACAGGTTCCCTGTCCCATGTATTACTATTATAACACATATCCTTACTAATATTATAAATGTGAAAGCGTGGATGTTTGTTACCTTTTCACGCAAAAACTACTTGACGAATCATCATGAAACTTTGTACACATATCCTGGGAGGTACTAGAAGTAACATAGGGTACCTTTCATCCCGGAAAAAAGTAATGTTCCCGTGGGATACGCGAGCGAAGCCGCGGGAAAAAGCTAGTACATAATATATGAAAAAATCAATAGTTTTTTACATTGATCTTTATTAACGGACAGGGAGGTTATGTATCTATTATCTATCGTTGTACTTAAAATTAAACGTGAAAACATATAAGGAGGTTAAGAACTTGGCGGAAAAAATTGGTTGCCTGTAAAGTCGGTATACGGGCGAAAGTTTTACGTGACAACGACTTCACTCCACTTCACTCCAAACTTGACTTCCACTCGGGCATGGTTAGCCCGCCTAAGAGCGAGAGAGACAGACATAAAAAGTGAAAGGCACGCGTGCCTCTCACTCGCTCTCATTGTGAGCGCATAACGTGAGCGGAGCGTAACGCAGTTTCTTGAAGTGTCACCCGGCTAACCAATTTATAAGACGTTGTCACGTCAAAAAAGAGACATGGAAAGCACTTCACTTAAATATAAGAAGAAGACTTTTCATTATGAATATTTTACTCATGTAGTGAAGTCGGAAAGTCTAACTTAATTCAATCGATTTAGACGATCATTATCAATGCGAGTGTTAGGTAGTAGGATAGATTAGGTACTTATATTCTTGTAATATTATTTGTAGGTACGAAGCTTATTAAATCATATTTAACCACAAAAATTATTTAAGTATTCAATTTATTTTCACTTTCCTTGCTTGCTACAGTATGCCTTGTAATAAGCATTAAAAAATTTAAAATTTAAATTCAAAAATTGTTTTTTTTTCTCTACCATCTTACGTTACAGAACATAACAACGACAATGCATTGCATGATATGAATGTAAATTCCGAGAAATATAAACGCTGCATCACTTCGCGAGTTTATGACAAATTGACAATGCGTTTCTTGGAATATTCCATTTCAACTCTAAATACAACCATTGTGGCGTAGCGTAGGTAGCCAACGATGTTCCCCTTTACGATTCAGTCGTTTGTGAATTGGTGTTCAACTAGGTACTTACTTGGACAATTAAGAGAATGTTTATTAGTACCTATCTTTTGTTTATAGAAAACATATTTTTAATGTAAAACTGTCAATTAAGTAAACTTAATTTATATTTGGTCATAATTAATTACGAAGTAATAATACATTACGAGTACGCTATAAATTGAACATTATTAAAAAAAATACTATTACATGAAAATATTTTTTGCAAGACAATAATTTATTGCAGACTTAGGTATAGGTACTTACCAAATGGAGTGAGAAAATTTTGTTTGTTGAAAAATTTCGCGGAAATCTTCGAATAACAGTTTGTTCTTTTTCGACAACTATCCATAGTGTCTTCTTTCAGTGTTTTCTAAATAACATCTTCAGGAAATAGTATTTGTAGCAGGTGATCATTAGTTTTATTTCAGAAAACGTTGGGATTTTACAGCGAAAAGGTCGTTTTATATGAAACATTTTGTTTCAGTTATAGCTACTATGCAGTTTGCTGGGCTATTTTTTGTACTTTATGTATCTTTACCTACAATTTTAGGTGAAGATGTGAGCTGTAAGTATTAACATCAAAAGTTTTTAATTTGCAATATTTTCTTTAATTACATTTATTTTTGAAAGATAAAATTCACTTAACATTTTTAAGTAATTGCTACACATTAAGTTCAGTGGTGCATTAAATTTTAATAAACATATTTTAAACTTTATTTACTTATATGCTTGCAATTGTTACAGATCAAGCCTGTGTTGATAAATATTCTCGGAAAGGCTACCAGCCATGGCAGGAATGGTCAGACCATTACACGTGTCATCGCTATCGTTGTGAAATTCGGGACGGAAAGTACTTCATCGCTGCTGTCGGGTAACTATTTATTATCCAAAAATCTTGCTTACTTCGTCATCATTATCAGCAGAATTTAAACTCCCACTGCTAGAAATAGACTTCTCTCAATAAATGCCAACAAATCTTGCTAAATATATAATAAATACAAAGCTTAAAAGCAGTTTGCATTATTGACATAAAAAATAAATGAATAATTTTAATTATGGTTCAATCTGACCTAGGATTCTAGGATGCTTTAACCACTCAATGTGACTCAATACAGTTTTAAGGATTTATCACAAAACTATATGTTTTTAGATGCCGAAAGCCTAAAATACCTGAGAATGCTTTAGAATGTCATGAATATATTGAGGATGAAAATGTTGGTAAGTACTACATGAAATGATTGTACTTACTTACGAGCTATATAGTTCTTTTTGATTTTTTTTTCACGCCTAACATTTATTTTTAGAATTCCCTACATGCTGCGCGCGATTAAGATGTGTCGTTGAAGTAAATGGTGAAAGAATTGTCCAGACTAGAGGCCAACCTGGCGAACTGTTCCCTGACAAGTAAATATGCATAAATTCATAATTACTTACAAAACTCTCAGTGGCCACGAGTTAGTAAAAAATAAAGAAAAACGTTTCTTCTTAATTTTTGTTAATTGAATAATAATATATTTTTACAGACCATGGAAGGGGCAACAAAATGAACCTAACCCAGTGGTAGGAATGGGCGCTATCCAGCAGAACAGCGTTGGTGGAGAGCCGCAAAGCCAGCCAGCCCCAGGCATCTTCAGCAGCAGAGGAGCAGGCAAGAGTATACCTGTATTATTATCTGAAGAATTAAATAAATATTTGCCATAACTTGATGTCTGTGGATCAAATTGTGGCAAAACATTCTTAATCGCAAAAAGGCAATCAAAAAATCTTATGCACTTATTTCTTCTTAATACAATTTAATTGTTTTATAAAGTAGTATGTAATTTTATGTGGCATTTAGGAAATTATCCAGTTATTTAATGCTCTATGATTACCTATTTGAACATATTTCTTACGTCAAATTGTTTTATTAATAGCCAATAATGTCCCTGACAGCGGATGGCAATGATATTAATGGAAGACGGTACGTAGACCCCTACCCAAGCCAGCAGATGCAGGAGTCACCACGCAAGAAGAGATCTACCATTTACCCCCTCTTTGATAGAAGTTCCACACGTGATAGTATGGCACGAGTGCCTTACCAAGTGAAATTACCGGGTTATTCCCCCGAAAGATATACTTCTTACTTCACAAATGGCGTAAATGGTGATAAAGCCTTGTCTAGCCACAAATTACATCTCAATTCCTCGTAAATCACAGAAAATTTCAATTGTTACGAAAAAAATAACAGTTAAAAATTATTTTACCTATAAGGAGATTTATTTATTTATTAATGTTTACGTTTAATGTTTACGTTGGTTGTTATTTTTGTATTGTTATAATTGCACACCGTGTTTATGTTTTATTCAATAAATAGTTGAAATAATAATTTAAATATTCTTTATTTCAATTCCTTGAAATCATGTCTACTAGCAAAAAAAAAATGGATAGTAAAACATAATACAAAACTACAATGCACCATAAAAACATGTATGCAACACACGAACAAGAAATAATACACGCACAAAGGCGGACTAACGCAACAATATCTAGTAAAAAGACTAAAGTATAAGTTTATTGATCTTTATTTGTTAAAAAGCAATAAGTAATTATTATGGTTTAAATTGTTACTTATCTGAAATAAATATATTTCTTTTTTAAGATAGAATAATGATCTTGAAAGAGATTTCTGCTACCCATACCAAATAAGCATAAAATATTACAAACGTTATAATAAAACCACAGATTAGATATACTACTATAACTAGTTAGTACGTAAAATAAAACAAATCACTTATATTTATAACTTTACGTCATCATTATCTTTCTTGAGCAGTCGAGTAACAAGGTACAGAAGTATAAAAAACTACCAAATACAGATTTCGTTACAAATTCGTGGCAACACTCAACAACTTCGATTGACATGACAGTTGCTGCCAGCATTGACACTGACATTGACATGACAAATTGATTTTTGCTGAAAAGAAGTGAAAGGTATACTTTATTTACAATTTACATACAATTAAGTAATGAAAATAAAATGGTAAATAGAAATATTATTTCAATATTATTAATAATTTACCTGCCTTAAATACCGCATTACTACAAATAATCATCTCGAAGCCCAGTGCAAAACACCGCCGATTTTATGAGGAAAAAAAGTTGGAAAAACCCTTAGGATTGGTGTAAAATGGTGGAACCCGAGAAGCCGTTCGCGTGTTCGATGCCCGACTGTGGCATGACGTTCACCAATGAGGATCACTTGCATGTACACACGAAGAAACATGACATGGTGCTGCAGTTCGGGCTGGAGCAGAAGGCGGCTTTTGTTGGTAAGTTCTTGGGTTTAGTTTAGATATAGGGTTAGAGAAGGGCTCAGATAGTTAAGCGACAATGTGCCAGTGACAGCTCGCTCCCGACCAAGGTCGGGAGCGACTGTCGTTGGCTGTCGCCGACGATTGCATGCCTAGGGGCGCGCGGCAGAAATAACTGGACATGGGGCGGCAAAATATGATTAGCATACGGGCGCCAAATGTGAATCAGCCACTGAGTCTGAATAGGGGGGGTTAATGGGGAGGGGTTATGAAGCATAAGTAGGAAAAAAAAACTGTTTAAAACAGATAATTTTTTTTATAGTAAATGCGTAGGAAAGGACATGTGTGCCAACGGTCTTACAACCAAGGATGCTCAAGACGGTGCGAAGTGGAGAAGAAAAAGCTAAAAAACGGACCCCATGCTACAGCATTACAGCTGAGGATGCAACTGGGAATACGCAGAGTTGAGAGACTGAGAGAGACTCATTAAGTCTTTATCTCTTTCTGGGTATACATGATCACGTCTTCATCCCTGATGGGGCAGACAAAGCTTTTTGGGTCTTGTGAAACTAAACAGACAGAGTCCAGGAACACAAGACCCAAGGTCCACTTCTAGCGTGACAGTGGGTAATCATTTATTTATTTTATTTATTATAGACAAGCAGCTAAGAACTGATTTGTCTATTTCACACAGAGCTGAGAGTCCATAAAGTCTTTTCACAGTTCATATATTTACTAACGACACTTTATTTGTCCTTAACCACTTGTCGAGTCTATTTTTAAATCCATTTATGCTTACATAAATGGATTGACCACGCAGTGACCACTTCTTCTGGTAGTCTATTCCAATTATTGACCCCTTTTTTTTTCTTTATCCGTTTTTTTTCCCAAGGCTTCAGTTCACTTGGTGTGACTATGCCAGCCTCATGGGGAATTTCGAATTGACCACTCTGTTACTGAGAAAGTGAAAATGCGCAGCTTTGGTTTAAGCCGCTTTACGAGTTAACTGGTAGCAGTGGAGCTGACAGTCAGGATTTTAAATGTCTCAATTAAATCACCACGAAGGCATCTTTCCTCTAGGGTAGTGAGGCGCCGGGCTTCAATTCTGTCTTCATATGACTTGACGGAGACCTTGAGGTATTTAGGTAGTTCTTCTTTGAAGAAAAATTTAAATTGAAAATTAGGTTGTTGGAAAAAAGAATTAAAATAATGATAGGATACTTGACCTCCTAGCCATATCGTGTATAAGCAGGCCTGTGTCACTCCCCGTTTAGGCGGCGCAGGCGGCCCCTCCGAGTGGTAAATTCAGTTATACAAATCAGACACAAAATATTTTATTTTTATTAAAATGATTTGCTTCTTGTAGCAGACCAAACTCCAACGCCGACCCGTTTCATCCGTAACTGCGAGGAGGTGGGCTTGTTCCTGGATCTGCAGAATGACAACCCCTTCGAGGAAGGATTTAAAAGGGCCATGGAGACCGCCAAGTAAGCTACTCTTTTTTAATGTTAGGTAGGTTCTTTAGGTAAAACATACGTACATACAATGCCTTTATTCTGGGGCAGACAGAGTATTTTACCCGTGTGGTTCCGGGTTAGAATAGGACCTGAAACTCTTCCTGTGGATGTTGTAAGAGGCGACTAAAGGACTAAGCACAAACATCTCGTGCTACAATTACATTCCCAAGGAGGGTTAACGTCGGGCGGCGGCCGGTTGTAAAACTTTTCGCACAAATACATTCCCAAAGAGGGTTGACGTCAGGCAGGCGGCCGGTTGTAAAACTATAGTTATACACTTCGCAAGGTCTTTGGCATCCTTGGGTGACCATTGACATGCATATTATATTCAAATTCAATTCAAAATATCTTTATTATCATAGGTTATATCTATACTAATATTATAAAGCGGAAGATATAATAGTCACTTTGTTTTGTTTTGCACAAATGTTGACATCAAATCGTTACTTACAGCTAAGTTTACGCCGCTTCCTAGGTGCAAGTGCAGAAGAAGCGGCAACAAACTGCACTGCACGTTTTCTCCAAAGATGTCAACTAACAAACTTAAAACTTAAAATTAGTTAGGGGGCTGGCGTCCATAAATTACGTGAGGTGTTTTTTTTTAATTTTCTGTCCCTCCCCCCCTGGTGAGATGTCGTGAGATTTTATTCAACCCCCTCCCCCATCCCCCAATCTCACGTGAGATTTTTCAAAATGTGGGTTTCTTACGTAAACGCGTTGGATTGTTATTGTAAAAAGAAAAATAAAATTGCTTTTTGCCTTTTGCTTTTTGCCGTTCAATCCAATGTGATGTCTCATCAACTCTTCTTTCGTCGGAAATTTTTGCTTCGCTGTATTATATAATTTTATCACATCGTCCTGGGAGGACTTCTTCGTCTTATAGACGTATCTTTTGACGTATGCGTTATAAAAGTCTTGATAACTCATTTTAAAATAGTAAGAGCATGCACTGAGTCGAGTAAAACATTTAAAAGAATACAAAGCAGGTTAGAACTTGTCCGTGTGTCGCTGCCACTCAGCTCGTACGCTCTCGTTCATCGAGTCGCGCGTTCGGCTGACAGTGGCGCGAAAACAAAGGACGGGCTACACTGTACCTGTGACTGTACCGTAAATTCAGATTAAATCGAGCTATTTAGTATAAAACAAATATGGTGGTTTGACAGTCAGTAGATGTATAACATTGAAGTATGAATGAAATTATTTTCTTTCGAACGAATTAGTGAATGATCTTAATCGTATTACGATTACGCTTAAGATTTAATCATAAGCATGTACAATCTGGATTAAATGGACCGAAATAGTATAATTTTTTTTGTTTCAATCAGAAAAAACATTGCGTGATATTTGCCGAAACCCCCCCCCCCTCTCTCCAACGTAAGATTAGATGAGATTTGACTCGACCCCCTCCCCCCCTTAATCATCTCACGTAATTTATGGACGCCCCCTTATATGGATGGACTGAGATTACATTGTTTGTTATGTCATAATTAAATTGAATTATAAGAATTACGAAATTTAAAATAATGTTAATTTGTAAATTTAGTATGTACCGATGTACCTGAATTATGACATGTCTAAGTATACAAACCTTTAAGAGGGACCCGCGCCAAGCTCAAGCCAAACCTTTTTGTCTTTAAGATAGTCACCGGTCCTATAATAAGCCTTCTCACAAAGTACTTTTTTACATAAGCTTTGAATTTTCTGTCTGGCAATATATTTGGAGAAGAAAAAGCGTAAGCTAAGTATTTTGGGTCTTGCGGCTCTAAGCTGACAGAGCCCAGGGCGACAACACCAAAGGCTGCTTTTAGCGTGATGGTGGGCGTAAAGCCGAGAAGGTGGAAAAAAGAATCAAAATAGTAACAAATTCTAATTTTTTTTTTTAATTTTTGACATAATCCGTAATTCATATCTTGACTCATTCGTATTCCATACCGCCTTCAGATTATATCATCGTGAAAAATAATAAACAAAAGTTGTTCAGTTTCATGGGCTGAGGTACCATCTGAGAGGTTTTGCGTTATTTAATTAAAACGATGTACATCCAGTAATGTGAATATCACCTCATAGGGCCTCACACGCTTAACCTGCGAAAGTGCTATTAATGCGTTCTCCCTCGGTGGGAGTCCCACCTTGGCCGAGTGGCCAAGCTACTCAATTGTAACGTGTTCCCTGTCCAATGGATCAAATATGATACATGTATGGACATTAGTCAAACATGATTCATGATTGGACATGGATCATATTTGATCCATTGGACAGGGAGCTGATTCATGCACATACATGAATCATATTTGATCCTCAAACATGATTCATGATTGGACATGGATCATATTTGATCCATTGGACAAGGAGCTGATTCATGCACATACATGAATCATATTTGATCCATGGGACGGAAACAATAGTGTTTAATTTATGGTACCTCTATTTATGAACAGCGAACTTTAAATTAAACTTAATTTTTCAGACACGGTCTCCCACTGCCCTCCATGGAGCACCCGGCCAGCACAGACGATCTACACACGCCGCAGATGTTCCCGCTCATAGACCAGACAGACTCTGCTCTCTTCACCACCAATAACCAACGAAACATCACTATAAGCCGGTAAATAATAAAATATATTTCTACCATATGTTACGAAACTGGGTTTCGAGATCTTCAGTCTGCTTAGGGAACTACGGAACTCAAGATTGACACACAAATAAGTATACGAGTATACTCAAAAAGCTTACAATGCTCTGTAATTCAACGATGCGTTCAGAATTCTGTTGCGACAGTTACGGTTCTGTAGCGCCTCAGCTATGTTTTCTATTGCTGATACTAACGGGTTTGACGCGGTTAGGTTAGCAAGAAATCGGCAGCTCTGCTCCGCATACTCCGCACCAGTCGCAACAGTATTCTGAGTGCGATAGCTGATCGGTCGCTGTTAGTTGTACATTACATTACTTACATAGTTTGTAAGTGACCAATTCAAATCCAATTCAAAATATCTTTATTATCATAGGATATTTATAATATCTCTTAATAATAGTCACTTTGTTTGACCTGTTTACAAATTACAAAATATTTAGATTTGTCTCATTATTAACATAGAATAAGTACCATTGTTACTAACACCTGGGCCTATGTTGTCTTAAATAAATATTTAATTTAAATTAAATTAAAAGTGGTCTTCCGAACGACCGATGTTTAAGACACAAAATGCTCTGTCTGTCCCATTTGGGATAAAGACGTGAAAGTGTATATAGTGTTTTATATGTTTTACAGATCATCAAGCGACGAATCTGGTGCCGTAAAGGAATACGAAACAACCACAATATCCAAACTGACCAACGAGGTCACCACCATAAGTAGGCGAGTCGAAAAGCATGACATCGACAAACTGTCAGACGACACAGCCAAACATACAGACAGACAGAAAGACATCTCAGAAACCTCAGTCTCTTACACCAATAACGTCATAAAAATACGAAAAGACAATCTAGTCAACGTAGAATGTTCCAAAAATGGACAAAACAATCTTATATGTTATTCTGATTCAGTAATAAAAGATGTTAATATAGCGAAAGATGTATTAGAAGTAGATAAATTACAAGTGCCACCTATCATGAGTCAGAAATCCATAGATTTAGTTGTCGATAGTCTAACTTCAGAGATATGCAAACATCCAAACTTAGATGACTTAAAACAAGAAACTGAAATCAATAAAAACGACATAACTAGTGAAATGGATGGTGAATATACAGTGACTATTACGTTACCGGGCGGTAAGAAGATTAAAATGCAACCAGTAGATCCCGTAGATACACCAAAAACTGTTAACAATAATACTAAAGAGAAATTGAAGAATGCAATAAACAATAAAGTCTTTCAACCGATATCTATTGTACAAAATATACCAGTAGGGACTTTAATACCAGTAACTTTAATACCTCAGGTAGTAAATAAGATACCCATAGTTCCATTAGCCATGGATAAAGATAGGTTTATAAAAAAACCTATAAAGAGACGTAGAGTGAGTAAGAATGGTGTATCGGAGAAGAAAGATGACGACTGTATACTAATTGAACCTACTGAGAAGAAAAAGCTGTCGAGAGAAGATATGAATTCTAGAGTCGCAGCGTCTAGAAGATATCGGTGAGGGTTTTTTGACAAGCTTTTTGTGTAAGTTGCCAACACTGGTGTCAGATTTTCCAAGCTGCCTAAGGCATTTGATATAGCTTGACGATGGTCATCTAATGACGATAGCTGGAAAAATGATGGTCATGATGATAGATGGTAGCGGTTTCAAGTGCCAGAAATTATAAAAAACCGGCCAAGTGCGAGTCGGACTCGCGCACGAAGGGTTTCGTACCATACGTAATATACAACGAAATATTATGTGAGTATTTCAAGCGTCTACCTGTTGCCGTTATTAATATCGAGCGAAAAACGGCAATAAAAAAACCTCTTATTTACCTCATAAATATTTATATCATTCTAGTAGTTTTTAGTATTTGTTGTTATAGCGGCAACAGAAATACATTATCTGTGAAAATTTCAAGTGTCTAGCTATCACGTTTAACGAGATACAGCCTGGTGACAGAGACAGACAGACGGACGGATGGACATACAGTGGAGTATTAGTAATAGGGTTCCGTTTTAACCCTTTGGGTACGGTATCCTAAAAAAATTACCATCAACAGTCGTCAATTGTGTATCTTTTGCAGAGTCCGCCTAAGAGAGACGATGAACCACCAAGTTTCGGAGATCAGTCGCCTCGAAGAGAGCAACCAGAAACTGGCAGCCGAGCTGGCGGCCCTGAAGTCCATGGTCATAGAACATATAAGGAACTGCCCCAATGCTGCAGATCTCAGTAAGTTTTTACTTGACCCTCCGTGACCCTAGAATGTTCTGGATGGTAGGACGTCGTGACCCGAGATTCTTCTAGAACATTCTACATCCTTCTAGAATCAAAATCAAATATTTATTCAGTAATTAGGCCTTTGCAGGCACTTTTACACGTCAATAATTTTACAATTTCGACGACCTCCGTGGCGTAATGGTTAACACGCTAGTCCGCCAATCCGGAGGTTCTGGGTTCGATCCCCAGCCAGGGCAAGTTGGCAAATGGCCTTTTTCAAATTGTCCTGGGTCTTGGGTGTTTATCTATATATGTATTTATCATAAAATATAGTATCGTTGAGTTAGTATCCCATAACACAAGTTTAAAACTTACTTTGGGGCTAGCTAGCTTAATCAGTGTGATTTGTCCCTATATATTTATTTATTTAATAATTATAGTGTACATTAGGTGTAATGTTTATTTATATTTCATTTTTTTTTGTTTAAAAGCTTCCGATACTTCAAGATTATTTTAAATACTTCTAGAACATTTCACACACTTCCAAAACAATTTACATTGTTCTAGAACTTTTTACTGCTAGATTTTTCTGGAACATTCTTTTTTTAATTTTTTATTTATTTGGTTCGCTAACTGGCTGAATTAATAACTGGCTAATTCTTCTGGAATATGCTCCTTCTAGCAGCTCTGCGACAGTATTATACAGCGTCCCTTAATCATTGTCGAAGCGTTTAATGGTATACAGCATTTTTTATCGAAATTCAATCTTCATTTAATTCCCTTCCATAATAAAATGGCAGCCATTTTGTTTTTAGTGGTACCGAAGTTGAGCGTTCGTAAAAGCGTATTAAGTATGCGGTATAATCTTTTACTGTTGCCTTTTAGCTGTTATGTAGTCAGCTTTATTTATTAAGATGTTTTTTTTTACAGGAATGCCTCAACAGAAACCACACGTTCCTGATAATACTTGAATCTAGTGTAGTAATATGTGAGTGTAAATAATTAATTACTACATGCTCGGCATCGTCCGGTGTATAATAAGAACAGCGAACTTATAATACTAAAAGTAACTTCAAACCTTATCATCTCGCAAAACAGTTCCACGACATTTATATAAAGTTATTGCCGCATGATGCAGCGTCATGCAGCACCCGATGATTGGTCCAGCAATAGGGTATTTAAACTACTTTTGAAGTGTCTCAATTAGATTCCATGGTGCCAATAAACCAATTAAAAATAACATTAAATTTTTATGCAATCGTTAAGTTCCATAAAAATGCATTAAAATTTTACATTTTTAAATTTCGCGCGTGATTTGCCTAAAACGTGGACGCCATATTGGTCAGTGGTCATGACGTCGAATATGCATGTGAACAAATGCGCTGATGTATGTATTTTGACATTTGACACTTTTTAGTTTAAACGGGCTTATGACGTAATTGGTTGTTAATAGAATTATTAAATTTATTTTGTTATTGTATGAACTTATTCGTTATCAACTTACTTATCAACATTTTCCGACTAATTTAAGCCTCAATCTCAACAATATTTTTAATTTTTTTCTCACATACACTAAAATACCGTATTAGCGTGAAGTAACGCACATCATGGCATTGGTGGAAAAAGGGATGTAGTCTTTAAGTACTTTCTACCTGAATGTACTTTTGATGAGGTCCTTTTACTTATGCGCTTTGTTATGCTTCCATAGTATTATCGTTTGCTGATTATAAGGTGTAAAATATAGCAAAATAATTTGTAACATAGCGAAATGTGAAAAGATTTTTATGAAACATTTCCATTACTTTTGACAATACTATTAATATTTCGTTGTATAATTTCTAGGGGAAAGATTTTTAGTCTGAAATCGTGCTTAAATCCGTTTTATTTTAGTTACAACTTCTATAATGACGACCTCCGTGGCGTAATGGTTAACACGCTAGACCGCTAATCCGGAGGATCTGGGTTCGATCCCCAGCCAGGTAAAGTTGGAAAATGGCCTTTTTCAAATTGTCCTGAGTCTTAGGTGTTTGTCTATATATGTATTTATCCCATAACACAAGTTTAGAACTTACTTTGGGGCTAGCTTAATCAGTGTGATTTGTCCCTATATATTTATATTTATTTATAATTTTTTGGAAGATATGATTTTGTGATGACACAATTCGCATCGTAATCAATGGATTTTTAAAATTTATGAATTTATAAGAATATATTAATAAAATAAATGGGATTGTGTAGAGCACGTTTTTTCTGATATTGTGATCACATTTTAAGTGTTATTTTTAATATTATGACAATTTTAATTTATAAATTAATGTATGAATTAGATATTTTAAATGCAAATGCAATATTATATTTTATAAGAAGTAAATATAAATAAAAATTAAAATCAGAAATTGTGTTTTATTAATTTTCTGTAAAAAAATTAAAGGCCTTTTAAGCTATATATTTTTTTGGCAAAGATAAATAATATGAAAATAAAACACATTTTTTTATAACAATATCTCTATAATTATGGCACTTCAATATTTGACAAAAACACTTGCTTTATGTACCTTATTTTGAAGCTATGGAAATGTGAAAATGACAAAACAATTGAGGAGTTACAAAATTTTTGAGAAGTGGACATCTTTTTGGTAGACAATTTACAATTTAACAAATATACAAAATTATTGTTATAATTTATACAATACAATTCTACAACAGTTTAAACCGGCATAAAATATTATTGCTAAATAAGTATATTGACAATAAAACATTGAAAACACAAAAAAAAATACTGATTATACATATTTTAATATTGCAAAAATCAAACTATTAAAACATATTTTCACAGATGTCGGGAATATGTACGTGATATTTCCAAAAATTGAGACAAAAAAAATTTTAATACTTAATTTTGTTTTGAAAATTTATTAAAATATACAATCAGTATTTAATATCGTACAACATCTTAATTATAAAAAAAAACCTCATACTTTAAAAAGTTTTTGTAAAACTTACTATTCATTTTCTTGCGAAAGCTTTACAAAGCCATGATTTAACCTAAAAATATTTTTGTGGTCGCCTGTAGATAACACTTAATTAATTTCTTACTTAAGCGATACCTTATTTATATGTTTTGATGTATTTTATTAGTCATATTCATAAAAAAACTGCAATCATATTACAGTGTTTAAATAGTATGCTGCCAATTTAAATAGCGCAGTCTTTTTGCGACAGAAAATATCAGCACTTCAATAATTGTAGCATTGTGTTCATCATCATCCGAGCGTATTCCCGGTTGCATCGTCAGCGGTAACGCTTCAGAGCCCGGGGTCCGCTACCTACCTAGGTGATTCGACGAGGTTACTGGTTTTACACAAACCGACTGTCGTCTGACCTCCGCAACCCACGATCAGAACTAATCCTAGGTTGTAATCGGAAGCATTGTATTATTTAACTGAATTAAGAAGTACATTTTTTTTATGAATACGACGTATGACTTTATAAAGTAAGAGGTTTTTAAACAGTCATGGGACCAACGAATAACATGAGAAAAATAACAAGCGGGCCACGATGTCTTCCATCGAAAAGAGCTTTAATAATAGCATTTTAAATTAACAGTTTTTGTAAATAAATATGTTTATCTATTTCCCACTGCTGGGGCAAATAAATATGAGAAGTATTCAAAAGAATCTTAATACTGTATAATAAAATGTATTATTAAGAAAATAAGTAACATTTAAACGTTACCTATTAAAATATTTTCCTCAAATTTATGGAGATTTTTTTTGCAAGTTTCATTTAGAAGCATGTAAAATCAACACACACCTTTTTTTCTTTTTTACAAAGTAATATTTTTTTTTCATATTTTATAACTTAGGTTTTACAACAGATATTTTTTCTGTTATTATCACTGCCCTTTTCGAGATTTCATGACAAAACAAGGGCAGTTTCGACAGATTGTCAGTAGGTTCGCCAAGCGAGCTGATTAGTGTGGAAATCAAATGTGCAAGTACGTTTTTGGTCAAACTTGGGTAAAACGTAGTCTCAATTCAAAATAATAAGCTAAAAATATTCTAGTCTAGCATTTTTTATTTATAAATCAAAATATTAACATGACTAGTTTTACCCAACATAAGTTAATAATTAAAAATACATGCTCATGACACGTGGGGCGCAAAGGACCCGTGTTAGCTGCTTTTTTTTTAAACAAAACTGTCCTAATTAAATTTGAGACAAGAAAATCCTCAACACTATTCTCACTATAATTGGAGCCTTAATGCTGTAAATCATAAGATTCATATTTTAATTTTTATGGAGAATGGTGTAAAATGTTCGACTCGCTTCAAATTTGACTCGACAGTCTCGCTGAAAATTCAGCCAAAAAGCCCGTATTTTCCCGGATATGTCAAAATATATCTAAATGACTAAATAACCGTATGGAAAACTATGTCATCTAAGTTTAACGCGTGATATGCAGTAATAAGATAGGTGAAGAAAGATTTATTATTATCTTGAAAGTACCGTGTCAGAATATTTTTTTTTATTCAAAAAGTACTTTTTGAATAAAGAAAATATTCCAACACTACATTGCATTCTTATTATTAATTCTAAATTAAAGCGAAGGTAAAACTTTATTTTTATCTTAACAACAGCGTTTATAGTAAAATGTCTAGATACAATTTTCGAGTTAGCTGTGACGATGGTTTTTTTTTATAAAAAAAAAGTTTTTTCGTTTTTTCTTCATTTTTTCTAGCAAATCGGTCCACTAGCGTATAATAGAATAATTCTATTTTTCAACAAGTCCCATACGAATGAATTAGTCGTTCATACAATAACCTAGTTCACATGTACATTTAAATTGTTTAGTAAACATCTTTTACGAGGTTTCTACATTTGTAATAGATGCCTACTAAGTTAGTATAGAACACGGGAAACAGGGTTCAGGGCGAACGGTAATAAAAAATTGTATCGCCATCTCTGTTATATTTGTAACCCTACTCATAAACTGACGCACGTCAAAAGGCCACTATTGCCATCCTTATCTTACTCATAGAGCAATAACAATGATGGCAATAGAACATGGCCGTTTATTTATATGTTAAAACTATTTTTTCACAATTAAGAATTTCATTCCTTTCACTCGACACCACCAAAACGACACCATCGGTGGTGTCGTATGGAATCTCTAGTCCATACGACACCACCGACTATTAGTGAGGTTACCTACATACAAAGTTGTTGATATGAAAACTCCAATTAAGTTCAAGCAGTTTCAATGAGGTATGTCATTTGATAAAGTTTATATTTATCTGTCACTTCAATGGTCATCTTGACATTGTTCATTGCAATTTGCATATTATTGTCTGTCCGTCCGAATATTTTAATTTTTCACAATGGACATGGATACTAATTTTCATAAACTCTGTTTTATTAATTATCGTTTAACTATAGATAACTTGAAATAATAACTTTGGGGCCGGATCAATGTATGTGATGTTGTCTGATATTTATTTATTTATTTTAATGAACTGGGAGCTGTTTGTCAAAAACACGCGTTTCTGGACATCACTAGGGTGGTGTCGTATGGACTAGAGATTCCAAACGACACCACCGATGGTGTCGTTTTGGTGGTGTCGAGTGGAAGGAAGGAAGAATTTGATATACTTACAGGTTTTTTCTTTTTCCGTTTTTTTTCAGGATTTCTTTGTCCCAAAAAAAAATAATTATTATTATTAACTATTTTAAGGGTAAATTCATGATACTGAACAACTTTCCCCAAAGAACAGATATCAAAATATGAAAAAGATTTTTATGCTTTCCACACAAACACGGATCAGCTGATTGTTCAACTTGTATGGGAGGCCAAAAATATTTTTTATATTTTGATATATATTCCTTGGGAACGTTTTTCATTATCATGGACTAGATTCACTTTTAAAATAGTTTCAGTATATTTTGTTAGAACCTGAATATTATTCATTTATTATGCTAATGTCTTTTCCACTGTATATATTAATATCTGTATGGTCCTTTTGCGATCATTATTATAATCCCAGCTTTTCTCCCGCCCACTGCTGAGCATAGACTTCTTATTATTATTATAGTTAAGTTTTTTATGTTAAAAATAACAAAGATGGCCGTACATTGACAGTTCTCCATGTGCCGTGTTATCGTGGCTGAGTTAAGTCCATGTGACCGTAACAGCTAGCTCTTTACCAAGGTGTTCTGGCAAGGTGGGAAGCCCACTACAGTGCGGTGACATGCCATACCTTCCGAGTTTACAAGACACTCATATTGATACACAAATACGAAAATGGGGACGCATAAATGATCTATTTTGACTGGGTATTGATGACGAAGCAAGGAGTTCGATCCTCACCTTGTACCTCTTATTTCGTACTCATGTACGGTTATTTCCAACTACCACCACTTGCTTCTGGCTGAGGAGACACCGTGAGGAAACCTGCACACTAGTGACTATTAATTTTACTAGTGTATGAAATGGAGAAAGCTATGACAAACCACTCCATTTGTCTCTGCCAAAAATAGTCATTGTGTATCTTTTTCCATATAATGACACCGACAAGAGCCTGGCTGTTAAGTGTAGAAATAGGGATTTTTATTTGAAATTGCCGGATTTAATGTCATTTGTTAATTGGCTATTGTAATATAAGCAGATTTTGTGTATCTTTACGAATGTCTGTAATGACGAACGATTCCCGTACCATATAATATTGCTTATTTCAATTATTTAATTAAATGCATGCAATGACTGACATTTCAATGAAGTTGAGCCAGAAATCACAATTTTCTGTACAAAATTCTATTCCATTTTTATTGCCTATAGTATTTGCCAATTAACACGGAAATAACGGTCATTAACCTATAGTATATATAAGTGTTTCGTTCGCTTTCTTTTTATTGTTTTCTCTGTCAGTTCTAGACAACAGTAAAAATGTTTGCGAATGACAGATGTCTTAATATTATCTGTGCTCGTTTTTGACGCATTAAATGGCAACCGACATAGCCTTACGTCATTAGCTACATTTATAATCCATTGCGCGCAAAAAAACGTGTGCATGATGGTTTTACAGAACACCAACGTGTTATGGATGAGCTAATAACGTAAGTATTAATATTATTTATTAATTTAAATAATTCAAGTGATTTCTGGCGAATTTTATGCCAAGAATACGTGTTCGTAAGTACTAAATAATTAATAACAATATAGGAAGATTATAATCTAATATGATATTATATATTATTTTTATTTATTTTACAAATAACCTACTTTATATGCTTTGCACTTCGTATCGATAATATAATATATATATTATTTACTTAAGGTTTTAAACGCCTGGCTCGGTTTCAGTGCTACGCGTAAGCACTGTTTTAAACGACACCGTTTGAGAATATCCATATAATAAATACAATATAGACGCTCCAAGAATTTTCAGTGATTGTTAACGAATATAAAATATATTTAAGTTATTTGAATAAAATAATTATGCAATATTTCGATATAAATTCATATAGTAAATTTTATATCGATGTGTTACAAAATGATGTGTAAACGGTGCGATTAATAATCAAATAATACAAAAAAATCTAAAGCATTTTTAGTAAAATTTTGCGTTAAAAAATTGATTTAGTTGACAAACGTCAAAAATAAATGGTTAAGTTTTCATATTGTATTGAATCAATATGGATTCCTCATAATAGACCAGATTTGACAATTTTCATTAATTAAAAATACAAAATTCAAAAAAAATTTATATCACATAATTCTTCTTCAATTTTATTTGTAATAGTAATGAATTCCAAGTGCGAAATCCGGCCCATACGGTATCTATAATAGAGAATATATTTTTTTATCACTAGTATTGCCCGCGCCTAAATAGCTTATTCCCTATTCTCTTAACTCAACACATAAAATAAACGTAATTTTTTAATATACCGTCACTGCAAATATATTTTTTTTGTATCAAAGTAAGAATATGTCAAAATGGGATCATTTTTTGGTTTAGAAATAAATAAAGAAAATAAAAAAGAAAGTACTTAAATAAATTGGAAAGTAGCGTAACAATTAGCCGTCATATTTTTTTTGGGTTTTTATTTATAATTATTTTGCATGTTATGTTGAGAACTGCAATAGGGAACTTGCCGCCTAAATTATTGAGGAACTACGCAGTTAACTCCTAGTAGGAAAACGGTAATGGACAACAAAGACTGTAAGGGGTAAACGTGAAAAAATATTAATTCTAATTAAGAAAGAAGAAAATAAAATTAGATCTTTTTGGATAGGTACAAGTATATTTTGTTATTAAGAGTTTTTTTTGAAGAGAGAATTTTGAAATAAAATCTTTGAGATAAATTATTAATTGTAGTTATATTATTGAATTACAAAGAGCTTTAATAATATTTAATGCAAACAATTTTAAGTATTTGAAATTATTTGTCCTAGCTAAAGTGGAATTCTATTTAATAATCAACACTCATTGTTCATTTGTATATGTTGTATGGTCGTTTGCTTTATAATCTACTATGTTAACTATTTTGCTAATATGCTAAGCATTGAAAGGCAAATCTTGTATCATTGACTATATAGAGCTTCCCAACCTTTTTTCTTGGAGCCTCCCTGGATTAATAATATTTTAATGCCCCCAATATTTTTTAAGTACCTACAATACTCGTAAAACAAGCAATATATTGACAACATCTATTTTTATTCTAATTCGTACAAATTGTACTTTGACCAAATTACAACGTTTTTATCAACATTATAAGAGTACTATGATAGTAAAAGAGAAGTATTAATGATATTCTCTGTTTTAGTTGGTCGATCCTAGGTTCAGTTTTTGCAAGAGCTATATAATCATCAAGTCGTTATCGACGGCAAGACGATTTCGCTGCTTAGTTTTTATTCAACGACGCAGTGTTAAAGCGGTGCGGTGACCGACTGAATCAATTAATGTGATATTTTATAGTGATAACGCATTGAAATAATTTTTCTTTCGAAAACACAAACGTCTCGCGCCCCCGCACCCCACTATGCCCCACTAGGGTAATGGGCGCGCCCGGTTAGGAACTCCTGTACTAGAAGAAGTATTATTAATTTATTACGAAAAAGTATTTAAAATGTTTGTACATTATAATTTGCGAAAAACACTTAAATTATACTTCAAAATTAATTATACCAGTGATAAAAGGTGACAATATTTACTTATATTGTTTATTTTTTAATATTACGAGCTGATTCAAAGAAATAAAAATATTAAATACTGCTTACTGCCTATAATTGGTTTATCATTCCTACTATCACTGGTTTTTAAGTAAATGTGATCTAATTGTAGCTACTAATTTTTATATCGTTTATGGTGCATACAAAGTGTTTGTCCACAATCCTGATTACTTTTCAAAATTAAAATTCAGAATTGAAAAAGGTTTAAATCAAATTATTTTACATTTATTCTGTAATTAAAGAGGAACTTCGTTTTAAACTACTTACTGAAATCTAAACAACGTTCTGCTTTGGTGGTCTGCAGTTCTAAGTCAGGGTATTATAGGAGAAGTATACCTAAGACAAGTTTTTAAGCTTACCTCCAATACCTACCGTAAATTGTCTCCCAGTTCTCGGACCAGTTGTCTCAAATTTCGGTAATTTAATTTGCAGAATCATTTATTAATTGCAATGAAACAATTAATTTCTTTATTTAAACAGGTTAAAAAGCGATAAGTTGAATTCAAATTATTAATGTAATTTTGTTATTTTCATTTGCATTTTGCTTATTTAGGATTGTCACCGGACACTATATAAAATTTTTCATTCCACCTTAATATCAATATTCTTAAGCTATATTTGATTTAACAGTCTTTGTTGTGACCGCTCTCCTAACTAATTCAAACATATTGCACCTACTGATACTATGTTTTACTACAGAATGTCATATACAGGATATTTTTCTAGTACGCAATTATTGCATAAAAGTCAGTCCTTAAGACTGATTATATTCTCCAAAAAAGTTATGGCGAAATACGAAAAAAATTCGAAACTTCCACTGTAAATTTGATCAGCTGCAGCAAATTGTATGGAACGTTATGTTACTCGTCTGTGGGGTACAGGGGCGCGGGAATATGGCGACTTAGGGGCTGAGGCAAATGCGGGCGGCGGGCGTGATACACGCGAGGACTCAAAGCGGTCGGTCGGTCTTTAACAATTTATTTTTATTTTGCCATTTCTAAGGGAATATAATCAAATCATGGATTGAACTAGCTGTCGAGATTTGCGCACCGCAAAACATTTTTCTGTATCACTTTTTCTTTGGTAGATATAAAAAAGAAACTGGCCAAGTGCGAGTTGGACTCGCGCACCGAGGGTTCCGTACAAACTTGTAGGTAGGTATATAAGTTTAAAATTATAAATATATTAAAAATATTTTTATTATATGATGTAACTAAAAATTTATGCTTTTCGCAATTTTTCCTTTATCTGTGCTATAAGACTTTGCTTCGTACCAAATTTCAAGATTTTGAGTTCACGGGAAGCAGGGGGGGGGGAGCATGGCCCCGGGCGGCGGCAAGGTCACAAAGGGGCAGCCCCCCCCTCGCCAGAAATTTGTGGTCTCCTCCCCTCCTCCCGTCACCAGCAGAAATACTGGGCGCCAAATGAGTGCAGTAACAGTGTGAGGGCAGCAAATTTACGGGAAGGACCCTGTAGGTTTTGATTCCTTGTTGTCTTGACAGAGAGACCGACAACAAAGTGATCCTATAACGGTTCCGTTTTTTCCCTTTGAGGTACGAAACCCTAAAAATTGAAAATAGTGTTTTTTTATTAACTATAACGAACAAAAAATCATATTGATTTTTACATCTAAATTATAGTATACAGTAGTGTCGAATTGTAAATTATTAATTGCATTATTGTGTTATCCTTGCATCTTGCAACTTTTACGTATCCGTATTGGATAAAGACTCGATTAGTATCTGTAGGGTTACTCCAAACGTGGCACGCAAGGCGTACGTAACTGCGTATTCGCGTTTCACTATCAAGCAACATTGAGCATTACATAATGTTAAAGTCTAATTTGGTTTGACATAGAAATAGGACGTCATTATCGGACGACTATCTTATTATTTTATAGAGTAACCAGTCCAAATGTTAAATATCAATGTAGACTATCCGCTACTGCAGTTAAAATTATATGTTTATTAGTTCATACTGGTATTTCGTATAATCTCATTGCCTTTAGCTTTTTCGACAGTCTGTATTGCACATTTATATATATATATATATATAAACAAGTTACAAAACATATGCATTACAAAAATAAAAATGTACAATGGAGATTTGATTGGTTTTGTGATTGTTCGTTTGAAATATATGACACCCATAGTATAACATAGTCTTCTAGCTAACTGTATATCAAACTCTAAGCTGAAAACTTAACAATTAAAATATTATATATACATTAACGATTAAAAATTTGGTGTTTATTTTCATTAAATTATTTACGCTATCTTACTTTAAGAGGTCTCTTTATTACGCTAAATCTAGCTCTTAGTTTTTCTATTCTTATCCTATTCACCCGTAAGCCAAACCATACACTTTGTTATTTAAAAAACCATGCCAAAAAATCAAAACAAATAAAAATTAACCATATATATTTTGTCTTTAAATAAAATGGGGACTTACACACACCACACACGCCTAGCTTATCCGCTATTTTAATAACAAATAAATTGAAAATTGCACAAATATTGACCTAATATTAACTTTTATTATTTACTCCGTACGTTTTCTTGGAATTCAAATATACTTTGTAATTTTGGATCTTAAAACAAAAATAAATTAAAAAGATTGTAAATCTTTTTTACTAACCGAGTAGGTAAGTGTATTTAAATTTTAAAAATAATATAAAGTAATTACTTAATTAATTTATGGCTGACTTTTGTTGATTTTGTTTAAGTTATTATATTTGAGCCTGAACAAAATTTTATTTCTGTGTGAATAAAATTATATTCATTTCTACAATTTAAACTATATTTAAAATTAAATTTAATTGTCAACTTTAAGTATTTTTTCGAGTATTATTTTTAAGGCATCTATCAAAAAATGGAATGGCAGAAAGAATAATAAATATTAAAAATGGAAGTTTACCTGCTGATTATAAATAATGATTCATTGTAATAATTAAATAGGTAATCCTATAATTTCCCGACTTGAGTCCCAATGTACTAAACGAATTTAAAACACAACCGTACGTTAAATCCTCTGTAGGCACCTATCCTCTAACCTTACGACTATTTTCCCTTCTTATATATCGGCAGTTCACGCTAGTTCAAACTTTTTTTACTCTATCTAAAAAGTGCCACACGCTATTTCAAAAGTGCACCTATGAGCATATGGTCAAAATTGGACCAAGCGGAAAAATCGCCAACCTTTCGCAGTGACTGAGCAATGTACATGCTATTTGGAAAACCTTTGCACTATAACCGTTGAAAGTATTTTAGAGCAAAAATGCTGAACATGACAAAATTTCGCCTTAGATGAAAAAATATGTCCAGTTTTCACAACACAAGTCGGCCATTTTGGATAATGACTTAATATTAATACGTGAAAATCTTTGTAACCGTTACATCTTTCATATTTAAAAATGTCGAATATAGTTCTTAATAATTCGGATTGTATTCCTTTATTATTATTTTAGGTAATAATAGTGTTAATGTTGTGAAAACTAGGCATTTGAGAACTAATCTACGTAGCTACGTTGGACGAAGAATGTAATTAAAGTTCAATCCACTAGGGTTGTAGCCTAGGTGGGTCAGTCGATCAATCGAGATTTTCACATCACTATTATTGCTATCGTAATTTCTTTTAAATATTTGTGTGCGTTGATTCTATATTTCTACATTGCCGATTGCTTTAAAATTAAAAGCATATTGTTTAAATTTTTACTGCCATTATATGGTTGTCAATATTGATACATCATTTGTAAACATTATTGTATTTTTATTGAGACTTAACAGTTGATGGAGTTAATTATCTCTTTTTGATGAAAATAAAAATATTCTGTTTCATATAAATCCATCCAAATACCGTATAATGCTTTGACGGATTATTTTTGCATGTTAATTCCAATATTTACCCCAAAAACTTGATGATATGACCAATTGATATTGACGCTTCATTCTGGCAGTGATTCTAAAAAATTAACCATGCTCGCAAGCTAGTGATGTCCTCACTATCGATAAGCGAGTTACGTTAAATTGATCGACTGATCCACCAGGCCGACTAGGATCCTACTTCATCTCCATGCAGTAGCGCATGCTAGGACCAGTAATGCTATAGCCGGCGTGACTGCCTTCGCAGTGTTACACATATCTTCTTCACAGAAACACATGTGGCCAGTGCCTGTACTTTCCATCATGCAAACGTGGTCAACCATGAATAGGTTGATTTGCAGCTGCGATGTGCACGTTCGGCGGACTACCTCGTACGCTGGAATGAAAACAAGTTTTTTTTATAACATTTTTGGCATGCGAAATGCATTCTCAAGGTGGATTGACGTCAATGTTTCCACGTGAAGACAAAAGTATCTGACTTGACTTGTTGGAAACTAGCGGATTGTTAAAGGCCTATGTCTAATCTTGTTTCACTGCCTAATTCATTCACTGTTGTACTCACAGACCATGGATCAAGATAGACACAGCCTCTGTATGAATTTGCGTGTCGATCTGACGTCAAATTGACTTTATTTAGGATCGTCAGTTTTAGTCCGTGTATGTCAATTCATTAGATCGGACATTAAGCACTCTGCTGTAAAATACCTAAATCCGCCGTTTTTAACCCGTAGAAACTCGTCGAAAAACGTTAGAGGAAGTAATAAAAAAGATTCCTTCCGTTATTCAATATTGTATTTAAAATTGGCACGCTAGGCTTTCATACAAATTGAAGGACTTTCTTTATCTAGTAGTATACAGGGTTTAACAGAATATACTGAAACTATTTTAAGGGTGGATTCAGTCCATGATACTGAACAACTTTCCCGTAGGAACATATATCGAATTATGAAAAATATTTTTTGGCTTCCCATATAAGTTGACCGATCAGCTGATCCGAGTTTGTATAGAAAGCCGAAAAATATTTTTCATATTTCGATATATGTTCCTTGGGGAAAGTTGTTCAGGTTCATGGACTGAATTCACCCTTAAAATAGTTTCAGTATATTTTGTTAGACGTTGTATACAGATATGTGGTAGTACTCGTATATCGGCGTCCTCTATTACACACCATTCGTCCTTGTCCATGATGGACTGGCTGTTTCAACGATGTCGTCTCTCCATCCACTGTCTTCTACGGCTAGCCATGTTTTTCGGCTCTTTCCTTAGCTTGTAGACTTAAGGTGAAATAGTAGCATAAGTGGCGATAAATAGGTATCCACCTTACGAGTCAAATATCCCTCCTGCTGAAAAACTCCCACCGGGTAGAGACCTCCCCTGCTCAGTCTGGAAGTCTCTCAATAGACTCCGGGCTGGTGTTGGGAGGTGTCGGGAAAACCGAGTTAGGTGGCGTAACGCTGATAAAAACCTTTGCGACTGCGGTGCCATTCAGTCGATGGACCACCTTTTGTCATGTCCGAGCTGCCCTACGTCATGTACCATAGAGGACCTTAATAAAGCTAACGACAGAGGGATCGCCGTGGCCACATACTGGTCACAGGTGATTTGAAATTGAAGCTACAGTGTAACCATTTCGACTCGATAAGATGTGGCGCCCTCAGTTGAAATACATTGTTTAAAACTAAATATGGTGATATTTAAAAAAAAGATTTGTATCAATGTCTAACACCTTCAAACTATTTTATGAATAACCTTTGAAAGTAATATTGGTAGTCCGTCTAGTTTTAAAAAGTGGACCCTTTCTAAGACAAGGTCTTTTTAAAACGTGAAAACGTTAAGCTTTAGTTTGCATTTTTGCCAAAAGTGGCCGTTTTTCGCAAAAAGCAAACTAAAGCTTATTGAAGGGTTATCTAGGTTTTACTAGCTCAACATTTTAAAAGATATCTCCGTTTCCTTACAAATAGTTTATTTCAAATGGGGGCAGCACTGGACACCGTGTATCGTCTTAAGAGTCCCCTTACCCTAGACTTTTCCATACATATGTAGTCTAACTTTTATTTTGAAATGACATGTCAGATTTTAACAGTAAGTATTTTGTAATTTTAAAGAAATTGCATATGCATATACCTAACTAGATTTCTACAGTCAAAATATAAACTTGAAACAAAATACAAGGGTTTGAAGTTTCCCCATACTGATGGATATGATACACTACTCGTATATTCTCTTTCGAGTTCATATTTCGACTATGAAAACTTTATATTCAATATCTTTGAAACAAACGCCCGCGCTGTCCGGGCGACGCTTCGCTAAGATCAGTGTGCCTCGGAACGTCTTCGTAGCACGATCCTCTCTGTACTACCATTGTTATATTTAGCCAGAGCAGTCATAAGATTTGGCTTACACTCCACGCTGGCCTGGAGTGTTGGCGAGGTCTCATTAATGTTTATAAGCTTTGTTTAGCTTGCGTTTCCTAAATCGCCTTCTACGACAACCACGGGAAGACTTGGAGTGGTCCTATTCTATTCTGATGGGAACCACACGGCACCATAGTTCGTATAGGCGTCGCCAATCACTTTCGCCCTGAAGAGGGCCTTTTACGCGAGTTACCCGTTTATCGTATATTAGTAATTTTTGTTGAAATTACAAAATTTTGCCGGAATCTAACATGTCGTTTCAAAATAAAAGCTGGACTACTTTGAATAACAAAGTCTGATTCCATCTAAACTAAGGGCTAAGGGCACTCTAAATGAAATTCATTTATTAAACCTTCATTGTTCCACAATAAAAAAATATTAACAATGGCGGACTTAACGCTAAAAGCGTTCTCTCCCAGCCAGCCATAGGGATTAAAAGATAGTCAGTTGCAAAAGTTGCAAAGTTGAAATGACGAATACTCACGGCTTTTTGAGTAGCGCACCATCTTGACGCAGCAGCCGTGGCAGGTCTGCAGCGGGGGCTGGTCCCTGGGCAACGCCGTGTAGTTGAAGGGGTCCTTACATCTGTAGTCCGTCCAACTGTCGCACTCATAGCAGTAGATCGTGCGAGCTGGAGAGAGAATTACACAAATTATGTATTGGTTTTTGAGTATCAGAAGTAAGTTGTAAAGCGATGTGGTTCAGTGAGCGAAGATATCTAGTTACCAAGAGCGTCGCCAGTCGAAGGCCCAGGGGGTTACTCTATAAAATGATACGATAGTTGTCCAATAGTGACGTCATATTTCTATGTCAAACCAAATTAAGGTGATTACCAAGCAGAAGTGGCGCCCTCATTTGAAATAAATTGTTAACTCGTAAATATGGTAAAAAATTCCATATTTCTCAATGTTATGCACAAGATAGACGGACTAATGTAAATTTTTTCGACGGCTGTTCATAAAATAATTTAAAGGGCTAGTGCCTGACATTAAGAAAAATGGAAATTATCACTATATTTACGAGTTAACAATTTATTTTAAATTAGGGGGCCACTTCAAGGTCATTTGCTTCTAACTTCACCTTAAGACTATACACGGTCAAACTATTTTATGAACCATTGTTTACAGTTTAAAGTGGGAACGTTAAGCTTTAGTTTGCATTTTTGCGAAAAACGGCCACTTTTGGCAAAAATGCAAACTAAAACTTAACGTTCCCACTTTAAACTGTAAACAATGGTTCATAAAATAGTTTGAAGGGTTGTCTAGGTTTTACTAGCTTAAAATTTTAAATGATATCTCCGTTTCCTTACAAATAATTTATTTTAAATGGGGGCAGCACCGTGTATCGTCTTAAGACTTTTTATCATCATGTTAACGCTCAATGCCGCTTGACAGTGAAACGTAGTTACGTACGTCTTGCGTACCACTTTTGGAGTAACCCTACACAGGACCATTACTCCAAAGGTACGATGGAGGTACGTACGCGTCGGTATCAGTGTCAAGCAACAATGAGGGTTACGAAATGATAGTCTAATTTGGTTTGACACAGAAATGGGACGACACTATCGGACGAATATCGAATTTTTTTATGGAGTAACGATCCAGGAGACTATGTTAATATAAATAGAGGGTGAAGAACGTATGAAATGTGGGTACAGTCAAGAGCACATGAAGTTTCACAGGTGTAGTGCTCTTACGTCCATGGCAATACGGATGTGGATAAACATGTTTTTTTGGCTAATTAGGTAAATTATTAAAAAATATAATATAGTTACGTATTTTTTTAGGGATCCGTACCCAAAGGGTGCAAACGGGACCCTATTACTGAGACTCCGTTGTCTGTCCGTCTGTCACAGGGCTCTATCTCTTGAACCGTAATAGCTAGACACTTGAAATTTTCACCGATTATTTATTACTGTAGCCGCTATAACAACAAATACCAATAATAAAAAAAGTTAAAAATTAAAGGGGGTCATACGAGAAACGTGTTTTTTTCAGCGTTTTGAACTCGATCTTTATAATGGCATTAACTAGATACTTGAAATATGCACCGATTATGTATTACTATGACCACTATAACAACAAATACTAAAAATAAGATAAAGTTAAAAATTAAAGGGGGTCATCATACAAGAAACGTGTTTCTTCAGCGTTTTAAAACCATTGTACGGTGGTACGAAACCCTTCATTTACGAGTCCGACTCGCACTTGCCCGTTTATTCTTTTCTCTTATTAGCAAATAATAACGAATGTACAGCGCATTTAAATTTCGCATGACGTCATGATCAAGGAATCTTACTTGATACCGTACCGTGATTACCGTATAGTGAAAATCTTTTCACTATACGGTGACGTAAATCACCCCTCCCCAAATTTCGATGCGCTATCTAAGATACAGCATCTTTGTGAATTTTTACTATAGTATTTTTTGGATCCATCAGTCCACATCGTCCAGTTGTAATAAGAAGGTACAGAATCCAACGTCTGGCGAAGATATAGGCAAATGGCCTTGAAGTGTGAAATAAATTGTTAACTCGTAAATATGGTGATAATTTCCATATTTCTCTACGTCATGCACTAGATAGCCCTTTAAATTATTTTATAAACTGCCGTTAAAACTATTATTGGTGATCCATCTAGCTTTAAAACTTGCCGTGGCCACTTTTGGCGGAGGCAAGTTTTAAAGCTAGACGGACTAATGTAAATACTTTCAACGGTGGTTTATAAAATAATTTAAAGGTCTATCTAGTGCATGACGAAGAGTAATATGGAAATTATCTCCATATTTACGAGTTAACAATTTATTTCAAATGAGGGCGCCACTTCAAGGTCATTTGCCTATATCTTCACCTTAACTGCACGCGCCCTTAAATGTACAGTACATAAATAAAACTGGCATTTACAATTTTAAGTATTTCTTTAAACTTTAGGGGAGGACTGCCCATCCTTCTGCCCCGTCGTGGCGACGCCCTTGATGGTCATTTAGCGATGATAGTTCGGTTCTGCGTGTGAAGACCCTAAATACATTCAGGACCCTTCAGGGGCTTTACTCCAAAGCTCTAAATCAACACGTAGCTACGTGTTCGCGTTGCAGTGTCAAGCAACATTCAGCGCTATGTAATGGTGATAAAGTCTAATTTGGTTTCGCGTGGGACTATCAGAGGACGATACTATCGGAATATTGTGGTGTTTATTTTTAGTTTGCTGACTGTTTTAATAAATCACTGGATTAACTTGTGTATGACGGGGCTAAAATATTAATATTATAAAAAATCTACAATCGCAAAAGGACCATACAGACATGAATACACAGTGGAAAAGACATTAGCATAATAAATGAAAAATATACAGGGTCTATCTAAATATACTGAAACTATTTTAAGGGTGGATTCAGTCCATGATACTGAACAACTTTCCTCAAGGAACATATATCGAAATATGAAAAATAATTTTTGACCTCCCATACAAGTTGACCGATCAGCTGATCCGAGTTTGTATGGAAAGCAAAAAAATATTTTTCATATTTCGATATACAGGCTGACTTTTTATCCACCTGCTAAATTTTTGGAGCAAGTTCAGACCATGTTACTGAACAACTTTCTATAAAAAAAGTTATTAAAAATAAATAAAAAATTTTCCTCCTCCCATACAAATCAGTGCTCAGCCAAACGGATTTTGTATGGTAGGACGAAAAATTTTTATCGATTTTTAATAACTTTTTTTATAGAAAGTAGTTCAGTATCATAGACCGAACTTGCTCCAAAAATTTTGCAAGCAGGTGGATACAAAGTCAGCCTGTATGTTCCGTGGGGAAAGTTGTTCAGTATCATGGACTGAATCTACCCTTAATTTCAGTATATTTTGTTAGACGTTATATATACATACTTGTGCTAATATTTATCTTATGACGGTATGCAAAGAATCATGGAAATCCCCACAATATTCGAGAAAATCAATTTCGAAATGTCAGCTGCTTCAAACATAATGGAAATCGATAAAATTTTTTGGTTGAATTTTACGTTTTTTTTAAACTACTATTTTACATTTTTATAATTTTATGTCTTTTCTACTTTGTATTTTTACTTTACGTAGAAAGAAATTGAAATTGTATTACTTGTATGGGAGATTTCATTATTTTAAATGTTTCTTTAGTATTTGTGCCCTTAAACATTTCAATATCTTGCTCTGAGTATGCCCTTTTATTATTTCGCTTGTGTATTTATTCTTTCTATCTACCTTGTGTATTTGTTTTAACTTTATTAAGACTATACACGGCGTCCAGTGCTGCCCCCATTTGAATAATTTATTTTAAATGGGGGCAGCACTGGACACCGTTATCATCTTAAACCGAAAACATACTGATTCGAAATGCTAATTTCGAAATAACCACATACATCCTCATACTGAAATAAACTTATCCCATGTACTGATTAATTCTTTATAATATAAGGTCTAACAAACTTGCTGAAACTATTTAAAGGATACATTCAGTCAGTCATACAGTCATACTGAACAACTTTCCCCAAGAAATATGACGAAATATAGAAAAATATTTTTTTGCTTTCCATATTATCCAAATAAAATCGATAACTTGTATGGGAGGCCAAAAATTAATTTTCATATTTCCATATAGGTTCCTTGGGGAAAGTTTTTCAGTATCATGGACTGAATTCAGCCTTAAAATAGTTTCAGTATATTTTGTTGGACCCTATATAATTATAAAACAATGTGCAATCAAAACGTATTTTAACCTAGTTATTTAAATCTTTAACAATGACCTGAACTCAGTTATAGATTTTTATTAAGCTAGTGGGTGAGTGCTGCGGCCTAGACCCATTTTACCCTAAGCTGCATCGTGGGGCTTCGCTCGGTCACGCAACCCTACATTTCATAGATATAATGATTTTTGTAGCTCGTTGGCTCGATTTAACATTTACCTAGATTTTGTTTATGTATATTTTTGAAGTGAAAACTTTAGGCGCGTTGGGTGTTTTTTGAGATGGGAAATAACCATTAAACTCGCGACAGTATTACCGACACCACCTTGTTCAAGTTTTCACTTCTGTCGCACTCCCGGAGTGCCACATTTTTTTCCATAGTAGGTTTACTCATCGATCGAGCGAATTTATTTATATTCAAACAAATATAGTCTTCTTCATCCTCTTGTCTAAGAGTTGTGATTATTGAGAGCAGCTCTCCTTACAATGGTTAGAATTTCTTTTGATGGTTTTCTTGGGAAAATAGTTGCGGTAGCTTCCCGTTCCCTTCCGCACCAGTCATTTAGAGGTAATTTAAATTAAACAAATAATAGTAAGATTTTAACGATTGACCCTTACATTATTATAGAGATTAATATTATATTTATTCATAATTTTTACACACATTACAGACATGGTGTACAGCCATATAAAAAAGCCATTTTCACTCATTAAGGTGACGTGGGTTCACAATTTGCAATACCGTGCGTGTTTTTGAAAAATCACTGTTTAAAACTACTACAGTTTATTCCTCAAAAAAATTACATAAAAAACTTAAGAATTTTCTACAGACACCCACTATAGCCAAAACACGATTGTGCATTTTTGGCTCGATAGAAAAAAATCACAAACATAACTCTAAATTTGCCTTTAAAATAAATATTAATATTTTATACAATCACCTTTTTATATGAAAATTATACCAAAAAATGTATTATCCAAATATCTATCCGTATAATAATTCTATATGTATAATAAACTGTGAGTGTTTTCCTGTAATCAACAAGCAATGAACTATGAATATTTTGTATTTTTTTCAAAATTTTAAGCTCAGTAGTTTCGGAGATCAGGGGGGGAATGGTCTATATTTGTCTTCTTTCATGAATAAAATCAAAACTATTCATTTTACAATAATAACAAAAATATATTTGAGATACTCATAACGAGCCCTTTCATTTGATATATGACACAGTAAGGTTTGCAAAACTTTTTTAACTTCCTAATTTTCCTCCCGAAAATTATCCTTATTATAAAAAAAATATTTATTTACTTTGCACATATGTGTTAGGGTCATAGGATTACACCATTCTACCAAATTTCACCGGATTCGGTCCAGTAGATTCGGAGCAAATTGGCTGTGACAGACGGACGGACAGACAGACGCACGAGTGATCCTATAAGGGTTCCGTTTTTTCATTTTTTGTACGGAACCCTAAAAATAATAAATAAAACACAGTGAAATGTTCGCCGAGAGCGAAGAAAGGCCCGAAACCGTGCTCGACGATATTTCGTAGTGTTTTATTTATTTTTCAAAAACACGCACAGTATTGCAAATTGTGAACCCACGTCGCCTTAAGAAGAAGATTCAATTTGGAGATTTTTACAGATTTATACATTCCCTCTTCCTTATTTTTTTTTTGGCTCGATAACTTTGAATTGCATCATTGACGTCAATGTAAGTAGTTAGTAGAAAACTCGATAACACGAATTAGAATCGATCGACTAATTGGATAAGATTACATCCCTAATCATGTTACGTTATACAGGCTGACTTTTTATCCACCAGCCAAATTTATGGAGCAAGTTCAGTCCCTGATACAGAACTACTTTCCATAAAAACAATTAACGAAAAACTAAAATAAAAATTCACCTTCCCATACAAATCAGCGCTCAGCCAAACGGATTTTATATGGGAGGACGAAAATTTTTTATCGATTTTTACTAACTTCTTTTATAGAAAGTGTTCCAATATCATGGACTGAACTTGCTCCAAAAATTTGGCTGGTGTTTAAAAAGTCACCCTGTAGTAACAAAGCGAAACATATCAACATTTGTTTGATTTTTTTTTTATTAGGTTACATGACAATTTTTATAGTAAATATCTAAAATTACCTATACATATATAGACCATATTTCAATATTTATTTTCTTTAATGATTTATGATTTAATTGGCTAGCATAAAAACAAATATAAAACTATCGTTTTTATGGAATACAAATTATTTTGATACAAAATCTGCTTAATTTAAAATTTGCAATACTATTCAACTTATTTAAATTATGTGTTCATAGTGCGTTTTGCTAAATATAACATAATTATTCAAACACATACTTATGATCTCATACTAAAGTTATTAATAGTACAGTCAGCAGCAGATCTAATTACCTAATTAAGTTTATAGATTTTCTAATAAAAATCTATTATTCCAGTTACTCGGTAGCGCTAAATTTCTAATAATATACCTACAGTTGCCCACATATTTACGTTATAATACCTACGCTATCAACCTATTTTTACAAGATACAACATAAATTATAAAACATATGAAACGTGGCTACTACAGGACGGCTATAACATCAGTAAATTCTGTTTTATGAAGCGATTTAAAAATGTAGTGACGCAATACAAAAGTTTTAAATAATATCTCAACTTACCTGTTTTCTACAAAATAATAAAATTAAAATTAGCCATGCTGTGTACCAGGGGTAACAAAAACGTCACAATAATTTAAGAGTACTTATGCCTCGTTAAAAGTGTAAGCGTAACCCATTGTACAACTAATGAGATATTTTTACAGTAATGTTAAATGAAAACTTAAATTTAATATTTTTTAAATCGAATTTCAGTACTTATAGTGTTGTTTCCTATTACTTAAATATTTTGTTTAAAAAAATATTTTTAATAGATAGATTTTACAAACAAAACTATAAAACTATCTCGTAAAATTTTAGCACATAAACAGTGACTCATTAAACATTTCAAAATAAAAACTGTAATGGAATGTAAAAATGCAGTTTTTATTTTAAAATTATCTTTCTAATTTACATGTCCGTGCTGTTTTTATATTTACTTCAGAGAAATAAAACAATTGGTATTTCAATTTGTGTGTAAATGACTGGTATATAAAATATTATACATATATTATCTGTAATATATTATTATATATATATACAATATCTGTAAAAGTACAATGTGTTTTGCATTTATGTTTCTTTAATACATATTAAAAATGATATATGTATTAAGTGCGTAGGTGTGAAACTTTTGATTTGTGAATGGCTAACCTCAAGCTGTTCGTTTGTTTTAATTCCAAACGACGAGACATTATAAATAGATGCTCCAAAAAAAGAGTCTATTAGGAGACCAACACAATGTGAAATGGACCAAATTGTCGTAATGTTTACTGGCGATAATCTAGGTTCGATGTTTTAATATTTTATTTAATGTATCAGTATTGAACAGTAATTGTACTATTACAATTAGTTTATGTTCTAGAATATCCATATATATTATTCTAATGCTGTTTATATCAATAATTATTATAAAAATTATATATATTATAAAAATTAAATAAATATTAAAACATCGTTGCACATTTATTTTAAATATAAATATACTACGTATAGGAAAGTAACTATAAGTATAGGTACTAAAAGTAAAAAAAAATATAGAGAAAAATGCGAAATAAAAAACCCAGCCTACGGCATTTTTTCGACGATTTTGGAGTGATAAATAATACTGTAAATATATGAATATTATTGTTTGTGAATTTTCAATATTTGTTTGAATGTGAAATTTTATAAAAAAATTATCGAATCGCATTGTTTGAATATTCAAATATTTAAAAGCCATAATAAGCTACTGGCATGTGTCGCTCCAACGAAACTTTTTTCAAGCTTAAAAGCTCCTGGTGATTTAAAAAGTTTTCTTTAATAATAAACGAGTACTTACTTTGGCATTCCGCCTGAACAAGGGGGCTGAGACTTAGAGCCCATAATGCTGAAAACCCATGCTTGAATTAGTAAAAAAGAAAATAAATATAGGAAAGTATAGATAGGACTACACAGCTAAATAGAGTGTGACATAGAAGGTCCTGTAAATAACTGAATTAAAAAAAAAATAACCGTAGGCTGGGCTGAAGAAGAAAAGGAAGAAAAACTGTTCGAAACATACGTTTTCGTCGTTAAAAATGTATGTTTCTGCTCTTACCGACGCTACCGTGGTTAAGTGTTGTTTTGCTGTGTATATCGTTTAAAAATTAGTAAGATCTGGAAAATAAATGTCAGTTATTCACAGGAGTTACAAGTGTTTAAGTTAGGAGCGATTCTGTCGGTAAAAATCTCCAGATCATAGAAAAAACATGTTTTTGTCACTTAAAAAACTTAACTTTAAAAGCCGTGCAAAACTGTGTAAAAACTCTTGTGCTCAATATGTTATGACATCGGCCAAAACATAAAAAATGTAGGTTTAATAACGTCACCATTTTCGGCTTATGAACCTCATGGTGTTCCCGAACCGATACGACATTGAAACCTTCAAAAAACGAGTCTATATCTTCCTGAAAGGCCGGTAACGCTCTTGTTACACCCCTGGTGTTGCAGTTGTCCATGGACAGCGGTGATCACTTACCATCAGGTGACCCGCTTGTTCGTTTGCCGCCCTATAACATAAAAAAAAAAAAAAAAAAAATGATTGGGGTTTGGTTTATTAAAAATAATTGTAAGAAAGAAAATGTTATAATTTACTACTTTACATATACTATGAGTACTTATTTACGTCTTAGAACAAAGATCTACAGAAAAAAACTATTTTAATATTGATTCCACGACAGAATCGACCTCATTGTATTGAGTATAGTGTACTATATTTAATTTAATCACATGCAAATTACCCATTCCTTGTAAACATGGCAACATACATTCCTGTGGACACTCAACACTGTAAACATATAGCTGCGAATACATCGACTATCGATAAACTCGTCGACAACTTCACATCACTATTTTTTATTTTTTAAGAACTGGCCAGAAATATTTAAAAAAATCAGCCAGTATTTTTATATTTATTTTTGGCCAGTTCTCTTTCAGTGACGCGACATATTCACAGTAAGAAATTCACAACACATAATATCTAAATATTAGAACATCTATAAAAACTTGTCGATTTTTTTGTTTTAGCTAAAGTTTTTATTACCAGTTCGTATGCACGAGTTTGCCTTTACTTGGTCCACTCCGAACCAGGACATGAGAAGAACTGAAAACATAAACAGAGATTTGTTTTAACAAAATTACAACTAATCTAAAAGGTAGGTTCTTGGCTTTGCTCCTTACTGTAGTTACTTTAGCCTACGGACACTTGCAACTTCTGGAGTGCTATTTTTCAACGAGGAAGTTAGCGGAACACAAAACGTGACGTTTTCCAACTCACTGCTCGCGTTTCATTCCAACAAATCAAAATTACGAGTGTCAAGACCTCTCGTGCAAATCTTTCGCGTATAACCGATTCAAAAATGCGCCTTACCATTCGTATTGTGACTTCCCATTTTAAAAATAGCACTCCAAGCATGACAGGACCATTGAGTCTGGCTAAACGGCGGCAAATTTAAAAAAAAAACAAAATCCTCCTTAGGCTGGTCTAAATAATAAAGATTTTTATGTATTTTTAGGCCATTTAGTATTTAAAACGTCCTAAAGAGGATTGTCTAAATAAATAAACATTGTTTGATGTTTTTTTTTAATTTGCCGCCCTTTTCTAGTCTCATCTTTCGTTAGCCAAACTCTAACTTAAAAGGCGGCATGACAGACGCACCTACTACGTTTAGCCAGTGAGAAGCAACATTGAGCGTTACGAAATCATTTGGTTTGACATAGAAATAGGACGATACTATCCAACGACTATCGTCTTATTTTATGGAGTAACGGTCTAGGAGTGCGACTGCCTCCGTGGTCCAGTGGTCAAGGGCCAAGGCGTTTGCCTTGTGATCCGGAGGTTGTGGGTTCAAACCGAAAAAAAAAAAAAAATTAAAACTGTTTATTTCGGTAAGTAGCACAGTTACAATAGATAGTAGTTGGAGCCTACTTTTAAGTATGAAAATACTTGTGCCAGTAGGCTCCGTTCCTAGAAAGCATACTTTGGGAAAAGTTGTTTCCAGTCTGGTTAGGATATTGCAAGCTTGAATCACCTGATTATCCGAAAAGAAAGAGGATTCCGTGCTTTGGAAGGCACGTAAAGCTGTGGGTCCCGGACGCCTGTCTGTACTTTATCCTAGTTTAAGTTAGAAATTCCTGCGTTTTCATCAGGAATGTTAGATATAAGTAAAATAGGTTTAAACGTTCGACTTGCACTGATTGAAACGTAAAGTAGTAACATTGGCAGCCGCCCAGCGGTGATTTGTAAACATTGCTTGATCAAAGATTTATGTCTTTAGATCCTCGGTTTTGAAGTCCGAGTGTTGGCGGTTTGATATTAACGAAATTAGTATTGGTTATTTTTGCGCTTTTGAATTCTTCCTTTTTTTAAAGCTTCCTTTTTAGGGTTCCGTACCCGAAGGGAGCAAACGGGACCCTATTACTGAGACTCCGCTGTCTGTCTGTCCGTCTGTCACAGGGCTCTATCTCTTGAACCGTAATAGCTAGACACTTGAAATTTTCACCGATTATGTTTTACTGTGGCCGCTATAACAACAAATACTAAAAATAAAAAAAAGTTAAAAATTAAAGGGGGTCGTCATACAAAAAACTCGATTCAATAATAGATTCATTAAAAATGCCGTCATGTGCCGTGAAGTGGTGTAGAAGCCATACATACATGAAAAACAGGACTCCCCTTTCATATGTAAGAAAATAAACATTTTAATATTGTACCGCACCGCTCGTGGCGTTGACCGCGGCCGTGTCGGTCAAGCAGCCGTCTACGGGGAGCTGGCTGCTTGACCGACATGACCCATACGTGACCTTGTTGCGACCAATCGCATGCATCTTTGTCTATGTGTGCGTTTGAGTTGTTCGTTGTAATTACTGTTAGTTTGTTTGCGTAAATGGAATCAGAATCGAAGCGGTGAATGTAGGAGCGTTAGAATTCTAGAGATTATATTTCGATGCAGATTATGTATTACTATGGCCGCTATAACAACAAATACCAAAAATTATAAAAAGTTAACACTTTAAGGGGGTCGTAACGCGTTTCTTGTAGAAACGTGTTTCTTCAGCGTTTTAAAACATTATACGGAACCCTTCATGTACGCTTCCGACTCGCACTTGCCCGTTTATTTGCTTATTGAGCGACCCTAACAAGAAAAGAGAGACGTCCTACAAAGTTACGTAAGAAAGCCGGAAATTTTGCGAAAATTAGGTACTTACCTACCTATTTAAAAATAAAACAACTGCCTATCCAAAAATATATTGATAACGATGTTTTCCTACAAATTTAACAGCAACGGTTATGTAAAAGTGCGTGATACACCGGCCATTAATTATGTGACGTTCTAATTTTATAAAAAGACGCCGGGAAGTGGGACACGCGTAGTGCGGAGACAGATTCCGCATATTTATCGACAGGTTATCGATGATCGATAAAAAAATTGGAATTAATGTGTCTAGAGTAACAATAAATCAGTTTTTTTTGTTAATTGACCTAGCGAGCGAATTGTCTCAGAAAAATGCTTTTGTCCGTCTGTCTGTTCAGCCATGATACAGGTCGCATTTTTCAACCGATTTCGACGAAAATTGGCACACAAGTCCTTCGATTTATTTTAATTTTTTAGTCGAGCTCGATTTTTGATTCACTGTAGTGTTATTTAGCGACGGATTTCAATCAAACTTGAGAGGGACACAAGGACCTCGTTCTACACAAGATGTTGCAAAAAAAAATCCAAACGGAGGAGTGGAAGGTCGAACAGGGGGTAACTTTGCTGTAGCGTTATACAGGCTGACTTTTTAAACACTGTCCAAATTTTTGGAGTAAGTTCAGTTCATAATACTGAAGTTTACTGAACTGTACTTTCTATAAAAAAATTGGTAAAAATCGATAAAAAATTTTGGTCCTATTCTACTCTGCCGAGAACAACACGGCTAAAAGTTAACCAAAATCGAAGTTTATTATACAGTGTGAAACTGTTTTAAAAATTTTTCGTCCTCCCATACAAAATCCGTCTGTCTGTGCGCTGATTTGTATGGGGGTCTAAAATCGATTTTTAATAACTTTGTTTGTAGAAAGTAGTTAAGTATCATGGACTGAACTTGATCCAAAATTTTAGACAGTATTTAAAAAGTCACCCTGTATGTGGACGGATTTCACTAAAATGGCTTTGCTAAGCCAGGGGAAAGGGGAAAATGACGGTTTTTGCATGGTTATAAGAGCTCGCGAGGTTTATTCTCACAGAACCACAAGTAATATGTTTAAATATAGAAAGTATTTGGAAGCAGAAATACACAATATTTTTAAAATTTTCGCTGACCGAGGTTAATGCGGCCAAATCTAATTAGGTCACATTGGATTCAAAATCGTCGAGACACCGATCAGCATTTATAAGCTGACACTAATTACGCTAATTACTGGGTGTTTTTGTCATTTCAACATTAAAAAGGGGTAATTACCCAGTGGGTTATTACCCCTTTTTAATGTTGAAATGACAAAAACATTACTTAATCACACGTTTTATGTTTTTGGTTAATTGCACGGATTTTTTTAACTGAAAGCAAGTGGGGTTGATGAAAGTTACCATACGTGAGTCAGATCAGTCAGTTCAACCTAGGGTGGGTAAAATAGAAACTTCCCAGTTAGGTAGGTACTAGTACTCACAGTTTCTGTTGTCACACAACTATAATGCTGTGAACAATGTATTTACACATACGATATTGAGTAATCTTCAAGATACCTAAAAGCATATGACATAACTTGATGAACAGCTCTAATGACAACAGTCAGGCAGGACCAACGTATTAACGTCGTGCCTTCCGAAGCAAGGAGATCGAGATTTATTAATGGTAGGTACCTACTTGTGGTCACCAATATAATACGCATGATGACTGTAAATTTCTAATTGGCCGATCAGATGAAATATTACAAATTATTGTACACGTGTTTTTTCTTTTCTCTAATAAAAACATGAAGATACAGCGTATAATTCAAGTTTACGATACGTAACGCCTTGGTACAATATTCACTGAAAGGTGACGTCACAAGTCATCTAATCTCCGGAACTTAGATGCTCCTCAGTGTGTTTATGATTTTTAGATAAGTTGTAAATTAATCTAACTGATAGACTAAACAGAATAATATTTTTCTAATCCAGTCATCATCCGTATTAGCGACCTCTACCGAGGTTTGTTTAACATACGAAAGCATTAGTAATGCGTACTCTAATCGGCCACCGAGCTCCAGAGCTGCAGAAAGAAAGAAATAACAAAAAAAAAATGATTTAATAAATACCTGGTACGGGAAATATCCAGCGCATTTTCGCGTTCCTTGTAGAAGTGATAGCTTCAGCTTGACGTGGCCATCTCTCGAACAAGGCAATGCTATGACATCGAGTGATACTGCGGTCAGAAAAACATATGTACAACACATATATCGGGTGTAATTGTACCGCCGACTTACGTATGCTTGTAAGTAAACTCAGCCCGTCATATACATAACGTTTCCTACGGGACCAATGGTGGGAATTTGAAAAAGTCAACATAACTATTGAAGCGAGCTATATTGAAGTAAGCTGAATACTTGTACGAGAAATCGAGTCAAGAATTTTTCTTGACCTTTTTTAATTCATATCGAATATTGTTCCACAATGACTTAGACTAAGTTATAATATTCGTTATCATATCATAGTTTAACATATCGTTCTTTGTTATAATGTAACATATTGTTATTTTTAAAAATATTAGAGTACTAAAAATTACGTTAAATAAATTATGTGAAACTACAATGACAAATTAATTTTATGATAATAAATAGAGACCCTTTTTCAAGATCCCAGATCCCAGTACTGTTACTATAGGACAAGTTATTTATATTGACGGATGTCTTCACCTTTATAATTTTATAGTATTTTTAAAGTTATTTTAAGAAAATAGGCGAAATTTGATCACCCCTTCTTATCTCCGAATTAACAGGGCTTAATTGTTGAAAAAAAAATACAGTTAATAATAATTTACCTTTAAAGTTCAGAAAATCCTATGAGAAGAACGGAACCCTCTTCACGCGAGTTTAACCCGCAGTTGACCAGTTTATTTATAATAAGATGTAACGGGTTTAGGAGAAATTTCAAAATGTACCTAGTTATGAACTGGTCAGGTACCGCTAAGCAAAAATTCTAGTCTGAATGTAGAATGACAATTATTTATTAAACTTTTTTTTTGACCTTTCATACGTAGATTAAGTATCAGAAGGTTGCACTGATAATTGGCACTGCTTAGGTCAGAAAAACATAATAGATAATAATTAAATTACGCTTAATTTACTTTTCTTTATCTACATAATACTCCTTCTTACTTAACTGGCCTGACAAAGGAAATTCTTTAGAAAGTACCAGCTATTTCTTCTTCTGCGCAGATCGTAAAAGCTGATCGAGGGAATAGACGGAAATGTAAATCATATTAATAGGCGATGAGGCTAGCAATCCATAACTATTTTGATCCCCTTTTTCCACCTTCTCACCCACCATCGCGTTAAACGTGGCCTTTGGGGTCTTGCGGCAGTGAGCTATGTCTGCTTAGAGCCGCAAGGCCCAAAATGCTCTGTCTGCCCCGTTAGGGATGCAGACGTGATAAAGTATGTAGGTATGTGTGTATTATTGCACCACCTTTTATTTATCAGAACAATTCCTGTCACCCAAAGGTAGCCTGTAAGCTATTGCCTTGGCGATAAAGCCGCCTATTGTATATCTATACTGTACATATTTTTGATAATTATTTATATGTGTTTTTAGTGCAATAACGTTTTACTTACATACAATGTATGTAAGTAAAACGTTATTAAACGTTATGTCGTACTCGTGTAGCGTTCAAGAGTGCAGTGCGTGCTCATTATCTTCGTGAACTTTCAGATAGAATATAGATATTATGATATAATATGTAGTTTACGTATAGTTTATTATATTGTATATTTTGAATGTAGGTTTATTCATGTGTATATATATATATATATATATATATATATATATATATATATATATATATATATATATATATATATATATATTATATTGTTACTGCTATCCGCATAAGGTAAATGTGACAATATCTACATAACTTGCACCTCCTTCTAAAATTTTCTCTTTCTCGGCATCACCAGTGGGTTGACTGGTAGATAAAGCCTATGGCTTTAAGTCCGCCTATTACGTTTGTAATAAAGTTAAATAAATAAAAATAAAATAAATGTATTACGTAAGTCCAATTTTTCAAGAAGAAGAATGAATTAAAAGAATAATTAATTAATAATAGTCCTATAACAATTTTGTTTACTTTATATATTTTTTTATAAATAGTTTAGCCAATCAAATGAATAAAAAGAATAATCAACAAGGAAATACAATTATAACTAATAATTAGTAACTTTAAGATCTGGTATCTAGGTGTTACAAAACCTAAAAATCAGTTGCTCAAAATTAAAATTGTCAACAACATACCTGTAACCAGATGAAAATTAATGTTATCAACAACCTAAGTAAGTACTCGTAACCAAATGATGGTTTTGGTCCATTTCTTAGATTATGTAACGATCATTTCTGTACACTAATAAAAGTTCATTATCCTGATCCATGAACCAGTAACGGTAAATGAAAAAGAAACGGTAAGTACTATTTTAACATAAAATATCGATATCTTTATTGACTTATTTCAAACACTACATTCTGAGAAACAATCAAAATAATTTGACAGAATATATGGCGGGAAATGACGCGATTCGCTGCTTTTAACACCTGCATTATAACAGAGACAAAAAACAGACGCAATAAAAAATATATCTCTGTCTAAATTCATTTGATCTTTTCGTCATTTCCACATAATTTCAAGATAATCTTAATAAAAAAATTGCTTTCAGGTAAAATTATATCAGAATAGAGCGTTTAACTCTTCTCATGCATAACAATGACTTTATTAACATAAAAAGGTTATGTATTCTACTAATTATTTAAAAAATTATATTTTTGGATAACAAAACAGGATTTTCTTGATAATAAACATTATTTACTTTCGAAATAAGATACATAATACGTTAATAAGACTTGGTACGTAACGTAGACGTACCGTAGAGCCGTACAGCCCTCGCTGCGCGCACATTATTGATTTTACGAATCCACTGCTGAGTTTCGCATTATATCTTACTGTTTACGAATATAATTTCACATATTTCTACATTTAATAATAAGAAACTCATTTATTAACTTTAATTATTAAGAAAAGTAATGAATAAAAAAAATCGTACAAATTGACACTGGTGAAAATTTTAGAATTAACGTGGTTATTTTTAAAAATAGAAAAGATTTTTTAATTGACTTAAGAAATTACTGGCACATTAATAAAAAAATAAAAAAAACCTCAGAAAATATTTCTTACCGGCCAGTAATTCTAGGGCTGCAAGCGATACATAGATTAAACACTATTTTGTTTGTAGGTTTCGTTATAAACACACTTGAAGCATAATTTGATAGAATTAGTTTAGTTTACGTGTTTTATAATAGCGTTTTCCGAAAATTGAACGGTTTCGAGCCCATTGTATGCGGCACGTATTAAACGGGGCACCGCGCGTTTATGCGACTGACAATGTTGCCAGGGCAGTGAAAAGAAAAACCCCGGGAAAATTTGGGAGTTTTAAATAATTAGGGTAAAAATTAAGCAGGTAAACTAAACACATTTAACTATGTGTACAATTTAAAAACGTATAATATACCTACCAGGTGCTTTTTCCACGTAGTTGATCTATGTGCTAACTTGGGGATCACGATAAACAAGCGACCTCTACACCCTTTCAATTGGTAACATATGTACTCACTTTTTTCACTATCCTGTAAGTATTGTGTAAAGGCCCCCCCATATCTTTCCACACGTCCCTGTCTTCTGCGATTTCCTGCCACTCGCACAAAAATTTGTCGAGCGCTTCCCGTCCTAGGTCTACCCCTACCGCTGCGCCCGTTTAGAATCCAAAATATGGACCATTTGACCCATATTTCGGAACGCTTTCGGCAAATATGCCCCGCCCAGCTCCTTTTAAGCTTTGCAGTTTTTGCGCCTACATCCGCAATCTGCGTTTTTAAGCGCAGCTTGATGTTTTGCACCTTGTCTATAAGTCTCAATCCTAGAATGCTGAATACCTACTCACTATATAATTGGTTTAGAAGGGTAGATTTTTTAAGAATATGAGGGTAACACTCCGTAAAATTCCGTTCACTCCTACATATTCTCAAGAGCCATTTACTTAATGAGCAATCAACTATACTGTGCTGACAACCTTTCTAGTGAATCTCTTCTTTTTAGGGTTCCGTACCCAAAAGGTGCAAACGGGACCCTATTACTGAGACTCCGCTGTCTGTCCGTCTGTCTGTCTGTCCGTCTGTCACAGGGCTCTATCTCTATAACCGTAATAGCTAGACACTTGAAATTTTCACTGATTATGTATTACTATGGCCGCTATAACAACAAATACTAAAAATAAGATAAAATTAAAAATTAAAGGGGGTCGTCATACAAGAAACGTGTTTTTTTTCAGCGTTTTTAACTCGATCTTTATAATGGCATTAACTAGATACTTGAAATTTTTACCGATTATGTATAACTATGACCACCATAACAACAAATACTAAAAATAAGATAAAGTTAAAAATTAAAGGGGGTCGTCATACAAGAAACGTGTTTCTTTAGCGTTTTAAAACATTGTACGGAGGTAAGGAACCCTTCATGTACGAGTCCGACTCGCACTTGCCCATTTATTTTATTACCCGACTACGGCGAAGAAGTTATGTTCGCCGCTATGTATGTATATTCATCAGTTCATTCGTATCTTCTATGACATCCATGGTACCTACCTTGACAAATGAGGTATCGTTGGAAGCGCCTTGGCTGTTCGCTGGGTAAATTCAATGAGGCCATAAAGTAATGAAGTGGAAGCGTCTTGGCTGTTTGCTGGTTATATCTGGTTCGTTGGGTAAATTCAATATGAGGCCATAAAGTAATGAACAAAAAATTAAAATTAATCTAATCATACCGTGTTTGATATCAAATGAAAGGGCAATAACGTCAGGCTTTTCTTAGCATTTTGCGAAAAACGGCCACTTTTGGCAAAAATGCTAAGAAAAGCTTAACGTTCTCTCACACTATCAACAGTTAAACTATAAAATAGTTTGAAGCTTATCTAGGGCTTCACAAAGACAAAATTTTAAATGATTCTCCGATTTCTTTCAAATGGGGGCAGCACTGGACCTGGAAAATTCATGTAACCCCTTAATAAAATATACTTATTATGTTAATATAACATACTTATAAGTATGTATTACAACTTTCCCATGTTGATTTTGTATTCCAAAATTCCCCAACACCTGTATGAATTTTAAAAACTGGCAACACATTTAAACCAGCATTGGCTGTTCACTGCCGCTATGCGGAGATGTTAAAACCCGAATAATTATGTTTTATTACAATTAATTGCATCCCATATCACCATAATTATCAAAAATAATTACCAAATCAGTCTATTTTAAACAACAAACTCCTTTGATGGTTCGTAGAGTTAACATTTACGTTTGTGAATGTTTGCTATGACAAAACTGCAGGCGTATAACAAACGCTTGAATCTAAAATAGCTCTTATACTCTATTGTTTTAAGAATAACTTTCGTTTGCCGTGATTTAATTATAAGGGAGATGAGAAAGAAAAAAAGCTTGCCACACAAGGGGATGTTATAATAACACGACTGAGACAGCTCTTGTGGTTGGTCTAATTTGGAACGGGGAGAACGGGGTTGGTTTTATTCATACAACCCTTTGTATGTCATTTGTTATGATATGTGTCAGTCTTGTGCCAGATAATCATTTGTTTTCTTTGCAATTTAAGTACCTACCTACTTAGGAACATATTTTTTAGGGTTCCGTACCCGAATGTGCAAACGGGACCCTATTACTGAGACTCCGCTGTCTGCCGCCTGTCTGTCTGTCTGTCCGTCTGTCACAGGGCTCTAATCTCTTGAACGTAATAGCACATTTGCCAAAAGTGGCCGTTTTTCGCAAATGTGCGTAGTAAAGCTTAACGTTCTCACTGTAAACAGTAGTTCATAAAATACTTTGAAGGGTTATCTAGGACTTGATAGTTGCAAAATTTTAAATGATGTCTCCGTTTTCTTTGAAATTATTTATTTTAAATGGGGGCAGTACTGGACCCCGGAAAATTCAGGTACGGCCTTAACATGAAATTTGGAATGAAAAATTCTAAGAAACAACATAAAATCGCTTCTTTGCTCATGCAGTTGGGTTTTCTGTTTTTTTTTAAATAATTGTTCAAGCTGTGCTGGACTTGGTTTGAACCACTAGTCGTATAAAAAATGATGGACAGACTGGGATCCTACTTTTTAAAATGAAACACGAAATAATATGAACAATTTTATTATTCAATGAATAATACTTGTAAATGTACATGTGAAATAATCACGCTAGAATATACCTACAGACTCACATTGTAGTACAGATCAACACTTTCACTTTAGTCGAAAGTTGACTTTACAGCAAAGTATTAAGTCAATAGGGATGATGACTGGGTCAGAAAAGTATTATTCTAATTAGTCCGTTAGTTAGATTATCCAAAAGTATTGTACCCATATTTTTCAGTTTATCAAAAACGTAAAAATTCACAAGGATACAGAGTATCTAAGTTCCAGAGTCAGCTTGTGACGTCACCGATGCGTAGAAATCGTACGAAAGCATGACGTCATGCCAAATTTAAACGCGCTGTATCTTCGTCATTTATTGTTTCTCAGAGAAAAGAATAAATATGTGTACAATATTTTTTAATAATCTAACCGATGGGCCTAAAATAATTTTACAGTCAGTGCCAGTGGGTGCCAACGTTAGGGTTGCTACACACTTATTTGGAGCGGCATTGTCGGTTCAATTATAAAGCCGAGCCGAATCAATTATATCAGGCCTGTGTCACTCCCCGTTTAGGTATCGAAAATGTACCTACGTTATTACTATGCGCGCAGGCGGCCCGTCCGGGTGGTAAATTCAGTTATACGAATCGTTTGTCCAGAGTAATAAGAATGAAATTGGCTTGCAATGGATGTCTAGGTATCCTTACCATAAGGTGCTGAGTTCTGGCGTGAGCTAAATTAAACCAAATCGCTAGCCACATTGAGTAGATATTTCTTTGAATTTCTTTGCTGAGTGAGACTTCTGTACGTTAGTATTATTTATGATAGTTAATAAATTCCTCTATCCATATACGTAATCTAAATTAGTGTACGACATAAGATGAAAACGTTGCGAAAATGGTTTTCGATCGAGACCACGTAGTTACGCCCGTCTTATCATACGAATACGTAGGGACTCACGCGGCGCACGAGCCGCACGACGAACTTTGTTACGCTACTAATTGATCTCACCAAGAAATTGTACATCTATATCTGGATCTCATGTTTTTAGGGTTCCGTAGTCCACAAGGAACCCTTATAGTTTTGTCATGTCCGTCCGTCCGTCCGTCTGTCTGTCCGTTCGGGTTTGTACTCCACCATGAACTCCACCAAAATGGGTGGAGAGATATATATTGAAGTTCCAAAAGTTGGTTTGGAAATAATGAAAAAATTATTTCTTTTTAAGCCCATACAACGAAAAGTGAATTTAAAAAATTAAATTGGACTAACCCCAACGTGTGGAGTATCGTTGAAAAGGTCTTTTAAAATGCAACAAAAACTGGTTTGAAACAATGTAGATCAAACCTTAGATTATCTCAAGACTCGGGAGTCTTCAGATAATCTAATACAAAGTTAAAATCTAACCGTAACTTTTGAAATATTACTAAAATAATTCTAAAAAAAATGTGGTATATACCTTAAAGTATGTACTTTCAATTAAAACTATAGCGGTCTCGGTATCATAGATAGTTATTTTTTAATATGTAATAAATCGTAAACCGCAATTTACCTTTAGAACTTTTATACTTGTTACTTGCTGCTACGGAACCCTTCATGGGCGAGTCCGACTCGCACTTGGCCGCTTTTTTTACTTTTGAGATTTAGTCAACATTTTCTGTTTCTGATTTTTTATTTTGAGTAGCTAATTAGGTCTTACCAACGATCCCTATGAAGCCTTCGGCTCCAAAGCCAATTAAAAGTCACCGTGTACAATCGATTTTACCGCCCGGCTGTGCCGATTAATACCGGTCCGAATATATGTAGTAAATATATGTAGCAACCCTCATACAAACCAATGGAAGAAAGATTTAATTTACTCTTCTCTAAATGTTTTTTAAAACAGGCCACTAGATGGCGTTTTTAGGGCTCCGTACCCAAAGGGTGCAAACAGGACCCTATTACTGAGACTCCGCTGTCTGTCCGTCTGTCACAGGGCTCTATCTCTTGAACCGTAATAGCTAGACACTTGAAATTTTCATTGATTATGTATTACTGCGGCCGCTATAACATTACTAAAAATAAAAAAGTTAAAAATTAAAGGGGGTTTTTAAAAAACGTGTTTTTTCAACCTTTTTAACTAGATCTTTATAATGGAAATAACTAGAAATTTGAAATTTTCACAATTATGTATTATTATGGTCGCTATAACAACAAATACTAAAAATAAGATAAAGTAAAAATTAAAGGGGGACGTCATACGAAAAACGTGTTTATTCAGCGTTTTAAAACATTGTACGGAGGTACGGAACCCTTCATGTACGAATTCGACTCGCACTGCCCATTTATTTATTTATTTTATTCATTCAACTTTATTACAAAAATTGTAAACGGTCAAACGAAAGGTGGTGCTGAGAAACCAAAGTAGGAGCAAAAATAAAATTTTAATACACACTTAATTTATACCGTTTATAGGTTTGCTACTTCTCGTAATTTGTCTGCTGCCATCTATGTAAGCAGTTGGTACTAACATTTAGTCTCTGCCATCTATGTAAGCAGTTGGTACTAACATTTAGTCTACAAGTTTGCTATTTACGTGCCTTCCAATCGTTTGTATGACGTCTAACCTGCTTTTATGCTTAACACTTTGCACTTTTACTTTTAACTTTGATGTAAAGTCAAAATTATTCGTCAACCGAAGTAATATTTAGTCACAACTTTTCCCAAGATACAACTGCGATATCACTTTCTTCTACAGCGAGTTATAATAAAAAACTTTCATAAAGAGTAACTTCAAACGTTATATTACCAAAACGGCATCGCGAAATGTATATAAAATGTCTGTCGCATGACGCAGCGACAACTGTCGGTCAATGTCCGCTATGACTGCGTTCCCGAGACCGAGTCGGTCCTTTTTGAGGGCTATGTCATTTTAAAAAGCCTATAAGCCTAAGAAGCCTTTTTTGCGACTGTAGTTTATTTCAAGTAATAGGCTAATGTTTAGGCTAAAGCCATTTTTGAGACTCACCTAGGTAAGCCATCATAATTATGAATAAAACATTTATTTTATTTTGCATCTTTTTTGTAAAAAGAAAAGAAAATTAATATTTTACTCAAGTATCGCCAAAACATCATCGAACCAAAAGCCTATAAAGACTTTTAGTCTAGAAGCTTATATAGGCTTTTAGCCTGTCAAGCCTCGTCTAGCCTTTAAAAAAGGCTAAAAGCCTATAGTCTATGTATATGCCTGTCTTGCTGTGTGTACACGCTTTTGGCTCTCGGTCTAGAGCAGTGTCTGTAACTTTTTTTTAGACTTAAGAATGGCAATGATTGTTACCTGTTTTGTATGCCATAATAAATATAGTCTTCGGGAACACTAGCTGTGACGCAGCGTCATACAGCAGCCGCTGATTGGCTCGGCAATTGGCGAGAAGTAACATCAGTAACGGGATTGGCGGAAAAAGATGTAGTTTTTTATTACCGTCTACGTAAATGTACTTTGGATAGGGTCATTTTTGTGCTTGATTATACTTCTATAGTATTATATTTCGCTGCACCCTTAACATAACCATGGCTGAATAATGCTAGAGGACTGATAGATAACCTTCGTACTTTGAAGCGTAATCCGATTTTTAGTTTAAATGTTGCAGCTAGATGTAGCTACTAGTTCGGAAGAAGGTAGTTTCGTAGTGGTGCTGCTTAATTTCGGAAAGATGGCGGTATAAGCGTTCTTTTTTTAACAAACGAACAAGCGCCATCTTTGTTTTGTATGGATTTATATGGCTAGCGGGCGGGATAGTAGCGACACCTTGAAATAATACAGAATTTTGGCTTTTTTGGCAGAGTACGCTTTTTTGTATGGAGTTGTCATTCCTCTTTTATTTGCGTCCATAGCATAACATAATTTTTTTTGAAAAGATTATAAAAATATCATACTTCTCAATAGGTTCCTTGGGGAAAGTTGATAACTTAATATTGACATTAGTCATACTAATGATTTTTTAATAAATCTGAAGAATCATTTCTTCTTGTACAGTTCGAAACCAACAAGAGGTCTGTTGAACCTTGAAGGTATTCCATTGCGATTCAGTTTACTCCCTGTAAGTCGTGTACAAAGCCCGAAGACCAGTCACTAGTAGGTTTGGCCGGGTAAAGTCAGGTTTGACTGGTCAAACTAAAATTTAAAGAAATTGTTCTAGTAATTACTTCGTTTTGGAACAAGACTAGATTTATATTCACCACTTGACGATACTAAGATTAATAAAAAAATAATTGCAAAGGAGAAACATTTCATGATTTTTTATGGAATTTTCAACAGGAGTTAATAAGTATATTCGAATAAACTTGTTGTAAAATAAGCTTACCGAAAAAGAAAAAAACAGCCACAGGAAGACCACTGCTGGAAAATTGGAATCGGCCTGCATCCAGCGTTTTCCTGCAACCTTGCTCAGATCGTATGACTACCTAGTAGATGGGTGATCTACGTTGCGTTTGCATTTAGCCCCAACAATAGTATACATATAATGTGTAACATAATATACTTAAAAATATTTTAAGGGTAGATTCAACCCATGATGCTGAATAGACATGGGTAATCTCGACTCCGAGGAGTGTTTCGGCTCACTGAATCTTACTCTGCATCCGGTACCGACTCATCTTAATGATTCCTACTCCCTTATCGGCTCCAGCACCGAGGTTCCTAAGGAAAATATATCGAAAAATTAAAAAATAAATGCCTTCCCATAGAAACTCGGATCAACTGATCAGTCAATTTGTATGGGAGACCAAAATATAATTTGAAATATATCCTGTATACTGTATGTTTCGTTACATCCTGTAAACTATTGTGGGGGTTGTTTTTCTTGCGTGTAAGTGGCCAACACAGAACTGAATCGCAATGAAATAGCCAGTCTGACACTCAGTATCTTATGTGCTCGAAATATTTGTCTAGAGAAAACGTATGTACTTAACTACAGTTACTTTAGGTCCCGTAACGTTAATTATAGCAAACAAGCGTGTACATTAACTCTTACATTTAATGTAAATTACATTTAGTTTACATAAAAATATATGCATTTAACACAAATTCTTTTAAGAAGTCACTTATAATTATATATTATTTTGGGTTAAGGTGCTTTTCCACAGAAAGCCTGAGTCATGCCATATCGTCCGACTTTTTCTTCTCCACTTCGCATAATGTTTGGCATCCTTGGGTAACAAATGATATGCATATATTTGGAGAAGAGAATACAGCTGAGGATGACGCCAGGCCTGCACTAAGTTGACAAGGCAAGAATTAAAATCTCGCCAAATCATTCAGTCAAAATCATTTAATTATCTTTGGATTTTTGTATCACTTGATAGTTGTCAATTTTTTCTTTCTGGTTTAATAAGAGTTATTCCAGTTCCATCGAAAATATCTATCGAGTTTTCGTTGAATAAAGTAATTGTTCTTGCTGCTGCGGCGAATTTGTTACGCCGCCGCGACACCGTATGTAAGGGTAAAAACAAATGCAATGCTTTAAGAGCAAAGTGCCTCCAGAGGAAAAACACCTATAAATTTTTGGTTAGATACCTGTTTAGAATTAATTTGCTAGGAAAGTTAAAGTCTCACAAACTGTATTTAGAAGATATGTTAAACACAAGATACTGAGCTGTACTATATTTATACATATAACAAACAATATACCATTCGACATTTATACATTTACAATACGATTCTGTACCAACTGTTTACTTTCCCGCGCAGATCTTTAAAAGCCGATTGAGGAAATGGCCGAAAATACTTATAACATTGTAGCGACCTCTACGCCACTTCTAAGAACTATTACCACAACAACGAAGCAACAATATAGTTCACAAGGAGCATACAAGATGGCGCTGACACGGGTACAACTCAATCTTAGAGTCTCTTAGACTGGCTGCTTATATACAACCACCAACAGAACATTGTTGGAACCCCGGTTCTAGCTGTATCGCCTTTGACAAAATCCAGATTGTCACTCATTCTCTAGATCCGCTTCTAAGGTCTGCGTAGAGAAAACAGCTGGTACAATTTACGTTTTAGTTAAACACCTGACAAGAAGTTACTTATTCGTATAAACAGTCTGATAAATACATATCTGCCGAATGCTATACTTATCCAAACATATAAGAGGTGCGATTTTATTTATAGATAAGATTTTTTTTTGTAGTAGGTTGAAAATAATAATACAGATAATATTTTGTATTTTATACATTATTTTCTATGTGGTGGCGTAGCTAAGGGAGGGGGGAGGGCGGTTTTCTGCTCCAGGTGTCACCCGTTCGGGAGTGACACCTGGAGCAGACTGCTTTTCGGCTCGAGGCTATTTGCACCTTTTTCGCCAGAAGTAACTGCATGGGTCGGCATATTTAGAATTTGCCCCTCCTAAAAAAAGACTACATCCGGTACTGTTGGGGTGGCACCCGGTGCGGATATTGTACCACCACACCGGGTGCCACCCATGCTAGCTACGCCACTGTTTCTATGGAAGAAGTGTTCAGTATTACTGAATCTGCTCTTATATAGGGTCTAACAAAATATACTGAAACTGTTTTAAGGGTGGATTCAGTCCATGATACCTAACATCTTTCCCCAAGGAACATATACCGAAATATGAAAAATAATTTTTGACCTCCCATTACAAGTTGACTGATCAGCTGATCCGAGTTTGTAGGGAAAGCCAAAAATTATTTTTCATATTTCGACATATGTTGCTTGGGGAAAGTTGTTCAGTATCATGGACTGAATCTACCCTTAAAATAGTTTCAGTATATTTTGTTAGACGTTATATATAATACATATATGAGTGTCCTTATGTTGGGAAAAGTCATCTAATATTTTTTTTTAGAATATGTTTGTAGCCAAATCCCGAAGTACCCTAACCCTGAAGCTTCTAAATTTACCCGGTCAAAGTACAATTTTATGAAATTTAATTTCGACATGTCGAAATTACAACACAAATATCATAGAATCTGGTTTTGACAGGTAAATGCAATGAACGGATGGTATTTCGGGCTTTGCCAACAAACATAAATGTGGACAAAGCAGTTTTGGCCAAGTTATTTTTGTATAATCGCACCTCTCTTAAAGCGTCAATAACCTTTTACCCTTATACATTCTATAATCACAGAACAGCCAATCAGAATCAGAAATAGAACATTAAAAATAATGTATAAAACTGGCAACACTAGACAAAGTGTCGCAATACTACATAAATTATGTAAATTCAGTTGCTACATACATTTAAGCGAAGTAATTTTGTTTTAATGTACCCAGGTATGTTCATATTGATATATTTTTATTGAAATGGTAAAAAATTACATTCTCATTATATTCTCACTTTAGGGTTCTTTACTTAAATATCAAACTATACATATTTGATTACCTATGTCATATTTTTTGTATTTATAATATTATCGGAGTGCAGAATATAATATCTAAAACTTATAGCAAGTTCGGGCCATAAGTATTACATTCCCATTGAAATACATGGCGAAGTACGAAAAAAATCGACAATCGAGCGATTAGCTAATCAAACCTTATTTAATTCAATATCTTTCTCTGGGAATATTATCAATACTATACATTCTGAAATTTTGAGCACAGGGGAAAAGTGTCCTGTATTGATCGAGACTGTCTTTGTAAGTAATTTCAATAAAGGTGCTTATGGAAGGAATCATTTCAATATTTTTACATAACATTATCTTTATGAACACACTGTTACATTCTGAACGATACATATCAAACAGTCTTATTTTTAAAGCATTTCACTAAATAAAAATAGCATATTATCTATTGGTGAAATGCTGTGTCGAAACAGATATCACTAGCGACCCGACTTAGCTTCGCCTGACAATCGAATATATGTTATAAAATAGACGGGCATAAAGCTGTGTACATATTGTGTACTCGTTCCTTGTTTTTCTTAACCATAGAAATCATGAAATCGTACAAAGTAGATAATAAAATAAAACATTGTAAATGCCGCTTAATGCGCGATGAAATTCGACGTGCAGGGTAGAAAAGCGATAGCTCAGTTGAGAGAGCAAGGTCGTATAAAGACCTGATCGACAGTTCAATTCCTACTTGCGTGATATTTTTCACTATTTAGTTCTGCATCTTGAATACTTAAAAATCTAAGGATTAAGGAAGAAGGTTATGATATGACACTGAAAATGATTTAAAGCTTTTGCTGCTTGGTGTTTTTATGCACAAGAATAAAGCCGAGTCGCTAAAATACTCTTAGTAATGAATAAAGATTACATTGGAAAATTTACCAGGCAGAGGTATAAAAGAGACTACTTCAAATTGGGTCTTATGGCTTTAGAATAAAGTTCAAAACTAATGAATATTATACCTTCGATGCCTGGCTATATCTTATTCGACACAATAATAAAGACGTAAGATCGACTACCCACCCATCATTAACCACTAAGTTGCTTAACTCCGATTTAACAACAGAAACCTATGGCTAAATTTTTATTAATATTTTACTTAATAAGGCTTTTCTTTACCTACAGGCGACATTTTTCGTAAAATTCGTACATTGTCCGCTCAGAAATGTTTATGACATTCGCGCGTTTGACTTTTTAATGAGCAGAATAAATTAGTCAAAGTTGTAAACGCTGTTTTACAGTATTTCGTGATTGTTCAATGTCAAATAAATTTTACCATTTAAATTAAATGTTTTTATCCATAAGCAGATTTTAAAAGTACTTAGTTTAAAAGTAAAGGCGACTTGCCCAAATATATTTTTCTGCTTTTTAAAAGGATGAAATCTGAATTAACAATCATCTAAAAGACAATTTGATTTAATACACAATTTTGAAAAAACTGGCCAGTAATTATCAACATTAACATGTAAATCAGTATAATAGACAACAAGGGTCCGAAATGAAAAACCTCTTTCGAAAAAGAAACAAACATCACCAAGCAAATGTTGACATTGACTGCTCAATCTGCACAATGGCTACACAAAATTGTAGCGAATACATACAACTGAAAACATTTACAACTACGAATAATGAACTAGTGAATCTCAACAATGACCACACTTTGTAGTCAAAGTAAATAATGTTCTGCTCACCATTTTAGCGCGACTTTTTTTTAAATGCGTCCTGGCGGGAACGGTTCTCGCTTCAAAAGTTTTACTACTACCTGGGAACAAAGAGGTTCATATTAAAAAGTATATAGTTGTGATTATTAAGAGTAGGTTTATCTTATATAACGTATAACAAAATATACTGAAACTACTGTAAGGGTAAAGCCGTGTGGTTCCCGGCAGAGATGAATAGGACCACTCCAACCAAGTCTCCCCGTGGATGTCGTAGAAGGCGACTTAGGAAACACAAGCTGAACAAAGCTTATAAACATCAGTGCGATTTCTCCAACCGTATGGCCAGCGTGGCCAAATCCTCTGTTTACTCTGGCTAATATATGGCTCTGGTTCTGCAGTGGAGACTAAAAAAGACCTGGTAATGATGATGATTATAAGAGTAAGGGAATAAGTTCTTGTTACTGAACAACTTTCCACAAGGAATATCTATCGAATTATGATTATTATTATTTGCTTCCGACTTCAAAAAAGGAGGTTATCAATTTGACTGTATGTTTTTTTAAAATGTATGTTTGTTACGCGATATCTTCGCCAATTGTGAACCGATTTTGATGATTCTTATTTTATTTGAAAGCCTTTACTACCAAGTTGGTCCCATTTTATTTTGGTGAAGATATAATTAAGAACTTTGTAGATATGGAAGAAACTCCTAAAAAAATTGAAGTCGGTTGTTTTTTTTGGTAAAACCTTAACTATTTAGTTGACATAATAGCTTTGTCCTGGGCTGTGGTTCCTCACCTGCGTACTCATATGATGTTGCAGCAGCGGCAGTACCTGGGGCGCGCGGCGCCCGCGGCGGGCGGCGTCACGGGCGCGAAGTAGGCGTGCACCTTGATGTGCGGGAGGTGACCCTGCACACAATATACATCGTGTTAATGAAAGTACGCAAAACCTCTCAGATGGTACCTCAGCCCATGTAACTGAACAACTTTCACGAAACTAAAAAAAAAATGAGTTTTCATACAAACTGATCAGCTGATCGAGTCAATTTGTATGAAAATCCGAATAACTTTTTTTGGATTTCTTGAAAGTTGTTAAACAAAAGTTGTTCAGTTACATGGGCTGAGGTACCATCTGAGAGGTTTTGCGTTCTTTCATTAACACGATGTATATCAAATGATCAGTATGATTCAATTTTTTTTATTTTTTAGTTCATTACTATATGGCCTTTAGGGCGCCACAGTGGATTTACTGTGACGTCACATAGCCTATAACCAGCGGACTGCCATTCTTTCGACGATACCTCATTTGTCAAGGTATAATAGATATCTTTGAAGTTACGAGAGAGCAGATGAACATTAGCCGTGTGGTTCCCATCAGAGTAGGAGGAACTACCACCGGGTAATGAGCTTCCATGGACCACCTGGAAAAGCTTAAATCGCCTCCGAACAGAGGAAGGCCGATGCAGGCATAATTTGGTACGATGGCGTTATATTGACCCAACTGCAACACAGTGTCAGTGTGGTCATAACGACCAGACTATGTCACACCTCCACTCCTGCCCATCGTGCCCCACCAGCACTAAGCGTGACCTATGTGAGGCTACAGACAACGCTGTGAAAGTGGCAACCTTCTGGAGGGAAAAAAAATAATTACATTTTGAGCTTTCGACACGAGAAGAAGAAGAAGGACCACTCCAAGTCTTCCCGGGGATGTAGTAGAAAGCGACTTAGGAAACACAAGCTGACCAAAGCTTATACACATCAATGAAACTTCTCTAACCCGTCTGGCCAGCGTGGAGAGTGTAGGTCAAATCCTCTGCGTGCTTTGGCTAATATATGACTCTGGTAGTACAGAGGGTCGTGCTCCTGCATTGGAGACTAAAAAAGACCTGATGATGATGAGATGAACACACATAACATACAAAGCGGCGAAACACATAACCCTTCTTTAGAATTAAAAAAAATTAATGAACTCAGTACACACTCTCAGTTTTCGTATCGCATTCCTGGTGACCAGTTGGCAGTCGTATAGCTCTATCAGTTGGAGATTGTGACACGACGTGAGGTGTTCCAGGGCTCCGTCCGTCACGAGGGGGCAGTTGTCGAGACCTACATGTGAAACATACAACTACTACATATGTAACGTCAAACTCGTTGGACAAATTATTTAATGGGAAATATTCATAATGCCCGGGTATTATGAAGACTCTAACGATTTTTTTTTGTTTTCTTTCATATACTTATATATAATATATTGAGTAGATAAAAATTAACTTAAAAACTAAAAGTAAATCATTGCCTAAAAACCCAAATTAAAAATACGTAAAGCTCTTTGGAAAAATTAAAAAAGATATTGTAAATGTTATGAACAAAATGATTAAATGGCCAATATTCATAATGCCCGGGTATTATGAAGAATGACTCACCTAACACTGTGAGGTGCTCGGCGGCACAGGGCGACAACGAAAGCTGTTTGATGCCGTAGTCTGTTATTAACTCGCAGTGGGATAACGTCTGAAAAAAAGGCACATTCACACAACCATTTGTGCAGTATTGGGGGTTGGGGGTCTTTAATATAATTCATCCCATGTTAATTCGATTTAAACACTTTTTTTATTTTCATTAATGGCTTGACGCTACTGCGTATTTAGCCAGGAACAAGTTAATAAAACGTGGGAAATTCTTTTTTCCTAACAAGTTACAATCAAAGGTTGGTGTAGGCCTTTGATTGCTTTAAGGGAGCTTCTGGCGACAAACCTATAGGTCCACTGGTTTCCATAGCCGATTGAGTGGCGGACGACGCGCGAAGACGCACAGTCCGCGAAACAAATATCACTACAGCCGTACTATGACTGTCCACTTTAACTAACCATTTCACATATTGTTCATCAGCATGAGCATTTATAACACCAAACAACACCAATTTCATATTATAAAGTCCACTAAAATCAATTTGCAAATTAATTTAAAGATAACTCCAACCGAGCCCCTTGACTTCCCGCCAAAAACCCCCAAAACACTTTTTTAGTTAATTTTTCAAAGTTTTAGACAGCTAAAACAGGTTGTACTAAAATATATTGAAGCTATTTGAAGGGTAAATATACAGTATCTGATAGTATATCTGAAAAAAAATTGGCCTTCCATAAAGTTGACCCGAGTTTCTAATATATCTTCTTCGTCTGAGCGCGTTCCTGGTTGCATCCTCAGCTGTGCTGCTTCGGAGCCCGGGGTGCGCTTGCCCGCTTTTTCTTCACCAAATATAACCTGCATGTGGTTACCCAAGGATGTCAAAGGCCTTGCAAAATGGAGAAGAAATAGCCGGAACAGTTTGAATGATTTGGCTTTAGCTTAACGACCGGCCGCCTGCCTGACGTCAACCCCTTTGGGAAATGTATTTGTGCGAAAAGTTTTACAACCGGCCGCCGCCGCCCGACGTTAACCCTCCTTGGGAATGCAATTGTAGCACGAGATGTTTTTACTTAGTCCTTTAGTCGCCTCTTACGACATCCACAGGAAGAGATGGAGTGGTCCTATTCTAACCCGGAACCACACGGGTGAGTTTCTAATATACAGGTTGATTTTGAAACACTGAGCTTTATTGCAATCTTGGAATCGGAATCACAAATAGAACACAAAATAACAAGAAAAATAATACTTTTTTTACTATTCTTCATTAGGAAAAATTGATTTATTTTATTTATTTAAACTTTATTGCACATAAAAAAAGTGTACAACTGGCGGACGTAACGCCTTATGGCGTTCTCTGCCAGTCAACTATTGGACCAAGTCCATTCATGGCTAACGTATTATTATTAGTGTCAATGACTTCGCTATCGCTCGATTCCTATCCCGCCGGCGGCGCGCGGGGCGAGCGATCATATGGCGGTCGGTATCACTGCGATTAGGAATTTGCCGTACAACTTTGTGGGCTTTTATCTTTGGTTTTTAGGGTTCCGTACCCAAAGGGTACAAAAGGGACCCCATTGCTGAGACTCCGCTGTCTGTCCGTCTGTCACAGGGCTCTATCTCTTGAACCGTAATAGCTAGAAACTTGAAATTTTTACCGATTATGTATTACTGTGGCCGCTATAACTACAAATACTAAAAATAAAAAAAGTTAACAGTTAAAGGGGGTCGCCATACAAAAAACGTGTTTATTCAGCGTTTTTAACTAGATCTTTATAATGGCATTAACTAGATACTTGAAATTTTCACAGATTATGTATTACTATGGCCGCTGTAACAACAAATACTAAAAATAAAAAAAAAATTAAAGGGGGTCGCCATACAAAAAACGTGTTTTTTTAAACACTGCATGTTTTAAAACGCTAAAAAACACGTTTTTTAGCGTTTTAAAACACGGAGGTACGGAACCCTTCATGTACGAGTCCGACTCGCACTTGCCCGTTTATTATTATGAAACAAGGTAACTGTAAAGGAACATGTATATTTTATTTAGTAGAACTAATAGTTTAGTAGTACTTTCCTTGAATATAGCTCAGAGGGACTAACTCACCTGTATAGCATCTAACAAACTATACTGAAACTGTTAAGGGTGAATTTAGTTCATGATACTGAACAACTTTCCCCAAAGAACATATATTGAAATATGAAAAATAATTTTTGATAAACTCGCATCTGCTGATCGGTCAACTTGTATGGGAGGCAAAACATAATTTTTCATATTTGGACAAGTTGTTCAGTATCATACGACTGAATACCCTTTAAATAGTTTTAGTATATTTTGATAGGTCCAGTATAGCAGCAAATAAATATTGTAAAAAAAAAAGTTGAAGGATCAGTTGATCCGAGTTTCGATGGAGGGCAAAATATTTTTTTTTATATTTTGTTATATGAAAGAAAGAAAGAAAAATGCTTTATTTGACACAGATACAACACTAAAACAATGTTCTTAAACATATTTAAATGGGCATATTTGTGCCTGTATCAAAAAGGCCTCCCCTCAGCATAATGTTGTGACGAGAGCTGCAAAACGCTGGTCTTCCGCGGATACCACCTGTCGGTTGACTGGTAGATAAAGCCTAAGGCTTTAAGTCCCCCGTTTACAATTTTTGTAATAAAGTTAAATAAATTTAAAAAAAAAAATTAAATAAAAAAAAAAAACCTACATAAAGACTAATTTACATAAAACAAAAACAATGAGTTATTATATGTTCTTTGGAGAAATTTGTTCAGTATCATGGACTAGTTAGTATATTTTGTTAGACTGTATATAGTATTGTATATTTAAGCGGGGCTTGGAATACCGTTAAAAATCTGGTAACGTCAATTCTGTCAAACGGCGTTAACGTTACCAGCAAAGATAACGTTATGCTGGGTAACGGTATTTTTCCCAACATAGCGTTACCAATGATATTAACGGTAAAAGGTATTGTTAACACTGTATTTCTTTTCGATATTTGACAGAATAAATTGATGAGAGTTTGTCTAGTAGGCTACTAGAGCTATTTATATAATATTTTACAAGTATTGAAAAAAAGTATCGTTATTGATAACGTTATAAACTGTATTATCGATACCCCTGTGACGTTACCACGAAAATAACGTTATTTCACGTTACTTTTAGTGTGAATTTGGTATCGTTAACAAGCCCTGTATTTAAGTAAGTTTAAATTATACTTAATAGTATATTATCCAAAATACTTTGTCATCATCCAATGATGAAGTATTTTGGATTGTGAGTTTCAGAGAAAGAGAGAAAAAGGAACTTACCAGTTTCTCCAGCCGTGGACAGCCCATAGCTAAGTGCACCAGAGTGGCGTCCGTGATCAGCACACACTCTTCCAAGTCCATACGCTCCAGCAGTCTGCAACTCTAAGGCAGAAAGTCAAGTTTTTATCATAACCATCATCATATCAGCAGGGAGTACACTGCTGGACATAAGTCAAAGTCAAATTATTTATTTGCATTCATGTAAGTAGTATTTAGATGTCATATGAGTATCTTTCGGCGTTTCTTCTCAGCAGTGGTCGTTGCGAAACGCTAGTATCGGTAGCTTTTGCACTAAAAATAATTAAAAGTAATGACCTTCAATAAGTGATATACATCGTGTTAATTTAAGAACGCAAAACCTGTCAGATGGTACCTCAGCCCATGTAACTGAACAACTTTAGTCCAACAACATTCACGAAATCCAAAAAAAAATTTGAATTTTCATACAAACAGATTTTTTATTTATTTATTTAACTTTATACACAAATACAAGTGTAATGGCGGACTAAAAAAATAAATAAATAAATAAAATCAATTTATTTCAGGTTACCATATGACCCATATTTAAAATGTTTACATGTCAGTCGCTGTTACAGTCTACAATTACAATTTATATATTTATATACCTATCTTAAAGCCTAAGGCCTTATCTACCAGTCAACCAACTGGGTGATGTCGAGAAAGACACGGTAGTGCAAAAACTCAAAGAGAAATGATGAAAAATGAACCAGGTATACTTAAATATGTAATAATAAACCATAAATATGTAATAATAAACCATAAACTACATACAAATAATACACTATTATTATACTAAGATATACTACTCACATATACTACATACACTAAGAACTATCTGACAGTTGTTTAAGAAAATGTGCTTTCACCTGTTTTTTAAATGAAAAGCGGGTTTTAGCCTTCCGAACATCAACTGGTAAGGCGTTCCAGAGCTTTATAGCTTGGACAATAAACGAATGTGAAAAGAACCCACTCCGGTCAGATCAAGTCAATTTGTATGAAAATCCGATTCTTTTTTGGATTTCGTGAAAGTTGTTGAACAAAAGTTGTTCAGTTTCATGGGCTGAGGTACCATCTGAGAGGTTTTACGTTCTTTCATTAATACGATGTATTTATCCTACATTGAATGAATTTTTTTTACTTTGACTTTGACATAAAATTTTTTAGCTCTGTTACATGAACCCTGTCAGGGCACAGCAAACATTTTAAAAATAAATCTAATAATATTATTTTCTAATTACAAGCATGTCAATTTACTCTAATTAATTAAATTCAATTTTATCACTAGCCACTGGCCATTATCAAATAATTCTTTCATATGATAGAAGGGTCTCTTCTCAAAGATTTCCTTCAGTCATTTGTTTATTTTTTCATAAGATGGCAACACTTTTTAGATAATTCAACGTTGCTATCATTAAATATTAGCAGAATAATGTGACTATTTGTGACGTACTACGAGGGCCACACCGAAAAGCTCGGGAATAGAATACTTAGGAATAAATTAGAGTAAAACCTTTTTGGTGTTTGAAATGTAGTATTATTTCGAACACAATTCCCTTTTTGGAATTTCAAATAAAGTAAAAAAGAAAAGAGTATTGACCATTTGGATTTGGCAAGTCGGTGAGAAAAATGGAGCTTACGCGGGAACATTTTCGTGCAATAATTTTTCATAACTTTCGTCGACGTTTATCTCAAGAACAATGTCTCGCCGAGCTTGTTTCTATTTATGAACTTGAAGCATCTAGTAAAACGACTATATATCGTTGGTATTCTGAGTTTCGTCGTGAACGTTCCTCTCTTACCACAGTCCCTTCTACTGGTCGGCCAAAAACAGCGGTAACACAAGATAACATCGATGCTGTACGCCAATTAATAAAAGAAGATAGACATGTGACATACGAGCAGATTCGGGTTTCTCTCAGCATTGGTATGATAGCTATTCAGACCATTTTACATGATGAACTGGGTGTCAAGAAGTTAATTTCACGCTGAGTGCCCCACCGTTTGACCGAGGAACAAAAGTCGGCTCGTGTTAATTGGTGTCGGTCTGCCCTGCAACGGTTCAATAGAGGGAGCTCAAATGCAGTTTACAATATCGTCTCTGGGGATGAATCGTGGATTTATTCATATGAGCCCGAAAGAAAACATCAATCGGCAGTTTGGGTCTTGAGGGGTCGAGGGTGAGGTCAAGCCAACTAAAGTTATTCGCTCACGCAGCGTGTCGAAAAAAACGATCGCTTAGTTTGTATCGAAAACTGGTCATGTGGCTACGATTCCTTTACAAGAACGAAGGACGGTTACTGCTGATTGGTACACAACAGTTTGTTTGCCGGAAGTCATAAGAGAACTTCGTAAAATTAATCCGAATCGTCGTATAATCCTTCACCACGATAATGCGAGCTCACATACCGCACGCAAAACAGGCGCGTTTTTAAATCTGGAAAACGTGGAGTTGATGGACCATCCTCCGTATAGCCCTGACCTGAGCCCCAATGATTATTTTACATTCCCAAGAATTAAAGATATGCTACGTGGTCAACGGTTTCGCGGCCCAGAAGAGGCGGTCGAAGCTTACAAATCAGCTGTTTTGACTGTATCCACTTCAGACTGGGATTACTGTTTCAATAATTGGTTTGATCGAATGCAAAAGTGCATTGACTGTCACGGAGAATACTTCGAAAAACAATAAAAGTAAACATTATTATATTATCTTTGTACTTTTTTCTATTCCCGATCTTTTCGGTGTGGCCCTCGTACATCGTCACGGCAAGGTAAAGTAACACAGCACGGAGCGCCCACATCTGCACACAATGACATCTGATAACAAACTGACGTTTGTTGGCCGGCGCTCGCTTTAAATAAGTCGATAGCGAACGCCGCCCACCAGTGTTGCCAGTAGGTCACACAATTTTTTTTAAATCATGACACCAGGGATATGATTTTTATTTTATTTTTTATTTATATGTTTAAACTTACCCTAGCTAATGCCTGGAAGCCAGCATCAGTCAACTGTCCACATAAAGCCAGCTCCAACGTCTGCAAATCTGGGCAGCGCGAAGCCAGCGCGGTCAGCGTCGCGTCGGTGAGGTTACTGCAGCCGGACGCGCACAGGCGGCGCATGGCCGGGCCCAGCTTTGATATCGAGTCGTCGGTCAGGCTCTGGAAAACGTTAAAACTATAAGCATAACAATAAAAAAAAAAGTAAAAAAAAAAAAAAAAAATTAAGAAATTAGAAAAAAAAGAAATAAAACCCGGTCAGGTGCGAGTCGGACTCTGACATGAAGGGTTCCGTGCCTCCGTACAATGTTTCAAAACTGAAAAAACACGTTTCTTCTATGACGACCCCCTTTAATTTTTTACTTTATCCAATTTTTTGTATTTGTCGTTATAGCGGCCTTAGTAATACATGATCGGTGAAAATTTCTATTACGGTTCAAGAGAAAGAGCTCTGTGATAGACGGAAATACATAATAGGGTCACGTTGGCACCCTTTGGGTACGGAACCCTAAATAAAGCGTGTATACTCACATCGCAGCCTTGTACGTTAAGGACCTCCAAGTTGGGGCAGTACGTCGCCAGACACGACACAGCTCTGTCGTTCACGTTCTTGCAGCCTGGGAAATGATAATATGTGGTAGATTATGTATCTATTAGGTAGTATAGGGTAGTATCATTATCAGATCTTTTTAAGACTGCAGTCTTCGACCGTGGGAATTTTTGATTGAACACCCGAATCTATATTTTCTATCCACACATACGCATTGCGCTGTATTGTACATGCACCCTGGAGACGAATTCAGAAGCGCAGCGAGCGCTCTGCCTTATCAGCGTTTTGGTCCCCATATTTATTTGAGAATAATTTGAGAATTTATTTGAAAACTTTAATTTTTTATATTTTTTTACAAAAGACAAATTATTTTATTTATTTATTGTACCTACGTGTTTAAGCATGAATCAATCTTCATATATGTATATTTTTAATTTTTTAACTCAGTCGTATGCGCACGAAATCCGACGACGTATTCGCTTATATTTTCTTCAAAGTTTAACCTTTTTAACTAAGTTTTTGAATAAATTAAAAAATAAATTACTAAAATCTTCTCATTCACTTTTTAGGATTTTCTTTTGTCTTTATTTCTCTGTAATTTATACACAACTTCATGTTTTAAATTCCGTGTAAACAACAATGACATTGACAACAATGAACGTCGCGCACCGCAAAAAATTGAAACACGTCTTAGGTTATTTGGAATTAAACAAACTATTACAATGAAAATCAATAAATTGTCTCATTCATTTTTTTTATACTTAAATAAACTTCAATTTAACATATCTTAACATATTGTTACTAAGACAGTTTGGCTCCAATCAATAAAAATAAGGACCGGGCCCTTAGTCTACACTACAGGAGCACCGACCCTCTCTGTACTACCAGAGCCATATATTAGCCAGAGCAGTCAGAGCATTTGGCCTACACTCTCCACGCTGGCCAGACGGGTTGGAGAGGGTAGTATGCAGGGTCAAAAATAAATTATTTTATAATGATACGAGAATAAAACGTCACAAAATAATGTCACTTGTCATCCATTTTAAACGTGATTTTAGGTTTTTTCGAGCGCTATTAATTATCGCGCGCGATATTAAGAGCGCTATTCGACTCCAAGATACTATGACGTCACGCTGTGGGTTTTTCATAAAAATTCCATAGAGAATATTTGTTTTAACTTTCAGAAAAAAGAATCATCTATGGTTTAGTTAGGTCTGTCATTGTCAACCAACCTCAATTGTCAAATATACGTCTTGCGAGTAACCCGCGTTTAATTGTATCGACCGATATACTGACAGATTACACACCTTGGCCGGCAACATACATACATATGCATTAGTGAGCGTACATTTAATTCGGGAAACGTTTTTTTTTAATTTTCAAAACAAAAGGGGGAGACCCTTGGTAAGATGTCGTAAGATTTGGTTCAACCCATGTCGTGATATCACGTGATATTTTTCACAGTGTGTTGCTAGTGTTTTAATTAATTTAATATAGGTATTTAATATAACTTTTTTCTCGCAATTTTATTGTTTCTTGCAAAAAAATATGTCATATTTGCCGAGACCCGCCCTTCCCCCAAAGTGAGATAAGATGAAATTCGGGCCGACCCCCTCCCCCCTTGAACGTCTTACGTAATTAATAGACTCCCCCTTATTATTTTCCTTCTTCATCTTAGCGCGTTCCCGGTTGCATCCTCAGCTGTGCTGTTTCGGAGCCCGGGGTGCGCTTTCCCGCTTTTTCTTCTCCAAATATAACATGCATGTCGATGGTCACCCAAGGATGCCAAAGACCTTGCGAAGTGGAGGAGAAATACGCAAAACAGTTTAAATGATTTGGCTATAGTTTAACGACCGGCCGCCTGCCTGACGTCGACCCTCTTTGGGTATGCATTTGTGCGAAGTTTTATATACAGCCGCCGCCCGACGTTACTTGGTAATGCAGATGTAGTACGAGATGTTTGTGCTTTGTCCATTAGTCGCCTCTTACGACATCCATAGGAAGAGATGGAGTGGTCCTATTCTAGGCCGGAAGCCACAACATAGCCGAGTTCGAGAAACAATACGATAACTGTCACCCTCATAAAAGCAAAAGAGATAGCGATCAAAGAGACATATGACAAGTTTTTTCTTTTTTTAAATAATTTTACGGCTCTGGATACAAGTCCTTTAGAGCCTCTCTTTAATTTTGTTCTTTATTCCTAATCCTAACCTAACCTAATCCTAACAAGTTACAATCAAAGGGTGGTGTAGGCCTTTGAATGCTTAAAGGAAGCTTCTGGCGACAAATCTTTACGAGTCCACTGGTTTTCATAGACGATTGAGTGGCGGACGACGCCCACACAGTCCGCGAAACAAATATCAATACAGCCGTACTATGACTGTCCACTTTAACTATTTCACATATTGTTCATCAGCATGAGCATTTATAACACCAAACAACACCAATTTCATATTATAAAGTCCACTAAAATCAATTTGCAAAATAATTTAAAGCAAACCCCAACCGAACCCTTGACTTCCCGCCAAAAACTCCCACAAGTTTTGGTACAAGACGTGTCCTGTATAAGTACATTGTACATGTTTACCTCTACATATGAAGCTCCTGAGTTTAGGGCAGCCTCGGGCTAACGCTTCGACGCCATTTTCTGAAATCGACTGACACCAAGACACATTCACGTGGGTGAGCATCTGCGAACAAACACAAATACTACTGTATTTTATTTTATTACTAATAAAATTAAATAAAAATAAAAATTGTATAGGATTTTCAACTTTTTAGACATTCTAGATGCAGTAAAAAAGCAAGCGTGTTATAAGAATATCAAATGGTGGAGACATTCGGTGGGGTTAAACACGTTATAGCTTAGTGGTAGCATTTTATTTTATTTTTTTTTTATTTTTTTTTTAATAGGAATTTGAGTGCGTTTCACCTCTATCTAGCCTGATGGGAAGCGAAGATGAGGTCTAAGGTGTAACACGCAGACTCAAAAAATGCCTATTCACTCTTGCCTTAAAAATCCCTAAATCATATGTATCGGGAAACATCGACGCAGGGAGGGAATTCCACACCTTAGCGGTTCGCACAATGAACGAGGAGGCGAATCGAGAGGTACGATGAGGAGGAATATCGACCACAAATGGGTGGAATCCCTGTCCACGTCGTGTTGTCCGATGGTGGAATGGTGCAGGGGGAATTAAATTATGTAATTCCTGCGCACACTCCCCATGGTCGTATTTAAACCAAGGTAGCTGGTTCAAGTCCCGCTCGTGTTGTATTTTTTCACCATTTCTTTTGTCATTGTTTGAGTACTTTAGTTAACATGTTAGCCTCAATTTACACTGCGGCAGAGTCGCAGCGATTCGCCGAAATCGTACATAGCATAATCAACTTTATGTCAATTGTATAATGTTCAAACGGCGTCTTCCAGCGTCTTCGAGAATTCGCCGCTTAACGCGCGACGACTTTTTGAGCTCAAATTTAGTTTGAACATTAAACGATTGACATAAAGTCACAGAATACAGTAAGAGTAAACAGAACGGAATCTCCTAAGGTACGCGCAATATGCGTCCCCATTCTCCGTCCCCGCACCTCTCCTCCGTTTTCGCCTTGATGACACAAGTTGGCCCACAAAAACCGGGGGAGAGGTGCGGGTGCGGGGAACGGGGACGCATATTGCGCGTACCTTAGGAGATTCCTTTCTGTTTACTCTTACTGTATTCTGTTATAAAGTTCATTATGCTATGTACGATTTCGGCGAATCGCTGCGACTCTGCGCTGTTATTGTATTAACTGTATAAACATATTTTTCAGCAAGAATCTTCCCGTAGACGGGTTTAAGTTTTTAAAACGATATCTTGTTTTCTAAATGAAACAGTATTGGGTAGATGACTGGGTCAAAAATGTATTAACCGGTAATGTTAAGAGAATAAACGTCACAAAATACTGTTACTTGTCATTGATCATATCCATTTTCAACACGATTTTAAATTTATTAATGCAAAAAACTGATATTATGGGGCTACATGAATTTTCCGGGGTCCAGTGCTGCCCCCATTTGAAATAAATGAATTGAAAGGAAACGGAGATATCATTAAAATGTTGTCTCTAGTAAGCCCTTAGATAAAACCCTTGTGTGTGAGAGAACGTGAGAGAGAACCCAAGTGAGAACGTGAAGCTTTTCTTCGCACATTTGCGAAAAACGGCAACTTTTGGCCATATCAAATGGGGGCAGCACTGGACCCCGGAGAAATAATGTAGCCCATTGAGAGCGCTATTTGCCCCAAAAAAATTATGAAATCACGGTTCTCATTTTCATACAAATTCCATAAAAATGTTTGTTCTGACGTTTAGAAAAAAGTGTCTCATTTGACTTGCCGTCATCTTTTTTAGGGTTCTGTAGCCAAATGGCAAAAAACGGAAACCTTATGGATTCGACATGTCTGTCTGTCCGTCCGTATGTCACTGCTATTTTTTTCCGAAACTACAAGGACTATACTGTTGAAACTTGGTAAGTAGATGTATTCTGTGAACCGCATTAAGATTTTCAAACAAAAATAGAAAAAAAAAATTTGTTTTCATCAAACCAATGCCTGTGGGGTATCTATGGATAGGTCTTTAAAAATGATATTGAGGTTTCTAATATCATTTTTTTCTAAACTGAACAGTTTGCGCGAGAGACACTTCCAAAGTGGTAAAATGTTGTCCCCCCCCCCCCTGTAACTTCTAAAATAAGAGAATGATAAAACTAAAAAAATATACAAAGTGGAAGGGACATACCCGAAATAAATCGAACCACGGGCTATACTAGATCTAAGGTACTATACTAAGGTATAATGAAATAAGAATATCAGTCAAGAAACCAAAAAAATTTTACATTCCCCTACAAACGGGCGGACGCACACTTTAGTATGGAAATGCCGAATTTTTTTTTTGTTGTTCGACTGTTATTTAAATTTCATGAAACTATAATGATCTAGTATAGACCGTAGTTCGATTTATTACGGGGATGTCCCTTCCATGTAGTAGTATGATGTACATTACCATGCAAACATCCACCGAAAATTTTTGAAACGGTTTGAACGAGATCTACTAAGTAGTTTTTTTTAATACGTCTTAAATCGTAAAATGTTACTTGCTGCTACGGAACCCTTCACGGGCGAGTCCAACTCGTACTTGGCCGCTTTTTTTTACGTTATGGGATTATCTATCTATTTTATCTAGCGGATTAACTCACCGGACATCCGTCTGAGAGTGCCTTCAGCGATATGTCTGTTATGCTGGGACACGAATCTAGGTTTATTCTGAAAAACAAAGCAAAAATTAATTTAAAAAAATTGCTGCTGGAGAGATAAATCTCTGAGTAATTTCTTGTTTCATAAAGTTTCTTATTTGAATATTCTGTCATTTGTGTGAACTGTTTTCATTTCCATTCGACATCTTGCTGATTTCAAAGTTAATTAAAAACTAAATGTTTAATCAGGAAGGGATGGAAATTTTAAAAACTCTATATACCGTGTTGATGTTAACAAACTAACGCAAAAACTCTCAGATGGTACCTCAGCCCATGAAACCACGCCTGTGTCACTCCCCGTTTAGGTATCGAAAATGTACCTACATTATTACTATGCGCGCAGGCGGCCCCTCCGGGTGCTAAATTCAGTTATACGAATCGTTTGTCCAGAGTAATAAGAATGAAATTGGCTTGCTATGGATGTCTAGGTATCTTTACGAAAAGGTGCTGAGTTCTGACGTGAGCTAAATTAAACCATATCGCTAGCCACATTGAGTAGATATTTCTTTGAATTTCTTTGCAGTGAGACTTCTGTACGTTAGTATTATTTTTTCTGTGATGAAACTTAACAACTTTTGTTCTACAACATTCCCAAAATGCCAAAAATAAAATTCGGATTTTCATACAAATTGACTCGATCAGCTGATCAGGTTGTACGAAAATTCAAATTTTTTGTGAAAGTTGTGGAACAAAATTTGTTCAGTTTCATGGGCTGAGGTACCATCTGAGAGGTTTTGCGTTAATTTTTCTGCTGTTAGCAATAATTCTCTTTACTAGAAACACATATCAGATTTTTCTATTCAATCAATTAAATATAGAAAATAATTCATTTAAATCATGTAAAATTTACCTCTTTACGGGTGTCGTCTTTTTCTTTTGCCATGACTGTCTGACGTATTAAAAATATTAATGTCATATGGCACTTGACAACTTAACTGTCACTGTGGTAAAATCAAAGAAATTGTATAAAATTTAGAATGATTACGAAGTGGCCAAGCCGTTACCAAGAAAGATACCTAAAGATATAGGTCTCTCTTTCTACTTCATTGCACTGTCAGTTTGCGGAAAAGGGAAGCCTATAACTTTAGGTTTATTTTTTGGGAAATTTAGGTATTTAAACATAAGCATTATGGAAATATAAACTTTATGTGAGTGGCATTAAGTTTAATTTTCAATTATTATTTTTTGACATTATTACTCGCCGTCATTCTAGATTGTATTATAATTTATTTGGGTAAAATATAGACACTTTCATATGACAGTGAGAAGGCTTATTATAGGACCGATGACTATCTTAAAGACAAAAAGGTCTGGCTTGAGCTTGGCGCGGGTCCCTCTTAAAGGTTTGTATACTTAGACATGTCATAATTTAGGTACATTGGTACATACTAAATTTACAAATTGACATTATTTTAAATTTCGTAATTCTTATAATTCAATTTAATTATGACATAATAAACAATGTAATCTCTGTCCATCTATATAACTAATTTTAAGTTTTTAGTTTGTTAGTTGACGTCTTTGGAGAAAACGTGCAGTGCAGTTTGTTGCCGCTTCTTCTGCACTTGCGCCTAGGAAGCGGCGTAAACTTAGCTGTAAGTAACGATTTGACGTCAACATTTGTGCAAAACAAAACAAAGTGACTATTATTAAGAGATATTATAAATATCCTATGATAATAAAGATATTTTGAATTGAATTGAATTGAACAGTTGACAACTTAGATGTCATTTAACTGTCATAATGATCAAAATAGTGTGCCTATTTTACCACTCTGACAGCTAAGTTGTCAACGGTCATACATTGTTATTTTTAATACGACAGACAGGCAACGAGGCAAGGAGTATGCCTTTGCCCAGCAGTGGGACATAACACTCAAAATAGTGTGCCTATTTTACCACTCTGACAGCTAAGTTGTCAACGGTCATACGACATTGTTATTTATAATACGACAGACAGGCAACGGGGCAAGGGTGATGCCCTTGCCCAGCGGTGGGACATAACACTAATAGGCTAGGAAAAAAGATCACTGCGCATTTTTATTTTAAAAAAAATACCTCTGTAGTTTGTTGCACCTTCTGCCCAGAGCTTGACATGTCTGGTCTGTGATTTTCTTGCATTTGTTCAGGTTTAGGTCTTCTATGTTCGGGCAGGACTGGAAAAACATTTATATTGTAAAACTCGATCAACTTTTATAATAATAAAAAACTTGCCTCCTTACCAATAGACTCAACTGTATATTTTAATGCATATCTTTCGTCCACTGGGCCCATAACCTGTTTACCAAGTAAATAGTTTTAACTCACCTTTGCTACTATCAATCGTGGATTCATCCCCTACGCTTTTTGCATACTTAGAGAACTTTCATCAACTGGCCTTACTATTTATTTACCAAGTAAACAGTTCGAAGTCACTGTTACTAATATTATTCGTGGATTCATCCCCTACGCTTTTACACACCATAAACTTTCATCAACTGGGCACATACCCTGTTAACCAACATAGCCATTTAAATCCTTACTTGTGCTAATGTCTTCATCGATCCATCTCCTATACTCTCGCAACCTCTCAGTGACAGCTGTCTCAGAAAGCCGCCGCATCTGTGTGATATGTTCTCTATGACTGGGCCCTGAAAATAAAGAAAAATATATGAAAATAGGCAGACAATTCAATAGACATGATGACTGAATAATTATGTTTGGCCAATCGGTTAGATTATTAAAAAATATTGTACACGTATTTTTTCTTTTCTCTGAGAAACAATAAATGACGAAGATACAGCCCATTTAAACTTCGCATGACGTCACGCTTTCGTAAGATTTTTACACATCGGTGACGTCACAAGCCCCCACTCTGGAACTTAGATACTCTATATCTTTGTGAAATTTTACTTTTTTGATAAACTGAAAAATATGGGTACATTATTTTTGGATAATCTAACTAACGGACTAATTAGAATAATACTTTTCTGACCCAGTCATCATCCCTATACAAAAATACTTACCGATGGAATGTTTATTTTATACACTTGGCCGTGTTCCTTGAATTATTCTTACTGTATTGTAACACACACCAAAGCATTTTTAATTATATTTACCATGTTTTATTTAGTTTTTAGGGTTCCGTACAAAAAAATGAAAAAACGGGACCCTTATAGGATCACTCGTGCGTCTGTCTGTCCGTCCCAATTTGCTCCGAATCTACTAGACCGAATCAGGTGAAATTTGGTAAGATGGTGTAATCCTATGACCAAAACACATTGTGCAAAGTAAATAAATATTTTGACGTGACAACGTCTTAAATTAGGTTGCGGCTGGGAGTCACTTATGAAAAAGTGTAACGCTCGGTAACGTTACGATGAGTCACCGAACGAGAGAGAGGCCCGCCGAATGCCTTGCGTCTCTCTCCCACTCAACTATGATCGGTCTGCCGCCGTTGTCACGTAAAATCTTCGCCCGTAAAACCGACTTTACAGGCAACCATTTTTTTTTAATAAAAATTTAATTATTATATAATTTTTAATAAATTATAATTTAGGGTCATTTTCGGGGGACAAATTAGGAAATTAAAAAAAAATTTTGCAAATCTTACTGTGTCATATATCAAATGAAAGGGCTCCTTATGAGGATCTTAAATATATTTTTGATATTATTGTAAAATTAATAGTTTTGATTTTATTCATGAAAGAAGACGAAAATTGACCATCCCCCCCCCCCCCTGATCTCCGAAACGTAAATTTTGAAAAAAATACAAAGTTCATTGTTTCAGCAGTTCATTGTTTGTAGATTATAGGAAAACCTATAATAGTTCAATCAATTGTACGGAACCCTCTCCACGCGAGTTTAACTCGCACTTGGCCGGTTTATTTTACATTTGGCCGTGTTCCTTGAATTATTCTTACTGCACACTACACACCAAAGCATTTTTGATTATATTTACCATGTTTTATTTAGTTTTTTGCTTATATACTGTCGTATATTTACTAGGCGTATAAGAGCTAGCATGCGACGAAGTGAAGTTATGGAGTTTTTTTATTTTATTTTATAGGACGGCAAACGAGCAAGCGGGTCACCTGATGGTAAGTGATCACCGCTACCTATGGATATTTGCAACACCAGGGGTGTAACAAAAGCGTTACCGGCCTTTTAGGGCCCTCCCCAGAGGGGGGAGGGGAGGAGACGGAGATCCGGCTCTCTCACTCACCGAACGAAGCACAGTAGTTGTGAAGCTATTTATTTATTTTTTATTTATTCTTTATTGTCCATCAAATACAAATTGTACAGAACAATAGGCGAACTTAACGCTAAAAGCGTTGTCTACCAGGCGACCTTTGTGTTATACAGAAAGTCTAAATGTGGGTTGCAAGATAAAGTGTAGGTATACATAAAATACAAAATGTACATTGTTTCACATATATATATATGTAGGTATATGTATAGAAAGTATATATATATATATATATATATATATATATATATATATATATATATATATATATATATATATATATATAATACACTACATATACGATACCTACATATAAATAAATAAATAAATGCAGCAATTCTTAAATATACTTTTATAACTTGGCTAAGAAGTGTTTAAATACCTGGGTCTTAAAGCTAGCGCGACTAGGAGCAGTTCGAATGGATTCAGGAAGCGCGTTTCAGTCTTATTGCCGTAATGGCGAAAGAGTTAGAAAGAAAACCATTACTACTCCGACGTCGATTTTCTGTGAGATAGCTTCCATTGAACCGGACAACACAGTGATATGTGATGTCGCCTCTAGTTTTACATAATAGCTCTTTGTTTTTACAGAAATGTAATGTATAGTGGCGCCATTATATCTTACCTCGACATCCGTCTGAAACTCGAAGAGGTCTATCCTCTGCCAGTTGGACCCGTCCAAAGCCAGGATATTCCATAGTTTGGACACCTGAAAAAAGTGGTAAATTTAAAAAAAAGGAAATAGAAATAAATTAAAAAAAAAAGACTGCATGACATAACAGAAGTATGCCTAAGATGCAACCAGGAAACACGTTTGGATGAAAAATGTTAAAAAAAAACCAGCGTGGTTTTATGATGTTACTATACATATTCTGTTTAATAATCTTATATATAAAATTCTCGTGTCACAATGTTCGTTCCCGTACTCCTCCGAAACGGCTTGACCGATTCTCATGAAATTTTGTGAGCATATTGAGTAGGTCTGAGAATCGGCCAACATCTATTTTTCATACCCCTAATCTACGCGGGCGAAGCCGCGGGCAAAAGCTAGTATATTATAATTAAAAAAAAATATTTAAATAAAAAAAAAAGTGAAGACAATTTGGCGCCAAAAGCCGGTACTTTATTAGGGTTCCCTACCCGAAGGGTGCAAACGGGACCCTATTACTGAGACTCCGCTGTCTGTCCGTCTGTCACAGGGCTCTATCTTTTGAACCGTAATATACTAAAAATATAAAAAAGTTGAAAATTAAAGGGGGGTTGTCATACAAAAAACGTGTTGTTTTCAGCTTTTTTCTCTTCTTTTTAGGGTTCCGTCACAGAATACATAAGAGTCAAACAGAATGGTATCTCACAGCGTCTCCCGCAAATTGGCGTCCCCGCACCTCTCCCCCGCACTTTGTGAGCTTTGACGGCTCCAAACCAGGGTTTAATTACTAGCCGCACGCAATAGGCGACGTGTGTTGTCTTGAGAACTGTCAACCAATAGTAACCATCATGGTGAGAAGGTGCGCGTATAATAATTGTTTATCCACCCAATACTCTAAAGAACGTATATTTCATACATTTCCAAATGATGAAAACAGGTAAGCAAAGCAACAATATAATTTCACGTTATTACCCAGCAACCATCTTGATATATATATATATAAGATAAAGTCAATAATTAAAGGCGGTCGTCATACAAGAAACGTGTTTCTTCAGCGTTTTAAAACATTATACGGTGGTACGGAACCCTTCATGTACGAGTCCGACTCGCACTTGCCCGTTTATTTTTATTTTTTATTTTTGATATATTCAGTGTCACTCTAATACTAATGTTTTTAACTTACAACGGAAAACAAACAAACATTTTGAACTTAAATTTTAGACGGAGCATAAAATATACTGTCTCTTAGTTACCTAGGAAGAATAGAAAGTATTTTCTTGTAATTCATCGCCAAGTTTCCTGTGTCGAAACTCAGTCACAGATTAATATATAGTTACACTCAGTGTCGTAAAAAGAAAAAATAATATTGTTTAGTAACTGGTAGGTATCATATGAACATGTTTTTAGGGTTCCGTACAAAAAATGAAAAAACGGAACCCTTTAAATAGTTACACTCAGTGTCGTAAAAAGAAAAAAAATTATTGTTTAGTAACTAGTATCACATGAACATGTTTTTAGGGTTCCGTACAAAAAATTAAAAAACGGAACCCTTATAGGATCACTCGTGCGTCTGTCTGTCCGTCCGTCTGTCACAGCCAATTTGCTCCGAATCAGGTGAAATTTGGTAGGATGGTGTAATCCTATGACCCAAATACATATGTGCAAAGTAAATAAATATTATTTTAAAATAACATTTTCGGGGGCAAAATTATGAAATAAAAGAAAAGGTTTTGCAAAACTTACCATGTTACATATCAAATGAAAGGGCTTGTTATAATGATCTCAAATTATATATGTTTGTTGTTATTGTAAAATAAATAGTTTTGATTTTATTCAAGAAACAAGACGAAAATTGACAATTCCCCCCCTGATCTCCGAAAGTACTGAGCCTAAAATTTTGAAATAAATACAATTTATAGTTCATTGCTTGTAGAGTACAGGAAAACCAATAAGAATTCAATTAATTGGATGGAACCCTCTTCACGCGATTTTAACTCGCACTTGGCCAGGTTATTTTCTTTTACTGTAACTGGTAATTGGAAAGATAGAAGACAAAAGAGGACGAGGAAGACCGAGGCATAGCTACATGAAACAGATAAAGGAGAAAGTGAACATCGTGTCGTACAGCGAAGTAAAACAACTGGAAGAGAATTCATACTCCACCGACAAGAGCATAGCTCTTAAATATAGATACCTAGATAGTTTACTGGTTACGAGCCTACAGTTTCGTACGTGGACGAAGGGGTCTTACCTGGGCACATCTGCATAGGGATACCACGTCAAGGTACGACAATATACGGAGGAGCAGCTCTTTGGGCAGTTTTTTGTTTATGTGGTTGTCATCGTCGCCCGAAAACCGGGCTATCTGTAAAAAAAAGAGGTTGCTTTATTATATTTTTTATTTAATACTCTTTAACACTAAAGTTAAACATACTTTTAACAAATGGCGGACTTAATGCTAAGAGCATTTTCTCCCAGTCAACCATAAGGATAAACAGAAAAGTTATACACCATCCTACTTACCTTAGCACATGGTAAATTCATGTCTTTCCTATGCAAGAATTCAAAATATGCTGTTTCAAAAGATTGGCTACGTCCAATTGAGATGAAATTTAGTAAACATATGTAAGTCATTGACCCAAAGACAGATATGTCAAATAAACAAATCAATTTAAACTTTCTATTTAAATAATTACCCTAAATTTTTTTTAATTTTCCCCAAAAGTTGCCGCCATGGCTACTTTTGGGGAAAATTAAAAAAAGTTTTGCAAACTATATTGTAACAAAAAAAATGTCTTGTTATGAAAATATTTTTTATAACTTTATGATAAATAGTTTTAAAGTTGTTCAAGAAAATAGGCGATAATTCACCATTCTCTCTGGACCCCCCCAGACTCGCCTTATCTCCAAAACTACTGAGCCTAAAATTTAGAAAAAATACAGAAAATAGTTCTCTACCTATAGATACATACAGGAAAACCTGAAGTGGAATACTATTTAAAGTATCATAGTAAATTTTATTTTATATCAAATTAATATCAATTTGTATATGAATGGTTTAACTCGCACTTTTCCGGTTTTTTTTATGGGACCTATTATTGGAAGATGTTGCAATATCATTGATTACTTGTCAAGGACGGACGGGAAAAGGCCTGACGGCCTAACTTTAGTGCCCTGGCAGAGCACGTATGCGGCGTCCTACCTCAGTAATAGCATGCGCTCGCCTGGGTTGGCTGCGCGTGGGGCCGCTGGACAAAAATGCCTGAAATACTCTAAGTTATCTTTGCAGTATGAGTTTGTTCCGGCCGCCGTTGAGACAGCCAGCCCATGGTGTTCTGAAGCAAAGAGCTTTGTTCGTGAGATAGGACGCTGCTTGAGGGACCGAGGATATGACCACCGCTCCAGTTGGTATCTGGTTCAAAGGATATCCATCGCTTAGCCATCGCTATACAAACAGGAAACGCAGCCAGTATAATGGGTACCTTTGAGCCGGATACAATCCGGAGTGGCATTTTGGATTAGTTTTTTATTTCATTTTATTTAATTTCAGATTGTTGACAGATGCACTTAAAGCCGCACATAAATTTTCCGGGGTCCAGTGCTGCCCCCATTTAAAATGAATAATTTCAAAGAAAACGGAGACATCATTTAAAATTTTGCTACTACAACAGTAGTTCATAAATACTTTGAAATGTTATCTAGACATTTCAAAGTATTTATGAACTACTGTTTACAGTTTAAAGTGAGAACGTTAAGCTTTACTACGCACATTTGCGAAAAATGGCCACTTTTGGCAAATGTGCGTAGTAAAGCTTAAAATTCTCATTATAAACTGTAAACAGTAGTTCACAAAATTGTTTGAAGGGTTATCTAGGACTTGGTAGTAGCAAAATTTTAAATGATGTCTCCGTTTTCTTTAAAATGATTTATTTTAAATGGGGGCAGCACTGGACCCCGGAAAATTCAGGTAGGGCCTTTAAGTTTGGTCAGTAAATAAATGAATTTCCCAATATCCCAATTGATCACTTAACTATTAGTTTTACTTCTTTTATTGTTTTCTTTTTAAATGTTGACTGATCATGTCTACGAAAAAAAAACCAAAAACTTATGCAGTGTTTTTTAAATATATAATTCTATTAAAGTATAATTAAGATGGTTTATTAACAAAAGCCAGTTATATTCTTGTATATAACATAATTTGTTTTGTTCTCCATGCTGTAAGTCTCCTATATTTTGAACTTTTAGCAGTACGTCAAAATGACGGTATGTCACCAATACTGTGTCCTTTTTTTCTATTATTGGGGTAATAGTAGGGGAACTGGTGCACTGCACTGAAAATCTACCCATTTTCTTCAGATTTTTTTATTCAGGGCATATTTTTTTTTATTTTTCTGAATTGTATTCTTTCTATATTCAGCCAAAAAAAGTTGCCAACCCTATAAACTACCTACCATATATCAGGTGGGCCTATGGCTATTGGTCTACTAAGTTGTTTATAATAAAAATTTTGTTCTCCAAAATTACTTGATAGGGTAAGTTTGTAAGTATGAGTTATTGTATTAAGTAATATTCAGTAATGAGTAGGTAAATATGACTTTTCAGAGTTGTGTCATGTCTGGCAAATGTACAAATCCCCAATTCCCTACTTTGAGTGAGGTCACTCAAGGCCGATATATATACTAAATACCTACATAACGGTGCAAAGCGGCTCTGTCGAGTTGATTGCCCGTACAGGGGTCAATACACTTGCCTGACAAAGAAAATGTGACTCAATGGACAGAATCCATCCAACTAGTCGCATCGACACGATAAAAAACCTAATTAAACATAAACTTTTACTTTTTATCTTCGTGTTATTTTTTTTTAATTTAAAAATAGAATTACTTTGTTTACCATTACTCGAGTATTCATGCGTCACAAAAATACTTAAATTGTGTACAGTTACGTTGTAATGTTATGAAACAGGAAGTTATTGATGGAAGAATGAACAAAGGGCGCAGGGCTAGGCGCTGTGCCCTGTATGCACGATGTCAGCTGTTCTGATCAAAATGAAAACAAACAATTGTCCATTAAGTCGATGCTTACTTCGAATTTATTCCTTCCGGAATAGGTCATGCTGGGGTAAGGCGTCACCTTGGCCACAATGCAAAATTTCACTAACACTCGTGTCCTAAAATTTTCAATTGCACCGAGATGCCGCGCAAATAGAAATATGGACGTCTTTGATTATTTTTCGCGAGAAGCACAAACTACGTCCTACTAGTTTTTTGTTGTCTCGATGGTGCGTTCGGAACTTTACAAATACAATCTAAACTTGTCACGGTCTTTCGTTTTAAAACATTGAAAATCCACATATAAATGTACAAATCCTAACTAATTACATTAAAAAATGCGACAAATACAAACGAAATTCCACTATATCCCTAATATCAGCCCAAAGTTATCTTCAATAAATGACCAATAAATTAATTTCATAACATTCAGATTCCGAACGTACCCTGTTTGACATTTTCCATTTTCCTTTACAAACTAGTTTTGAATAATAAGTGTAGATGGCGTTAGTAGTAAAAGTATTTTACTCAACATTTTAGAAGAAAATGTTTGCTTTTGGTTGGGCGACTATACCAAGCTCATCCCATATCTCTGCCAAGCTCGACAAGAAAAAAAAATCTATGATGTAAAATGTGATGTCCCCCTTCATTCTTGTCCGTTGCATACAAAAATCTTACGACGTTAGGCTAATATTTCTATAGCTGCCTGAACATTGTGCCAGCGTAGCTTGATTTGATCAGATAATAGCTTGATTAATAGATATCTCCGAAAGTCATCTACAAACAAATAAATAGGTACTTATAATCAATGATTTTCAACAGTATCGCAAACATATTCCTTATTTTCAAGGTGGTTAAATAGTTTTGAGTGACAAGAGATATAGGTAGGTACCTACATCAAAACATGATTATTTACATTGCACTGCGCAGTTCAATTAAGTAAATAATATATTTATCTATGTCAATATACCTACCTACCTACCTACGTCACCTATTATATGATAAGTAGAATAGATAATAAAATTAAGTTAACATTTCTTTGTTTATGAATCTTTATTAGGGTATCTTCCAGCTTCCTTCTTTTTTTTCCTTTTTTCGCACATGTGAAAATAAAACCGTTAAGTACGAGTCAGACTCGTACATGAAGGGTTCCGTACCTACGTACCTTCTTGCATTGTTTTAAAACGACGAAAAAACGACGTTTCTTGTATGACGAGGGGATTGTCAATATCGTCATACAAGAAACGTGTTTTTTTCGTTATTTTAAAACAATGCAAGAAGGAACGTAGGTACGGAACCCTTCAAGTATTACGGACCCAAAGAATAATCAAAGACGTTCAAGTATTACAAGTACGTAAGCATCAAAGGCGGGAGGGTCTTTGATTTGCTTATGTTTGACGACATAGGGAGCTAAAAACGGCTCAAATAAATTCTGCTTACGTAATACTTGAACGATCCCATACTGTTACGTCGTTATCTTACGGGGTAGACAGAACCAATATAAGGCTAGGGAAAACATTAAACACAATTCAAGTAGAAAAATAAGAAAGTTTATTTGATGCTGTAATAAGAAGATGCATTAGTAGATACATACCTACTTAAAGTAATAAAAAAAAAACTTACTACTAATTATATTTTATATATTTTAATTTTTACTTTTGACAAAAGGATCTGCTATAGGATTTTCGACCTTTTCGAACGGGTAATACGGGTGAGATTGCCAGAACGAGGGCAAGGTGTACCGCGTTTTAGAGTCGAACTTGTTGATATCTGCTATCTCGCTCTGTTGTAGGGCAAAGTCGAAAATGTCGATGTTTTCTTTCAGTCTTTTTGGGTTTATGGTTTTTGCTACTGGCACTATGTTTCTGTCCACCTGAAAAACAAAAATAATATATCCATACATACATATATCATGGACCAGACAGAGCATTTTGGGTCTTGCGGCTCTAAGCAGACGGAGCCCAGGGCCGCAAGGCTCTAAAGTCACTTTTAGCATGATGGTGGGCGAAAGGTGGAAAAAGGTTGCTAGCCGCATTCGGATTTTTGCTCATTCCCTCGATCGGCTATTACGATCTGCTAGGGAAAAGAAGCAGCTGGTACATTCTAAGTTTTTTTTCTTCCAGAACAGCATGAATTAAAGAGAGAGAATAAAATACAAAAAAATATATCAAAAACAACAACAGTCATCTGGCATACGGATGTCGCCATTGGTTCACTGGACACTACACTTCACTATACATCTATCAATAGAGCGAGAGAGGAAGCGACGGAGCACCAGCCGTGCTGCAGCGTTCCGTCGCTCTCTCTCGCTCTAGCAAATGACGCTTCTGAGCGACAAAAAAGGATAGCAGCATAGCAAAGTGATGTTGCGTGCTGATAGATGAGATCCAACCCTAAAAGTCACCCTGTATAGTCACGGTCACGGCTGCCAGCACTAGATGGAAAATCTGAATCTGTGCCAAAAGGACGTTCATTTATTTCTTCACTTACCAACCACCTCAGCACTACTTGCGGAGTGCTCTTCCCATACTTCTCGGCTATCTTAACCAGCGTCGGATCATCGATCCTAGGCCCGGGGAACATCATGCCGAACCTCATGACCAGTGAGCCGAAGGGGCTGTAGCCCATGACTACTAGACCTTGCGATTGGGCGTAGGAGGCCAGTTCTGATTGCACGATTTGAGGATGGATCTGTAAAAAAAATTATATCTGATCAAAGAAGAAGAAAATATTTTATTCATTAGTTAGGCCTTTGCAGGTACTTTTAAATTACATGTCAATAATTTAGGGCGTGTAAGATTTATTTAAATTTTAATTATTATTTTAAAAAAAAAGCTACATATTATTCAAAGTAGGGGCAGGGGCAGGGGGCAGAAGCAGGGACAGAGGCCAGGGGCAGGGGCCAGGAGCAGGGGCAGGGGCCAAAGACACCTATTCTCACCTCAATCTGCAGCGCCGCCGGCTTGATGCTGCCTTCCTTCAGCACTCTTTCGAGCTGATCCCTGTTGAAGTTGGACACGCCGATCGATTTTGCCAACCCCAGACGCACCACGTCTTCCAGACCCCGCCAGGTCTCCATAAAGTCTACATCAGAGTGGGTGTAGTCTTCCTGTAATACAATATTTTTAAACAAAAGAAAGCGACTTCAGTTTCTGGTCTTCTGCGTCAGTTCCACTTCACCAGAACTCACTTTCTGAATGCAAATGCTTGATTTATTGACAAAACCATCATAATCATAGTGATCAGCATGATGTGTGCATAGGGTATTTGAGGAGTTCCCTCGATTTCTCGAGGATCCCATCATCAGATCTTCATCTGGTGACAATGGGACCAACTTGCATGTATACGCCTTAAAACAAAAAAAAGCGGCCAAGTGCGAGTCGGACTCGCCCATGAAGGGTTCCGTAGCAGCAAGTAACATAATATAAAAGTTCTAAAGGTAAATTGCGGCTTACGATTTATGACGTATTAAAAATAACTATCTATGATACCAAGACCGCTATAGTTTTAATTGAAAGTACATACTTTGAGTTATATACCACATTTTTTTCAGAATTATTCTAATAATATTTCAAAAGTTACGGTGGGGGGACACCTCAAATTTTAACATTTTATTAGATTATCTCAAGACTGGGGGGTTTGATCTACATAGTTTCAAAGCAGCTTTTGTTGCATTTTAAAAGACCTTTTTAAACGATACCCACACGTTGGGGTTAGACCAATTTAATTTTTTAAATTCACTTTTCGTTGTATGGGAGGCTCATAAAAATTTTTTTTTCATAATTTTAATAACCAACTTTTGGAACTTCAATATCTATCTCTCCACCAATTTTCATGACAATCTGTGCAGTAGCGGCGGAGTACGAGCCCGGACGGATAGATGGACGGACGGACGGACATGACGAAACTATAATGGTTCCTTGTGAACTACAGAACCCTAAAAAAGAGTTTTCTAAATCGGTTCGAGAACGGAGTAGTTATAGGGGAACATACATAAAAAAAATACCTTCTCCTTTTTTGAAGTTGCTTTATAACATTTCAATTTTACCAGCTCAGAAACCACTTCACATCCTAGAAGAACCATAGTTCGGTGAGGTGTTCGCAGCCTCAGATCTACACTTTTCGACCCCTGACAAAAAAGAGGGGTGTTACAAGTTTGACGGTTATGTCTGTCGGTCTGTGTCATCGTAGCGCTCGTACGGATGGACCGATATCGATGTGGTTTTTTTTACGTGAAAGCAAGTTTCCTTGTGGTGGTTCTTAGCTATGTTTGATGAAAATCGGTTCAGCCGTTTAAGTTATTGGGGGTTGCTTAAAAGTCAGGGCTTTCTCTAGTTAATAATAGATGGCGCTACGGCTATCAAGTCGTATCGGTAGTTCCGCTACTCATCACTAGATGGCGTTTTTGACAGTCGGATGTTTTTTTAATTTGCCTAGCAAATAAACTTATTTCAAGAGGAGAATTGATATTTCATGATGTGGCGAACATTTAATGAAATGTTCGTATTTCATGAGCTAGCTAAAACTAGCTATCGTTTACTCGTCAACGTTTGATGATACCTATGTTCAACGTTTGGTCATATCATTAAGGCCGTACCTGAATTTTCCGAGATCCAGTGCTGCCCCCATTAAAAATAAATCATTTCAAAGAAAACGGAGACATCATTTAAAATTTTGCAACTATCAAGTCCTAGATAACCCTTCAAAGTATTTTATGAACTACTGTTTACAGTTTATAATGAGAACGTTAAGCTTTACTACGCACATTTGCCAAAAGTGGCCGTTTTTCGCAAATGTGCGTAGTAAAGCTTAACGTTCTCACTTTTAACTGTAAACAGTAGTTCATAAAATACTTTGAAGGTTGCAAAATTTTAAATGATTTCTCCGTTTTCTTTTAAATGATTTATTTTAAATGGGGCAGCACTGGACCCCGGTAAATTTAGGTACGGCCTTAATTAGCCTTCCATGACGTCAAAGGTTTACCAATAAAAAACATCAAATAAACAAGGAACTTTATAAATGTTTTTTTGGGTGACATTCGTAAAATTCAAGTAGCTAGTTTTGACGTCCATGATAATAATATGAGTAGTAGTATTTTTGAAATGCTGAATCATAGATTGTTTTTTTCAATAAAAAAACCGCTTCCTTACCTTAGTGACTCAGCGTTTCGCACATGTGATGCATCTTACTGTGTAATGGAAACTTACATTGAGTCCGATAGGCCAGTGCATGAGGTACAAATCCACGTAGTTCAGTCCGAGCTTCTCCAGGGATGTCTTGAGTGCTTGGGCCACTTGCTCCCTCTGGTGGAGGGTATTCCACAGCTAGAACAAAAGAGAGAACAAGAGAGATAAGCAGAAGTAAGCAGAAGAAATAAGCTGAATGGATTGACTGTTCTTGGACGTGAAACGATCTGGAGACCTGTTTTAGAACGCGGGAGTCAGTGAAACACAAAACGGTTAGTTTACCAAGTCACCACGTCAATGAAAATAATATTCCTATAGGAATCACTTTTTCTATTTGAGCGAGTTTTCCTAAAAATTGTTTAGCGATAAGGCCGCCTTTTGCGCATTTTCTAGTTTTTATTGTGTCCTGTATTTTTCTTCAGATACTTTATCTGGTTAAAACCCTTCTTGTCTCATTTCCTCTTATGAGCATTTACTGTTGCTAGAATGAGAATTCGTTAAACGTCAAAAATAAAAATGTACTTTGCCCGTTTTCTGCTTAATACCACAAAATTCAAATGACATTGTCTAATGACATTGATTTCTGTTTATGTTACTTTTCAATTTAGTAGCGTCATACACGTCCTGGCGTACCGCGAATACCGCGTAAAAAATATACGCCACAACGTCTCAAAACAGATTACACTTTTGACATTTCATCGCAGAATCTGTACGATTAGAATAGGTATTAAAACTGTTTTACCTTCGTAGTGACGAAAATGTCGTCTCTCTTCACCTTTCCCTCAGCTATCTTCATTCTAATCGCCTCCCCTATCTCCTCCTCTGTATCATATATGGCTGCTGTATCGAAATGCCTGTACCCTGTGTCTATGGCCTGGAGGACCACGTCCCGGAGTTGCTTGTTCACAGATTTCACTACGCCGTTCTAAGAAAAAGGATAGTTTTATTATAATATTAGGAATGTAAACAACTAGAACAAATATAATGTTTACTTAAATTAATGCTTTTATTTATCAAAACCAGATAATAATTTTATTGTCTTTAATATAATCAAAAAACTAACTGCAATTGTTTTAATTTTAATAAATTACCTAATTGCAAAATAGAATTAATATACAGTCACCCAAATAAATTAACGTGCAATTCATAGTCAGTTGCAATCAATTTCAATGGTAACTTTTAAAGACGTCCTCCGTGGCGTAATAGTAAACAGTTGTCCGCCAATCCGGAGGATTTGGGTTTGATCTCCACTCCAGCCGGGGCAAATTGGAAAATTCTTTTTGGGGAACAAGATCAAAAAATGAGGGCGAGATAATTCTGTGAGGCCCTTTGGCTAGTAAAAAAATCGCTTTCAGACAAGAGGCGTCCTAAAAACAAGTGCGAGTCGGACTCGTACATGAAGTGTTCCGTACCACCGTACAACGCTAAAAACACGTTTTTTGTATGACGACCCCCTTTGATTTTTAACTTTATTTTATTTTGAGTATTTGTTGTTATTGTGGTCATAGTAATACATAATTGATGAAAATTTCAAGTATCTAGTTATTGCCATTATGAAGATCAAGTTAAAAACGCTGAAAAAAACACGTTTCTTGTATGACGACCCCCTTTAATTTTTAACTATTTTTTATTTTTAGTATTTATTGTTATATCCGCCACAGTAATACATATTCGGTAAAAATTTCAAGTGTCTAGCTATTACGGTTCAAGAGATAGAGCCCTGTGACTGACGGACAGACAGACGGACAGACAGACAGACAGACGGACAGACGGACAGACGGACAGACGGACAGACGGACAGACGAGTCTCAGTAATAGGGTCCCGTTTGCATTCTTCGGGTATGGAACCCTAAAAAGGTTATCCGTTTCACATGCGAGGCCCTGCAGACTGCGAGGCCATGGGCGGTGGCCCACGTTGGCTACGCCTAAGACCCTCTTTGTCTAAAGTGAAAAAGAAAACACTATTTTTCTTCCCACATGTAGGTACGTTGTAAAGTATAGGTGGAAATGTCGCAGCTAGCTACCCAACATCATTTTGGCAAAACTATTTTTGAAGGCGAGATTTTCACCCATTCCCTTGATCGGAATTTACGATCTATGCGAGAAGAGGCAGCTGATGCATTAACTTAATTTCAAAGATTAAGAACAAAGAAAATCAAATTGAAAACTAAAGAAATTATATAGGTAGGTACAATCTAGAATGCCTACGAAGTGGAAAAGCCGTTCCCAAAAAAGATAGCCAAATGTTGTAGGCGTCCTTTTCTATTTTATTGCACTGGCAGTTTGCGGGAAAAGGACGCTTACAACTTTAGGTAGGTACGCTTTTTGGGAACGTTAGGTATTGAAACATAAGCATTAAATACTTTATGTACCTACGTGGCTTAGGTATATTTTAATTTTTAATGTTATTTTTTTATGATTATTAGGTCCTTACATATGAAATTGCCGTTAATTATCAAAAAGTTTTTTTTTATGAAATTATTATTTAATCAATCGAAGTATGCGCCGTTGTTATCGATACACTTCCGCCATTTTATAGGCAGATCATTGATACCTTTGGAAAAAAAATCCTGGGAGCGAGAGTCTATGAACTGTTTGAAGGCGGTTTTGACTGCCTCATCAGATTTGAAATTTTTTCCTTGTAAAAAGTTATCCAAATTTTGAAAAAAGTGGTAATCAGTTGGGGCAAGATCTGGAGAGTATGGTGGGTGACGCAGAGGTTCGCCGAGTCGCAGCTCCTCTAACTTGGCGATCGTTTGATGTGCAGTGTGTGGTCTAGCGTTATCCTGAAGGAGCAGTGAGATAGAGCAATTCATCAGTCTCGGTTGTTTAATGGCGAGCTTTTCCATCATTGTTTGCAATTGTTGGCAATACAAGTCTGCAGTAATCGTCTGGCCTGATCTCAAGAAGCTGTAGTGGATAACACCAGCACTGGCCCACCAAACACTAACCAGAATCTTCTTTTTGGTCAGTTTTCGCTTAGGGCAAGGTTTTACCGGTTCTCCAGGGTCAAGCCCTTGTGATGATCGCTTCCGATTGTCGTACAGGATCCATTTCTCATCACAAGTCACGATACGGTTCAAAATCCCCTCATTATTGTAGCGATTAAGCAAAGAAACGCAGCAAGCAACGCGTGTTTGTTGGTTTGCTTCGTGCGGTACCCACTTTTCGAGTTTTTAATTTTTCCGATTTGGCGCAAGTGGATAAGTATCGTTTTGTCACTTACGCCGAAGGCTGCTGCTAATTCAGAAGTGGTTTGAGATGGATCCGCTTCCACTATCGCCTTCAATTCTTCGTTATTCACTTGAGTATCAGGTCGTCTACGAGGCTCATTGTGTAAATCGATTTCCAGAACGGAAACCAAACCAAAAACGCACCGTTCGTTCGTTAGCGGTGCCTGGTCGTTAATTCTTCAAGTCGTTTCTGCAGCACTGGTGCCACGGTGGAACTCGTATTCGTAAATACCGCGAATTTTCAATTTGTCCATAGTTGTTGTTATAGCAATGTTGAAACTCAAACAAATGATGTTAAAACAAATGAAATACGAATTTTAGAACAATATTTTTCTGGCTTTATTTCGAAATAAATTTGAATTTGGAATTCCTAATGTAACGCAAGATATTTGATTTTAAAGTTGCCAGTATTGAAAATCGGCAATTGCATATGTAAGGACCTAATATTACTCGTAGTCAAACATACAACATTCTAGGTTGTATTTAATTTCTTTGGTGATGAGGGAATAATTAAGTGAATGACATTTAGATTTTTTCTGTTGGAAATACAGTTCATATCGTTGTATCTTTTCTCCCTGACCAGCATGGAAGGTTTGTTACCTGATCAAATCCGAGATATGTACCCAAGGCGATAGCAGGCATCTCCCTCCCGTTGTTCAGTTTCAAAGTTGGCACCTCTGACGCCCATGCCATCTGCCAAAGAGCAAAAAAGGTACCTTCTTAAAAAGATAATCTGCTTAAAACCCATCTTTTTTCTCTTTTCCTCTAATCGGAATTCGCTGTTGCTAGAATAAGACTTTGCTAAACGTCAAAAGTAATAATTAAATTTTTAACAAAAAGAAACAACCGCCTTAATTTTTTTGGGAGTTTATTCCATATTTCTAAGGTCTTTATCATATCTTCACCAAATTAAAATGGGTAGTAATAGTAACGGCTTTCAAATAAAAAAAGAATCATCAAAATCCGTTCACAATTGGCAAAGATATCGTGCAACAAACGTACATAAAAAAATTGTCGAATTGATAACCTCCTCCTTTTTTGAAGTCGGTTAAAAATGTAGCCTGTTTCAAAAATAATATAATAACTATTTTCTACTTAATACGACAAAATTTAAATGACATTGACTTCTGTTTGGGTCCCTTTTCTATTCTATTCAAGGCGTTTGTTTTGTGATCTCCGAGGCCGTGGGTTCAAATTCCACTGGGAAGCATACTTTGTGAAAAGTTGTTTCCAGTCTGGTTGGGATATTGCTGGCTTGAATCACGTGATTATCTGAATAGAAAGATGATTCCGTGCTTCGGAAGGCACATAAAACTGTGGGTCCAGGAGAACTATTTTTCAACGAGGAAGTCAGCGAAACACAATACGTGTAAGTTTCCAACTCATCGCCCGCGTTCCGACGCAATACATCGTGTTTTAGAAGCCGTCGTGTCGGCGATAAGTAATATTGTTTTACGCAGAAAATATCATATAGTTGTCAATGATTTTCTAAAAAATTTAACATAAAAAGAAAGCAGCGTGAAACGGAACGACAAACAAATGAAGATTTCTTTCACATTTTTAAGCTACAATAAAATATATAAAATTATAAATAAATATATATAAATATATAAACTACAATGTCAAAATTAAGAGTGGCCAAGACCACTCGTGCAAATCCCTCGTTTACGACCGATTCAAAAATGCTTCATTTGGAAACGCTTACCTACGCAAACCATTCGTTATGTGACTCCCAATGAGAGGTTTTCAATTTGACAGTTAAAAAATAAAAAAACAAGTTGTCATATGTTGTTAATAGAGGTCGCTGCACAGAACACATATGTCAATGTTACTCAATATTGAAAAAAAATCGTGGTCTATGGTTATCAAAACATCGCTATCAAAACAGGAGTGCTTTTTTTCAACGAGGGAATCAGCGAAATACAAAACATGTAATTTTCCATCTCATTTTCTCTTTAAAAAAGTACCTTTTTTGCTCTTTGAGTGGTCAAGTCAAGCCCACTCGTTCAAATCCTTCGCGTACGGTACGACCGATTTAAAAATTCGCTTGTTTGGAAACGCTCGCGACAATGGTTCGTTATGTGACTCCCGATTTCAAAAATAGCACTCCTGACCAAAGAAAGACTGACAACCAACTGACGTATTTGTTTGACATATGCTCGGAATGTAGCGCCATCTATTGACGTCATAAAAAACGTTTTTTTTTCTCGGAAAAGCCCTCAATTAAAATATAGCACTCCTAGTTCTTAAAATTGATGATGTGATATGAGCATGTGATGGATGATATAAAAACAAAGAAGTTGTAAGTAGGTACCTATACAACGAGATCTATGTACTTACGTACAGTATACAATCTAGATTGCTTACGAAGTGGCAAAGCCGTTCCCAAAAAATATACCTACAGTTAATAGCTCTCCCCTTCTACTTTATTGCACTGTCAGTGTGGGAAAGGGACGCCTATGAGTATAACTTTAGGTACATTTTTTGGGAACGTTAGGTACCTATTTAAACATAGGCATTATGAAAATATGAGCTTTATGTGCGTGGCATTAAGTTTAATTTTCAATGTTGTTTCTTTGAGATCATTACTCGTAATTATTCTAGATTGTATTTTAAATTCTTTGTATAAAATAAAGTTACCCTTTTCAGTTTTCTTGAAACTCTCGCCTATCAGTTCTAACAACTTACTAACTGTTCGTAAAACAACGAATGAAACTCGAGACGTTATCAGATAGTCTATTGTTTATTGTGCATCATTGTTTCTGTCGATGATAACCTAAGATATAGACTACAGTAAAATCATAATTTTATGTTAGATTAATCATTTTCTTTTTATTTATGCCATTATTATTTTAAGTAATTGAATTATATATTTCGGAGTTGACATTATTGATACTTAATCTTAAAGATGTTAGTTCAAGTTAAATTACGACACGATTTAATATTGTTGGATGGGATAACGAAAAGAAACGTATATGTCTATGTTATACAATACACTAATAATCCTTTTAGATGATTAACTAGAAAAGATGTCCTTCAGTAATAATTTTTAATTTACTGCAAATATTTTAAGATTATGAAGGAAGCATAATATTATGATGAGAATACAAGACGGTTGTCTTAAACAAGTAATGATTAAAAAAGCAAAAAAGTCAAAAAAGCCGAATGCGGGTTACATGCAACAGCAGCAGTATGTCTAGCTAGAAACAACACGTTCAGATAAGCGAGATCATATGTTATTTTTTAGCATTTCTCATTCCAAATTACACTCAAACATATAAGTTGTTTATATATTTGTAATACTTTCACAAATTTCTTTATTTTGACACCCAATTCGATAGGTTTTGAATAAAAAAATGTGGAAGTTGAATAATTACCGTATATGTGTACTCACAAACTCAGAAGAACAAGTCGCATCTAGTGAAGATCGAACTTGTGCCTTAGAAAGGCACAGACAGCGCCTAAACTGCTTAGCTACTACCATTTCTAAAAGGAATGGAATATTATTCAGTGATAGACTGAACTGTCACTTATATTAATACTATATTAAAATGGACATAAATATAGAATATAATAATATCATAAAGAGGAAAGATTTAATTGTTTGTTTGCATCGAATAGGTTCCGAAACTACTGGACCGATTTAAAAAGTTCTTTCATCGTTGGAAAGCTACACTATCCCCGAGTGACACAGGCTATGTGTGTACCACGGGCGAAGCCGGGGTGGACTGCTAGTATAGAATATATTTATTCGAAAAATAGAACTTTTCGTACAAGCTTTTATTGTGAGGTCAAAGTTCTTACTTATCAAAAATAATTTAAAAAGACCAAACTCGATGTGGTGTCCCACCTGGGTGACCTTTTATTACAGGGTTCCTATAGCCAACTTCCAAAATCAGATCAGCTTCTTGTTACAATAATGCATTGTTATCTGATTTACATTAGCATACTAAATTTCATCTCATTCGGAAACCGGGAAAATGGCTCAAATTTAACTTGCAAGATTTGACCCAAACAAATAAACAAGAAACAGAGCAATAAGCTAAATAAAAGCTTATAATAAAATAGGCTTTTCAATTCAATTCAATTCAAAATATCTTTATTATCATAGGATATTTATAATATCTCTTAATAATAGTCACTTTGTTTTGTTTTGCACAAATGTTGACGTCAAATCGTTACTTAAAGCTAAGTTTACGCCGCTTCCTAGGCGCAAGTGCAGAAGAAGCGGCAACAAACTGCACTGCACGTTTTCTCCAAAGACGTCAACTAACAAACTAAAAACTTAAAATTAGTTATATAGATGGACAGAGATTACTTTGTTTATTATGTCATAATTAAATTGAATTATAAGAATTACGAAATTTAAAATAATGTCAATTTGTAAATTTAGTATGTACCAATGTACCTAAATTATGACATGTCTAAGTATACAAACCTTTAAGAGGGACCCGCGCCAAGCTCAAGCCAGACCTTTTTGCCTTTAAGATAGTCATCGGTCCTATAATAAGCCTTCTCACAAAGTACTTTCTTTACATAAGCTTTGAATTTTCTGTCTGGCTGGTTGAAAATTTAAAACTGACATCTTGTATCTATTCTTCTAAACCGTCTGTGGTATTTGGTCTCAACAGGACGCGGCTGTTCGTTCACCTCACAATTTTATCTTGGTTGACCTTCACCTTGAACCTGATTACATTTTTTTTCTCTTTATTTTTTTAAGGGCTTTTATTTTAACAGACATGTCAGCCCTATCGCACGATATGAAAATGTCATACAGTTTTTTTGCAACTATCGAGCCTGGTTTCGATAAAACAGATTGGGCGATACCGATATCGTAATAATTAAGCTTTAGTTCCTTCATTAGCTGTCCTTGTTTGTTTTTCGTGTGTGTAAGTGGCCAACACCAGGCCAGTGACACTCCCCGTTTAGGTATCGAAAATGAAACTATATTATTACTATGCGCGCTGCCGGCCCCTCGGGCTGGTAAATTCAGTTATACGAATCGTATATCCAGAGTAATAAGGATGAAATTGGCCTGCAATGGATGTTTAGGTATGTAAACGAAAAGGTGCTGAGTTTCGACGTGATCATTAAACCATATCGCTAACCACATTGAGTAGATATTTCTTTGAATTTCTTCGTTATGAGACTCCTGTACGTGAGTATTAGTTTCTATTATGTGCCAACACTGGTGTCATTTTTATCTGACAGAGCTTGTCGACTGCCATACAATGACATTCTTCATTAGTAAATCCATTTTAAATTTGCATTTGGTAAACCTGATCGATCACATCGATATGAAAACGCATTTGGGGTTAACAATAATTATGGACTTGTATTTCACCCCAAATATCAAGTTTTTTATGGGTTAGTAGGTATTGAATTTTATAGGTAAAAGGCTGGTCGAGGTATCAGGTGACCAGAGGGCTGGTAATTTCTTAGAACAAAGAATAAGCATTGCCATCCAACGTGGAAATGCTGCCAGCCTTCTGGGCACTCTTCCGCAGGGGCGGGATATTTTTTATTTATAATAGTTTATATTTATAAGTAATTTATTTTTAGTATTTAAGTTGTATTAAGTTTTTTTTTAGTTACTTAGTTTTAGTTTAGTTTAGTTATTATTTATTATTAGTTGTTGTTTTGTAATAACCCTCGTTAAATTCCAAATAAAAAAAAAATTAGAGTTGAATAGGTTATACAATTCACGTTTAAAAAAACTAAATTGTTATTTTTTTTAGCAGGCTTGTTTTTCGTGTGTGTAAGTGGCCAACACTGGTGTCAGATTTTTTAAGAGGCATCTGAGTCTGACATTAGCTTGACGAATGTCATATAATGATTACTGTCGAGTCGAGACCAACGGCGTCACGTGCCTTCTGAAGCACGGATAAGCTCGGAAAAATTTCGTGTCACCTATCCAAGTGCGGACCACGCCCGGGGTCGCTTAACTTGCAAAAGCGCAAGCAAAGCAATGCGTATTTCACTGGGTCCACTCTAGCAGTGATGTTTCTAAAACATTTAATTTTGTAATGCTTAGATTTTTTCTACATTGTGTATACGCCTCATCATTACTAATTAATTACGTCTCATCAAGATAACCATCAGGTCTTTTTAGGGTTCCGTACCCGAAGGGTGCAAACGGGACCCTATTACTGAGGCTCTGCTGTATGTCCGTCTGTCCGTCTGTCACAGGGCTCTATCTCTTGAACCGTAATAGCTAGACACTTGAAATTTACACCGATTATGTATTACTGTGGCCGCTATAACAACAAATACTAAAAATAAAGGAGACTTGGAGTGGTCCTATTCTACTCTGCCGGAAACCACACGGCAAAAATATATACAACTTATAGTTTTAAATGAAATTTGGAATGAGACATGCTAAAAAACTACCTATTTTTATGTCCGATTCTATGTTCCCTCGTAACTACTAAACGGCTGAACCGATTTTGACAAATTATACGTGGTTAGATTCGTCTTAATCACAAGAGTGTCATAGGTGTCACTATATTAAAATTATTAGAAATCAAAATGGCGGATTTTTGGCGCCAAATTACACGGCATAATAAAAAATCTTTTCAAACCTATCGAGTGGGTTTCAAATTAAAGGATTTAATTCAAGGATTACAAAAATGTATACAACTTATATGTTTAAATGAAAATTGAAATGAGAATTTCTAAAAACAACATACCTATAACATCGCTTCGCCAAGTCAATTCCCGGTTGCGTAGGTACCTAGCTAGGTAGGCCACAGAAGACAGTAAGTACCTAGGCATAGGTACCTAAGTACCGCTGTTGTATCACGCAGTCGGGTTTTTGTTTTTTTAATAATTACTTTTTGGATAATCTAACTAACGGACTAATTAGAATAATACTTTTTTGACCCAGTCATCCTTTAACGTTTGTCTGTCCGTCTTGTACCTTTTACCATTACTTATTCTTTCCAGTAGTACGTTAAGTACCTACTACTTTACTACTTGATTGATCATAATCTATACTTATCTACCTACCTACTTAATTATAAAGTAAAAAAATTTTACTCACGGCCACAAACGACAGGAAGGCGACACGATTGACGAGCTTCATGGTCGGTCTACGAATGATAAACAAACGCACAAACAAGAAATACAAGTAAAACAAAATAAGGATCATAAAAAATTCTGACATGTGCGATGCGGGTCAAATTCACGCGGTTCTGTAGATATTTTTGGCAAAAATGTAGTATAGGGGACGTAGAATTTTGAGGGAAGGGGGATGAGGGGAGGTGGAGGAACCCCCAAAGAGGGGGAGTGTCGGAAACTCATAGTACCTATTCGAGATATTCCAAAATTAAAATTTTGAGGTTAGCTCTAATTTTTAGCACCAAAGTAACGTTGATAAAAAACGTACCGGGGTTTCGTACAATTGATTGAATTCTTATAGGTTTTTCTGTAATCTACAAGCAATGAATTATATTTTTTGTATTTTTTTCAAAATTTTAGGCTCAGTAGTTTCGGAGACCAGGGGGGGGGAATGGTCAATTTTCGTCTTCTTTCATAAATAAAATTAAAACTATTCATTTTACAAAAATAACAAAAATATTTTTTTAATTTCCTGATTTGTCCGTACAATTGATTGAATTCTTATAGGTTTTCCTGTAATCTACAAGCAATGAACTATATTTTGTATTTTTTCAAAATTTTAGGCTCAGTAGTTTCGGAGACCAAAGGGGGGGGGGGGGGGATTGGTCAATTTTCGTCTTCTTTCATAAATAAAATTAAAACTATTCATTTTACAAAAATAACAAAAATATTTTTTTAATTTCCTGATTTGTCCGTACAATTGATTGAATTCTTATAGGTTTTCCTGTAATCTACAAGCAATGAACTATATTTTGTATTTTTTCAAAATTTTAGGCTCAGTAGTTTCGGAGACCAAAGGGGGGGGGGGATTGGTCAATTTTCGTCTTCTTTCATGAATAAAATCAAAACTATTCATTTTACAAAAATAACAAAAATATATTTCATATCGTCGAAAATCGTATAGCGCCCTCCGCGTCCAATATAATAACGCATTTAGGGTGCTGATGGGGTTACCTAAGTGCTGCAGTGCTTCGGGAATGTTTGCAGAAGCGCGAGTAGATTGCTTTTACGCTACTATGCGTAAGAGGTGCGCTTCCCTGGTACGCAGAGTACGGGCCAGCCCCAACAGCATTCTAAAAATGGTGGCCAGCAGACTGGACTGCGCATACATTAATCGCTGCTGTACAGTTTCACACGGAATTGTACGGCAGGGATTAGATTAGATTTGTAGTTTTTCTTAGGTTATAGGTACTAACATTAGGTTAAGGATATCTATGTTACTAACAATAAATGGACAATTGTCTGATTAAATAAATTTTATTATTATTATTATTATATCCTCATAACAAGCCCTTTCATTTGATATATGACACAGTAAGGTTTGCAAAACTATTTTTTTTTATTTCCTGATTTGTCCCCCGCAAATGACCCTTATTTTAAAATAATGTTTATTGACTTTGCGCATATGTGTTTGGGTCATAAGATTACAACATTCCAACAAATTTCACCTGATTCGGTCCAGTAGATTCGGAGCAAATTGGCTGTGACAGACGGACGGACAGACAGACGCACAAGTGATCCTATAAGGGTTCCGTTTTTTCATTTTTTGTACGGAACCCTAAAAATCACAAACATACCTCTTTTGCCTAAATTTACCTTTATAGAAGATATAACTATTTTATACAATCATTTATATGAAAATTATACAAAAAAATTTATAATCTATATTACTAGTCGATTTCGCTACACAAAAAATTATAAATATAATACAATAAATAATTATTAATAAAACAAAGTGTAACGCGATACAAGGGTTCCGTATTGTCTCCCATTCGGATGGAATGGAACCCTAAAAACAGTGCATAGATGCGTACACGCATAAGAATCCTGTTTAATACTTTTATTTTCTCTGTACTGCAATAAAATCCTTAACTTCATGGACGACGCAGCCAAATAGAGGATGAAACTTGTTTTAAATAATGTTTAGACGGGACTAGTTTTAAAACGAGTTTTTGATATTAAAATAAAAACTTGGGTACACGCCGTACACACTACACTTGGGCTGAATTAAGTAGTTACTTATCTGATAAATGTATGTGTATGATAATATACAACGTGGAAGGGACAAAAGTGGGGACAATGGGACCAACTTCCAAGTATACCTACCCTTTAAAACAAAAAATATTTGTAGGGGCTGATCGCCACGTCTACACTTGATGATGATGAAGTGAGCTGATCGCTCTGGTGGTGTGGAGAGAGGTTTTGAAATAATACCACCTTAGTTGAGTACTTGAATTAGACTGATTTATTGATATCGACTTTGATTACTTGAAATGTATGAATGACGTTAAACTACTGAGTCGGCATCTGCCTGACCTACTTATTGTAAGTATTGTTCAATAGATTGAACAATATTTTTTTAATTATTTTTCAAAAACGGGAAGTTATGGGGGAACATATAAAAAAAAACTTAAAAAAATAACATACACAACAACATTGAATTCGATTAAAAATTACAGCAAGTGTAAAATAAGTAGTACTTATTTAAAATTTGTTTTTTTTTAAACAAGCTTTTATCTAATACCACCTTCACCACGCGCACCTTCTCACCATGATGGTTACTATTGGTTGACAGTTCTCAAGACAACACACGTCGCGAATTGCGTGCGGCTAGTAATTAAACCCTGGTTTGGAGCCGTCAAAGCTCACAAAGTGCGGGGGAGAGGTGCGGGGACGCCAATTTGCGGGAGACGCTGTGAGAGACCATTCTGTTTGACTCTTATGTATTCTGTGCTAATACAATGAAAAATGCTTCAAACGACGAATCAATTGAGGCCCTAACTCTGTGGGGTTATGTTATCTTATCACAGAGCTGGCTGGCTGGCCACCTTCCGGATTAATCATGAGATCAGGTCACCTGGTACCATAATATTGCATTGTCACCCAGTTCCGGTTTTAGCTCTACCAGCGCCCCGGGCGAGATTTTCTCGCCCCACCTCCCCTACCCCCAAACTGCAATCCAGACTCTGACTTAGGCTTCAAACTTACAGGATTTATTTCTGCCGACGGGTGGGAGGGGTGCAAGTACGATATAGGATTCTTCAAATTTGCCGCCCCATTGTAAACGAAGGGACGGAAGGGGTTGCATACAAATAAGAGTCTAGGAGTTGCCTCCATTATCCAGCCGCTATTTATATATTTATTATTACCTGTGACCCCCTTGCCCAAAAACGCCCCCTGTCGCCCCTTTGTATCTGGCGCCCTGGGCGTTCGCCCAACCGCGCCCTACCCTAACGCCGTTACTGTTGTCACCCAATTACATAAGAAGTTTCAGCTCCATCGAATAATGGGAAGTGGGGCTTATTCTTTCTTTCTTTTCGTGTCGATGGTACTTTACTATATTTTGTCACTCCAGACGATAATTTATTTAGCTTGCAAGATTTGATTACGGACAACGGGACAGGTGAATTTAAATAAAAGCTTGTAAATAAAAGAAGTAATTTTTTTCTACTATTAATTATATTTTTCTAAATATTTACGTTTTATTTATGACTAAATAAAAATAATTATATGTAAGTAACTAAAAACTTTCCTTCTAGTATGTTTTTGAATAAGGAGTCATGTCGTATTAAGTGACCAATAATTTTACTAGAAGAAAAGATAAAAGGTAGAAGAGGTCCAGGACGACCAAGAAAGAGCTATGTAGACCAACTGAAAGAAAAAGCAGGGGTCATGTCGTATTAAAAAGTAAGGCCACAGAATAAATAATACTAACGTACAGAAGTCTCACTTAGCAAAGAAATTCAAAGAAATATGTACTTAATGTGGCTAGCGTTATGTTTTAATTTAGCTCACGTCAGAACTCAGCACCTTTTCGCATAGATACCTTGACATCCATTGCAAGCCAATTTCATTCTTATTACTCTGGACATATGATTCGTATAACTGAATTTACCACCCGGAGGGGCCGCCTGCGCACATAGTAATAATGTAGGTACATTTTCGATACCTAAACGGGGAGTGACACAGGCCTGGTAAGGCAGAGAACCGAGAAGTTTGGCGCATACTCCACCGACAAGAGCCACTAAGCTCTTAAGAGGGCGCCTGATGTCAATAATCTAAATTTTGCTCCCGCTTCCACGCACACAAATTTACTCTAGCCGAAGCAAGACAGCGAGCCATGCGGGGCGTCGGGAATCGTAGTGGGTAAATGAGGCTGGTTCTGGTTTTGAGGTTTTTTTCGTTTAACAAAGAATATTTAAGAGTTTAAAAAGTAAGACATATGATAACTGCCTTATGTTAAATACAATTATAATCCTAAGTTACACGTGTTAATTTATTGTATTACTTATATACTTTCTGTTTTAGTATAATTCTGAGGTGATGTGGAGGCAACTTAGCAATGTTTTTCTTTTGAGAAAATTTTAAGCAATCGTGTTTTCGAAACTTATTATGTTTAGAGTTAGTCCTGAACTTTCTTGTGTTTTTATTTTAAAGTGTTTTATTTCGTTAATATTGATAATATTTAGGGTAGTACGGGCTCTTATATAAGAAGAAGGACTAAAAACTAGAACTTGAAAACAATAAAAAAACTATGTAGGTATAATTATTTAAAATAAAATTGTAAGAATATATTTACAAATAAAAAATATCGTGTAGTCCATTGCCCTGCAGGGTACCCGGGTGACCAAAACGCTGGCTGCATTGACATGTTGGATGGCAATGCTTACTCGTTGGCCCTTTGGTCAGCCGACACCTCGACCAGCTCTTTATTTAAAAACTTAAAAGTCATTTTTCATTCATAGAAAATATCCAACTAAAGTTCCTTCAAGATTTTTTCCTCTTTTTAAACTGGTTTAACTCTGCTTTGCAAGTTGTAATTTTTTTCTCTTTATCCAGATGTGTTATTTAAAAATCATCCATAATTTAAGGGGGTAAGGTTCAGAGTCGGTTTTGTGTGAGTTGGATTGAATTTCCGGATGTAAAGTAGTTTGTTTGTAAACAAATATTGTTTGATTTCACTGATATTGAGTAGAGTCGAGTGCATAACCGTTTTAGTGAGAAAAAAATCGGTTCTTTTTGATATACTAATCATGTCTTTACTACTTAACTACGGCATAGACGAATTATCTATGGCTCTGATGGACGTGTAGGTGAACCAATAATTAAATCTTTAACAAAAAAAAACAACCGACTTAAATTTTTTTAGGAGTTTTTTCTATATCTCCAAAGTTCTTCGTCATATCTTCACCAAAATTAAAATGGAACCAATTTGGTAGTAAAGGCTTTCAATAAAGAAAAATCATCAAAATTGGTCCACAATTGGCGAAGATATCGCGTAACAAACATACATAAAAAAAACATACAGTCGTATTGATAACCTCCTCCTTTTTTGAAGTCAGTCAAAAAGGTGACGCAGGTTGTTAGCCGCATTGCATACTGACATTATTCAGATTATACGACACTAGCAGTCCACCCCGGCTTCGCCCGTGGTACACACATAGCCTATGTCACTCGGGGATAGTGTAACTTTCCAACGGTGAAAGAATTTTTTAAATCGGCCCGGTACTTTTTGAGCCTATTCATTACAAACATACAAAAATAGGTACAAATCTTTCCTCTTTATAATATTAGTGTAAATATAGTCATATCCAATATATGGTGAGTGTTATAGAAAACGAATAAATTATTTACTACTAAAAATGAAGTACCTGTAACCGAAGGGCATGTATAAAAAGGTTGATGAGTGTAGGTGAAGCGAAAGAGGTCTGTCAGGATCGTAGCAAGTAAAGGTCTATAGTCTCTGTCCTTATCTCTTCATCTACGAGTATTAGCTGTATTTACCATTTCTACGCGGATGACCTCCAATTTTATGTGCAAACCCCTGCTGAGGACGTTGACAGTGGAGTTGCTCAGCTGAATGCTCGTTTGCTCCTCTCCTGGTCGCAGGATTACGGTATTCCGTATCAACGTATCCAAATGCAATGTAACTAGGCAGATCTAAGCTGTTGGCAAAAATTTATGTTAATATAAGGTCCTTACATATAAAATTGCCGTTCAGTATCAAAAAAGTGAAACAAGTTTTTTTTAAATGAAATTATTATTTAATCAATCGAAGTATGCGCCGTTGTTATCGATACACTTCCGCCATTTTATAGGCAGATCATTGATACCTTTGGAAAAAAAATCCTGGGAGCGAGAGTCTATGAACGGTTTGAAGGCGGTTTTGACTGCCTCATCAGATTTGAAATTTTTTCCTTGTAAAAAGTTATCCAAATTTTGAAAAAAGTGGTAATCGGTTGGGGCAAGATCTGGAGAGTATGGTGGGTGACGCAGAGGTTCCAGTCGCAGCTCCTCTAACTTGGCGATCGTTTGATGTGCAGAGTGTGGTCTAGCGTTATCCTGAAGGAGCAGTGGGCTAGAGCAATTCATCAGTCTCGGTTGTTTAATGGCGAGCTTTTCCATGATTGTTTGCAATTGTTGGCAATACAAGTCTGCAGTAATCGTCTGGCCTGATCTCAAGAAGCTGTAGTGGATAATACCAGCACTGGTCCACCAAACACTAACCAGAATCTTCTTTTTGGTCAGTTTTCGCTTAGGGCAAGGTTTTGCCGGTTCTCCAGGGTCAAGCCATTGTGATGATCGCTTCCGATTGTCGTACAGGATCCTTTTCTCATCACAAGTCACGATACGGTTCAAAATCCCCTCATTATTGTGGCGATTAAGCAAAGAAACGCAGCAAGCAACGCGTGTTTGTTAGTTTGCTTTAGTCAATTCGTGCGGTAGGTACCCACTTTTCGAGTTTTTTAATTTTTCCGATTTGGCGCAAGTGGATAAGTATCGTTTTGTCACTTACGCCGAAGGCTGCTGCTAATTCAGAAGTGGTTTGAGATGGATCCGCTTCCACTATCGCCTTCAATTCTTCGTTATTCACTTGAGTATCAGGTCGTCCACGAGGCTCATTGTGTAAATCGAAATTTCCAGAACGGAAACGTTGAAACCAAAAACGCACCGTTCGTTCGTTAGCGGTGCCTGGTCCATACACGTCGTTAATTCTTCGAGTCATTTCTGCAGCACTGGTGCCACGGTGGAACTCGTATTCGTAAATACCGCGAATTTTCAATTGGTCCATAGTTGTTGTTATAGCAATGTTGAAACTCAAACAAATGATGTTAAAACAAATGAAATACGAATTTTAAAACAATATATTTCTGGCTTTATTTCGAAATAAATTTGAATTTGGAATTCCTAACGAAACGCAAGATATTTGATTTTAAAGTTGCCAGTATTGAAAATCGGCAATTTTATATGTAAGGACCTAATATTAACTTGTTTGATGTAAAGTCCAACTCCTTTACATCTTTGTAGGTTGAAACATAAACTTGATCTTTCAGTTGTTTCTTAAAACTGTCTCTAGGTCTTTCTTTGCCACGTCTTCCTTCTATTTTTCCCTCCAATATTACTTTTAAAAAATCGTCATGTTTAGCTGCACCCCCTAGCATTTTCCCTCTCCTAGAATTTATAGTTTGTAGTAGTTTGCGTTTCTCTCTAACAAACGTCAACACCTCCTCATTAGTTTTCTTTTCTGTCCAGCTAATGCATTTCATTCGCTGCCAGCACTACATCTCAAACGCTTCCAGTCCAGCTCTATCCTTCTTTCTCACTGTCCATGATTCGCAAGGTAGTTAAGTTAGTCTTACAAAATTAAAACGAACAAATCTACAACGATTTTTGCTGCAACTGTACCCACCACTTCAATTTCCCAGAACGGTGTTCTGAAATCCTTTATTCAGTATTGCAGTGTTGGTGTGATGACAACCATTCGATACATTAACATAGAATTAGTTACATTAATATGATTTTTCTAGTATTGTGTGTCCTGTCCTATGCCAGTGCTGAAGCTACAAATGATTCTTATAAGGATCAGTGTAAGTATCATGACAAAATATAATATCATCATCATCATCAATAAATTTAAGAACTAGGCTCTTGTCGATGAAGTTATGCCATGTCTCCCTGTTTTCGGGTAAATGTTTGACCTCCTTAAAAAACATACATAGATATACTTATTAATTACGTCTTTATTCTTCTTTTCTGGTTGTTGGGTCTTATGCTACCCAAACGCCTAAGACATGTTTCGAATAATAATCCTATCCCCTTGATCGCCTTTTACGATTTGCGCAGAAAAGGATGTTTTCTTCGTTTTTCTTTTCTGTTAGACCAGCAATTTGCGCGGGAAGACAAGCTGCTGGTTCATTCTACGTTCATGTTTTCTCTTGCATCTGCACGAAATTTGATAAGAATCTAAAAGTTGAGTAGTTTTGAATATTGACAAAAAAAATACCACATGTATTACTAAAATATGGCAGTACGTTAAGTACATTAAAGTTACTTAATACTTTTTGACAAACAATATGTTCATGTTTCAGGTGTTTGGATGAGTTATAAAAAGGGTCGGTTCTAAGTCGCTTCCTAGAGGGACACCGTTCTTTAATACACCATTCACATTTTGCTAAATCAAAATACTTGCACAAAAAATTTGAGACTAGACTTAATTTTGTTAGCATTCGATAAAAACTCATATCTTTCATTATGAATACAATCCCCGCATGAAACTTCCTAAGGCTGAAAGTATCAAAGGCTTGCGATAAGTCAACGCGTGCGAGAATAGGTATTTCTTTATTTTACTACCTACCCCTCATTTGTATACAAAATAAAGATACTGAAAAACTTCTCCTTAGCGCATTTTGCATCGTTAGCTATGTGCTGCTTCAGAGCCCGGAATCTATATTTCAACTTTTCACTTTCACTGGAAAATCACGGCTGCGTGTTTGACAGTGGTCTGTTGCAGGTTGTATTAATGCAGCCATTCGTTGAAACTCTCATAATGCAATGAAAATTATTTTAGTTGCTTTACCTTTTTTTGAAAAATACTTCCTCCTTATCTTATCGTATTTCTGGTTACATTTTCTTAGTTAAGTTTGGAACTTACTTTGGGCCCGATCTGTGTGATTTGTCCCTTTATGTATTCAGCTTTTTATGATTCCGTAGTCCACAAGGAACCCTTAAAGTTTCATCATGTCCGTCCGTCTGTCTGTCCGTCAGGGCTCGTACTCCGCCGCTACTGCACTGATTGTCACGAAAATTGGTGGAGAGATAGATATTGAAGTTCCAAATGTTGGTTTATAAAATTATGAAAAAATGTTTTTTTTTCAGCCCCCCTCCGATACAACGAAAAGTGAATTTAAAAAATTAAATTGGACTAACCCCAACGTGTGCGATATCGTTGAAAAGGTCTTTTAAAATGCAACAGAACCTGCTCTGAAACTATGTAGATCAAACCTCCAGTCTTGAGATAATCTAATACAAAGTTAAAATTTGAGGCGTCCCCCCACCGAACTTTTGAAATATTACTAAAATAATTCTGAAAAAAATGTGGTATATACCTCAAAGTATGTACTTTCAATTAAAACTATAGCGGTCTCGGTATCATAGATAGTTATTTCTTAATAGGTCATAAATCGTAAACCGCAATTTACCTTTAGAACTTTTATATTATGTTACTTGCTGCTACGAAATACGGAACCCTTCATGGGTGAGTCCCACTCGCACTTGGCCGCTTTATTTCTCTAAAGATAATACGCATATCGATATAGTCACTCAATCCTGCCGAAAACTGATTGACGTAGCAAAAACAGCGGAAACCATTGAAAAAAATATTAAAGATTTTGTTTTTTCCAGTCTGCACGGACCCTCGAACGATGAAAAAGCACCCAGCGTACACGGAGTGGGCTGATGCTTATTCATGTACGAGACATAGGTGCCAGCCTGGTGGCAGGAACTTAGCTATTTATACCGTCGGGTAAGTACTTGTTTCATAATAGGAATGCAAGTGCGGTGCTTTCTAATCAATGACCCACTTGTTGTCTTGCCCAAATTGCCCCGCATTATGCATAATGCAAGACCTTATTGAAGCAAATGACCAGATATACAATTCAACTCGAAATGCTGGCTTGACTTCATCAAGATGATATGCGTACCAATGGTCTTACAACCAATGATGCTCAAGACCGAGCGAAGTGGAGAAGTAAAAGCCGAAAAGTAGACCTCAGGCTTCATAGCATTAAAGCTGAGGATGCAATTGGGAATACGCGATTAAACGATTTGATAATTTAACCTAGAGATTTGGCAGTGTTAAGTATCTAGGATCTATATGGAGATACGAAACATCATAGACAGTAAGATGTGATTGATTGATAAACAATAAGTGTTTTTGTTGCAGCTGCAAACGCGTGGAGGCGCCTGAATCCGCCATCGAGTGTGAGGAGGTGGTGGAAGACACCAACATGCAGTTTCCTTATTGCTGTACTAGACTTAGGTATTTTTCGATCGTTTATTTATACTCTGTCTTCTTTTTCTTCCTCACCTTATCCCACTCTACATTTAATTACGTACGTGTTACGTATTAATTCATTACTTTATTCTTTTCTATTTTATTGACGATATCGTGAACTAGTGGTTAACACGCCAGTCCGCCACTCCAGTAGTTCTGGATTCGATCTCCAGCCTATGAAAGTTGGAAAATGGCCTTTTTCTAATTGTTCTGGGTCTTGGATGTTTTCTTCTTGGAATGCAGTTGTAGCACGAGATGTTTGTGCTTAGTCCTTTAGTCGCCTTACGACATCCACAGGAAAAGTAGGAGTGGTGCTATTCTAGGCCGGAAACCACATGGCAAACCCTAATGCATTTTATGCAAATAAAATGAAATAGAGTAGAGGTTGATTGATATGATGATCAGCGAGATTGCCATGATTACGAGTAGCTAATTGCGCAGTTGCCCGTATAATCTACCATCTTTACTTATAAAGGTTCTGTTATTTAGGTGCCTAGTGGTAGTACGTGGAGAGGTCTGGACCAGAGTGCTGGGTCAGCCCTGGGAGACGCTGCCTGCAGCACCCTGGAGTCACATGTACAAGATGAAGAAACCGCCGCCCGGAAACGAGTTCTTGCCAAAGTAAGATGATTTTTATAACTACGTTACTGCAACCCGAGAATTTCCGATTAACCTTCCACTAGATGGTGATCTCCCCTGGGCAGTTTGGAAGTCCTTATCTCCGGATCCGGAAAAACCAAGCAAAGTGGGGTTTCTCAAACAACGATCGCTGTGACTTGACTTGATAATGACTGTTGTCACTCAAAGAAACTGACATCAGTGTTATAGATATTTACATACTCGATAAGAAAGAGAAGACCACCATCGCCTTGACTAATTATGTGGCGTTGTGTGAAGGTGCAAAGACCGTATGGTGCCTACGTGGAGCCTCCTTTTAAAAGGAAGTACCTAACTGCGTCACGTACAAGGCCCTGCAAACCACCAGGTTGTCAGCAGTTGCCGACTTCACCCACGCCTTGCTCTTCTTCTAGAAGATCGTCGTTTGAACATATATCTGTATGAGGTCCATCGGATCCACGATTGGCTGTTGAATTTTGTCCATTTATTTAGCTTGATTATAAAATTTTTGTTGCTAAATCATTATTTTTCTGCAGAAGCGCGAACGAAGGGCCAGTGTACGAGCTGAATGAGTCCGACAATGAGAAGCCAAGAGAGAAGGTGCTGCGAGCTTCCAAACAGGTGTCTTCTCCTCCTGATCCTAATTGCAATGACGTTATGCCACGGTCTGCGGCCTCACCCGATATTGTGGTAAGAAAGAGACAAGTATATAACTGCTTCTCTTTTCCTTACTGATTTAGAACATTAACTCTAAAAGCAGGGGTGGTCTCGAAATTGCAAAGATGTCTCTCCTTTTGCAGGGAGATCTCAATGTTTAAGAAACTTGTCTCTTTCTTACCACAAAGATTGTGGTAGGAAAAAGACAAGTATTTGTCTCTCTCTATCTTGGTGTAGAGAGAGTGACGGAACGCTTCAGCACCGGCCGTGCTGCAGCGTTCCTTCGCTCTCTCGCTCTAGCAAATTACTGTTCTGAGCGACAGAAAAGGATAGCAGCATAGGAAAGTGCTGGTCCGTGCTGATAGATGAGATCCAACCCTGCACTAATTGCTCAACAGATCTGGTTTTTTGACAAGCAGTCAAAGAATGAATGTCCCTTCAAATCTCTTTATATGCTAGCGACGGGACTAAGCTGTCAATAGCGGGGGTAAAACCGGTAACTTGCCCCCCCTCCTAGATCCAGGCTGCCTTACCATGTCCTGCTACTTCTACTTCTTCATTATAATATGCGATAACCGGTTAATTACGTAAAGTCAGCTACCGCCCGCGCTACGCATCGCTAACATCAGTGCGACTCGGTACGTCTTCGTGTACGCGTCGCGATTCACATTCGCCCTGAGGAAGGCCTCAGTAGCTGAATTTTCACGTGAGTTTTCCGTTTATCGCATATTAATAGTGTATTTGTCTCAAGTTAGTTTTAGCCAAAACTTTCTTCGTTTCCAGATCGCGTTAACCACCAACAACGACCAAAAAGATATAAGCAAGCAAGAAAAAGACAGGTAAACCTTCTCGGACTAGTCAATTTCAAAAGAACTACGCCACATTTAGAGCAAGTTACACGTTCAGTTTGGCATCAGTTCAGTCTTTCAGTCTGGAATTTGGATTGACTTGACTAACGCCAGAATGATGGATGATTTTCACGGTTACAAGGTCAATCTAGACTGACAGCAGACTGACAAAAAGTGCGTGTACGGCAAAGAGCTATAATGTACCTTATGGACCTTGGTATACGGTGTGTAGTAAAGTACGGTGACTGACGCGAAAATGTTATGAGCGGGTTACGCGATCAGTCTCCCATCAGTATTTCATCATTCAAAACAGACTGTCAAAGTTATAATTTTCATCAGTCCGAAACCATCAGTCTGTCATTCCGTGGGTTACATGATCATTCTGACCAGACTGATTGTCAGAATGATGATGAAGTTGATGATATGCATGTCAATGGTCACCCAAGGATGCCAAAGACCTTGCGAAGTAGAGAAGAAATAGCCGGAACAGTTTAAACGATTTGGCATGTTCTACGACCGGCCGCCTGCCTGACGTCAACCCTCCTCGGGAATGTAGATGTAGCACAAGGTGTTTGTGCTAAGTCCCTTAGTCACCTCTTACGACATCCACGGGAAGAGTTGGAGTGATCGTATTGTAGACCGGAAACCACATGGCACTATTGGGAGATGCATCTACCTAGTCCAACAATGGACTTCTACTTCTTAGCGTGTCGGTAATTTGAAGTTATATTTGGTGGCACCGCAAAGTGCAACCAGGCCTGTGTCACTCCCGTTTAGGTATCGAAAATGTACCTACATTATTACTATGCGCGCAGCCAGCCCCTCCGGGTGGTAAATTCAGTTATACGAATCGTTTGTCGATAGTAATAAGAATGAAATTGGCTTGCAATGGATGTCTAGGTATATATATATATACGAATCTATAATACGAAAAGGTGCTGAGTTCTGACGTGAGCTAAATTAGGTACCTAAACCATATCGCTAGCCACATTGAGTAGATATTTCTTTGAATTTTTTTGCTGAGTAAGACTTCTGTAAATTAGTATTATTTATTCTGTGGTGCAACCTCAAGAGCTCTATCTTTGGCCAGGTCCTCCACAGTGCCTATTAGGCATGATGACTGAAGAATTATTTTAGGCCCATCGGTTAGATTATTACAAAATATTGTACACATATTTTTTCTTTTCTCTGAGAAACAATAAATGACGAAGATACAGCGCATTTCAATTTCGCATGACGTCACGCTTTCGTACGATTTTTACACATCGGTGACGTCACAAGCCCCCACTCTGGAACTTAGATACTCTGTATCTTTGTGAATTTTTACTTTTTTGATAAACTGAAAAATATGGGTACAATATTTTGGGATAATCTAACTAATGGACTAATTAGAATAATACTTTTCTGACCAGTCATCATCCCTTTAGTACATAGGACACGAAAGTAAGTGCGCCATCGTTTATTACCTGAGGACAGTAGGCTGATAAAACCGAACGCCATCTAGCGTTTGTTTAAACCTATCCTAGGATTGGTTCTGGTCTACCCTTTGGGTTGCGGAGGTCGGACGGCAGTCGCTCTGTGTAAAACTAGTAACCTTGTTAAAATCATCTAGGTTAGCTAGCAGATTTCGGGCTATGAATCGTTACCGCTGAGGATGCAACCGGGAATACGCTTGGATGACGATGAGTTGTAGGCTAATAAAGTAATCTTCTGATTTTAGCAGAAAACACCACAGCAAGTCTCAAGGCATGAACCAGTACTACGAGGAAGACAACCTTGATGCTCAGGCAGAAGCTGAAGACCTGACCACTGATAAGGTACCACATTTACTTGATTACTTCTTCTTTGCCATGTCGGCTCCTACTTTTATATCATTAAGGCGATTTTGCGTCACCTAGGGCTTGACTGGTAGAATACAGTACCTTAAATCCAAAAGCAACACGTCATACGTAAATGCACGCTAAGAATATTACACCAGAACCTAAAAAGGGGGGCGGTAAAGTCTGTGCCTCTACCCCGCACAGACAAATGAGACATTGACCTGCCTGAGATGCTGTATTTGCCCCTCTTGCCCACACAGATCAGATAGGCTTACCGTCAAGGAATAAGTAGTTATTGTAAGTCAGTCATCTCCTAGGAGTTATAATTAAGCGAAAAACTAATGCTATCGGGTTTTATAACGAATTTAAAATAGCACGACTTCTGAAATCACTAAAATCCACAATAGAACAAAATAATGCCAATTCGATGTTGCCCGAGTGACAGCCGTTTTAAGACTGGTTAAACCTTGGTTTAAAAATAAACATCACATCATCACCTCATTCTGATGTGACGTAAATAAGGTACGCTAGAGGGAGCTACTCGCGCCTTCGTAAATAACGAACTCACTGACAAATAATATATAATAACACGCTGGCCAGCTGGCCACTGATGTTTATAAGCTTTGTTCAGCTTGTGTTTCCTATGTCGCCTGCTACGACATCCACGGAAAGTAGTAATAGTAGAAACGACATTCTGTATGTAGGTACTCGTATGTACCTATGTTAAAAATATATAAGTTCCTAGCAGTGCCGGTTTTAGCTCTACCAGCGCCCCGGGCGAGATTTTCCCGAACCCCCTCCCCCCCAAAACTGCAATTCAGACTCTGACTTAGGCTTCAATCTTATAGGATTTATTTCTGCCGACGGGGGGGAGGGGTGCAAGTACGATATAGAATTCTTCAAATTGTCCGCCCCATTGTAAACGAAGGGAGGGAGGGGGTGGGGTTTAGTAGTAGCTAAGGGTTGCATACAAATAAGAGTCTAGGAGTTGCCGCCATTAACCAGCCGGTATTTATATATTTATTATTATCTGTGACCCCCCTTGCCGAAAAACGCCCCCTATCGCCCCTTTGTATCTGGCGCCCTGGGCGGTCGCCCAACCGCGCCCTACCCTAACGCCGCTACTGGTTCTTAGGACACTATAAAAGCTTTTTTATTTTTTATGTTTTTTATTAGTGGCTTGACGCTACTGAATATTTAGCCAGGAACAAGTTAATAAAACGTGGGAAATTCTTTTTTCCTAACAAGTTACAATCAAAGGTTCAATCAAATCTATACGAGTCCACTGGTTTTCATAGCCGATTCAGTGGCGGACGACGCCCGAAGACGCCTACACAGTCCGCGAAACAAATATCACTACAGCCGTACTATGACTGTCCACTTTAACTATTTCACATATTGTTCATGAGCATGAGCATTTATAACACCAAACAACACCAATTTCATATTATAAAGTCCACTAAAATCAATTTGCAAAATAATTTAAAGAAAACCACAACCGAACCCCTTGACTTCCCGCCAAAAACTCCACACTATAGAAGCTTGTACGAAAAAAAACTTTTTATTTACCTTTTTTTTTGCAGCCAGCTGTGCACGAGCATGAAGCGTCGGAGGAGGGTAGAGATTACTACGGGTATAACTACGGCGTCACGCAGAAACCTAAGGTAAGTTATCATAGCTTTATAAACAACTTAGGGGCCATCCATAAATTACTTCACCAATTTCATTATTTTTGTATGCAGCCTATACAGTGTTACTTTTAAACACCGGCATCGTTTTTGGAGCAAGTTCAGCCGTGATAATAAATAACTTTACAAAAACAGTTAAGTATCGAGAATCGATAAAATTTCGTCATCCCATATACGAGCGAGCAAAGCCTTGATATCATATTGATATAAAGTGCTTAACGTACCTTTCAAAGCACGGAGCTCGAGAATTTTTTGTAACACTTGTGGCACAGAAGACAGTAAGAGTATGCTTTTGGGATAAAGCGTAATGCGTAGTCCTACCGAGTACCCATGTACTCGTGTCATCATCATTATCATTTCAGCCGCATAACGTCCACTGCTGGACATAGGCCTGTCCCAAGGATTTCCAAAATGACCGATCTAGAGCGGCCTGCATCCAGCGCTTTCCAGCGACCTTGGTCAGATCGTCTCCACCTTGTGGGTGGGTGTCCAACGCCTCGCTTGCCAGTACGTGGTCGCCATTCGAGAACCTTTCTGTCCCATTGGCCATCGGTTCGTCGCGCTTTGTGTCCTGCCCACTGCCACTTCACTGGGCTATATCAGTGAAGTTCTTCTACGAATTTCCTAATTTCTGATTCGATCACGTAGAGAAAAACCGATGTACTTACGTAATATAATGCTTTCTCTCCAGGGTCAGCACCACCGAGCCTCCTGGACCGAAGTCCCTCCAGTCCAGTGGAATGAACACGAAAGCTTAGCTTTGGATCCTGGTGAAGTTCCCAACAAGGTAAGGACCAAAGAGACCCAGTTATTCTCGACATCGTTCGGTTGACTGAAGAAGTTGATAGAAGGAAGATGTCGTAGAAGGCGACTTAGGAAACACAAGCTGAACAAAGCTCATAAACACACGCTAGACCGCTAATCCGGAGGTTCTGGGTTCGATCCCCAGCCAGGGCAAGTTGGAAAATGGCCTTTTTCAAATCGTCCTGGGTCTTGGGTGTTTATCTATATATGTATTTATCGTAAAATATAGTATCGTTAAGTTAGTATCCCATAATACAAGTTTAGAACTTACTTTGGGGCTAGCTTAATGAGTGTGATTTGTCCCTATATATTTATTTATTTATTTATCAATAAGACCTCTCCAACCGTCTGGCCAGCGTGGAGTGTAGGCCAAATTCTTTGCTCTGGTGAATATATGGCTCTGGTAGTACAGAGAGCAGTAGCGGCGTTAGGGTAAGGCGCGGTTGGGCGACCGACCAGGGCGCCAGACATAAAGGGGCGACAGAGGGCGTTTTTGGGCAATGGGGGGTCACAGGTAATAATAAATATATAAATAGCGGCTGGTTAATGGCGGCTCTAGCTCCTAGACTCTTATTTGCACCCCAATTCGTTTACAATGGGGCGGCAAATTCGAAGAATCCTATATCGTACTTGCACCCCTCGCCCCGTCATCCGTCAGCAGAAATAAATCCTATGGATTGGACCAGGATGCAACCGGGAATACGCTTGGATGATGATGTCATACAAGTATATGTATGCAGTGGCGGCGCAAGATCAAAGTTTTATGATATGTATGTCATATACATCGTGTTAATTAAAGAACGCAAAACCTCTTAAATGGGACCTCAGCCCATGAAACTGAACAACTTTTGTTCAACAACTTTCACGAAATGCAAAAAAAGAAATTCAGATTTTCATACAAATTGGCTCGATCAGCTGATCAGTTTGTATGAAAATTCAAATATTTTTTTTTAGTTTCGTGAAAGTTGTTGAACAAAAGTTGTTCAGTTACATGGGCTGAGGTACCACCTGAGAGGTTTTGCGTTCTTTCATTAACACGATGTATACTTACAAACACATTTGTTTCCTTTCAGCAGCAGCAGCAGCCAGAATACCAGGACACCTTCCAGCCGCCGGAGCCGGCAGCCCCCGAGCCTGAGAAGAAAGGCGACAAGCCCACGAATCTGCAGGCGCTGGTCGACGCTATCGGCACCAGGTATTCACTGTCAGTCTCCATTTTACACGTAAGATATGTAGTTAACATAATTCAATCATCATCTTATTTTTTAGGGTTCCGTACAAAATATGAAAAAACGGAACCTATAAGGGTCACTCGTGGGTCTGTGTGTCCGTCCGTCTGTCACAGCCAAATTGCTCCGAATCGACTGGATCGAATCAGGTGAAATTTGGTAGAATATTGTAGTCCTAAAGCATTTCCGTGGGACAAATTAGGAAATTAAAAAAAAAAGTTTTGCAAACCTTACTGTGTTATATATCAAATGAAAGGGCTCGTTATGAGGATCTCAAATATATTTTTGTTATTCTTGTAAAATGAATAGTTTTGATTTTATTAATGAAAGAAGACGAAAATTGACCATTCCCCCCCCCCTGATCTCCGAAACTACTGAGCCTAAAATTTTGAAAAAAATACAAAATATAGTTCATTGCTTGTAGATTACAGGAAAACCTATAAGAATTTAATAAATTGTACGGAACCCTCTCCACGCGAGTTTAACTCGCACTTGGCCGGTTTATTTATTTACACACAATACATTTAATTTAATTTAATAGGTGTACATCATGTTGAATCTAAATACAGGGTGACTTTTTATCCACCAGCCAAATTTTTGAAGCAAGTTCAGTCCATGATACTGAACTACTTTCTATAAAAAAATGTATACAAAATAAATAAAAATTTTTCGTCCTCCCATACAAAATCAGTTGACCTGAGCGCCAATCTGTATGGGAAGGCGAAATTTTTTTATCGTTTTTCGTTAGGTAAGTAATTGTTTTTATGGAAAGTACCTAGTTCAGCATCATGGACTGAACTTGCTCCAAAACTTTGGCTGGTGGTTAAAAAGTCAGCCTGTATTTACGATGCAATCATAATTTCTTTTGAGATTTAATTAAGTACCCTTATCACATTACTCTTCTAAGGATTTCCAAAATGACCGATCTAAAGTGGCCTGCATCCAGCTCTTCAGTGATCTGAAAATTTTAGTTTAAAAACTAGTGGAAAGTAAATACTGCTTTTAGCCAATTAATATAACATGGAAACATCAGCTACAAAATAACTACTACTTATGTTAGGTAGGGACGGGGGAGGCATGGTGAATATGTGGGTGTGTGTGTGTGTGTGAGGGTGTGTGTGTGTGTGTGTGCGGGTGTGTGTGTGTGTGTGCGAGGGTGTATGTGTTTGAAACAAGTCTCTTTGTTTGCAGAATGAAAGACATCGAGAACGTCGTGCAAAGGATGAGCGAGAAGGTACACCGGGGGAAGCCTGCAGAAGATGGGGAGCTCAGTGGTGAGAAGAGGTATGTATAGTATATGTTTGACGCTAATGTCTGTTGGTCTGTCTGTCTGTGGCATCGTAACGCTCGAACGGATGGATGCGTTTTTTTACGTAAAAGCAAATTCCCTTGCGGTGGTTCTTAGCTATGGTTGATGAAAATCGGTTCACCCGTTCAAAAGTTATTGGGGGTTGACGCTTGAAAGTCAGGGCTTTCTCTAGCAAATAATAGATGGCGCTACGAATGTCAAGTCGTCTCGGTGGTTCCACTACTCATCACTAGATAACGTTCTTGACAGTCGGGGGGTTTTTAATTTGCCTAGCAAATAAACTTGTCATATGCTTTTCTTCTATTATACCATCAGCCGTTTGGTTCCCGGCAGAGCAGAATAGGACCACTCAAAGTCTTCCCGTGGATGTCGTAAAGGCGACTTAGGAAACACAAGCTGAACAAAGTACTAATATCAACATCAATATGAGACCTCTCCAACCCGTCTGGCCAGCGTGGAGAGTGTAGGCCAAATCCTTTGACTGCTCTGGCCAAGTACGGCTTTGGAAATACAGAGAGCGTCGTGCTCCTGCAGTGGAGACAAAAAAGATCTGATGAAACCATCAGATCAGATTCATTTAGAACTTGCCGGAAAGCAGCTTGACAAAATATTGTATAGTTGAGTTAGTAACTCATAACACAAGTTTAAACTTACTTTAGGGCTAGCCCAATGAGTGTGATTGGTCCTTAACTATTTATTTATTTAGGATGATAATCAGGATCGAAAATATCCTGTTTTCTAATCTGACTTCCCTCTCCGTAACCACTCCATTATTTCTGCCAAGAAAGCTTTTTCATTTTCACCAAATCTCTACTCTTAACGTTGGAAATAATTCTTACTCTTATATATGTCGCAGTTGGATGGTATAAACCGCTAATACACGAAACCTCTAGTTGTTTGGCATTACAGCTCGGTTTTGTTAAACAGCCGAATATCGTTCAGCTGGATTGTCTAAGATTACGCAACGTGTTACGTTCATTGAAACCGCTAACCATGTTTCCATACGGCTAGCGGTTTTGTGAAACAGTAGCGGTAATCCGCTGTTTGACGAAACCGTTAAACAATCCAACTGCGACACATGCATAAAATTTTTTTGACATCGAATTTCATTTCCCAGAAAACTATTCACGATTTTTATTGCTATAAGTTTGCCCTAACCTAGTAAAATGAATAGAACTTTTCTAGCAGTCGCCGGCCGCTACCGCGGCACGCTCGCTCCGCTCGCTCGGCTCGTGCGTGTGTTGGTCGCAGTTCTAACCTAACCTAACCTATAGGTTTGCCCTAACCTAGTAAAATAAATAGAACATTTTAAAATTCTAAATTGTATATAATTTCTTTAGATAGAATGTTCAACAACTTCTTAAGCCGCATGGATGAATACAAGTCGTTCATTCCATTCCGCGTATTAGGGTTCGCTGTTTTACAAAACCGAGCTGTAATGCCAAACAGCTAGAGGTTTAGTGAATTAGCGGATTATACCATTCAACTGCGACATATACATATAATGAAATAAGACATTGAAACTGCATCTTGAATGCCTAAAAACCCTATAAAAATATTGTATGGCTATTCTACACTCTAATTGTTTTTCAACTTCATTGTAACATGGGTTAAACCTTACTTGTAATAGTGGGTTAGTTGTGTTGGTGACGCAAGCCTAGTGCGTGTAGGAATTTGATATTCTATGTATATATGGTGGCGAAATTCGGCGTGCGGAGTTGAACACGTGATGGCTCAGATGGTAAGAGCATAGTCGTATTGAGACTAAGGTCGCGGGTTCAAGTCTTGCTCACGTGGTATTTTTTCACCATTTCTTATTTCATTATTTAATTTGAGTACTTTAGTACTGCATCCTGAATGCCCAAAAACCCTATTAAAATTCTTCCTCTTACTTAGATTATTACGTCTCTATCCCTAACGGGGTAGACAGAGCCTGGCCTTGGCCTTACGGCCTTGGGTAAGATCTTAAGGCCACTTTTAGCATGATCGTCGGCGTGAAGGTGAAAAAAGGAAATTAAAATAGTAATGGGTTACTATAACCGCATCGCCTATCAAAATGATTAAGATTCGTGCCCATTCCATCGATTGGCTTTTACGATCTGCGCAGGAAGAGAAGCAGCTGGTACATTCTACGAACTTCTCGTAGCATGGAAGGATGGAAGGCAATAATTTAAACTTCTTATCGGGTCAAAATGGTGTAGCTTCAAATTCAAATTATCTTTGACCAGTATGTGGCCACGGCGATAACTCAAACTTTATTTCTAGTGCCGTGGTACAAGAGATCGAGAATTCCCCCCAAGGCAATTATCCCCAGAAGAAGCCGAAGAGGCCGAATCCTGACGGAGACCATTACAAAAGGTACTTCTTATCGAGCGTAACACTGGAATCAGATTTTTTGAGCTGCCTCAAGGCATCTGACTAGCCCCGGATCAAGCGGGGGCCCATGCCCCGGGCGGCAAGGTCAATTCTGCTTACGTAATACTTGAACGGACCCTTTCATAAAAAACTTTTATAAACAAATCCTGTCACAGTTTTCGCTAGACTAAACTAAGAAGTAGTTCGGAGAATTTTTGTCTTATTCTGATTTTTTCCAAGGTTCAGCGTGAGGAACCGTGGCAGCAGCAAGTACCTTCACGGAGGCTTAGACGGAACTACAGAAGCCCCGGTCTTCATGGACGATACCGCTAACGGGTACTTCAGTGACGCCAGTAACAGCGTGCTGCGACGCTCCAACCCCAGGATCGAACCCAAGGTGCTTGATAATGTAAGGGATAGCTCGGGCCCGATGATGTCATAGCGAAGCTTGATTTCGACGTCCCAGCCAGACTGTTCTGTGGCTAGGGTTCCCAACCCTCCCGGATTGCCCGGGAGACTCGGCTATTAATGATTAATTTTTTTTATTTTTTATTTGGTTCACAAAACTGACAATACACAGTAGCAAGTATATGTAGGGTATAGAGTATTCAGTAACATGTGAAAGTATAAAATCTTCTCGATGTGAACACAGCATGCACATATAATAACTGCTATAGAGAAGTACATATAACTACACTGAACAATACTAATAGGTACTACAATATAAAAGTAAATTAACTAAATATTCACGGAAGCATATTTTTTTTATAGAATTGGCCGATGCACTGATTATATCAAATTTTGACGCTACATCATTATATGCGGAACACATACGAACAATCGATGAATTCTCCAGATACAAAGTACGAGTCAAGGGAGTGCTAAAGGTCTTCCTGGTATGGAGTCGATTGTTTCGACGTGGAACCGATATGGTTATCCTACCTAGCAATGCGGGGTTGTCGATTATACCGTTTACTAATTTCCTCAAAAAGAGCATATCAGCGATATTACGTCTCGGTTGAAGAGGAGTTATCTCCCGACCTCCCGGAGAGCATCAATTTCTCCGGTTTTTCTAAAAATTTAATGCATCCTTGAAAAAATGGTCACGTTTGTTCTTTCCATTCCTGTATCTTATGCTTCATACGAGCGCGTATTCAGCATGGTGGAGCAAGTATGGAGCAAGGAAAGAAACCGAATGACTATTTCTTTAGTAAAAGCAGAGTTACAAGTACTAACAAACTTCGATTTTTCATGTAAAAACTTTTATGATTTTGTGGTGAAAAACCGAAAAATATTAGATGCTGCTCGAAAACAAAATAAACATAAATTTAAAAATTAATTAATGATTTCCTTTCAATCTACGAGTACGATAAATTTCTTAAACATACAAACCTCCCGGATTGGTCCTTGCGAGAGTTGGCAACCCTATCTGTGGATCAGCGGTAAAGTGAGCGCCTGTCATTCAAGAAACTCAGGTTCGCACCCAGATCCAGGGATGCAATTTTAGCGACTACGGCGAAAGCCAAAAGAAGGGTTATGTGTTTCGTATCTTCAAAGATATCCTTGATACCTTGACATATGAGGTTTAACGTCGGAATCGTCTTGGCTGTCCAATCCAGCAGCTGGGTTGAAGTGTCAACCCAGCTGCTTTCTTCGTAACTTTTGTCATGGAGCTCAGTGTGGTGCTTCCAACTTTATCAATCAGTTTGACACTTAAGGTGAATACCAAGCAAAAGTGGCGACCTCATTTAAATTAATTGTTAAGCCCGTTATTGAGTTTTCCGGGGTCCAGTGCTGCCCCCATTTTAAATAAATCATTTCAAAGAAAACGGAGACATCATTTAAAATTTTGCTACTACCAAGTCCTAGATAACCTTTCAAAGTATTTTATGAACTGCTGTTTACAGTTTATAATGAGAACGTGAAGCTTTACTATGCACATTAGTATGTATATAGCTTTGGCTAATGTGCATAGTAAAGCTTCACGTTCTCATTATAAACTGTAAACAGCAGTTCATAAAATACTTTGAAAGGTTATCTAGGACTTGGTAGTAGCAAAATTTTAAATGATGTCTCCGTTTTCTTTGAAATGATTTATTTAAAATGGGGGCAGCACTGGACCCCGGAAAATTTAAGTACGGCCTTAACTCGTAAATATGGTGAAAATTTCCATATTTATCAATGTTAGGCACTAGATAGCCCTTTAAATTATTTTATTAACTGCCGTTGAAACTGTTAATGGTGATCCGTCTAGCTTTAAAACCCGCTTCCGCCAAAAGTGGCTTTTGCCAAAGTTGGTTTTACAGCTAGACGGACTAATGGAATACTTTCAATGGTAATTCGGCGATAAGGCCGCCTCTTGTACCTTATTTATTTATAAGTTCCGTAAACTTTGTAATTTTTTATTGTTTTTATTTGGTGCAATAAAGATTTTTGTATTGTATTGTAGTTCATAAAATAATTTAAAGGGTACCAGTGCCTAACACTGAGAAATATCGAAATTTTCACCATATTTACGAGTTAACAATTTATTTCAAATGAGGGCGCCACTTCAAGGTCATTCGCTTCTAACTTCACCTTAATATGTTGCGCTCCATGGCTCATCTGGCAAACCTTTAATTAAGACTTTAGCTGTTTCGTGAGTGACCAAATCTGGTAATACTTAGTTCAGCTAATTCCAAAGCATTTAAACAGCATTTTTTTCAGGAGCCAGCACCAACATACATGGCCCCAGTGGACAACCGCCGCAAAGCCCACTCAGGACACACAGCGCCCCCTTCTTCTGACGAGAAACAAGATAAGAAGAAGCACCGAAAACGCGCACACAAGAAAAAGCGGCGCAGCGGAAAGGTGCATAAGAAACACCATAAAGATGATAAGAAGAGAAGGTTTAACAGAGTGAATTCTGTAGAGTCGGACAGAATAGTGATCTCCCTTGAGGATAGTAGTGCGGCCAACAGCAAATAAAAAAATAAATAAGCGGAATGGCTAATAATCAAAGAAACTTTACACAATCTAGAATGCCTACGAAGTGGCAAAGCTGTTTCCCAAAAAGATACCTAAAGTTGTTGGTGTCCCTTTCACGTTTAATGCTTTGGCATCATAAACTTTAGGTACGATTTGTTTTAGGTATTTAAACATAAGCATTATGGAAATATAAACTTTGTGCACGTGGCATTAAGTTTAGTTCTAAATGTTGTTTTTTTGAGATTATTACTTGTAGTCATTCTAGATTGTAATCAATTTCTTTGCTAATATTAGAATAAAAAGAAGCACAATTAACATAATTTAAAAACACAATTTTAGCCAGAATTGTCTGGTTGGGGAGCGTAAATAAACTACATGAGGCGATGTCGATCCCATCCGATGTCGTGAGATTTAGCTCGTCTCACATAATTAATGGAAGCCCCCTTAAATTTTTTTACCATAATTCGGCCCTGGCATAGAATAAAGGATTAAGAAAGTTCGACAGAAATTACGTTTTTATACATTAAATAGGTAATTTAAAACTTGTAACCTAAAAAATTTTTTACAGTGGCCCTCACACCAGAGTAATATGTATTTACGTCCCTCCGGACCGCAAGTAGTGTTTTACGCCCGTAACGAGCACTAAAATACCGCTTCGTCAACAGGGAAAGACGTAAAATTGTGGAAAGTAATTCAATATCACGGACTGAATTTGCTCTAAAAATTTGGCTGGTGGTTATAACGTCATTGTATTCTACTCTCCATACTTGGAGGTGACATAGGAAGCCTCAGATGCAAAAAGCAAAAAAGGAACCTTCTTATAGAGATAATCTGGTTACCTAAACTAAACCTATCTTTTGTGTCTTTTTCAATACAGTAAATGAGTTAGATAGACTACCAGTAAAGATAGCATTTACTGTTGCTAGAATGAGAGTTCGCCAAATGTCAAAAGTAAATTAATTTCATATTCGTTAACTGTTTCGCCACTCGGGCATAAAGAAAATGTAGCCTGTTTTCTGCTTATTACGACAACATTTAAATGACATTGATTCTATTTAGGCACAGACCTACCACCACTAGACCTGCATAGTGCGTGGCCACTTTACTGCATCTTTCTATCTTTGATTGTTGCCTCCACCCATATTTTGCACACGTCACAGAACACACTGTGGTTACTAACTTAATCAAATAAAACCCTAAATCACCTTTTAAATGATAAAACCCCTAAAATTAATAACTTTCTTCGATCGTTTTGTGGTTTGTTTGGCCCAGATTTTGACAGTAGGCCAGCCTATAGCAGCCACGCCGATAGAGACAAAAAACATTGCGTTTCTTTCACACTCACGTTGTACTGTATTTGACAGTTTCTTTCTAGCAATATCGTTGCAAGTCTAGTAGTGGTAGGTCTGTGTATTTAGGTGACTTTACTATTTCAGTAGCGTCATACACGTCCTGGCGTACCGCGTTAAAAAATACGCCACTACGTTTCAAAACAGGTTACATTTTGACACTTCATCGCGGAATCTATTTATCTTCAATATCTTTGTTCCGATGGCATACCTATTTCTTATTAACCTCTAATAAAAATCAATGTTGAAGTTTGAATTTCCACAACTGTGCCAAAAACACTAATTTCTGTCATGGCGGCGGTTATTTGTCAGATGACGTCACACACAGGTAAACAAAAAGTCCGTTACACAAAACACCACGTTAACTTTCGTGTGACGTCATCAGAGAAGACGCCATTCACAGAGTGTTTCCGTCATAGATAATAATAAAAAAATTACTTAACAAAAAAAGACTTCATTTTTTTTTCGAGTTTCTTCCATATCTCCAAAGTTCTTTATCATATCTTCACCAAATTAAAATGGGACCAACTTGGTAGTAAAGGCTTTCTAATAAAAAAAAGGCGAAGATATCGCGTAACAAACATACATAAAAAACATAGTCGAATTGATAACCTCCTTTTTTTAAGTCGGTTACTAAAAAATATTATAATTGTGTTCGTATTCGCAAAACCTAGGTATTATTTTATATAATAATTAAGTGAAATATGTTTCTATATGCTCATATCTAATAGGATGCCAACAAATTATGGTTTTTAAATGTTGTTCACCAGCCTATTCCTAGTAATTGAGACATTGTACATTTTACATCTCTGGGTGTAGGTACACTATACACTTTAAATGTTAAATAAAGCTAACAGGTGGATTGGTCTTTATTTGTGACGGAACTAAGAAAATATTATTAATTTATTTCGTTTGGCTTAAATTTGGGCATATTTATAAAAAGGAAAAACTAAAATAATATACTTAATTAGAAAACTATAAATAAAGGGGTAAATATGTACATAGAATATTATAAACATATATTATTATTGAATATATTGAGGGAATGGGCGAGAATCTGAATCATATGAATAGGCGATGCGGTTAGCAACCCATCACTATTATGATTTCCCTTTTCCACCTTCATGCCCACCATTACGCTGAGTGGCCTGGGCTTTACTGCCCTTGGCTCTGTCTACCCCGTTAGGGATAAAGACGTGATAGTGTATTATTGAATATTTAAAATATATAAAGTTTAAGTATACTAATTTTTGGTACAAAAATATTGAAATTAGAGTAATTTTTTTAAGATTTCTTCGATAAATGGCTTTGTATTTTTTTTAAGAAATGCTTTGCTATTTATTGAACCAATGTTTGTATTGCAGATTAATAAAATTTATGAAAATGAGTCTTATGCGTTTTTTTATAACTACAGGTTAACCTACACTTTGACTCTTATGTATTCTGTGCCTACACTGTCCCACAGCTGGGCAAAGCTCTCTTCACCTCCTTCCACTTATCCCTGTCAAGTGCAGTCTGAGTCCAATTGTTTTTAAAATGTTTTAAATTGCGAGTACGTAGGTTAAAAACAAAAACTATAGGTTACCATCTCTTCAATGTTGTACCAGCTGCTTCAAAGGGAATCAAATCGCATATCGCATCGTTAGAATTAACACCAACTCCTAAAGCTACCTAGTCTGGTTTTTACAAAAAGAATAAAATATTAAATGAAAATAAAACGAACATATATAACTAATAATTTATTTACAACATACTATGCTAACCTTAAAATTTAAAAGAACAATACATTGGTTTAAACATCTTTGTGCACCGTGCATTATTACAAGCATATAGGTATCTAAGAATCTATACCTGACTACGGTGAAGCCGCTATGTATACAACGTGGAAGGGACATACGCATACCCGTAATAGTTCGAACTACGGTCTATACTAGATCATTATAGTATATATGTCGCAATTGGATAGTATAATCCGCTAATTAATAAAACCTCTAGCTGTTTGGCATTACAGCTCGGTTTTGTTAAACAGCGACCCCTAATACGCGGAATGGAATGAACGACTTGTATTCATTCATGCGGCTAGAGAAGTTGTTGAACAATTCTGTCTAAAGAAATTATATACAATTTAGAATGCCTACGAAGTGGCAATGTGGCGAGCGAGCGATGCGAGCGTGCCCCGGCAGCGGCTGGCAAGTGCTAGGAAAGTTCTTTCAATTTTTACTAGGTTAGGGCAAACCTATAGGTTAGGTTAGGTTAGAACTGCGACCACGCACACGCACGAGCCGAGCGAGCAAAGCGAGCGTGCCGCGAGTGCTAGAAAAGTTCTATCTATTTTACTAGGTTAGGGCCAACCTATAGCTATAAAAATCGTGGAATAGTTTTCTGGGAAATGAAATTCGATGTCAAAAAGATCTGTATTCTACTAGACACCCAGTTATATTTAATTATGGTCACCCTACAACAAATCCTTATCATGCATGTGTCGCAGTTGGATTGGATTGTTTAACGGTTTCATCAAATAGCGGATTACCGCTACTGTTTGACAAAACCGCTAGCCGTTTGGAAACGTGGTTAGCGTTGTAATGAACGTAACACGTTGCGCAATCTTAGACAATCCAGCTGAACGACTTACAGTTGTTTAACAAAACCGAGCTGTAATGCCAAACAGCTAGAAGTTTAGTGAATTAGCGGATTATACCATTCAACTGCGACATGTATATTAAATTAAAATAACAGCTAAAGAACAAAAAAATTATTTCCATACAAGTGTGCAGCCGCCCGGGCGATTTGTATGAGAGAATGTCGAATTTTTATTTGGTTTTTTGTCTGTTATTTTAATTACATTACACTATAGTCAGTAGCGGCGTTAGGGTAGGGCGCGGTTGGGCGACCGCCCAGGGCGCCAGATACAAAGGGGCGACAGGGGGCGTTTTTTGGCAAGGGGGGGTCACAGGTAATAATAAATATATAAATAGCGGCTGGTTAATGGCGGCAACTCCTAGACTCTTATTTGTATTCACCCCCCCCCCCCCCCCCTCCCTACCTTCGTTTACAATGGGGCGGCAAATTTGTAGAATCCTATATCGTGCTTGCTCCCCTCCCCCCCGTCGGCAGAAATAAATCCTAAGATTGAAGCCTAAGTCAGTCTGAATTGCAGTTTGGGGGTGGAGGGGGGGGATCTCGCCCAGGGCGCTGGTAGATCTAAAACCGGCATTGACTATAGTATAGCCCGTGGTTCGATTTATTACGGGTATGTATGTCCCTTCCACGTTGTATTATGCATTTGAAATCATTAGCATTAATTTAACTAACATACTCACGTAAAAGATGTTTTGTACGGTAACAATACAGCAATTAAAGAGAGCAGTAGTTATTTCTTTCGGTCAGAAAGTAAACATAACATTGTACAGGTAAGGGGACTCTTAATAGGTACTTACACATTTGGCATCACTATCCCCCCATTGGTGTAATGTAATATGTAGAGGGCCCCTTGCCGATAAATTTTTTTGAAGTGAAAACTTCCTAAGGCGCGTTGGGCAAAACACCATTGAACTCGTTACCGACACCACCAGTGGTGCTCAACATTATCAGACTTCAACTGTTTTCACTTCTGTCGGCAGTCCCGGAGTGCCACTGTTTTTTTTTTTAAGTCTGTACTGCTTTTTTTCGGTTTAGTTACAGATAACATGAACGTATACGGAAATATATAATAAAATTGTAGAATTTTCATTCAAAAACACTAGGTACTTACAAGTTTTCTTTTTTTTTAAAGTCTTTATATTTATTTTTTTTCCTTACCAAATAATATTTCTAATTGTACTTGAGTATAATAATCTTCCAAAGAAGAAAAAAAGTCACGATTAGTACTTTAATTATGAATAAGAATGTAACTTAAAAAAAAAAAATGCGTGCAAGTCTTTTGAAGATGGATTCAGTCCATGATACTGAACAACTTTCCCCAATGGACATTGATGACCAGTTCATAATACTGAACAACTTTCCCCAATGGACATTGATGACCAGTCCATGCATGATATTGAACAACTTTCCCCAATGGACATTGATGACCTTTACTAACTCTAGTTTTAGCTTTTTTATTTAATAAGTTCATGTCAAAAAGTAGTTCAGGATCATCGATTGAACTTTAAAATATTTTAAATTGAATAATTACAATCGAACTTATAAAGTTATTAAGAATTATTTTACGGCCCTGGATAAAAGTCCTTTAATTTTTCATTTCTTTATAACAAGTTACAATCAAAGGTTGGTGTAGGTCCTTTGATTGCTTCAAAGGAGCTTCTGGCGACAAATCTGGTCCACTGGTTTTGAGCCGATCGAGTGGCGAACGGCGCCTGAAGACGCCCACACTATCAATACGCCCCAAATATCACTACAACCGTACTATGATATGACTGTAGACTAAGGGTTAAGAGTCAGTTCACACCGAGACGCGACAAGACGCGACGTGGCGCGCACTACACAAAAAGGTACTAGCGGGCGCAGCGGGCTGTCACTGAAATTAGTATATTTTTGTGTAGTAAACAAGTTCTTCAAAAGTGCGCTCTACGTCGCATCGTGTCTCGGTGTGAACTGACCCTAACTATTTCACATATTGTTCATGAGCATTTATAACACCAAACTACACCAATGTCATATTAGAAAGTCCACTAAAATCACAATAAATATATTACAAAAATCAATTTGCAAAATGAACTCCCTGATTTCCCGCCAGAAACTCTGACCATAAAGTTTTACACATTTTATGACAATTTTTATTTCTTTTTCGTCTATTAAGCTAGTCGTGTTTGCGTGGGGTAATGCTGCCTTAAGAAAACTGTTCAAAGAGGTTACTTATCGCACATTCTCTATGACAAGCTTGTCCGTTTTGTACATGGTCCCTATGGTGGTCTGAAAAAAAAATTTTTTTTTTACAAATTAAAGCCATACCTGAATTTTCCGGGGTCCAGTGCTGCCCCCATTTAAAATAAAACATTTCAAAGAAAACGGAGACATTATTTAAAATTTTGCTACTACCAAGTTCTAGATAACCCTTCAAAGTATTTTATGAACTACTGTTTACAGTTTAAAGTGAGAACGTTAAGCTTACTACGCACATTTGCGAGAAACGGCCACTTTTGGCTAATGTGCGTAGTAAAGCTTAACGTTCTCATTATAAAATACTTTGAAGGGTTATCTAGGCTTGGTAGTAGCAAAATTTTAACGATGTCTCCATTATCTTTGAAATGATTTATTTTAAATGGGGGCAGCACTGGACCCTGGAAAATTCAGGTACGGCCTTAATTACGGAAAGATGGCGGTATGAGCGTTCATTTTCTACGAACAAACAAGCGTCATTTCTGTTTTTTCGTGGATACCGTCAGCCTAAGTACCCAGCATCCATTGTATGGCTAGCGGGCGAGATAAAGACATAAACATAATACAGGATTTTTGCTTTCAAGTAGAGAACGCTTTTTTGTATGGAGTTGTCACTCCTCTTAAATTGTTCTCTTAAAGTGTTCGTCTATGATAACACTGATTTGCGATAGAAGTCATATGATTATTATACCTGTCGTTTGAGCATAGACAAGTTGTCTTTGGCAAACTCCATCTCTTTGCTGATTGTCCTTGGATCTGTCTCAGTCTGGTTCTTTTTGAAGGCATCTCTTACTCTTCTTAAAGCATAAGCTCTGGAAGGAATAGTTTTAGCTTTTAAAAACAATTTTTAAAAATATACTCTTTTTGAAGCCCCGAGGCTGCAACCAGAAATGGTTTGGGCATGTAAAAAGGATGGATGAAAAGAGATTACAATAAATATTTATAAGGCAAGTGTGAAAGGAAGAGCGGGACAGGGTCGACCTCGGCGAACATTCTGCGATCAGATTGCAGACGTTCTGAAAAAGAGAGGTAAGAAGTACCCGTAACCAAAGCTGCATGTATGAAGAGGTTGATGAGTGTAGGTGAAGCGAAAGAGGTCTGTTAGGATCGTAGCAAGTGGAGTCTCTGCCTACGTGTGGGAAACAGGAGTGATAGTATGTATGTATGTCAATGGTCAACCAAGGATACCGAAAACCAAGCTACATTGAGAAGAAATAGCCAGAACGGTTTTAACTGTTTGGTTATAGATAAGAGCCAAACAATATAATGTCAGTATTTACTTTAAGATGATAACATAGGCATAAACATCAATGGCCACATGTTAACGAACCTACAACTTGCTGATGATATTGTATTATTTGCAAAAACATCACATCTTAGATCAAGATTTAAGCAAGATGATAAATGATCTAGCATCAGAAAGTGCAAAGGCCGGATTGAAGTTAAACTCAGAGAAAACAAAAATCATGACCAATGGCAACAAAGATCCTATAACAGTTGAACAGACCCAAATCTCCTATGCTGATGAATACATATACCTCGGTCAACTGGTGTTGCCAGAAGACAACGGAAACAAAGAAGTTGAAAGAAGAGTTGTGAACAGCTGGAAAAAGTACTGGGGCCAAAAAGAAGTAATGAAAGACCTACCTACACATCTCAACGAAAAGCAAAGTATTTAACACATGCATCCTGCCTGTATCGACATATGGGAGCGAAACATGGGCTTTAACAAAAAACGTAGCAAACAAACTCTCCATATGCCAATATGCCATGGAAAGAAGTATGATAGGGATCAAAAGAAGAAACAAAGTAAGGAATAGCAGCATCAGAAGCAAGACTACGGTCTACTTTGAAAATAAGGAGACAAAAGTGGAAATGGGCGGGACACATGATCAAAGGAAAGGATAAATGGAGTAAAATAGTCAGACAATGGTATCCAAGAGAAGGAAAAAGAAAGAGAGATAGACTACAAAGAAGGTGGGATGACGACATTAGACAAGTCGCGGGAACAACATGGGGTAGAGTGGCCAAACAAAGGCCAGAATGGAGAAGATTGGAGGAGGCCTTTGCCACCTGGCAAACAGACACACAAAAATGGAACAAAAGTATGTTATATGAATAACAAAGAAAAATAATGGTGTCTGAATTGAAGGCTATAATAAATAAATAAATATATTTACTTTAAGATAAAGAAACCAACGACTACAATGAGATCAGAATTAGGTAGAGTTATTTATGTACTTGCATCAAAATGTTGATATTAATATGGATCTTCCCGGGATTCCTAATTTATTTATTTATTCCGAACTCTGATTATAAATAAACATTATCTGTAAATTGCATTATTGTCTTATAATTGTCCACTGCTGGATACAGGCTTCTCCCAACTGAACTCTGCCGTTGACGATCCGAAAATGAGAAAGAAGGAGGGTTGGCTGGAGGTGACCTACCCAGCCTTAAAATGTATATGCAGAGTATTGGGTGCAATAACCCAATCCAAGGGGCTACCACAAGCCATAATCCCCTTTAAAAAGTGTGGAATCACCAACTTGCAATAGCCAGTGCAGCATTTTAAGCCAATTATCATCTTTTCCCATATAGTAGCAAAACATTAACTAAGGAAGGACACAGGAAATAAGGGTACGTGCATTATTATGTCAATCGTCATTAAACACGGATGGAAAAAAAACAACCGTAGAAAAAACTGACAACAAAGTTAAATAAAAAAATTGAGGTTATGTAATTAAATTGTTTACCGGAAGTTATAATTTGGAAACTTTTGAGACTCCCTCATCAGGGCCTTGTATAGAGATAATACTTGAGACTTACTAACTCCAGACATTTTTATTATATTTATCACAAATAATTTTCAATAAAAAACGACTGAAACGACTGCTATCTCGCGTTCTGTAAACTGACAGTGACAGCGAAGTACTAATAAAAATGACTTATGACATTGATCCATTGATAGACTGCGTTCTGTTTCTACAATTTTTGTCAAATCAAATCACGTACTTTTAACATGGTTAATAATTAATACATCAATTAATTATCAATGTGCATAAAAACATAGAAAATTAATAAAGTTTCATTGTTTTATGCTTCGGAGTTATAAAACATAGGTTTTTTGGTTAAATATAGTAATGATTACCTAAATACGGGTACACGAATATTTCACATTGCAACACTAGAAATACCGCAGGCAGGCGCAGTTCGCATTTTCTATTGAACAGTCAGAGATCCGTCATATAGTTTTTGTTAGTTAGGTTCCGTTGTGTAAAAAAAAACATAAATAAATTATTATTAAACTCGAATCAAGAAAACGCAACCCTGGAATTTTTCGGTCAACAACTGGATACCACATCGGCAATAACAAAGTAAGTCATAGACTTAATTTAATTTTAAAGATACTTAAGTAGGTATTTAATGGTTATATTTGTTTTTTTTTTGCGCTAAATAGTGTCGCATCTTACGATGTTATTCTATAGAACCTTGAAATGGTTCTAAGATGTAATGTCAATAGATTTTCCTGCTTGTAGGTGATTATAGTGGCTAAGTATAAAGTGAAACGCGTGATTCTTTATAAGGAATCATTTTTGTATGTTGTGTAACTCATCAAACCGGATTCAGGCCACACATGATGGGTACTTACATGTTTTGTAAACAAAACTGTTATGGTCTACTTCATGTCATTAAAATTGCAAAAGCACAATAGTTATGCAAGTTTCTACTGCAATTATTATCAAACATTTATTTTAATCGAGTTAAGTACCTACATAGTTATCATGTTTAATAATTTTCAAGCGTCACGTCACGTACCTAGGTAGGTACCTACCCATTTCAATCGATGTTAAAAAATTAGGGAAATTAAATGCTCAATTTTTTTTTACACATCACTTCATCTGTCAGATAAAATAAAAAAAAGTTAGTAAAATTGAACTTGGTTCTTACTAACAGGCGAAGGTATAATCCACACAAGTACCTACATAGGATGCATTGCAGATTTTTTAAAATATGATTGATGTATTTACTTATTCAATAAACATGCTTGTAAAATTTAACCCATGTAGTAATCAATCCTGCGGTATAAACTATTATACCTAACCGGTGACGGAAGAGATATCTAATCTAAGTTAGAGTTACGGATTATAATATAACTTATCTACATGATTTGGCACTAAAATGCCGTTTATTACAAATTGTATATTTTTTTAATTTTTGCCAGCCAAGTACTTCTACGTATAAATACCTCCAAAAAGCATAAATCTCCTCTTTTTTTACCTAAAAAGGTTTTTATCGATGCCTTCACCAGTTACACTATTTAAATTTAGAATCACTTGAGCCCAATGACCCTCACTGCACTCACGCAAATGCAAATACTTTAAAATAAAATATTATCGGTGCATCTAAATGATCTAAACTAAATGAGAACTGCCACGTTTTTCGTTCGCCCCGATTTGTAAACTAAACCACAATAAAACCCCATATCTCTATCTATACTATCTATCTATATACTAAAATTATAATCCTCCATGCTGGTCTGGGAGAAAAGAAAAAACTTAGAATGTACCAGCTGCTTCTCTTATCGCGCAGATCGTAAAAGCCGATCGAGGGAATGGGCGAAAATGCGAAATGCGGCTATCACTATTTTGATTTCTTTTGCCACCTTCTCGCCCACCATCACGCTAAAAGTAGCCTTTGCGTCTGTCTGCTTAGACCCGTCAGACCCAAAATGCTCTGTCTGCCCCATTTGGGATAAAGACGTGATAGTATGTAGGTATGTATTTATACTAACATTACCTATAAAGCGAAAAGATTTCATTGTTGTTTGTAATGGAAAATCCCAAAAACTATTGAACCTATTTTAAAAATTCTTTCACCCATAAAAAGCTACGTTATCAGCGAGTAACATAGGCTATATTTTATCTTTCAAAACGCGAGCAACGCCGTAAGAAACAGCTCGTAACATATAAATTCTGAAAACTTCGCTCGCTTCTCTCACGCGTTCCAATATTGCCTGGTTTATTTGCGATAAAAGTACTTAAATAAAGTTATTTTAACTATAACAAACTGAACGTACCTATTATCGGCTGGCTTATAGTTTTTATCACAATTCACTTTCAATTCAACCTTGATTTTAAATGCGCTGAACTTTTGACTTGTAGAATTTGGCATTTACATCTGAGTGAGAAACATTATCATAAATAAATATAAATAATAGTTGTTACCTGCGGCCAACCGCGGCGTTTCCCGCGCGTCCCCTGCGTTCGTTATTTGAAAATCCCACGGGATTCTCATATTTTTCCTGGGTGAAAGTAATCATTATCAGGTCTTGTTTAGTCTCCACTGCAGGAGCACGACCCTCTCTGTACTGCCAGAACCATATATTAGCCAGAGCAGTCAGAAGATTTTGCCTACACTCTCCACGCTGGCCAGACGGGTTGGAGAGGTCTCACTGATGTTTATAAGCTTTGTTCAGCCTGTGTTTCTTAAGTCGCCTTCTACGACATCCTCGGGAAGACTTGGTGTGGTCCTCTGCGCGTTAGCACACGGATAGAATAAAAGTAACATAAGTGTTAATTCAAGTAGGTAATAAATAAAATAGTCGTACAAAAACGGTACAATGTCAATTGATTTGTGTGATGTAGGTAGAAACTTACAGTTACAGTGCAATTGGGTAGATGACTGGGTCAAAAAAATAATAATTAGGTACTGTTAGTATACAACGTGGAAGGGGCATACCCGTAATAATTTAAGCCACGGTCTATAATAGATCATTATAGTATAATGAAATTAAAATAACAGTAATATCCAAGTAGGTTGGCAACTTATATGCTCTAATTTGTATATGCTTAGATTTGTGTGTTGTTCAGCCAGTTAGCGAACCAAATAAATAAATAAAAATAAAAAAAATCAGCAAAAGAACAAAAAAAATTTCGGTATTTCCGCGCCCGTTTGGAAACACTCGCGCAAATCATTGTAATGTGAGTCCCTGAATGAAAATTAGCACTCCATATCCATTTTTAACATGATTTTAGATTTAATAATGCAGAAAAACTGATATTAAGAGCGCTATTTGACTCCACAGAACTATGACGTCACGGTTCTGATTTTCATACAAATCCCATAGAAAATGTTTGTTTTTGATGTTTAGTAAAACGTGTCTTATTTGACTTGTTATCTAGCAAATTTGACTAAACGAAAGTAAAAATGAATGAAAAACAAAATGAAAATAAGCTATACATCGTGAAGAACGCAAAACCTCTCAGATGCATGGTATCTCAGCCCATGTAACTGAACAACTTTTGTTCAACAACTTTCACGAAATAAAAAACAATCGGATTTTATTACAGATTGACTCGATCAGCTGATCAGTTTGTACTTTGTATGAAACTTCAATTTTTTTTTTAGATTTCGTCAAAGTTGTTGAACAAAAGTTACATGGGCTGAGATACCATCCGAGAGGTTTTGCATTCTTTCATTAACACGATGTATATGTCGTAGTTGGATGGTATAAGCCGCTAATTCACGAAACTTCTAGTTGTTTGGCATTACAGCTCGGTTTTGTTAAACAGCCGAATATCGTTCAGCTGGATTGTCTAAGATTGCGCAACGTGTTACGTTCATTCAAATCACTAACCACGTTTCCAAACGGCTAGCGGTTTTGTGAAACAGTAGCGGTAATCCGCTGTTTGACGAAACCGTTAAACAATCCAACTGCGACACATGCATGATAAGGATTTGGTGTAGGGTTACCATAATTAAATATAACTGGGTGTCTATTAGAATATAGATTTTTTCGACATTGAATTTCATTTACCAGACAACTATTCCACGATTTTTATTGCTATAGGTTTGCCCTAACCTAGTAAAATGGATAGAACTTTTCTAGCGTGTGTTGGTCGCAGTTCTAACCTAACCTAACCTATAGGTTTGTGCTAACCTAGTATAATGAATAGAACATTCCTAGCACTCGCTAGCCGCTCCCGCGGCACGCTCGCTTCGCTCGCTCGCCATTGCCTCTTCGTAGACAGTCTACATTGTATATAATTTCTTTAGATGGAATTGTTCAACAACTTCTCTAGCCGCATGGATTCATCCATGCGGCTAGAGAAGTTGTTGAACAAGTCGATCATTCCATCCCGCGTATTAGGGTTCGCTGTTTTACAAAACCGAGCTGTAATGCCAAACAGCTAGAGCTAGTATGGCAAATTTCTTTGTCATCCGTTCAGCCGTTTTTTCGTAAATAAGTTACAAAATAACAAAGATCTAAACTTTCATATTTTAATCGATTTATTTTACAAATCTCTGAGCTAGCTGATTGATAATATCTTCTTCATCGTAGCGCGTTCCCGTTTGCATTCTCAGCTACGCTGCTTCGGAGCCCGGGGTGTGTTTTCCCGCTTTTTCTTCTCCAAATGTAATTATGCATGTCAATGATCACCCAAGGATGCCAAAGACCTTGCAAAGTGGAGAAGAAATAGTTTATTATTTATTCATAAATCACATACAGATTGACAGTTATTCACCAAAGCATCTGTACAGTAGTCAAAAAATACAATAAAATTAAAGAATCAATTGTCAATAGGGTCAAATTACATAGAAACATACACAATCAAATAACAGTGTGGAAAAAAATAATTTAAACAGTTTAAATGATTTGACTTATTATCAGGGTGTAAAAAAATATACTTACTGAAACGTATTTAAGGCTACGTTCCGTCCATGATACTGAACAACTGTCCCCAAGGAACATATATCGAAATATTAAAAAATAATTTTTGGCCTCCCATACAAATTGACTGATCAGCTAATCTCAGTTTGTATGGGAGGCCAAAAAATATTTTTCATATTTCGATATATATTCCTTGGGGAAAGTTGTTCAGTATCATGGACTGAATTCACCCTTAAAATAGCTTCAGTATTTTTTTTTTAACCGTGTATACCTTAGTTTTACACATAGGTATTTTCGCTTAGTCCATATTCTAGCTTATCAATTTATTTATCAATTACATTTGTTTCGTGTGCATTTATCACGGCGGTGATAGCATTAATATGCTTGGAACCAGTGCCGGTTGTAGCTCTACCAGCGTCCCGGGCGAGATTTTGCCGCCGCCCCCCTTCCCCCTAAACTGCAATTCAGACTCTGACTTAGGCTTCAATCTTATAGGATTTATTTCTGCCGACGGGGGGGAGGGGTGCAAGAACGATGTAGGATTCTTCAAATTTTCCGCCCCATTGTAAACAAAGGGAGCGAGGGGGGGTTTGCATAGAAATAAATAAAAGTCTAGGAGTTGCCGCTATTTATATATTTATTATTACATGTGACCCCTCCTTGCCCAAAAACGCCCCCTGTCACCCCTTTATATCTGGCACCCTGGGCGGTCGCACAACCGCGCCCTACCCTAACGCCGCTACTGCTTGGAACAATAACTAAATTGAAAATATATGGTGTATTTTTACATTGTCATAAACGGAAAGTACAATATTAATTATTTTTCATCTTTTGACTCACTTCTAGCTTAGTTCCGTGATCAGTTTGACCATCTGATTATTGCAGGTGACTTTAACACATGTTTAATGAAGAGCGACTAACGTAGCTCCTCTCTCCTTTCTCTTCTTCATTCTTTCGACCTACATGTTCTACCGCTAAACGGACCTACGCATTTCCCACATAATGGACCCCTCTCCTTACTTGACCTCATTATAACTTCTCCAGAACTCTCTGCATCCCACGGCCAGTTTAATGCTGCAGGCTTCTCTGCTCTTCTCGCCCGCCTAAACGTAGACATCGCCTCATGACGATTCGTAATTATGCCTCAATTAAATTAAATTTTCCCCGCCGCTCGTCCTAAACTGTAAAAAGTATTGTGCTAATTCGTTCTGATTGCCCGCGATACAGGCTTTTGCTTAGTGCGGGAGTCGTTGGTTAAGCTCATTGTCAATTTCTTTTTGGTAAATAAATGATTTTGTATTTTTTTTTGTATTTTAATTGATCACGATAAGCTTGCAACAGATTGCGGAGACTGACTGGTGCTCGGAGGCGTCTGATATTGATGCTAAAGTAGCAATATTGAACTCCACTCTTTTGGCAATTTATGACAAACACGCTCCAATCTATACTGTACGTGTCAAACATTATCCTGCGCCATGGTTGTCTGAGGATATAAAGCGGCTTATGGCCAAGAGAGACAAAGCCAAATTGAAATTTCGTCGCTTGCCTACTGACAACAATCGGGCTCACTTTATTGCATTGCGCAATAAATGTAATCGTGAATGCAGGGAAGCCAAACGAAGATACATCCATAAAAATTTAGAAAACAGTCCTCCGGATAAACTATGGAACTTTTTGAAGGGGCTAGGGTTCGGTAAGCAAAGCCCTGAGATAAATTTGCATGTGGATGTCAATGACCTCAATAAACATTTTTCGTCACCTCCTGTAAATTTTTCCGCTAATGACAAGCAGTCGACGCGGACTTATCTCTCAAACAAGTCTGTTCTTGATTGCCCCGCTTTTACTGTCCCTAATATGACTAGTGATAAAGTGGTCAAAATCGTGATGTCCATAAGATCTAAGGCAGTAGGTGATGACAGTATTATACTTGACATGGTCAAACCCATAATAAATCTAATCTCTCCTGTTATTGCTAATATAGTTAACTTCTCACTTTCTTCTGGCGCTTTTTCCACTATTTGGAAAAGTGGTCATCTCATTCCTCTCCCTAAAAAAACCAATCCTTCTTCTCTTTCTGACCTCTGGCCTATCTCCATCCTTCCTATTCTTTCTAAAATAATAGAACATAATGTTAATCGTGTTCACAAAGACAACGTCAAAGATGTCAGTAAATAAAATATTCCAAATATTTTTTAATAATAACAAATAAAATTATTTTAGGCCCTTATACTCGTATGTGCAGAAATTTACATTTGGACTTTATCACCCGTTTTGGTAAATGTCCCTGATCACGGGACTTTTGTGAGTCTTCATACAGATCCATAAAGAAGTGGCCCAACGTTTGGAAAAGCGTATGTAATGTGGTGTTCCCACTTAACCCCATATACCAAATAACTCCCACGAAAACCTGATATACCAAAGGAAAATTAAACTGGTTTCAGCTGCTTAAGGTTCTGTGAATTTTGGTTTTTTTTAAAAAAAATTATGAAGGCTGCATAGAGTTTATGAGGGAAAATTCAATAACATGGAGAATTAAAATTATGGTAAAAGCGAGGGCTGCAACTAATGAAACATAGAAAAGGCGCCAAACGTGCAGTTTAAAATTTTTTGAGACTTATCAGTGCATTTATAACCCTTTAATAATAGATTTTTGTTTTTATATGTAGCATTATCATTTAAGAAATTCCCCTTTTTTATGTAGATATGTTGAGTTCAGAAATCTCAAGCTTCTAATCGGGCCATGACCGTTAGTCGTCTAGTGCAGCAATGTCACAGGAATCCTTGCAATGTATGGATTGCTCCCAACCACGCTTTTTTAAGGGACAGAGAGGCCTACACATCCATCAAAGTAAGTGCCACAAGGGAAACAATATTTTACCGAGTGTACAAGCTATCCAAGCTTATGGATCCCCAGCGTCCTCTTGTTGTCCCTTGTGGCTTGAGATTAATAAATTTAAGAAAATCGTTCCCGTTGTAAGACGCATACCACGCGGCGCTAGGCGCTGCGTAGCTGCCTCTCTGTCCTCTTGTATAAAGGAAGTTGTAGAAAAAAATGAAAAAAATAGTTGGGAGAATCTTCTTTTATTCACTTATAGAATTTTAAATGTAAGTAACGATAGGCGTAGTGGCGGCACGCTCACTCAAAAAATTAAAGATAACTGCTGCCCCAATATAAGGCCAGTATTAGATAACCATCAGAAAAAACACAGTACGCACAAAATTTCTAATTTAATTGAATCAAAATTTAACGAGGGGGACATTAAGGGTGCTGCCGACCTCCTTTTTTCTACTGACGTTGTTGCACCAAATACTCCAGAGACCTACGCCGCCTTATTATCGAAACACCCTCAACCTTTAGTTACATTTCGCTTTCCGGATGCCCCTGTACCTACGGAGCGCACTCTAGAGACCACGCCAGAGGAGGTGCGGGCCGTGATTATGTCCTTTAGGAAGGGCTCTGCTGGCGGGCTCGATGGAATGACGCCGCAACACCTTAAAGATCTTATCTGTGGCACAACCGGTGACGTCGGCACGGCCCTCCTGGAGAGCCTAACGCGGCTCGTAAATCTTATGCTTTCGGGTCAAGTTTGTGAAGAGGTACTTGACGTACTCTATGGGGCCAACTTATGTGCGCTCCGAAAAAAGGACGGTGGCATTCGCCGTATTGCTGTAGGTAACACAATCCGCCGCGTCGCTATCAAAATCTGCTGTAGGCACTTCGTACCTAATCTTCAACTTGAGTTTCAACCAACTCAGGTTTTGGAACTAAGGGGGGATGTGAGGCTGCCGTTCATGCGGCCTGCACCTTTTTAAATCATGGTGGAAGCGAGGTATTTCTAAAGGTTGATGTTAAAAACGTGTTTAACTCCATAGATAGGGGCGTTCTGCTGACTCAGGCAAAAAACTTAATACCGAGCACATGCCCTTATTTATGGCAGTGCGGTAAGCCGACCAGCTTAGTATACGACGCCCAGCTCATTGAATCGGCGGTCGGTTGTCAGCAGGGTGACCCACTCGGACCGGCTATTTTCAGTTTGGCCATACATCCATATATTAAAGATTTGGCTTCAAAATTCAACGTTTGGTACCTGGATGACGGGACCCTAGGTGGAGATGCTGCATCAGTTTTGTTGGATTTAGAAAAAAATATAAAATCGTTTAACAAAATCGGATTAGAACTAATTTTTTCAAAATGTGAATTATATATAAGTGAGGACCTCTCTCTAGAGTCTCGGAACGCTCTAAATTCTAAATTCAATGCGTTGGCTCCAAATTTAACAATTATCAATGAGCAGTCACTCCGTCTCTTGTGGTCACCAGTGCTGGAGGATGCCTTCACAAAATTTGTATTCCGTGATTCAAAGGTTTAAAAATATACTCAAATGTCGGTTTACAGGATTTTATTTCTCTCGTGCGAATTTGAACAGCAAGGCCAATCCCTGACATTGATTTAACATTCTACAAGAAAGATATGACGAAATAGGTAAAAAAAAGCGGCCAAGTGCGAGTCGGACTCGTATATACAGGGTTATTTTTAATTAACCGGCAACCTTTTTGGAGCAAGTTCAGTCCGTGATACTGAACCACTTTCCATAAAAACAATTATCGAAATACGAAAACAAAACTTCGTCCTCCCATACAAAATCCATTTGGTTGAGCGCCGATTTGTATGGAAAGTCGATTTTTTTTTTCGTTTTTCAATAATTGTTTTTATGGAAAGTGGTTCAGTATCACGGACTGAACTTGCTCCAAAAAGGATGCCGGTTAATTAAAAATAACCCTGTATATACGAGTCCGACTCGCACTTGGCCGCTTTTTTTACCTATTTCGTCATATCTTTCTTGTAGAATGTTAAATCAATGTCAGGGATTAGCCTTGCTGTTCAAATTCGCACGAGAGAAATAAAATCCTGTAAACCGACATTTGAGTATATTTTTAAACCTTTGAATCACGGAATTCTCGGATGACACAGCATGCTGCTCAAATGAAAATGCCCCGTAATGAACGGCCGAGGTTACACGATAATAGTGATGATTTGAGTACACAGACCTACCACTACTAGACTTACAACGATATTGCTAGAAAGAGACTGTCAAATACAGTACAACGTGAGTGTGAAAGAAACGCTGATATGTTTGTCTCTATCGGCGTGGCTGCTATAAGCTGGCCTACTGTCAATATCTGGGCCAAACAAACCACAAAACGATCGAAGAAAGTTATTAATTTTAGGGATTTTATCATTTAAAAGGTGATTTAGGGTTTTATTTAAGCTTTTATTTTATTTATAGCTATTTATTTATTAAGTTAGTAGCCATAGTGTGTTCTGTGACGTGGGCAAAATATGAGTGGAGGCAACGATCAAAGATAGAAAGAGATGCACTAAAGTGGCCATGCACTATGCTGGTCTAGTAGTGGTAGGTCTGTGTTTGAGTATAATGAGCGCAATTAGTCTAGAATGGAAACAATGCTTTACATTTGTATACTAACTTTTTATCGCTCTTAATAAGTATCTGCCATGATTTCGTGTTTTCCTCACTTATCTTGTACGAGTTTTCTTTTCTGTGTACATCTGAATTATGTATGTATTTATGTACCAATTATAAGTATATTTTATTTAAGCCTTCATGAATATATAATGCCATAGATTTTATTTATTTTACTTTCATTTCATTAAAAATCAGGCTGAGAATTCGTTCGGTGTAACCAGGACGAAACGTACGCAAAAAAAAAAAACAGTGGCACTCTGGGAGTGCCGACAGAAGTGAAAACTTGAACAAGGTGGTGTCGTCGGTAAGTGTCGCGAGCTCAATGGTTTTTTTCCCCATCTCAAAAAATGCCCAACACGCTTCTGAATTTTCCGGGGTCCAGTGCTGCCCCCATTTAAAATAAATCATTTTAAAGAAAACGGAGACATCATTTAACTACTACTAAGTCCTAGATAACCCTTCAAACTATTTTATCAACTACTGTTTACAGTTTATAATGAGAACGTTAGAGCTTTACTACGCACATTTGCCAAAAGTGGCCGTTTTTTACAAATGTGCGTAGTAAAGCTTAACGTTCTCACTTTAAACTGTAAACAGTAGTTCATAAAAAACTTTGAAAGGTTATCTAGGGCTTGGTAGTTGCAAAATTTTAAATGATGTCTCCGTTTTCTTTAAAATGATTTATTTTAAATGGGGGCAGCACTGGACCCCCGAAAATTCAGGTATGGCCTTAACTACTACCAAGTCCTAGATAACCCTTCAAACTATTTTGTGAACTACTGTTTACAGTTTATAATGAGAACGTTAGAGCTTTACTACGCACATTTGCCAAAAGTGGCCGTTTTTTACAAGTGTGCGTAGTAAGGCTTAACGTTCTCACTTTAAACTGTAAACAGTAGTTCATAAAATACTTTGAAGGGTATTTAGGGCTTAGCAAAATTTTAAACAATGTCTCCGTTTTCTTTGAAATAATTTATTTTAAATGCCCCCATTTAAGCACAGGACCCCGGAAAATTCAGGTACGGCCTAAAATAAGTTTTCACTTAAAAAAATAATAAAAAAGGTAGGTATGTTTCGCGATAATTCCCGTATGTATTAATTTAGTAAGTAAGTATATTGTTATGATTCAGATTCTCCACCATTTCTTCCGTCGGTTTTTAAAATCAGCGCGTCTTTCTTTTCACCCAACAGCATGTGAGGTTGGGAGGTATATTTATATGTAAATAAGATGTTTACCTTTTAGGTTCGCGTAGGATGTTAAAGTTAATAAATGAGTTTATTGGCCCCATTGAGTTATCGGTTATATTTGTGTATAAATTATGAAATCGTAGAAATAAGAACATGACCGATAAAAAATATATGTACCAAAGAGCGCGTAATTCCCATTCTGGAGTTTATATTGAACTAATGCTATTTTTTATTCAGGGTATTTCAAGGAGTCACTTTACGAATTATTTCCTAACGAGCGCATGAATTGGTCGTATGCTATGGATTTGTACGATCACTCACCTTCAATTTGCCGACGACGATATCGTTGTCATGGCTGAATCGATGGAGGACTTAAGTACGATGCTTGAAGACCTAAGTTCATATTTTGACTGTGAAAACCAATTATAACCTTAGATATATGCAATTCTTTAAAGTTGCTTTTTACCGAAATCTGACATGTCGTTTCAAGATAAAACGTAGACTACGTTTGTATGGGAAACTGATTCTGTCCAGGGTAAGGGGGCTCTTAAGTACGAATAGTTTAACACATTCACAGTCCAGTTACCAGACAGTAATTGTGACCCTACATGTGGTACACGGACTGTTGATGCTGTGCTTAAATTGTATCCATTGTAGCAAAGAAAATAATACTCTCTGACGAGAGCATTGTAGTCTGTATTTGGATACAATGCGCGTGATAATGTTTTTAATTTTGGCTCAGGTTAGCAGTTAGAATACTGTTTGAATACAATCATTCTCCTGTCATTCATAGAAGATATAGTGTGTGCGTGTGTGTGTATGTCATGTTTTTGAAAAATTACTGTAACTACTACTACTACAGTTTATTTCTCAAACATTTTACGGCATAAGGGTTAAGGAATCTTAAGGTGAAGATATAGGCAAATGGCCTTTAAGTGGCGCCCTCATTTGAAATAAATCGGTAACTCGTAAATATGGAGATAATTTCCATATTGCTCTTCGTCATGCACTAGATAGCCCTTTAAATTATTTTATGAACCACCGTTGAAAGTATTTACATTAGTCCGTCTAGCTTTAAAACTTGCCTCCGCCAAAAGTGGCCACGGCAAGTTTTAAAGCTAGACGGATCACCAATAATAGTTTCAACGGCAGTTCATAAAATAATTTAAAGGGCTATCTAGTGCATGACGAAGAGCAATATGGAAATTATCACCATATTTACGAGTTAACAATTTATTTCACACTTCAAGGTCATTTGCCTAAATCTTCACCTTAAGGCTTTTCTTCAGACACCCACAGTATCCAAAACACGATTAAGCGTTATTGGTTTGATAGAAAAAAAACACAAAAATACTTCTAATTTTGCCTAAATTTACCTTTAAAAAGATATTAGATACTACTTTATATAAACACCTTTTTATATGAAAACTATACCAAAAAATGTATTACCTAAATTACTAGTTAAGTTCGCTACACTTCAATTGATTTTCAACTTCATTGTAACATGGGTTAAATCAGATACCTCACTTGTAATAGTGGGTAGTAGTGGTGGTGACGCGAGCCTAGTGCGTATAGGAATATCAAATGGTGGCGGAATTCGGCGTGCGGAGTTGAACACGTGATGGCTTAGTTGATAAGAGTATAGTCGTATTAAGACTTAGGTCGCGGGTTCAAGTCCCGCTCACGTGGTATTTTTTCACCATTTTTTATTTGATGACACTGCATATAAAAGATAGCCCCAAACTTAGTTTAAACTTGTATTATGGGATACAAACTCAACGATATAGTCAATGCATGCATATAAAAATAAACACCCAAGACCTAGGACAACTTGAAAAAGGCCAACCTGGGGATCGAACCCAGAACCTCCGGAGTGGTTCTGGGTAAAATCTCGCCCGCTTCACTCGCTCATTGAAATGACCTACCTACAGACTCGTTCGATGACTTGATCTCCTAAAATGTGAGGCTAAAAATATCTGACACTGTAGACGCTTCTACCTAATGAAGCTCAGATTACGAAGGAAATGCATAGTTTAGATAATAGAGTGGTTTGTTATTGTTACTGTCCCAGATGCATGGGGCCAGCCGGGGAGCGTGCCTCAGGCGGCAAGTTTAGGGGGGCGGCAAAATTACCTTTGTGGATTGCACGCACCAGTTTTGTTACAAGATTTTTAGGGTTGCGTACCCAAAGGGTGCCAACGGGACCCTATTACTGAAACACCGCTGTCCGTCTACCTGACACAGGGCTCTTTCTCTTGAACCGTAATAATAGTACATTACGTATAAGTGCGTTATTGTGGTTATAACACACGAAGCGGAATATCAGCCCGAGCGAACGCGAGGGCGTTAGGAGCTGAGTGTGTTTAACCAATATACGCACGTATATCGTACGACGTTTATCACCATACTTGCGAGGGAAAATACCTAATAAACTGATATATTTTATTTCAAATAAACTCAACCATAAAACTTTGATGCACACTGTTCCTTTCCCGCCGTTTTACTTTTTAAAATCAGCAGGGCGCGCGGCCTTCTTGCCGGCGCGCGCCGCACAGCATGCGACTTCGAAATTTGAAAAAATAAAAACAATTTGAAGCGTATGTAAGAGACAAAGATAAATATTGAAACAACGATGACGTTCGATCTGCGTTCAATGTCTGATTTATTCTTTTTCTTTGTCTAACCTTCACCTTATGTTATCTAACTATCTCGCTCACACACAACTGTCAAACTTTCTTACTCTCTCATTCATACTGGATTTACCATTAATTCTGTCCCTTTCTTTCGCAAAAGCAAATCGTGAGTTATAGAACAATATAACTTCACTATTTGCGTTTCTAACACACGCGTGTTTTATAGGCTGCTTTATATATCTAAAACCGGTGAAATTAGATCGATTTTATGAGCAAAGGTGTTGAAAATAAATATAAATATATAGGGACAAACAAATCACACTGATTAAGCTAGCCCCAAAGTAAGTTTTTAAACTTGTGTTATGGGATACTAACTCAACGATACTATATTTTATGATAAATACATATATAAATCCAAGACCAATAGGTAGACACTTGAAATTACTGTAGCCGCTATAACAAAAACTACAAAAAATTGGATAAAGTTAAAAATTAAAGGGGGTCGTCATTCAAGAAACGTTTTTTTTTTCAGCGTTTTAAAACATTGTACGTCGGTACGGAACCCTTTATGTAAGAGTCCGACTCGCACTTGACTCGTTTTTTACAAGCTTTCATCTTTTATTTAGCTTGGCCTGTTTGTTGTTTTTATTTGCTTTTTTGGGTCAAATCTTGCGTTTTTGAGCCATCTTCCCGGTTTCCGATTGAAATGAAATTTTGTGATGACAATGCATTATTATGACATGAAGCTAATGTGATGATGGAGCCGGAAGGTGGCTATAGGAACCTTGTAATAAAACGATGCAACCCCAACGAGCTTGGGTTTATTACATTTTTTTTGATTAGTTCTTAGGCCTTACAATAAAAATTATTCTTCTCCAAAATACATATACAATCACACAGCTGTTGGGGTAGACAAAGCCTATATACAACGTGTAACAAAAAGGGGGTATCAACCCGAAAGGGAATTTACGTACTAATCATTGTGAACAACTTTTACTATGGGACCATCCCTGAAATCGCGTAGAAAAAAATCTGCAGCTCCATACAGTTTGGCACGGTAGGTATTTAATTTGTACGAGTATGAAGCTGCAGATTTTTTTTGCGATTTCAGTGATGGTCCCATAGTAAAAGTTGTTCACATTGATTAGTACGTTTACTCGAACGGGTGGAACGATTTTGATGTGGTTTTAACGTTCCAAGTTCCCTTGCGGTGGTTCTTATATAGCTATGTTTGATGAAAATTGGAGGTGAATATAGAAGCAAATGGCCTTAAAGTGGCCCCCACATTTGAAATAAATTGTTAACTCGTAAATATGGAGATAATTTCCATATTGCTAATCATCAGGCACTTGATAGCCCTTTAAATTATTTTATGAACCACCGTTGAAAGTATTGACATTATTCCGTCAAGTTTTAAAGCTAGACGGATCACCAATGGATCAATTTAGACTCTTATTTGTATGCACCCCCTCCTTCCCTTCGTTTACAATGGGGCGGCAAATTTGAAGAATACTATATCGTACTTGCACCCATCCCCCCCGTCGGCAGAAATAAATCCTATAAGATTGAAGCCTAATTCAGAGTCTGAATTGCAGTTGGGGGGTTGGGGCGGGAAAATCTCGCCCGGGGCGCTGGTAGAGCTAAAACCGGCACTGGCTAGGGCTGCGTCAAAAAATCAGCAGTCTCATTAAAATAATGATGATACCCTTCCAGATCAATACATGGCACACCTGGATGACAGGAACAACTGGGAAGATGACGACCGCTTCTACTCCTCGGGCAGAGACAGCGATGACAGTCCCATCTTATCCTACAGGTAATCTCTTTCTTACTGTGAAGTCCTACATCGTCACGGCAAGGTACACAGGTAATGAGACGGCTCCACGCCCTGACCCATGAGAAACTTCCTTGTGAAACCACATCACAGCTTAAACTAACTCTCTCGCCCGCACAGTTATCCTGTGCTCACAGGGCTTACCGTCCAGGTGAAGTAGACTGTCATTATAACGAATAAGCAGGTGGTCCGCATTCCTTATAATAATTGTATCTGAATGAGTCATGGCTACGCGCAGACTCAGCTACACAACTACGAATATTCACGAGATGTGCACCGTCCGGCCGCCCGAGCCAGACTGACGTCTAATCGACAGTGCGACGCTTTTATAAGCCGTACACAACAAGGCAATAGTGGGGTTTAACGAATTTTATTATTTAAACTTTTATTAGTTAACTACTATCCCGTCATACATATACACGCTTTCACAGGTTAAGCAACTCCGGGCGTGGTCGCTTGGATGGGTGACCACGTTTTCTCAAGTTAAGTAACCTTGGACGTAGTCACAAGTTAGATTTCTAAACTTTTTCGTCCAACAGGAAGTCGGAAAAGCGTGAATCTCAAAAATCGGCCCGACTATCGGTCCTAAAAAAAAATCTGAGGTGGGCGGGCACCCTTGCATCATCATCATCATCTTATCAGCCACAGGAAGTCCACTGCTAGACATAGGCCTTCCCCAAGGATTTCCAAAACGACCGATCGGAAGCGGCCTGCATCCAGCGTTTTCCTGCAACCTTGCTCAGGTCGTCTGACCACCTAGCAGGTGGATGTCCTACGCTGCGCTTGCCGGTACGTAGCCGCCGTTCGAGAACCTTTCTGCCCCATCGGCCATCGGTTCTTCGCGCTATGTGCTCCGCCCACTGCCACTTCAATGAGCTAATCTGCTGGGCTATGACTGTAAATAGTTCTTTTACGAATCTCCTCATTTCTGATTCGATCACGTAAAGAAACACCGAGCATAGCCCTCTCCATAGCCCGTTGAGCGACCTTGAGCCTTCTTATGAGACCCATAGTAAGGGGAACTCGATTTAGGTCTTCAAGCATCGTGCTTAAGTCCTCCATCGAGACCTAGGCCGCGCAATCTAAATCCATGTCCGAATATAGGAAAGCAGAATCTTATTGAATGGTCCGCTCGTTTTTTTAGATACGAAAAAGGCCGCCGCTACGCACCCTACGTGCGTGACGACCGGTTGGAAGACCGTGAGCGGCGGTCGACGGTGACCATCCTCGCCAAGTACTTCTTCTTCTGCACCGCCATGATCTTGTTCTGCGTGCTCATGTACATTCCGGTCTTCAACCGGGCCAATATACAGCTGACTAAAGGTGAGTGACGACTTTGACCGGTGATTGTTGCAAATTTACTGAATTTCATCGGTAAATCTGCACAATCGCCGAGGAGTATGTGTAGTGTTACTTTGAAATTGATGTCATAAGGGAGCGGTGTGGACTGAAAGATAAATAAGTAAATAGATAAGGAACACATCACACTAATTAAGCTGGCCCTGAAGTAAGCTTAACTTGTGTTATGGGATGGGATCATGGGATACTACTTAACGATACTATATTTTAGGTAGGTATAATAAATACATATTTAAATAGATAAACATCCAAGACCCTAGACAATTTAACAGGCCATTTTCTAACTAGAAGATGTAGTGAGAAAATAGAGAAAGGAATTTTAATATGGTTAGGGCATGTAGAAAGGATAAAATGAGATTTACTAAAAAACACGAAGCAAATGTGAGTGGAAGAGTGGGTCAGGCAGGGTCATCATCAGCAGTGTTGCTTCAGAGCCCGGGGTCCGCTACCTACCCTAGGTGATTTGACGAGGTTACTGGTTTTACACAGAGCGCCTCCGCAACCCAAAGGGTAAACCAGAACCAATCCTAGGACAGGTACAAACGCTAAATCGCGTTCGGGACCAACAGCTTTACGTGCCTTCCGAAGTACGGAATCATCTTTCTGTTCGGATAATTAGGTGATTCAAGCCTGTAATATCCTAACCAAACTGGAAACAACTTTTCACAAAGTATGCTTCCCAGTGGGATTTGAACCCACAACCTCCGTATCACAAGGCAATCGCCTTGACCACTGGACCACGGAGGCAGAAGAGTGGGTCAGGGTCATCCTAGAAAAACGTACTGTGACCAGATTGCAGAGATTAATAAAAGGAATAGGTCCCGCCGGTTAGTGTAACCTGTCATATCGAATGTGTGCTAACAGTGTCAGACTTTTTGAGCTGCCTAAAGGCATCTGACGTAGCTCAATGACTGTCAACTAGTGACAACAGTCATTATTGCAAACTAGTGAACTAGTGCACAAGTTGAGTAAATCCAAGATGTTTTCCTTTACCGGAAGAAAATTGTGGTAAGAGGCGACTAAAGGACTAAACACAAGCATCTCGTGCTACAATTGCATTCCCAAGGAGGGTTAACGTCGGGCGGCGGCCGGTTGTGGAACTTTTCGTACAAATACATTCCCAAAAAGGGTTGACGTCAGGCAGGCGGCCGGTCGTAAAATTATAGCCAAATCATTAGAACTGTTCTATGGCTTTTTCTTCTCCATATTGCAAGGTCTTTGGCATACTTGGGTGACGATTGACATGCATGTTATATTTGGAGAAGAAAAAGTGGGAAAGCGCACCCCGGGCTCCGAAGCAGCACAGCTGAGGATGCAACTGGGAACGCGCTTGGATGAAGAAGGAAGAAAATTGTGGTAGTTGAAACCCGTACATAAGTACAAATCCAGAGGTAACTTCCGGTTATCACATGATGGATTCTGCTTTCTCTTTCGCACATAGAGTTTGTGGCAGTGATAGACTGTATAGGTTGCATAGCGGACAAAATATAAAAGTTGCGCATTGTGAAAAATTTAAAGTGAAAAATCTCCTTTATTGACTAATTTTAGTTCAATTTAATTATCTTTCAGGTCTCGTAGCCGGGTGGTCAATACACTCTAATAGAGATACGAAAATATACGTACAACCTAACAACGCAACTATAAAACACGAGCCGAAAGATGTCTGTCCAAAATCCACGAGAGATAAGAAAAATAATCTGTTTCTTCTCATTATAGTATGTTCTTCCACCACGAATTTCGATGAAAGACAAGCCATACGGGAAACCTGGGGACATTACCCCACTTATCTCAAAATCTCACAATTATTTCACAAAATTAGAGATAAATACAAAAACTACAATTACACTTACGATCTTTACCCGGTCAGTGTCAGTAATACAAGTGAAAATGTAACTAGGGTCAAACGCGACATATCTAGCTTTAGCCAGTTATTGCCCGAATTGGCTAAAGCATTGAAAAGTAATCTAGTTAATGTAAAGACTGAAGAGGTACCTGAAAAGAGATTCGAAGATGAAGAAGACGAGGAAATGTTACCAGAATTTGATATGAATAAGGAATTAAATGAGCAAGACTTAGATAATTACGATGATTATGAATCATCAAATATAATGCGTATTCCACCTAAAGGATACGAAGATACTCAAGAACAAGATATCCGTAAAATATTAAAATTATTAAAATCAAATTTCCCCGAAAGTGGAGAAGGGGAATTGTCTGGCAACACTGTGCCGGAATTTAAAGTAGTGTTCTTATTGGGGTTGCCAGGGAACGATAATGATTCCCGAGTTCAGGGTAAAATTGAGGATGAGGTGGAAAAGTACGGAGATGTAATACAGGAGGGATTCATTGATTCTTACAATAATTTAACTTTGAAGAGTATAATGATGTTGAAGTGGGTTACGAATAATTGTGAAGAGAGTGGTAAGTTTTTCGTTTTTGTTATCATCGTCATCTTCAAAGTAATTTTTATTTATATTATAAACGAGTGGTTCTGTGAGATCAGTAGAGCTCGCGAGCATGCAATAACCGCCACTCTTCCCTTTCCCCTGGCTTACCTAAGCCATTTCAGTGAAAGCCGTCCATATACACTATACAGGCTGACTGGTAAATCACGTTACATGTTGAAAGGGGGCACTCAGTACTCGATTCTCGTTCCAAATATATAAAAAATAGGTGCTTAAAAGTTGACCAAATTATCCAATAAAAACAAGAAGTGTGGACACCCGCGCTCCACGCGATGATAGCGGTTTCAAACATCGAGCCGATATCGCGGCGGTTCCTTTGGTACCCTTTGGCGCGTGCCGAAAAGCGAAAAGCCGTCCGCGCGCCGCATCTCGCCTCTTGTGCCCGGTCCCCGCGCCGGTCGGCTCAGTTTAGTTGGATGCGCGTAGCGAGCGCGCGGTTTGTAAACATTCCGAGACTTGCGCACTAATTTGATTATTTTTTTCTTTGTAATGAATAAGGTTTTTGGTTGGTTTTATATTTTTTGACGTGACGTGTGATCATGATTTATTATGTCCATAAGTATGACACGTGATTTACCAGTCAGCCTGTATAACGCTACAGTAAACTTTTTCCCTTTTCCCCCCTCCACTCCCCCTTTTAGATTATTTTTTGCAACATCTTCTTTAGTTAGAATAGAGTCTGCCTCTCAAATTTGATTCAAATCCGTCAATTAATAACGCTACAGCAAAGTTATCCTTTAAGGTGAATATAGAAGCAAATGGCCTTAAAGTGGCGCTCTCATTTAAAATAAATTGTTAAAGATAATTTCCATATTGCTAATTGTCAGGCACTAGATAGCTCTTTAAATTACCTATTTTATGAACCACCGTTGAAATTATTTACATTAGTCCGTCTAGCTTTAAAACTTGCCTCCGCCAAAAGTGGCCACTTGGATCACCAATAATAGTTTCAACGGCAGTTTATAAGGTAATTTAAAGGGCTATCTAGTGCCTGACAATTAGCAATATGGAAATTATCTTCATATTTACGAGTTCTTTACGAGTTAACAATTTATTTCAAATGAGGGCGCCACTTCAAGGCCATTTGCTTCTATATTCACCGATCTTGTGTGCCTATTTTCATTGCCCGACCTTAGCGTTTCGTTTTAAAAAGTTATATCTCTTTGTTTCTAGTTCGTTATATCCTGAAAACAGATGACGACATGTACATTAACGTGCCGAGCCTCCTCGTGACCTTAAAGAACAGGTCTAAAGAGTTTGACGAGAAGGTGGAAAAAGGTCATATGGATAAGGAGTATGTGCTTATAGGAGATCTCATTTATGGTGCGAAGCCAGTGCTGGATTCTCATAATAAATGGTGGGTAAAAAATACACTTATTAAAAAAAATACTTTTCACAGCAAATATATCCAGAAAAATACGCAAACGCCTTATAAAAACGTATATCTGGAGCATAGCACTTTACGGATGCGAAACATGGATACTGAATAAAAAAGATAGTGACAGGCTGGCAGCTTTCGAAATGTGGTGCTGGAGGAGAATGGAAAGGAAAGGAGAATGGAAAGGAAAGGAGAATGGAAAAGATCAGTTGGACGGAAAGGAAAACCAATGAGGAAGTATTAGAAATAGTAGGAGAGAAAGAAGACTGCTGGGCGAAATAGAAAATAGGAGAGGGAAAATGATTGGTCACTTAATACGACATGACTCCTTATTTAAAAACACACTAGAAGGAAAGATAAAAGGTAGAAGAGGTCCAGGACGACCAAGAAAGAGCTATGTAGACCAACTGAAAGAAAAAGCAGGGGTCATTTCGTATCAAGCACTAAAAAGTAAGGCAGAGAACCGAGAAGTTTAAGAAGAAAAAATACACTAACGTTTTTATCCCCAACGGGGCATATAGAGCATTTTGGGTCTTGTAGCTCCAAACAGACAGAGCTCAGGACTGCAAGACCCAAAAGCCACTGTAAGCCCGATGGCTGGCGCTATAGTGGAAAAAGGTAGAAAATCGTTAGTAAAAATATAAGGCAAAAATATTGTTTTGTGCCCATAGCCATGGGCAGCTGGAGTTTGGACGCTAAGCGTCTTGAAAAGGAAGATAGGTCAACGAAGCTCAGAAAAGACTAAGGATAGCTCTGGGTCGTTTCTGGTGCAAAGAATGGCCATAGCTATTCAGCACGGTAACGCGGCATCGTTCTGGACACCTTTGCACTGGAAACAGTAAGAGCCGGGTTGTAATTCTATTTTATATACACCCATGCTAGAAATGTTTCTGAAAAAGTTAGCTTATTGCCAACATTATAACAACCAGTGTCATAGTAACCGTAATATCATCCAAACGCGGGATATAATGTTGTACTAAATTGCATTATGCAACGCAAATCTTTTTTTTTAATTCATAAAGATAGAGGGATCGAGTCTCTATCTTTATGAATTAAAAAAAAGAACCAATAGTGCCATTTTTGAAACGCGGATTCACATAAACGAATGATTTTTTCCTTACAAAAAAACGTTCGATTAGTGACTCCGCGTTTGAAAAATGGCACAATTGTCTTGCACGCGCGTTTCACTACCACAGATTCGAAATTAAAAAAAAGACATGTTATTTGAATTTACGTCGCATCCTGCCATTTTTGTTCGTAAATAGCATTTAAAAAAATTATTCCTTTGTTGTTTACAAAAATGAGTGATACAAGCTTTGATTATACCTACAGCACCAGATATTTCTAATGCAGCAAAGGACATTTCTAACCAATTATTACCACAAAAAGTCGAGAAAACAATATGAAAAGGCGTACCAAGATTTCATTAATTGGACAATATCAAAGAAGTAGTACTTACATCATTTTCTGAAGATGTGATAATAGTATATTTTTAAAAATTATCCGAGAAATTCAAATCTTCATCCCTATGGACTTTCTATTCAATGCTCAAAAGTACGCTGAGTATTAATCACAACGTGGATATCTCCAAATATTCAAAATTAATTGCCTTGCTAAAACGTAAAGCAGAAGGCTATACCTTTTATAGAGGATTCATATGATGGGTGTAGATAAAGTATTGTATGCAACTGTTCATAATTAGGTATTAAAACACTCATGTGATACTATTATCATAAACCCACATTCGTGTTTTAATACCCCTTATTATATCGCAGTTGCATAAATAAATACTATATTATTTTATTTGTTATTTAAAGTTGTTTACCATAGTATAATGTTGACAAATACTTCAAAAAATAAAATAAAAATGTGTTAGTTAATACATATACGTTTTACTTTCCAGGTACAGTCCCCGCTACATGTACGGAGGGCGGGTATACCCCCGGTACCTGTCCGGTACTGGATATGTGCTGTCCGCGCCAGCTGCACACTCACTTTATAAGGCGGCGCTTACCACTCACTTCTTCCATTTAGAAGACGTTTTTATAACCGGTGAGTATAGTTTAGTTAAAATGGACATTGACTGGACAAAGTCAGTTTTAAATGAAATTTAATTTTGACTTTGACCGGTTAAATTTAGTTTTGACTATCAATGTATAACTATGATTGATGTCGCCACGAACCAGCAAAATAGTTTTAAGTATTTAAACGTCTTAACCGTTACAATTATATTGTGTCTGCAATGCTGGCAATCAAGGTGTTAATTAAGGTGAAGTTACAAGCAAATGAACTTTAAGTGGCGCCCTCATTTAAAATAAATTGTTAACTCGTTAATGTGGTAAAAATTTCCATATTTCTCAATGTGAGGCACTAGATAGCTCTTTAAATTATTTTATGAACCACTGTTGAAAGTATTTACATTACCCGTCACCACCATCAATAATAGTTTTAACGACAGTTCATAAAATAATTTAAAGGGCTAGTGCCTAACATTGAGAAATATGGAAAGTTGCACCATATTTACGACTTAACAATTTATTTCAAATGAGGGCGCCACTTCTGCTTGGTATCCACCTTAACAAAATAATACAGTAAACTGCTAGTAGAGTAGACGTGCACCAGTCAAACAGCGAAACTAATATAATGTAACATAAAAACTTGGTTTAAATTAATTACCTGTCAAATGTAGACTAAACCAATACACTCAACTGTGGTGAAAGTTGATATTGACTGGTCAAACTAAGTTCTGGCATAACAAACATAATGTTACAGTAAAAAATTGTACCAGCCCGAAAGTGGTCATATTTAAAAATTCATTAAAATATAGGGATTTTAGGGGTCAAGTATGATAATGACCTCTTTTCACTAGATCTTGGGTATTCCTCTTTCTCAGTTGCATCCTCAGCTCTAATGCTGCGATTGTGCCCGCTTTCCCGCTTTTTCTTCTCTTCGTACAGCAAGCGTTCTTGAGCAACATCAACAGGTCTTTTAAGTCTCCACTGCCTCACTCACTGTCTCATTGATGTTTAAAAGCTTTGTTTAGCTTGTGTTTTATCGTCGTCGACATCCACGGTAAGACTTTGAGTGGTCCTATTCTACTCTGCCGGATATCACACGGCAGACGCAACTTTCAACGCAAAAATTCGCAACAATACCATAATAAAGGTTCAAAACTTACTTTGGGACAAACTCGACCTGTATGATATGTCCTTATACCTATATTATAATTATTGTTTTGCAGGCATGTGCTCCGCCCGTTCGTCCCCGCGCATCGTGCCACGTGACGATCCCTCGTTCTCCTATCAGGCCCGAGACACGCGGTGCATCACTAGAGCAACCGCGCATAAAGTCCCACCTCGAGATATGTATAGGATCACGGCAGATATGCTCGACGAGCGTATCGGAGATAGGTAAGCAAACCCTCTTTGGAAAAACATACATATGTATTTGTACAAAAAAATATTTAACCCATCGTTGCATTTGACTTTGTCGCCGCCCGACGCCGACCCTAACCTTCTACGTTCACGTTATATAGGCTCAGTTGATTGAATACTCATTAAGCAGACGAGCAGGTGGTGGATTCGAATCTTTTACTCGCGGAAAATCTTTTCATAACATGCTTATTATAATTCAGAAATCAATATAGGTTAAACCTTATGAATATATTGTTATCATTTCAGGTGCGAACGCATGCGGCTAACTCAAATGAGGAGAGATCGTCTCAAAGCCAAGGTACCTACAAAACGGCCGAGCAAAATCGGTCATATTACCAAATAACTGTTTATTCAGCCTGGACACGAGCTAACTTACGCGGTAAACGATAGTAATTTAAAAACCACTGCTTGCTTGATATTACCAACCCAATAAATTTTCAATGAATAACAAGCAATGTGTAAAGAAAACGTATAACGAGGCCGCCTTTAACGTAATTTCGTGTCCAAGTGATTAATTGTGCGTCGAAAATTGGCTGTGTGACGCTAATGGTACGGTCAAAGCTAGTAACAACCGGTTAAAGTGAAAATGTATTAGTCCTATATATTACGTCATTTTACTGAACTTGAATGATTGTGAAAATATTTAAATATTTGTTGTAAACTTATGTGAAATCTCGTTATTGGTATGATTTTATACAATTAATAATTACTTATTTCTAACTTTAAAAAAATCACATAGTAATTCGTTTTGCAAGTTAACGAGTTAATTTAAATACTTTTAGTTTTGACTTTAACCGGTTAATATAATCTTTGGCGTAGCTTATAGTTATAAAGATGGTTATTTTTATACTGACGGGTGCGACATGACATGTAATTATCTCAGAAAAGAATGTGATATCGAACATCACGCCTTGATCGTTCTTATAATGGTTGCTAAATACATTTTCCTTTATTATATAACGGTTAATCTAAACTTTGACTAAAATTATTAATAATGAGTAAATTTACAGCAGTATGGGCGTAAAAATTCTGACGCACTTTTTTGAAGAATCTCATGTGGTATTTAAAGATTGTTAACATTAACCGTTACATAAAATTTTTATCTTTAATTTTAATAATATCGTGCCATAGTGATAGCTATTTAAAAGTGATGGTCGTCGAAGTAGTCATTAAATATACTACTAATAAAATTTATTACCAATTTTAAAGGGTAGATTCAGTCTATGATAATTAAAAATCTTTCTCCAAAGATCATAATATATTGAACAAGGATAAGAAACGTTGAAACCGATTAACTTTTATGGGAGGTGAACTTTTTTATTTTTTTTATATTTTCTGGGGGAAAGTTGTTCAGTGTAATGAACTGAATCTAGCTTAAAATAGTTTCGGTAGGTATATTTTAGTTAGACCTTATATAATATATAATTACATTTTCCTTTTTTCATCACATTTTTTTTTTATTAATGAACAAAAATTACTGTGATATTTCAGAAAGGACAAATCTTACCACTTTTTCCTTTTTTTAAGTCTTTCAAAATATTAGTTATAAATGTGTATCAAACAAATACATGTAACGTATAAAAAAATTCCAGAAAGTACTATAATCCTAACAAATTTCATTTTTAGTATTTTAATGTTTATTAGTCGCCTTTTAAAACTTTTTTTTATTAATATTGTTGAATAGTATTTAACAAGTACAGATATGCATGTCCTATGAACAGCAAAATGATAATAAATGTTAAATATCTACGTGTAACGTTTGTTATGTATCTGTCGCAGTTGAATTGTATAATCCGCTGTTTGACTAAACCTTTAGCTGTTTGGCATTACAGCTCGGTTTCCTAAAACAGCAAATGACGTTTAGCGTTGGTAAAATACAATAAAACATGGCATGAACGATTTGTATTAAAAACGAAGATTGCAGATTAGTTCAAAATTCTGCCACTTGTGACTGTCATAAAAACAAATATGGCTTCCGATAATGAATAAATAAATAATAATTAATAGTTTATTATTTCAAGTAACATATTTGTGGATTTTTCACCACGTTCCGAGAATGAGCGGTTTTCATCAAGATATATTGGAGACATCGTAAACGATTCTTCTTATCATTATTTATCTTATTATCAACCATTTGCAGTCCGAAATCATAAATGATTTCGGACTGCAAATGGTTGATAAGAATATAGCAGACCTTTAGCTTTGTTCCATATGGTACATAGTAAGAAGTTGAATTAAGGTTTTATTTCCATGCCACGCGTGATTAAATCAATAACGATTGCCCCGTCATAACGAATTTCTGTAATAAAGTGAAAATAATGCCAAACAGCGGATTATACCATCCAACTGCGATGATGACGATATCTAACATAAACAATTAAAAAAATATATACTATTTTCCTCTAAATTCTGGTACATTTACATTACTTAATCATTATTTGTTATTTTAATTAAGTACATTTAACTTACCAACATTGATATATATTAAGTCTTCCTAAGAATAAGTCAAAATCATTCCTCTTAGTGTGCCTATCCTTTAATATTGTTTTCCTTTTTAAATGTTTATTTCTTGTTTACATTATTATAAGTATAAACTCTTTATTTTTTATCAATTAAACGTTAGATATCTCTTTAAAGCTTTGATTTACATTTTATCTTTACATTGTCTCAAATTCTTCTTTTACTAAAAATTCGTATAAATAAGTTATGTTTGAATGTATAAAGTTGAATCTCAAATATTTAATTGCTTAATTTGCTCAATCATATCTCCAAAGTAGTAGATACGTATTTGGAACACTTATTAATGTTATTAAAATACCTAATTGTTTTATTTCTTTAAACGTAAATATCCAGATTTCTATTTATTAACACTTTGAATGTCTTTCATAATTTTTTTTAATGAAATGTTTAATAAATCGATTATTAATATTTAAAATTTTATATTCGCTTAAATTGTTAGTATCGTTTATACTATTGACAGATTAATAGGTAGCCTTTCACTAGACATAGTTTAAATATTTTGGAATTCCATAGTTTTGTAGAAATCCTTTGTGTGCTTCCCCTACCAATTTTGTACTCTAACAGCAAATAATTAAAAGTGTAGTTTAATACTATGGCACTTGTAATATTAAGTAATAATTTTTGAATAACTGCTTTCAGTTTGGAGGTAATATCATTGACTATTTATTTAACTTAATTGTAAATATGAATAGGCAATTTTGCGTCCAATCGTAGAGGAGTAAAGGAATGTCTTAGACAAATGTAAATAATTTGGAAATGTGGTGCTTTGTTGAAACGAAAATGGGAGGTTTATCTTAGGAGTTGGTTTGCATATAAAGGTCTCTGATTAAAGATGAATATGTGAGCTTTTGCAATCTACTTGCTCTCTATATTTTGCCTTTCTCTGTAGGAGTTTAAGAATGTAAGAGTATTATAGAAAATTTTCTAGAAATTATAAAATCAAACCCTTCTTTAAAGATCCAAATATATGGATGGTCTTCCTATTCCTGTATCAGTAATATTTTTCTTATCCAGAGACCTTTTATATGTATGAAAGATTTCTTTATTAAGTCGGTAAAAGTAGGTACTTACTTTGATTACAAAAGGTATAGAATGGTTTAGATACTGACATATTTATAAAAAATTGCACTCTTTAAATCATTTATAAAATGTCTAACATTAAGGGTAGATTCAGTCCATGATACTGAACTACTTTCCCCAATTAATACAGATCGAAATATGAAAAAAAAAATTGCTTTCCATAGAAACTTGGATCAGCGGATCGATCAAGTTGTACGGGAGGCTAATAAATATTTTTGATATTTCGATACATGTTTCTTGCAGAAAGTTGTTTAGTATCATGGACTGAATTCAGTTTAAAATAGTTTTAATATATTTTTTTAGATTTTGTATAATATAATGCTATTGATTTAAGGTGCACTGATTTTTCTGACAAATTAATTGAAAGTCTGCACTTCGTAAATTTGCAGGTTACTTACTATATGACTGATTTAAGACGGCAGATATTTTATGAATATGACGTCTAATCATTTGACACAAATCTCTTGTATACCGACCTAATTAAGAAAATAATTTTATAAAATGATAATATAATTATCATTTGTAGAAAAAAAAACCGTTTTATTAAAAAAAAATGGTAGACAACCGTCCGTTGCGTAGCTACAAACAATAAATACAGACATTTGTAGTCATTGATAAAAACTGCACTGTAAAGCCAAATATTACGTAATGACGGTTTTGACCGGTCAAAATTAACTTTGACCGGAAATCTATTATGTCAGTGATGACATTCAAATTATTATTTTTAAATTGGAATTATGTGAATTCTATAAATCAAAAATATTAAATAGATTAGCTATTATCATTTTGAAGTCGATTAGTTTTAGTCTTTTTACCCGACTGTACTTCCCAAAAACATATTTCCAGTGGAAATAGTTTAATTGTAATAATAATTTATTAATTGTAAATGTCAAAGATTTTTTTCTAAATAATTATATATCCATGTTTTATATTTATAGCTGTTAGATTTATTTTGAAATAAATATTTAAAAAATCATATCGATTGGTTTTTAAGTGCTTCGATTTTTAATATAGAGACATGGATATATATTATTTAATATAGTAATATAATATAGCGCAGGCTGTGAAATGCCTTCGTAAAGTCAAATAGAACATTTATTAAATTACTATCTTAATAAAATCTGCTTCAAATGCTGAGTTGTATTTTGAAACAAATTTGTCAATTTTTTTTTTAATTTAACCACAAAAAGTTTATACATCATAATGTAATTACGTAGAAAAAACAAAATAATTTAAGCATACATATTTATGAAATTTGTATCTTTTTTTAGAAGTACAACTCAGCATATAAAATCTTACTATGCGATCACTGAAGTGAGTAAACTACAAATATTTATAAGCTTGTCTTATTTTTTCGTTTTGAATTTTTACTGCCCGCTCTCACCCGCTACCGGGTGACAGCGGGCCGTGGTTGGCAAGCGGAGAGGGCAACGTGTATAGTAAAGTCGGTAGGTTAGCCATTTATTATTTTTCTTCACATTCATTTTAATATTTATTCTTACTTAATTACTTAATTCTGATTTAATAAAGCTAAGGGGTGCAAAATCACCCTGTAATTTATATGTCGCAGTTGATTTAAATTCAAAAATTCAAAATATCTTTATTATCATAGGATATTTATAATATCTCTATCGTTGAATGGTATAATTCGCTAATTCACTAAACCTCTAGCTGTTTGGCATTACAGCTCGGTTTCGTAAAACAGTGTTAAATAACTGAACCCTCATACGCAGAATGGCATGAACGGAAACTAAATTTGTATTTATCCATGCCGCGGGCACAAGACGTAAGATTGTAGATTTTAGTTGGGAATTCTTCACAGCGTTCCGAAAGTAAGCTGTTTCATCGAGAGATATCGGAGACATCGTTTATGATTTTGATTCCAAATGGTTAAGAAGAATAAATCAGAGCTTCAGCTTGGTTCCCATATAGGTATTTCGACGCCCCCCTTCCGGCAAGATGGAAAATTTACGTGAATCAAATGGAGGCCGAGAGAAATCGCTACGCCATTGAGATTATGTCGCGTTAACAAACTTTTCTGTATCCACTTGCATCGAACTTAGTTTCATTCCTTATTGCTGTTCTATTATGTTGGATAGTAGATTACATAGTAAGAAGTTGGATTGAGGTTTTATTTTAATTCAACGCGTGATAAAATAAATAACAATGAAATAAATAAAATTTAAACCGTCATAAATTTGTTTGATAATAACGTGCCTGCAAGTAACCTATTCTGCGGTCTAAACGTGGTGGTTAGCTGGTTTGTTAAAAGTGTATTGACAATCCAGCTGTATAACGAAACCGAGCTGTAACGCCAAACAACTAGAGATTTAGTGAATTAGCGGTTTATACCATCCAAATGCGACATATATATTACGTGGAAGGGACATACCCGTAATAAATCGAACCACGGTCTATACTAAGATCATTAAAGTATAATGAAATTAAAATAACAGACAAAAAACAAAAAAAGTTCGGCATTTCCATACAAAAGTGTGCAGCCGCTCGGGTGATTTGTATAGGTATGTAGTTTTTTGTTTTGTTTTTTGACTGTTATTAATTACATTATACTTTAGTGATCTAGTTTAGCCCGTGGTTGGATTTATTACGGGTATGTCCCTTCCAAGTTGTATATATAAATTTTTCGTAGCATACATATTTTTATTATGATTTCAACGTTTCTTTTTTTGAATTTTTATATATCAATTTACATTAATTTTGTCATAAAAATATTTTACTGTTCCTTTTTATTTAGTATTTTGTAATAACATACTTACCCATTTATTTACTTCAGTGGAAGCAAGTTTAAAAAGTTATTGTAATTTGTAATAGTATTACCGTTTTCGAAATAAATAGTTAATATTTTTCAATACAGTTCATCTGTTTGTATAAAATCAGTTGAGAATTTTAACCTGGTTAATCATCAGAAGTTCTTCCATGCTGGTCTGGGAGAAACGAAAAACAGAACGTACCAGCTGCTTTTATTCCCGCGCAGATCGTAAAGCCGATCGACGGAATGGTCAAGAATCTGAATCATATTAATAGGTGATGCGGTTAGCAACCCAAAAATACGGCCGTGTTCAAGAAGCACCGATACATAACTTAGTGAAGTTAGGAGGTCACGCGGTATTTATTGTACACGTATGTATAGTTTATTTTCTCCTAATATCATCACGCTGTTGTAATCGACTGCCTCCGTGGTCCAGTAGTCAAGGCGTTTGCCTTGTGATCCGGAGGTTGTGGGTTCAAATCCTACTGGGAAAGCATACTTTGTGAAAAGTTGTTTCCAGTCTGGTTAGGATATTGCAGGCTTGGATCACCTGATTATCCGAAAAGAAAGATGATTCCGTGCTTCGGAAGTCACGTAAAGCTGTTGGTCCCGAATGCCATCTAGCGTGTGTACCTATCCTAGGATTGTTTCTGGTCTACCCTTTGGGTTGCGGAGGTCAGACGGCAGTCACTGTGTGTAAAAACCAGTAATCTCGTCAAATCACCTAGGTAGCGGACCCCGTGCTCTGAAGCGTTACCGCTGACGATGCAACCGGGAATACGCTGGGATGATAATCGTCAGTGTTGTTGTAAGATCACTACTTTTTCCAATATTCGTTGATTTCATTAGAAATCGAGTTTTGGGCAAAGTTTTCTCTAGAGGCAAAGTTGGCATATTTCACGATATTATTTCAAAACAAATCCGACTTTAATACCAGAAAAGCTAAATATTCAAACAATTGTACACTTAGACGACATATTTTAAGGGTTCCGTACAAAAAATTAAAAAACGGAACCCTTATAGGATCACTCGTGCGTCTGTCTGTCCGTCCGTCTGTCACAGCCAATTTGCTCCGAATCTACTAAACCGAATCAGGTGAAATTTGGTAGGATGGTGTAATCCTATGACCCAAACACATATGTGCAAAGTAAATAAATATTTTTTTTAAATAAGGGTCATTTTCGGTGGATAAATTAGGAAATTTAAAAAAAGTTTTGCAAACCTTACTGTGTCATATATCAAATGAAAGGGCTCGTTATGAGGATCTCAAATATAATTTGGTTATAATAAAAAAATAAATAGTTTTGATTTTATTCATGAAAGAAGACGAAAATTGACCATTCCCCCCCCCCCCCCCATGATATCCGAACTACTAGCCAAAAATTTAGCCAAATATAGTTAATTGCTTGTAGATTACAGGAAAACCTATAAGAATTCAATCAATTGTACGGAACCCTCTCCACGCGAGTTTAACTCGCACTTGGCCGGATTTATTGCTAGTTATTTCCTCTGATCTGGCTCATGTTCGAACTTAAAAATTTCGGCTACCGATATCGAATTCCGATAAAGGTTCCGAGTTTTTGTCAAACATACATGACGTACAAGCGCTGGATTGTGTTTGTTCGTTTAATGATTCAAGGTGACGTACAATTTTTTTCAGTTTTTGTCATAAACGGATCCTACCATTACTTTTATTTAATTAAAACAAACGTAATAAAGTCGAAAGGGCCGACCAGGTTTTGATCGGTTTAGCCGACCAAACTGCAAATTACTTACGAATAAAACCGGGTTGAAACTCTTAACAGGTTTGGGAATAAAATTTAAGACATGTTGCAATATGACCTTTATAATAGCTTCGCCTTCAGAGCCCTGCTAGTGTTCCGATTGTGATGGGTTTTTTAATAAAATTTAATCAAAAGTTTAAACATTGTTTTTATTACAAGCTTTTATTAAGTTTCACCTGTCCCGTTGTCTGTGTATCCGTAATCAAATCGTAATCAATCAATCAAAGTGCAAGCTAAATAAGACCCACTTCCTACGAATAATAATCCCTAGAAACGTAACTAATCCCGAAAAATCATTCCACGCGATATGTACCGCGGCGGGCGGGGCTTAGTATATGTACAGCGCGGCGCGACAGTTCGCCGTGACACTCAGAGTCGTGCGGTTGCGTCGCAAAAAGTTTCCTTTGAGAATGTTGCTGTGTTTTTGCGATAATCGATTCATTAAAAATGCCGTCATGTGCCGTGAAGTGGTATAGAAGCCATACAGACATGAAAAACACAGGACTCTCCTTTCATAAGTAAGTAAATAAACATTTTAATAATTGGCTCCTAAGCCGGCTACCCGACCGCGTCGGTCTGGTAGCCGGCTCAGGGGAGCCGGCTGCTCGACCGACGCGGCGATGACGCGTGCATGACCTTGTAGCGACTAATCGCATGCATCGTTTTCTATGTGTGTGTTTGAATGTTTCGTTGTAATTGCTGTTAGTTTGTTTGCGTAAATGGAAAATCTAACGCTCCTACAATCGAAGCGGTGAATGTAGGAGCGTTGGATTTCTGGAGATTATATTTCGATGCCCACTTCCCTTTATTTGATTGAGTTAAGCTGAAACTTCACATACTAATGTAAGTTGGGTGACAATGCAATATCATGGTACCAATGACCTGATCTCATGATGAAGCCGGAAGGTGGCCACGGCATCTCCGTGATAAGACAACATAACTTCACCGAGTTTGATTCGGCTTGTTAAGCACTAAACTTTTTAGTTCATTGTTTAAGATAAAAGCTTGTTTTTAAGAATATTTTTAAATAAGTACATTTTTATTGATATAAGCATTACAATGCTTAAAACAATATAAAAAAAAATGTAAGTAATTTAAGTTTTTGCCCCGAGTAAGATTCGACCTGCCGCCCCTAAGTCCACGTCAATTGGTAGTTAACCCTTTCACCGCGAGACTTGATGTCGGTTGTCGAGCTCCCAGCGCGAGGAATTGTGAATATCCATAGTTTTTGGTCGGATAAATCCGACGCTCGCGTAATGGGCACGAAAATGATTGTCGGATTTATCCGACGTTCGCGGTTAAAGGGTTAACTTATGGTACAGATGTGAGGGGCCTTTTTCTCCCCCAATCAAAAAGCACGATTAACAAAAATAAATTAATTAATCAAGGAACTTGTGTGCCAATTTTCGTCAAAATCCGTTGAAAAATGCGACCTGTGGGCGAGAACAGACAGACGGACGAAAGCGTTTTTGGTCAGTCTCCCAACTAAAACGCTACGCTCGCTCTTGTTTAATGATATTTTCAATGTTCCTTAAGACGACATAGAGGGGCCGTGTTTCCATACAAACGTAGTCCCCTGTTTCCTCCCTGGATAATGCCGGTAGAGTTATAATTTTTTTCCTGAATATCTATAGCAACTATTAGCATGTCCCCATCTTTTCTTTTTTTTCATAAATTATTTAGTAAAAGAGATATGAACGTTCAAAAACCTAAAAAAATGGCCAGATCTTCCGCTGTGTTCAAACATCCAGAAAACAAATTTGAGTAGATTATATAAAAAAATTAAAACATAGGAACACCGATCAAGTCTTTGTTAATTCTTAATGAAAAAAGTACTTATATTGGTTAAGTTTTGGAGAAGAAATCAGGGGACTACGAATCGTTGATTTTCTGTTCTTTCAATAGGTATTTTCAGTCCAAGCTGCAGTATGTCTCTATCGCACTTGCTCGGTTGTTCGGGCACAGCGCGACAGCAATAGATTTTAAGAATACCTATTTTTCATTTCTCTAGCCCTTGAGGTTTCCTCTTAATAACTCTGCATCTCAAGTACTTAATATACCTACTCGTATTAAAAAATAAAGTTTATAAATAATATTATTGTATGAATCATTTTTTGCTAATGTGCATCAGTATATTGTCTATTTGGTGACTAAGTAGGTATTATAATTTATAACCACCTTTGGACAAAGTAAATAAAACTTTTATTAACAAAAAATGTTTGTACAAAACAGGTAAGTACCTAATAGAATAATTTTCAGCTGCACAAATAATATGTTTTTCTTAGTGCTTATTTTTATTTCATTAATTTTAGGGTTCTCCAGTACTTCGATTGGCCATGTAAAAATTATCATTTTTTTTTGTAGGTTTGACCTGTGCTGGGCTACAGTGACTGTCCGATCATTTGTCTCGTTGAGGTCTTTTGGAGGTTCCCCATACTTAGAACTGGAACTCAATTTTTTTTATCAAACCCATACGTGTGGGGTATCTATGGATAGGTCTTCAAAAGTGATAATGATTTTTTGTTTTTGAGCACAATTTATCTTTAGAACTTTTATATTATGTAACTTGCTGCTACGGAACCCTTCATAGGCAAGTCCAACCAATACTTGGCTGCTTTTTAGGGTTCCGTACCCGAAGGGTGCTAATGGGACCCTATTAATGAGACTCCGCTGTCTGTCCGTCTGTCTGTCAGTCCGTCCGTCACAGGGCTCTATCTCTTGAACCGTATTAGCTAGACACCTGAAATTTCCACCGATTATGTATTACTGTAGCCGCTATAACTACAAATACTAAAAATAAGATAAAGTTAAAACTTAAAGGGGGTCGTCATACAAGAAAGGTGTTTCTTCAGCGCTTTAAAACATTGTACGGAGGTACGGAACCCTTCATGTACGAGTCCGACTCGCACTTGCCCGTTTATTTATTTTACTGCTATTTTATATTGTTTATATTATATACATTATACTTATTTGTTTAAATATATATATATATATACATATATCTATTTTATTATATATCTATTCTAGGAATAACAATAGTGTAACGCCACCTAGCCTGCTTGTGTAATGTTTGTTTTTGTTTTATGTAAATTAAGTCTATGTCGGTATCCTCGGAAGGCCAGCGTTGTGGCTCTCGTCACAACATTATGCTGAGAGAAGGCCTTTTTGATACAGGCACAAATATGCCCAATTTAAAATGTTTAAGAACATTGTTTTAGTGTTGTAGGTATCTGTGTCAAATAAAGCATTTTTCTTTCTTTCTGTCTTTCTGATCAAAATCATGTTAATTTCATACGAGATTTTAATTTTCGTTTTGTTTCGATTTCATTACATTTAAATTTTATAAACGAATTATTTGTATTTTAACTTTTATTTTGTTTAATAATATTATTCAGAAATACATCTAAAGTCACTTAATAAAGTGTCTGGGTAAGGCTTTGTTAAATTGTCCTGGGTCTTGGCTGTTTATCTATACCTACTTTTATGTATTTATCATAAAATATAGTATCGTTGAGTTAGCTAGTACATATCTCATAACACAGTACATAACACATTTGTAGTTCAGTAATTCTAGATCGCAATGTATGAAAAAATTGGCAAAATTAATTTAGTCGTTTTTTTCTATCAGGAAATGCTCATTGAAAGCCCAAATTAAAATTAAATTACTATCTACTCTCCCTCCCCCTCCCAGGAGCATCACCCCCGTGCCCCCGAACGAGTCCCGAATTGCGGTTTTTACCAGTTTTAAAGAAAGCCGTACACGATACAGGAAAAGTGTGTAAGAACGAAATAATCCTTGATAAATTAACTATCAACCTTCCATATATGTATACAAAAGCAATATCACTTATAGTTTCCGCGTAATTTGCCACGATATAAGGTAAAAGCACCTAGGGAAATTGTGTTTAAGATGACATACTTTTTGTTTGACCACAAATATTCGAAATAAATAAAGTCATAATGAGATCAGTATCTTTTGTTTATTGTTAATTGTTTCATAATCAATGAAATTATTATAAACTGAATTTAAAAAAAACATGCATTAATTGCACTTAGGGTTGCGTGTGTAAGACGACATATCTATAGTGAAAGATAGATAGATGTCGTCATATAAACACTAACGACGATCTCCGTGCTGTAATTGGTACTATTTGATACCTTTGTTTAAATATTTGTTAGGTATCTAATTAATAATTGAAAAAATAAATTTAAAAAGTGGGCAGTGATTCTGACGTCTGAATGGCTGCCCACATTTCGGATTTCCACGAAAGGGCTTCGAAATTTCAATTTGCCTTTACAAAACTTCACTACCTATTTAGTACCTAAACATATCTTTATTTCACATTTTTAGGGCAAAGAACAAACATTTTACCAGATTTTATTTGTATACTATGGTTAACTAATAACAGAAAGTAATGTCTGTCTAGTTTTTATTTTTATATTTCAATATAAATTATCTTTAATTTAAATCGTATAATAATACATCTTTACAATAAGAGTGTTTGACGTGACTGTGTGTGTGTGTATCTGTCTGTAGCTCTTAAACAGATGATCCAATTTGGATGCGGCTTTTTTATTTATTCTAAAGCCGGTTTTGTCGTTGTTCTTAGATATGTCTCATCAAAATAGGTTCGAATGTTTAATTTTCCGGGGTTTTTTATGTTTCTTTTAACGTTGCTATGCTATTTTGAAGATATACTTAATTTATTGGGAATTTAAATACTAAATTGTACTGGTTTAATTCAATTCAATTGTTTTTATTCGGATAACCATGATCCATGATTTGTTAGTATTACAGTAACTTAAAACTAAAAGTGTTAGTACTTTTTAGTGTTAGTACTTATAGCTACACAGTATTTTGGTAACAGAATGCAACCTCTGTGTAAAAAGGGCCCTGCGGGCATGCCTTTAAATTTGACCATATAAGGCCACCGGCATGGTCCCCTGCACAAGGTGTCCCATTATTTGCGAATCCAGTCTATCCGCCACAGTTTTTAGAATGCGGTTGTGACTCGACCTCACTCTTCTTAACAGTGTCGCCATTTTTTTCCGGATCACGGCATGAAATCCGTCCGCTCTGGCCTGCGCAAACGTTTACTTACTTACTAACTTAAATAGTTTTATTTAAAAAAAAGCAAAATTAATGGAGTACTTTGAACTATCAGAATATGTTTATGATAGAGTAAGTTAAATTTGACTGCAATTTAGGACTTTCGGGGGGGCAGGGGGGGGGGGAGATGACGTTCACCCGGAAGGGGGAGGGAGAGTACATAAAATTTAATTTGGGCCTTCAATGAGCATATCCTGGATAATGGACTACATTAATTTTTCCATTTTTTAAGCTAGAATGACCATACTGGGGCTAGCCAATCAGTGTGATAATAAGCCCAAAGATCTGTATATATCGATTTGCCCTTACATATTTATTTTATTTATTATCTATTAACTTACCTGCCTTTTAAACCCAATTTATTTTGATATTGTTTTCTAACACGAAGTAGGTACCTACCTACTTAGTCATTCGAACAATCAAAACGCTACGGAACCCTCCACACTAAAGACTTATTAGAATATAGGTAAGATTCATATATTTCTTACTGCGTATCACGTAATCGTTAAATATAAATAGGCTCAACAATCGAGAACATTCAAGTACCCAACATGTTGACAACTTTAATTTTCGTCTTATCCGCTTCCATTTGTTTCGCTGGTAAGTCAGTATTTTTTTTCTATTTTCAATCTTTCTTATCTTTTTTTTTCTTCTATTAATGTCTTGACGCTACTGCTGCGTACCTATTTGGCCAGGAACAAGTTAATAAAACGTGGGAAATTCTTTTTTCCTAACAAGTTACAATCAAAGGTTGGTGTAGGCCTTTGATTGCTTTAAGGGAGCTTCTGGCGACAAATCTATACGAGTCCACTGGTTTTTCATAGCCGATTGAGTGGCGGACGACGCCCGAAGACACAAATACACAGTCCGCGAAACAAATATCACTACAGCCGTACTATGACTGTCCACTTTAACTATTTCACATATTGTTCATGAGCATGAGCATTTATAACACCAAACAACACCTATTTAATATTATAAAGTCCACTAAAATCAATTTAAAGAAAACCCCAACCGAACCCCTTGACTTCCCGCCAAAACTCCCTTTCATAACTTATTCAAGTGTTAACATATTTTTAAAGGGTTATTAGGCATTCACTGATGATTCAAGATTTAGGACTAAAGTACTCAAATTAAATAATGAAATAGGAATATTTAGACCAAGGTCGCGAGTTAATAACCCGCTAACGTGGTATTTTTTCACCATTTCTTATTTCATTATTTAATTTGAGTGTTAATATCAACTCAACTATTTTCTATAGTGTTCTTCATAAGTTTAGTTCTTTATTTTGAAGCGTCACTTCAAAATTTTAGATCGAGAGCTGGCACGAATTTTTGGATAGTATTTGAGGCAAGTTGAAAACTTGTCACATACCTCTCCTATTATACCCCAACACGGAACTGCAGACCTGGCTGGTGAGTAGCGGGGCTAAACCATTTTGATTTATTTAGATTGACCTGGCAGGTAGAAAGTCCCATCAAAATGACCTGTCTTTTTGAGAATCTTATTTTTTAGTTATAAGTAAAACTACCCTATTAAAATTTCAAGTTGCCTCAAATACGATTTTTATATATATTTTTTTTTATTTTGTACGCTCCTGGCAATATCAATGCCCCGACTAAATCGTCTGGCTTATTGATTTTTTATTTTTTCAACATTAAACTACAACATATAAAAATGCATATTGCCTCAAACACCTTTTTTGAATAAAAAAAAACCTTTAAAAATGTATAGTTAGGTTGATTTAGCCCCGCTACTCACCAGCAGGCCTGTGTCACTCCCCGTGTAGGTATTAAAAATATACCTACGCCCAGCGGCCTTCTCGGGTGGCTAATTCAGTCAGTAGGTATATACAATATTAATCTATGATTCAGTCGGGGCTCGTGTGCGAGCAGTGACGCACGCGCGAGTTTTGTTCGTCGCCTAGGTACGTCACCGATCCGGCCGTTTTAAAAATGGAAAAACATAAAAAGAAGGCTAAAAATACTGCGCAGTTTTTAACTGCCTAAACAAGGATTGCGATCCAAATTTAACTTTTTTTAGACTTCCTAAGGACGCTGAAAGGTAAGATCTACTTTAAAGTGGTTATTATTATTATGTTGTCATTCATGATAGGTACACTAAGTAGGTTTAATACCTAGGACCTAGGTACCTTCTTAGGTTACGAAAATAAGTAGGAACGTAGGTATAAGTATACATATTATTCTTTCGAATTTCTGATGTTTGGTTTGAGATTGACGATCTGTTTCGTTATAAGTAGGTACCTAACCCACCTACTTAGGAACTTTTCTGTTCGCTAGCAAAATAATTATGAAAGTTACAGAAAAGGTATGTACCTACTAAGTACGAGTACATCCTATAGAATTCGGTATCTACTTTAAAGACTTTGTTTTAGCTGGTATCTAACCAGCTAAAACAAAGTCTTTAATTTCGCTCATGTTATGTTATATTACATTCATTATAGTTTACTACCAAACGATGATACATACATACATACTATCACGTCTTTATCCCTAATGGGGTAGACAGAGCATTTTAAGTGTTGCGGCTCTAAGCAATCAGAGCCCAGGGCACAGTGTTTTTTGTGACCCCAAAAAGTGACATTCTGTTTTTATCAGTAATATCCAAAGTTTAACTCATTATTTATGTAAGACGAAAACACCCAGGTGACAATAGGCCATAGTTTTAAAAAAAAAATATTTTAAAAAGTTGACCTTGAACTGGGTCAAACTAGAAATTTATTATTATTTCAAAAAATGTACACACTTAGCTTCTCTCTGTATTGCAGGTAGATACGTTAATGTATGGCGTATATTATTGCTCACTTAATTACTTAAAAGTACTTATAGAAACGGCAGTATACGCATTTTTTAATTTTAAGAAATTATTTTTTTTCTCTTGTTCTACGCTGAAGTAGAATCTCTGCTTAAGTCAGATAGATTCCTTGAAATAAGCTCTATCACCCATATTTTTTCTCTATTCTAACTCCGCGGGAATTCTGAGAAATATTTTTTTTAAAGTTAATGATTATTATTATTAATTATTATTAGACAGACTGACAACAGAAGCATAATATTAATAATGTCCCGTTAGCACCCTTTAAGCACAAAAGCCTAAAAAGGCGGAATTATTTAAGGTCAATTTTTGTGACAGCCCTAACACATTTTGAAAAAGGTCCTTTTCTCGAAATTACCGCGGAGTTAGAATAGAGAAAAAATATGGGTGATAGAGCTTATTTCAAGGAATCTATCTGACTTAAGCAGAGATTCTACTTCGGCGTAGAAAAAGAGAAAAAAAATAATTTTTTAAAATTAAAAAATGCGTATACTGCCGTTTCTATAATTACTTTTAAGTAATTAAGTGAGCAATAATATACGCCATACATTAACGTATCTATCTGCAATACAGAGAGAAGCTAAGTGTGTACATTTCTTGAAATAATAATAAATTTCTAGTTTGACCCAGTTCAAGGTCAACTTTTTTAAATATGTTTAAAAAAAAAAACTTGGGCCTATTGTCACCTGGGTGTTTTAGTCTTACATAAATAATGAGTTAAACTTTGGATATTACTGATAAAAACAGAATGTCACTTTTTGGGGTCACAAAAAACACTGAGGGCCGCAATACCCAAAGGCAACTTTTAGCGTGATGGTGGGCGAGAAGGTGGAAAAAGGAATCAAAATAGTGATGGGTTGCTAGCCGCATCGCCTATTAACAAGATTTGCGCGGGGAGAGAAGCAGCTATGACCTCCGTGGTGTAATGGTCAACACGCTAGTCCGCCAATCTGGAGGTTCTGGGTTCGATCCCCAGCCAGGGCAAGTTCGAAAATGGCCTTTTTCAAATTGTCCTGGGTCTTGGATGTTTATCTATATATGTATTTATTATAAAATATAGTATCGTTGAGTTAGTATCCCATAACACAAGTTTAAACTTACTTTGGGGCTAGCTCAATCGGTGTGATTTGTCCTTCCATATTTATATTCAAGTTTTATTCTTGTCTCCCAGACCATGGAAGACCGATAATACGGTGCGTTTAATGGCGATAGTAGCTTCTTGTAGTAGTCAACCCTAGCGCGTCGCTCGCTGAGTCTATTTTAGTCGGTTTTGTGTGTATTATGAATCGTATGTCAAGAGTCATAAGGATAAAATTGGCTTGCCATGGATTTCTGTAGGTGTCTAAACGAAACGGTGCTGCGTTTTGACGCGAGCTAAATTACACCATATTGCTAACCACTGTGAGTAGATATTTCTTTGAAAACGTTTGCGGAGTGAGACTTCTGTACTACTGGTATTTATTCTGTGGTACAACTCTCCAGGTCGCCCAGACTCCATCGTCAGACCATGCAGCCTCACCGACTTCCGTTGTCTCCAGGACAACTTCGCCTCTAATTCCAACTGCAGTCGCCAGGTCCTAGGGTAAGTTCTAGTAGGTACATTTAACGTAGTAAGTTGCCATGTGGTTTCGTGAGGACGAAAGCGACTTAGGAAACACAAGCTAAACAAATTTAAGCTTAAACATCAATGTCGAGACTTCTACAACCCGTCTGGCCAGAGTGGAGAGTTTAGGTCAAATCCTCTGGCTGATTTGGCCAAGTATGGCTCTGGCAGTACAGAGGGGGTCGTGCTCCTGCAGTGGAGACTAAAAAAGACCTGATGATGATGACGATGAAGTACATTTAACGTAGTATTGCCATGTGGTTTCTGGCAGAGAATAAGATCACTCCAAGTCATCCCGTGGATGTCGTAGAAGGCGACTTGGGAAATACAAGCTAAACAAAGTTGGCCAGCTTAGAAAATGCAGGCCAAATCATCTGGCTGCCCTGGCCAAGTATGGCTCTGATAGTACAGAGAGGCTTGTGCTCCTGTGCAGTGGAGGCTAGAAAGAATAAATAAAGAAATAAATAGATATGGACAAATCACACTGATTGAGCTAGCCACAAAGTAAGATTAATCTTGTGTTATGGGATACAAACTAAACGATACTATATTTTATAATAAATACATGTACCTACTTATATAGATAAACATCCAAGACCCAGGACAATTCAACTTGCCCTGACTGGGGATCGAACCCAGAACCTCCGGATTGGCGGACTAGCGTGTTGACCATTACACCACCGAGGTCGTCGAGAAAGACGTGAGATTAAGTACATTTAAGCAGTGCCGTAACTAGGGCAGTGCCAACGCTGCCCAGGTAAAGGGCGCAGTTCATGCAGGTGCAGGGCGCAATGAACAGACCAACACTTCGCCTGCTGAAAAATGCACCGTGTGTGTTTTGCCAAAGAGGAAAACACATACGATGCGTTTTCAGCAGGGGAAGTGTTAAAAAAAATATATCCAGCTCAATTGAATAATAGGAAGTGGGTCTAATTTAGCTTGCAAGACTTGATTACGGACACAGACAACGGGACAGGTCAAACTAAGTAAAAGCTTGTAATTTAGAAGGCATAAATATTTTGTGTAATGTCTTAATTAATTTAGTAATAAAATAAGCATTGCGCCATCTATTGTTCAAATGACAAAATTGTTACACAGATTCATCCCCGATGAATTTCTCATCGACGAGTTCAGATTCGAAGTCCCGTACTACAACAGTACGTTTATAGAACACTATTTGCTAGTGAGGAACCTCCATCAGTGCTTCTTGACTGATTTCTTGTAAGTATTTTCCCTCTCTCTCTCTCTCTCTGCTTATTTTTATTTACTAGCCTCAGGCCTCAGTCTATACAGGTTTGTTCCTAGCTATCATCACCATCATCCCAATGTATTCCCGGTTGCATCGTCAACGGTTACGCTTTAGAGCCCGGGGTCCGCTACCTACACTAGGTGATTTGACGAGGTTACTGGTTTTTTACACAGAGCGATTGCCGTCTGACCTCCGCAACCCAAAGGGTAGACCAGAACCAATCCAATAGGTACAAACGCTAGATGGCGTTGGGGACCAACAGCTTTACGTGCCTTCCGAAGTACGGAATCATCTTTCTTTTCGGATAATCAGGTGATTCAAGCCTGCAATATCCTAACCAGACTGGAAACAACTTTTCACAAAGTATGCTGCCCAGTAGGATTTGAACCTACGACTTCCGGATCACAAGGCAAACGGAGGGACACTGGACCACGGAGGCAGCCAAAAGGTTTGTACCTAGCTATAGCTACATATATTAAAACCTTACTTGTTATCTACAACACAATACAGTAAGAAAAAAAGATATTTTTTTTGTAATTTTTTTCTCCCTTTCTAAGAAATAGCTAACCTGATTAATGACTTTGCTATACGCGCGGTCATTGGCTTCCCGCGCACCGGTGGCGGCCGCCCGCTACGAACGAACCTGGTAGCAGGTGGTGAGTTATGACATATATCAGACACAATGTAAAAATTGTTTGTGATTAAGGTGAAGGGTTAAGCAAATGGCCTTGAAGTGTGAAATAAATTGTTAACTCGTAAATATGGTGATATATATATATACATATTTCCATATTGCTCTTCGTCGCGCACTAGATAGCCCTTTATATTATTTTATGAACCACCGTTGAAAGTATTTACATTAGTCCGTCTAGCTTTAAAACTTGCCTTCGCCAAAAGTGGCCACGGCAAGTTTTAAAGCTAGACGGATCACCAATAATAGTTTCAACGGTAGTTCATAAAATAATTCAAAAGGATATCTAGTGCATGACGAAGAACAATATGGAAATTATTACCATATTTACGAGTTAACAATTTATTTCACATTTCAAGGCCATTTGCTTACCTCTTCACCTTAAATAAATGAAAATGAAATGTTGGTGATATTGAAATGGAAGATTTTTGGTATGCGTTTGTCGGGGAATATGTACTTTTCTTGAATATAGCTATGAGGGCCAAAATCCCCCTGTATAAGAGAGAATTTACCCATATTGGGTAGGTGGTCGAAGTAAATAATATACCACCAAAAACATAAATAAATGTAAAAAAAAATTGGTTGCCTGTAAAGTCGGTATACGGGCGAAAGTTTTACGTGACAACGACTTTGCCTTTCACTTTTTATGTCTGTCTCTCTCGCACGCGTGCCTCTCACTCGCTCTCATTGTGAGCGCATAACGTGAGCGGAGCGTGACGCAGTTTCTTGAAGTGTCACCCGGCTAACCAATTTATAAGACGTTGTCACGTCAAAATGGGAGCCAAGTTCAATATATTGTTATGGTGCGGTTGTCGTCTTCACCGACAAAAGAATTAACATCTAAATAGGTTCCAAGTTCTGTTAGATCGAGAGCTGGCACGAATTTTTGGGTAGGTATTTGAGGCAAGTTGAAAACTTGTCACATACCTCTCCTATTATACCCCAACACGGAACTGCAGACTTGGCTGGTGAGTAGCGGGGCTAAACTATTTTGATTTATTTAGATTGACCTAGAAAGTCCCATCAAAATGACCTGTCTTTTTTAGAATCTTATTTTTTAGTTATAAGTTTGTTGTTTTTCGTGTATGTAAGCCAACACTGGTGTCAGATTTTTCAAGCTGCCTAAAGGCATCTGACATAGCTTGACGACTGCCATACAAATGACAGTAATAAGTAATACCCTTAGGTAATACCCTATTAAAATTTCAAGTTGCCTCAAATACCTTTTTTATATTTTTAAAGAGTACGTTCCTTACCTTGAATACTTAGGGATCGTCCATTTAACATGTAAGGTCCCAAAGGGGAAACGGAGTTCGGTAAAATCACCACAAAATCAACTACAAATTTGCCGCCTCCTAAAATCTACTGCCCTAGGCAGCCTACTCAGCCTGCTGGTAGATCCGCTACTGCTCTAAACAAATCTTGTTCCAGCTTCAACGTGCCCACGAACACTGCCCTAATATCCGCAAACTGCCCTGGACTACACCTGAAGACGCAGCGCACGCTGCTTCTCCATCAATCCAAACAGGAAGATCTGATTTACCATTATGACATCACAGTTTTCTATCGTAAGTGTGCAGTGGCAAATTTACAAATTGCAAATAGCTCTTGTAACGCTACCTCATTAGCGTGATCTTAAGACCGCGTGACCCTGATAGTACTTAAATATTAGTACTTAATTATAGTAAGTTAGATCTTAAATATTATCAATATTAATGAAAACTCACTTTGAAATAAAAACACAGCAAAGTTGAAGACTAACTCTAGTCATTATGTTTCAAAAACATGACAGCTTAGAATTTTCTCGAAAAAAATTGCGAAGTAACCTCCAAATTATACTAAAATGGCTAGTATTCAATAAAATCCAATAAATTAGCCCTTGTACCTTTGGAATATACCTAGTTGTATAAACATAAGGCTGTCATCATATGTCTTACTTTTTAAATAACTCTTAAATCATCATCATCCGAGCGTATCCCCGGTTGCGTCGTCAGCGGTTACGCTTCAGAGCCCGGGGTCCGCTACCTAACCTAGGCGATTTGACGAGGGTACTGGTTTTTACACAGAGTGAATGCCGTCTGACCTCCGCAACCCAAAGGGTAGACCAGAACCAATCGTAGGATAGGTACAAACGCTAGATGGCGTTCGGGACCAACGGCATTACGTGCCTTCCGAAGCACGGAATCATCTTTGTTTTCGGATAATCAGGTGATTCAAGCCTGCAATATCCTAAACAGACTGGAAACAACTTTTCACAAAGTTGCTTCCCAGTGGGATTTGAACCCATGACACTGGTATGACTCTCCATTGATTCAGAGTAACATATATACCTACTACTACTACAAACGAAACAATTTATCTGTACACACGTCGATGTGTGAGTTTTATACTTAGGGTCGCACCGCAGAATTATTTTAATACTCACCTACTAACGAGTTCGACATATTTACGATTATATTTTTCCATACCGGAAGATTTGCGAACACTATGACGTAAAAAATATTCTGTTTTATATGTATCAAATGTTACAGGAAAGTCGGAAACAGCTACATAATATCACTTCACAAATATTTTTCATTATGTCCATTGTCCATTTCACCATTAGTTCACTTTACTGATTATTATTGAGTCATTTATAATGTAACGCACTTATTTCACTAATTCACTATTGTAATATAGTAATTTGCATATTCGGCGCAAAACTATACGGTAATTATATGAATAAATTCAATAAAAATGTTTATCACGCTTATACGAACAGCATGTCAAGTTGTCATTGTCAACAATGGCATTTAGCACTGATTACCTGTGAGCGAGGCCTTCTCGCTCTTGTGTATCTCCCGCCAATGCGAGAGAGCGAGAAGGGTATATATATCAAGATGGTTGCTGGGTAATAACGTGAAATTATATTGTTGCTTTGCTTACCTGTTTTCATCATTTGGAAATGTATGAAATATACGTTCTTTAGAGTATTGGGTGGATAAACAATTATTATACGCGCACCTTCTCACCATGATGGTTACTATTGGTTGACAGTTCTCAAGACAACACACGTCGCGTATTGCGTGCGGCTAGTAATTAAACCCTGGTTTGGAGCCGTCAAAGCTCACAAAGTGCGGGGGAGAGGTGCGGGGACGCCAATTTGCGGGAGACGCTGTGAGAGACCATTCTGTTTGACTCTTATGTATTCTGTGCCCATGACCTCCGGATCACAAGGCAAACGCCTTGACCACTGGACCGCAGAGGCAGTCCTCATATGCCTTAGTTTTTAAATAACTCTTAAATATTGTTTGTAAATCAAAAAAAACCTCAAAAGCCAGAAACGCGTAAACCAGCGTTATTGACCCGCCGCGATTCTTCCGTCCCCGCATTGCTTACTGTCTCGCTTCGGCTAGAGTATATTTGTGTGCGTGAAAGTAGAAGCAATATTTAGCAGCATTATTATCAGCATCAGGCGCCCTCTTTATTGTCTTGTTGGCCTTAAAAATTTTGTTGTCTATCTTGACCGTCTTTGTTCACAACACTATATTTACTTCCAGCTCTGGTTCGCCTGACTATGAACATCAAGGACGCCGCTGCCATCGACACCTGCTCCTCATTCACGTTTGGAGACGTTGTAGCTCTGCCCAGCTACTCCATCGTACCAGCTGGTAAGGGGCCGCTCAAGTATTACGTAACTTTGATTTGCTTTTAAACAGGCTGACTTTTTAAACACTGTCCAAATTTTTGGAGCAAGTTCAGTCCATTATACTGAACTACTTTCTATAAAAAAGTTATTAAAAATCGATAAAAAATTTTCGTCCTCCCATACAAATCAGCGGGCAGACAGACGGATTTTATGGGAGGACGAAACATTTTTAAAACAGTTTCACACTGTATAATTAACTTCGATTTCGGTTAACTTTTAGCCGTGTAGTCCTCGGCAGAGTAAAATAGAACCACTCCAAGTCATCCCGTGGATGTCGTAAAAGGCGATTAAAGAAACACAAGCTATACAAAGCTATAAACATCAATGAAACCTCTCCAACCCGTCTGGCCAGCGTGGAGAGTGTAGGCCAAATTCTCTTGCTTCTCTGGCTAATATACAATGTGGAAGGGACATACCCGTAATAAATCGAACAGGCTATACTAGATCACTATAGTATGATGAAATTAAAATAACAGCCAATCAACAAAAAAAAATTTCGGCGTTTCCATACTAAAGTGTGCAGCCGCTCGGGCGATTTGTATGGGAATGTCGATTTTTTTTTTTGGTCTCTTGACTGTTATTTTATATTCATTATGCTCTAGTGATCAAGTATAGCCTGTGGTTCAATTTATTACGGGTATGTCCCTTCCACCTTGCATGTCTCTGGTATGGTAGTACCAGGCCTGTGTCACCCCCTATTTAGGTATCAAAAATTTACCTACATTATTACTATGCGCGCAGGCGGCCCCTCCGAATGGTAAATTCAGTTATACGAATCGTTTGTCCAGAGTAATTAGAATGAAATTGGTTCGCAAAGGATGTCTAGGTATCTATACGAAAAGGTGCTGAGTTCTGACGTGAACTAAATTAAACCATATCGCTAGCCACATTGAGTAGATATTTCTTTGAATTTCTTTGCGGAGTGAGACTTCTATACGTTAGTATTATTTATTCTGTGGTAGTACAGAGAGGGTCGTGCTCCTGCAGTGGAGATAAAAAAGACTTGGTGATGATGACGATACTAAACTTTATATTTTTTTTCCACCAGACAAAGCATCAGCAGCCTACATACAAGGAGTCGAATCCGTGTTGCTGCCGATTTTCGAGCGTGAGAACTGGCTTGCTCGAGCACAACCAGTCATGAGACATATTATCAACCGCTTGATATGCGACTTCAAATGCCTTTAATTACATATTTCAACCATTGCTTATATTATCTTATATTTTCTAAGTAAAAACTTGAACGAACAAGCAAATACTAGTGCCCTGACAATCCTATACAAAAAAGCGTACTCTGCTAGGAAGACAAAATCCCGTATTATTTCTAGATGTCGCTACTATTTCGCCTGCTAGCCACACAAAAGAAGCTGCGTGCTTAGGTGGACAGTATCTACTAAAAAACATAGATGGCGCTTGTTTGTTCGTAGAAAATGAACGCTTATACCGCCATCTTTCCGTAAACACTACGAAACTACCAGAAGGTAGTTTGAATTAGTAGCTCCATCTAGCTGCAACATTTAAACTAAGAATCGAATTACGGTTCAAAGTATGGAAGTTGGAAGTGGTCAGTCCATGTATATTTTCGTCCATATTGGATAGTTTGATTACTTGATCTGTCAGTGCTGTACTTGATTATTTAAGTGATTTGTCCCTATATATTTATTTATTTATTTACGAGCTGTGGATTTGTTACAATAAATAAATCAAATCTGAATTGTCTATTTACTATCTACTAACTGCAAAGTATAGGTCGCGTCATGTAAAAATATCGCTGGAAAAAGTAGAGAGGGTGTGTTTGCACATGGGTACATTCGTGCACCAAGGCGAAGGTACTAGTCCTATTGTATAATTTTCGCTCGCAGCTTGGTATAATTGGTTATTGGTAGGTACATTGAAAAATATATTAGTTACTAGCTTTTGCCCGCGGCTTCGCTTGCGTCCTTTCTTAGCGGATGCCTACGTCATAACATCTACCTGCATGTCAAATTTCAGCCCGATCCGTCCAGTGGTTTGGGCTGTGCGTTGATAGATCACTATGTCAGTCAGTCAGTCACCTTTGAGTTATATATATTTAGATAATATCAATAAATATATCGATAAGTCGCCTAATGCGCAGCTTGACCGCCAGCGTTCTTTTTACGTGACGTGATCTGACTTATTTATCTCACATAGTACCTAGGGTTGTTCATAAAATAACTAAAAGGACCATCTAATAGTGCCCTTCGAATCGTTTAAGAGTTTGTTTCTTATATCACTTCGCCAAACATTATTGGCCTAAACTTATAATGCAAAATTATTGTTTAGCTAAATTGATGTTTTTGCACAATAATAGTAAAGGTTAGCTCTAATTTTAGAATCTCTATTAATAGATGTTCAATCGTTGGCTTTTATTTCTTTTGACGTAACGATAATCGACTAGAAAGATGGCAGAATTATCAAAAAATGTTCAAAAAAGTCAGTGACAAAAACGAATCGCTGCAAAACTGACTCCACGTAATGTTGTCTGCCATACCCCTAGAGTGTTTCCAAACCGCGTAGGCGCGGAGGGGCGAGGCAGCCCGCGTGGGAAAGCCGGAGCCTCGCAGCAGATACAATAAGAATAATTCAAGGAACACGGCAAATTGTAAAGAAATAACTTTCCATCGATAATATAAATCGGTAAATTGATTAGACTCCTGTCTTTGCAGCGAGAACAGTTGATGAAAAAGTCTCTCTGTTAAATAATAAAATAGTATCACTATTTCGTTTACGCTCCAGTCAGAGCTATTAAAATTCCTCGTCCGGCAGCTCCCTGGATTACGACAGGAGTCCGCATGGCCATGAAGCGCAGAAATTTTACATTCCGCAAGTTCAAACGGGAACGCACAGATGAGAACTGGTCATTGTATAAGGCTGCAAGAAATTGGTGTAATCAGATGTGTAGAAATGCAAAACGCCAATATTTCACCGAAAATATAGAAAAAGTCTCACCAGTTAATCTCTGGAAATTTCTAAATTCTCAGGGCATAGGCAAAGTACAGAAAGACTCTTCTAAATTGCCTTTTTCCTTAAATGATCTCAATGAACATTTCACATCAGTTCCTCTTCTTAATAATCATACCAAAAAAATCGACTATCTGCATCTACTATATGCATTGCCTGTCTCTGATGGTAGGTCACTTGAGTTTACCGCAGTTTCTGAGGAGAATGTTTGTAAAACCATCCTATCCATCACTTCAAATGCCGTTGGGCCTGATCAAATTAGTCGCGTGATGGTAATCTGGGAGCGCACATTGAGTTGTACGACAATCAATTTGGCTTCAAGCCTGGCCTGTCTACTGAAAGTGCGATCCTGTGTCTTAAGCAAACTGTACAGTAATACGAAGAGAAACACACCAGTTTTTGCCTGTTTCCTGGACTACAAGCATTTGATTTGATCGCGTATGATGTACTCTGGGAAACGATGGCTAACGACACGACACTGCCTAGGGATATTGTATCAATATTTAAATATTGGTACAGTAATCAGAGGAACAGCGTGTTAGGTGGGCAGGCGAGAAAGAAAGAAAGAAAGAAATCATTTATTTGTCAAACATAGCACTCGGACGTATACAGGTTGGAGTGCGGGGTGAGGCAGGGGGGGCAGGCCTCGCCCAAGCTGTTCAATCTGTATATGAACCGACTAGTTGGGGAGCTCAACAACAATATGGATCAAGTTTGTCCGAAATAAAGAGAATTATTATTATTATAATCCCTATCCTTCGTTTTGTTCTCCCTGTCATCACGCATATAATTAATTACAGTCTCTCAGAACACTGTTTCCCTTCCTTATGGCTTTTTGTACATGTACGTCCTCTTCCTAAGATCCCTGAACCTATCCGGCTGAATGATATCCGCCCGATCTTAATCCTACCCTTCCTCTTAAAAATATTGGAAGCTTCTGTGTTTAGTCAGCTCATTAAACATTTGCTCGATCACAACCTATTCAACACTTATCAGTCAGTCAGGTTTCAGGCCTGGACACAGTACAACAACTGCACTGCTTAGAGTCACGGATGGATGATTAGGGCTGGTATGGAAAATACTCAAGAAACCGTCATAGCCCTAGTTGATTTCAGTAACGCTTTAAATACGAGTACAGTTGATATTGACATCTTACTAGCTATCCTCTCCAGTTGCAACGATTCTCCTCCAGTGATTGAATGGTTTTCCAGCTATCTTCGCGGTCGTCGGCAACCGGTTCGTAGTGGTCAGGATACATCTGACTGGTGCGACCTAAAGGCAGGTGTTCCGCAGGGCGGTATTTTATCTCCTATTTTATTTTCTATCTTTATAAATATCACACTATCTCACATGTTCTTAGCATTTTTACGCCGATGATCTGCAGCTTTATACACAATCAACCGACGATAATATTGATACAGCAATATCTCTCGTAAATGAGAATTAGGCCCGTGTTATGGAGTGAGTGGTCAAATTATTTTGGCGTCCTCGTTAATGCAAAAAAATTACAGGTTATTGTAGTGGGAAGCAGTATTCAAAAAAGGGAACTTGACATAAACGCCATTCAGCCAGTATGATATGATGGTACTATCATTCCATTTAGCCCAGTAGTCAAAGATCTCGGTCTATATATAGATAATTGTCTCAACTGGAAGTACCATATTGTAGAAAGTCAGTCGAAAAGTGTTTGCAACGCTTCATTATTTGCAACGTCTAAAGAACTTCTTACCAATCAAAACTAAAACCATGTTGGCTCAAGCACTTGTACTGCCCATTATTGACTATGCTGATGTGTGTTTTCTGGACATAACTGAGGAACAGCTTAACAAGCTGGATCGTCTGCTTAATAACTGCATTAGATTTATTTTCTGTCTGCGTAAGTATGACCATGTCTCAGAATACCGTTCTCAGCTTAAGCGGCTCACTATCCGCCAACGCAGGAATCTACGTTTACTGTGTCAGCTTTATAATGTGCTTAACGATCCTCTTTCCTCAGATCTTAATACACGGGCAAGTGCGAGTCGGACTCGTACATGAAGGGTTCCGTACCACCGTACAATGTTTTAAAACGCTGAAGAAACACGTTTCTTGTTTGACGACCCCCTTTAATTTTTAACTTTATTTTGTTTCTAGTATTTGTTGTTATTGTGGTCATAGTAATACATAATTGGTGAAAATTTCAAGTATCTAGTTAATGCCATTATGGAGATCAAGTTAAAAACGCTGAAAAAAACACGTTTCTTGTATGACGACCCCCTTTAATTTTTAACTATTTTTTATTTTTAGTATTTGTTGTTATATAGCCACAATAATACATAATCGATGAAAATTTCAAGTGTCTAGCTATTACGGTTCAAGAGATAGAGCCCTGTGACTGACGGACAGACAAACAGACGGACAGACAGACAGACAGACGGAAAGACGGACAGACGGACAGACAGCGGAGTCTCAGTAATAGGGTCCCGTTTGCACCCTTCGGGTACGATACCCTAAAAATGACTTTAAACTTCTAAGTTCTACTCATGACAGAGTCCTGCGTTCTTCAAATAAATTGACCCTAGATATTCCTTCCCACCGTACTGGTTTTTTCTCTAATTCTTTCGCCGTTACGCCAGTAAGGCTTTGGAACGCGCTTCCTGACACTGTTAGAACTGCCACTAGTCGTGCTGGCTTTAGGGCCTTGTTGTTTAAGCATATGCTCGCTCAGTCCAATCAATGTAATACGTAAGTACTTAATTGCTGTATTTGTAATATCGTTATGAAAAAGTATTATTTGTTAGTAGTACATTTTATAGATGAATATAAGTATATAGTATGTATCAATGTATGTATATTTATGTAGATATTTATATTGTTGAAGTATAGTAAGTATTAATAAAGTATTTTATGTAGAAATTAAATATATATCTGAATACTTATCATTATCAATATATCTTTTGTACCCATTTTAAGTTTTCTAACAACCCAAAGGTTGGCTGTCAGATAATGCTTTTATACAATAAAGTTTCAATAAAATAAATAAATAAATAAGTAGCCAGATTTCATTGTTTGAAAATTAAATACTTATGAATAAACAACTACCTACTTATTAAACAAAGAACCATAGTATCTTGGAATTATAACGGATAATAAATAATAAACTCACCTATTCACCACCATTTAAACGAAATAATCGTCTGGTCCTTGCGGCATGGTTGCAAGAACACTGGCTGCGATCCTTCACTGGATAACAATGCTATCCTTTGAGCAAAAAAGCAGCCCCCTTGATATGATAAATTCACGTCGCCATACATTGATAAGTATTCAAAATTAGAACAGGGGCCCAATGTTTGAGAGAGATAGTCTATATTTTCTGTCTATGGAGCATTGGAGACAGACGATGTAAACATTACATCATCCATATATTTAACACAAGTGCACATTATTAGGTATTTAATTATCTTACTCATTGAAATAAAAACAACATTCTTATTTCGTGATTCATCTGTTTCATGCGCACTTTTTTACCGACTACGGCAAAGCAAAAAGGCGGGTTATGTGTTTCGCCGCTATGTATGTAGGTAGGTATGTTAGTTATGTTAATATCGATGGTACCTTAAAAAAATGGTATTATATGACGCTGTGCCATAAATACATGTTTATCAATCAATCAATCAACCAAATCATTTATTTCAGGCTACGTAATATTAACTACAATATTAAAGGCCCATAGAATAAATACCTTATAGACTAGCATACATATAATTATATTATATAAATTCAAAACTACGGCACACGTTGAGGCTGCGACGTTTAAGTCCCAGACAAATTAAATAACCCTTATGGGGATACATGAATTTTTCGCAGGTCACAGAATACATTAAGAATACAAATCCAGGTGCTACCCCCATTTGAAATAGCAACATTTTACCTGAAAAAAATGTATATTAAACATACTTACCTTATTCCAAGCCTATATAATAAGAGGGCATCCATTTCCTGTTGGAGTACTAGTCATAACTTCCGGTTTAGGTCCACGCCACGCCCCTGCACTTCCGCTCCATCCGTTGCGCCCTACCGCCACGCGACAGTTTGTTCGTCATTGGACCGTATTTTGTGACACCAGCTAAAACCACAAACTATAGACTTCGAATAAGGTAAGTATGTTTAATATACATTTTATTTTCAGGTAAAATGTTGCTATTAAACTCACTGTACCGTTTTTCGAAGCCTATATAATGAGAGACGTGTTTATTATCTCCTGGTGGTGCTAGTTACGTCAATGTGATTCTACTTATTTAGTGAGCAGGTTAGCACCTGCGATAAAAATTTAATCCCATAGGTAGCACATGTAGATCGGTACATTTATGTGCTATACGTAGTGATTAATTTAACAAAATAGACCGTTATATTGTGATAAGCAAATAGTAACATGATGTCTTATCTGGTGGATAGACAAAGAGTCTTACAGATGTAAATTAATGATGATATCACGTATCACGCGTACCATACGGTATGTCTACAAAAAAAAAATGGTTAACTTTTCTGTATATTCGGGAATTTAAGTATTCCATTAAAATAAAGTCAGATGACTTTACATGGATATTTTCCCTGCGATTAATCTAACTAGTAGCATTTACAACAGGTGCATGATAGATGAACTATTGTTTAAAAATATTGTGAGTGATCACATTTTCTATGTCATGCTCCGAGGCGAGACCACTTTGGTCTAGGTAAGACTAATAAGCAATTAAAAGATGTATATAATGTCTATATAATTGTAGGCTAAAAAAGAAAAAATGTATATCTATAGTTTTTTTGGAAAAATTCAAGAATGTATGTTAAATGTATATGTCGCAGTACGATAGATAAAGCCGTTATATAGTTATATCCCTAGGTATCCTTACTAATATTATAAATGTGAAAGCGTGGATGTTTGTTACCTTTTCACGCAAAAACTACTTGACGAATCATCATGAAACTTTGTACACATATCCTGGGAGGTACTAGAAGTAACATAGGGTACCTTTCATCCCGGAAAAAAGTAATGTTCCCGTGGGATACGCGAGCGAAGCCGCGGGAAAAAGCTAGTATAATTATATACCGTAACATAGTTATAAGTACGAAAGCGATTCATTACTATCTTACTAGGAATATAATTATAGTACGGTACAATACAATACTCTGAAGTAGGGTGTCAACAGGGCGATCCTCTTGGTACAGGTATTTTCAGTCTGGCTATCCATCCAGTAATACAAAAATTAAATTCCAAATTTAACGCATGGTTTCTCGACGATGGATGCTTATCAGGAGATGTTAGTGCAGTCCTGACCGACTTACAGACTATAAAACTAGAAATGGAAGCAATTGGCCTTCAACTTAATTTTTCAAAATGTCAACTCTGTTTTGACGAAGACATTTCTCTTTTGAACAAAATTAAAACAATAACCAATTTTAACACTCTTGCCTCAAATATCAAAATTATTGACAAAACATCACTTCGCCTTTTGGGTTCCCCTGTATTTGAAGATTCCTTCCCAAATTTTATTGAAGAAAAAATCCATAAATTTAAGTCTGCTTCAGTTCGCCTATCAAGCATTCATACTCATTTTGCTTTTTCGATTCTAAAAACTTGCCTTTTCGACCCTAATTTTACTTACAATCTAAGGTGTAGCCATTTTTGGAAGTACCCGGACCTACTTTCAAAAATGGACAATATCATCAAACATTCACTTTCATCCCTTTTGAATATAGATTTGAATCAGCAATCTAATTGGGACCAAGCCTCCTTACCAATCAGGTTAGGGGGTCTCGGTATTCGCAAAATTTCTAGTGTAGCCCTACCTGCCTTTCTGTCCTCCGTCCACAGCATTCAAAATCTTTTTACAAAAATTTTAGAACAGCCTTCCTACGAAATTTTAAACTTAACGGAGGCCAGAACCAGGTGGTCAGAAATAATTCCAAATTCAAAATTTCCAGATCATCCAGCTTCACAAAAACAATGGGACGAGCCGCTTTTCAGACTTGTACAGAGTAGCCTTCTAGAATCATCTGCCAACAACTCTGTAGAGCGCGCTCGTCTCCTTGCTACCGCCGAATGGGAGTCTGGTTTGTGGTTACACACACTCACTACCATCTTTTAATTTAGGCACATTTATCGCCAACAGTACCTTCCGCATAGCGTCTTGCCTGCGCCTCGGCGCTATTACCAACGCCCCGCATCGCTGCCTCCGCGGCGATACCGTCGACCGGCAGCACAGGCCGGAAACTCCTAAGGTACGCGCAATATGCGTCACCCAGGCGTCCCCGTTCCCCGTCCCCGCACCTCTCCCCCGTTTTCGCCTCGATTTCTCACGTTGGCCGTCAAGAACCGGGGGAGAGGTGCGGGTGCGGGGAACGGGGAAGTATATTGCGCGTACCTTAGAAGAGTCCCTTCTGTTTACTCTTACTGTATTCTGTGCCGGCAGGGCCACCACGGACTTTCTTGTTGCAGGAGCGCAGGCCGCATGGTGCGTCATGCCAGCCTTAACAAAATTATCCACCGGGCTCTTGTCACCATTCAGATGCCAGCCGTCTTAGGACCAATCGGACTGGCACGAGATGATGGCAAGAGGCCGGACGGAATGACCCTTGTGCCGCTAGTGTGGGACGCCACATGTGTCGACACTCTGGCGTCTTCCCATCTTAATGGCACAAGTGGAAAGGCTGGCACGGCGGCAGCTACCGCTGAATCCCTCAAACGGCGCAAGTATGCGTGCCTAGGAGAGGCATACATATTTGAGCCGTTTGGGGTTGAAACGTTGGGTCCGTGGGGGGCCTCTGCACATAGTTTATTCAATTTTATAGGTAAGAGTCTGGTCGAGGTATCAGGTGACCAGAGGGTTGGCAATTTTTTTGCACAAAGAATAAGCATTGCCATCCAACGTGGCAATGCTGCCAGCCTTCCGGGCACTCTTCCGCAGGGGCAGAATTTGCGGGATATTTTTTATTGATAATAGTTTATACTTATAAGTAATTTATTTTTAGTATTTAAGTTGTATTCAGTTTTTTTTTTAGTTACTTAATTTTAGTTTGGTTTAGTTATTATTTATTATTAGTCTTGTACAGTTCCCAATAAATTAATAATTATTAAAAAAACATTACAATAAATATTTGATCTTACTAAATTATGTAAGTTGGGTGACAATGCAATATTATGGTACCAATGACCTGTTCTCATGATGAAGCCGGAAGGTGGCCACGGCATCTCTGTGATATACCAACATAACCCCACCGAGTTTGGGCTCTGAGGAGCACTTTACACTTTTTAGCTCGTTGTTTTAGTTAATTAAAAGCTTGTTTTATAAAATATTTATTGAATAATTACTTGTTTTTTGTTTTTAACCTGTGTTTATTCATAATTAAGATTACCAATTGGAAAAAACAGCTAATATTTGAGGAACTAATTTCGTTGAACCTTTTAAACTCTAATAACTGTATTACGTACGTATGTATTATTGTGTACATAGCTGTGTTCCAAATCCTGTCATTAATTGTTTAATTAAAACAAACATTCAATGACGTCTTTTTGTTAAAACAAGTCGGCAACGAGCACTGCAAACAATTAAATAAATCATTGTACCGACTGTTAATTTTTCAATTTATTGTTCCTTTATCCATATCTTATACGCAAGAAAAGTAAATTTATTATTCCTTTCTTCATATTTAATACGTAAATAGACACAAGAACCTTTGTTTGGTAAGAATATGGCTTGAATATCGAGCTACGAGTTCGAAAGAAGGTAGTTTCGTAATGGTGCCGCTTAATTTCCAAAAGATGGCGGCATAAGCGTTAATTTTCTACGACCAAACAAGCGCCATCATTTTCGTGGATTCCGACAACCTAAGTACCCAGCATCTTTTGTATGACTAGAGGCCGAGATAATAGCACAGAATAAATAACTAACGTACGTACAGAAGTCTCACTCAGCAAAGAAATTCAAAGAAATATCTACTCAATGTGGCTAGCGATATGGTTTAATTTAGATCACGTCAGAACTAAGAACCTTTTCGCATAGATACCTAGACATCGATTGCAAGCCAATTTCATTCTTATTACTCTGGACAAAGGATTCGTATAACTGAATTTACCACCCGGAGGGGCCGCCTGCGCGCATAGTAATAATGTAGGTACATTTTCGATATCTAAACGGGGAGTGACACAGGCCTGGTAATAGTAACATTTAGTAATAATACAAAGATAATTAAATAAAAGAAAGTTAGAAACTAAAATTATAACTAATTAAAACTAAAAAATAACTTAAAAACTATAAAATGAAATACTATTATGCAACATAACAATTTTTTTATACAGGATTTTTGGCTTTCTAGCAGAGTACGATTATTTGTAAGTGGTTAATTCAATTCAATGCAATTCAAAATATCTTAAATATCATAGGATATTATAATATCTCATAATATTAGTCACTTGTTTTGTTTTGCACAAATGTTGACGTCAAATCGTTACTTACTGCTAAGTTTACGCCGCTTCCTAGGCGCAAGTGCAGAAGAAGCGGCAACAAACTGCACTGCACGTTTTCTCCAAAGACGTCAACTAACAAACTTAAAACTTAAAATTAGTTATGTGGATGGACTAAGATTACATTGTTTGTTATGTCATATTTAGGTCCTTACATATGAAATTACCGATTTTCAATACTGGCAACTTTAAAATCAAATATTTTGCGTTTCATTAGGAATTCCAAATTCAAATTTATTTCGAAATAAAGCCAGAAAAATATTGTTTTAAAATTCGTATTTCATTTGTTTTAACGTCATTTGTTTGAGTTTCAACATTGCTATAACAACAACTATGGACAAATTGAAAATTCGCGGTATTTACGAATACGAGTTACACCGTGGCACCAGTGCTGCAAAAACGACTCGAAGAATTAACGACGTGTATGGACCAGGCACCGCTAACGAACGAACGGTGCGTTTTTGGTTTCAACGTTTCCGTTCTGGAAATTTCGATTTACACAATGAGCCTCGTGGACGACCTGATACTCAAGTGAATAACGAAGAATTGAAGGCGATAGTGGAAGCGGATCCATCTCAAACCACTTCTGAATTAGCAGCAGCCTTCGGCGTAAGTGACAAAACGATACTTATCCACTTGCACCAAATCGGAAAAATTAAAAAACTCGTAAAGTGGGGACCGCACGAATTGACTGAAGCAAACCAACAAACACGTTTTGCTTGCTGCGTTTCTTTGCTTAATCGCCACAATAATGAGGGGTTTTAAACCGTATCGTGACTTGTGATGAGAAATGGATCCTGTACGACAATCGGAAGCGATCATCACAATGGCTTGACCCTGGAGAACCGGCAAAACCTTGCCCTAAGCGAAAACTTGACCAAAAAGAAGATTCTGGTTAGTGTTTGGTGGACCAGTGCTGGTGTTATCCACTACAGCTTCTTGAGATCAGGCCAGACGATTACTGCAGACTTGTATTGCCAATAATTGCAAACAATGATGAAAAAGCTCGCCATTAAACAACCGAGACTGATGAATTGCTCTAGCCCACTGCTCCTTCAGGATAACGCTAGACCACACACTGCACATCAAACGATCGCCAAGTTAGAGGAGCTGCGACTGGAACCTCTGCGTCACCCACCATACTCTCCAGATCTTGCCCCAACCGATTACCACTTTTTTCAAAATTTGGATAACTTTTTACAAGGAAAAAATTTCAAATCTGATGAGGCAGTCAAAACCGCCTTCAAACAGTTCATAGACTCTCGCTCCCAGGATTTTTTTTCTAAAGGTATCAATGATCTGCCTATAAAATGGCGGAAGTGTATCGATAACAACGGCGCATACTTCGATTAGTTAAATAATAATTTCATTAAAAAAAACTTGTTTCACTGTTTTGATACTGAACGGCAATTTCATATGTAAGGACCTAATACAAAGTGGTAGGGACATACCCGTAATAAATCGAACTTCGGTATAATTAAATTAAAATAAAAGCCAAAACAAAAAAAAAATAGCATTTCCATACAAAAGTGTGCAGCCGCCCGGGCGATTTGTATGGGATTGTCAATTTTTTTTGGTTTTTTGGCTGTTATTTTAATTTCATAATACTTTAGTGATCTAGAATAGCCCGTGGTTCGATTTATTACGGGTATGTCCTTCCACGTTGCATAATTTAAATTAAATTAATATTTAAAGTCTAATGACTGAGATTTCAACGCGTCTCCGCGATGTGACGGGCGTTCCAAGGGCGGGCAGCTACTTTGCACAGAGGATTTCTATCGCGGGGCGTTGCAGTCACTTTTTTATTTGTAATTTTTATTTTATTTTATGTAATGTGACAAAAAAAAAGGGTTTTAATGTATCAGTACAGTACAATAAAATTAATATACATGTGTTGTTGAGTCTATCTGTTCTCCACTTCACCTCCTATCTTCTATACTCGGCTGACTGCGCCGGGACAGGTCTGGGTCCCACAACTAAAAGTGGCCAAAAGTCAATTTCAGCGTGATGAAAAGGGAAGCAACATAGAGAGAGGTTGCTAGCCGTGCATGATTCTTTGAATTTTTCCGTAACATTCCTGAATGAGAAGAAGCAGTTAGCACAAATCAAATCAAATCAAATATCTTTATTGTGGAGGACAGGTTACAAAAGATCTTAATATATATAAAAGTTACCGCCGTGACCTGCCCTTAACGGTCGTAAAATAAAATTAAGTCCAAATTGATAGCAACTTAAAATAAATAAAAATATTACAGTCAGTATATTACGGTTGTAAAAGAAAATCTAATCATTAAAAAAAATTAAAATAAAAAATAATAATACGAAAAGACCCATGATTCCGAAAGAAGATACAAAATATTAATACAAATAAAAATTAATCATATTACCTAGGTCAAATTATCTTTTAAATAGTCATTTACATAATAAAAAAATTTTTTAGTCAAAAGCAATTTTAATTTATTCTTGAATGTCACAAAATCTAAAGTTTTAAAATTATTTGGCAATTTATTAAATACAATGGGAGCCATACTGATCACATTTTTATCCATCATTGCAGTATTGTATCCCCTTGTGGTCAACGTATGTTTATATTGGGATCGTACAGTGTTTGTCCTCTTTCTTGTTTCAATGAATTTGGGAAATAAGTGTGGCTTTGATTTTACAAATAAACATAGTTCTATCATATAAATACATGGTAATGTTAACAGGTTCAGCGATTAAAAATAAGGTACACAGCTTTCTCTAGAGTTTAATCCACACATTGATCTTATACGTTTTTTTTGAGCTTTGAATACTTTGTAATTTTCTTGCGAGTTACCCCAAAAATGGTTATGTGTAAATACTATAACCACCCATAACTGAAGACGATGCACGGAGTCCAGTGCTGCCCCCATTTGAAATAAATTATTTGTAAGGAAACGGAGATATCATTTAAAATTTTAAGCTAGTAAAACCTAGATAACCCTTCAAGCTATTTTATGAACCACTGTTTACAGTTTAAAGTGAGAACGTTAAGTTGTAGTTTGCATTTTTGCCAAAAGTGGCCGTTTTTTGGGTTATCTAGGTCTTGCCAGCTTAACATTTTAAATGATATCTCCGTTTCCTTACAAATAATTTATTTCAAATGGGGGCAGCACTGGATTCCGTGTATCGTCTTAAACACAATCTACTTCTTTCAATTTTTTTTTTACTTTTTTAATTACTTTGTCCCAGACCACATGGAAGAGATTCGAGCGTGTCCTTAACTCGCAATCATCATCAATAAATTTAAGAGCTATGTATGTATGTATGTTTGTTATCTGAATCCTCATATCTTCAAAGAGATCCATGATACCTTTGTAACGTTGCTGCATGCATCATGTCCAAACCTCCTTTCTTCATCTCATCCTGTCCGTTTTTCATTTTATTTCAAATTCCCTTTCATTCCATTTTCAAATCATTGACTGATCCCTTTTCACTCATTCCACCATCATCTCTGAAGCTGATCGCTCACCTCTCTCTATTAAATATTATTCTGTTATAACAGTCTCTTATACTCCGTACTCTTATGTAACAGTCTGTATCAGATAATAAATTATAATAATCTGTGTTGTTATCGAGTTTATTCTCCACTTCGACTACCTATCTTCTATGTGGGAACTCGCCTAGAGCACCGGGACAGGTCGAGGTCCCACATTGGTATATGCTTTAGTCAATAATTCCTTTGACCAAAATATCAGTTAAAAGTACTTTTGCCCAATGGAGCTGGTTAAAAGTACTTTTGACTAAGTGATTCCGTCAAAGTGGTTTTGACTGGTTGTATCAGTCAAAACTCTTAAAAAGTTAAGGTGGTCGATAAAAATAACGACAAACGCACATATAAACTTTTATATTACTCATTATTAGTGGAGAACGTGCTGATATTAGAACAAAAATGAGTGACTACGAAAAGAAAGAACGCTTTTTACAAAGAATTTTAGCGAGAGAAGATATGAAAGATAGTATTTCAATGTGATGACAAAAGAAAAATTTGAAAAGTTTGCGATATATGTGGAAGACGCGAATTTTAATGAAAAGAAAACACCATTACAGTACAGTAGACTAATTTAATAAATATCTTTTTTATTTACATCTAACGAGTTAATAGTGCTTTTGACTGATGCTTTATTGCAGTTAAAACTACTTTTGACGAAGAGCGTCAGTCAAAAGTACTTTTAACTGCAAATTTGCAGTCAAAAGTTGTAATAACCAATATTTTTCAGGCAAAACCAATTTTGACCAACCTGTCCAGTCAAAAGTACTTTTGCCTGATTTTGCTAGTCAATAGTACTTTTTACTGGTTAAGAGTTTTGACTGCAACATATACATTTTTAGCTGTCTCCCTGCTGTGCATGCAACTAGATAAACGTATTTTTTAGTATGAATTTTTCCGTAGTTGGGTTTTTGGTTTTAAAACTATATAAGTACTTATGTAATATCTTCAGGTCCTTTTTTTTAGTCTCCACTGCAGGAGCACGACCCTCTCTGTACTACAGAGCCATATATTGCGCCAAACATTTTTTTTTATTTATCCTTATGGTTGCCTGGGAGAAAATAAGCATTATGTCCGCCATATATCAAAAGTATCTACACTGTTAAAAATTATGTGATTTTACATAAAATTATATAATTTTACATGCAAAAGATTACATAAACCTGTAAAATTCCCAAAAAATCTGGGAAATTTACTGGAAAATATGTAAAAATTACAAAAATTATGTAAAATTTTATATTTTTCCGTAAATTTCCCAGATTTTTCGAGAATTTTATAGGTTTATGTAAAATTACACAATTTTTTTGCATGTAAGATTACATAATTTTTAACAGTGTTTTTTTAGAACAATAAAGAGTTTTTAATAAATAAAAATATATTAGCCAGAGCAGTTAGATGCCTTTTTAGGGTTCCGTACCTCAAAAGGAAAAAACGGAACCCTTATAGGATCACTTTGTTGTCCGTCTGTCCGTCCGTCCGTCCGTCTGTCAAGACCCTTTTTCTCAGGAACGCGTGGAGGTATGAAGCTGAAATTTATATCAATTACTCAGGTCTACTGTCCCTTGAAGCTGTGAAAAAATCAAACTTCTAAGCCAACGCAATCGCAAACGCAAAAGATACAGCCGTTTATGCCGCAAATTTTCGACACTTGCAAGGGAATCAAAACCTACAGGGTGCTTCCCGTGAACTCAGAATCTTGAAATTTGGTACGAAGCAACGTCTTATAGCATAGATAAAGGAAAAATTACGAAAACCATAAATTTTTAGTTACATCACATAATATATATTTTTTTAATAATTTTAAACTTACTACCCATTTCCTCATAAACGCGTAGAGGTATTAAATTGAAATTCATACCAAATACTAAACCTTGCAGGTTTGTACGGAACCCTCGGTGCGCGAGTCCGACTCGCACTTGGCCGGTTTTTTTTTGATTTGGCCTACACTCACTACGCTGGCCAGACGGGTTGGAGAGGAGGCTAAACAAAGCTACTTAAAACTCACTGATGTTTATAAGCTTTGTTTAGCTCGTGATTCTTAAGTCGCCTTCTACGACATCCACGGGAAGACTTGGAGTGGTTTTATTCTACTCTGCCGGGAACAATATCTTGTCTATTAAATTAATGCATACGGGAATTAACGCGAAACGTACCTTTATAAATAAATAAAAGGTACGTTTCGCGTTAATTCCCGTATGCATTAATTTAATAATAATGCAACGCGATAGTTTAAAAGTATTAATATCTTGTCTGCCAAATGTTCGACTCTAATAGAACAAAAACCCATTAAAAAATATTCCGATAACCAATTAATTACAAATAACGCGTCAATAGCTTATTTGCACAACTGTACACATACTATAAATTTTGAGTGCCTTCCAGAACTGTGTTTAGTTAGACAACAATTTTGATAAGCCATCTTGTATTCAGCAGTAGTCTCTCTGACTTTCATGCAACAAGTCGTGACGCTCCCAAGATGCTGAAAGCTGTAGTATTCGCGATAACTGTGACCCTGGTCTATGCAGGTTTGTATATTTCCTTCTTCTTCTTCATCTTAGCGCATTCTCGGTTGACCTTGTGTTACATCTACATTCCCAAGGAGGGTTGACGTCAGGCAGGCGCCGGTCGTAAAACTACCCAAATCGTTGAAACTATTCCGGCTATTTCTTCTCCTTTTCGCAAGGTCTGGCGTCCTTGGGTGAACATTGATATGCATATTATATTTGGAGAAGAAAAAGCGGGAAAGTGCACCCCAGGATCCGAAGTAGCACAGCTTAAGATGCATGGAACGCGCTGAGAAGAAGATTTCAGCCGGGACCAACGGCTTGAAGTACTAGAAGCCCCCCGAAGTACTAGAGGAGCTCAATGCGTACTCCAAGCTGGGCTTTGAGCTCCTCTTTTAGTACTTACCGTGCCGTCCCCGGGAACGTTACCAATGTCCCGGGGAATTTAGGAGTTTGGGAACGTTCCCGGGGAATGTTCCCGTATTTGTAGGGAATGATACGAAATATTGGATATATGTATTTGTATTTTATTCATATCAAGTGATGCATTTACGTGAGTAAAATATATTTACAGTGATAAAAAAAATTGTGCAATAAATAAAATTACAACTTTCCCTGACATTTCCATTTTTTGGGAACATTCCCGGGAACGTTCCCGGAAATCAGGGGAACGGGAACGGCACATCACTACCTACATTACTACCCTGGCTCAGTGATCCATTAGGGGGGGTGCAAGACAGGATCTACCCCGAGGACGTAATCTTAGAACGCTACATACGTCCGGCGGATACTGGGTAGTAGTAGCACAGAATTAATAAGAGTATTTCATACAGAACGGAATCTCCTAAGGTCCCGCGCAATATGCGTCCCCGTTCCCCGTCCCCGCACCTCTCCCCAGTTCTCGCCTTGTCGAGGGGCGAGAGTAATGATGTGCCGTTCTCGTATTTCTAGGGAATGTTACGGAATATTGGATATATGTATAAGTATTATAACCATATCAAGTGATGCATTTACGTTAGTAAAATATATTTACAGTGATAAAAAATATGTCTGATAAATAAAATTACAAATTTCCCTGACATTTCCATTTTTGGGAACATTCCCGGGAACGTTCCCGGAAATCTGGGGAACGGGAACGGCACATCACTAGGCGAGAGTGGGCGAACACACACGCATTGCCGTGTGCACGGATGTATAGTTTCGTTTGTAGTAGTGTACCTAGGCATAAATGATACTCCGCTTTGACCGCTTCTATGAAGTGCCAAAACTGTGATAGTAGTAGCCCTAATGGGGCAGACAGAGCATTGACAAGACAGAGCATTGACAAGACAGAGCATTGACAAGACAGAACATTAACAAGACAGAGCATTGATAAGTCAGAGCCCAGAGCCGCAAGACTAAAAGGCTACTTTTAGCGTGATGGTGGGCGAGAAGATGGGAAAATGAATCAAAATTGGGATGGGTTGCTAGCCTTCACCCATTCTCACGATGCCTTTTACGTCACGATCTGCGTGAAAAGTGAATCAGCTACATTCTAAGTTTTTCTTTTCTGCCAGACTAGCATGGAAGCAATAATTTTTTAAAGTGTTTCGTTATATTAGGTAAGCGTTCAGAATCTAAGTATTTTATAATTTTTTATCCCATTTTGTACTGCACTTATTTTTGAATATTGATTTCTTGGTAGATCTAGATTACTTTGTGTGTTTCCGCCATCAGACACATCAGATGTTGTTCTTTCAACCGCCGAACGAACAACAATACAAATTATCTTTATTGCACCATAATAATTCATAAAATAAAAATAACAAAGACAGAGAACAACATTCGCGGGACTACCGCCTAACACGATTGCTTTCGCTACGTCTATGGTTCATGAAGTCATCGCGCCATTTCGAACCGCCTACATAAAGATTTAAAGCGATATTGCTTTTATATGTACTCTATAGACCAGTCTGTGCCTATAGAGTACATGTGAAAGCAATATCGCTTTGCTAGGCGGTTCGAAATGGCGCGATGACGTGATGAAGGGATGGTTTGGTGCTTGAGGATGCCTTGTGTAGAGGTGAAACAGTGTCACGAGCATGACAGCCGCTGTCTGATGGCGGAAACACACCAAGTAATCTAGATCAAATATCATATATATATCCTTGACTTCCGCAAAGTAACATAAACCTGCATCTATTAACATTGTTTTCATGTCCAGGCCCTCAAGACATCGTCAGACCGTGCAGGCTCAACGACTTGAAATGCCTCAGAGATAACTTCGCAGCGAATTCCAAATGCAGCCGCAATGTCGGGGGTGCCATCGCTGACTCCTACGTCATAGACCAATTCACGTTCGAGACGCCGTACTTCAACGCCTCTTACATCGACCGTGCGCTCACCATCAGGAACCAGAATCAGTGCTTCGTTTCAGAATTCTTGTAAGTTTTCTAGGGTCTTAGAATGAGCCTTTTTATACATCTTCTTGTGAAATTTTAAACAGCGGTCCTAGCAAACTGCGCTGCGGTACTCCTTATCTTCCTTATATTCTTGTGTAATTTTAAACAGCGGTCCTAGCAAACTGCGCTGCGGTACTCCTTATCTTCCTTATATTCTTGTGTAATTTTAAACAGCGGTCCTAGCAAACTGCGCTGCGGTACTCCTTATCTTCCTTATATTCTTGTGTAATTTTAAACAGCGGTCCTAGCAAACTGCGCTGCGGTACTCCTTATCTTCCTTATATTCTTGTGTAATTTTAAACAGCGGTCCTAGCAAACTGCGCTGCGGTACTCCTTATCTTCCTTATATTCTTGTGTAATTTTAAACAGCGGTCCTAGCAAACTGCGCTGCGGTACTCCTTATCTTCCTTATATTCTTGTGTAATTTTAAACAGCGGTCCTAGCAAACTGCGCTGCGGTACTCCTTATCTTCCTTATATTCTTGTGTAATTTTAAACAGCGGTCCTAGCACACAACCCTGTGGTACACCTTGTCCTTTATAATTATACAGGGTGACTTTTTAAACACCAGCCAAATTTTCGGAGCAAGTTCAGTCCATAGCACTGAACTACATTCTATAAAAAAAGTTATTAAAAATCGATAAAAAATTTTCGTCCTTCCATACAAAATCCGTTTGGCTGAGCGTATGGGAAGGCGAATTTTTATTTTAGTATTTCGGTAATTGTTTTTATGGAAAGTAGTTCAGTATCATGGACTGGACTTGCTCCAAAAATTTGGCATGTATACTGTCACGTCTTTGTCCCTTAAGGGCATCACAAGACTCAAAGGCCACGTTTAACTAATTTTTTTTTGGTCTTTTGACTGTTATTTTAATTTCATTATACTTTAGTGATCTAGTATAGCCTGTGGTTCGATTTACTACGGGTGTGTCTCTTCCACGTTGTATATTAAGTTTTTCTAAAAATTTTAAACAGCGTCTGAGCACACAGCCCTTAGTCACGCCTTTTTTATTCCTTCTAAAAGCTTGTTAAAAAGTATAATATATCTATTTTTCTCTTCAGCTTCAACGTTAAGTCTGACACGTCTGTCATTACCATCGACTGCCCAGGCCTGGACATCCAGTCCAAGCGCACGCTCATCCGTCACCAGTCTGCAATGGAAGATGAATACTTCCACTTCAACTACAGAGCTGTCTACCGTAAGTTTACCACCATCCCATCTTGACATCTACAGATCTACATAGACTCCAAACAGAGATCCTTATAGACGCTTTTTGGAGAAGTTGATGTAACATGGTGTTGTTAGATTTTGTATGGTATTCGGATCCTTACTCTAGTCCTGATTTCGAAGCCAGGATTCGAATTTAAGAAAGACTCGAGTTCTGGATTCGTGTCGGCCAGACTAGAGTCTACAATAAAAAGGGTATTCGGGTCAGCAAGTCCACAATAGGAATCGAGTCTGACTCGAGTAACGCCGTACTAGGCACATCACTAGTTGCTCCTGCGAAAACCCAGTCCATCTCATTATAAAATGCAGACTAAATGAGAAGTTGTTCATCAAAATTAAGTTGTCACTGACGAAAGGGAAGGTGACATATTGGGGGAGGTCTTCTCGTTTTGGGCAAGCAGATAATGGTACATGAACTAAAGTCAAGGCCGCGTGTTATAATAACACGGAGTCAGTCTAGAGGCCTCCTCAGTATCTAATTTAATCAACTTTGGTTCACTATAAGTAACTAGTAAACAATATGGATTTGGACTTAAAAAAAAATTTTAGGTCTTCAGGTAGATTATTAAAAAATATTGTACACGTATAGACAAACGTCCTAACCAGTAAACAATACGGATGTGATCATGTGACTAAAATATTTTTATCTCATCAGGTAGAATGGTAGATGATTAAAAAATATTTTACACGTATTTTTTTCTTTTTTCTAATTATCAAATATACAGCGCATTAAAATTTTGCATGACGTCACATTCAAGTACGATTTTCACTTGACCACGAAACTTCGACACGCAGTATCTTTGTGAATTTTCACTACTTTGATAAACTAAAAAATATGGGACCATTATTTTTAAATAATCTAACTGACGGACTAACTAAAATACAATTTTTGGGACCCCGTCCACATCCTCATTTAAGTACCTACTTAGTTTATTTTTTATCTGAATCGTAAAACTCTAAAATCTTAATTTTAGGCTTTCCCATAGTTAGTCGTGTAACAAACATAAAATACTTATATGTACTTGTAAACAAAAGTAGGGCAAATCCTAGGATTTACGAGTAAACCAAACTCATAATAGAGTTAGTAAAAGGTTAATATGGCTTGTTTAAAATCAAATTTTTAGATATTTCACATTCGGACTTTGGGATTCACAAATACGTACTTACGTATCGTTTTTTGAGAAAAAAAAGCGTAACTTTCTTCCTGCTTCTAAAAGGTCACCCGAAACATAAGTAGATAAAGGTTCCCTCAAACATAGCATAATGAAAAAATTGAGAAGAAAGAAAATCTTTTTGTACTTTCTTCACGAACAATCTGCAATACAGCACGATTCCATATTTCCAGGGTAACATAACCTATAAAAGAACACAGTTTACAATTTGAAAAACTTGTGTCACTATGTTCGTGCCAGATAAAAGGCAGAAAATCTTGTACTTACCAAGATTCGTCACATGTCACTTTGATCGCTATCTTTTTTGCTCTTGGGTACTATTTGTCGCACTCAGCTAATGGTGGTCTTTTTACAGAATACAAAAGTTCTATGTTATCTTTTTTAACATTGCCACCATTGTCTCCTCAGCCCTGGTCCGTCTGACCATGAACATCAAGCATGCAGACAGCATGCAGGTCTGCTCGGCATACACCTACGCTGACATCACTGAGCTGCCGCGCTTCATCGTGGACCCCAATGGTAACATTATTAGTTATATCAACAAGACACTATCTTTCCAGCTATATCCTGGGATTCCATTACATCATCATCATATTAGCCACAGGAAGTCCACTGCTGGATATAGGAATCCATTTGCTGAAATTCATTTTCTGATTTTAGGTAACATTGCTGGTTTTGTAATGATACAATTTTGACTGAGCATTGTAAAACAGACAATGTTATTGAATCAGCATCCTAAATTCAGCAAAGTAGATTCTCAGCCATACAAGGTCATCATAGAAGAATGATGACCAGAAATTTGTACTTGACTACGTCAGAAGAAGGGTTATGTTATCGCTCGCATGTAGATTCATTTGGCACGCTCTGCAGCCTTAATTGATTTTAGCTTAAGAGGTGTCGTTAGATTTATCATAATAGTGAGAGTGACACTTACCAAAAATTATTAATGCTGTCTTTATATATTTTTTATTCAAAACCTATCGAGTCGTATCATAAGAAAGGATTTTATACAACGTGGAAGGGACATACCCGTAATAATCGAACCACAATCTGTACTAACTACCTAGACCATTATATTATAATGAAATAAAATAAAAGCCAAAGAACAAAACAAAATTTCGTCATTTCCATACAAAAGTGTGCAGCCGCCCGACAGGTTTGTATGGCAGTCGATTTGATTTTCGGATTTTTGACTGTTATTTTAATTTAATTATACTTTAGTGATTTAGTATAGCCCGTGGTTTGATTTATTACGAGTATGTCCCTTCCACTTTGTATAAAGATTACAAATATATTATATGTATTAATATTATTTGGAATGAGAAATGCTAAAAAAACAACTTATGATCTCGCTTATATTGTATCAGGCAGTTGGGTTTTGGGTTTATTGTTTTTTAATAATTACTTGTTTTTAATTCCATAGGCCATCTTTCATTTGCTGGCTCCAAAGCAATACGGCTGAGGATGCAAACAAGAATGCACTAATATGCAGATGCATTATTTTTATGCATTATTAACTGCTGGCTTTGGGACGTAAAATAACTTTGTTCCTATAATTTTCAGACAAATCTACGGCGAACTTCCTTTCTACTGACTTGTCCTGGATGGATATCTACGAAAGAGAGCACTTCGTCTACAGAGGTCCACAGCTCATGAAAACCTTCATCAATTCTTACATTTGTGATTTTGGATGCTAAATATTAAAAACTACTTAATATATACATTTCAGTTAGCCGTTTAATTGTAGAAACGCACCTTTTTCATGTCGAAACTTTTCAATCAGATATGTCAAATAATAAAGATTTTTGGTACTTTTGCATCGATTTTTTATTTCAACTGCCTTTGTGGTCCAGTGATCAAGGCGTTTGCCTTGTGATACGGAGGTTGTGGGTTCAAATCCCACTGGGAATCATACTCACCTGATTATCCGAAAAGAAAGATGATTCCGTGCTTTAGAAGGTACCGTAAGACACGCAAACCGGTGGGTCCCAAACGCCATTTAGCGTTTGTTTAAACCTATCCTAGGATTGCTTCTGGTCTACCCTTCAGATTGCGGAAGTCAGACGACAGTCACTCTGTGTAAAAACTAGTAAACTCATCAAATCATCTAGGTTATGTAGCGGACCCCGGGTTCTGAAGCGTTACCGCTTAGGATGAAATCGGGAATACGCTCGTACGATGACTGCAGAGAGATCTTTTCCATTTGAAAAAGAACACATTCAAGAAAACTGCAATCCGGGTGATTGAGAATGCGGCGTAGGAACACCTTCTCTCAATTACAATCTACAGTAATGTAAGACATCCATTCAGAAACATACACACACGCACGCACAAATACACTACACACAGTACACGCCTTTACTTCAGAAAATGGAGTCATGTTTGTTGCCAATTATCATTGTTTAACTCTTTTTTGTAAAAATACTTTTCGCTCTGTGAAGTAAGATAATATTTGTATTTTGTATTTAAGAGAAAATCTAAAAAATGTAAATCCGTTATTGGCTGTCAGTGCTGTACTTACCAATGTTAAAATTGTAAATTATTTAAGAGCTGTGGATTTTGTGACAGTAAATAAATCAGAGTATCGTATGAATCATAATGAAATTGATAAAGAAAAAAGCGAAAAATATGAGACTTTTTAGAGCCGCCGTTGCCGCTGGCGTAAACGGAGTATTTTGGATCTTGCGGCTCTTATCAGACAGAGCCCAGGGCCGCAAGACTCAAAGGCGTGATGGAGGTCGATAGACTAGCCGCATCGCCTATTAACAAGATTCGCATGAAGCAACGCGTGCGGCGCCGCAGCGGTGAAAATTGAATTTGAATTCTCTTTGAGACCACTTATTAATTTTTTTAACTTTATTACAATAGGTACATGTTAATGGTAGACTAAAGACCGGGGGCCTTTTCTATGGCTTCTATTTTTATTGAAAATTCTTAGTGATATTTAAACACTAACCTTTAATTAGACAGTGATACTAGTTCTTGTTCGACAGAAATCTGTCGCTCAGAAGCGTCATTGGCTAGAGCGTGAGAGAGTGATGGAACGCTTCAGCAACGGCCATGCTAAAACGTACTGCTAGAGCATTTAGAGGATTTGGCCCACATTCTTTACGCTAGCCAGACGGGTTGGAGAGGATATTTTGATATATTACGTCCCTTTGGGAAAATGGTTCAGTATCATGGACTGAATTCGCCCTTAAAATAGTTTCAGTATATTTTGTTGCACGTCATATCTGGCGTGGAAAGGCTGAGCGGGATACGGCGTCTGTCATCTCGGGTATAAGGATAAAGATACTTGTTTTTTCCATCTTAATCTACTTATCCTTTGTCAAATTGGGATTGTTATTTTTTTAACCCCTAGTTTTTATTTTTTTATATCAAAATAAAGCTTATTTCAAGAAACTAATTTGAATAAGTATTCTGTCATATTACGGCTTAATATTTTTTTTTTGACTTGTTGGATTGCATGCTCACGTCAGAACTCAGCACCATTTCGTATAGATACCTAGACATCCATTGCAAGCCATAGTTTCATCATTCAGTCATTAATAAGGCTGATTTTAGTTTGCTGGGAGCTCCTATTTTCCGTAAAGCAGTTCCTTCTGCTATATTAAGTAAAAATTACTTGATTTTGAAATCTGAGGCTACATTTAGGGAACTTCCAGCTCACGTTGCTTTAACTCTTTTCAGAAGTTGTATGTCGATGCCTAAATTAACTTACACGCTAAGAACTACACCGGTATGGCTTTTCGAAAATGAAGTTTCAATGTTAGATACTACGCTAAGACAAGTACTGGAGAGCATTTTGAATATTAGGCAACAAGCATCGCTACCAGTCAGACATGGTGGGCTTGGTGTTCGATGGGTACAAGACACTGGTTTGCCAGCTTTTTTGGCTTCTTCGCATGGGGTGAGGGAACTCGTCACCCATATTTTATCTCTGAATGGTGATGGGTTCACTTTGCCTCATGTGGAGAATGCCTTAGCTGAATGGCAGGCCCGAGGCCTAACTCAGAGTCTTCCAGACCAACCACAAATACAGCGTAAGTGGGACGACATTCTTGCCAAGACCGTGGTTGACGATTTAATAAGTAGCAGTACAGGCGTCGACTTGGCACGTATCAAAGCGGCAATAGCTTTGGAGTCGGGTGCTTGGTTACATGCGTTTTCATCACCTCAGCTCGGAACATTACCTAGATGATGACACGTTACGAAGAGCTGCAGTACTTAGGATAGGTTGCAATATCTGTGAGCAGCATCAATGTGTCTGTGGGGCGCTCGTTGATGTGAAAGGTCATCATGGCTTGAGCTGCTTGAAATGCGCGGGCAGGTATCCTAGGTACCATGCACTAAACGAAATAATTCGAAGAGCGATGGTTAGTGCAAACATCCCTTCTGTATTAGAGCCTCCGGGATTGAGTCGCACAGATGGCAGGCGTCCCGATGGTTTGACCCTACCTTGGAGTAGAGGTAGGTCATTACTTTGGAATGCCACGTGCGTTTGTACGTTTGCTCCTTCACATTTCAAGGATACGATCAAAACGGCTGGATCGGCGGCAGAGAGTGCAGCAAAGCAAAATCACAGTAAATATTCTAGTCTGAAACCAGCTTATATTTTTGTACCGGTAGCCTTATAAACCACAGGTACCTGAGGAAAGGAAGCAAGGGCTTTTATCAGAGAATTGGGCCGACGTATCTGTGATCGCACTAACGACTACCGTTCTGTATCATATCTGGCTCAGACTTTCCATAGCTATTCAGCGTGGAAATGCAGCTAGCGTTATGGGAACCTTTGGGCTGGGAACGATGTGGAGTGCTCTCTTAGATTAAGAATTTTGACGAAGCATGTTGCGGATATTTTTCCGTTTACCTTTTGACGAAGCATGTTGCGGATATTTTTCCGTTTACCTTTTGACGAAGCATGTTGCGGATATTTTTCTGTTTACCTTTTGACGAAGCATGTTGCGGATATTTTTCCGTTTACTTTTTTGACGAAGCATGTTGTGGATTCTTTTCTGTGACCCATTGACGAAGCATGTTGCGGATCAATATTTTGTATTAGATCGTGTAGCTTATGGATGCTAACGATGGTGTGTGTAGTAGGGTACGTGTACCTAGCTGGAGGTAAATAATAATGCGTGTTCTATGCTCCTGAGTCGATAGTCGAATGAATAATTTATTTACAAAATTCGGGTTTATATACAGTGGTTAGGGACAAACAGATAGCCAAATAAGGTAATGTTCTCGTTCCTGTGTTTTGATTGGCTGGCGCGGTGCGACACTGCTCCCGTGTCCCGATATGTTTCCTAATTTGGAGTTATCGACGAATAGCGCGTGCGATGCAAGTTGATGACCAAATATGGTGATGAATTTTCAGCGCGACGTATGCTGTAGTGGCTACAATCGTAAATCCTAACTAATATTATAAATGCGAAAGTGAGTTTGTATATTTGTTTGTTTGTTATCTATTTATCTACTGAACCAATCTTCTTGAAAATTCGCATACACATAGTTAGGAGTAAAGGGAAGGACATAGGGTACCTTTCATCCCGGAAAAATGTAATGTTCCCGCGGGATATGCGAGCGAAGCCGCGGGCGAAAGCTAGTAGTGAATGAAAATATGGCATATTATAAAAAAAAAACATGAATATTGAATAAACTATGTGGACTGCTCTATATAAATATAATTATGTAAAAATAAAATTGTGTATAAATATAATTATGCATGAAATAAAAATGTTGTTAACCGTACAAATTAATTGAGTAAAGTAAATACTGCCATTGTACAAAAATACTTAGGTATTATTATTTTAACATTTGCTTTGCTAAAGGTACCTGAAAAGGTCAATAAGAAGGACTGTGTAATTTGTAAGACCACGTATATTGTAAAAACTGTTATTAAGGCTGTACCTGAATTTTCCGGGGTCCAGTGCTGCCCCCATTTAAAATAAATCATTTCAAAGAAAACTGAGACATTATTTAAAATTTTGCAACTACCAAGTCCTAGATAACCCTTTAAAGTATTTTATGAACTACTGTTTGCAGTTTATAATTAGAACGTTAAGCTTTACTACGCACATTAGCCAAAAGTGGCCGTTTTTTTCAAATGTGCGTAGTAAAGCTTAACGTTCTCACTTTAAACTGTAAACAGTAGTTCATAAAATACTTTGAAGGGTTATCTAGGACTTGGTAGTTGCAAAATTTTAAATAATGTCTCAGTTTTCTTTGAAATGATTTATTTTAAATGGGGGCAGCACTGGACCCCGGAAAATTTAGTTAAGGCCTTAAGCAAATAAAGAATTGAATTGAAGTAAGTTTAAACTCTCCAGGGTTGCGGCTCTAAAGTGGAACTGGGCGGGACACCTGGCTCGAAGGAACGATGAAAGGTGGAATAAAGCCGTCACCGAATGGGAAACGTACCTAGTGTAGGACGTCCGGCGGCTAGGTGGGTTGATGAGATCAGGCAGGTTGCTGGGAGGAACTGGATTGCGATGGCCTGTGATAGAGCAGGATGGCGCAGACAAAAGGAGGCTTATGCCCAGCAGTGGGTACTTGAAGGCTGTTGATGGTGATGATGAAGTTTAAACTTGTATTATGACTCAACGATACTATATTTTTTATGACAAATTCATATATAGAATACCTAAATAAACAAGGCTAGAAGAAATATAAAAGCAAAATAAATTATAACCAACTAAATAAATACACAGACATGTATTCAATATCATATTTTTTACTGTCACAATGCGTTTCAATTAATTCATTTTACGAGCAAATGGTCCTGATGCATTTGTTTTATGCAAATAACATATATCAAGTTCTCAAATACGTTTGATTTCAATTTATTATCTACTTGTTTAAAGGAAATAAGTATAATGCGTTAGTTTCCAACAAGTCAAATCAGACACTTTTTTCTAAACGTCAAAAATAAGTTGTGGCAGAGCCACGCTACCGGCAAAATTCTGTTTTGCTAGTAGCATGAATGGGCCGGCTCGTCCGGGGAAGTACCACACTCTCACAGAAAATCGACGTCTGAGTAGTAGCTTCACCGCTTCTATGCTTATTCGGTGAGTGAGAGAGCAGAAACACCAGAGAGAATAGGAACACCGCTCAAGTCTTTGTTAATTCGTAATGAAAAAAGTACTTATATTGGTTAAGTTTTGAAGAAGAAGCTGTTATATGTCTCTATCGCACTTGCACGGTTGTAGTTCGAGCACAGCGCGACGGCAATAGATTTTACAAATACCTATTTTTCATTACTTTAGCCCTTGAGGTTTCCTCTTAACCCTCCTTGGGAATGCAATTGTAGCACGAGATGTTTGTGCTCAGTCCTTTAGTCGCCTCTTACGACATCCACAGGAAGAGATGGAGTGGTCCTATTTTAACCCGGAACCACACTTTATTATCATAGGATATTTATAATATCTTTTAAAAATAGTCACTTTGTTTTTTTTTTGCAGAAATGTTGACGTCAAATCGTTACTTACAGTTAAGTTTATGCCGTTTCCTAGGCATACACTGAGCATAGCCCACTCTATAGCGCGCTGAGCGACCTTGAGCCTTCTTAGGGTAGGGACACATCATCACGGAACAGCACTTTCCTAGAGCTAGAGAGAGAGCGACGGAACGCTTCAGCACACGCAAATTACTGTTCTGAGCGACAGAAAAGGATAGCAGCATAGGAAAGTGCTGTTCCGTGCTAACAAATGTGTCCCAACCCTTGAGACCTATGGGTCTCATAAGGGTTGGTATGGACTACCTTACCATGGTAAGAGACCACGTTTCAGAGCCATAAGACGATACACGGAGTCCAGTGCTGCCCTCATTTGACATAAATTATTTGTAAGAAAACGGAGATGTCATTTCAAATTTTGAGTTAGTAAAACCTAGATAACCCTTCAAACTATTTTATGAACCACTGTTTACAGTTTAAAGAACGTTAAGCTTTAGTTTGCATTTTTGCCAAAAGTGGCCGTTATTCGCAAAAATGCAAACTAAAGCTTAACTTTCTCACTTTAAACTGTAAACACTGGTTCATAATATAGTTTGAAGGGTTATCTAGGTTTTACTTGCTCAAAATTTTAAATGATATCTCCGTTTCCTTACAAGTAATTTATTTCAAATGGGGGCAGCACTGGACTCCGTGTATCGTCTCAAGTCGTTACTGGTAACACACATTGATTGTGGACATTAGTTTTGAGGCACTGAGGTATTTTAGACGAGAAGACTGCGTAACTTCTCGAATGAAAAAATCAACCACTAAAGGCTTAAAAATCATTTATTCATAACTATCGTACATTAATCATATCAATAATAATATTAATTGTTAAATACAAAGGGTATTTGACACTGCGACACTCAAGCGTTATATTATATTAAATGCAGTTTATATGTATTTTATATCGCTTTACAATACGCAAGAATATTGACGAAAAGTAAATGAAAAAGGCAATAAGCAAGATTATACGAAAAATGTCTTTTATATTAGTAATTTTTTTCTTTATCTAATTTGCCAGCATCTTTTTAGAATTACCTAATATCTTCATATCATTTGGCATTTAGCACATCGATCAAAATAAATATATATATATATATAAGATTTGGTATTTAATTAACAAAAAAAATACTGTCATATTTTTTTTAGAACAAAACAAAAAATAAATTTTTGCTATTTTTTTACACAATATTCTTTCGCGGTGTAATAGAATATAAAATAAATATACCGATTTCAATGACAAAATAAAGCAAAAAGCTACATTAGCTCACATAATTAGAAAAAAAACCACAGACCAAGACACCGATTCATAAAAACTTTATCATATTTGGCTTAGCAAAAAACGGTGTTTTAATCCATACAAATAAATACACTTATCAATAATCATGGCTACAAGATGAATCGCTAAAAAAATGAGATTCTTACAAATAAACAAAAAAAAAATTACAAAAAAAGAACTTTATTTACCTTCTATTTTTCTTAAATTGTGATAAACAAAGCATTGAAACCGGCATATTGAAAAAAAAAAAACAAAATAAAATGTTACATAGGTACAATATTATCGAGACAATCGTTAAATAAACCGCCTCGCTGTCTTAAAAAGTAGTTTCCGACGGTTAAAGCGTTAAATTTAAAAAAAAGTGGTAGTGTGACGGAGTATATACACTCCTTACATACAAAAAATTAGTTTTTTTTTTAATATTCCATAATTAATATACTAAAACATGTTTTCTCAACCTGCCTCGAACCTTTACAAATTCAAATAGAATCAATGTACAACACTTAACATACAACATGACTGACTGACTTAAGTCAGTTACTGACGTTTCTTACAAACAATCTCGGGAGTATTCATACAACAAAACACAACGCAACATTTTGTATATAAATCTCTATTCAATTAATATGTTTATAAACCTGAAATAATTGTAAATTCAAGGTTTTTACCTCTTTTAACGAGGTTTATAATCATAATGGTTGGTATGCCTTGTTTACAAGAAATTAACAAGCTAGTTTATCGCTTAGTAACTAGCTTTCAAAAACAATGTTGTATAAAGACGATAGAAACAAAGTTCACGTAAGCAAGGCATAAGACTGACTTTTAACCAAAGCTGTGCTAAGAAAATATACTATGAGATGAAAAAAATCAATAGAATAGGACATATTACCCAAAACGGCGTAGATGGCGGCACTAGCATATATAGTAAACAATCTGCTGTCATTCTACATGTCATATTTTTTCGCAAAAAATAATTAATATAAAAGTATTTAATTTTAATAGTTTTATTATTACTCACTCATTCAAAACATTTGCTGTGGTGTTATAGCTTTCTACGGCCATTTAAATACCTAATACCTTTATAACTTTAATGCGACTTTGACGTACTGGTCACTGTCAAACATTTGTTTCCGGTCTGCGCTAGTGCTGCACTCTGGCGGCAGAACATTGCAGTAACATCTCCTATAGTATATTAACATATGAAAGGAAACGCAAAAATTGACATTGTCGTCACAAAACCAGCATAGTTTGGGAGAAAAGTCAACCGATATGTATAGTTGCTGCACGCATAGTCGGCTTTTCATTCATTTCATTATTCTATAATTGTCTAGTTATTCGATACCATTATATTTCCAGTTTATTATGACATATATTTTATCTTGTAAATAAACATCGACCTAAATTTATTTAAGTCTAAATACACCGACATCAGTTAGTGCTATTTCTAATTTAGTCGGTAAATACGACCATCCGACTATGTATGTAGCAACTGAAAATGTATGCATAAATTCTTCAAAGTGAGCACATTTTTAAAACTTTATATACAATTATTTTACTCTATTTTCCTTTTTTTAAGGTTATGGTTGAGCTAACACAAAATGCCAATGTTAAGATTGAGGATTACTTCAGCAAAAATACGGGAACTTTTAAAACTTGGCGCATAATATCATTATTTTGTTAAATTGAACATGAATAGTTACTTAAGAATACTCTTAGTCTATACTTTTTCATACAAACGTACTCGAGTTTTTATTTTGAAAAGACATGTCAGAATTCCGCAAAATATTGTAATTCAACTGGTTTTCCCCAGTTAAGATCTTAGATATATGCAATGGATTTTTAATTACAAAATTTTGTCGAAATCTGACATGTCGTTCTTAATGTAACCAACTTTGAAGAAGTTTAACATCCGAAGAGAGATTTATATCTTGGTTACAAGGCACAACACTGACCCGCCGTGGTGCATCGAATTTACAGCTTCAACGACCGACTGGTCAGTCAAATCGGACATCCGATGTCAGTCACAAAAATATACAATTTTGGTATTATTTCGCTGACTTAATTTTTTTCACAATTAACACCATCAAGAACCAAGAATTTTAAAAGTCACTTCATACGAACAACTTATAATATAAAACCAACTTCTATTCTGAAAAAACGTAATACTGTTCCATCGATGAAAAACGTACACTGTTTAATACGGACAAAAATACATAAATAAAAAAAATATAGGACAAATCACAGTTGTTCAGTATAATGAACTGAACCCTACCCTTTATTTAAATAGCGTGTCCGTTATTTTATCTATATTAACGAGACATAAATTCTAATATAGTCTATATATACAACCTGGAAGGGACATACCCGTAATAAATTAAATCACTGAAGTAAAATGAAATAAAATAAATGTCAAGAAACCAAAAAAAACCTCGACGTTCCCATAAAATCGGCCGGGCGGCCGCACACTTTTGTATGGAAATGCCGAAATTTTTTTGTGTTTTTCGGCTGTTATTTTAATTTCATTATACTATATAGACCGTAGTTTCGTTTCATTACGGGTATGTCGATATGTATTTATTATAAAATATAGTATCGTTGAGTTCTTCTTATTTAAGAGCTTAGTGGCTCTTGTCGGTGGAGTATGCGCCAAACTTCTCGGTTCTCTGCCTTACTTTTTAGTGCTTGATACGACATGACCCCTGCTTTTTCTTTCAGTTGGTCTACATAGCTCTTTCTTGGTCGTCCTGGACCTCTTCTACCTTTTATCTTTCCTTCTAGTATGTTTTTAATAATATCGTTGAGTTAGTATTCCTTAACACAAGTTTAAAAAAACTTACTTTGGGGCTAGCTCAAACAGTGTGATTTGTCCTTATATATTTATTTATTCAAATGAAACAGTTTAATTTTTTTTAAACTTTGGGATTTTAGTGTTAGCTCTATAGTAAAAGTTGATCATAGTAATGAATACATTGACCATTTTGGCATGACACTGACAAAAATGACTTTTTAGTATATTTTTTTTCGTTTTTTTCTTCACAGCGATCCACGTCCGCCTAACATATACAAATAACATTAGACTCTTTTAAATTTATAAACCTTAACATGAAAATGAATCGTTAGAAATGACTTGTTAGAAAAATCTAAATCTAGATTGGAATCCTGTCTATTTCCAAGGGCACTCATCATTTATGCTCCTTTTAGATGAACTTAGCGATTAAACGTTTAGTAACTATCTTGCAAACTATATGGGATTGTAAGAGGAATAGCTTAGTTCTTAAACTGAATTAATTCAATATAGCAATAGTGTTTACTTTACAGTTTTTGCTTAAACTAAACAAATTACTATTAAATAAATTGTCTGTTCTACTTGACCACGGCTCACGGCAGTTGGCACACTGTCATTGTGAAACGGTAATTTTTAATCGCCCATCTTTGTTATACATATTAAGCTACATCTATAACAAATATAGTGGGAGAAAACAGCTGATTGACATAGTCATTGACTTCCTAAATACCTACCGTGTTATCGTGATCGAATAGGTAGCACAATTGACACTTACTGTTTAGTTACTAAGTTCAACTAAACGAGATAGGAAATGAAAATGGGTCCATACACACACAGCCGAGAATATCAATCATTATGTACAGTGGGTCGCACGACAACCGTAACACTTTGTAAAACATACTATTGCAACGTACTAAAATGACATAGTAAGTTATTGTAATATGGTTGCCTCTGAAACTGTTGTTGTAAAATTGACTATACTCCAACTGAATAAGGTGCGTTGTCACGCCCTTCGTGCGGCACACTGTACGACCGGGGAATGTACGTGTGCTAAAACTATGAGATTTTTAGAATTTCCGTAGGGACCCTTACAAACTGACTAAAATTATTAATTCAAGCCACATCGACCATTTATAGCTTTAACCAACTTTTAGTCTAAAATCACCCATAAACAAGTAATTAAATTATTTATGAGAATACAAAACATTTTACCTTGAATTGACCGAATAGAAAAATTTGATATATTCGTACGGTAAAAAGGTATGTTATTCCTAACAGCAGAAAAATATCCAAGCGTTTTTAAAATCTTCTTCCCTCCCCCCTATTGATATACATATCTTTAGCTGATTATCATAAAAAGGAAAGCGTACACTTCTTTAGTATATATAATTGCTATAGTACATAATTTATATTTGTTTCCATCGGTAGATAGATGATTTTAGACTGCAAGTCGGATATTTTCAAGCGCTTCCGAATTAACAAATACACTCTCATTCGATTGGCAACCAAGCTAGTTCTTAGCGATTCGTGTGCTACTAGAGAATGAAATACTACCGTTTCTACTGAGCTGAGGTGCGACTGAGATATTTTTAAACCGTTGCTTAAGGCCGTACCTGAATTATCCGGGGTCCAGTGCTGTCCCCATTTAAAATAAATCATTTCAAAGAAAACGGAGACATCATTTAAAATTTTGCTACTACCAAGTCCTAGATAACCCTTCAAACTATTTTGTTAACTACTATTTACAGTTTATAATGAGAACGTTAAGCTTTGCTACGCACGTTAGCCAAAAGTGGCCGTTTTTCGCAAATGTGCGTAGTAAAGCTTAACGTTCTCACTTTAAACTGTAAACAGTAGTCCATAAAATACTTTGAAAGGTTATCTAGGACTTGGTAGTAGCAAAATTTTAAATGATGGCTCCGTTTTCTTTGAAATGATTTATTTTAAATGAGAACAGCACTAGTCCCCGGAAATTTCAGGTACGGCCTTAAGAAGGGAATCTGGGAAATAGGGTAGTTTCCAGGGTCGAAAATAAATGATTTTGTAATGATAAGAGAATAAAACGTCATAAATAATGTCACTTGCCATTCATCATATCCATTTTGAAAATGATTTTTTTACATTTATAAATACAGAAAAACTAATATTAAAAGAGCGCAATTTGACTCAAAGAAACTATGACGTCACGCGGTGCGTTTTTTATAGAAATCTCATAGAAAATATTTGTATTGACGTTTTGAAAAAAATTATCAGTTTTGACTTGTTGGCAACTAGCGGCTTATGTGAAAAGGCCCCAGCCGCACCACCGCCAAACTACAAAGAACGCGACCCATACAAAAGTTCTGTACATACATACATACATACAGCTATAATACACGACCACAATATCGGAATATATAAGCATCTAGCGGACACACTGCACGAGTCACACCTATGCCATGGTGAAGTTAATTTAAAATACGATGTAATCATGGAAAAATTGATATTTCTATAAAGATTAAATTGGGTAGATGACTGGGTCAAAAATTAATTATTTGGTGCTGTTATGAGAATAAAACGTCACAAAATAGTGTCACGTGTCATTAATCTTATCCATTTCCACCATGATTTCAGATTTATTAAATTATGACGTCACCATGTTTTTTTATACAAATCCCATAGAAAATGTTTCTTTTGACGTTTAGTATTGTTATATAAACTCAAATAACTTCGCAATACCCTGCCGGGGTTCATGTACTTACCGACTAACCTTACCTATGAGTGCATTAAAGCGAAAAATAATGAAAGAAATTTGACCACCACAGCACATTTGTGACTCTCACAAAATACCACAGCACATTTGTGACTCTCACAAAATACCACAGCACGTTTGCGACTCTCACAAAATACCACAGCACATTTGTGACTCTCACAAAATACCACAGCACATTTGCGACTCTCACAAAATACCACAGCACATAATGTGACTCCCACAAAATACCACAGCACATTTGTGACTCTCACAAAATACCACAGCACATTTGCGACTCTCACAAAATACCACAGCACAAAATGTGACTCTCACAAAATGTCCGCCGCAACCTATTTCGACCTTACACTAATCTGACGCGCGCACCCCTCTAGTAAAATTTATCTTGTCTTTGTTCCTAAAACTCATACAAAGATTAATGTGTGAATTCCATACAACATGCGACTATTTTGCACAGTTCTTAAAGTAAGATCAGTCGATTACACACGCTATGGGGTTATCCAGCCAACTGATCATTGTTCATGATACAGTTTTTCGAGAAAGCAGCTTTGTTTCTAAATGAAAAGTTATATACATTGACAGGTCGAGTCCCCCTCTCAAACGTGTCTCATTTACACCTTCTTATCATTGGCAGCCTTCTATACCCCACTGTTGGGAATAGACCTCTCTCAGACCTCTTTCGACTCGAGAAGAAGTGCATGCCAACCACCTCGGTCCTGCGCCTTACGACACTAGTTTCGACCCGGTATAAATGACCCTTGAGCTTATGTCCGTCTCTGTGACAAACCCTACGTGCGATAGCTAAAACCGTCGCGGGTCGCGGGTCACGTGTCCCGTTAAGGGTCTCCGCTTAGCGCAGTTTTAAGCCTTACACCTTCTACCAGGTATTAATGGGACACTCGGGATGGGGGGGGGGGGGGGGGGGGGGCGATAATGTGCAAGTACGTTGGTAATTTCAGTAGATATTAATCTGCTTCTATTTATTGACCCATTAATATTATTATTTACTTACTGTGCTTTTTTCAAATAATCCTATATCATTTTCAATCAAATATTCTAATGATTTTGCACGCTATTTTTCTCCATATTGAACACATCTTTCTTGAGAATGTTAAAATCATGATCTTACTTTAAAAATTACAACAATCCTTTATGATATTCATACATTAATCATTACACACAACAAAACACAATCATTAACCATCCGTTCGTGAGCTAAAACTCTTCAGTACGAAATTAAATACAATAGTTACTGTAAACCACGAAAACATACTTACTTAAGGATCTATGTGTCTACTATGTATATATGTACATACAGCATGACTTTTTAAGCAGTGTCCAAATTTGTGGAGCAAGTTCAGTCCATGATGTTCAGTATCTACTTTCTACAAAAAAGTTATTAAAAACCGATAAAAAATTTTCGTCCTCCCATACAAAATCCGTCTGTCTGAGCGCTGATTTGTATGGGAGGACGAAAAATTTAAATTTTTATAACTTTTTTTTTTATAGAAAGTAGTTCAGTATAATGGACTGAACTTGGTTCAAAAAATTTTAACAGTGTTTAAAAAATCAGCCTGTATATGTACCATCACTATTTTGATTCATTTTCTTCACTTTCTCGCCCACCATCACGCTAAAAGTGGCCTTTGAGTCTTGCGGCCCTGGGCTCTGTCTGCTTAGAGCCGCAAGACACAAAATGCTCTGTCTGCCCCGTTAGGGATAAAGACGTGATAGTGCTAAAGTGAAGACCGAAGAACCGAGGCCACGTCTATCCCGTATACAATAAAGACGTATTTTCAATGTGAGTATATTTCCGTGAATTACATTTTAAATAAATACATTACAATAGGTCCATGTAGTTAATATTTTGAGATTTTCAAAAAAATTACAATTTTCTCAAAATTAACTCAAAAGTGTCTCTTCGATTCGGGAAGGGCAACTCCCACTTAAAACCTTAAGGGTACAGACTAAGGGTTTGGTTAGGCTAATAAAAAGTAGGACGCAATGTTGCTTACGTAAACATTTATCAAAATCAAAGTTTAGTATCTAATAAAACAAATATACTTGTTTTAAAAACTTTTCTTTGGGTCTCGGAAACGTTAAACCCAACAAAAAAGTTTAGTGTTAAGTCCCGTTTAAAAACATAAATCATGTGTTCAAAGCGCGAAAGTTTAAAACTCAAACATTTGTATGCAGCAAAATTAAAAAAAAAAAACATCCGACTTTCTATACAACACGGCGTCTACGTACCATAAACTCGCTACTTCCGTGGTATTTGCTGGTGTATCTATCTAGCCTGCTTCCTGCGTCCTACCTTCCATGCCCCCCCCCCCCCCCCCAGCCCCCCCTACAGGTCTGTCTGCGTGGCGCGGGTGGTGTTGTGCGCGCGTCGCCGCCGCCGCTACGTGGTGGTGGAGCCTCCACCTCGGCCGGACTCTTCGCGCTGCTTGCTAATGTACACCTATTAAGATAAATGGGAAATAATCAAGATATATTTTTGAAAACTAAGACCCAAATACGGGAAAATTCTTACTAAAAAATACGTTTATTCTAATAATGCATATATTTTTGCAATGTGCGAATTATCATTTGATACCCCCTACGCAGTAATATTATTTTTTTTTAAATTTATTACTTTATAGCCTATAGAAGGGGCCACGTTGAATTTACTGTGACGTCATAGCCAATAACTAACGGACACCCAAGAGGCTTAGACCAATACCTCATGTGTCAAGGTAGCATGGATATCATTGAAGATACGAGGGAATAGATATAAAAAAAAATTTAACCCCTAATTTTTATATTTTATATCAAAATATAGCGTATTTCAAAAAACTAATTTGAATATATTTTCATCATCATGTCAAAGACAAAGTAGGGCCGTCGGCTTTAAAAAACAAACGGCCGAGCCCAATACATATTAAAAAAAAAAAACACGCTAGTGACATAATAGTCTTTGTCAGTGTCATTCAGTGCCCATGATTGGCGGAAAGTTAATTTCTTTGTTATGATTGGCGGAAACGGTGACATTTGACATTATTGCCAGCGACGGATAAATACCATAAAAGTATTTTTTTGTGAAAGGACTCAGAGCTTAAACCGATACAGCCGCGGAGGAAGGTCAAACAAAGGTCATACGTTTGTTTGTAGAAATATCCAAAACCATTGATTATTTTGGCAAAAAAATGACCCACAACTGTTCATTAACTCTATCTCGAAACGGATTTCGAAATAACGTTTTCAAAAAAAAAAATTACAATGCCCATTAACCCTATTTTGGTTTCGCCGTAGTCCTGTAAAAACTTTAATAGCGTGTTTTAGAACTCAGCTGTAACAGCCTATATTTGCTGACAGACATAATTAATTTAATTTTTTATTTATTTATTTATGTTATGTTAAAAATGTTATAAAATTAGATTTTTTAATAATATAATTTAATATTTACGTAACATGGCAACTTGTGCCTCTTATGTTTGCTGTGCCCTTACAGGGCGTCACTTGTACTAAAAAAATGTAAGATCTAAATGTAAAACAGTCATGCAATAAATTCTGATTCTGTTTTAAAACAGAAGCATATCGATCTAACACGCCAACGAACAAAAGAGAATAGAATAGACAAACTCTTTATTGTACACCAAAAAGAACAAAAAAAACAATATAAACAGACAACTTAAAATAATATTAGTACAATGGGCGATCTCTTTCAGACAACCAGTGGATGGAGAACTATGAGAAAGACAATGACGGTGGTGTAACTGTGTGTGTGGTACTGGTGGTGTGGGGGTGTAATACTCTTGCCCTTAATAGATTTTTTTTTCTCTTTCTAGCCTATTGGTGTTATGTCCCACTGCTGAGCAAAGGCCAGGCCTCCCCCTTCCTCTTCCACTCGTCTCTATTCTCTGCTATCTCTTGCCAATTATTGGCATAACTATCAAAGGTCATCCCGCTTAATAGATACACTCATAAAAAAAACTTTCATAGCGCGTTTCATGACTTACCTGTATCAGCCTATATTTATAAACAGACAGGCGTTTCAAATTTCTAAGTGTAAGCATGTCGATCCATCACGCCAACGAACAGAATACTCTAGCCCCTATATATGCATTCATGAAAATACTTTGATAGCGCGTTTCAGGACTCACCTGTAACAGCCTGTATTTGCTGACTGACAGGTGTTTGAGGTGCGGCTGCATTCTCTGCTCGCCCATCGCGAACGTGAACGCAACCATGCAGAATACTGCCGCTTTGCGTACGGCTGAATTTTGGTGGTCCGCCAACTAAGAGAAAAATTAAATTTTTAACAAAAGAAAAAACAACCAGCTTCAATTTTTTTGAGGAGTTTCTTCCATATAACCAAAGTTCATCATATCTTCACCAAATTAAAATGTGACCAACTTGGTAGTAAAGGCTTTCAAATAAAAAAAGAATCATCGAAATCGGTTCACAACAATATGCTCTGTCTGCGTCACAGGTCTGCCCTATCAGCGATAAAGACGTGATAGTGCTTAGTATAATATAACATTTCCTATAAATTATATACATCTAGGAACTGTATACAATTCCTGGATCTAACACATTTCCCATTGGAACATCACTCTTGACCTATATACATTTCTGAAAAAATGTTCATATCGCGTTTCAGCACCGACCTGGCCGACCCCCTCCATGAGCTGCGCCACGCCGTCGTCGGTGAGCTCGGCGCTGCGCGCCTTGGCCACCTCGGCCGCCAGCTTCAGCGCGCACAGCGACGTGGGGTACCCGCGCGTGCGGATCACCGGCTTCAGCAGCGCCAGCACCTGCCCAACCAACGCGACAGGTAAGAACAAAGAAAACTGATACAGATATGTGGCGTGTAGCCGTGTGGTTCCCGGCAGAGTAAAATAGGACCACTCCAAGTCTTCCCGTGGATGTCGTAGAAGGCGACTTGAAACAAGCTGAACAAAGCTTATAAACATCAGTGAGACCTCTCCAACCCGTCTGGCCAGCGTGGAGAGTGTAGGCCAAATCCTTTCACTGCTCTGGCTAATATATGGCTCTAGTAGTACAGCGAGGGTCGTGCTCCTCTGCAGTGGAGATTAAAAAAGACCTGATCATAAAAGATATGTTACGGCTAAAGATGGGTGTGAACATAAACCTAGGTTTAGCCGACTAAACTTAGTTAAGGTTTAACCTAAGTTTAGCCAACTAAACTTAAATTTACTTTCACACTTTAGCGGCTAAATCCTAGGTCTATGTTCACAGCCATTTTTAGCCATAACAGATACACATAGATGACGTAAATGCACCTACTTCGCGTGTGCAAACCCCGACCAAGCATCAAGCCGGTAGCTAGACAGCTGCGAAAACTGAACAATAATTCTAATCAAACTAGGTACGTCATAGTTGTACTGTACTACGTCTAAGGCTTGAAACTACGTCAAGCGGACGCGCCGGACAGGTTCAGTCCGTCTCTGTCACAAACCTTACGTGCGATAGAGAAAGCTGAAACCGGGCGGATCAAGTGTCTCTGTCGAACCTACAGTTTGTGACAGAGACTGACTGAACCCATCAGTCAGGGGCGTCCGCTTAACGTAGTTTCAAGCCCAAGCATGTCGATCCAACACGCCACCCCACCAACATTACTGCTGACCTATACAAAGTGGAAGGGACATACCCGTAATAAATCAAACCACGGGCTAAACTAGATCACTAAAGTATAATAAAATTATAATAGCACCAAAAGAACAAAAATAAATTTCGGCATTTCCATACAAAAGTGTGCAGCCACCCGGGCGCTTTTTTATTTATTTATTTGGTTCGCTAACTGGCTGAACAACACACAAATCTAAGCATATACAAATTAGAGCATATAAGTTGCCAACCTACTTGGAGCGAACACAGCATGCGCATTTGTATGGGAATGTCAAATTTTTTTTTGGTTTAATGACTCATTTTGATTTCATTATACTTTATTGATCTAGTATAGCCTGTGGTTCGATTTATAACAGGAATGTCCGTATGCCCTTCCACGTTGTATACATTCATGAAAAAATCTCGATAGCGCGTTTCAGAAATTACCTGCTGCGCGGGCAACGCGTGCGCTATATGCGGCATTCCCGCATCTACCGCTCTCATCACTTCTTTGTTTAGGGCTCCGTACGCGTTGATGAGTTTGAGTAGAATAAGGTCGAAGTAGTCAAGCCACTGTGGTCTTGTCTCCGGCCGTCTGCACAGCCAGATGAGGACTTTGACGGCTTCCGCCGCTGCGCGCTCATTGGCTGAGCACCAACCTATAGGGAACAAAAAAGAAACTCAATAGGACATTGATACAGTAAAAAAAAAGCGGTGGTGCGAAAAACGGCCACTTTTGGCAAAAACACAAACTAAAGCTTAACGTTCTCACTTTAAACTGTAAACAGTGGCACTGGTATGACTCTTCATTGATTCAGAGTAACATATATACCTACTACTACTACAAACGAAACAATTTATCTGTACACACGTCGATGTGTGAGTTTTATACTTAGGGTCGCACCGCAGAATTAATTTAATACTTACCTACTAACGAGTTCGACATATTTACGATTATATCTTTCTATACCGGGAGATTTGCGAACACTATGACGTGAAAAATATTCTGTTTTATATGTATTAAATGTTACAGAAAAGTCGGAAAGAGCTACATAATATCACTTCACAAATATTTTTTATTGTGTCCATTGTCCATTTCACTATTAGTTCACTTTACTGATTATTTTTGAGTCATTTATAATGTAACGCACTAAATTCACTAATTCACTATTGTAATATAGTAATTTGCATATTCGGCGCAAGACTATACGGTAATTATTTGAATAAATTCAATAAAAATAAACAAATGTTTATCTTATCACGCTTTTACGCACGGCTTGTCAAGTTGTCATTGTCAACAATGGCATTATAGCACTACACTATAACCCGCGGAAATCTACTTGGCATCTGCGTGTATGTGATTAACTGTGAGCGAAGAGCCTATGTATTTTTACCGGTTATTACTGCTGTCGATTGATAGTCCCTCTTGCTCTTGTGTATCTCCGCCAATGCCAGAGAGCGAGAAGGGTATATATATATCAAGATGGTTGCTGGGTAATAACGTGAAATTATATTGTTGCTTTGCTACCTGTTTTTATCATTTGGAAATCTATGAAATATGTGTTCTTTGTTGTAATCGGTGGATAAACAATTATTATATGCGCATCTTGTCACCATGATGGTTACTATTGATTGACAGTTCTCAAGGCAAGATACGTCGTGTATTGCGTGCGGCTAGTAACTAAACCCTAGTTTAGAGCACAGAAAGGTACAGAAAGTGCGGGGGAGAAGTGCGGGGACTCCAATTTGCGGGGGACGCTGTGAGATTCCATTCTGTTTGACTCTTATGTATTCTGTGACTGTAAGTAAAGATAAGACGCGAAAAAAAAAAAACAAACAAAAAGTTGTATACCAGTTTTTTATAGGGTTTTTAGGCATTCAAGCCGCAGTACTAAAGTACTCAAATTAAATAATTTTGATCACAGACCTACCACTACTAGACTTGCAACGATATTGCTAGAAAGAGACTGTCGAATACAGTACAACGTGAGTGTGAAAGAAACGCTGATATGTTCTTTTGTCTCTATCGGCGTGGCTGTTATAAGCTGGCCTACTGTCAAAATCTGGGCCAAACAAACCACAAAACTATCGAAGAAAGTTATTAGTTTTAGGGATTTTATCATTTAAAAGGTGATTTAGGGTTTTATTTGAGCTTATTATAAGTTAGTAACCTTATTTATAAATTTTCCGGGGTCCAGTGCTGCCCCCATTTAAAATAAATCATTTCAAAGAAAACGTAGACACTATTTAAAATTTTGCTACTATCAAATCCTAGATAACCCATCAAAGTATTTTATGAACTACTGTTTACAGTTTAAAGTGAGAACGTTAAGCTTCACTACGCACATTTGCGAAAAACGGCCACTTTTGGCAAATGTGCGTAGTAAAGCTTAACGTTCTCATTATAAACTGTAAACAGTAGTTCATAAAATACTTGAAAGATTATCTAGGATTTGATAGTAGCAAAATTTTAAATAATGTCTCCGTTTTCTTTGAAATGATTTATTTTAAATGGGGGCAGCACTGGACCCCGGAAAATTCAGGTACGGCCTTAAGATTCTAACTTTTACTTCACGAACTTGTAAGGCTTACTGAAAACCAATTATTACCTGGAACAAGTTTTGTGAAATTTCCGTACCCGTATTTTTCGTACAATGTTATCGTGTTCTCACTCGCTGCTGCATGAAATTGCTTTGCGCTGGATGAAACAACAAGCTTTTCTCAACCATGCTCGCATTGACGATATACGGGCCGAGAAGCGTCCTCTTAAGGTGAAGATATAGGCAAATGACCTTGAAGTGGCGCCCTCATTTGAAATAAATTGTTAACTCGTAAATATGGTGATAATTTCCTTATTTCTCTTCGTCATGCACTAGATAGCCCTTTAAATTATTTTATAAACTGCCGTTGAAACTATTATTGGTGATCCGTCTAGCTTTAAAACTTGCCGTGGCCACTTTTGGCGGAGGCAAGTTTTAAAGCTAGACGGACTAATGTAAATACTTACAACGGTGGTTCACACTTCAAGGCCATTTGCCTACCTCCGCCTTAAAACGATCACTTTCAGACAACGACTTGGATGGAGAACCTAAGGACAGATGGAATTACCTTCACATTGTGGTGCGTTGCTAGCATTCTCCGTATTCTCTTTGTCTCCGGAGTTTTCTTCTATCGTCAACGCCGCTAGCGCGACTCGCACTATGTTTCTGTAACAATCATATAGGTTTATACAACGTGGAAAACGTAAAAACCGGTCAAGTGCGAGTCGGACTCGTACATTAGGGTTCCAAGTGCGAGTCAGACTCGTACATGAAGGGTTCCGTACCTCCGTACAATATTTTTAAACGCTGAAAAACACGTGCCTTTTATGACGATCCCCTTTATTTTTTTAATTTTTCTTATTTTTAGTATTTGTTGTTATAGCGACCACAGTAATACATAATTGGTGAAAATTTCAAGTAGGTATCTAGTTAATGCCGTTATAAAGATCGAATTAAAAACGCAAAATAAACCATTTCTTGTATAACGAACCCCTTTAATTTTTAACATTATTTTATTTTTAGTATTTGTTGTTATAGCGGCCACAGTAATACATAATCGGTGAAAATTTTAAGCATCTAGCTATTACGGTTCAAGAGATAGAGCCCTGTGACAGACGGACAGACGCACAGACAGCGGAGTCTCAGTAATTGGGGCCCGTTGGTACACTTTGGGCTCGGAACCTTCCGTTTTTAAGTGAATTTCTTATTAAGGCCGTACCTTAATTTTCCGGGGTCCAGTGCTGCCCCCATTAATCATTTCAAAGAAAACGGAGACATTTTAAATTTTGCTACTACCAAGTCCTAGATAACCCTTTAAAGTATTTTATGAACTAGTACTGTTTACAGTTTATAATGAGAACGTTAAGTTTTGCCACGCACATTTGCAAACTAAAGCTTAACGTTCTCACTTTAAACTGTAAACAGTGGTTCATAAAATAGTTTGAAGGGTTATCTAGGTTTTACTAGTTTCAAATTTTAAATGATATCTCCGTTTCCTTACAAATAATTTATTTCAAACGGGGGCAGCACTGGACTCCGTGTATCGCTTTAACCAAAAAAATTGCTAACTGTTTATAAAAGGCCAACTCACTTGAAATACTCCACTGGCTTCCGACAGTCGCCATACTTCAAAAGTTCATGTGTTGCCATCAACAAGCCTTCCCACTGTTCAGGGGGAGCTTGGGACACGTCTAGTTTGCAGAGGGCTTCTAATACATCTTGTTCTCGTAATCCGGCTAAAATAATAAAAAATATATATACAGGGAGCATTTGAAATCATTGGCATTAATTTAACTTGTTAACATACTCACTTAAAGGATATTTTTTACGGTAACAATACTGCAATTAGTGCAGTAATTAAAGAGTATCGAAAAGTAGGAAAAATAAACAAAGTATCAAAACATCGCGCGTCGCGCTTGCGAGAGGGCTATGACCCCGGCGCTGGTAAGTACACTCACCAGCTGTGGCGCGGGCGGCCGGCATACAAAAACAGACTTTAACTTGCGTGGATAAGGTTTAAAGTCGAGTGGGGAAAGGCGATGTCACGCGACCGATTGAGGGAACGAATGTTAGGTACTACGGAATCTACGACGACGCAATGAAATTAATACTATTATAATTAATTTACTTTTAATGAGTTTTATGACGATAAGTTTTTTTATTTATAATTGCAGTAATGGCAACTATCGAGGAGTCTAACGCATGTTTAGAGGGTTTCTTTAATATGAAAATGACGACTTCTGATTGATGTTTTAATAGGGTCACATTACTTTGTATCATGGGTATAGTGGATATTTAAAAGGATGCCAACGATTTCAATTCCACCCTGTATATTTCGATTATTCGAGATGCGAATCAGGTATTGTGCGAATGTCCGTGAAAGCACCAATATGGCTCAAAATCAGAAAAACAAAATCAAATATTCAGTAATTAGGCCTTCGCAGGCCCTTTTACACGTCAATAACTATAGTATACATTACGTGTAATGTTTATTTATATATAAATTATTATTTTCTTTGTTCAAAAGCTACCGACACTAGCGTTTCGCAGCGACCACTGCTGAGAAGAAACGAACGAAAGAAACTCATTTACACAGTATTGGTCGCCTACGCGCCAGAGGGACTTTGTCAGTTTACAAAGATATACCTAATACAATGTTATCACAACATAATATGTAAAGCTTGCGAACGAGTGCCAAATCCAAATTACAGAAATAAGTTACACTGAGTAGTCCTAAAAAACGGAGCCGAGCTGACCAGTCCCTACTGGCGGCACCCGTTCACGAGTTGACTCCAACGGAAGTTCAGGGGTTTGCTAACGCAAAACCCACCACATGATAGATAGATACAAAGATAAATAATTTTATTGGTACACAAAAAGACACAATACAACTAAACTACAAAAAGACAAAAATACAATAACAATATGATAAAAAATACATCAGAAATATATAAAAAAATGCATGCTGAGTTGGAGACCATTTCGGGGGACATACGAATATGACAAGATATTTCTTTCTTCTACCCTTCTTGTGAGTAATTGTCCTATCTACTTATTCGCCGGTTGACTGGAACAGATTCCATTATGGGATAAGTCCGCCGTTGTAAATTTACTCTATATGTTGTTTTTTTCTTATTACAATAAAGTTATTACAAACAAACAAACAAACATATATTTTTTGTATTTTTTATAATTAAAAATTTTTTTTGTCCTTCGAATAAATTTCCATCTTGTCTTATATTTGTGAAATAAATAAGTATAAATATGTAGGATTTTTCAAAAAACTTATTTGGGATCGTTCAAGTATTGCGTAAGCAGAATTTAAGTTCACCGCCCCCCTTGCCAGCAAAAGTAAGCAATCTCTATTCTCCTACTATATACTTACGTAAGCATTGATATATTATTTATAAAATCTACTTTTTCATAATTAACTAGTTTTTGCCCGCGGCTTCGCTCGCGTATCCCACGGGAACATTACATTTTTTCGGGATGAAAGGTATGTCCTATGTCCTTCTCTGTACTCCTAACTATGTGAATATGCGAATTTTCAAGAAGATTGATTCAGTAGATAAAGCGTGAAGAGGTAACAAACATACAAATTCACTTTCGCATTTATAATATTAGTTAGGATTAGGATAACTTACATTTAGTGATGATAAATCCATTCTCGTCAGTTTCATAAGCTTTCATCTTGTCTCTGCCGAGGTGGGGGGAGTTGAAGTCCCTGCAAACAAAACACATTACAGTGTACACATTCGTCTAAGTATATTTATTAGTGTGTGCAAAGCTAGACCTTAGTTTGTTATTAACAACACCTGTAGACTGCCATAGATTGTTGTGTGGTCACAGAAGACAATAGGAGTTATAGAGAGGATACATACAGAACGGAATCTCCTGCGGTCCCTTGCAATATGCGTCCCCGTTAACATATTTTTTGCTTTTCATGCAAAGTCTGATCAGCTGATTGGTCAACTTGTATGGGAGGCCGAAAAAAATTTTTCATACTTTTATTTATTTATTTTTATTCAATATGTTCCTTGGAGAACGATATTCAGTATCTAACCGTAGTTATTAAACCTTCACACTCGATTTCTGGCTTAAAGGTTAAAATAGTTTAAATATATGTTGTTAGTTCTTCTTTGCTGGTCTGGGAGAAAAGAAAAAACATAGAATGTACCAGCTGCTTCTCTTCCCGTGCAGATCGTAAAAGCCGATCGAGGGAATGGGCGAGAATCTGAATCATATGAATAGGCGATGCGGTTAGCAACCCATTACTATTATGATTTCCCTTTTCCACCTTCATGCCCACCATTACGCTAAAAGTGGCATGGGCTTAACCGCCCTTGGCTCTGTCTACCCCGTTAGAGATAAAGACGTGATAGTGTATCTGTATATTTTGTTAGACGTTGTTTTACAGTGATATACAATACAATACAATACAAAAATCTATATTGCACCAAATAAAAAACAATAAAAAAATTACAAAGTTTACGGAACTTATAAATAAATAAGGTACAAGAGGCGGCCTTATCGCCGAAGCAATCTCTTACAGGCAACCATAAAGAGAAGGAGTGCGAAGTATAAGATAACAGGTGGCGCAGTTAAATTTAAAATATAAATTATAAATAACCAATAGATATTAAAATACTTATACAAAATATATATTATAAAAAAAAAGATATATTTATACAAATAAATGAATATATATATATATAATAATAAGTAATTTATTACATACATACAAATAAATAAATATCACAATGATGTATACAAATCTGTACATGGTGATTTTAAACAGGAAGATAGAAGAAATAGTAGGGGAAAGAAATGAGGAACTAAACAGAAGTAAAAAAGTGATTTTTAGTTAGGGTTTTAAATTTATTCAAAGTTTTGGCGAATCGAATGGAAAGGGGTAGAGTGTTCCAGAGATGAATAGCATAAACAGTAAAAGAATATTTGTAGAAATTGGTCGAGTGGACTGGAATATTGAGAAGATATCAGTTGGTAAGAGCATGGTCGTATTGAGACCACGCACGTCTCTTTCTTTTAACATACGTTCACTCATCATCATCATCCGAGCGTATCCCCGGTTGCGTCGTCAGCGGTTACGCTTCAGAGCCCGGGGTCCGCTACCTAACCTAGGTGATTCGACGAGGGTACTGGTTTTACGCAGAGCGACTGCCGGCTGACCTCCGCAACCCAAAGGGTACACCAGAACCAATCCTAGGATAGGTGCAAACGCTAGATGGCGTTCGGGACCAACGGCTTTACGTGCCTTCCGAAGCACGGAATCATCTTTCTTTTCGTATAATCAGGTGATTCAAGCCTGCAATATCCTAAACAGGCTGGAAACAACTTTTCACAAAGTACGCTTCCCAGTGGGATTTGACCCCATGACCTCCGGATCACAAGGCCAACAAACGCCTTGACCACTGGACCGCGGAGGCAGTCATGATACACTTTCACTATTTCTTATTTAATTATTTAGATAAAGAAAATTTTGTTGGAAATCTATAGTGTTGTAGAGTTTGCTAAGCATTTTACCCATGCTGGTGGGGCAAGTCTAACCGGTGGTGGGCGGGCACCGGAGAGGACTCCTTGGTGCTGTTGGCTTCTTCGGAGCTGTCCGCGGACGCCGCACGAGCGATCGCGTCACTGCAAAAAAATATGGTCGTTTGTTTGTTTGTTTTTCGTGTGTGCAAGTGGCCAACGCTGGTGTCAGATTTTTCAAGCTTTCTTCTTCTTCTCGAGTCGAAAGGCCATTTATTAATTTAATTAAATCAATTTTGACCAGTATTTGGCCACGGAGATTGCCTTAAGACATAGCTTGACGACTGCCATACAATGACAGCCGGGACCAACGGCTTTTACGTGCCTTCCGAAGCACGGGGGAGGTCGAAAAATTTTTGTGCAACACTTTTTTGTAACAAGTTAAGCAACCCCGGGCGTGGTCCATACTTGGATGGGTGACCACAAGTGGTAAAATATGGTCGATATTATAGTCGATATGATACGGAGGGATCGAGCGACAGCGAGGTCATTGACACTAATAATACGTTAGCCATGTATTGCAAATTCTTTCTAATGAATAATTAAATTTTTAACAAAAAAACAACCATCTTCACCAAATTAAAATAGGACCAATATGGTAGTAAATGCTTTCAAATAAAAAAAAAAAGAATCATTAAAATCCGTTCACAATTGGCGAAGATATCGCGTAACCAACATACATAAAATAAAATAAACAGTCGAATTGATAACCTCCTCCTTTTTTGAAGTCGGTTAAAAATAGTACAAAGAAATCTTTTTCTTGATTTTTGTATTTTCTATATAAGATTTCAATAAAGCTCAGTGTTTCAAAATCAACCTGTATAAAGTCTAAGTAAAGCCACTACTGTAGCTCGAAATAAAAGATTTTTTTTTAATTTAAAGTCAGGGCTTTCTCTAGCAAACAATAGATGGCACTACGGATATCGAGTCATGTCGGTAGTTCCGCTACTCATCACTAGATGGCGTTCTTAACAATCGAGTTTTTTTTTTTAATTTGCCAAACATAAAACGTAGTGCTATATGGATGTTGTAGTCGATAATGTTCCTAATAAAATAATAAAAGTAGTTTTTGGCGGGAAGTCAAGGGGTTCGGTTGGGGTTTTCTTTAAATGATTTTGCAGATTGATTTTAATGGACTTTATAATATGAAATTGATGTTGTTTGGTGTTATAAATGCTCATGCTCATGAACAATATGTGAAATAGTTAAAGTGGACAGTCATAGTGTCTTTCCAGACATCACCCGGTTGGTTGACTGGTAGATAAGGCCTTAGGCTTTAAGTCCGCCATTACACTTGTGTTTGTGTATAAAGTTAAATAAATAAATAAAAAAATAGTACGGCTGCAGTGATATTTGTTTCGCGGACTGTGTAGGCGTCTTCGCGCGTCGTCCGCCACTCAATCGGCTATGGAAACCAGTGGACTCGTATAGATTTGTCGCCAGAAGCTCCCTTAAAGCAATCAAAGGTCTACACCAACCTTTGATTGTAACTTGCTAGGAAAAAAGATTTTCCCACGTTTTATTAACTTGTTCCTGGCTAAACACGCAGTAGCGTCAAGTCATTAATTTAAAAAAAACTTACGCATTACAATGTCCATTGGGAACCCCGTTGTGTCCCTTGTTTGAGAGCGTCACATCGGACATCTGGCTGATTCCGGAGTCCTTGCTCGACATATGGTTTCCGCACTCCGCTAAAAACATTAAGAAATTATTTTTAAAGGATTTTTAGGCTTTCAAGATGTACTCATGTTCATGGTGGATGAGGTCTTTTTAGGGTTCCGTACCCGAAGGGTGCAAACGGGACCCTATTACTGAGACTCCGCTCGTCTCCGTCTGTCACAGGGCTCTAACTCTTGAACCGTTATAGCTAGACACTTGAAATTTTCACCGATTATGTATTACTGTGGCCGCTATAAAAACAATTACAAAAATAATAAAAAGTTGAAAATTAGAGGATGTCGTCATCCAAAAAATGTGATTTACAGCGTTTTTAACTAGATCTTTATAATGGCACTAACTAGATACTTGAAATGTTCACAGATTATGTATAACTATGACCGCTATAACTAAAAATACTAAAAATAGAAAAAAGTTAAAAATTTAAGAGGGTCGTCATACGAAAAAACTAAAAAAAATTTAAAACGCTGAAAAAAACGTGTTTTTTTCAGCGTTTTAAAACATTTTACGGTGGTACGGAACCCTTCATGTACGAGTCCGACTCGCACTTGCCTGTTTTTTAGTCTCCACTGCAGGAGCACGACCTTCTCTGTACTACCAGAGCCGTATATTAGCCAGAGCTGCCAGAGGATTTGGCCTACACTCTCCACGCTGGCCAGACGGTCGGAGAGGTCTCTCTGATGTTTATAAGCTTTGTTCAGCTTGTGTTTCCTAAATCGCCTTCTACGACATCCACGGGAAGACTTGGAGTGGTCCTATTCTACTCTGCCGGGAACCACAAACCTTTGATGCAGTCATAAAGTACTAAAAACCAGAGATATGGCTTAATCTGTTTTAAAACAGTAGCTTATTTTTAAAAGCGGTACGTTAGGACTTGTATGATACTAAATAGAAGTTTTTTTTTTATGTTTTTTTTTTTTTTAGTAAATCGCATCTGTCACAGTAGATTCTTTTTAAAGTATGTTATTAAAATATTTACTTTACTGGCACTGTTTAGGTCTATAATATAAACTTTTCTTATACATAATGTTATATATCTGTACGTACATGACTGTTTGTTGCCATGAATAAATAAAAATAAATAAAATAAAAAAGTCACCTAAACAGAGGTAATTTAAATTTGGTCGTATTAAGCAGACAACAGGCTACATTTTTACTTTTGACGTTTATCGAAGTCTCATTCTAGCAACAGTAAATGCCGATAATAGGAAAAGAGACAAAAGATGGGTTTTGACTACTTTTAACCAGATAATTTCTATGAGAACGTACCTTTGTTGCTCTTTGACTCAAATTAAATGAGAAATGAGGAAAAAAGTGGCCAAGTGCGAGTCGGACTCGCCCATGAAGGGTTCCGTAGCAGCAAGTAAACTTTTACGATTTATGACGTTTTAAAAAAAACTACTTACTAGATGTCGTTCAAACCAATTTTCGGTGGAAGTTTGCATGGTAATGTACATCATATATTTTTTGTAGTTTTATCATTCTCTTATTTTAGAAGTTACAGGGGGGGGGGGGGCAACATTTTATCACTTTGGAAGTGTCTCTCGCGCAAACTATTCAGTTTAGATTTTTTTTTTATTACAAACCTCAACTCTTATAGTTTCGGAAAAAAGTGGCTGTGACATACGGACGGACAGACAGCCAGACATGACGAATCCATAAGGGTTCCGTTTTTTCCCATTTGGCTACGGAACCCTAAAAATACCATGGATTTGAACCAGCCTTGGTCTAAATACGAAAAAGCTCTTACCAACTAAGCTATCACGTGTCCCACCCCACACATCGAATTTCTTCACCATATATACCGTGTATATAACGTTTTAACAAAATATACTTAAACTATTTTAAAGGTGAATTCAGTCCATAATACTGAACAACTTTCCCCAAGGAACACATATCAAAATATGACAAATATTTTTTGTTTTCCATACAAACTCAAATCAGCTGATCGGTCAACTTGTATGGTTGGACTTTTTTTCGGGTTCCGTACAAAATATTAAAAAACGGAACCCTTATAGGATCACTCGTGCGTCTGTCTATCCGTCCGTCTGTCAACATCACAGCCAATTTGCTCCGAATCTACTGGACCGAATCAAGTGAAATTTGGTAGAATGTTGTAATCCTATGACCCAAACACATATGTGCAAAATAAATATTTTTTTTTAAATAAGAATCATTTTCGGGTGACTAATTAAGAAATTTAAAAAAAAGTTTTGCAAACCTTACTATGTTATATATCAAATGAAAGGCTTAAGATCTCAAATATATTTTTGTTTTTATTTTAAAATAAATAGTTTTGATTTTATTCGAGAAAGAAGACGAAAATGGCCATCCCCCCCCCCCCCCCACTGATCTCCGAAACTACCGAGCCTAAAATTTTGAAAAAAATACAAAATATATTTCATTGCTTGTAGATTACAGGAAAACGTATAAGAATTAAATCAATTGTACGGAACCCCAACCACGCGAGTTTAACTCGCACTTGGCCGGTTTTTTTTTTCTTCATATTTCGATAAATCTTCTAACATTATCCATCCCTAATCATCGCACTGAATTTATGAATAAATCTTTTCAAATTCAAGCCATCCTTCTCCGGAATTCTCTTACTGATTCTATTAGACGAGCGCCTGGTCGTCACGCTTTTAAACGGGCAGTTCAAAAACGGATTCTCCAAGAAGTCTCTTCTTCTCGTCGTGTCCCTGCGCGGTAATTAGTAGTCATCCATATATGTATTTATCTATCCGCATACATATATAATTAGTTCTTTATGTATTATATTTACATAATTATATATTTTGTATATTTATTTTATCTATAGTTATTGTATTGGTATATATTTCTTTAAAATTAATATTTATGTATATTCTTGATTTATTCTTGTAGGTATTTATAGATACTTTTAAATTTTGTTTACACACTCTGTCGCACCACCCAAATTATTTCTCTACTTGGTCTAATGGTTGACTGGCAGAGAACGCCATAAGGCGTTAAGTCTGTCATTTGTACACTTTTTTTTAATGTGCAATAAAGTTTAAATAAATAAATAAAAAAATAAATGTTCCTCGGGGAGAGTTGTTCAGTATCACGGACACGGACGAATCTACCCGTAAAATAGTTACAGTACATTTCGTTAGGCCCTGTATATGTACACTAACCGTTAGAATGCTGCGCCGTATAGGTGTGTATCTCCGACGTCGTCTTGCGTATCCGCGAGTATACGTCTTCCGCGTTCGCTGAGTTGCTCGCGCTGCTCACTGTACGTAAGGGACTATCGCTGCCGGCTGTACAAAAAAAATAACCTGTAATACGCTATTTTGATGCATGGAAGGATCGCTACATCAAACAGTATCTTTTTTTTTTTATTTACGTCCTTATTTTTTCATTATTTCACGTATGGTTGCCACACCTGGGCTTTACGAAAATAAGATGAAGAAAGACTTGCTGTATGTCAAAGGCGCATGGAGAGGAGTATGCTAGGTATAAGAATATCGGACAAAATTAAAAACAAGAAAATTAGAGCTAAACGAGTGACAGACGTTAGGTATAGGACAAGACAACTTAAATGGAAATGGGCAGGACACATATACAGAATGAACAACTCAAGACTAACTAAGAAGAAGACCGAATGGTTACCAAGAAACAACAAAAGAAGCAGAGGAAGGCCTAAAACGAGATGGCGAGATATTTTTAGGACAATAGCAGGTCATGACTGAGTACAAAAAACTAGAGATCGAACATGTTGGAAAACTTTGGGGGAGGCCTGCGCCTAAGAGGCGACTACTACCTATGGAGAATAAAGTAATATAGACATCTAAGTAATATAGAGTAATTATTATATAAATTGACATTTGAATTCATAATAATATTGACATGCATGATTATGAATCTGACGTTGCACTGCATAAATTTCAATTTGACAATTTTATTAATTACTAAGCTAATCTATTGTACTATGGAAATTTATTTAACAACAGAATTGAATCATATGTTTTGTAAATGGTAGTAGAATAAATGGCTATTTTATTTTATTTTAATACGCTATTTTGCAACAAGTCAAATCAAATACTTTTTACTTAACGTCAAAAACAAATATTCTCTATGGGATTTGTATGAAATATCGATTTATGACGTCATAGTTCCTTGGAGTCAAATAGCGCTCTTAATATCCGTTTTTCTGCATTAATAAATCTAATCTCGTTCAAAGTGGATGTGATCAATGACAAATGGCATTACTTTGTGACGTTTATTCTATTAACAGTATCAAATAATTTATATTTGACCCAGGAAACTACCCAATTGACTGAGAAGTTTTTGGGGGGAAGTCAATGGGTTTGGTTGGGGTTTGCTTTAAATTATTTTGCAAATTGATATTGGTGGACTTTATAATATGAAATTGGTGTTGTTTGGTGTTATAAATGCTCATCAACAACATGTGAAATAGTTAAAGTGGACAGTCATAGTACGGCTGTAGTGATATTTGTTTCGCGGACTGTGTGGGCGTCTTCGGGCGTCGTCCGCCACTCAATCGGCTATGAAAACCAGTGGACTCGTATAGATTTGTCGCCAGAGGCTCCATTGAAGCAGTTAAAGGCCTACACCACCCTTAAATTGTAACTTGTTTGTAAAACTATTCGCTCAAATACATTCCCAAAGAGGGTTGATGTCAGGCAGGCGGCCGGTTGTAAAACTATAGCCAAATAATTTAAAGTGTTCCGGCTAATTCTTCTTCATTTTGCAAGGTCTTTGGCGTCCTTGGGTGACCATTGACATGCATATTATATTTGGAGAAGAAAAAGCGGGAAAGCGCACCCCGGGCTCCGAAGCAGCACAGCTGAGGATGCAACCGGGAATGTGCTTAGACGAAGAAGATTATTTAAAACAAAAAAAAGCGACTTCAATTTCTGGTCTTGGTCCCACTCCACCAAGTCACTTTCTGAATGCAAATGCTTGGATTTATTAACAAAAACATTAAAAACACCATACATCGTGTTAATGAAAGAACGCAAAACCTCTCAGATGGTACCTCAGCCCATGAAACTGAACAACTTTTGTTCTACAACTTTCACGAAATCCAAAAAAAAATATTCGGATTTTCATACAAATTGGGTCGAGAAAATTCAAATTATTTTTAGGTTTCCATACCCAAAGGGTGAAAACGGGACCCTATTACTGAGACTCTGCTGTCTGTCCGTCTGTCACAGGGCTCTATCTCTTGAACCGTAATAGCTAGACACTTAAAATTTTCACCGTTCATGTATTACTATGGCCGCTATAACAACAAATACTAAAAAAAAAAAAAAAAGTTAAAAATTAAAGGGGGTCGTCATACAAGAAACGTGTTTCTTCAGCACTTTAAAACATTATACCACAGAATAAATAATACTAACGTACAGAAGTCACACTTAGTAAAGAAATTCAAAGAAATATCTGCTCAATGTGGCTAGCGTAATGGTTTGATTTAGCTCACGTGAGAAGTCAGCACCTTTTCGCATAGATTCCTAGACATCCATTGCAAGCCAATTTCATTCTTATTGCTCTGGACAAACGATTCGTATAACTGAATTTACCACCCGGAGGGGCCGCATAGTAATAATGTAGGTACATTTTCGATATCTAAACGGGGAGTGACACAGGCCTGATTGTATGAGTCCGACTCGCACTTGCCCGTTTATTTTGTATACGAGTAGATAAGCACTTTTAGACAGTTAAGTTTCACTTACTGCTGGAAGTTCTCCGCACATGCTGCTGCACCACCCCGTTGACGAGGGTCTGCGTTTCCGGCGGAAGTTCGCTCATTAGCGCTGTGAACTGTTGGTCAAATAACATTTATGCAGTTACAATGTTGCTCTCTGTTTTAAAATGTTTACTTTCCACGAGGTTATGGGTCCAGACAAGCATTATTAACATATTCCGGGTCTACTTGAACGATCCGGCATTTGTATGTATGTATGTTTGCTCGACGATAACTCGAGTAAACCAAATCCCAAAGCGGTTAACGTCGGACGGCCGCCGGTTGTAAAACTTTCCGCACAAATACATTCCCAAAGAGGGTTGACGTCAGGCAGGCGGCCGGTCGTAAAACTATATCCAAATCATTTAATCTGTTTCGGCTATTTCTTCTCCACTTCGCGAGGTCTTTGTCATCCTTGGGTGACCATGCATCTTATATTTGGAGGACGAATAGCGGGAAAGGGCACATTGGACCACGGGATCTCGCTTTCATGAAGATTTTTCTAGACAAGTATTATAACAGGCAACATGATACATACATACAAGCACCCTTTTCAGGTTATGTCTCTCATCATGTGTTCCCGAACCGATACGACATTGAAACCTTCAAAAAACGAGTCTATATCTTCCTGAAAGGCCGGTAACGCTCTTGTTACACCCCTGGTGTTGCAGACAGTGGTGATCACTTACCATCAGGTGACCCGCTTGTTCGTTTGCCGCCCTATAACATTAAAGAAAAAAAAAAACTCAGCGCATTCCCAGTTGCATCCACAGCTGCAACGGCTGGGCACATAACCTTTTCAGGTTATGTGCCCAGTCGAAAATCTACTGTAAGTAAGCTCGCTCGTTTTTTTATGGATTTTATATAAAGCTACTTACAGGCACGGGGTTACAGTCGTACAGACACGCGAGCGCCCTCCGTGCCGCCACCCGCACGTCGGCCGCGCGCGGGTCGGCCGCCAGGGTCGACACTTTGGTCAGAGCACGGCCCGCCACCCCAGTGGCACCACCTGCGGGACAACACAAATATCTAGTGAGGAAATAGAGGAGTATCCTGGCTTAAAAACGAATACAAGCGTTTATTTAGCTTGCCCTGTTTCATCATCATCGTATCAGCCACAGGAAGTCCACTGCTGGACAAAGGCCTCCTCCAAGGATTTCCAAAACCGATCGGAAGCGGCATGCATCCAGCGTCTTCCTGCAACCTTGCTCAGGTCGACTTCTGACCACCTAGCAGGTGGGTGTACTACGCTGCGCCTGCCGGTACGTGGCCGCCATTCGAGAACCTTTCTGTCTTATCAGCCATCGGTTCTTCGGGCTATGCGCTCCGCCCACTGCCACTCCAATGAGCTAATCCGTTGGGCTATGTCTGTGACCTTAGTTCTTTTACGAATCTTCTCATTTCTGATTCGATCACGTAGAGAATGCCCTCATGCCCTGTTTCAATTCAATTAAATTGTTTTATTACAGATAAGCCGTGTGGTCCCAGGCAGAGTAGAATAGGACCATTCCATGTCTTCCCGTGGATGTCGTAGAAGGCGACTTAGGAAGCACAAGCTGAACAAAGCTTATAAACATCAGTGAGACCTCTCCAACGTCTGGCCAGCGTGGAGAGTGTAGGCCAAATCCTCTGACTGCTCTGGCTAATATATGGCTCTGAGAGGGTCTTGCTCCTGCAGTGGAGACTAAAAAAGACCTCGCCTCACTGATGTTAACAAGCTTTGTACAGCTTGTGCTGGAAGACGTTGTGTGGTCCTATATTACTCTGCCAGGAACCACACGGCTAAAACGTGTAAACAAAAAGGGTCACTTAGTATGGGTACGTTTTCTAATAGTTGGTAACTAACGAGTTACCATGTAACGCGGCCGCCAGGCTGTTGGGCGTGCAGTAGTCGTGCGCCAGGTCTGCCAGGAACCTCAACGCGGCCACTTTGGTCTTCCCTGTGGGAGCTGTCGCTCCGTCCGCTAGGAACCTGACAAATCAAACGAAGAAATGTGAGCAAACAATATGAACTAAACCCTTCGAGCATAGCAGGTATGATCTTTAGGGTTCTGTACCCGAAGGGTGCAATCGGGACCCTATTGCTGAGACTCCGCTGTCTGTCTGTGTGTCCGTCTGTCACAGGGCTCTATCTCTTGAACCGTAATAGCTAGACACGTGAAATTTTCACCGATTATGCATTACTATGGCCGCTATAACAACAAATACTAAGAATAAATATAAAAAAAAATTAAAGGGGGTCGTCATACAGAAAATGTGTTTTTTTAGCGTTTTTAACTCGATCTTTATAATGGCATTCAACTAGATTCTTGAAATTGTCACCGATTATGTATTACTATAGCCACTATAACAATACTAAAAATAAGATAAAGTTAAAAACTAAAGGGGGTCGTTATACAAGAAACGTGTTTCTTCAGCGTTTTTAAACATTGTACGGAACCCTTCATGTACGAGTCCGACTCGCACTTGCCCGTTTATTTTTATTGATTTCAACTTTATTACATGTGTGGCTAAAAAAAACTTTATTACAGAATTTATAGTGGAAGGGACATACCCGTAATAAATCGAACCACGGGCTACACTAAATTACTAAAGTATAATGAAATTAAAATAACAGTGAACAAACAAAAAAAATTTTACACCCCCATACAAACATGACCGGGCGGCCGCACACTTATATGGAAATGCCGAAAATAATTTTTGATTTTTGGCTGTTATTTTAATTTTATTGTACTATAATGGTCTAGTATAGACCGTGGTTTGATTTATTACGGGTATGTCACTTCCACGTTGTATACATCGTATTAATGAAAGAATGCAAAACCTCTCAGATGGTACCTCAGCCTATGAAACTGAACAACTTTTGGTTTTGCGTTCTTTCATTAACACTATGTATAAAGTACTAACGTACAGAACGGAAACTCGCAAAGTCCCCCGCACCACTCCCCCGTTCTCGGGCGCGCTTGATGGCTACAAACACCGAAACTCACACATTGACGTGTGCACGGATGTAAAGTTTCGTTTGTAGTAGTATTAGGCATAATATTTTCAACTCGCGCTCGCTCGCTCGATGAGACAACATCGTAATCTTTTACTCGCAGTAATTTATTGTTTATCAAGTGGAGTGAATAAGTTTTTAGTAGTGTATTTATAATCAAATTGAAGTGAATTTGCTGCTCTTTCTAACAAAGAAATCCGTTTTCCTGTAAGTTTTTTTGTTGTGCTGGAATGACAATAAACATTTTGGTGATAATCGTAACCCTGACCTACCTCAAATAAGTTAACTACTGCCGGACACGGTTCGGTGTCGCTGCCTACGGAACTTGACGAACGTGGACGAAAACAGCCGAACGCTACGCCGTGCGCCCGCGCAAGCCCCGCCGCGCCCTGCATCGCATCGGATCGGATGGTGCCGCCCGCTCCCGCTACACCGCACCGCGCCCGCCTTCGCCGTCCTGCTGGCTGTTATACCTATCGTCGCTCGCATCGTTTCGTCATTGTCCGAACCACGGCTTATGCGCTGCGGTTAGACTGCGCTCCGTGTATCGTATGTTTTGCGCGTATATAAGGAATACTTAGTTATTGCTCCATGCGGGCATCTTCTTTTAAAGTAGTACTATCTCTATACTATTAAATAATTAAAGACATAATGAGCTGCAAAGCTTGTAATACGCCTGTCTCTCGGGATGAGGTATTAAGATGTAATCCATGTAATGGCTTGTTTCACTATAAGTGCTTAAACATGACGCAGACATACTATCGGGATAACAAGGCAAAACTTATGCAAGGGTGGTACTGTCCTTCCTGCGCTAATATCACTCGCCGGAAAGCCCCAGATACACCTGTGCGAAGTGGTTTCGCGCACAGCTTAAACGACTCAACGATGTCTTGTGATGAGCCAATGGAAGCACTGAAATCAGACACTGTCACTTGCAATCCCTCTGGGTCAATGCCTAATAGCTCCTTGACTTCTCAGGGTGGCGGAATGTCATATGAAAAATTCCTGGAATTATTCGATGCCAGACTTGATTCTAAATTAAATAGTTTCAAAGCTTCAATCAGCCAAATAATTAAGAGTGAAATATCTTCAACTATAGAGAATCTAAAAGCCGACTTTTCCCGTACTACTGACTTCTTGGAAGCCGAACAAAAGGACATAAGAGCTGAAATAAATATAGCTAATGAAAATATTTGCCGCATGGAGTCCGAAAAACATAAGCTACAATCTGATATTAACAATATGGAACGACGATTAGCTATTATGGAAAAATCATCGAGGAGCTGCAACCTTAAAGTGCAAGCTGTCCCAGACAAGAAAAACGAGAACATAGTGGCCATTTGCAAGAAGATTTTTGATGTCATTGGTGCCTCTATTCAGGATACTGATATATGCGCTGCTCGTAGAGTTGCTAAGCTGGATCCCAAATCTGACAGACCCCGTAATATTATCATTACCCTGCCATCAGAACGTCATCGTGACTGTATCCTCTCTGCATATAAAAGATTTAATAAGGATAGGAAATCGGAGCCCCTTAACTCATCGCTCATTGGATTGCCAGGCGAAGAAACAAATATTTACTTGGCAGAACATTTATCAGCAGAGTCTAAGGAATTATATGCGGCTGCCAGAAAATTCAAAAGAGAACACCAATATCAATTTGTTTGGGTCAAGTACGGCCGTATTTATTTACGCAAGAGCGAGGACTGTCCTGCGATACATGTAAAAAATTTAGAGTTCTTAAACAAATTAAGTAAGTAGGTAATATAAGTTTATTTATAGCGATAATTGCAAACATTTTGTTTAATCTAACTAACTTTTATGGATCAGTCTTTCAATATTTTACCAAAATGTTAACAGAGTGAGAACAAAAACTACAGAAGTTTATTTAAATATATTGTCATGTAATTATGATATTGTTTGTTTCACTGAGAGTAATCTTAATGATAGTGTGTTCGATGGTGAAATCTTTGATAGCAGGTATAATGTATTCAGGAGAGATCGTGAAACCACTTTGTCAACTAAGTCTGAGGGTGGCGGCGTCCTCGTGGCTGTCAAAAAAGAAATAGATGTTGTTCGCCATACAGATTGGGACAGTGGTGCTGAGGATCTATGGATTACTTTGTTTCCGTCTCATTCTTGTAGAATTAACTTATGCGTATGTTATTTACCCCCTGATATAAATTCGGACTTACTTACTGTTTTCTATAATAATACACAATCAGTGGTTTTGAATTTTGATCCCGGTGATATTCCTTTATTAGTGGGAGATTTCAACACGCCTAGTTTGTCTTGGTCACTGTCAGGTTCTATACTAATTCCTGGATGCTTCTCGGATCTTAAATCAAGGCTTCTCCTTGAGACCATATCATTATGTAATCTTTCTCAATTTAGTAATAAATATAATATAAATAATCGTCTATTGGACCTTGTATTATCGTCTTACGATAGCATAAAAGTTTTGGATGCAGAATCAGTTGTAAAGGTTGAAGGTCATCATCCGCCTCTACTTATTGAATTAACGGTCACGCAACCTGTAAAAAATCTAAAGCATAATTCTCAAACTCGTCTTAATTTTAATAAATGTAACTATGACGGAATTAAACGTGAGCTCAAAAGTATTGACTGGATTAATATTTTTGATAAAGGTGATATTAATAAATCAGTTGACTCATTTTACTTAATAATAAATGACCTGATAAATAATTTTACACCTTTTTATAGAGATAATCGTGCTCGATATCCTATATGGTTCTCTCCAGCTCTTAAAAAGTGTCTACAGGAAAAAGAGAAATACCATAGACGTTTTAAAAAATATCACAATCCTAGAGACTACGACACGTTCTCATATTTAAGAAGTCGAGCTAAGCGTTTAATGGATATTTGCCACCATAACTTCGTATCTTCGACCGAAAAATCTATTGGTACTAATATTAAACAGTTTTGGTCATTTGTAAACAATAAAAAAAGTAAAGCCACTATACCCTCTACCATGAAGCTAGACGAAGTATCCCGATCCGATGGTAGAGGTATATGCGAACTTTTTTCTCAATATTTCGGTTCTGTGTTCGAAAATAATAGCTCCCAATCCACATGTTTTGGTGAAGAAGACTTTAATCATAGTAATACATTATCTGAAATTGTTATAGATTCAGACATAGTTCTTCGCAAACTCAAACAACTTGATGTTAATAAAGGAGCTGGCCCGGATGGTATACCGGCCAAATTCTTCAAGCATTGTGCTGAGGAAATAAGTCTGCCACTCTCGTTGTTATTTAACATTTCATTACGGCTAGGCGAGTTCCCATCATATTGGAAATGTGCACATGTGATTCCAGTTCACAAATCTGGCGATATTTCTAATTGTAAGAATTATAGGCAGATTAGTATCCTATCCCAACCTGCTAAACTATTCGAGTCCGTTGTATATGAATACATCTACCATCAAGTCAAACCCTTAATTTCACAGAAACAGCACGGCTTCGTCAAACACAAATCTACCATCAGCAATTTGTTAGAATATAAACAATATCTTTGCAAAGTTTTTGATAGAGGTGGGCAAGTGGATAGCATATATACGGACTTCAGTAAAGCGTTTGATAAGGTTGACCATGATCTGCTCTGCCGAAAGATTGCAAAGTTTCGAATCCATGGCTCGGTGCTAAGGTGGGTAAAATCCTATCTGGCTAACAGAAGCCAACTTGTGGCACTTAAAGGATTTGTCTCAAGCCCCATTAAGATCACTTCTGGAGTCCCTCAAGGCTCGCACTTGGGTCCATTGTTATTCCTGCTCTTCATCAACGATCTTGTTGAAAAGCTCTCGTGTGAGTGTTTGTTGTATGCTGACGACCTAAAAATTTTCTATGAAGTCAGTAATATCCGCGACTGTCTGCGTCTACAGGGAGATCTTGATAAAATTGTAAGTTGGTGTAGAGTAAACAAAATGTTCTTAAATATCGATAAATGTTGTGTAATCTCTTTCACCAACAAATACAATAAAATTGATTTTTGTTACGAGCTGGAGGGACAAATACTTTGCCGTAAGAGTATGGTAAGAGACCTTGGAGTCTTCTTTGATGACAGATTGACTTTTAGAGGTCACTATGATCACATGGTTAAAAAATCCATGAAAACCTTAGGCTTCCTTGGCAGGATCACTAAAGAGTTTAAGAACGTTAAAAGCCTTATTCTTCTTTATAATTCACTTGTGCGCAGTAATTTGGAGTATGCGTCAGTTATTTGGTCGCCTTTTTATGCAAACCATACCGAACATATTGAAAGTGTCCAGAAAAATTCCTTCGTTTACTTTGTTATAGACTCAAACCCGGCCGTAATCGATCGTCTTATCATGACAAACTGAAATCTTTCCATATTTCTGATCTTAGTACTCGCCGTCAACAACAAGATCTAATAATCTTATTTAAATTGCTTCACTCCATTATTGATTCGCCAGCATTGCTTTCTCAATTGAGTATTAACATTAAATACAATCCCCGTCGTACGTTACCCACTTTTATACTGCCCGTTTACAGAATTAATATCTCGTTCTCAAACCCATTAGCTAGAATGTGCCGGAAATACAATGAGATTTCTTATAACGACGAAATTGATATTTTTAATAATAGGTTGAACTTTTTCAAAAAAAATATCTATGACATCCTCAGCACTACATCCAGTACACAGGAAATGACTTTTTTTGTTTTTGTTAAGTGTTATACCTACATAAATTGTAATAGGAATATTGTACCTTTTGTATCTTAATCAAAATTGTAAATTGTATAACTTTGTCTGTCTTATTTAGCTTAAGCAATTGTGCATACACGTTTAGGACGCTAAGTTGGTGTACTATTAGTAATTTAAGAAACCTTGTAATATTATTACTTAGTGTCTGTTGTGATGCCTTATTAAATAAAATAAAAAAAAAATAAAAAAATATTACTCCGTTTGTATGAAGCGCCATATCTGTAACTTTATCCTAATCCTAACTAATATTATAAATGCGAAAGTGAGTTTGTATATTTGTTTGTTTGTTTGTTACCTCTTCATGCTTTATCTACTAAACCAATCGTATTGAAAATTTGCATACACATAGTTAGGAGTACTGAGAAGGACATACCTTTCATCCCGGAAAAACGTGATGTTCCCGTGGGATAAGCGAGCGAAGCCGCGGGCAAAAGCTAGTATCAAATAAGTCCTATCAGACTAACTTTACTACAATTAAAAAAAATTTATTTATTAAAATTTGGACGACCTCCGTGGCGTAATGGTTAACACGCTAGACCGCTAATCCAGAGGTTCTGGGTTCGATTCCCAGCCAGGGCAAGTTGGAAAATGGACTTTTTCAAATTGTTCTGGGTCTTGGGTGTTTATCTATATATGTATTTATCATAAAATATAGTATCGTTGAGTTAGTAACACAAGTTTAAAAAACTTACTTTGGGACTAGCTTAATCAGTGATTTGTAAAAAAAAAAAATTGCACCATTATCCCCCCAAATCTAACATTGATAGATGACATTGTTACAGTCTTAATATATCAAAGCTCGGGATCACAATTAAACAGCTAATAGATCAATAAATAATACATACATACATACATACATACTATCACGCCTGTTTCCCACAGGGGTAGGCAGAGACTATGGATAAATAATGCACTTGTTTTATAATTGCTCATTACTGTGTTTTGACTCTTTACATTTATACAATATGCGACCGTTCTCCTTCCGAATCGAACCACGACTGCCGGAGCGTTTGCTCAAACCGTTCTCAAGTGAAGTTTGAATGAATGAACAAAGTGTATTAGCCACTACCGGTTAGAACTGGCAGTGATGGTTTGATCGAAACAACTTCCAATAATTATGAAAATAATGAATGCACATTCTAATAATTACAGATAAAGTAAAATTGGCTTTTAATAATTACGCAACTATCTTTTGTTGTGGTAGAGTCACGCTACAGGCAAAACTCAGTTTTACTAGTAGCATGAATGGGCCGGCTCGTCCAGGAAAGTACCGCACTCTCACAGAAAATCGACGTCTGTGTAGTAGCTTCACTGCTTCGTTCAGTGAGTGAGAGATTCGGAGCCCCCCCCTCCCCCTCTCCTTTTTCCCCTCCCCCTCCCCCCTGAAAGGCCGGTAACGCTCTTGTTACACCCCTGGTGTTGCAGTTGTGTATGGGCAGCGGTGATCACTTACCATCAGGTGACCCGCTTGTTCATTTGCCGACCTATGACATAATAAAAAAACTTGTCGTAACATTCTCGTTATTGTCTTCTTCTTCTGCCTTATCACAAACATTGTAAATATTCATCATCATCATCTAAGGCCCTACGCCTCCAGATAGTTCGGTTTTGGGCTTACTGTCTCCAGCCTTTGACGCCGACGTTATTGAGGTCTTGTTCGACGCCATCCAGCCATCTGAGCTTGGGTCTGCCTCGGCTTCTGCGACCCTCGGGTCGACTCTCCAGTATACGTTTTGTACTCTGGCCACGTCTATTCTTGCTACGTGCCCTGCCCATCGTAGGCGGCCGAGGTTTTTATTGTTTTGTAAAATTTACCTGAATATATTATGAAGCTGCAGTTCTGCCGGGAAGCACTCGTGGATAACGTCCAACGTCTTCATGATTTTGCTCTGCACCGAGCCCAGGATGTCTGTGCCCAGTTTCATCAGCAATCTAGGATTAAGGACATTTATTTATTTATCAAAATTTATTGTTTCAAAAGTAAAAATATACAGGTTGACTGGTAAATCAGGGGCGCAGGGCTTTTCGCTTTTCGGCACGCGCCAAAGAGTACCAAACGTACCGCCGCGTTATCGGCTCGTTGTTTGAAAACGCCATCATCCGAGTCCACACTTCTTGTTTTTATTGGATAATTTGGTCAACTTTAAGCACCTATTTTTTTTATATATTTGGAACGAAAATCGAGTACCGAGTGTCCCCTTTCAATATGTAACGTGATTTACCAGTCAGCCTGTATAAAAAAAAATCGACATTCCCATTCATTTCCCCGGGCGGCTGCACACTCTTGTATGAAAGTACCGATATTCTTTTTAACCCTCAACAAAAAGAGGGGTGTCATAAGTTTAACGCTAATGTCTGTCGATCTGTCTGTCTGTGGCGTCGAAGCACTCGAACCGATGGACCGATTTCGACGCGGTTTTATTTACGTGAAATTTCTTAGATATGTTTGATGAAAATCAGTTCAGCCGTTTAAAACTTATTGGAAGTTAACGCTTGAAAGTCAAGGCTTCCTCTAGCAAATCATAGATGGCGCTATGGAGTACGGATAGCAAATCGTATCGGTAGTTTCGCTACTTATAACTAGATGGCGTTCTTGAGAGTCGAAGGGTTCTTTAAAGCATGTCGATCTAATACTCTCCCTACTGACTTATACTGCTGGTAAAAAAATCTCCATAGCGCGTTTCAGAAAATTTCAACTTACCTAAACATAAGCTGGTACAACCAATCCTTCAGCTGCTGCCAATGTACCAGTAGTAATTCACACACAGCGTCGAGCAATAGAGAGAACACTTTGGTGTGAGCGTCCACGAACATTTTATTGAGAAGTTCTGTGAGCCGTCTCAGTTGTTCATCTGTTAGGAGACGACCGCTGTTTAGGTAGTTGGCCTGCAACAAAAAGATGGCGCGTTAGGGTTGCTCTACACTTAAGCGGGCCGGCGTTTGATTAATCGGCAAAGCCGGGCGGTAGCATCGACTATAATTATGCACATTAATGTTCAAGTCAAAGTGTGTCACTCCTCGTTTAGGTATCGAAAATTTCCCTACATTATTACTATGTAAATTCAGTTATACGAATCGTGTGTCCAGAGTAATAAGAATGAAATTGGCTTGCAATGGATGTCTAGGTATCTATACGAAAAGGTGCTGAGTTCTGACACAGAATACAGTAAGAGTAAACAGAAGGGACTCTTCTAAGGTACGCGCAATATACGTCCCCGTTCCCCGCACCCGCACCTCTCCCCCGGTTCTTGACGGCCAACGTGAGAAATCGAGGCGAAAACGGGGGAGAGGTGCGGGGAAGGGGAACGGGGACGCCTGGGTGACGCATATTGCGCGTACCTTAGGAGTTTCCGGCCTGTGGTTCTGACGTGAGCTAAAACCATATCGCTAGCCACGTTGATTTCTTTGAATTTCTTTGCTGAGTGAGACTTCTGTATGTTAGGTATTATTTATTCTGTGCCGATACTAGCGTTCGGGGGAAAAAGCCGATATATTGCTTTGGGTCGGCTTTGTTGTTTGACAAATTCTGCCGAACTTAGGTGACGCAAGGGGATACGGTGGAGTGGAGAAGTGATAGCTCAGTTGGAAGAGCTTAGACGTATGAAGATCACTCTTCCTCCCGACCTATACTTACTTACATACTCCTGTGAAAAAATGTCGATATCGCGTTTCAGAGCTTTGAGACTCACCAAGTGTGTGAGGCCGTCCTTGCGCTCGGTCCAGTGCGTGCAGGCGCACAGCGCGAGGATGTCGTCGGGCGGGGGCGGCGGCGGGGGGGAGCCGCACTCGAACCCGCGCATGCCCGACCACGACACACTCTGCGAACATTGGATTTTATATTCACAGGGCTAGCCAAGTTGTGCAAACAGCAAACAGAGAGCGACGGAACGCTTCAGCACCTTGAATGATGAAGCGTTCCGTCGCTCTCTCTCGCTCTAGCAAATGACTGTTCTGAGCGACAGAAAAGGATAGTAGCATAGGAAAGTGCTGTTCCATGCTGACAGATGTGTTCCAACCCTTACAGACATAAAAAAAACTAAAAATAAAGGACTCACATCATGTCTCCTATAAGAATCGAGGCTCCGTTCGGAACAGACGCTGGAGGCTTCCGAATCGTCATCTCTCCCTCGCAGACCTTCACAACCGGAGCTGTCTTCTGGACTCTGGGGATAATACACAAGATGTAAGATCAAAGCCATCGAACGCACCAGAGAACGGGAGAGGTGCGGGGACGCCATATGAGGGCACTGTTAGTTTCCGCTCTGTACTTATATTAATTCTGTGACTTGGCGATCACTCACATCTGTGATAGAAACAGCACTAGCTTTTTATGCGCCCGGTGGGAAACTTACTCCTATTTGCACCCCTCGTGGACGGTGCGAAACTTACTCCCATTAGCACCCCCCCCCACCCCGTGGACGGTGCGAAACTTACTCCCATTAGCACCCCCCCCGTGGAAGGTGCGAAACTTGCTCCTATTTGCACCCCCGTGGAAGGTACGAAACTTACTCCTATTTGCACATCCCATGGAAAGTACGAAAGTTGCTCCTATGTGCACCCCGTGGAAGGTGAGAAATTTGCACCCCCCTGGAAGGTGCAAAACTTACTCCTATTTGCACCCCCGTGAAAAGTGCGAAACTTATTTCTATTTGCACCCCCCCCGAGTAAGGTGCGAAACTTACTCCTATTTGTTCCCACCTCCCACCCGGCGCTGGTTGATAACGATGGACATAAAATATACAGAGAGAGGTTACGTGGGTACACACAGAAATCACCACATTTGTATCTCACCCTCAAAGCGCCCTCCGCGTCCCTGGTCTGCTGCAGCAGCCGCAGCGTGGCGGCCGGCGTCCGCGACGGCGCCGTCCTCTCCACGGACTCCCTCCGCCGTATACCGCCCACCACGCTGCTTGACCGGCCCGTTCTGTACAAGAAAAAAAATAAACATTATCCGTGTTAAACAAAAGTGTGCACCTTGGGCGATTTGTATAGGAATATCGTCTTTTTTTTCGTTTTTTTGACTGTTATTTTAATTTCATTATAAGTACTTTAGTGACCGAGTATAGCCCGTGGTTCGATTTATTACGGGTATGTCCCTTCCGCGTTGTATATCGAAAAATGAGATTTTTTTTGCTTTTCATACAAACTCAATTCAGCTGATCTGTCAGTTTGTATCTTTTATTTTTATTTGTATTTGTATTATTTGTATTTGGTCTTTTATAGTCTGCACTGCAGGAGCACGACCCTCTCTGTAGTAGTCGTATATTAGCCAGAGCAGTCCTCCGACTGCTCCCAAATCCAACTGCTGGCCAAATCCTCTGATTTGGCCAGCACTCTCCACGCTGGCCAGACAGTTGGAGAGGTCTCGTTGATGTTTATAAGCTTTGTTCAGCTTGTTTCCTAAATCACCTTCTACGTCATCTGCAGTGAGCCTTGGAGTAGTCTTTCTACAATATGTAAAGAAAACTCTGTCCGACCGGAAAATGGCATATAAGTACCTAAATGACAAGTTCAAAAAAAATAAGAGACGAAAATAGTAATAATAAACGGGCAAGCGCGAGTCGGACTCGTACATGAAGGGTTCCGTACCTCCGTACAATGTTTTAAAACGCTAAAAAACACGTTTTGTATGTATGACGACCCCCTTTAATTTTTAACTTTTTTATTTTTAGTATTTGTTGTTATAGCGGCCACAGTAATACATAATCTGTGAAAATTTCAAGTGTCTAGCTATTACGGTTCAAGAGATAGAGCCCTGTGACAGACGGACAGACAGCGGAGTCTCAGTAATAGGGTCCCGTTTGCACCCTTTGGGTACGGAACCCTAAAAATAAAAAAGTTATCTAATTTCTAAAACATCAGAAATTTACATTATTTCCCTAAAATCGAGCAAATTCAAAGAAAGCGACAACACCGTCTCGGTTGGCGACATGTCTAGACCGCGGCTAGACACAGTCAAGCGCGGCATCGACTGTCGGCTCCTTTGACTCAGCCGCCTGAGTTGCCATGTAAGTTAAAATTTAAAATTGTCAGGGGTAATATTTTGTACCTATTCTCTGGCGAGAAACCGATAACTAGAACCGAAGTTTTTCATATTTCAGGAAAGTTGTTCAGTATCATGGACTGAAAATAGTTTTAGTATATTTAAAATTGTAACTATGGGGACCATCAGGGGTCAGGCAGAATTTTGACTTTTCGGACCCCCCCCCCCCCCCCCCCCCCTCCCTGTCACATAACACTACACATTTAGTTGTGGTAGAGTCAAGCTACCGGCAAAATCACAGTTTTGTAGGGAAGTACCACACTCTCCCAGAAAATCGACGTCTGAGTAGTAGCTTCACCGCTTCTATGCTTCGTTTAGTGAGTGAGAGAGCCGGAGCCCCCCCCCCCCCATCCCCCCTAAAAGGCCGTTTACACTTTTGTTACATCCCTGGTGTTGCAGTTGTCCATGGGCAGAGGTGATCACTTACCATCAGGTGACCCGCTTGTTCGTTTGCCGTCCTGACATTAAAAAAAACACGTTCTGTCACATTACGTGGATGGTCCCTATATGGAATGGGATCTTGCTAATTACCTTGTAGGACTAGTTTCCCTCGAGCCAGCCAAAGACCTGGGGATGCCCGAAGGTCTCCTCCTGGTGCTGGACAGCGATAGAGGCCCGCTGCTCCGAGACGACGGCGACGACGACCTAGAGGTCGCTGTGATAAACAAGTATTTTTATTACTAAGATCATTAAAAAATTTACAACCCTTCCAGACATTTTCAAACAAAACTCTGGGTTCAAGGCCTTAAGACGATACACGGTGTCCAGTGCTGCCCACATTTGAAATAATTTTGGCAAAAATGCTAACTAAAGCTTAACGTTCTCACTTTAAACTGTAAACAGTGGTTTATAAAATAGTTTGAAGGGTTATCTAGGTTTTACTAGTTTCAAATTTTAAATGATATCTCCGTTTCCTTGCAAATAATTTATTTCAAATGGGGGCATCAGAATAAAGAATCAAACATTTATTCAGTAATTAGCCTTTTTAAGCACTTTTACACGTCAATAAGTTTAGTATGCATTACGTGTAATGTTTATTTAAATTATTATTTTAAAGAAAACCTGCCAGACGATAAGTATATAGCAACCCTGCCAGTCGGTAATGGCGAGTCTGCCAGTCGGCTCAGCCCTGCGCCCAGTAAAGTTTATTTGTATTTAATAATTTAAATGACTAATTATTTTAAAGAAAAGCTACTGATACTAGCTTTTCGCAATGACCACAGCTAATATCATATATACTTACGTTGCGACTGTGACACTCCCGGTCTAGACCTAGATCTCCCGACGACTCTCTCTGGACTAGGAGGAACTCCTGCTCCGCTTGGCGATCTTTTGGCACGAGCTGTCAAAAATATATATATATATATATAATCGCCTATTTAACCGCTACTTATAGCAAAATAAAATATAACTATTTCAAAGGGCAGTGCAGTAAAAAAAGCTATGCAGTTTTTTTTAAGTGCTATATATTTTTTTTTAATTGTCTAGTGTGCAATATTTTATACTGAACTTTAAATTGAACCTAGTGTATTAAATTTGATAAGGCCACCGCGTGTGAATGGGGCAACTTCCAAATATATTTTTTTTCCTATATGTCCATTTTTCTTAGGTAATATAAAAATAGAAAGTATTCTAGTCTTCGATTTTTGTAAAAAATTGCGCACTAGGATCTTGTTTTATATCAAATAATACAGGGTTATTTTTAAAAAACCTGCAAAATTTTTGGAGCAAGTTCAGTCCGTGATACTGAACCACTTTCCATAAAAAAATTATCGAAAAACGAAAAAAAATTTTCGTCTTTCCATACAAAACGGCGCTTAACCAAACGGATTTTAAAAAGTAACCCTGTAGACAGGGTTACTTTTTAAACACCGGAAACGAACTACTTTCTATAAAAAAAAGTTATTAAATTTCGATAAAATTTTCCTTCCATACAAAATCCGTTTGGCTGAGCGCTGATTTGTATGGGAAGGAAAATTTTTATTTTAGTTTTTCGTTAGTTGTTTTTATGGAAAGTAGTTCAGTACCACGGACTGAACTTGCTCCAAAAACGTTGCCGGTGTTTAAAAGGTAACCGTGTATATTTATCAAACACAAAGTGAAGGGTTGTGCAATAAAAAAAGAAATATTTGAAATATGCTGGGGAAGAAAACTAACTAAAAAGTGCCTGATATCTATAACTATTTTAGATACCTTGCTGAGCCATTTCTCCTTCTTCATGGTGGCATACATATAAGAATTTATATTAAATTTTGAATTGTACATAAGTATATTTCTTCATGGTGCAATAAAGAGTAATTGTATTGTATATTGTTAGTAAGATGAGAAATGCTTTACTATTATTTAGGTAGGTAATTAAAACAATTCATACCCATATTGACAATGGTTTTCTTTTTAAATTGCCTTCGATTACAATCGCTATTTACTATAGCAATTTAACGAAGGTTAAGATTTTATAAGAAAAAATATAAATGTTTTGAAAAAAGAATATAAATGAATATTCACTTTTTCTGTTTTGAATTGTTTTGATAAATTAAAACGCAACCCTGCCAGTCGATATGGCGACCCTGCCACTTGGCACAGCCCTACTAGCCTCTCTGATAGCTATACCTCCCTTAGTAAATGAAAGGGCTGTATGCCTTTCTTACATAAACATCTCCTTTCACGGGCCTACTGGAAGAGATCTCTTTTGAAATATGTAGTGCCCTTGTACAATTTTTATTTTGTGCTCTTTGTTACCAAGATACAGGGTCTCCCATGGTTTGGGAATCATAGCAGTCGTAGAATTTTTTTTTTTTTATAACTTGGTGTTGTTTTCATTTTTATAACTTTTATTTCATATATTCTCTGTATACATTGTCCGTGCACATAAATTGGTAAATAAATAAATAAAAAAAAATATTGTCTCTCCCCTAAAACCAAGTGATACTTACGCAAGCTAGCAGTACCGGCCGCCATCTTGGCTCGCGACATGTTAGAATACAACGCTCTTGCCCTGGCCCTCTGCGCCGCCGCAGGGTCAACGCAGGAGACAGAACGAGCCGCACCACCCACTGCTCTTTCAGCTAGAAAATTAATATTTCAATATAAACTTTATGGCCCTCAACGCTCACACACTAACCCCCTTATTCATAAAAAAAGTAGGAACATTTGCTAAATCTATTTCAGTTAAAATATATTTTGTCTCGTTCTTGCAATGCCAAATTTTGAAAAAAAATATAGGGATAAACATATCCCAACTAATATTATAAATGCGAAAGTAAGTTTGTATATTTGTTTGTTTGTTACCTCTTCACGCTTTATCTACTGAACCAATCTTCTTGAAAATTCGCATACACATAGTTAGGAGTACTGAGAAGGACATAGAGTACCTTTCATCCCGGAAAAAAGTAATGTTCCCGTGGGATAGCTAGTTTTAACTAAAATAGGTTCAGAAAACGTTTGCTTTTTTATAAATAAGCGGTTTAGTGTTTTAGCGTTCCCGGTTACATCCTTTGGGCTCGGGCAGACGAGCGAGTATTTAACAACAGCTAACGACCCTGGTGAGTGATCGGCGACGATGGCAAAATGTCACGCGACGGTCGGCGACGGTCGCTGGCACACTCGCTCGTCTGTAAGAGCCCTTATCTGCGCTGCTTCATCGCCCGGTGTGCGCTTTCCGGTTTTTCTACTCCCACGATCACATAAGGATACCGAAAACCGTGCGCAGAGGAGAAAAAAGATATCATTAAAACGATTTGCCCAACGTTAAACCTCCTTGGGAATGCAGTTGTAACACGAGATGTCTTGTGCTTAGTCCTTTAGTCGCCTCTTACAACAGACACAGGAAATTATACATAGTTATCCTGTACCAGGTCGGGAACCACACGTCATATTAAGTAAGTCTTGACATATCCAGACCGTTACTCCATTACACGACAGTCGTCCGATAGCGTCGTTCTATTTCAATGTCAAACCAAATTAGACTATCATCATTTCGTAGCGTTTGACTGCCTCCGTGGTCCAGTGGTCAAGGCGTTTGTCTTGTCATCCGGTGGCCGTGGGTTCAAAACTCACTGGGAAGCATATTTTGTGAGGAGTTGTTTCCAGTCTGGTTAGGATATTGCAGGTTTGAAGCAACATTATACGCTATGAAATGATCTTCATATCATCATCATGCTGCGTACTCCCGGTTGCATCCTCAGCGGTGTTTCTTCAGAGCCCGGGGTCCGCTCCCTACCCTAGGGGATTTCACAAGGGTACTGGTTTTACGTACAAATCCGTAGACGCAAGTGGAGCTGGATCGGTCATACGTTGCGTCGGCCTCACAATCATATTCCCCGTAGAGCCCTTGATTGGAATCCACAGGGCAGGCGTAAGCGTGGTCGCCCTAAACAAACTTGGCGCCGCACCGTTAACTCAGAAGCTAAGCAGCTTGGATTGTCCTGGAGTGAGATCAAGAACGCAGCGGTTGACAGATCTGATTGGCGACGTGTTGTATCTGCCCTTTGCCCCGACAGGGGGACATAGGAAGCGAAGGGAAGAGACTGGTTTTACACAGAGCGACTGCCGTCTAATCTCCGCAACCCAAAAGGTGGTCCATAACCAATCCCACAATTGGTTTAAACAAACGCTAGATGGCGTTGGGCACCCACAGCTTAGCGTGCTTTCTGAAGCACGGAATCATCTTTATTTTCAGATAGCCTGGTGATTCCAGCCTACAATATCCAACAACAACTTTTCACAAAGTATGCTTCTCAGTGGGATTTGAATCCACAACCTCCGGATCACAAGTCAAATGCCTTGACCACTGGACCACGGAGACGGTTGGACAAAATATATGTGACGTTGCACGGGTAAAGGTGCCTTATGGACGCTGGCACTTACGACATTGTGTTTATTCAAGCTAAGTTAATTTTACGAATCGTTTTTCTAAACGTCCTAAGCGCCAGCGTCCACATGGTTCCTTTACCCGTGGAACGTCACATATTTGTCATGTTGCTTTTGGAGTAGGTCCGAGCTGAAGGCAGTACCTCGCATTGCGACCGGTATATGCGATATTGGCGGTCTATCTTGAGAAGACCGACGTCTACGCAAAGATCCGCTACGACTCACGCCGGAAACCAAGTTTTCAGTTGACGCTGTTTTATTTGTTACCAATCCAAAGCGGCGTGAAAAGAAAAAAAAATCGATTCAGTCCTTATACATAATCTTTACATTCTTAAAATCGTGGACGAAAAACAAGATGAATAACAATCCAATACAAATTAGCGTACTCTGCTAGAAAGCGAAAATCCTGTATTATATCTAGATGTCGCTACTATCTCGCCCGCTAGCCATACAAAGGATGCTGGGTACTAAGGCTGACGGTGTCCACGAAACATCAGAGATGGCGCTCGTTTTTTCGTAGAAAATGAACGCTTATACCACCATCTTTCCGAAATTAAGCGGTTCTTTCGAACTAGTAGCTCCACCTAGCTACAACTTTTAAACTAAAAATCTAATTACGCTTCAAAGTATGACGGTTGTCATAGTTTTCTATTTTTGGTCCATGTTAAAATATACATGAGATAAATTTATTATAAATAGGGTTTAGTCACGTAGAGTGCAACAGGCGCAGCGAAACCGTCGGGTCGGCGCTCCTAATACTCGCCCTGATAATAAATGTCTAAATCGATCGAAACCTGGTCGGCCTTTCCGACTATACTATGTAAGTTAACCGCATATTTATAATAATCCGTCTTAATTCTAACCTTAATAAAGGTGACATTGACAGATGAGATATTGCCATTTTACTAAATGTAAACTTGTTAAGGTGAATAAGGGTTTAAAATTAGTAATAAAGTTAGTCCGTGTATTATAATGAGACGACATTAGCTTATAAGCTCTATTGTAAACTTTTAAAAGTGAAATAAATAATAATATAAAAAATCAACATAACAAATTTTTCCGGGTTACTTTCGTAAGAGGACGTAAGTCATACAGACGAACGGCACGCTGTCAACGGCAGGTCGATGGCAGCCGCCGACCTGCCGTCGACCTGCCGACTGTCGTCGACAACGGCACGTTCGTCTATAAATTTATAATTAATCTTGCACCCCATTCACTACTATTTCTACTACGACCCTAAGGTCAACTGGTAGACAAATGCTTAGCATTAAGTTTTATCTTTAGATTATTGTGCAATAAATATTATATAAATAAATGAGCGCAATTTTTTTTCTAGATCTCAGTATTGTTTCCATACGAAAAGTTTGGGTTTAGACAGACGACTGACAGTGTACCAGTGACAGCTCGCGACACTGGTCGCTGACCACCGTCGCGAACTATCGCCAACAGTCGCAAACTGCCGCGCGACGGAAGCCAACAGTAGCAAACTGTCGCGCGACGGTCGCCAACATCGCAAACTATCGCGCGACATACACCAATAGTCGCAAACTATCACGCGACGGTAGCCAATGGTCGCCGACGGTCACCAACGCTCGCCAACAGTTGCAAACTGTCACGTGACGGTCGCCAACATCGCAAACTATCGCGCGACATTCGCCAATAGTCGCAAACTATCACGCGACGGTAGCCAATGGTCGCCGACAGTCACCAACGCTCGCTAGTCTATATTGACGAGCTGAGTTGCCCCTACAAGTATGTGTCGACTATAAATCGACGACAGTATAAATTTATACTCTGTTCATTGTATGCGAGTGACAGAGAAATAATGTATAGTTATTGACTTTCTATCTCGCATCCAGTATACTTAGATCAAGAAGTTGACTATACTTCGATATTATAGTGAGAGCAAACATTGCTTACAATAAATAAATAAATAAATATATAGGGACAAATCACACTGATCAAGCTAGCCCTAAAGTAAGTTTAAACTTGTGTTATGGGAAACTAACTTAACGATTCTATATTTTATGATAAATACATACCTATTTAGATAAACACCCAAGACCCGGGACAATTTGAAAAAGGCCATTTTCCAACTTGCCCTGGCTGGGGATCGAACCCAGAACCTCCGGATTAGCGGTCTAGCGTGTTAACCATTACGCCACGGAGGTCATCAAAATGTCAATGTGCATCAAATTAAAATAAATTTAAAATGGCCTTTTTCAAATTGTGCTGGGTTTTAGGTATTTATCTATACAACGTGGAAGGAACATACCCGTAATAAATCGAACCACGGTCTATACTAGACCATTATAGTATAATGAAATTAAAACAACAGTCAAAGAACAACAAAAAATTCGGCATTTTCATACAAAAGTGTGCAGCCGCCCAGGCGATTTGTATGGGAATGTCGAATTTTTTTTTGTTTCTTGGCGTTATTGTAATTTCATTATACTTTAGTGATCTAGTATAGCCCGTGGTTCGATTTATTATGGGAATGTCCCTTCCACGTTGTATCAGTATTTATTATAACATCATAGTATCGTTGAGTTAGAAACCCATAATACAAGTTTGAACTTATGTTGGGGCTAGTTCAATCAGAGTGATGTCCTTATCTATCTAAATGTCGATAAAAGAGATTGCTATATTCCGGAAAGCTGTTGTTACTAAATTAACGTAACACCGACTATTGGATTATTAAACGGGCAAGTGCGAGTCGGACACGTACATGAACGGTTCCGTACCACCGTACAATGTTTTAAAACGCTGAAGAAACACGTTTCTTGTATGACGATCCCCTTTAATTATTAACTATCTTATTTTTAGTATTTGGTGTTATAGTGGTCATAGTAATACATAATCTGTGAAAATTTCAGGTGTCTAGCTATTACGGTTCAAGAGATAGAGCCCTGTGACAGATCAAGTTAAAAACGCTGAATAACACGTTTTTTGTATGACGACCCCCTTTAATTTTCTTTTTTTTTTGTTTTTAGTATTTGTTGTTATAGCGGCCACAGTAATACATAATCAGTGAAAATTTCAGGTGTCTAGCTATTACGGTTCAAGAGATAGAGCCCTGTGACAGACGGACAGACAGCAGTCTCAGTAATAGGGTCCCGTTTGCACCCTTCGGGTACGGAACCCTAAAAATTAAGATGGCGCCAGCTAACTACTATACTTATGAAGTCTCTTATTCTTTACAGCTTACTTCAGTCCACTGCTGGACTAAAGGTCTCTCCTTTTTAGGGTTCCGTACCCGAAGGGTGCAAACGGGACCCTATTACTGAGACTCCGCTGTCTGTCCGTCTGTCACAGGGCTCGATCTCTTGAACCGTAATAGCTAGACACTTAAAATTTTCACCGATTATGTATTACTGTGGCCGCTATAACAAATACTAAAAATAAAAAGAAGTTACAAATTAAAGGGGGTCGTCATACAAGAAACGTGTTTCTTCAGCGTTTTAAAACACTGTATGGTGGTACGGAACCCTTCATGTACGAGTCCGACTCGCACTTGCCCGTTTATTATATTATTGAAATCGTGTGAACATACATAAATACACGTCAAATACATAACCTCCGCATTCGAAGTCAGTCTAAAAGTATTTCCTTGTGAACATCAACATTAAGATTTGTTTATTTAAAATGGATACTAGAGATCGTTCAAGTATTACGTGATTTGAGGCATTATACCCTCCCACACTCCCCCTTGTCATCAAAAGTAGAACCCCCCCCCCCCCCCCGACCCGTATGGTTACGTAAGCATTGATATTCCTCCGCTTCTTCTTCCTCACCTTATCCCACTTTACGTGGGGTCGGGACAGCATGTGAGTCTTTTCCATTTTCCTCTGTATTGTTACATTCTTATATTCTTACATTGATATATTTTATATAAAACCAATTTAAGATTTTTATTGTTTTCATGAGCATGTATGTATATTGCTCGTAGCTATAAACTGTTTAATTAAAAGCACGACCCTCTCTGTACTGCCAACGGCATATATTAGCCAGATCAGTTAGAGGATTCGGCCTACGGTCTCTACGCTGGCCAGACGGGTAGGAGAGGTCTCACTGATGTTTATAAGCTTTATTCAGCTTGTGTTCCCTAAGTCAACTTCTACGACATCCACGGGAAGACGTGGAGTGGTCCTATTCTACTCTGCCGGGAACCACACGGCCAAGAAATATAAAAAGTAACTAAAAAAGATTGCTTATGTAATGGAAGTTCAGACCCCCCACCCCCCTATGACTATAATACTGGAACGTACCCCCTACCTATGTTTTATGAATAAATGAATGATAGAAATGATTAAATAAAACAATTTCTTCCTAAAAAATTTTGAGGCTAAAATAAATTATTCTCAAAAATTTATTCGATGGAATGTAACAATATAAAATTAATTAATACAATTTATTAAGTACATTTAGGATGGAATAGTAATTATTCAATTAAAACAAATAGGTTTGTTTACATGGATATTCATCACAATGTTTGCCCAGACTATATATATATATAATTATATACTAGGTATATTCTTTTTATTTTTTCGTAAGTGAAAGTAGCCAACACTGGTGTCAGATTTTGATTTTGATACTATAATATGATTATTATAGTATATATTTGGGGAGCTCGTCTTAATTATATGATGCTATATAAGTATTATAATATGATATAATACCTACTATATGACAGGTACCAGAGTCCCTATTGCAATAGCCCAGCATCACTCTATCCTAACCCAATTTATCTTTGCTTTTTGCTTCTATAGATGTTTCTCCCGCCGAAACCTATTCAAGGGTACATTTCATTGGTATATCCAAGAATGGGTTTCGGCGGGAGCGCCACGTAACATCAACTTCTCCAAAGGGCCTCTACGTGTTGAATCTGTATTCCCAAGCAAACTGCCCAAAGGACCGGGGTGAAAACACCCATACATCCAATGGAGATACAAAAAATATTTAACGTTAAGCAAAATATACTGAAAAAACTTTAAGGGCGAATATATCAATATATGTTCCTTGGGGAAGGTTGTTCAGTATCATGGACTGAATTCATTCTTAAAATAGTTTCAGTATATTTTGTAAGACCCCGTATATACTGGGTGGCGCAAAAGTACTGGCACTAAAGAAAATACTTTTATTTTTTTTATATGACATTTTCTGTCATTCTGTTGTTGAAAATTGTGTAGTGAACAAATGTAAAATACACTGAAAATAAACATGGACCGTTTTACTCCCCAAGAACGTGGAATAATTGTGTTGGACTTAGTGAGGGACGCTTTTCCAGGCCGAGTTATCTCTCGTTTTGGCGATTTGCCTTGGCCTGCAAGATCACCCGATCTGACCAGTCCAGACTTCTTTCTTTGGGGTTTTTTGAAATCTCGGGTGTATGTGAACAAGCCACAGACTCTCGCAGCTCTAAAAGAAAACATTCGTCAAGAAATAACGAACATATCGCAGGAAGTGTTACGGCAAGTTATGCAAAATGTCATAAATAGGGCTCAAATGTGTATCAACTCTGGAGTCACCATTTAAAAGACATCATCTTTAAATCCTAATGGTACGAAATTTAATGGCACAAATATACATTTAAAAAAACCTAAATCTAGTTTTCTAATTTAGAAAAAATGTTATAGCTGAACCAAATAGGGTCTTTACTTTTGCGCCACCCAGTATATATGTATATATCTTCCCTGGCCGTTTCCGGCTATGGTGACTGTCTTCGTTTTATAACAAACAAAAATTCTTTGTTGACGTCGTATAAAACATATATCAAACACATATAAACATGGAATAAAATATATATCTTATATTCAACAAAACAACATACAAATTGATCAATATAAAAATTCTAAAATGGTCTTCATTTTTATCTCTTGCACACATTTATCTCTGTACCTGTGTGAAAGAGACAAAAAATTCATCGTTATTATTAGGTTTTAGTGAAAGAATTTTTATAATGAACAATACTTACCGCCGTATTCATAAACATCTGCAACCCGGCTTGAAACTGCGTCCGTCTCTGTCATAAACCCTACGTGCGACAGAGACACGTGACCCGCGATGGTATCAGCTACCTCTATCGCACGTAGGGTTGGTGACAGAGACGAACTGAACCCATCGCGGGCGTCTGCTTGACTTACTTTCAAGCCTAACCTCTGACTTACAAAGCGGCAGCACAAAAAAAAATTACCTTGGAAGGAGGGGTTAAATTACTTCTAAGGTCAATTTTTTTTGTCAAGGAACCACTATTTTAATGTTAATGTAATAAGGTTGAGATTCATCTGTGTTCGAGCGGCCCGGCGGGCCGCTTCGGAATCGGAAGTGAGGTCAGGCATAAAGTATAAATTGTCTAATTTAAAACTGCTCGTCCCTATCTCGTTTTACGCTCACAAGCCAAATAGGTGTTTATTCTCAATACATATATTTTTTTTACATCATTGGTCATGCATTGACTGCGTGTTTGACAAGCAATGCCGAAAAGGGCATTATCTGGCTTTTTTGAAAAGCAATGCCGAACGACCAGATCTGCTGACCAATGACCAACTAGTGCACAAACGCGGGTCAAAGCAGACGTATCACCCCGTACACAACGCGCGAACTAAGCTTTACAATGACAGTTTTCATGTGATTCAAACATAAATGATTTGACAGTACCCGGATTGTAGAATTGCCACACACACTGAAATAAAATGTGGCAATGAGTATTTACTTCATAAACATTGACATAATCATAATCAGACGAGGGGAGGTCATTTTCTGGCTTGACGATCTATACAACAGAATATAATATAAGCAGATTTTAATATGAATACGGCGGTAAATTCGGAAGCTGAATACAGTTTTGAACAGCATAGCTTCATCTCAAAATTTTTGGTAAAAATAAGATAAGGTAAAAAAGAGAGATCTTTGCCCAACAGTGGGGAAACTAATATCTTCTCAACAAATGTCAAAATGCATATTATTTTTCAACCTACACCCATTACAATATTAATATAATTTTTTTGATTCGTCGAGGTGAAGCAATGCTGCTCAGTCACTGTCATGATGGGTGTGCAGTATTAAATTATGTAGGTACTCATTACCTGATACGCTGGCCGATGGACTCCTTGGACTAGTTATGACTCTTCTTTCTGTAATTAAGAAAAAAAACGTTGTTACGGATGACGATTGCGTTCAACCTTAAAGATGGGGAATAAAGTTTAATTTGCTTTGCATATTAATTTCATAGCCGTGTGGTTCCCGGCAGAATAGAATAGGACCACTCCAAGTCTTCCCGTGGATGTCGTAGAAGGCGACGTAGGAAACACAAGCTGAACAAAGCTTGTAAACTCAGTGTGACCTTATGTACTAGAACAGAAGGTATATTTTCCTATAAACTAACCTGTTCCGAGGTGATGCAAGCTATCTACACTGCCGATATGCCTCTCTCTCTCTATCTGCTTCTGCGCAGCCATGTCCAGCCTCTGGAACAGCTGCTCAGCATCATCCGGAAAGTAGCGCTTATACGCCCAATAAGCTCTGTAGACCAAAAAAAAATAGACGTCTCCCGGGCCCAAAAAACCGGTCAAGTGTGAGCGGACGCATACATGAAGCGTTCCGTACCTCCGTGCAATGTTTTAAGAAAAACGCGTAAGTCAGTGTCGAACAAACAGACAGATACAGTTTGTGTAGTGTGTACTGCGGTTAATACGTAAATATAAAAGACAATTTGGGTATGACATTATTGACATTATAAAATGTGGGTAGTGTTATTATCAAAAAATCTGCGTTCACCATTAACAAGAAGACACACCGCTGTTCTCCAGAGTCGGTCTGCGACCACGAAAGATGTAACTCTTTATCGAAATGTTGAAAACAAAAAAAAAGGTTCGTGCTAAGCCCCGTTATAAATATACTAGCTGTGCCCGCGACTTCGTTCGCGTGGTTGTCGGAACGTAATGTTATATAGCCTAAAGCCTTCCTCTATAAAGAGACTACCCAACAAAAAAAGAATTGTTCAAATCGGACCATTAGTTCCTGAGATTAGCGCGTTTAAACAAACAAACAAACAAACAAACTCTTCCGCTTTATAATATTAGTATAGATAAATCTAATGTTTTAAAAAACTGAAAAAAAAACTATTCTCGTATGACGAACCTCTTTAAAAAAATATATTTTTCGAATTTCAATACACATTGACTTTTTAACCACCAGCCAAATTTTTGCAGCAAGTTCAGTCCATGATACTGAACTACTTTCTATAAAAACAATTAACGAAAATAAAAATTCGCCTCCCATACAAATCAGCGCACTTTTGATTTTGTATCGAAGGAAGAAAAATTTTTATCGACTTCTAATAACTTTTTTTTATAGTAAGTAACTGCTCCAAACATTTGGCTGGTGTTTAAATAGTCACCCTGTATATGTTCCTTGGGGAAAGTTTTTCAGTGTCATAGACTGAATTCACCCTTTTTTTTTCTTTATTATAATACAGTTTAAATTAAATTAAAGCGAAATAATATATTCTTTTTTATAAATTCTTATAAGTACCTCTAAGAACTAAAACTAAAAAAAATACAAATTATGTAGTCCCACTAAAATATAACCCCTCGGCAGCGTGGCCAAAAGGCTGGCAGCATTGCCACGTTGTATGGCAATGCTGATTCTTTGTGCCAGATAATTTCCAGCCCTTTGGTCACGGAATATTCACCCTTAAAATAGTTTCAGTATAATTTGTTAGACTACACGCTATATACTCACTTCCTCGCACAGTTCCTACAGTTGCTGTCTGCGTCGACGCACGCTTTTCTGATCGCGTCGCGCACGGCATTCTGTTGCTTCTCAATCGTCGACGGCGCCCATTTCTCTAATAGCAACACTAGGACTTCACTGTAACAAAGCATATACAATAATATCATCCAAGTATTCTTTTAAGGTGAAGATATAGGCAAATGACCTTGAAGTGGCGCCCTCATTTGAAATTAATTGTTAACTCGTAAATATGGAGATAATTTCCATATTGCTCTACGTCATGCACTAGATAGCCCTATAAATTATTTTATGAACCACCGTTGAAAGTATTTACATTAGTCCGTCTAGCTTTAAAACTTGCCTCCGCCAAAAGTGGCCACGGCAAGTTTTAAAGCTAGACGGATCACCAATAATAGTTTCAACGGCAGTTCATAAAATAATTTAAACGGCTATCTAGTGCATGACGAAGAGCAATATGGAAATTATCACCATATTTACGAGTTAACAATTTATTTCACACTTTAAGGCCATTTGCCTATATCTTCACCTTAAGCTAAAATTGAAGGAATTTCTCATGAACAAACAAATTGCAGGTCTACCACGAGGTTGGTCGGTAGCGGATTTTGCTGTGTAGAAGACTAGCTGTACTGAACACATACCCGACATACATACAGGCTGACTTTTAAACCACCAGCCATATTTTTGGAGCAAGTTCAGTCCATGATACTGAACTACTTTCTATAAAAAAAGTTATTAAAAATAGATGAAATTTTTTTATCCTCCCATAGAAAATTCGTTTGACTGAGCGCTGATTTGTATGAAAAGGCGAATTTTTATTTTAGTTTTTCGTTAATTGTTTTTATGGAAAGTAGTTCAGTATCATGGACTGAACTTGCTCCAGAAATTTGGCTGGTGGTTTAAAAGTCAGCCTGTATATACTGTCCACCATACAACAATTACATGCACATCATTCATATCAACACCATTTCTACAGCAACACGTTATATTTATGTTTTTATAAAAATGTCACTTTACTAAAAATGGTTTTTAAATTATATACATTAGAATATATTGGCCACACAGTATGTACTGTAATTTTAATTCTAAATAAGTATTAACTTTTTTGTTCTGTTCCAAAATAGTCTTCGTCAATCACTGTATTCAGGTCATAGCAGAAAACCAGTGTTTTAATTACAACGGTGCGTGAGTAAAGGTTTACGCTGATTGAATTGACCTCACACAGACTATTATGTTTTTTTTTGACGTGACAACGTCTTATAAATTGGTTAGCCGGGTGACACTTCAAGAAACTGCGTTACGCTCCGCTCACGTTATGCGCTCACAATGAGAGCGAGTGAGAGGCACGCGTCCCTTCCACTCGGGCATGGTTAGCCCGCCTAAGAGCGAGAGAGACAGACATAAAAAGTGAAAGGCACGCGTCCAATATTCACATTAAAATTATTTTACCACTCAAAGTCGTTGTCACGTAAAACTTTCGCCCGTATACCGACTTTACAGGCAACCAATTTTTTTTCTTACTTTTATGTATTATAATTTCTGAATTTTATGTGTTTTTATTTTATTGTAATAGATTGTGTGTGTGTTTCAATTCAAATAAAGTTTTATCCTATTCTATTACATTTATTCGGTAGCGTTGCTACACACATAATCGGGCCGGCATTCATCGGCGCAGCCGGGCAATAAAATCCAATGTATGTAGATGGTTCGCGCGTGGACAAAAATCTAAAATGTAGAGAACTGACTACCTTTACACTTCGAAGCGTAATCCGATTTTTAGTTTAAATGTTGCAGCTAGATGGAGCTACTAGTTCGGAAGAAGGTAGTTTCGTAGTGGTGCCGCTTGATTTCGGAAGATGGCGGCATAAGCGATCATTTTCAAGGAACAAACAAGCGCCATCTCTGATTTTTCGTGGACACCGTCAGCCTAAGTACACAACAACCTTTTTTGCTATCGGGCGAAATATAGACATCTAGAAATCATCATATCAGCCACAGGAAGTCCACTACAGGATATAGGCCTCCCCAAGGATTTCCAAAACGACCGATCGGAAGCGGTCTGCATCCAGCGTTTTCCTGCAACCTTGCTCAGGTCGTCTGACCACCTAGTAGGTGGGTGCCCTACGCTGCGCCTGCAGGTACGTGACCGCCATTCGAGATCCTTTAGAAACCTTTAGAACATCAAGAAATAATACAGGATTTTTGCTATCTACCAGAGTACGCTTTTTTGTATGGTGTTGTCAGTTCTCTTGTTTGTTCGCCCATGGTTCGTGGAAAAAAAAGCTCGGCGTTTAAAAAAAAACACCTCTCAAAGTAACTAGATCACGTGACTACTTCGATTCGTATGGAAAGTGAAAATTTTTTATCGTATTTCGATATACATTTATTAGGAAAAAGTTGTTCAAAAAGATGGAATGAATCACCCCTTAAAATATGTGTACTAAATTAAAATTAAGCTTGTATAGAATAGACAAAACTAGCTCCACACTTTAAAAAATATTATGCTTAGGTACGTAACAAACCTCAACGTAGACCGAATCTCCTTCGACTTGTTCGTAGTGAGGTTGGTGGCCAACACTGGTATCAGCCTTGGCGAATGCACGTACAGCACTATGTAACGCACGCACACTGTGCCCGCCGACGACACCACCTGCGAACGATTGTAGACTCTAAGTAATGGTAAAAAGGTTTATTTTGGCGCTTTTTTTTTCTTTGATTGGCACCGCTAGTTGGTTCGACTGGCTTAGAATACGACCAGTCCATCTCTTCCTACGGATGTCGTAAGAGGCGACTAAAGGACTAAGCACAAACATCTCGTGCTACACAACTGCATTCCCGACGTTGGGCGGCGTCCGGTTGTAAAACGTTACAAATGCATTCCCAAAAAGAATTGAAGTCGGGCAGGCGACTGGTCGTAAGACTATAGCCAAATCGTTTAACTGTTCCGGATATTTCATCTCGCTTTCGCAAGGTCTTCGACATCCTTGGGTGACAATTGACATGCATATTATATTTGGTGGAAAAAAAAGCGGATGAGCGCACCCCGGGCTCCGAAGCAGCACAGCTGATGATGCCGATTACGGCGTTTTAGTCTTACCTTAGCAGCATTCTGAATTAAGTTGATCAACTCCTGTAGTATGTACAAACTAAACTGTTCCAGTTTGTTCTTTAGGATTTTGGCCATGTGTGCTATCGTGATGCACGCCTCGCGAACAACCTGGTAACAAAATACAACACATATATATAATTAGGTATTTTTCCACGCAAGTGTGTTGAAAAACGTCGTACGATATACGTGCGTTCGTTAAACATACTCGGCTCTATTACGCCCTCGCCTTAGGCTCGGGCTGAAATTCCGCCTCGTGTGTTTTAACCACCATAACGCACTTATATTGTAATGTACTGATATATTAAATGTGGGTATCTTACCTGACTCCTCAGATCCTTGATGACGACCAGGAACGGCACAGACAGCTCCTTGAGGTGCGCCGCGAACTCCGCGGGATACTGCACGTGCGCGTTTGCGGACAGCAGAGAGCGGATCTTTTTGAGCTGCGGACAAAAGTTACAATAGGCATAAAAACTGGAAGAATATTTTGGCCCATCGGTTAGATTGTGAAGTCACACTTTCTATCCTTATTATAATATGACTTTCTTTATTTCCTCACTTATCTTGTTCGAATTTTCTTTGTTGTGTACATATTGATATAGGTATGTATGTATTTATGTAAATATTTTATATTTGTATGTATGTATTGTATGTATCTTTATTAATGAAGGCTTATTATAGGACCGATGACTATCTTAAAGACAAAAAGGTCTGGCTTGAGCTTGGCGCGGGTCCCTCTTAAAGGTTTGTATACTTAGACATGTCATAATTTAGGTACATTGGTACATACTAAATTTACATTATTTTAAATTTCGTAATTCTTATAATTCAATTTAATTATGACATAATAAACAATGTAATCTCTGTCCATCTATATAACTAATTTTAAGTTTTTAGTTTGTTAGTTGACGTCTTTGGAGAAAACGTGCAGTGCAGTTTGTTGCCGCTTCTTCTGCACTTGCGCCTAGGAAGCGGCGTAAACTTAGCTTTAAGTAACGATTTGACGTCAACATTTGTGCAAAACAAAACAAAGTGACTATTATCAAGAGATATTATAAATATCCTATGATAATAAAGATATTTTGAATTGAATTGAATTGAATTTGAATTGCACTTTTTTCTTCTTGCATATAACTTCGCGCCTCACCTTTTTTCGTTAAACATCTCCAAGTACCTCGGTTGCCTGGAAGAGATTGCAGCTGCGATAAGGCCGCCTTTTGACATCTGTTTTCTTTAATCTATTACTCTGTATCATTATTTTTGGGTGCAATAAAGATTTTAACTAACTATTGTCAAAAAATATTGTACACGTATTTTTTATTTTCTCTGAGTAACAAAAATAGACAAAGATACAGCGCATTCAAATTTTGCATGACGTCACGGCTACGTACACGTCTACCTAGCGGTGACGACACAAGCCCCCACCCTGGAACAAAGAAGCTCTGTGTCTTTGTGAATTTTTACTTTTTTGATAAACTAAAAAATGTAGACTATTATAATTAATTTGTTTTTCGTAAGTTTTTGGCGATACGAGACTACGAGATGATATGAGACTTGATTGAAGTTTTTAGGGTTACGTACAAAAATGAAAAAACGGAATAAGGGTTCCGTTCCAGGATCACTCGTGCGTCTGTCTGTCCGTCCGTCTGTCACAGCCAATTTGCTCCGAAACTACTGGACCGAATCAGGTGAATGTTGTAATCCTATGACCCAAACACTTATTTTACAAATATTTTTTAAAATAAGAGTCATTTTCGGGGGACAATTTAGGAAATATAAAAAAAAAGTATTGCAAACCTTACTGTGTCATATATCAAATGAAAGAGCTCGTTATGAGGATCTCAAATTTACGTTTGTATATTTGTTATTATTGTAGAATGAATAGTTTTGATTTTATTCATGAAAGAAGACGAAAATTGACCATTACCCCCTAATATCCGAATACACTGAGCCTAAAATTTTGAAAAAAATACAAAATATACTTCATTGCCTGTTATAAGAATTCAATCAATTGTACGGAACCCTCTCCACGCAAGTTTAACTCGCACTTGGCCAGTTTTATATTAGTCTCAAATTACTTTGTAATTTTGCATCATGGATAGGTATAGTGGATATTTAAAAGGATGCCAACGATTTCAAATCCAAACCCTGTATACCCTTTTGAAAAAATGTCAATAGCGCGTTTCAGAACTCACCGCGTCCACCCTCTTCTCCCAATCCGCGGCCCTGTCCCCCAGCAGCCCCGCGGCGTGCCGGCACAGGTCGTCGAGCCCGCGCGCGCCGTACACGGCGGCCGGCGTGGCGCTCGCAAAAGCTGCTTCGAAAGCTTCGCAGGAAACAGCGCCGGCTTCGTTGCTTCCGCTTCCGACGCTTCCTATCGCGCTTGACACTGGAAATAAAGAGGATTTATTAGCAGTTAGCAGACAGAAGCAGAGTATGCCATAGATTAAGACTTTGATTTGATTTTGATTTTGACAGAGTCCAGTGCTGCCCTCATTTGAAATAAATTATTTGTAAAGAAACGGAGATATCATTTAAAATTTTAAACTAGTTAAACCTAGATAACCCTTCAAACTATTATATGAACCACTGTTTACAGTTTACGGTGAGAACGTTAAGCTTTAGTTTGCATTTTTGCGAAAAACGGCCACTTTTGGCAAAAATGAAAGCTAAAACTTAACGTTCTCACTTTAAACTGTAAACAGTGGTTCATAAAATAGTTTGAAGGGTTATCTAGGTTTTACTAGCTCAAAATTTTAAATGATATCTCCGTTTCTTTACAAATAATTTATTTCAAATGGGGGCAGCACTAGACTCCGTAAATCGCCTTAAGTTTCGTTCACTATTCAGAAAAAGCGTAAAGTACAGTAGTTTTAACTATGTAAAGTTCATGATGACATTGTTACGAATCTGGGGTTCGGTATTTAGAGAAAACGCCAACTTCGTATGAGGGTTTTTATTCACAACGGAACCCAAGGTTGACACGTGAAGATGGTCTTCCAAATTATCCAAATGTCCTTGGTCCAAGTCGCGTTGCAGCTGAAATCTAAGGCTGTCGCAGGTAAAATCACGTTCAAAATGGATGCGATCAATGACATGACAAGTGGCATTATTTTGTGACGTTTTATTCTATTAACAGTACCAAATAAGTTATTTATGACCCAGTGAAATACCCAATCAAAACAAATAAACATATAATGATATTATTGATAGTATACGCACCACTCCTAGCCGTGGTGAGTTTCGCTGGCGGCGGTGGCTTCCTGCTCTGCGGCATGCTGTAGAGTCCTGCCACTGTTTTCTTTGGTTCGCACGCTGTTTAGTGACGGTCAGTGGTTTTTGGCGGCAATTATGGTGGTATTTGGTGTTGGTATCATGGAATTTGGTGAAATTTCGAGGCGTTTATGGTCGTATTTGATTTTGATATCATGGAATTTGGTGAAATTTTGAGGCGTTTATGGTGGTATTTGATATTGATATCATGGAATTTGGTGAAATTTCGAGGCATTTATTGTGAAATTTGATATTGATATTACGGAATTTAGTGAAAATTGGGGGCGTTTATGGTGAATTTGGTATTGATATCATGGAATTTGGTGAAATATGGAGGCATTTGTAGTGATATTTGGTGTAGGTATCACGGGTAAATTGCACATGAATGTGGAGTTGACAATATGTACAGAGGGTTTTTTGGTGTTTTAAATTTCAAGTTTGAAAGAAAAATATATTATTTGTATGCAAAGATTTAATATTTTCATGAAAAGAAGTGATTTAATGATGATGGTGTATTTGGTAGAGATGTTTCACCAATGACGTCAACAGATTTCATGGAATGGAAGAAGATAAGTTATATTTTCACGCCAATTGTTAATATTTTTAAAAGAAAAATGATTTAAATGATGATGTTGAATTAAGTAGAGATGTATCACCCATGACGTCGAAAGATTTCATGGAATTGAAGTAGAGAAGTTGTATTTTTACGCCAAAATGTATTATTTTCATTAGAATAGTGATTTAGATGATGGAGTGTATTAAATAGAGATGTTTCACCAATGACATCGATAGATTTCATGGAATTGAAGTAGAGAAGTTATATTTTTACGCCAATTGTTAATATTTTTATAAGAAAATAGTAATTCAGATGATGGGGATGTATGAGGTAGATATGTTTCACCAATGACGTCGATGTTAGTCCGTTGTTACGATGGCGGCCGGCGGTGCATAGAAAGATTAAAAGATTAGCGTTAGTTTGTAATAAGTATGATTATTTTTAATGAATTCCATCCACTAAGGGTACAGATAGCAGAGCTTATCTATTAGATCTATTTAATTTATCTATTTAATTATATAAACGAAGTTAAAATTACTAAATAAGCTAGATCTTTTAACTAATACAAGTCACTAAACATAATTATTTTATTCTTATTTGTGGGTGGACAAATAATTTATGAAAGTGTGCACGCGACAGTTCGCGACATCGGTCACCAAAATGTCGCCGACTAGTGTCGCGAACTGTCTCGAGCTCGGCGCGGGTCCCTCTTAATAGTTATTTATGCAACTGTTGTATAATAAGGGGTATTAAAAAACGAATGTGAGTTTAGTTTAATGTGTGACAATAGTATCAGATGAGTGTTTTAATAGCTAATTATGTACAGTTGCACACAAGACTTTATCTACACCCATCATGATATGGTTGCTCTATAAAAGGTTCTGAAACCATAGGGTTTTGTACAGTGTTTGTAAATGAGTATCTAATACATTTCTTTTTCAAAAAAATAAAATACTGACCTAGCCTAGCCGTGTGGTTCCCGGCAGAGTAGAATAGGACCACTCCAAGTCTTCCCGTGGATGTCGTAGAAGACTTAGGAAACACAAGCTGAACAAAGCTTATAAACATCAGTGAGACCTCTCCAACCCGTCTGGTCAGCGTGGAGAGTGTAGGCCAAATCCTCTGACTAATATACGGCTCTGGTAGTACAGAGAGGGTCGTGCCCCTGCAGTGGAGACTTAAAAGACCTGGTGATGATGAACACTGACCTGGAGTAGAAGCCCCAGAGGAATCCCCGTCCCGGCTCCGGGCCGACGTGGGTATGGTCATGGTCCGCTTGGCCGACCGCGCTATAAAGTCCGGCTCGTCAGCACCTTGAGTCGCTGCAACGGAAACAGGAGTACAATCACCAACCATTTCCCCATTTTCTTACAGTTCATCAACATTTTCACGAATTTCTTTAGGAGCTTTATCACAGGAATAAGGTATTTGACCGTGTTGAGTCGCTGCAACGTCACGATCAAAATCACTAACTATTTCGCTATTTTCTTACAGTTCATCAACATTTTCACAAATTTCTTTAGCTTTCTCACAGGAATTGGGTATTTGACCGTGTTGATTTTTGTCAATATTTTATACGAAACAACAAATAACACTAAAATGAAATCTGTTCCTGAAAACAACAACAAAATTGGTTGTTAAATGAAGCAGAAATTAGCATTTCAAGAAATATAAGCTATAACTTACTTATTTAAAAGTGGATTAAAACGACTTTGGGTTATGTTACTTTTTGATATAATAAAAATTAATAAACTGGTCAAGCGCGAAATTCTCGTGGAGAGGGTTCTGTACTTGGTGTAGGTTTTACTGAAATCTATAGGTAAAGAACTATTTTCTAATTCCTTTCAAAAGTTTAAGCTCAATGGTTTTGGAGATAACGGCGGAATGGTAAATTATTGCCTATTTACTTAAATAACTTTTAAACGTCTACCCCCAACATACAAGGAGTGATCCTTACAAGGGTTCTGTTTTTACCTTTTGAAGTACGGAACTCTAAAAGTAGTCAAATGCCGTATTAACCAGACCGTACAAAGCCAACTTTTGTAGTAGGACGCAAAGTATCTTACCTGTTGGTAATAGCAACCCCGCTTCTCTCGCCTCGTCAAACTTCTGTTCGAGCAGCGCTAGCTTCTGCGCCGGCACTAGTTCTTTCTTCTTCAAGTCTTGTCTCAGTCTTTCTCCTGTAACAATATTAAACTCATTAGCTCATCACAGTCATTAGATTATAGATCAAACTTTACAGCACATCTTCCTTTCTCTAAAGGCTAATGGAAAGGCTTCGCGGACCTGGCTAAATCTTCCGCTTTTCATGTTGTCAGATGCCTTTCAGCGTTTCTTCTCAGCAGTGACCGTTGCAAAACGCTAGTAACGGTAGCTTTTCTTTAAAATAATTAAGCGTCAGCAGCAGGTTGCAAGGGGGTGTACTTGCACCCCCCTGAAAAGAAACTACATAAAAATTTTGAGGAGGCAAACTTTACTTGCCTGGAAAGGTCTAATTACTGAGTATTTGATCCTCGTCTGAAAACTACTTATTAGCTATACTAGTTTTCTTTCAGGCTGCTCAAAGGCATCTGACAGTGTTGCCAGGTCAAGTTTTGACTTTACCCGAGGCTCAATCTAATTTTACCCTAGATCCTGTATTATTTTGAAAAAATACCCTAATTAAAATTTCCTGCTACTTTTAGTATTTTTAACCGACTTCAAAAAAAGGAGGAGGTTATCAATTCGTCGAAATCTTTTTTTTTTTATTTATGTTCCCCGATTATCAAGGACCCCCGGACCGATTTGGAAAATTCTTTTTTTGTTTGAAAGGGTACTTTCCAGGTGGTCCCGTAGAAATTTTATTAAAATCGGTCGTGTGGTTTGTTTTTTAAACGAAAATAACTAGAAAAAAATGTCGTCTAAGTATACCATTGTTTGAATATTTATTTATATATTCTTTTCTGGTACTAAAGTAGATTTTATGTTTTGAAAAAATATCAATAATTATTACATATTTATTAATATTGACCCAAAGGCTGCCAACGTCCCGTTTACCCTATTACTGAGACTCCGCTGTCTCCGCTTTCCGTCTGTCACAGGGCTCTATCTCCTAAGCCGTAATAGCGAGCGAGACACTTGAAACTTTTATCACAAATACTACAAATAAGATAAAGTTAAAAATAAAAGGGTTGGTCCGTCATACAAGAAACGTAGTTTTTTAGCGTTTTAAAGAGAAAAGAAAGGGATCACACATACAAGCTGCAAGTAAGACCATCGGTGCGTACGAATCCTGATCGCGTTTATAGAATTTCTGATATGAAAATTAAAAAAAAACTCTAAAGCTGATACCCTAAAAAATATACCGTAAGTAAATTAATTACTCTAAGAAATACCCTAGGAAAATTCATAGCCTAATCACTGGTATGACTCTCCATTGATTCAGAGTAACATATATCCCTACTACTACAACAAACGAAACAATTTATCTGTACACACGTCGATGTGTAAGTTTTATACTTAGGGTCGCACCACAGAATTATTTTAATACTTACCTACTAACGAGTTCGACATATTTACGATTATATTTTTCCATACCGGAAGATTTGCGAACACTATGACGTAAAAAATATTCTGTTTTATATGTATTAAATGTTACAGAAAAGTCGGAAACAGCTACATAATATCACTTCACAAATATTTTACATTATGTCCATTGTCCATTTCACCATTAGTTCACTTTACTGATTATTATTGAGTCATTTATAATGTAACGCACTAATTTCACTAATTCACTATTGTAATATAGTACGAGTAATTTGCATATTCGGCGCAAAACTATAGGGTAATTATATGAATAAATTCAATAAAAATAAACAAATGTTTATCACGCTTACACTACAGCATTTCAAGTTGGCATTGTCAACAATGGCATTTAGCACTATAAACCGCGGAATCTAATTGGCATATGCGTGTATGTGATTACCTGTGAGCGAGGAGCCTATGTAACATTACCGGATTGCTTATTAGCAATCTGGTGTTGTTGTGTGTAAAATGCGAGAGAGCGAGAAGGGTATATATATCAAGATGGTTGCTGGGTAATAACGTAAAATAATATTGTTGCTTTGCTTACCTTTTTTCATCATTTGGAAATGTATGAAATATACGTTCTTTAGAGTATTGGGTGGATAAACAATTATTATACGCGCACCTTCTCACCATGATGGTTACTATTGGTTGACAGTTCTCAAGACAACACACGTCGCGTATTGCGTGCGGCTAGTAATTAAACCCTGGTTTGGAGCTGTCAAAGCTCACAAAGTGCGGGGGAGAGGTGCGGGGACGCCAATTTGCGGGAGACGCTGTGAGATACCATTCTGTTTGACTCTTATGTATTCTGTGCCCTAATAATACCCGGCTGGATAAATTTTACTCTAAATCTAAGGTAAAATACCATAAGTTGGCATCACTGGCATCTGACATGGCTAATGACTGCAATCTAGTGACAGCATTGTCCAGTAAGATACCTAAGTGTAAGCAAATCGATCCAACGCGCCATCACCAATCCTTCCTACGACCTATATATCCTTTCGAAAAAATTTCAATAGCGCGTTTCAGAAGTCACTCACCTACGTGTCGATACACATCGACTAGCAGTTGCATGGCCGCATCTCGCACAGCGCTGTTGGGGTCGCCCACTAACGCGGCGAGGTTGGGGATCGCGCCTCGGAGTTGAAGCTCTGTGACGCCGTGCCTGGAGAAATTATAAGAATCAATCGTCACTTCCAGGCCTTTGTCTGGCAAAGGACTTCTTGTGGCTGATAAAGTCTACAGGAATAGGGAAGTGTAACTGCCTCTCTGCCTCGGAAGTGTCAGACTATTTGCTATCACTACACTACTAAACAATAAACAAAGAGTAATCCAGTCCTACACTGTCCAAGCATATCGATCCAACGCGCCAACCTCTCTTTTTGGATCTTATATCTTCGCGTGAAAAAACTTATATTTTGGAGTTTCCTCACCTACCCTCATACCCTTTTACAAGTTTATTCTACTCAAGTGTAACGCCTGTATACATCGTACAGTTTTCTCCTTTGCGTACGAAGCCTTATCCTGTAACGTGGATGTGAGTCGTAGTCGAGTAGGGCTCGTGGTGGAACGGCCTTGTTGTCTCCTAGTTACTATAGAATTTAGTCACTATGCGGACTTTTCTCCTATATTCTATAGTCCAAGCCCATTGAACAACCTTCTGGTCTGGACCTATATATACCCGCACGAAAAACTTTCATAGCGCGTTTCAGGATTTTCCTTACATAAAATTAGTATACATTTATTCTACTCACGTGTCTAATAACGCCTGTATACACCGTACAGTCTCCTCCCTTGCGTGCGGAGCCTTGTGCTGTAACGTGGGGGTGAGCCTAGCGAGTAGAGCTCGTGGTGGAACGGCCTTGCTGTCTCCTAGAGCGGATATGCAGACGCGGGCCATGTGGCGGACGCCTTCTTTGGTGTCGGCTAGTCTGCGAAAGAAAGGAGGATTTTTATAAAATTGAATTTTGATGAATTGAATCGGCGTTTCGGCGTTTCTTCTCAGCAGTGGTCGTTGCGAAATGCTAGTCTCAGTAATTTTTTTTTTTAATAGTAATTTTAATATTATAAATACGTAATTTACACTAAATTTACGAGAAAAAGTGCCTGCGAAGGCCTAATTACTGAATAAATATTTGATTCTTCATTCTCGAAACATAACACCAAAAAATAATTCATTCATACTGGGAGAAAAGAAAAATCTTATAGTTCATTTGTTCTATTGGTTTAGATCAATACCAAAGACGCGGCCATCTTCTTCTTGTCGAGTCGAAATGGTTTCACTGTAGCTTCAATTTCAAATCATCTTTGACCAGTATGTGGCCACGGTGATCCCTCTGTCCCTCATTAAGGTCGTCTATGGTACATGACGTAGGGCAGCTCGGCCATTGTGGCGCCATTCACGCCATTACAAGAAATATACTACCTATAGAATGTATCAGCTGCTTTTTTTTCAATCGAGGGTATGGCAAAAATCCGGATCATGTTAACAGGCGATGCGGCTAGCAACCCATCACTATTTTACAAGCTTTTATTTAACTTGCAATGTATGCATGTAACTGTTTGTTCGGGTGGAATCTTGCAACTGAATTTTAAAGCAGATATCTTCACTGATTGAACTGAAATTTTGCGCGCAAATGTATATCGCGTGGCAATGCAATATTATGATGACTTGGAGTTGATCTGATGATGGAGCTGGAAGGTAGCCATAAGAACTCCGTAATAAAACGACGCAACTCAGTTGAGTTTGGGCTTATTTGTTTTGTGTTGACAAGACCTTTGGTCTAACAATAAAAGCTTGTACAAAAAACGATTTTTTTATAAAAACTTATTGATTCCCTCTCCCACCTTGACGCTAAAATAGCCTGGGTCTTACCACCCTAGGCTCCGTCTATCCTGTTAATGATAAAGACGTGATAAATTACATAGTGGCTATGATTTTTTCTTTTCCACCTTTATGCTAAAATAGACTGGGTCTTACCACCCTAGGCTCCGTCTACCCTGTTAAGGATAAATACATGATAAATGACATAGTGGCTATGATTTTTTTTTTATGTTATAGGGCAGCAAACGAACAAGCGGGTCACCTGATGGTAAGTGATCACCGCTGCCCATGGACAACTGCAAAACCAGGGGTGTAACGAAAGCGTTTAAGAGATATAATAAATGTCATATGATAATAAAGATATTTTGGATTGAATTGAATGTAACTGTAACGAATTAAGAACCGCCTCCTCTATTGAAATCGGTTAAAAATCAGCGAAAGTACTTGGTGACCCACAGACGATCCCATTCGATAAATCGCGCCTATAAGTGACTCATACCAAAACAATGGACGGACGACGACAACAGTATATGTTTACGATGACACATGGGCGTGGAGAGACTAAGGGCTCATACAGACGATTGGCACTTTGTCGACGGGTGGCGATGGCGACGGCTACAGTTGTAATCGAGCGTCCTTACTGAATGAATTTCGTGAATGAGATTTACTGAAGAAATTGATGTTAACTGGCAGTATATCAATTTCAATTTATTTATTTGCTTTTCATATTGTACATATATTACACTACACTACATAGTCAAATCATTAGTTAGTAGGTAGAACCAGGCCTGTGTCACTCCCCGTGTAGGTATCAAAAATATACCTACGCGCGGCGGCCTTCTCGGGTGGCTAATTCAGTCGGGGCTCACGTGCGAGCAGTGACGCACGCGCGAGCTTTGTTCGTCGCCTAGGTACTTCACCGATCCGGCCGTTTTAAAAATGGAAAAACATAAAAAGAAGGCTAAAAATACTGCGCAGTTTTTTTTAACTGTTTAAACAAGGATTGCGATCCAAATTTACTTTTTTTAGACTTCCTAACGACGCTGAAAGGTAAGATCTACTTTAAAGTGGTTATTATTATTATGTTGTCATTCATGATAGGTACACTAAGTAGGTTTAGTACCTAGGACCTACGAGGGCTGTTTGATAAATACCCGTTTTCTAAATATATTAATATCACTGGCCGCAAATAAGTATACCACCTTTTTAAGCCATTTTTTAGACTCGGGAAAATTAAAAAAAAAATGGCATTCTTTTGTTTTTTTTATCATTTGACAACGATTCAGTGAAGGCGTGAACTTAAAATTGTTAAAATGGAGCAAGAACAGTATCGGTCTGTAATTAGATTCTTATTTTTGGAAGGAAAAACATGTGATAAAATAAAAGTAAGAATGCAAGCGGTTTACCGTGAATGTGCTCCTTCTATGACAACCGTCAGATATTGGTATAACGAGTTTAAGCGGGGGAGAACAACCATCTTTGATGAGGATCGCCCTGCCGGCCAGTTGAGGTGACTACAGACGATATGGTTAAGAAAATTGAAAATATCGTTTTAGCCGACCGCCGAATTAAACTTTGAGAAATCGTTGATGCTGTAAATGTTTCAATCGAGAGGGTACAACACATATTAGAAGAAAAATTGGGTATGAAGAAAGTATCGGCGAGGTGGGTGCCGCGTTTACTCACGGAGGAGCAAAAACGGAACCGACTGACTATCGGAGCAGTGTTTGGCCGTGTTCAAACGTAACCCGAAGGAGTTTCTGCGTCGTTTCGTGACCGTGGACGAAACGTAGGTCCACCACTACACCCCGGAAATGAAAGAGCAGTCGAAGCAGTGGATTTTACCGGGTGAACCTGCTCCAAAGAAAGCAAAAACCGTCCCATCGGCTGGAATGGTCATGGCGACTGTTTTTTGGGATTCGCAGGGTATTATACATATTGACCATTTAGAAAAGGGAAAAACAATAACAGGGCAGTACTATGCCAATTTATTGGATGAATTTGACGCCGTGTTGAAGGACAAACGACCCCATTTAAAAAAGAAAAAAGTACAGTTTCATCACGACAACGCCCCGGCTCATTCGTCCAGAGTTGTGACGGCTAAATTAGCACAGTTACGCTACGAACTATTGTCTCACCCCCCGTATTCTCCAGATTTGGCCCCATGCGATTTCTTTTTGTTTCCCAACCTAAAAAAATGGCTCGGTTGCAAGCGATTTGGATCAAATGACGAAGTCATTGCCGCCACAGAGGCCTATTTTAATTACTTTCCAAAATCATACTTTTTGGATGGTTTATTGAAGCTTGAGTATAGGTGGAACAAATGTATAGAGTTAAAAGGTGACTACGTAGAAAAATAAATGCATATATACAAAAAAAAAATGATTTTTTTTCCATAAACGGGTACTTATCAAACAGCCCTCGTAAAACATTAACTAAAAAGTTTACAGTGCTCCTTAAGACGAATACATTGAGCCCAAACGCGGAGAGGTAATGTTGTCTCAAAGATGCCGTCGCCACCTTCCGGGTTCATCATGAGATCAGGTCATTGGTATCATAATATTGTCATCTAACTTTACAAAGTGGAAGGGATATACCAGTAATAAATTGAACCATGGGCTATGCCAGATGACTAAAGTATAATAAAATTAAAATAAATAAATAAATAAAATATATATAAACAAATCACACAGATTGAGCTAGCCCCAAAGTAAGTTCGAGACTTGTGTTATGGAATACTAACTCAACGATTCTATATTTTATAACAAATACATATACAGATAAACATCCAAGACCCAGGCTAATCTGAAAAAGATCGTTTTCCATCTTGACCTGACCGGGGATCGAACCCGGGACCTCCTGTGTGGCGGACTGGCGTGTTAACCACTACACCACGGAGGTCGTCATAAAAAAATAAAATAACAGTCAAAAGATTGAAGATTGTTGGTATGCATTTGTCGGCTGATATTTTTGGTCTTTATTATGAAACAAGTTACATATGAGAGTATATGTATTTTTAATTTCGCTTAAAGAGTACTTTCCCTGAATATAGATAAGAGAGAGAGAGAGAGAGGTAGCACACATACCTGTCAATGATGTGTGGCAGCACCGTGGGCACATTGTTGTTGAACTCTGGTCCCAATCGTTCGGCCACCGCCGCCAACACTTCTAACCCGTTTTGGGCCACCTGTCAACAAACACATGATTTAATGTCACATTTATTTAAATTTAACATTTCTTAAACTAACACATCATCATCATCAGATCTTTTTTAGGGTTCCGTACCCAAAAGGTTCCAAACGGGACCCTATTACTGAGACTCTGCTGTCTGTCCGTCTGTCACAGAACTCTATCGCTTGAACCGTAATAGCTAGACACTTGAAATTTTCACTGATTATGTATTACTGTGGCCGCTATATCAACAAATACAAAAAAAAATTGTTAAAAATTAAAAGGGGTCGTTATACAAAAAACGTGTTTTTTCTGCGTTTTTCACTAGATCTTTATAATGGCATTAACTAGATATTTGAAATTTTCACAGATTATGTATTACTATGACCACTATAACAACAAATACTAAAAATAAGATAAAGTTAAAAATTAAAGGGGGTCGTCATACAAGAAACGTGTTTCTTCAGCGTTTTAAAACATTGTACGGTGGTACGGAACCTTTCATGTACGAGTCCGACTCGCACTTGGCCGCTTTTATTATTTTTTATTATGAACTGAAATTCTGAAATATTTATCTGTGCGGCTATTCCACAATAAAATGCTATAACGCACCAACCGTTCGGGCGATACGCAGCCACTGGGGTATTATAAGATACGGCGCTTATTCTGTAACGTTTTTTACAAACTAATTTATAAAATTTAATTAATTTTAAAAATGTAATTTTTGTTTTTTCATGAAGCCAAATATTACTAATAATAGCTGAAAACAATCATATGGTTCTTTTTTTAGATCAAGGAAAATTCGTTGTCTTTTAGAGGTTATTGTTTATTTTATTGTTTTTATAATTATAATTTAGATCTAGTTAGTTATTGGGTTTAAATAATTACTATGTTTTCTATAATCTAACAATCTGTATCACTATGTTTTAGTGCAACAAAGCAAGGTTTTAACTAACTAATTCAGTAACTGATTTACACAAAATCTATCTAAGCCTTAATATTTAAATAATACATCTATTAAGAAGATAATTATTTACCTATGGGCCTATGGGTAATTTTCACCCCACCTTGTGTTTTTTTTTCATATGCGGAAGGGTAGACATTGTTTTTTCATTAGCTACGTCCGTAACTTGCGAAATGGAGCGCAAAGTATTTACATTAGTCCGTCTAGCTTTAAAACTTGCCTCCTTGGCCTCTTTCGGCGGAGGCGGAGGATCACCAATACTAGTTTCAACGGCAGTTCATAAAATAGTTTAAAGGGCTATCTAGTGCCTGACGATTAGCAATATGGAAATTATCACTATATTAACGAGTTAACAATTTATTTCAAATGAGGGCGCCACTTCAAGGCCATTTGCTTCTATATTCACCTTAAGATAATCCAGTGCATTCTAGGTACGATAGATAGAGTGATATTATGTAGCTGAATACCAGAATAGTCAGCGAGCAGCGAGCAATGAGCCGCGACCCGCGGGACGGAATCAGACTGTGTATGATACATCATACAGGCGCGTGCGCTGCGGTACCGTCGGCAAGTCAATCTTCATTTAAGTGAGCCTTCCCATGAGGCAAGTATGAACTTAGGGCCCTCCCACACAACGTATTTTTTACGCGCGTTTGTATCGTACAAATGCAAGTTGAACGCAAGGAAGCCGGCACGTTTTAACCTTTACACACGATCCTTGCGTTTGTATCGATACAAACGCCACGTTTTTCGAACGCAACCAGGATGCGCAGTAAGCGCGCGTTTGTATATCGTTTATATAGCGCCCCTCCACGTGCAAACTTAGGGTTACCATCCGTCCGGATTTGTCCGTACATATCCTAACTTTTACTCTTGTCCGGGCTTTTTAGTTTGTCCGATTTTTTTTTACTTACATGAAATATATGCAATAAAACCTACATATTAAGTTATATTAAATAATCTTTATTAACGTCTCATAAAAATAAAATCCGTAAAAATACAAAAAATAATTAGTGAAAAAAAATTTTTTTTTTTTAATTTGCCGTGGTTTTTCATGGACAGCTTTCGTTGGCTAGCCTCTACCATAGTATATGCCACTAGATAGAACTAAATAAGGAATGTTTGCTTTTTGTGACTAAAAAATATCCAGACTTTTATCGAAATGTAAGGGTTTTTTCCACCACGGTGGCTCTATGCCGAGGTGTCTACAATAAATTACCAGATAGTTTTATTAGGAATTAAATTTTGAGACATTTATAATACGTGTCTGTTTACTGACGGTACTTACTTTATAGCTGTATACTATAATTACGCATCCGCCCAATGTCCATGTTCTGAACTTCTTGTAGCGTTCTTAAAGGATCTCAATAGCAAATGATCTTACGCATTATTTTTAACCGACTTTAAAAAAGGAGGTTTTCAATTCGTCGGAATCTTTTTTTTATGTATGTTCCCCGATTACTCAAAGACGCCTAAACCTTTGGAAAATTCTTATTTGTTTGAAAGGGTATACTTTTCAGGTGGTCCCATAGAAATTTTATTAAAATCGTTTGTGTGGATTGTTTTTTAAACGAAAATAACTAAAAAAAATATGTCATCTAATGTTTAGCTTTTACCGCATTGGTCTGAAACGTACCTAAGAGCGTTTACACACGGCCACAGAAGACAGTAGAGTATTACACATACAGAACGGAATCCCATTAGGTCCCGCGCAATATGCGTCCGCGTTCCCCGTCCTCGCACCTGTACCCCGTTCTCGCCTTGTCGAGGGGCGAGAGCGAGCGAACACACACGCATTGACGAGTGCACGGCGGCACAAGAACGGGGTGAGGTGCGGGGACGCATATTGCGCGGGAATTACGGAGATTCCGTTCTGTATGTAATACTTTTACTGTCTTCTGTGACACGGCCGTGTATAAAAGAAAACTCTATTATATTATAGACCCACTGAAAAAATCTCAATAGCGCGTTTCAGACTCACCTTGAAATTCCCTCCATTGAGCCACCCGACCAACGCGTCGACCAGCTGATCGACCAGGTCCGGCGTCAGGTCTGGCTCCCTTCGAACGAGGGCTGTCAGTTGTTCACCGAGTTGTTGACGCAGCCGAAGGTCCGGTCTGGTGAGGAGGGGCAACGCGGCCTCGAGAGAGGCCGGTTGGGGGTAATGCGCCATCTGTTGGGGAGAAAGGGTTAATTACATAGTCAATCATCTTTCCGGCAAAAGTTCTAAACAAGATATAGTTTTAAAAAATAAACCCGACTAATGTAAGTACAGCAGCGAGCAACAGCTAACAATATATATATTGTATATTTATGGAATGTGATTTTTAAGACAATACACGGAGTCCAGTGCCGTCTAGTTATTTGTAAGGAAACGGAGATATCATTTAAAATTTTAAGCTACCAAAACCTACATAACCCTTCAAACTATTTTATGAACCACTGTTTACAGTTTAAAGTGAGAACGGTAAGCTTTAGTTTGCATTTTTGCGAAAAACGGCCACTTTTGGCAAAAACGCACACTAAAGCTTCACATTCTCACTTTAAACTGTAAACAGTGGTTCATAACATAGTTTGAAGGGTTATCTAGGTTTTAGTAGCTTAAAATTTTAAACGATATCTCCGTTTCCTTACAAATAATTTATTTCAAATGGGGGCAGCACTGGACTCCGTGTATCGTCTTAAGGCCCCGTCAGTTCAGAGCCAAGAAATGTGAATGTTTTTGAAAAATCATGTAATTAAACTACTACAGTTTATTCCTCAAAAATTTTACATAAGAATTAAAAGGCTTTTCTATAGACCCCCACAATATCCAAAACACGATTGAGAGTTTTTGACTCGATAGAAAAAAAATCACAAACATACCTCTAAATTTGCCTAAATATACCGATATCTTGTTGAGCATACAAGGGAACAGATAATATATAAATAAATATATAAGGACAAATCACACTGATTGAGCTAGCCCCAAAGTTTTAAACTTATGTGATGGGATACTAACTCGACGATACTATATTTTATAATAAACTAGCTGTGCCCGCGACTTCGTTCGCGTGGTTGTCGGAACGTAATGTTATATAGCCTAAAGCCTTCGTCTATAAATGGACTACCCAACAAAAAAAGAATTTTTCAAATCAGACCATTAGTTCCTGAGATTAGCGCGTTTAAACAAACAAACAAACTCTTCCGCTTTATAATATTAGTATAGATGAAGTACTCTTAACCAACAACATATTTATTTGAATAAAGATTAATATTATTATGTTGATACAACTTAAACAAATTATTTCGACCAAATTAGGTACCATAAAAACGGTTTTTGTGAGTTAATCTTAAAAGATAGACATATACTATCGCGGACTGTTTTTTAGATCATTAAAAGAGCTATTATTCTTTAATACATATTTTTTGTGTATCTTGAACCGTTTTCACGGCGCACGCAACGGAAGGCTTCAAAGATGAAATAATTTCTCCCGTTTTTTACACATTTACCACTATATCTTTGCTCCTATTGGTCGTAGCGTGATGTTATATAGCCTATAGCCTTCCTCGATAACTGGACTATCTAACACAAAAATAATTATTCAATTCGAACCAGTAGTTTCGGAGATTAGCGCGTTCAAACAAACAAACAAACAAACAAACAAACAAACAAACAAACTCTTCAGCTTTATAATATTAGTATAGATACATATATAGATAAACACCCAACAGACCCAGGACAATTTGAAAAAGGCCATTTTCCAACTTGCCCTGGCAGGGGATCGAACCCAGAACCTCCAGATTGGCGGACTAGCGTGTTGATCATTACACAACGGAGATCATCATAAGATGAAAATACATAACTCTCCTTTTGGCTTCGCTGTGGTCGGTTAACTAGTCAGCAATACTGATCAAAAGCGTAAAACATAAAATATTAGAATACAATAAAACTCACCGTTCTGATAGTATTTTTATCCCGTCAAATCCAGAAACTCGCTCAGATTTAGCCGTTCAGTCCTGTATGCTATCATCTCACTTGTCACTGACACTGACACTTATACATCCACTTCTGTATAGAAGTACGCTTTGATGACTAAATCCTAGTCAGAGAAATTCACATTAAAACCTCTATCCTCCATATTTATTGCGAAAAATGATTTGACGATCGTGTTACCAGTTCACTTGAGCTAGCTGGCGCGGTGGGTGAACGCATTGCTAGCGCTCTCACAAGTAAAGCAACCCCGGGCGTGGTCCGTACTTGGATGGGTGACCACAAGTGGTACAAAAATTTCTCGAGCTACTTCGTGCTTCGGAAGGCACGTAAAGACGTTGGTCCCGGCTGTCATTATAGTATGGCAGTCGTCAAGCTATATCATCGGACATAAACTGCCTAATGGCATGTGCCTTTAGGCAACTTGAAAAATCTGACACCAGTGTTGGCCACACACACAAACACGAAAAACAAACTTAAAGCAAAATAGAAAAAAAAAACAAAATTCCAATAGTTATGCAGCTCATTACTGCCTTTGCAGGCACTTTTACTATGTAAGTAAGTATAATATTTATTCTGTGCTTTTATACACATCAATCTGGCGACTCGCAACGACCACTGCTGAGAAGAAACGCCGAAAGAAACTCATTTACACTGTACTGGTCGCGTACGCGCCAGAAGGGCTTTGTCATGTGTCTGTCAATTTACAAATATTATAATATAGTACAATGTTAACACATTATAACATGTAAGGCCGCGTCCACGGACACGCGGCGCGGCGTACGACGCGGGCCGTCTGGCGGCGGCGGACCGCCGTAAAATTTCTATATTTTGTAGTTGCGACGGCCGCCGTTTTGAGCGGCCGGAGGAGCTCCAGGTAATTTTATGCCACTTGTAGTAAACCATCAATACAATAGTAATTTTTTCCTATTTGTTTCCTTAACTACATATGTATGTCATGACATGAGTAATTCACACTACGATACTAATGAATAAGTACCTAGGTATTTCCATGTTCACATGAATGGATGAGTAAGGGCCGGCGCACATATGGCGATGCGCAGCGCAGAGCATGTTTCACTGCCAAAGCATTATCATCTTTGTGCAAGTTAAAATAATATCGAAAATTAATCAACACGGGTCGGGCGGGAACCGCTATTTTATCGCCGACAATTATAAGAACTTTACTGTAGTCCGTATTAGATCTTATTTCAACGCAAACAAAGTCGATGATACTTTGGCGGCGAAATACGCTCTGCGCTGCGCTTCGCCATATGCGCGCCGACCCTAAGTCATAAATGGATTTAAAATGACATCTTACTTATTTTTGTGATGGTGGGCATAGTGATGAAAGAGACTAAGTCTTTTAAGGCTTATAAAAAGACTAAAATGTAGACTAGAGGTCCGAGTCTTTATGAATAAGACTTAGTCATTGCATACTGATACACTATCACGTCTTTATCCCTAACGGGGCGGACAGAGCCTAGGGCGGCCACTTTAAGCGTGATGGTGGGCATGAAGTTGGAAAAGAAAATCATAATTGTAATTGCTAACCGCATCGCCTATTGATATGATTCAGATTCTTGCCCATTCCCTTGATCGGCTTTTACGATCTGCGCGGGAAGAGAAGCAGCTGGTACATTCTTTGTTTTTTCTTTTCTCCCAGACGACCTCTGTGGCGTAATGGTTAACACGCTTGACCGCTGATCCGGAGGTTCTGGGTTCGATCCCCAGCCAGGGCAAGTTGGAAAATGGCCTTTTTCAAATTGACCTGGGTCTTGGGTGTTTATCTATATATGTATTTATCTTAAAATATAGTATCGTTAAGTTAGTATCCCATAACACAATTTTAAAAAAAAACTTACTTTGGGGCTAGCTTAATCAGTGTGATTTGTCCCTATATATTTATTTATTTATTTAGACCAGCGTGGGAGTCATTTATAAAAAGACAAAAACCACAGAATACAGTAAGAGTAAACAGATTCCGTTCTGTTTACTCTTACTGTATTCTGTGCTAAAACGACTTGTTGTTTTTAAAAGACTTAAACGGCTCGAGTTCTTTGTAAAAGTACTCGCGCTTCAGTCATGTATGGTATTTGACCGTGACAGACCAGACATACAAATACATATGGCCAAACTATAGACTTCTTTGTGAGAGAAAAAAGAAATAACATTGTTATTGCTATCAGATATTATTTGTGAGGTTTTTGTTAAAACGTTCTGTTGACATGCCATTCTTCGACTCCCGCGACTCAAGGCGAGGCGCAAGTTGTTTTAGTTCTTTTAGGTTAAAAGACTACGACTTCAATTAGTCGTCAGTCTTTAGTCTTATGATGAATCAAGACTTAAAAGACTAGTCTTGTCGTGTCGAAAGTAATGATGTGGTGTTCCCGGGAACGTTTCCAAATTTCCCGGAAAGTTCCTGGGGAATTTGGGAATGTTCCCGTAATTCTAGGGAATATTGGATATATGTATTTGTATTATACATTCATGCCCACCATCACGCTAAAAGTGGCCTGGGCCTTGCCGCCCTAGGCTCTGTATGCCCCGTTATGGATAAAGACGAGATAGTAACCATATCAAGTAATGCATTTACGTCAGTAAAATAAATTTACAGTGATAAAAAATATGTCTGGTAAATAAAACTACAACTTTTCTGAAATTTCCATTTTTTGGAAACATTCCCGGGAACGTTCCTTGAAACCTGAGGAACGGGAACGGCACATCACTAGTCGTGAGGCGTTTAAAACGAGTCTGTTTTTTTTTAAACCTTAAAAGACTTAGTCTCTTTCATCACTATGTGGGTATGAGGATGAAAAAAGGGGATCCAATTAGTCATGGGTTCCTAGCTGCGCAGATTGTAAAAGCCGATCGAGGGACAGTATCATGACAGATATATACAGAACAGAATAACAAATTACCACTCTTTCTCTCACATTCTATGATCAAAAATAGATCACACAAAGACATACACATCAAAGGATGAAACGGCTATAAACTGTTTAAGTAGCTTCTGGTATCAGTGATTGATTGCCTGTCTATAAATATAATCATTTTACAAATGGTGGACTTATCCCAGAAGGGATCTCTTCCAGTCGACCAGTAGGGCAGAGGACAGTTACAAATTTAGTAGGAAGGCAGAAGAACACTACGAATACACTACATACATGTATGTACAGGTATTTGTTTGATTTTTTTTATGCTCTTGCCCTGAAACCAAATGTAGGATGTAACTGGGAATGTGCTGAGATTAGTAAGATTACAGCAAGTGCGGCCGGGAAGCGGACCAAGCTTAACAGCATTACAAGCTGAGGATGCAACTGGGAATAGGACTGCCACTGTGGTCCAGTGGTTAAAGCGTTTGCCTTGTGATCCGGAGGATGTTGGTTCAAATCCCACTGGGAAGCATACTTTGTGAAAAATTGTTTCCAGTCTTGTTATGATATTGCAGGCTTGAATCACCTGATTATCTGAAAAGAAAGATGGTTCTGTGCTTCGGAAGGGACGTAAACGAGTATTGGTCCCGAACGCCATCTAGCGTTTGTACCTATCCCTAGGATTGGATTGGAGGTCAGACGGCAGTCACTCTGTGTAAAAACCAGTAACCTCGTCAAATCACCTAGGTAAGGTAGGGGACCCTGGTCTCTGAAGCGTTACCGCTGACGATGCAACTGGGAACACATGCTTGGATGATGATGATGCAACTGGGAATATGCAGAGATGAGAGATTACAATAAGTATTGCATGATGTCACCTATCATCCTATCAGTGTAAACTAAACGACCTTGTTGTTTGTTGTGACAATTTGCTGTCATTAAATAAATAGCATGATCACTTGGATCTCGTAGCCTGTAAGATACAGCAAATGTTTATAACCCGACCTGTGATTTTGCAGATTTTTTACAAAACTAATGATTTTTTTTCTCAGTTGGAAACATTGCAATAATTTTCAGACCAATGAACCTACGTAACATAATTAAAAATAAATAAATTGAAGTTAATCATAAAAATAAAAAAAATTAACTTAAATTGCTGAACTGATTCTTGAGGCACTATTCGCACTGGCATACATATATGTATATGTAATTGCATCCAATGTCTCAAGAACGGACTAGGGTGCACTTTCTAGTGTTTTCATGCCAATAACTGTGCAAAGATTTGATAGTATATTCTGTCTAGCAAAAGGGTTCATTGTTGATAAAGGGTATAAAAGTGCTTTTACTACAATCATTATCTTAAACCACTGGTATAAAGATAAGGTATTGAATTTGATAGTGTCAATAAATATTTGATTAATCAAATTCTTGAAAGAGCAAACATTCCGTGGCAGGCCTGTGCTGTTGTGGTGTCCCAAGATGCATTTTCTAGCCTTTTTTCCTCTCCAAATTAATATGCTTGTCAACATTGTCATTGGATACTTAATAATTTAGCTGCAGTTCTACTACCACCCACATGTCCGATGTCAACCTTGCTTGGGCTTGTATTTATGTATTTAAGAAATCCACAATCAAAGCTGACCTATTAATTAAGGTTAGCTTGGATTGTGTATAAATATGGCAGATACGACATACTTTTGATCTATCTATTCTATTACTTTCTCTCTTTTTTTTTACTTTAGCTTTCCATCAGGCTAGATAGAGGTCAAACACACTCAAATCTCTAATTTAAAAAAAAAACTATCAATTTATTTCTGTGAATAAATTATTTGCATTCTTAGGTGAGGTAAACTAGACACGACTATCTACTCTACTGCAAAGGTCAACTCACATGGTGGGAGAAATCATTGAGAAACAATATATTTCGGCCCTGAGGACTTTTATGACAAATTATCACATATTTTCCTTCAAATACGTGGGTACATCGTCTACATCTCGCTATGATGTCATCCAATGAAACCAATTGAGAATTTTAACATCAGTTTCTGCGTACGCCTTTCATAAAGGTCTAAACATTTTTGTCTAAAATATGCGAAATGTCAACAACATTGTAAGTTAAAGTAGAATTTAATGCTATATATAGTATTAAATTGCGGATGGAGATAAAAATAGACATTTGGACGTTTTATTCGATGAAAAGTGCAAAGATGTCCAATGGATTGACAGTTCGTAATATATTTCGCAAATGTACGTTTTCGGGTTTATCAACAACGATTATTGCGAAAAAAGTACATAAATAGAATTATTTTACCGTAAACCTCCGGACTGGTAACACGATCGCGTGTAAAACAAAGAAACCAAACAGATATTGAAGGAGAAAATAACATCATTCGTAAAGATCAGACATATCCATTTATGTATGACCTTAGGAATAAAAAACACTTCCTTACACTAACTCACAAGCACTTTTCGATAATCACAGTCTTTATTGTTCTATTTACTGCAAATAAACACAGTAAACGCGTCGCGAACGTTTTATTTCGCGAATAAACGTCTTGCTGTTCAAAAATCAAGAAAATTTGAGCAGTATCGCGCATGCCCAGCAAAAATTTACATCACGTGACCTGTCATGGCGTCATAGATGCAATTCTTTTTGCGGTACTCTCACTTGGCAACGACGTTTAAATTAAACAGCCAAAATACCGGTTATTTTACCGATAAAATTTTGAAAAAGTTAAGTTAATTTGTTGTTCTATTTCTAACACAAGTTTAAAAACTTACTTTGGGGCTAGCTTAATCAGTGTGATTTCTTTATATATTCCAAAAGTTCCAACTTTAGATACTTTATTGATTAGATAGGTATTGAACAGAAACAGAAGGAACATAAACAAGAAAGATTGTATAAAACCTAGCTGGAACAGAAATATTGATAATTATAATCATTGTTTCCCACAGGGGTAGGAGACTATGGACCTCCACATTAGATGTACTATAAATACAATTTTAGTATCTAATGTGGTATTCTGGTCATAACACCCATAACATAATTATTAATATATTATAAATTACATTATAATAATATAATTTGTTCTTTAGATATAAGTTGGCCAAACCTGAGCTTGGCTTGAGCCGTGAGAAGTTTGTTGTTGATAGTTCTCACGGCTCCCGTAACCTTATATATTTTATGTAAGTAAAAAAACCTCATTTTGATAATCGTAAAAAGTAAAAAAAAATCAGCGCTATCTATTAGCGAATAGATAAACTAACCCAGAGATTTTTAATAAGACCGGTTGGATCAACTCACTGCAACATCTGCAACAGAAGTTGGTTTTATTGTTCTGAGAACAGAAGTTACTACTAGCGACATCTAATAGTGAATAGTAGAACTACGTTATTTTGTTAGTTCTCTTTCCACATTAGTGATGTCGTTGAAATGAAATGCTTTGCATTCGATTCCCCCCGACTCGCGGAAGATTGTTTTTCTCTGTTTTTTTTTGTTTTTTTGTTTGTTTGTTATCTCTTTATTGTACAAAAAGGGGAACAGACAGATTAAAAAATTATAAGAATTTGCTAAAAGGCGGGCTTATCCCAGTAAGGGATCTCTTCCAGCCCGTTAATATACCTACTACAATACAATACGAGTATACCTACCTACTCACAGAAATATATAAAATACAAGATATATTTCAGTGTTTTTTCCCCGAGGTTGTTTTTATGTGGATCTCTCTGCTGTTAAGTTCAATTTCTATGACTTTATTAATAGGTAGGTACTACCAGGCTTGTCACGCAGTAGCGGCGTTAGGGTAGGGCGCGGTTGGGCGACCGCCCAGGGCGCCAGATACAAAGGGGCGACAGGGGGCGTTTTTGGGCAAGGGGGGGTCACAGGTAATAATAAATATATAAATAGCGGCTGGTTAAGGGCGGCAACTCCTACTCTTATGTGTATGCACCCCTCCCTCCCTCCGTTTACAATGAGGCGGCAAATTTGAAGAATTCTATAACTTGTACCCCCCCCCCCCCCCCCGTCGGCAAAAATAAATCATTTAAGACTGAATTGCAGTTGGGGGGGGGGGGGGGGGGGCGCGGCGGGAAAATCGAAAGTATACCTACATTATTTAATAAGCTTTTAAAATGCTGACCTGACTGAAGAAGAAGAAACATTTTATCTTTATTGGAAACAAACTGAGATGTCAAAATACCTATCAGAAATACAAAAATGTTATAAAATAGGATTTTCTACTTATGATAGGGGAAAATATTATTCTTCGGTTATTCCCTCGTTAGGCTTTTATAATCTGCGCGGGAAGAAAAGCAACTGGTTTAAGTTTTTTATTTTTTCCTAGACCAACGTTGAAGTAAATAAACTAATCAAGTGCGAGTCAGACTCGTAAATGAAGGGTTCCGTATCTCCGTACAATGTTTTAAATCGCTGAAAGAAGCACGTTTCTTATAAGACGACCCCATTTAATTTAATTTAATAAGAGACAGAGCCATGTGACAGACGGACGGACAGACGGATAGACAGCGGAGTCTCAGTCCCGTTGGCACCCATTGGGTGCGGAACCCATAAAAAAGAAAAGACAATTTTTATTTTATTTATTAATGAACATAATGGCACACTCGTTATGGGAACATTAGAAATATTGTGAAACAACTGTAGGTACTAAAAATAACAAAAATTGCGATACCTATACGGCATGAAACACCAGAAGGGTAAGTAGTCTTCAGGGTAGGGCATACACCTTCTATCTCTACCTAGACACTCACACATTTCTTCTTCTGTAGGACGCCTCCTTTTCTTCCTTGGAGGATTTCTTAACGCATGTGGCGTTGCTGCCATTTGTGCTGTTTGGTGCGCCCCTTGAGGAACTTGGTTGTTAAGAAAGTCTCCATTTGCAGCCGTTGGTTGATTTTGGATTGGTGAAGATACCGTGGGAACAGCGTTATAGAACCCTTGGTAGCTTTGCGTCGATTGCGTATTTTGAGTAGGCGCCACGCTCGGTTGATTTGGAGCCGGTAATGGGACATTTCTTGGACTTTGAATTACTGGAGTAGGTGGTCTGGGTTGCATGGGAGATGGAGGTACACTTGAAGACATAGGTTGAGGTAAAGCAGTCGCTGAAATAGATGCTAAAGCACTTCTTGGACTTTGGATAACTGCACCAGTTCTTGGTTGCATTGGAGATGAATGTTGAGACATAGGCACATAAGATACAGGTCGACGAAAAGAAGGAATTTGTGGTGATGATAGAGGATTGTGAAAAGGAAATATTTGCTGAGCTGCAGGTGTTACTGGTTGCGGCATTGATTGACTCTGTGTTACAGGTGGAGAATTACCATTACTTTCAAAATCTAATACACGAACTGAAATATGTTGGGTGTCTTTATTCTCAGCTGGCTCGGCACAAACGTCTCGGTAATTTAGTGGGATATTTCTGTTATCGTGAAGGTTAGCATCGTATTTCAAAGGGTCTTGTAAGGATGGTCTACGTTGAGTACCAAAAGAACTTGGGGTTGAAGACATATTTAGAAACTGACGTCTTGTCTGAGGTCTCGGAGGAAATCTATTGTCAAAAGATATAACTGAAGGTACACCAGGGGATAACCTAGGAGGTAGAGATCTTACTTGAGATTGCATTTGGGATGGAAAAGATCTTTTGTCTGTGGTATTTTGACCCATATGCTGTGGTTGTATCCCAGATGGCAAAGGAGATTTTGGCGCTCCAGGGGATTGATAGTAGATTACATTAGAGCCGAACATTTCTGAAGGTGGTGGACTCCCTGTATCTGGTAAAGTATGGTGTGTAATCGATTTTGGCGATCCGGGAGATCGGTTGTAGTTTACATTAGGTCCACCTTGAACAAACTCTGATGATGGTTTGAAACCGGGACCTGGAGGTTGTGATGGTTTAGGTAAATCTACATGGTCATCTGAATAAAGAGTGTAAAATTTCATACTTTCAGAAGGTTGGTTTTGATATGGAACGTAGGGCTGGGCAGCAGCAGCTCCTGGAGATGAACCTAGCGTTGGATAAAATACTGGTGGTGCAAATACCGGAGCATAATTTTGCTCCATTGAGCCATCTGTGCTATCTGCATAACCAGAAATCCAACCATGATGTTGAAGCTCTTGATTAACGTCTACGCTTGTTTGAACCTCCTCAGGTTTACGTATTGGTGGCGTCTTTCTAATAGGTTCATTATCTTTTAATTTCTTTATAAAATCTTCAACTCTAAACTCATCTACTTCCACATTTATCTTTTTTAGAGACCTTGCTACTTCTTCTTTCATAGTTTTATCATTGGCGCAACTATGTCCGCTCTTTTCTAAGTCATGTAATCGTTTCGAAAGATTAGATTGAATAACTTTCTTTTCGGTTGCAATATCAGCTTTTTCATCTGGAATCACTTCATCTAAAAAGTTTGAAACTTCATCTTTCATTTTTATTTCTTCTATATTTTCTTTTAATGCAGCTTCACTCGGGATAGGGATTTTAGCTAATTCACACAGCAGTTTATTTTGTTTTATTAAAGGATCTTCATCATTTTTATTGTCTCTAATCTCCGCATAAAACTTCATAATAGCGTCGCGTATCTGATTTTTATATATTTGCTTTCCTTCGTAGTCATCTCTGTTATAATTATGCTGTACAAAACTGTCTGCTATTTCGTCTACAAGCTCTTTGTACAAAGCTGCTTTGTCTACTGTTGTATTAAGTGGTTCAGGTAACATATTAGTTATTGTAGTCTTTACGTCTTTTTTATACTCATGTCTTGCCTTTTCGTCTCTAATCAAAGGTTTTACTGATCGAATTGCTGAAACTAACTGCGCTTTTCTATCATCTTTACTTTGCTGTAGCTCACAACACATTGGTAGAGTTTTAATGAGTCGTTCAAGTTCATCATTTAAATAGTCATCATATAACATATCATCACCAAAAATTCTAGGATTTGAATTAAGCTCACTAAGCTTCCTTAATATGCTAGCCATCAAATTATCTCTGAGTGTTCTAGCATCTGCATTTTCACCTGATTTAGAAATCAGAGGTAAATTTTGACACCAATTTTCAACCATTTCTAAAATAATATCAGCTGGCTTCTTTCTCGGAGTTGATGCCGCAATACAGCATGGTTTAGGACTTGACCACGATTGACTAGCTCCGCTAGGACCTTCTGCTTGGCTCTTATCTATATAGACATTTTTACTATTATATACCTTTTTCAATGATTTTCCCTTCTGAGCTACTTTATCTATTGTTGATTTAGGTACACATTTTCTCTCATTTTTCGTAGATTTTAATATGTCTTCCAAAGATTTAGCATGTTTATTTATATTATTCTCCTCTCCAGGTAATAATGGGAATTTAATTAACCACTTTGTTATTTCTTTGTGAATTTTCTCTTCAGATTGTGGTTCGTTGTTTTCCATTTCGTAAATTCTTTTGGCAAGCATTTCTAGTATTTTATCCCAGTCTAGTAGTTCATTTAAGTTAGTCGCTTCTCTTATTGGTAATTTTTCAAACCATCCATCTATTTCACATCTTAATTTAACTTCCTCGACTTCTTGGATCACTGAATTTTCATTTGGAACAGGAACTTTAAATAAAGCAGAATATAGTTCATTATAAATCTCATCTCTGCTTATAGGAACGGCATTTCTTTTCTGAGCTTCGTGAAAATATTTATTGATTTCATCTTTTATTCTTATTTCATGTTTTAACTTCACTGCGTCATCGCCATGATCAAAATTTTCTAAAATGAACATGTTAGTTAACTTGTTCTTGTATATTTCAAAACCTGGGTCATATATTTTCTTGTTGCTAATAGGAACAGGTATTGAAGCTTCAATTGTATTTTCAAGTTTACGTCTATAGTGCTCTCCAGCAGTTTGTTCTTTTATTATTGCTCGTGCTTCTAAAACATCATTTAATAAACTGGATTTTAGATTTTCCTTATTCTTTTGAACCTCATCATATTGTAACTCTTTAGTTATGTTATCTATTTCATCGCCTAATATGTCTTGATATAAAACGTCGTCGTTCAATCTTGGATCAAAGCTAAGATCGTTTACTTTTTGAAAAAGTTTTTTTGCAACGTCATCTTTTACTGCTTTTTCACAATCTTTATTTTCTTCGTTTATTGGAAGATTATTACACCAGTCCTCAATCGCATTTACTACGAGTTCCCTCGAAGGTCCGACTTTGTTTTTGCAAGTAGAACAAGTAAGTTTTTTAGTTTTTGAATTATTTTTAGTATCATTTTCGATCGGCTTTGGAATACTTTCGTTGTTATGCTTAATATTTGAATCATTTAAATTTTGATTTGTGCCTTCATTAACTCTCTTTATTCTATTTGCTAGTTGTTGTATAAGAACCGATACATCTATTTTCTTAGTTGGTTCTAGTGGTAACGTCGTTATCCATTTTATCACAAAATCTACTAACTCAGGATCATCTTGTATATTACTAGCACGTTTTTCAGATAGCTCTTGCGCTAAATCACTTATCATTCTCGCGATCATGTCTTTAGTTTCTTGGTCTGATATAACTTGCAGTGGCATATTTTTTATCCAATCTCCTATTTCATGAGCATATATTAGCCTTCGGTTGAATTCTATAACGGATTCATCGCCAGGAATAGGTATATTAGCTAATCTGTCATATGCATTTAGTTTGAATGATGACGTTGGTTCTGTGGTTTGTACTATTCTATTAATCTCTTTTAAAAGTCTCGCAGTCCATACCTCTAGTTTCAAAGGGTCATCAGCTATCTCTTTACCATTGATGCGAATGTATTCATCAATAAATTCATCCAAATTCTGTTCTTTGATTCCAAAACTGTTGTTTACAGTTTGTTTTTTACTAACGGATAGTTGATTAAATACATCTCTGCTTTGTTCAACTCTATAAATAAGGTTTGATATCATTTCTAATTCAGATATTTTGCTTGGCGCAATTGGTAATATTGGCATATATAAATCTCTAACTCTTACTGCTAAATATTGTTCAAAATTAGCTACTTCTGGTCCTTGCATCCTGATCATTTCTATTTGACGGATATCGTGAGCTAGTCCAAGAATAAAATCAATTCTTGCTGAATTTCCGGGAACATTGAATGAGCTATCAATTGGCATATCATTTAACCAATCAGATATAATTTTTATGTAACGTAATTCTCGGTCGAGCTCTTCTGGAAGCTTAACCGTAGAACTTCCCCTTGTTCCACAACAAGCTTCATTCATTTCTGCTTTAGAAGATGGACTCAGTTTCTTGAACTCAGTTTTAAGTAATTCGGAATAGGCCCCTTTCACTAAAATATCATCTTCCACGAAATTGTGTTCGATAAATTTGTCCACTAATTTAATTAAAGTTTTATTATGATCATATTGTGTGTTTAAATCTTGATCTGGGTCCTTTCTGTACTTAGCTACTTGTTCAAGTTTTTCTTTTTTACGTTCTTCTTTCAAAGTTTCATTTAATTGGATCTTTAGTATTCTTTCTAACAACATTTCTGATAATTGGTCTATATTTTTATTTTCATTTGTTTTAAGAATTTTATCTAACCATTCTTTTGTTTCCCGTTTAATGTCTTCCCTTGAACTTTTATTTTGCAGCTGATCTTGCACTTTTAATGCAAAATCGTGTAACATTTTATTTCTTGCATCTTTACCATCAATGGAGTAAATATTGCTAGGCTGTTCATTCATCCAAATCGATATTTCATCTTCAAGCATATCTATTACTTCCTGTTCATGATAATGAATCGCAAGTGGGTCTTTACGTTCAATCATTGAAGCTTTCTCATATTTTCTGGTACCATGATAAGGTATAGTTAAAACAGGAACTGGAAATTGTGAAAATTTTGAATAAAAATTATTCAGATAGCTTTTCATATCTTCTTCGTCCATTTTTTGATACGCTTCCTCCTCAAACTTGATCATCCATCTCATGACAGTATACTTTATCCAATTTTCTCTAGTACCTAAATAGTCTTTGTTTGGCCCATATTGCTCTAGTTTCATTTCATCCGTTAATTGTCCCGCTAAATCAAAGACTATTAGTTCTTTGTAATTCTTATCATCGTTTACGTGTGCTAGTTCTGGTACAGTTTCTAACCAAGCGTTTATCAATTTAGATATATCTAGTATATACTTCCTTTCTTCTGGATTTAATTTTGTTATTTCTTTCTTAGAAGATGACTTGTTAGGCGTAGACGTAATTGGATAGTCAGAAGGCCCTGCTGCAGATAAATCATGATCTGATACAAAAACTAAGACACTTTTTGTTAAACTGTCTTTAGATAAAAACATTGGTGAGCAGGATTTGTCAACCGCAGATGTTACAGCGTGTTTTATTTTCTCAATAATTTTATTTGTCAAAATTAAAGCATTTTGTTCAGTAATGTCGTAGCAGCTGCATAAAAATTCGAAAATTTCATCTTTAGCATAATTAATGTTACCAGAGCGTATTGAATCAAAAGAATCTACAATAACATTAACGAGTTCATCTTTGTGACCACTGTTGTTAATATCGACAACAGTGTTTATAAGTCGTATTATGTCTTCGGTAAACCCATTATTATTATCCACGATATCTTCAACATAGTCACATACGGTGTTAGCGTCACAACTTTGAACGCATGGATTATTACAACTTTGCCTATAATGTTTATTTGCACGTGCAGTCAATATCTGATCAGCTAATTCTTGAGCATATGTATCAAGCAGGTCATCATTAGCGAGTGGTATATCTCTTAGAATAGTTAGTAATTCTCTTTTCAAAAACAATTTATTATTTCCTATCTGTGTCATTATCTTCATGACAGGTTTTAATCGTTTTATGACTTCGTCGTTTACTTTCTGTATATTTATTGTGTATCCCCAATCATCTGTTTCTATAAATGTTAGATTCGAAAGGTAATTTATAACTATTTGTTCTATTTTAGAATCTAAACGAGTATCTGCATTACCTGTTTTTTTACGAGAACAATTTCTTACGTAAGTTTTCTTGTCTATATTAGCATGAAATAATTCTTTATTCAATCTCTTTATTCGTTCAAACAAATTACTTTCTATTTCATTTTTGAATCTTTTGTGGTCTCTCATAGAGCAAGGAAACCAAATCGGCAATCCTTCTAAGAATTCATGAATATGAAGTTTAACATTAGTCTCATAAAATTCATTATTAATATCAGTAGATAAGTTGTATATAGCTTCATTTAGATCATTAACAGCGTTGTCTCGAATAATTTTCGACGCTTGGTCAATATTGGGAAACACTGGGATTTCCAAAAGCCATTGTAAAATTACAGTTTGTAAATTATCTTTGTAGTGACCCCTTGGGAGTAATATAACAGTTTCAGTCTGTCTTATGTCTTCGTTTCTTGTTTCTCTAGGTTCACATGTATGAGTTTTATTCCTTGAAAATAATTCTTCTATAAATTTTCTAGATTCATGGTTAGATGTTTTTGGTTTTTCAAAGGAAAACGGACTTGATTGACAGCTTAGGTTGCATAGTGCATCGTTCATGGATATCGAAGGCGATAAAGCTATCTGAAAAGTAAAAACATTCATGTACTTTATTTCTATATAGGTCGCTAAACTAAATTGCTAATCAATAAGTCCGCAAATTTGCTAGATTTTAAAATATTTATTGTAGGTATGTTGTTATTAGCCCCATCTTTATTTATATTAAGATGGAACTTTACGAACAGGGCAAATTTGTCTTTGCGGTCAACCCAGGCAGACAAAAATAAAAAAAAAAAATATTTATTAAAATAATTCATAAAAACCGATAAATTCTACATTCCGCGTTCATTCCCCGCCTCCCGCTTCACAGTCAAACGAAATATGTAAAAGCATGCGGGGGGTGCTTTGCGGATCGCCCCGCACCTCATCCCCTCAGAGTTTGGAACGACAGGGCCTTAACTAGTGATGTGCCGTTCCCGGGAACGTACCCAATTTCCCGGGAATTTGGGAACGTTCCCAGGGAATGTTACGGAATATTGGATATATGTATTTGTATTATAACCATGTCAAGTGATGCATTTACGTTAGAAAAATATATTTACAGTGATAAAAAATATGTCTGGTAAATAAAATTACAACTTTCCCTGGCATTTCCATTTTTTGGGAACATTCCCGGGAACGTTCCCGGAAATTTGGGGAACGGGAACGGCACATCACTAGCCTTAACACTTTTAAGTTTCAGTCATCGACACGGCGAAGAAGAAGAAGAAGGTATAGTATCAATGCAAACTTCAACAAACAATTACTTACCGAATTTCCGAAAAATTCTGTCAACACCTCTCGCTCAGTGAATGTTTTTGAAGCTATAAAGAAATAGGAGTCAAGATTGGGGAAAGTATTTCAACAAATGAGCGAAGCGAACGAAAGGTGTATTTTCGATTATAACTGATATTTTTGAATGTAAGTAATTTCAGGAAATTTGGCAGGCATCAAGATTATTGATTAAATATGAATCAAATCAGTCAAGGGGTTGCCAAGATTTGGGGTTTTAAGAAAGGTCGTGAATTTAATGTTCGTGTCGAATTACGAGATCTCGTAAAGTTGAATATCACTATAGTCAAATTTTTTGTCAATAGAGTTATCATCGTAAATGTTGTGTGTCTTTCGTTCGCTTCGTTCATTTTTTCAAATACTTTTCCCAATATAAACAGTTTCGGCCGTGTGGTTCCCGGCAGAGTTGAATAAGACCACTCTAGATGTCGTAGAAGGCGAGTGAGGGAATGCAAGCTAAACAAAACTTAAACAAAACATCAGTGAGACCTCTCCAACCCATCTGGCCAGAGTGGAGAGTGTAGGCCAAAACCTCTGACTGCTCTAACCAAGTATGGCTCTAGTAGTATAGAGAGGGTCGTGCTCCTGCAGTGGAGACTAAAAAAGACCTGATTAATTTTATTTTATTTATTAAGGTACAATCACAGATAACAGAAGTACTTCATTTATAGTACTTATATCTAAGACCAATATTATTCTGATATCCTACAAAAGACTGTACACGACACTACAGAGAATAGATATTAATACATGCAAGCAAATAAACAATCAGTCAAACATGAATCAATAAATATAACTGCTAATTATGTTGATAAACAGAATATTTAAATTTTGACAATCTATCAGCAAAAAAATCTAGTTGGACATTAGTGCTCATATTTTTATATAATTCACAAATTCTAATCAAAGGATTATTATGACCGACATTGTCCCTGGAAAAAGGCACGCTAAACTGCTGTGGAACCCTGGCTGAATGATGTGGAATTTTAAATCCCAATTGTTCAAGTAACTGAGAACCCATTGACCTATTAGCTATTTTATGTAAATTGGTCAAGTCTGTTATTGAGCGACGGAATTCAAGGCTTTTGAGACCAAATTTTTTAAGTCTATCTTCATATTCAGGTGATTGACGCCTTAAACCGAGTCCACCGCAAAGTGTTCTCAGAACGCTGAACTTGTTCAATCCGATCCGTGTGGACCTGATAAATAGGCGACCAAACAGATGAGAAATACTCCAATGTACTACGCACCAGTGACGAATACATAATGATCCATGATCTAGTGTTTCTGAACGGCTTTGCTATATGTGTCACAAAACCTAGAGTTTTTTTAGCTTTACTGATTATGTAGTCATAATGAGGTTTAAAGGAAAGTTCACTGTCAAAGATAACTCTAAGGTCACGCACAGTATCCACTTGTTTTAATAAACAGTATAACATTTAAATTATTTGATCTTACGTTAATTACAATAATATAGATATTTGACACTATAGTAAAAGAGCAATGACGTACCTATGTACCTCCAATATGTTTGACTATAGTATAGTAGGTAGGTTGACAGAATTGGTCATGTAAAAACTAAGAAAAATAAAAAAAAACGTAAAACTAACCGTTCTTATTCAAATGTGTCTGGCAATCCTGAAAAGGTAAATAAAAAGTAAGTACTGGTTGACTTTTTATCAACATTTTTGGAGCAAGTTTAGTCCATGATACTGAACAGCTGAATAAGGTACTTTCTATAAAAAAAGTTATCAGCGTTAACGCTCAGCGGATTCAAAGGATCAAACGGATTTTGGATGGGAGGACGAAACATTTTTATCAATTTTTTTAATAACTTTTTTATAGAAAATAGTTCAGTAACATGGAAGAACGATAAAAAGACCCTGTATATTGGTAAATTTATAGATTAACTCTGTGAGCTTGTAGATTGTAGACCTGGCCAACCCCAAATGGCTCCGCCATTTCTAAAAATTTAGAAAAACAACTAACTGAACCAAATTTTCACGAGACGTTACGCTAGCGCGGTTGCCTCATTAGCTGTACTGCTTCTAAGGAAGTGTCCTTAGCGGTTTTTTTCTTGCACAAAGATTATATATGCATGCTAATGGCACTGTTACCCGAAGACACGGAAGATGCCATAGACGGAGCGAAGTGGAGAACAAAAAGTCAAAACCAATTAAATGATTTTGCTAAGAGATAGGGTGGTGCTGTTCTAGGTCAGAAACCACGTGATTTTATTGTAATACAATAGACTTTTGACTGCCTGCGTGGTCCAGACTGCCTCCGTGGTCCAGTGGACAAGGCATTTGCTTTGTGATCCGGAGGTCGTGAGTTTGAATCCCACTGGGAAGCATAATTTTAGAAAGAAAAGTTGTTCTGGTTAGGATTGTGGCGCCATCCGCCACTTGAATCCGCTCCGCTTATGCAAGGTCAAGCCGCGTCTATAGATCACGCAATGCCTGCGTGCGCGCATCGAGAAACTTACCGGCCGGCAACGACGCCGCGCCAGTCGACCGATAACTGCCTAACGCGAAACCCGTGTCGAGCGCTCTCGCCCTCCGCTTACGTATCGTGTCGCGACTACTGTGCTTACCTTCAAAGTGCTGCAAATATATACTTTAGTGCATAGTGAATTAGCGATTTTGTATCTAGTGCTTGTAAATAAACTATTTCTATATCTACTTAATAACTATTCTTCATTTACCTTTGTGTTCTTCATCACTTCATTCTTCACCTTACCTGCATTGCTTCTTCTTCTTCTGCTTCCCTGCATCGCTTGCCGCCTAGCCTGCTGCTACGCTCGCTGCATCTACTCGACGTTGGAAAGTTTGGTATAGGTAACTACCTACTTCCTACATTGGTGACCCCGAGTAAGAACAAGAAGCACCTTCTGAATCCAGAAGTGAAGAATCATCATCATATTTCGAGTTAAGATTAGTGAAAAAAGTGTTCTAGAACATTGAAGCGACACACCCATTGAAATTCCGTTGCCACTTGCGAACAAAGGAACTAGGGCTGCGGTCTTACTTATCCTCGGTGAGCGATTTTAATTTTCATTATGAGTGTGACTGATGAAGAGGTAAAAGTCGATGAGGTTTTACGCGTTGGCGTTAGAGTTCCTCCTTTTTGGCCCGAAGAGCCAGCATTGTGGTTCGCCCAACTGGAGTGTCAATTTAATTTATCGAAAATTACAACTGATGAGACTAAATTTAGTTATCTGGTGGCGCAACTGGACCACCAGTACGCCATCGAAGTTAAAGATATTATAACTCGACCTCCGGAAAAGGACAGATATCTGAAATTAAAAACAGAGCTCATTCGACGTCTCTCTGCTTCACAAGAGAAGCGGGTGAAGCAGTTGCTTATGCATGAGGAGCTGGGCGATAGAAAGCCCTCACCATTTCTACGCCACCTCGAGAGCCTAGCGGGTCCTTCGGTACCCAAGGAATTTCTGGCCACAATCTGGACAAGTAGACTACCACAAAATATACAGACTGTTATTGCTTCGCAGATAGATCTTCCTTTAGAGAAGCTGGGAGAGTTGGCCGACAAGGTGCATGAAATTGCTCCTGCCACACCGCAAGTCTCCATGGCGAGTACCTCCGCTGGCAGCGTTTCATCTTCAACGCTGGATGAACTGACAAGGCAGGTTAGCGAGCTAACAAGGCAAGTAGCAGCCCTTACTTCTAGGAATAGCAGAGATCGTGCATACGCCAAGCCCAGGTTCCAAAGAAACCGCTCACGCAGTCGTTCTAAACCCAGGCAGCCGCCGCCAGACCACCCGCACTGTTTTTATCATTATACCTACGGCTCAAAAGCAAACAAGTGTAGGCAGCCATGCACATTCCAGTCGGGAAACGCGCAGGGCGGTCGGAAGTAGCGGCCAACGACTGCCCCTCATCCACAGGCCGTCTTTTTGTTACCGACCGTGCTTCGAAAATGCAATTCCTGGTGGATACTGGTTCCGACTTGTGCGTTTTCCCACGATCAGCAGTCAAGACGCCCTGCACTCGTTCGAAGTATGATCTTGTCGCAGCAAATGGCAGCACTATCCATACTTACGGACCGTTACAATTGCACCTCAACCTAGGTCTCAGGCGTGTGTTTTCGTGGAGCTTCACCATCGCCGACGTGTCAAAGCCCATCATAGGTGTGGATCTACTCAGATACTACAATTTGCTGGTAGACTGCAGAAACCAACGTTTGATTGACGGCATCACGACCCTTCATGTAGCTGCAATTTCGGAGATGACAAGGTCTACTGACGACATCGCCTCTGTGAAAGCCGTAAATGGTGAGTCCGAATTTCACCAGATTCTGCGGGAGTTTCCAGAGATCACACGGCCTGCTGGTGTTAACTCTCCTCCGAAGCATAGCACCCTGCATTTCATCAAGACGACGCCAGGTCCTCCAGTTTCTTGTAAACCTCGACGCCTCGATCCAACTCGTTTACAAATCGCCAAGAAGGAGTTCGAGGACATGATCACCAGTGGCGTTGCTCGACGTTCGGAGAGTCCTTGGTCTTCAGCCTTGCACATGGTAAGGAAGAAGGATGACGGATGGAGACCGTGTGGGGATTATCGAGCTCTAAACGCCCGTACTATCCCGGATCGTTACCCCATACGGCACATACAAGACTTCTCCCATCAACTCTCTGGTTGCACCATCTTCTCCACCGTAGACTTGGTGAAGGCCTATCATCAAATCGCTGTAAATCCTGATGACATTATGAAGACTGCGATCACGACGCCGTTTGGGCTATATGAATTCCCCTATATGACCTTTGGTTTGCGCAACGCCGCACAAACTTTCCAGCGATTCTTGGATGAAGTCATATTAGGCCTAGACTTCTGCTATGGGTACATCGACGATATCTTGATCTTCTCTAACTCTCCAGAACAGCATAAGACCCACCTGCGCCTTTTATTTGACCGCCTGAAGCAGTACGGCATCTTGGTCAACACGTCGAAGTGTTTCCTGGGAAAGGAAGAGGTAACATTCCTTGGTTACTCAGTCTCAGCTGCTGGTACCAAGCCACTTCCTACAAAAGTACAGGCGATACAAGAGTACACAGTGCCCAAGACGGTGAAAGAACTTCGACGATTTCTGGGCATGCTCAACTTTTACCGTCGCTTCGTACGAAACGCTGCTCAAATTCAGGCACCGCTGAACGACATTTTAGCTGGTCCAAAGGTGAAAGGTTCCCACCCAGTAGAGATGACACCTGAACTACTCACTGCTTTTGAAGACTGCAAGTCATCACTCTCAAACGCCACCTTACTCGCGCATCCAGATCCTACAGCAGAGCTCGCAATTATGACGGATGCATCAGACTTAGGCGTTGGAGCCGTCCTACAACAGTGTAAAGGCAAAGAATGGCAACCTTTAGCTTTTTACTCCCACAAGCTGAGCCCGTCGCAGAAAAAGTATAGTTCGTATGATCGAGAGCTTTTGGCTGTGTATGAGGCGATAAAGTACTTTCGCCACATGGTCGAAGCGAAGCCATTCACCATATTTACGGACCACAAACCACTTACCTCAGCATTCATGACGAATCGGGATCAATGTTCACCGCGACAGTTCAGGTATCTTGACTATATATCTCAATTCACAACCGATGTGCGATATATTCCTGGACCTGAAAATGTTGTAGCCGACGCTCTTTCACGTGTAGATGAAATCTCCGTGGCCTTGGACTACAAAGAGCTTGCACAATCTCAGGAAGATGATCCTGAGCTGCAAGATCTACTGCTAAATGGTTCCACCCTGAAACTGAAGAAGATACGAACGGTATACAGTGACTTACCTGTCTTCTGCGACACTTCTGTGCAACCACCACGGCCATACATCACTCCGAGCTTGAGAAGGCAAGTTTTCGACATGGTGCACAACTGGAATCATCCAGGGAGTTCAGCTACAGTCCGACTGGTAACACAAAGATTCGTATGGCCAGGGATTCGGAAAGACTGTAGAGAGTGGTCTAGGCAATGCTTGAATTGCCAGAAAAGTAAGATTACCCGTCACACTCATTCTCCCCTCTCCTCTTTCCTTACCCCTTCTGCGAGGTTTTCCCACATCTACTTAGACCTCGTAGGACCATTACCGTTGTCTTGTGGTTACAGGTACTGTCTCACCGTCATCGACAGGTTTACCCGATGGCCGGAAGCAGTCCCACTACAAGACATCACAGCGGAGACCTGCGCAGCTGCCCTTGTGTCTGGCTGGATTGCCAGATTCGGCTGTCCCGCGCGTGTGACTACCGACCGTGGTCGCCAGTTCGAGAGCCATCTCTTCAACGCTCTTACCTCAATGATTGGCGCGAGACACCTGCGAACTACTGCGTATCATCCAGCTGCGAACGGCCTGGTGGAACGCCTTCACCGCCAGCTCAAGGCAGCAATAATGTGTCACGACACGTCACAGTGGACCGAATCACTTCCACTGGTACTCCTGGGGATACGAAGTTCATGGAAAGAAGATCTACGAGCCAGTCCAGCCGAACTCGTCTATGGTGAGCCACTCCAGCTACCAGGCCAGTTTCTATCGCCAAAGGAAGACTACACCACATCTGACGTCAGCCTTTATGCCACACGTCTCTGCTCCCACATGGCTAAACTCACACCAAGACCTACTTCTTGGCATATATCGAACTCGTCGCCTTTCTATATTCCATGAGACCTGTCTATTTCAACTCATGTATTCTTGCGACAAGATAGAGTTCGAAGTTCCCTAGAACCACCCTATGCTGGCCCCTTCAAGGTCATTGAAAGAAGGCCTAAATACTTCACCATAAATGTCAAAAACAAAAGGGTCAACGTCTCTGTTGACAGGCTCAAGCCGGCATATATGGCGAGAGAAGTAGACAGCAAAACTACCGTTCCTGCCCCCACTACCATTCCAGCAGAGAGGACAACACGCAGCGGGCGCCGTGTCAAGTTTCCTGATTTTTATCGACCGTAGTCACGGTCTGGTCGGGGGAGTAATGTGGCGCCATCCGCCACTTGAATCCGCTCCGCTTATGCAAGGTCAAGCCGCGTCTATAGATCACGCAATGCCTGCGTGCGCGCATCGAGAAACTTACCGGCCGGCAACGACGCCGCGCCAGTCGACCGATAACTGCCTAACGCGAAACCCGTGTCGAGCGCTCTCGCCCTCCGCTTACGTATCGTGTCGCGACTACTGTGCTTACCTTCAAAGTGCTGCAAATATATACTTTAGTGCATAGTGAATTAGCGATTTTGTATCTAGTGCTTGTAAATAAACTATTTCTATATCTACTTAATAACTATTCTTCATTTACCTTTGTGTTCTTCATCACTTCATTCTTCACCTTACCTGCATTGCTTCTTCTTCTTCTGCTTCCCTGCATCGCTTGCCGCCTAGCCTGCTGCTACGCTCGCTGCATCTACTCGACGTTGGAAAGTTTGGTATAGGTAACTACCTACTTCCTACAGGATATTGCTAGCTGATTATTCGAAATGATTCCATGTTTCGGAAGGCACGCAATGCTGTGGGTCCTGAACGTGATCTAGCGTTTGATTAAACCTATCCTAGGATTGGTTCTGGTTTACTCTTTAGGTTGTGGAGGTCAGACGGCAGTTGGTCTGTGTAAAAACCAGTAACCTCGTAGGTTATTTACAGCAACAGCATTACCGCTGAGGATGCAACCGGGAATACGCTCGAATGACGATGAGTACACCCATGCTGTGACCTGAAGCATCTTTTTACTTACTACCAGAGCTGTGGTACTACTGCAGGTCGCGGTACAGTCCCTCATTGCTGGACATTCTAATCTCTTGTTGTTTTTCATGTCGATTGGCTCAAATTACACTATATTTCACCACTCACCACTCTTATGCCACTCTTCAACGCTGAGTGTTAGTCGTTTTTCAAGCAGCTCTGGAGGAGATCAGAGTAAATAGCTTACAGTATTGCAAGTGAGAGAAAATGATCACTCGTCTTCCCATGGATATCATAGAAGGCGACTTAGGAAACACAAGCTAAACAAAGCTTATTAATATCATCATAAACGTCAATGAGACCTCTCCAACCCGTCTGGGCAGCGTGGAGAGTGTAAGCCAAATCTTGCTCCTGCAGTGGAGATTAAAAAAGACCTGATAATGATGAAGTATTTGAAAAAAAATTGGGGTCTTTCTCGATCCCAGTCGATACGATCAAAGTGACTTACCGTATTGCAAGTGGGTCGAAGCTGTAAATTTCCTCTCTTGGACTGCTTACTGCCAGAGCTGTGGTGCTGCTGCAGATGGCGATACAGTCTCGCTTTCATATATGGACATTCTGATTGGTTGCTGCTTTTGGACTTCTTGGGACGCTGCAAAAAATCAGTTATAAATATTCAATGGGGCACTAAAGGAGAGTCAGCTCGCAGCCATGTTTCAATATCATTGAAATGTGCATCAATCTGTCGTTTTAGAAATCTTTGAGGCCTATGTCCTTGGTTGATGTGATGGGGAATGTAGAACTGAACGCGGTGATGTTTTAGATCGCTTCAGTGCAATCTGGTGATCCGCATTTGCCTTGACGATGTTCTTCTAATGGGTTTTTTTTATAACCGTATTTGTCCTATAGTTGGGCAAAGATCTCTTCTATTTTCTTCCACTTGTCTATTTTCCTGTAGATCTCGACCATCCTTTTTGGAATGCTCACCGATTCAGAATTTGCACACATTTTGAATTGCACAACACCATCATATTGGCCGTGTGGTTCCCGGCAGAGTACAATAGGACCACTCCAAGTCTTCCCGTGGCTGTCGTAAAAGGCGAATCAGAAAATACAAGCTATACTCGTACAATGCTTATCAATGAGACCTCTTCAACCCGTCTGAGCAGTGTGGAGAGTGTAGGCCAAATCCTCTGACTGCTCTGGTAGTACATAGAGGGTCGTGGACGTGCTCCTGTAGTGGAGACAAAAAAGACCTGATAATGATGATGTTCCTATTGGCAAGATAACGTGGTTGTTTGTATGTATCAAACACACGAAGTCCAAAACTTGACATAGCTGGGAAGACCCTTGTCCAGCTGTGCAGCAAACATAAAAAAATTACATAGCGAGTTTCACGATTCAGCTAAATCTATAGGCAAGATTACGCGGTAACGCGGTTTTTAGTAAGTTGAACTGAATTACTTACATAAGACTCATCGTCTTCAAGCTCCACAATACACCTCACTTCAAAATCTGTGGGCCTCTTCCGCCCTCCATCCCCGGCCATACTACTGTAGTTCCTCGGCCTATTCAGTTTCATTATTCAGCTGTTTGTCTCTTTCTCAGGTTTGCCGTGTGCTTTGTAGGGTGCTGGAAATTTTAAAAATTTTGGTTTTTCGATAAATAATCGATATTCAGATATTAAAATTAAGGAGCTCTTATTCGGCGATCTGAGGGGATGCATAACGCTTGCGACTGCTCTAGCGGGAAGCGCGGAATGAGCAATCGGACCGGGCTGACCGCGGTGGAACGTTCAATAGAACGTAGTAAACAAGGAACCCTTATAGTTTCGTCATGTCTGTTTGTCTGTCTGTCCGCGGCTTTACTCATAGATTATTAGTACTAGAAAGCTGTAATTTGGCATGGGTATATTTATATTAATGACGTCGAAAAAGTGGTAAAATATAATCTTGTTTTTTTTTTTTATTTTGGGTTTAAATGAGAACCTGGCTAAAAGGTAACGAAGTTAAGGGTCTTTGTCAGATACGGGAGCTACGTCAGATAAGGAGCTTGATAAATCTGACACCAGTGTTTACTCAATAAGACTGGTAAATTTAGATATAACATAATGAAGAACTTAAATGCGTACGTACCTAAATACAATAGTTTCAAATAACTAGAAGTCGGTTTCCACAAAATTGCAAAGAACCCAACGTACAGAGTTTTGTTGGTATACATTACTTGACGTGGACGAGACGGGACACAATATTGTAGATCTTCAATGCTGAACTGTTTTAAAAACTTGAAGGAATTTCTTGTCAAGTCATCCGTCGTTTGACCGCCAAAAGATCGACAGCTTGTTTTGTGCCTGAAGTTGCACCGTGTAGAGGTGAAACACTAATCGCGAGTACGACAGCCGATGATGGTGCAGCCACAACGGATGCTGCAGGGGCATTAACTTTTGGTGGTAGACACGTTGGGACTGTTGGTCGCAGGTATGCTTGGACTAACAATGGGTGGGCGCCACAAGGCAATAGTTTTTATAAACTAATCGATGGCGGAAGCCCACAAATCAGTTTAGATCAAGCATGTAAGTAAGTAACTTTGACTCCCACAAACTAACGTCGTAAAATGTTAGGCCAGGACAGCAGGATCTAGTACCGTAGATGGTTAAGGAACGAAATATGATAAACATACAACAAATGACCACAATTGTTTACGACCAGTCATGAAACTTTTGACTCGACAAATAGGTGACTTAGAAGAGACTTATAAGACCTCAGGCGCAAAGAAGATTCATATTGCCTTCAAGACTAACATGACAAAAATTATTTTTCTGTCTTCAATATACTCTGCTTCTAACAAAACTTCTTTTTAATTCTGCTACAGTCAAAAAGTAGGGCGGTAAATATCAGATCAGACTTCAAGGAACCAGCAGTCATCAATATTATCTGTTTTACAATAACTTCAAGTTTTCTAGATGCAGGTACAAATGCCAGAGCCAGAGTTAAGAGAAATCAGCAAATCAGATTTCAAAATAAAGGTTCAATAGACCTGAAGAATTTAGCAGTCATCAATTTAATCAGTTTTGAAATAACTTTAGATTTTCTAGATGTAGGTTCAACTGCCAAAGCCAAAGTTGATAGAAATAAACAGATCAGACCTCAAAATTGGGGTTCAAAAGACCTCAACGATCCAGCAGTCATCAATTTAATCTGTTTTGAAATAACTTTAGATTTTCTAGATGTAGGTACAACTGCCAGAGCCAGAGTTGAGAGTAACAGGTAGATAAGACTCTCGAAGACTGTCTGAGACCTCAAATCTATTTTATAAAAGGAAACTTGAATTTTGAAATCTTCCTGCTGTTCGTTTTCGGCTGTTTATTGTTACCTATGTATAATACAGGAATTTTGGAATTCAATTTGGCTGAAAATTGCAACTATTGGATTTTTTTTGACTTTCTTCTTTGACATGACTGTGGAAGTGACACACTAATTTATTCAGAGATTTTTTCAAGATTTAGATTTTTTGTTATCAAAACGTTTGATTTTGTCATGAAGACATGCTGTCAAGGTATGAGATTTTTCTTTTTGCATGGATATATAATCATATAAAGACCAACTCTTAAAAAAAAAAAACAATTTCTCTCCAGCAGTATCGACAGAAGTGACAACTTAAACAAGGTGGTGTCGGTTACACGGTAATAGTGTCGCTTATTATAGCTTTTTGGTCGCTTGCTCGCTCGCTTGATTTCCTCCAATTTAAAAAAATGCCCACCGCACCTAACACAAAAGTGAAAACTTAAACAAGTTGGTGTCAGTCACGTAACAGTGTCGCTAGTTCAATGGTTTTCCATCACGCGCCGAAGAAGGTTCCCTTCAAAAAACTGGCCCAATATTATTTATAGTTCTACTAGAGGCCCGCCCTAGCTTTGCACGAGTATGTATTATACATATAAATAAATTTTCCTCTTAAAACACTCTATCTATTAATGAAAATTGCATTTTAAAATTCGTTAGGTAGTTTTTAAGATTAAAGCGTAGGTACATACAGACAGTCGGCGGAAAGCGACTTCATTTTAAAATATTGCTGGTCCAACTAATCATTAAAATCAGACACCAATGTCATGGAACACTGGCTAGAATTTTCAAATATTTACCTTTGCGGTCAAAGCTGATAGAAAGAAGTCAGGAGCCAGTCATTAGACAACTTCACTTATATTTATGACATCTTCTAAATTCTAAATTCCTTGCAGCTGTAACGTAAATTATTAAATTTCCTGTTATAAATAAAAAAGTGGACTTAAGTGGACGGCCAAAATCTATTGCGAGAGATGTAAGTACAATTATCAGTTAATTAATTGCATTTCATAATGTAGGTACCTACATCAGTTCTAACTACTAAAACTTAGTGATGTGCCGTTCCCGTACCCCAGATTTCCGGAAACGTTACCGGGAATGTTCCCAAAAAATGGAAATGTTAGGAAAAGTTGTAATTTTATTTATCAGACATATTTTTATCACTGTAAATATATTTTACTAACGTAAATGCATCACTTGGTATGGTTTTAGATCAAATAAATACATCCAATATTCCGTAACATTCCCTAGAAATACGGGAACGTTCCCAGGAACGGCACATCCTTACTTATAGCCATACAATAATCGACACTATCCCCTCTCGCATGGCTTAGCAAAGCCATTTCAGTGAAATTCTTCCATATATAACGCTACAGCAAACGTCCCCTCACTCCCCTCTTTTGGAAGTTTTTGCAACATCTTAATGTTAATGTAGTCCTAACGAATAAAGTGCCCCTCTTTGATTGAAATCCGTCAATATTATTTTTTTCAATCATATTTGAGAATGGTAGCTTTATCGCTAGAGTAAATTGTAGCTATAATACGGTCGAAATTTAATACTTAAAACAAGGAAGTTGTGTGCCAATTTTTGACAAAATTGGTTGAAAAATGCGACCTATAGGCGAGAACAGACAGACGGACAAAACCCTTTATGGTCAATTTTCAAACTGAGACGCTTCGTTCGCTTTCTATAATTTAAGGTGAATATTTAAGCAAATGGCCTTGAAGTGGCGCCCTCACTTGAAATAAATTGTGAACTCGTAAATATGGAGATAATTTCCATATTGCTAATCGTCAATTATATCATATATATTATCATATATCATAAAGTCAATAAAATCGTCAAACTAGATAGCCCTTTAAATTATTTTATGAAACACCGTTGAAAGTATTTACAGTAGTCCGTCTAGCTTTAAAACTTGCCTCCGCCAAAAGTGTCCACGGCAAGTTTTAAAGCTAGACGGATCACCAATAAATAGTTTCAACGGCAGTTCATAGGCAGACGATTAGCAATATGGAAATTACCACCATATTTACGAGTTAACAATTTATTCACACTTCAAGGTCATTTGTTTCTACATTCACCTTAAGTAGGTATAAATTTCACTTATTGGAGAGGTAGCAACTTTGTGCGTAGACACATAACTCTTAAATAAATAACTATTACTTATGAAGAGGTTGATGAGTGTAGATGAAGCGAAAGAGGTCTTTCAGGATCGTAGTAAGTGGAGGTCCATAGTCTCTGCCTATCCCTGTGGGATGCAGGCGTGATAGTATGTTGTATGTATTTATGTATGTAAATAAGTATTGATTGATTGATTGATTCTTTGGTTTCAGGACCGCACCGCACTGTGACGACTTCCAGGGCTGCTACCGGCCCGATTTGAGTTACTCTTTTCTTAGAGTTCTGAAGATGTCTGTAAGTCGGTATATTGAACCTTATGTACTGTGACTGTGGGCTTAATATCGTATGTAAATGACAGCTACCTTTGGATAGAGCTATGAGCATATTATATTTCTGCAGACGGAAGCTTATTTTATGCCCAGTTGAGTTCAGCGATGGCTTATCCACGCGTCAACTCGTGAACGGGTGCCGCCAGTAGGGACTGGTCAGCTCGGCTCCGTTTTTTAAGACTAATCAGTGTAACTTATTTCTGTAAATTGGATTTGGCACTCGTTCGCAAGCTTTACATATTACTTATGTTGTGATAACATTGTATTAGGCATTATATCTTTGTAAACTGACAAAGCCCTTCTGGCGCGTAGGCGTTTCTTCTCAGCAGTGGTGGTTGCAAAACGCTAGAATCGGTAGCTTTTAAACAGAGAAAAAAATAATTTTGATATAAATAAACATTACACGTAATGTACACTATAATTATTGACGTGTAAAAGTGCCTGCAAAGGCCTCATTACTGAATACATATTTGATTTTTATTTTGATCCAGCAGAGGATCCCTGAAAGCTGATGATAGTTATTAAGAACTCGAATCGGTGCCTTGGTGATAGTAAGCAAAAACCTATAAACATGTGTTACTCTCTGATAGACACCATTATTACTGCAATTATAAATAAATAAAAAATCATCGTCAACAAACTTACGAAAAATAAATTAATTCTTATACTTAGTATCAAAATGGGTCGCAAAAGTTCCTATTTCAAATTTCGGAATAACTGCGTGAGACTGCCCTTCCCTACTCGACTTTTAACCTTATTCACGCAACTTAAAGTCTACTTTTGTATGTCACCCGAGCCTGTCAGCTGTGAAGGTGCAATAAATTGGGGTCATAGCACTCTACCACCACTCTACATTAATATTGCTTCATTCTTTAAACTTTTTACTTACTGCATTAATTCATCATCATCATTATCAGGTCTTTCTATTCTCCACTGCAAGAGCACGACCTTCTTTGAACTACCAAAGCCATATTTGGCCAGAGCAGTCAGAGGATTTGGCATATACTCTCCACGCTGGCCAGACGCCAGGAGAGGTCAGGTTGGAGAGGTCTCACTGATGTTTATAAGCTTTGTTCAGCTTATGTTTCCTAAGTCGCCTTCTACGAAATCCACGGGAACATGGAGTGGTACTATTCTACTTTGCCGGGAACTATACGGCATTGCATTAATTGTGCTGCACATATTGCAATATTGTTACCGTACGTACATACAAAATATCCTTTATGTGAGTAGGTTTACAAGTTGAATTAATGCCAATGTTTTCAAATGCACCATGTATATTCCTCCATGACACAGAAGACAGTAAGAGTATACAGAACGGACTCTACTAAGGTCCCGCGCAATAAGCGTCCCCGTTCCCCGTCCCCGCATCTCTCCCCCGTTTACGCCTATTGCGCGTACCTTAGGAGATTCCCTTCTGTATACTCCTACTGTATTCTGTGCCCATCGTTCCAGCATATCCCCATAGACAGAAGCTAAGTGAACATGGCTGCTGAAGGTATGGTGGCCGTGGTGCAGAGCCTGCGGGACGCCGGGCTGGCCGTCACGCTGCTAGACGGCAGTCGGAACAGATTCAGTCTCATTCCTACTGGTAAATGTACTGTTTTCTTCTTATCGGAGTGTGGTATTACCACAGGCGACACTCCCTGTACGTGAGAATTCGAATGCCGGTGACTTGAGCCGGCGCGCGTAACGCTAGGATTGATACCGAACCGAAATGGAATATCGTGCGGTGCGTGAGAAAGACGCGAACAAGGTACCAGCCCTCGTCCAAAGCAGTCGGCGACGGCCCTCGTTCCACGCCCCGCGCGCCTCTCAAGGCCCCCGCGCACATCCAGACACCCACACATAGCCCCAAGCGATTTTATGTGCACACATGCTTAAGTGTCGCTCTGATTCGCCCTGATTGTCTAAATCGATAGAAACATGGTCGGCCTTTCTGACTATAAGCACAGAAGACAGTAAGAGTATAACATACAGAACGGAATCTCCTAAGGTCCCTTGCAATATGCATCCCCGTTCCCCGTCCCCGCACCTCTCCCCCGTTTTTGTGCCACCGTGCACACGTCAATGGGTGTGTGTTCGCCTGATCTTGCTTGCCCCTGGACAAGACGAGAACGGCGGAGAGGTGCGGGGACGGGGAACGGGGACGCATATTGCGCGGGACCTTAGGAGATTCCGTTCTGTATTACTGTCTTCTGTGCTATAAGTATTACGTGGGGTGAACCGGGTAACAATATTCATAAACAAGTACCTATGTACTTATTTGAAATATTTTTAAAAACAAGCTTTTATCTCATCATGAATCATCAACAGGTCTTTGTCTCCACTGCTGGAGCACGACCCTCTCTGTACTTCCAGAGCCATATACCTAGTCTAGCCATAAATATTGTAAATAAACGGGCAAGTGCGAGTCGGACTCGTACATAAAGGGTTCCGTACCTCCGTACAATGTTTTAAAGCGCTGAAGAAACACGTTACTTGTATGACGACCCCTTTAATTTTTAACTTTTTTTTATTTTTAGTATTTGTTGTTATAGCGGCCATAGTTATACATAATCAGTGAAAATTTCAAGAATCTAGGTAATGCCATTATAAAGATCTAGTTAATAACGCTGAAAAAACACGTTTTTTGTAGGTATAACGACCCCCTTCAATTTTTAACTTTTTTTATTTTTAGTTATTGTTGTTATAGCGGACATAGTAATCAGTAATCGGTGAAAATTTCAAGTGTGTAGCTATTACGGTTCAAGAGATAGAGCCCTGTGGCAGACGGACAGACAGACAGACAGGCGGACAGACAGACGGACAGACAGACGGACAGACGGGCAGACAGCGGAGTCTCAGTAAGTAGTTTGCACCCTTTGGGTACGGAACCCTAAAAAGAAAAAAATATTTTTCTATTGCAAATAACATTTATTGCTTTTACAATGCGTTAGTTTAATACATAAATATAAAACAATTTTTAAGTATATGCCACAGCAGCAGCCAGAGGATTTGGCCTACGCTCGCCACTAAGGTTTTATCTTAACTAATGAAAAGTACCTACTTCCCAAGACGAATCAATTGAGCCTAAACTCGATGGGGTTATTTTAATCATATTATAAATAATCGTTACACGTTATGTACACTAAAATTATTGACATGTAAAAGTGCCTGCAAATGCCTAATTAGGTACTAAATAAATATTTGATTCTTTGATTTATCACCGAGATGCCGTGGCCACCTTGCAGCTTTATCATGATTTCAGGTCATTGGTACCGTAATATTGTATTGTCAACCAACTGACATAAGAATGTGAAATTTCAGCTCAATCGAATAATGGGAAGTGGGTATAATTTAGCTTGCAAGATTTGATTACGGACACTGACTAAATAAAAGCTTGTAATAAAGAAAGAGATGTTGGGCTACCAAGGTGACGGATGAAAAACGACTGCATGCAGCGGAGATGAGAATGTTAAGATGGATGAGTGGAGTGACAAGAAAGGATAGAATTAAAAACGAGTATGTAAGAGGAAGTATAAAGGTAGTCCCAATAATGGAAAAGTTGAGGAACAGAGGAAGGCCTAAAAAATGGTGGATGGATTGCGTTAAGGACGATATGGATAAAAAGAATATGACAAGTGCCTTGGCAAAAGATAGAGGAAAAGGGAAAAGACTCACATGCTGTCCCGACCCCACGTAAAGTGGGATAAGGTGAGGAAGAAGAAGAATAAAGAAAGAGCTTCATAAAAGTTTAAACCAGCAGAAACTCCCCCACAACGTTCACAACCGACGCGGCAGCAGTACCAGGATACCCTGTTAGATCGGCAGCATTCAGCAGCCGAGACCGACTCTGCCATCCGATGTGACAGCGGTCAACAGGCTACCGACGGGAGATATGCCAGCATGTACCAGGTATCTCGCTAATCATCATCATCATCAGGTCTTTTTTAGTCTCCACTGCAGGAGCACGACCCTTTTTGTACTCCCAGAGCCATATATTAGGCAAAGCAGTCAGAGGATTTGGCCTACACTCTCCACGTTGTCCAGACGGGTGGGAGAGGTCTTATTGAAGTCTTAAGTCGCCTTCTACGACATCCACAGTGTGACTTGGAGTGATCCTATTCTACTTTGCCGGGAACCACACGGCTCACGCTATCTTACTCGTACTAATCATCATCATCAGGAACCTTACTTTGAAAGCTGCACGACATTATGATACTAAAACCAAATTTATTAGGTAACCGAGCAAGCGAAGGTCTCAGTTTCGAGATAGGCAAAAATGCTTTTCCTACAGGTCTCATAGTCCTTTAGCCGCCTCTTACGACATCCACAGGGAGAGATGGAGTGATCATGTGCCACACGGCAAATGGCTCAAGTTTTGTGGTCTACTTTTTAGACAACCTTGGCCTCTTAGATCAGAATCCCTCTCAGCGTATAGAGTTGCATCCGCAGCTGTATTGCTGTGAAGCCCGGTGTCCGCTATCTGGCTTTTACTTCTGCACTTCGCATCCAATGGCCTTGAACATCCTTTGATAGTAAGACGTCAAGCCAGTATTTGTTGGGTCTACCACGTCTGCCGGGAGCCGATGGAGGCGGCATGGCTATATACATTTGTTTCTTTGGGTTTCCGCAAGACTTGACGGTACCAGCGTAGGCGTCTCTCTTGCAGTTTGTCTTGACCTCAAAGACATGAAGACTATTAGATCTGGCTGAAGAATACTAGCGCTAAACCCAAAGAACTGATTATTAAAAACTTGTTTGCAGACAACTCATGGCAACTTGGTGCCCACGTCACCTCCGCTACACGTGACGGAGTTTCCTCCACAACGGGCTGAGCTTTGTCCAGGTAACAGCCACGGATCTAGAAAATGGGGGGTTGGGGGGTTGCCCCCGCAAACTGGGCTACCTGCCCTAGGCGGCAATATCAGGGGGCGCCAAAATCTACAAATATTTGCAATGGGGCGGCGTCTGATTAGAGGAAGACTCTGATTTGGACATGGGGCGACATATTTAGATTGTGCCCTGATAAAAGGTTCCCACGACGACGCGCGGTAGGCAGGAGGTCGTTATCCTAGACCTAATCGTAGCATGCATATGCATTCGAGAAATATAAATTGACATTAAATATATAGACCTATTTCAAACATTGGACCCTGTTCTTATTTTTGAATATATCGCAGCGTGAATTTTATCGTACCGTATTTAGTTTTCAAACAATGAAATCTGGGGTTACTTACCGATGGAAAGTTGTCTTTACACTTTGCCGTGTTCCTTGATATCAGAGTAGTGAGAGGATATGGCCTACACTCTCCACGCTGGCCAGACGGGTTGGAGAGATATCATTGATGTTTATAAGCTTTATTTATACGGGAAGACCAGTGGTCCTATTCTACTCTGTCGGGAACCACACGGCTTGTACATATAAGCTCGATGGAAAATGTGGTTTTGCAAATTTTCAGGTCACGGAAACTTCGAGGTAGGTGGCCTGGGCAGCGGTGAGAACGGACGATGCCCCATCAGGCCGCAGCCGCAAGGTCCCTACCGTGGTGGCTTGAACTGGGTTGATCGAGGTTAGTACTTAACTCTTTTTCATCTTAGCCTAGGAACAATAAATCTTAGCGCATTCCTGGTTGCATCTTCAGCTGTGCTGCTTCGGAACGCGGGGTGCGTTTTCCCTCCTTTTTCTTCTCTAAATATTATATACCATCATCAAACATCTCGTGCTTCAACTGCTTTCGTCGGGCGACGGCCGGTTGTTAAACTTTTCGCACAATGCATTCTCAAAGAGGAGATTTTATAATAAACAATGTAATCTCTGTCCATCTATATAACTAATTTTAAGTTTTTAGTTTGTTAGTTGACGTCTTTGGAGAAAACGTGCAGTGCAGTTTGTTGCCGCTTCTTCTGCACTTGCGCCTAGGAAGCGGCGTAAACTTAGCTTTAAGTAACGATTTGACGTCAAAATTTGTGCAAAACAAAACAAAGTGACTATTATTAAGAGATATTATAAATATCTTATGATAATAAAGATATTTTGAATTGAATTGAGGGTTGAAGCAGGCAGGCAGTCTATCGTAAAACTATAGTAAAGTCATTTAAACTGTTCCGGCTGTTTCTTCTCCACTTCGCAAGGTCTTAAGCATCCTTGGGTGACCATTGGCACGCATATGATATTTGGAGAAGAAAAAGCAGGAAAGCGCACCTCGGGCTCCGAAGCAGCCCAGCTGAGGATGCAAACAAGAACGCGCTAAGATGAACAAGAAGCTACTAAGAGATGGAGTAGTCAGTATGAAGTCACTCAGCACTCGCTCCTGCTTCACATATTCTTGTAGTAAGAGATAACTGGTTTCTTTCTTGGTTTAAATCCATGTATCTGATATCCAGGTGCAGTATGTTCACCAAGACCCTCACAGCGCATCGACGCCTTCGCCAACTCACTCCGCAAGTACCCCGCGCTGTCCCCGGACCGGTCTTCAGAGGTGGTGGAAAGGCTCATCAATTATAGTCAAGCCAAGAGCTGTGAGCATTTAAAAAATTTTAATAAAATTTTATCACACTGGTACTTCCCAATACATTTAGTAGTATAAATCGTCTAATTTAAAACTGCTCGCCTCACTCCCCAGTTTAAGCTCACAAGTAAAATCGGTGTTTATTCTCAATACTTAATATACATTATATTTTTCGTCATCGGTCATTTATTGTGTAAATGCCGACTGGCCAGGAGTGCTATTTCAACGAGGGAGTCAGCGAACAAGACGTGTAGTTTTCTAACTCACCGCCCGCGTTTAGATGCATTGTATCGTATTTTTGAAACCTTCGTGTCAGCGATAGGTAAGTAAGTAATATTGTTTTACGCAGAAAATATGAGCTAGTCCCAGTAGATCATAAATTTGTTTTAATATATCAACCTAAATAAAAAAAAAGTGTGAAACGGAACGGATTTTCGATGAAAGGTTTTTTTGACATTTTTACGTTACAAATGTCAAATTAAGAGTGGTCAAGACCACATAAATACATAAATTTATTATATATAAATTTTGTCTAATGTTTCGAAGAGTTACATCTTTCGTGGTCGCAGAGACGCAGACTTACTGGACTGGTCAAGACCATTCGTGAAAATCCTTCGTTGTGTAACTGATTGCTAGTTTGTCCCCTGTGGAATGAACCTTTAACCTCGTTCTTTGATTCGATTTCTGCATTCTACGTTTTCTTTTTTCTCTTCTTCTTTAGGCTTTACCCTCACCCGTCTCCAACCCTGGCCAGCATAGAGAGTGTAGGCCAAATCTTCTGGCTGCTCTGGTTTAGTATGGCTCTAGCTAGCAGTATAGAGAGAGTCGTGCTCCTGCAATGGAGACTAAAAAGACCTGATGATAATGGTGTTTTTCTCTCAAACCACTGGCAAAGATACTAAAGCTACCCTTTTGCTTGCAGTGTCAAGAACAAAAGGAACATCCCCGGTCCGTGGCACCGTGGAATCTGAAGCGATACATCAGAACTACAATGATAGGATTCCAAGGCGGGGTGGGAACGGTGACCTGAGGTCTAGATCTAGGTTAGACGAGTATCCTGGGAATGGCGATCTAAGATCTAGACCTAGGTTAGACGAATATCCTACCAGAGATGGGAGACCAAGGTACCTACTTTCTTGTTTATCAGCCTATTTATCAGTAGCCGTGTGGTTTCCGGTCGTGTGGAATAGGACCACTCCCAAGTCTTCCATTGGATGTGATAGAAGGCGACGAAACACAAGCTAAACAAACTTTAGATATACTTAGACATCAGTGACACCTCTCCAACCTGTCTGTCCAGCGTGGAGAGTGTAGGCATAGAAAACAGTAAGAGTATACAGAACGGAATCTCCTAAGGTACGCGCAATATGCGTCCCATTCCCCGTCCCCGCTCCTCCCCCGTTCTTGTACGGCTGTGTGCGCCGTGCAGTGTGCGTTCGCCCGCTCTCGCCCTGAGACAAGGCGAGAACGGGGGAGAGGAGGTCCCCGCAGGACGGGGAACGGGGACGCATATTCCTGCAGTGAAGACTAAAACTGATCTGTCTGATGCTGCTGATGATGAGGATTAATCAGTACTGCTTGACTAAAGGCCTTATCTAAACAAAAGAAAATTTGCACATACGCCACGCTGGCAGCGAGTTGGCGATCGCAGTAAATGTATGAAGTTTTTGCATAAAGGTCGCTGATATCTGTTCGCTGTTACCCATATCTCAGTTATGATACCTGTGGGAAAAAGAGTTACCTACCCTTTTAATTCTTCATCAACTAACGAAAGACGTCCAAGGCGCGCTGGGAACGGCGACCTAAGGTCTCGATCTAAGCTGGATGAGTATCCTGCTAGAGAAGGTAGACCGAAGTACACACCTTATCCTTCTTGATCAGTCTTTATCAGTCCACTTCTGGACTAAAGACCTTCCCTATAAAGGGAGGATTAGGATTAGGTAAAACATACGAGTTTTTTTTCATTTCAGAGGAGAGGAGTTTGACAGACGATACAACAGACACTGTGACGTTAGATGTATCAGGGACCCTGACACAAGGACTGTCAACAGAGCTAAGGAGGCTGGTAGACCTAGCGTAAGTAGAGTTTAATTTTGATGAAATTAGTATTTAGGGAGTGCTTCAAATGTGTGAGTAGGTAATATGTAATGAGGAAATTCGTCAATGATTCGAAGTCACAGTGGCACAATTAAAAGGCAGTTCGAATCTCACTTTTGGCGAAAATTTTTCTTTACATATTGTTCATTTAAGTAGATATTGTTCCGAGCATGTTTTGTTCGTGTTTTCAGTTTTAAAAATGTACGCGAAATATCTATGCAACTTGGTCTTGACAATGTATTCTTTTTACAGATGCACATTTATCAATATGGAACGAGAGACGGATCGGACATGCCATCTTTTCAACGGAAATTTGTGGAAAATGGAGTAAGTGCATTAATATACGACAGTTCCTTTTTTTTCAAACATGGAGAACTCTCTCTCTGTCTATCTCTCTCTCTCACCTTAACACGTTCCAAGACAAGTGCATTTATGCACTAAATGGTCAACATATCTGGAGACCTATTTTTAGAAGCAGGAGTCGTACAACGAATGATTCACTTCAGAAACGCTCGCGCTGATTATGTAGACACCTGCGTGCAAAAATAGGTATCCTGGCCGTTCGGCATTTTGACTTGGCAATCATAATCATCATCAGGTCTTTTTTAGTCTCCACTGCAGGAGCACGACCCTCTCTGTACTACCAGAGACATATATTAGCCAGAGCAGTCAGAGGATTTGGCCTACACTCTCCACGCTGGCCAGACGGGTTAGAGAGGTCTTATTGATATTTATATATAAGCTATGTTCAGCTTGTGTTTCCTAAGTCGCCTTCTACGACAACCACGCCACGGGCAGACTTAGAGTAATCCTATTCTACTCTGCCGGGAACCACACAGCTTGGCTCGCAGGCAGTGAATGAAACCATAACAAAAGGAAATGTACTTATTTATTGAGATTATACACCTATTTTGCTTGTGAGCGTAAACCGAGGAGAGGGGCGGGCAGTTTAAAATTAGATGATCTATATATTTGATCCTGAATCATAGATTGCAACACTTAAAATCTATTATTACTTACCTACATGTGAGTTTTTGCTACAGTCGTTTGCGGGACACGATAATATCAATAATGGTTTTACTTCCTTAGGCATCCCGGAAAGGGAACTTGCTTTTGACAATGGGTTTTTTTTGCAGGCGCACGCCTATCAATATGGAATGAAAGAAGGATCGGATATGCCATGTTATCAAAGGAGATTTATGAAAAACGGGGTAAACTATTTGTTTTATTTCTCTTTTTAACCCCCGATAAAAAAAGAGGGGTGTTATAAGTTTGGCACTAATGTCGGTCTGTCTGTCTGTGGCATCGTAGCGCATGAACGGATAAACCGATTTCGATGCGGTTTTTTTAACGTGAAAGCAAGTTCCCTTGCGGTGGTTCTTAGCTATGTATGATGAAAATCGGTCCAGCCGTTTAAAAGTTATTGGGGATAAACGCTTGAAAATCAGGGCTTTCTCTAGAAAATATATAGATGGCGCTATGTAATGAACACGCGCGCCTCGCGTGATGAGTAGTGGAACTGTCGGTAGTTCCGCTAGTCATCACTAGATGGCGTTCTTGACAGTCGGGGTTTTTTTAGGGTTCCGTACCCGAAGGGTGCAAACGGGACCCTATTACTGAGACTCGCTGTCTGTCCGTCTGTCTGTCTGTCCGTTTGTCACAGGGCTCTATCTCTTGAACCGTAATAGCTAGACACCTGAAATTTTCACCGATTATGTATTACTGTGGCCGCTATAATAACAAACACTAAAAATAAAAAAGTGGAAAATTTAAGGGGGTTGTCATACAAAAAACGTGCTTTTTCAGCGTTTTTAACTAGATCTTTATAATCGCATTAACTAGATACTTGAAACTTTCACAGATTATGTATTACTATGGCCGCTATAACAACAAATACTAAGGTTAACAATTAAAGAGGGTCGTCATACAAGAAACGTGTTTCTTCAGCATTTTAAAACATTGTAGGTACGGTGTTACGGAACCCTTCATGTACGAGTCCGACTCGCACTTGCCCATTTATATTTAATTTGCTTAGCAAATAAACTTGTTATTATAAGCTTTTTTTTAAGCTTCCTTGTGTGTTATTTATTTGTGTAGGTCAAGCAAGTTTTTGAGCCACTTCCCGGTTTCCTATTGAGATGCAATTTTATATGCAGTAAATCAGATGACGATGTAATATTATTATGACAAGAAGCTGATGTGATGATGGAGCCGGAAGGTGGCTATAGGAACCCTTTAATAAAATGACGCCACCCCATTTTGGGAAGAGTTTAGGCTTTTGTTTTTTAGGGTTCCATACAAAAAATTAAAAAACGGAACCCCTTATAGGATCACTCGTGCGTCTGTTTGTCCGTCCGTCTGTCACAGCCAATTTGCTCCGAATCTACTTGACCGAATCAGGTAAAATTTGCTAGAATGTTGTAATCCTATGACCCAAACACATATGTGCAAAGTTAATATTTTTTTTTTTTAAATAAGGGTCATTTTCGGGGGACAAATTAGGAAATAAAAAAAAGTTTTGCAAACCTTACTGTGTCATAACTATATCAAATGAAAGGGCTCGTTATGAGGATCTCAAATATTTTGTTATTATTTTGTTTTTGATTCTATTCATGAAAGAAGACGAAAATTGACCATCCCTGATCTCCGAAACTATTGAGCCAAAAATTTTCAAAAAAAATTTAAAATATACTTCATTGCTTGTAGATTACAGCAAAACCTATAAGAATTCAATCAATTGTACGGAGGAACCCTCTCCACGCGAGTTTAACTCGCACTTGGCCGGTTTATTTGATTTTTAAATAAATATTTTATCTGATTATTGAGTCTCGAGAAATCATGGGAACTTTCCAAATATTCAAGTCACACTAAGAAACACACTCAGTGTTTTTTATTTTTATTTTAAAGATTTGATAGTAAATCTAACATTTGCATTCAAAAAGACTTCAAAACCAAAAATTGATGGCTCTTTCTTTTGTACAAAATTATTTGTATACCTAGGTATGTAGGTACTTACATGGAAAATATTCAAATGGTTTTTTTTTCTAGAGCACCAATTCTGTTCACACGGAGACTCAAGGTAAATAAGTACTTAGTTTGTGAAAAACAAAATGGTTTTCTTATATTTGAAATGGACGTTATACGGTGCATTTATACATAATTATAAAACAAAGTAGCTTTCCGCATAGTGATGTACCGTCCCTGAAATTTGGAAATATTCCCTTGAATATTCCCGGAAATATTCCTAAAAATAGAAATTTACGGGAATATTTAAATTCACAAGAGGAAAATAAAATCGACATTTCCATACAAGTGCAGCCGGCCAGCCGCACGGGCGATTTGTTAGTTAGGTATATCAGTTACATTATACTTTAGCAATCTAGTATACCTAAGCTCATGGTTCGATTTATTCGGGGATGTCCCTTCCATAAATTGATCGTGGCGTATAAGATGACCAAACATCTTTCCTCTTCTAATATCGATTGTTTTCAATAAGTTCTTATACGCCACGAACAATTTATTAAAAACATAATAGAAGGAAAAATAGAAGCAAGAAGAGAAAAGCTAAGACCAAGAAGAGCATTATAGATCAAGTGAAGGAGAAAGTTGACGCCGTGTCGTATAGGGAGGTCAAGGGGATGGCTCAAGTGAGGGAGACATGGAAACTACTCCACCGACAAGAACGTAGTTCTTAAATTATAGATAGATAGTCCCTTCCATGTTGTATTTATATTTTATATGGCTTCGAGTGGGGGTGGGGGGGGGGACTTCTACTGCGTTCACCAACCCGTCTGCCCAGCGTGGTTATCCTCCCTTTTTTCGGAGAGGCCTTCAGTCCAGCAGTGTACTGGTACCTATAGACTATAAAGTGCTATTTTATCGAAAACTTCGGATGCTTTTGCAGCAGCCGTCCAAATGGTGTCAAGAGAGGTGGCGACAACGCCGAGGTGTGAAGCTTTGAAGAAAAATGTTAGTATTTTTTCTTGGTGAGAGGATGGACTGGTTTTCTTTTACGTATACCCCTACTATGCATAAAAAGTCTAACCTAATTCAAAAATTCAATTTTTAATTTAAAATATCTTTATTATCATATGATAAAGATATTTTATCATTATACAAGCCTTTTTTATCAGTGCTAGTTCAGTAGTGATACAAGGTGACATAAATTATGTAAAAAAACAAGATCGTTTAGAGTCTGTCTGGCTCACAAAAGCAGTACAGGCCGGACCCTGTTTAATTTGGCGGGACACGAAACCAAAATGCCTGACTGTGTCAGTTTTTATCCGGACGCCTCCTTATTATAATACCTGTTCTGCAAACTAATTATAAGTCTTGATCTTTAAAGGGGAAGAAAGAATACTAACTCCATACTTGTTCCAGGTAGCTGTCCCCCATTCCATTCCGACCAGCACATCTTCAGCGCTCGAAGGTGCAGTATCAGACCATACACCGTCCAAAATGGAACTAACCCCTACCAAAATAGTTAGCTTTAAGTCCATACAGGCTACCTCCAGTTCCATAGAACTTATCAGTAAGCAAAAATTTCTTAGTCCAAGGCGAAGCAAATCTGAAGATGATTTAAGAAGGAAACACTTTGAAGAAGGTGTCATTGAGTTGATAGGTAATTTAGCAGCAAATTCTAAAGCCAAGGATGATGATATTAAAGAAAAGATTCTCAAAGATATGTGGGTGAAACTACATAGAGTATTAGAAAACGTGGAGCAACAAAAGGCTAGAGATAAAGCGCTGATTAATATTAGTAAAAAACTTAAGAAGGGGCCTATTCTAATACCAGTAAGATATGATGCACTGAAAGATTCTTCTAAAAAGAAAATTAAAAAATGGACTGAAATGGATGTTTGTCGTGCAGCTCTTCCTCCAATCCGAATGTCAAATGCAGATGGTCTTGAAGATATTGTCAAAGATTGGGTAACATGCTTGCCGATCAAATCCCGCGATTTTATTGGGAGACCTGTCGACAAATTACTAATATCTGATGCCTTAGTACGGAAATTACTCAAATTATTTACTGCTAAAACTAAACTTGATTGTGAGTCATTAAAAAGACAGATATTGAATATTATATTTCAAGCACCGATAGGCATTATGGGCAAACGCAAAATAAATTTCATTAATTCATCAGTTAATGCGCTTTTATTAAAATTAATAGACATTGCACCAAATCAGTTCAATAAATTTTCAACTACTAAAAAAAAGTTACAATACAAATCAGATACAAAAAATAGACATATAAATCAAATAGAATGCAAAGTAAATGAATGGGTTTCAAATGAAACGGTTGAATTTTTTGAAAAACATAAAATTGAATTGAAAGAAATTGATGCGAATGAAATTAAGGCAGAACTCACTGATTTAATAATAGATTTTATTTACGAAGGATATGAAGGTAGTCTCGTAAAGGAGGAAGTTTTGAAAAAAGATGTTGTATCGTATTTAGCGGAGTATAACGTAGAATCTAATGATAGCATCAATTTAGCAAATGCATTATTAAAGCAAATAAAACAAAAGGCTTCTGCGCCATCAAAACGTAGAGAACAAAACTTTATAGTTTGTTCAAACTTTGCAGAAACAAATAGACAGAGACGTTCAACAATGTTTTTCAATACGTCTGCAAATAAAGATGCTTACAAAGATGACCTTTGCGAGCAAATAGATGACTGGCTGACCGCATTACCTATCAAAATTGACAAATTAGACGAAAAAGATGTGCGAGATGCTATAGTTAATGATTTAGCTGAAGATATTTTGGAACGCCAGAAATACCTAGAATTCAACTCAACTAAGACAACTGATGCGAATGAGCTTGAGTACCTTAAATATCAGATCTATAAATGGATAAATAAAGTTGTGGAGGATGAAAATATCAACATTATAGAACATGCCTCAGATTTAATGGAAGGAATACGTAGCGTGCCCGTACCTAAATTAACGCTGTTTAATTCAAAAGTCTTAAACGTAGAAGTTCAAAAAACAGGTAACACTCTAGCAGAATCTAAAAACACGAGTCGAAATAAAGAAGATAATAATCCAATAAGTTGTTGTAATAATTCAAAGCGAAGACCATCAATATTAAAAACTAAAAATGGTAATCCGACAATCAAAGCGCAAGATGGAACGAACGCACAATCATCCTGCTATTCAGGTCAGAAATCACCATCACGTATCACAATTGAACAAATAAATTATAATTATGATGAATTCGTAAAAAATTGGGTAAAACAAATACCAATTTCTTCTTCAACCTCTCAAGAACAGGAGTTATCTGAGAAATTAAGAACGGGCATTTACAACGGCATATGGAAAGCTCTCACTAAGTTGAAATTTGATCCAGCTGTTTTTCATAATACCTTTTATTATCAAGATATGTTAGATACTGAAATAGAATCACTGTTAAGTTGCTTGCCAAAATCAGAGGATTTGGATGCCAAAAAACATGCATTAAAAGTTCAATTACTAGAAAAGACAACCAATTTTAATGAACAATTAATGAAATTAGCAGAATCTGCCACATTCAAAAACTCTTTAGTTGAAAACTTAGCCAATAGCGTTCCAAGAAATACTAACAATGACTTAGATGACTCAGTAAAAAAGTACGAAGACTTGCAAATTTTAAGTATAGTAGATGATTATATTGTGTTAACAAATTATGAAGAAGAAAACAAAGTGAAAGCGAACGCTTTTAGAAAAAAATTACTGAATAAGGTAGAAATATTTGTAGAAGACTTGAAAAAGTCGCATGGCAAAGAACTTAAAGATATTAATATGGAACTTTATCTTCATGACATCATTGACGCTATGCGCAATGTGCCCCAACCTAGCGAAGACTCTTTGAAAGAGGAAGCTGAAGATATTATATTAGGAATTGAAGTAGAACATTGGTTTAATGACCTTCCTTTAGTTCCAAATGATGACCACGTTGAACAGTTACAAAGAAAACGATTAAGAGAATTTTTTACTAAGAAAATAGTAAATATACAAAAAAGTAATGAGGGATGTTCAGTTGAAAAGGCTTTAAAAGATGAGATAGCAAAATTTTTAGAGAAAATTCCCTTAAAGCCAGAAGAAGTGATAAATATAAATTTCATGGTCGATGAACTTTTGAATCGAATAACAAATAAAAAGCGAGAACAGGGTAGCAAAAGAAGATCAGTTGTCTTTGAAGATGATATTAAGTACCCGTCGTATCAAGCGTTTAGTAAAGAACTGCCACATTGCTCCAGTTTTACTTGCGATCAATCTAATACCTCTGCATCTATGCAGATCGCTCCAAATGAAATTCAATATCATCCGACTCCAATTAAGAACTTTAACGATTCTTCCTTAGTATGGGGAGGTATGCCTAACAATCTTGTATTACCAAACGTTTCCATTCATGGCAGTCGTGGTTATCAAAGCTTTGAAGAAGATCGTCCATTTAGCTCTTCTATGCATCCATCACAGATGCCAGTACCACCAAATGATCCATACTCACAGCGTTCTAATTTCCATTGGTCCCCTTTTACTGAAGTACCAAGTAAAGCTCCCAGTTCTTACGCACCAGCACATTCTTACAATGCACCTAATTTTGAACAGACAGAACCAGAGTGGCTGTCTCTAGAAGAAGTTCCAATACCATCTGAAATGAGAGAACTATTGCAACAATCTGCAGCACGTAAATTTCAGCAAATGAAATCATCTTCATATGTAGACAGCCAGGCACTTAATCAGTCTAATCGTCCAGCACTAGCTTCTTGTTGCGTTGAGAATAAGGAAAATACTTCCCAAGTTTCACAAGTCATTCAGGATCAAATCTCTAGGATAAACCAAGCTGCTGTTGGTGTTTCATCTGATCGTAGACAAACGTGTGATCGTATAAATCTTGCTAATGTTAATCAAGGCCCAGCTCCGATGCAACCTAATAACGTTTTAAATCAAAGTAATGCTAATCATAGTAATGATAGAGTATTAAATCTTTCTTTGCAAGCAAACGGAGCATTAAATCAGACAAATATGAATAGAAGCAATGTAATTTCTAATCAGATGCAAACCAGTGGTTTCAATCAAACTGGTATGCCAGCTAATGTAAGTCGTAATATAAGTGTAGGTACAGGCGCAATACAACCTATGATGCCGATACTACAAGAAAATATTAATCATTCAATTGAAGGATCACCCATTCAATCTACTCAATTTTCATCCCAACAGACACTTATGCAAAATATACCTAACATCGCTAAAGAATATATACAAAGCCAACAACAAAATACAAGCATTCGTTCAACAGGGATTCCGTCCATACCAAGTGACCCTGAATATTCCCAACAAATCCAGATTGCACCCAATATAAGTCCACAACTTATACAAACTCCCCAACAGAATAGAAGTAATCGTCAAGCTGGAACTTCATATAGTCATATACCCTCTTCTCAACAAATACAGAACGCAGCCAACATAACCCCACTTGCAACACCTCAGCAAAATATAAGCCGTTCAGTTGCAATATCAACTGCTACACCCCAAATTCAAAATATCCCAGAAATAGTCGAGCCACAGCAAACGGAAGATCAACAAATTCAAACGCAACCCACTGGCTATAGCTACGGACAACCCCAAGGATTTTCGACACCACAAGAAGAACGCGTGGGAAGATCTCCACCGAGGCTTAGAAGGAAGCTTCACGATCCTTTAAGATTTAGATCAGGTCCTGCTAGAAGAAGGTTAGACCTAGATGATGATGACAATGAGAGTAATGATGATGATGATGACTGCCCTTGTATAACTCGTTTAAGACAGAGATTTGAAGACGATATGGATTACCCCTGCTATTACCCATTTCCCTACCCGTATTTTTTCTAATAGTGTTTTGGTGCGTCATTATTGGTTGTTTGTCTAATTTGTTACTTGATGTTTAATGCATGTCATGTCATTTGTTTTATTTTTTGTCTTTTGTGTATGGTAAATAAAAGTTTCTGTTTTCATAATATGATCAATTTGTGTTACTTATTTTTTATTTACTTATTAAAAAAAAAAAAAAATCCTATACCACTCCAGTTTTTGTCGCTTAGGTAGCGTGCCCTCAGGAAGCGCACTTATTCTTATAGTCTTTGCACGACTTTGTAACTCTATGTAACTCCTTGTTGCTTTCTTTTTTTCCTGTCTTTTATCTTTGGTAATACATTTATGTTATATAAATATTTATAATATATCTCCTTTTTATTTATAATAAGTACTTAAATTAACTTCGGCTGCGCAAGCACTCCGTTCTGGCGGTAGCTGAAAATCAGTGTTTTGCTCACTGGGCAATTCCCCACACTGAGCTACAGCCTTTTGTAATACTGTAGCACACACATGTCTTTGATTTATATTACCTAGGTTGTTTTTTTTTTGTCATTTTCTATGTACTGTGTGTTATAGATGCAATAAATGATTTATCTATCTATCTTATTTGGATTCGAATTTCTGATATGATGATGTTTATGGAGCGTGCAACAGAACGCAAAATACAAAATGTTTTCATGATTTCTTATCAAACAATGCGAATTAATAATTTAATTCAAACCCAAAAATTTTATTATTATATACAAATGAGGACATTTAATTAATTTAAATTTACCAAACCAATCTGTTAAGCAAATAACGTGGAATAGTTTGCTGCAAATCTGAGATAAATCATTTCAGAAACCTGACAAACGCACCTATTCATTATAACATTTGTTTCACAGAGCCATCATCATTAACTGAAGAAGCTTGCCCATGTATGAGAGCTGTAAGTATTATTATTTACTACTTATGTACTTCATTAACACCAACCGAAAACAGGCTTAAAAGGTTTAACCGTATTTCCGGTTACATTCTCTGTTATGCTGCTACGGAGTCCAGGACGTTTACTCCAAATGCGGCGCGACATGCGTACGTACAACCCGGTCAGAATATCTGTGCACCTCGCTGGAATGCGGCGCCCCTCCCACTTCCCCTGTCACCTCTCCGCGCACTCCCCGGTGCGACAGTACGGTTAGCATCTTCGTTGCCGATACATGTCCCGATAATTTTGATAACTTTTTTTCACACCGTACCCAGACCGCCGATATGACGTCACGAGGTCAGGTGCACAGATATTGTGACCGGGTTGTAGCTATGTGTCCGCGTTGCAGTGTCAAGCAACATTGAGCTCTACAAAATGATGATAAAGTCTAATTTGGTTTGACAAATAGGATGGCACTGTTGGGCGACTATCGTGTTATTTTATGGACTAGTACTAAGACTGGCTTTATATTTTTCACTTCGGTATCCTTAGGTAATGGTACCGATATTATGCTTGAGACGTCAAGCCATCATTTCTTGTTTGGTACTATCTATCCATTCATTTTGTCGGTGGAGGCGGCATGACCCGTAATATTTTCCTACCTATGTCACTTACACCTAACAAGAAGAAGTTTCATTTAATCTTGAGTAAAATCGCTGATGAAAATAGTCAATTAATGAAAGTAGTTTGTTTTTTTCAGGCGTCAAACTCTGTCATCAAGCCTGTCGGAGATATGAGCATAGATGAAGAACTGCTAAAATGTGCCCAAACTACATGTAGTGCGACTAATTTAAGATCCACAAAACATCGAAGGTTAAGAAAAATCAAATCCGAGGAAGATTGTGGAAACGAAGAGATACTCAATGAAATAATTTACAGCTACCAAGAAATGCACGGTAGAAAAGAAGACAATTGGAGAGAAAAACTAGAGAAATTAGCAAGAAAACCGATGTTGCGAGAGGAAAAGATGAAAAAGAAATTGAAAAAATGTTTGACAATTCTATCGAGTCAACTGTCTGAGTTTGATGAAGATACAAAAAAATTTAAATCCGATTTAACTCAAATCATTATCAAGAAATTAACTAAAATGTGTCTCAGGGCAGACATACATAGAAGTGCTTCTCCTGTTATGATATACAGAGTAGAGGTTCCTAAATATGTCGTACATGAAAATATTGATGAACTAAAGGCGGTCATAGAGAATTGGCTCAACATCGTACCTATAAAGCTAAGAAATTCACAAGGAAATTACACTGAACAGAAAGAAATTGTGCAAAATTTCATCAAAAAGATAAAACCAGTAATTTCTAATAAATACAAAGATAAAAAATCATACTGGTACACCCTTAAAAAGCAGATTATAAAAGTTTTAGAAGAACTTCCTGTTATGACTGAAAGAAAAAACAAACATATTTGCATGAGTCGATATGCGAATATTTTAGTTCACGATATACTTAACATGAGTAACTCAAAATATAAAACTGAAGATAGTGAAAAAATTGAGACGGTAGAAGCGAGTACTTCTTCAAAAAAATCTGAAGTTATAGAAACAAAATATGATAAATTATTAAGATTCGTTAGGGAAGAAATGCTCAAATTTCTCAGGAGAGTAAATTTAAATTATAGCGAGGAAAACAAAAATGCGGTAGATTATATGGTGAGAATACTCAATGCGGTAGCATCAGATGGGAATGACTTAAATAATGTTGATGACGATCTTCGTAATGTACTTCAAAATATTGGAAAATGGCCTTTTAATCAAGCTAATTATTTCGTTAATATGTTTATGAGGCATTACAATGAGTTTTTGAAAGCAAATAGTACAAATGAAGAAGAAAACAAAAATGATCAAAATGTATTTTGTATTCCTTATGGACATACCACTAGTGTTTATACCAATTTTAATACCTGTAATAACAATCAAACTATACACGTTGACCATATTTACAAAAAACAACTTAAACAGATAGTTGTTGATTGGATAATAAGTATAAATTGTCAGATTCCATGATATTTGAAATCAATTTTGTAAATATAGCTGTTTTAGATCTTGTAGAAAATATTATTAATTATACAAGTCAGAATTTACAAGTCAAAGATGAAAATTTTGAACAGTATCTTAAATTTCAAATTTTCAAATGGATACGCTACACTTTAGGTGGGGATAGTAAACTTATGGAATCTTCGAACGAATTGATTTCAGAAATTCTTAGTTTCACTACCCCAAAATTAAGAAACGATGTCATGGTTTATCAAACACAGCAAATAAACTCAAAGAAAACAGATGAAGCAATAAACCGAAATACATCTGTGCCGTATGAAGAACGATTGCTTGAAGTAACATTTGATTGGCTTCATGATCTACCAGCCGATATGCATTCTTCTCAAGATGCTACTTTAGAAACTCAATTGATAAAGAACTTAGCAAGCAATATAGCAAAAGGACTGGCAACAAATACAGATCGCGACAACATGATAGATAAGGAAGTTGATGATTGGGTGAAAAAAGCTCTCCTCGCCAAACCTAATGATTCTATCATAAATGTATTAAAGATTAATATCAAGAATTTGTCTGCAAACGCAAACATTACAATAGAATATCAGTTGGAAAAAAGTATCATCAGACGTTATGAAGATATTGTTGATGACTGGTTAGACACTGTTCCATTACATCCGGGAAAACAATTCGACTTTGTTCAGATGAGGATAGATTTAATTCATGAATTGGCTATGAAAATTTATAAAGTAAAAAATAAAGGTTTAAGTGATTCAAACGAGATAAAGATACAAAAATTAGAAGATAATATTTCAGATTGGATAAAACATATTCCTATACACCCACGTGTTGATAGAAAATCGTTTAGAGATAATTATGCTAGGAAATTAATTAAAGGTATACAAGAATGCAATATTGACGAGACTGCAATGGAAATGGAAAAAATGAGTGATTTCGAATGGAATTTGAATTTGATAGAGGGCGCTGCTTTAGACTGGCTTAAAGAATCAACTCTTTATCGAAATAGCAAAACTGAAGCCAAGAAAAAACAAGAACAAAATATGAATGACTTCGCCAAAGAGTACACATCTATGTTAGTTTTTGGTGGAGATGCAAGTACAGTTATTAAGAAATATGTAGAAATACTATGTCAAGATATAACTACTAACAAAGCTTTTATCGAAAACACTTCTAATCAACTACAATCTCATCTTAATAATAACTTAGCTCCAAATTTATCAAAGACGATTGAACCATATACTGATACAAGGAAGGAACCACCACAGAGTACTGATATAATCCGTAGTGCTATTTTTAATTGGAGTTCTACTTTACCATTAAAACAAGATTACTGTCCTAGTGTTTTCAAATCTTTGATAGATGAAATGGCAAAAGAAATAACCTCGTTGATTGTTCATCCTGAACATAGCTTAGCCGAAGATAATGCAGAACAAATTAAACAAAAAATATTTGAATATTTATCTAAATTTCCTCTAAGACCTGAAATAAAGGTTGAGCAAATATGTGATATGATCTCAGAACTATGGGCAATTCTTAAAGATATTAATTTATATAGAGATGATAACGTTCCCGCAAATATGACGCTAAACAGAAATACAGAAGTAAAGTCTAATAGCCTCTCGAATAACGATGTTGTAAATCTTTCAAGCTGTAATAGTGCCAAAATAAAGAGTGAACAACGTTCGAAAATATTTAGTCCATCAGACCCTGGAGGTAGTTTAACAGAAAATATTCAAAGAGATAAAGATAAACGGTTAAGCGCTCCAGCTAAACTAGGTAATGAAAATTTAGTAAAAGATATACCTCGAGGTATGCCTGTAATTACTGGGCCCTTTAATAAACCTCAATTAAAAGAAACTGAAGAAAATGCTAATTTTGGTCCACAAAAACCAGGTAGCAGTTTTAAAGAAACTTATCCATATGAGAAAGAAAGAAGGCTCAGTTCTCCTGCTGATTTATCAACCAAACAAAATGAACAATATCAAGACATATTCGGCCCATCAGGGTCAGGAGGTAGCTTTAGGGAAAATACACAAAGAGAACAAGATAAACGGTTAAGTGCTCCCGCTAATCTAGGTAATGAAAATATTTCAAAAGATATACTTCAAGGTGTACCTGTACGTACAGCTTTTGCAAACAAGCCGCACCTGAACAAAACCAACGAAAATTCAAATTTTGGTCCACAAGGACCAGGCAGCAGCTTTAAAGAAACTAATTCAAAGGAAAATGAAAGACGAATCAGTTCTCCTGCTTCTTTATCAACTGGACAAAATGAACAACATCCAGATATATTTGGCCCATCAGGTCCTGGAGGTAGTTTTAGAGAAAATACACAAAGAGAAAAAGATAAATGGTTAAGCGCTCCCGATAATCTAGATAATGAAAATATACAAGAAGGTTTACCTAAAGGTATGCCTGTAATTACTGGGCCTTTTAACAAACCTCAATTAAACAAAGCTAAAGAAAATACAAATATTGGTGCTCAAGGACCAGGCGGCAGCTTTAAAGAAACTAATTCAAAGGAAAAAGAAAGAAGAATCAGTTTTCCTGCTACTTTATCAACTGGACAAAATGAACAATATCCAGACATCTTGGGCCCATCAGAGACTGGAAGTAAATTTAGAGAAAATACACAAAGAGAAAAAGATAAACGGTTAAGTGCTCCCGCTAATCTAGGTGATGAAAATATTTCAAAAGATACACCTCAAGGTGTATCTGTACGTACAGCATCTAACAGCAAGCCTAAGCTAAACAAACCCAACGAAAATGCAAATTTTGGTCCACAAGGACCAGGCGGCAGCTTTAAAGAAAGTAATTCAAAGGAAAATGAAAGAAGGATCAGTTCTTCTGCTTCTTTATTAACTGGAGAAAATGAACAACATCCATACATATTTGGCCCATCAGGCCCTGAAGGTCGTTTTAGAGAAAATACACAAAAAGAAAAAGATAAATGGTTAAGCACTCCCGATAATCTGGATAATGAAAATATACAAAAAGTTTTACCTAAAGGTATGCCTGTAATTACTGGGCCTTTTAACAAACTTCAATTAAACAAAACTATAGAAAATATAAATATTGGTACTCAAGGACCAGGCGGCAGCTTTAAAGAAACTTATTCCAAGGAAAAAGAAAGGAGAATCAGTTCTCCTGCTACTTTATCAACTGGACAAAATGAACAACATCCAGACATATTTGGCTCATCAGGTCCTGGAGGTAGTTTTAGAGAAAATAAACAAAGAGAAAAAGATAAACGGTTAAGCGCTCCCGATAACTTATATAATGAAAATATATCAGAAGATTTACCTAAAGGTATGCCTGTAATAACTGGGCCTTTTACCAAACCTCAATTAAACAAAACTATAGAAAATGCAAATATTGGACCAGGCGGTAGCTTGAGTAAAAATTCAAAGGAAAATGAAAGAAGTCTAAGTTCTCCTGCTGCTCTGTCATTTGGAAAAACTAAAAACGATGAACCTATAGACCCAGAGTTAGCCGATTTACGAGGTATGGATAGGCAACAGCTTTACGAACATTTTTATAAGATTTTTATAGCCTACAGTCAAGAAATTCCTTTAAATACATTTACGCCCGAAAATAAACAATTAGCAGATATATCGCGGCAATTATTCATTAATGGCATCTGGAAAGCCATTTTTGCACTTCTGGCGGAATTAGAAATAGACGGTGATTATAGCTATTTTAAATATCTTATGGAAGGGCGATTGTATCAAATACTGGATGTTATTTTGCCAAATTCTGAAGAAGCGAGCAGATTTAAAACAGATTTGGTAAATAGACTTGTAAATGATGTTATAAGAATGGTGAAATATTTACATCATATATTGGATCCTGAAATAGTAAAGCATGGTATTATTCAGTCGTTAAATAGAAAAATACAAGGACAACATAACAATGAATATCAAGATTGGACACGACATTTACTTATTCAAGATATCATAAATGAACATCTACTTTATATAAATTATAAGGAAACAGATCCTATTAAAGCGAATGTTTATAAAAAGCGACTGATGAAGCTTATAAATGAATTGATAAATTATATTAATACTCAAAGTCAGACATCAAATCAAGTTATAAATGAAAAGGCTATGCGTAACTACATTCACGAGACTTTGAGAGGCATGCCTGCTCTGGGAGGCGAGATCTTGAAAGACGAAGTTGACGAGATATTGATTGCCCAAGACATTCAGCAATGGTATAACAATTTACCCGTTAATCCTTTAAATATCGACCATGAAGATGAATACAAGCGGAAAAGATGCGATGTTTTAGCTCATAAAATTCACGAAATTGAGAAAAGAAGATTAGAAGCTAATGATTCAAGCTGTAACAGAGACATTAAGCATGAGATATCAAAATTCTTAGACAATATTAACACAAATTTGAAAGAAAATGAAGACTTGAATATGAATAACATGATTGAAGAACTAGCAAATAAACTTAAAACTAGAAGAGATAATAACGCTGTAGCGTATGAAGACTTAAGTAGAGAAAAACTAGCTTACTCCACGTTAGCTCAGATAGATCCAGAAGATGTTTTTAGTGAAAATACTAATCAAAAAACAATTGGGCCAGTCCTGCCACAAGGGATAAATCAATCAATGAGAGATAACATGAGCTCATGTGTTCAAAATCAAAGAGAAATTTTAAGCACAAGCCAAGTAGCTTGTCATCATAGTCCTACCCCAGGTAGATCTGTTTACGTAGACCAAGAACCTGTTCAAAACCAAAGTCAGTTAGTTCCAAATCTGCCTCAAATGAATCAAAGTCAGAAGTATAATACTGTACAATCAAACTCGATTCGTCAAACTCTAAATCAATCTCTTGGTCAACATTTTCCTCAAATTCCCAATCAATCGATGGTTCAACAATCACAGTATCAAAATTTGGTTAATGAATCTTTAGGTCAACAGTCAATAGCTCAAATACCTAATCAATCACTACTTCAACAGTCAATATCTCAAAATTTACCTCAAATTCCTAATCAGTCTTTAGGAAATCAGTCGTCAATGCAAAATTTTCCTACTACTCTTAACCAATCTCCAGGACAACAGCCTCAAGCGCAATATTTATCACAAATTCCAAATCAATCAATACAACAACATGTATCTCAAATTATCAATCAATCTAGAAATCAAGATAATACTTTCCAAAGTCTTGGTCAGCTATCAAATACCTTACCTGGCCAAGTACCACTACAAAATGAAATACCACTACAGCCAAGTCAATATTTACGCCCCGAAACATCAGACCAAGGATCTCAACCTGTTCAAGGACCATCATCAAGGGCTACGGCATCTACTGCCAGAGTAACAACAGAACAGAGGGGCATCGACGCTCAGGTTCAAGAGGAGATAGATAGAGAAGAAGAAAGATATAGATGTAGATGCCTACAACGCTTATGGAGGTGTAGAAGGAGATTCAGACTACCTTGTTACCCAATGCCGTTTCCTTGTAGATATTTCTACTAAAGCTGATATTATAATGCATAATTTATATATAGTAGCTGGTGTCATAATTAGTCTGCATTCATTAAAATATAATGCGCTACCGATTTTAGAAGCGTTGATTTTTCTGTTTAATTAATCAAAAAGTTGCCACTCTTTAAATGTATAGATTACTCACTAGTACACGACCGATTAATGAAGGGAGATTTTTTGTTTATACGTTGGTATCCGCAATAGAATTTATTTTATGTTTTTGCCAAATATAAATATATAAGAACAAATCACAAATGTTTCTAATAAACATGTTTGCGTTTTGTGTTTCTTTTGCTTTGTTTGATTTTGATAATATTTAGATAGAGATACGTTACTTTTTCTTACTTAATAGGGTAGACAGAGCCTGCGGAGGTCAGACTGTAGTCGCTTTGTCTAAGGAAGGCTTCGACGATACAACTACGGTTGGGCGGTTTGTCGGTTGTATAGTCGATGAAGGAAGGACTATAGTAACCTCGACAAATCACTTTGGTAAGGTAGCGGACTCCGGGGGTTCTGAAGCGTTACCATTGAGGATGCAACCAGGAATACGTGAGGATGATGATGATGGGATAGACAGCCTGCTCTTAGACCAAAAGGCCTCGTTTAGGTGTGCGTAGAAATCATCATTATTATCATTGTCTTTTTAACCCCCCCCCCCCCCCTGTAACTTCTAAAATAAGAGAATGATAAAACTGAAAATATATATGATGTAGGTACCTACATTACCATGCAAACTTCCACCGAAAATTGGTTTGAACGAGATCTAGTAAGTAGTTTTTTTTTAATACGTCGTAAAATTCCCTCCCGACCCGTCCACCCACTGGACATTCCCACTGGTGGATGGACGGGTAATTCACTATTACCCGTCAACCCACTAAGCTAGTGTATACCTAGTATTAATCGATTAATTTTTAAATTCGATTAAATTTTTACTTGCCCTTCATGGGCGTTACGGAACCCTTCATGGGCGAGTCCGGCTCGCACTTGGCCTCTTTTTTAGTTTCCACTGCAGAAGCACGACCCTCTGTACTACCAGAGCCATATATATGTATATTAGTCACAGCAGTCAATGGATTTGGCCTACACTCTCCACGCTGGCCAGACGGGTTGGAGAGGTCTCACTGATGTTTTATAAGCTTAGTTGAGCTTGTGTTTCATTATGGTGGTGAGCGTAACGGTGGAAAAAGAGGAAGAATAGATCACTATGCGCCTAGCAAACCTGATGGTTTGCTAGCCGCATTCATTATCATATCGATAAATCATTTTCCCGCCTTTTAAGAGGAAACCTCAAGGGCTAGAGAAATGAAAAATAGGTAGGTATTTGTAAAAGCTGTCGCGCTGTGCCCGAACTACAACTGAGCAAGTGCGATAGAGACATACTGCAGCTTGGACTGAAAATACCTATTAAAAGAACAGAAAATCAACGATTCGTAGTCCCCTAATTTATTTTCCAAAACTTAACCAATATAAGTACTTTTTTCATTACGAATTAACAAAGACTTGAGCGGTGTTCCTATGTTTCAATTTTTTTATATAATCTAGTCTTTGTTTTCTTGATGTTTGAACACAGCGGAAAATCTAACCATTTTTTTTTATTTTTGAACGTTCATATCTCTTTTATAAATAATTTATGAAAAAAAAGAAAACCATAGGGACATGCTAATAGTGGCTATAGATATTCAGGAAAAAATATAGCTCCAGCGGCATTATCCAGGGAGGAAACAGGGGACTACGTTTGTATGGAAAAACGGCCCTTCTGTTTCGTCTTAAGGTGAAGATATAGGCAAATGGCCTTGAAGTGGCGCCCTCATTTGAAATAAATTGTTAACTCGTAAATATGGAGATAATTTCCATATTGCTCTTCGTCATGCACTAGATAGCCCTTTAAATTATTTTATGAACCACCGTTGAAAGAATTTACATTAGTCCGTTTAGCTTTAAAACTTGCCTCCGCCAAAAGTGGCCACGGCAAGTTTTAAAGCTAGACGGATCACCAATAATAGTTTCAACGGCAGTTCATAAAATAATTTAAAGGGATATCTAGTGCATGACGAAGAGCAATATGGAAATCATCACCATATTTACGAGTTAACAATTTATTTCACACTTAAAGGCCAAGGTTGCAGTGGGTGCATGGGTAAACAGAAGGTCCCCGTGGACCCACTGGTGGGTGAAGCTGGTAGGTGAACGGGTCGCGGCTTTTCCGATCGGCTTCTATGATCTGTGCGAGAATAGAGGTAGCTTGTGTACAATTGTACATTCTACTTTATTTCTTTTCTCCCAGATCAGCATGGAAGATTTACAACATAAAAATACAACTAGAATTCACAGATTGATGAATTCGGTTTACCATTTGAGTACATTTTTGCTCTTTGGATTTAAAGGATTAATACCTTTGTTGCAAGTGTACTTAGAGGTACAACAATCCTACCTTTATGGTTGCCAGCGGATCTTCTCTGAGGATCTTCTCCATTAGTTTGAAGTCTGTTAAAAATGAAGATAGGCTCTGAAGGACTTGTGTATCCAGAGCCGTAAAATTATTCTCAAAAAAAAAGTTGCCATTTTAGCCCACTTAAAAATGGCGAGTTCAACCTTCCAAAATGCTGCAGCAGGTATCAAGAATAGCCTAAATAGATGATTTTAGAATTTTAAAGTAGGTACCTTTAATTAACAGGTTCACAGTCCCGAAGCAAGTTGCGATCTTCTTTGTACACGTCCTCGTAGCAAAAATGACACTGGCCAAGAGGCACATATGCCTCATGGACGTACCAGTAGTCACCCATGAGGCACATGCTGCACGTGTCTCATCGGACTGCGAACCTGTTAACTTATAGTTTTTTTTTGTTTAGCCGTTCACGTCCCACTGGGCAAAAAGGCCTCCCTTCTTCCATGATTCTCTGTCGCTGGTCTTAACTTTTAATCCTTCCGGACTATTAAGTTGGATTCCCCGAATGTTGAATTCCAAAAATGCTGAATTCCGCTAATATTAAATTCCGAGGTTTGATTCCAGGAAATCCTGTTCGTATCTCGTCTGCCCATTTAGTCCTTGGTCTACCTCTCTTGTATTCCTTGGATTTTTTAGAGTAAAGTAACCAAATGACTAAACAGCAAAATACATCACAATTTATTAATTAAACAGCACATTTTACAATCACAAAAACAAATACGTCATCGAAAAATAACGACAATTTACTAAAATAAAAAGACAACACTTCACAAAATACAATACCAATACATTATCTAAAAAACAGTCTGGTAGGATGTGGGCACGGCATGCCACAACACTTCCCACAATGTTTGACGTTTTCACTGGATGGGCAAAGATGACACATGTTCCTTATACGATTCTTGCATTTGCAGCACCTCATCCTCTCTTCCTGTCGTTCCCTACTGCAATCTCGGCCAGGTACTCTATAAATTCTCCTTCTAACATTGCAATCATGCTCTGCTAGTCTTTCTTCCTGATCTCTTCTTTTTTGGCATGGACTTTTTGTTTCGTCTGAAGAACCGATATTGATGATTCGTGGTCTCATTACTCTGCTAGGCCCTTCACCTGAAGGGCTAGAAGTTCTGGAGTAATGTGGCTGAAAGCACGGCTGTCTGAAAGGTACGTTTTGATCCCTTGTTACAGGACGTCTTGGTGTTAAACAGTAAGGAATTTCTTCACTCGTATTCCTCGAGCGATGTGTACAAATTGGTGAAGGTACAGAAGGAATGACAGCTCTTGGTACGTTACTACAGGGTCTTGGAGTAGATATTTGATGTGGTGAACAACAGGGAGTAGTTCCTATACTTATGCAAGGTTTTGGTGCATGACTGTGTAGTCTGGGAGTGTGTATTTGATGTGGTGAGTAACAGGGAGAAGATCCTAAATTGATACAAGGTTTTGGTGCATTATTACTGCATGGTCTTGGTGGAGGTATTTGGTGTGGTGAGTAACAGGGAGAGGTACCTAAACTAATACAAGGTTTTGGAGTACTAGTCGAGCAAGGAGGTCTGTCTGTGATAGACACTCTATCTATGCAAGGCCGCGAAGATGACGGTTGTTGTGAGCAAGGTCGTCGGATTTCACGTTGAGATGAACATGGAGACCTATCTACATTAATGCAAGGCCTTGGAGGAGTCATTTCTTGTGGTACATATGTTCTTTGAGGGACTGAGCATGGACTTGGCTGGATACAAACAGACTTCTGCAGAGGTCTTTGTAAACATGACATTGAAGAGTTATTCATATCAACTTCGGTGCGTGGTAAGCGGTATACTGGACCTAACAATTTAGAAGTACCTGAATCCCAGAGGTATTCTTTGATAATTACTTGAGGAGACACCTCCTGTTCGCTACTTCTTGGAGTAACTCTGGGTGATACACGTGACCTTGTGCACACATTTGTACATGGAACACTTGGACTTATTACGGTTTGACTTTCAGCGTCTGTAGGTAGAGGATTTACCGAAGCATCTTTGCAAGTACATATTTGGACCTTACATCCAGGCTGATTTCTTGCTCTTATTACTTCCAAATGCGCTCTATCTTCTGAACTCAAAGTGCTTTTTGGAATTTCATAGTGTTTACAACATATAGATTTTTCTTTTTGTATTTTGCGCCGGCAATCACAAAGTAGTGATTCTACACCAGATTCACCTAAGTCTATTGAATGTATGGTTGTAGATACACTTATTCTTCTCGATCTTTCTGTGCTTTGAAGTTGACGTATTAGGTTTTGGACAATATCATGAATTTCCCCTTCATGGCCAGGCGCAACTGGCAGTTGTTTTAGCATTTTAGATATATCTTTCTGCGCTTTCTCTTCAAATTCTATGTCAGGGTTGTTTTCTATTTCGAGTAGCTTCTTTGCTAACACAGTAGCCATCTTATTCTTTTGAACTTGTTTTGGACCAGTACCTTTAGATAATGGTAATTTCTTCATCCAGTCATTTATTTTATCCTTCATCCTCACATGTTCCGCTTCAGTTCTCAATATTTTTTCTTTAGGATCAAGTACACTTTTCAAAGCGTTATACAAATCTTGATTAATTTTCGTTGAATCCAAGGGAGGTTCAGGATGACGCTGTAGATATCCATTGCAATATTTAGTAATTTCATCAAAAATTTTGTTTTTGTATGTTGCCTTTTGTTCCTCATCATCCATTATGAAGTGTAAGTCAACATATGCATCAGCTAAATTATCTACTAACAATTCAAACGATTCAGGATTTTGACATGGACATTCTTCTGAAAGCAGACTAGTGTCAAAAGGCAGAGTTTTTGATATTGTATCTCGTAGTTGTTGTTTATAAATTTGTCCTGCAATCTCATCTTGAATTATTTGCTTTACTTCTTTTACTTTTGACACAAGATTTTCTTTTATAGATTCTAAATTTTCTTGCATTTTTTGGCTTGGTGTCAATTCATTCAATAAATCATGGATTTCCTCCAGCAATAAATGTTCGTAAAGTAAATCATCATTTAATATTTCTGGATTCATATTTAGCTCTCCAATTTTATTCATAAGCTTACTTGCAAGATTTTGTTTTATTGTGTTAGTCCTTTCCTTCTCTTCTGGGGTGTTTCCTTCTGGTAATGGAAGGTCTTCACACCAAGTCATAACAATGTCATATAACATATCTGCAGTGTTCTTAGAAGTTGATTTTGGAGACAACTCAGCTGTTTTATCTTTAATAATTGTCAATAAATCATTAGCCAAGCTTTTCAGTTTTTCAGGAGTAGATTTATTTGATTGTAATGGCAGTTGTTTTAAAAAGTTCATGGTTTCATCTAGTAAATTATTCCTGTAATTATCAACTGCACTAGCGTTTGCGTCTTGTAATATGCTAGAAATATCGGAAGCAAAATGTTGTATTTGATCTGACACGTTTTGATGTGTTTTTCCTGATGAATAGGGCAATTTTTCTGACCAATTCTGAACGGCAGACTCCACTAGGTCTCTATTTATTGTCGGCCTCGGTGGTCTAGACATAAAAGGTGTACCTAAAATATTTTTAAACAATTGTTCTACTTTTTCGTTTATATATATTGGGTCAGATGCCTTGTGAATATCAATAGGCAGTTTTTCAAGAAACTGTTTTATATCGTCTTTTATAAGTTGATCGTTTTGCTTAGTTAGATCATTCAATTCTTCGTGTATGTGACTTATAAATTCCATTTTCATATCATCAACCTCTTTTGTATTGTAACTTTTAGTATTCATAGAAAGAGATTTTATCCATTCATTGATGGTTGTAATCAGATATTCAACAGGATTAGTAGATTGCCTTGCAGAAATGTTTTGATAAAGCTGCATATTATTCAAATGGTCTACAAGTTGTGCTGCAACTTTTTCAATATAGGCTTTATCTGATTTCAGGTCTGGCTCCATGGGAAAATTTTCTAAATGTTTCTTTATCTCTTTCAATACGTGCATATCTATATCAGTATTGCTTTTAGCATTGGCAATTACTTTTTTAATATCTTTCGCTATATCTGGAACGATATCTTCTTGAATTCTTTTTTCAGCAGAAGTTCTTCGTTGATGCAAAGGTAAACTTTTTAGCCAATCTAAAATTGCAGTTGATAAATTTTCTTCAAGAAATTCACTAGTATTTTGTTGAAATAGTCCAGCGCTCGCTGAAGAGTGCTCTGGAGTCGTACCCGCGGTATCTTTAATCAGACCTTTGATTGATAGTCTATTTTTTAAACTATTGGCCATGCTTTTGACATCACTTTGTTCAATATCTTTTGTAAAGGGTTTTAACCAATCAGTTACTTCATTATCTATTTTTTCTATTTTTTCTGATATCTTTTCTTTATTTTCTGTAATCTCTTTAATTTTTTCAGCCAAATCTTTAACCTTTTCTTGTCTTTGTGCATCTAATTCTTCCTCATCTATATTTGAGGATATTTCGTCGACCCACATTGAAACTTCATCGACTAATTTGTTCATAACGTCACCCTGACTTGGAGCCGTTTTGGGTTTGGACAACATAGGTATTAAAACTGATTTGATTTCAGATTGTAAATATGCCGCTTGATTCATTACTGTTGCTAATTCTTCAGGTTTTACTGATTTGCCCATAGCTCTAAATATTTGATACTTCAAAAATTCCAATTCCTCCTCTTCTGTTGGTTGAACATCAGTATTACTTTGCAAATATTTTTGCCTGTCAGATATATCACCAGCTAGATCTCGGGCTATGTTATCTATAAGTGCTTTATCGTCAATATGTACGGGCAAGTCCAGAATCCAATCTTCAATAGTTGCTTCCAAGTCAGATATAAAATTTTGTTCTATTTTTGTTTTTAATTCATCTGGGATGTAGATGGAACCAATAGAAAATCCTGATCTTCTAGGTAAAAATGAATAATCCATTGAGGATCTTGGTGTAGAAGTAACGGCTATACCTCGTAATCGGTTCGCAAGTTGCGGTCCGAATTCTTGGGTGGGCACCGAAAATCGCTTCAAAAACTTGTAAACTTCAGTACTGATTGTTACTTCCTTATCTTCCTTTGTTTGATTTGGATCAGAAATCGTATTAGCTAATCTCTCAGCAAGTTTTTGAGCAGCTGTATTAATCTTCCGCTTAGTTTTAGGATCCATTTCACCTACTACTTCATCCATAAATTCTATTATTTCTTTTACAGCACTTGTTTGAAACATTTCCTTTTCATTAATAGTGAATTCGGTAGGCAAAGCTGATTCTGATTGCTCCGGTATAGAAGAAAAATCTAATGCCTGTAAGGCTAATCTCATAGTAAGATCTTTAGCGTCCTCTTTAGAAAGGTTGGAGGACTGAAGTAAATCCATAATTCTTTCCCTTGTTACTTCAGCGTCCACTCCATTTAAAGCTTGATCTACTAATATGTCCGTCAGTTGTTTTTCAATTTCTCCTAAATTACTGACATTTAAAGTACAGATAGCATTTTTTATTTTTTCATTTATAACCTGTCTTATTTTTTCAGGTGACTCAGATTTTAGTGCCCCTGGCCACTGTGCGACAGATATTCTTTTTGCACTGCCAATAAACAATTCTGCTAAATCTCTCGCCTCCACATCATTTAAATCGGTCTCCTGGTCTATAATTCTCACTATGTTTTTCTTAATACTTTCGTTATCAGGGGAGCTCACGTGTCTAATGTGTCTTGCCAAGAAAGTGGAAACTCTTCTTCCTACATTTTTCTTCGCCTTTGGGCTGAACTTCAGAGCGCTGCTGTCAATGATACTTGTAACTTCATTCGTAATAGTATTTTTTATTTCCTTTTGTTTTGCATTTGGTTTTAATATAGTCTTCATTCTGGACGTCAAATCTTTCGCAAGTATGTCTCTATGTTCATCACCTAGACCAGAATTACCAACAAATTCACCTACCCAGTTACTGACTTCAGTGTGAATACTTCCATCAGAGACTTTGTCACCAAACTCATTTCCAATAACGGTCATTCTTCTAGCGAATTGCGCAACCATATTTCTATTCTGTTCTGACTCTTCTATTTCGGGAAATTCTTTGAGTCTATTCCAAATTGCTATAGACATTTCGTCTTGAACTTCATCACTAGACCTTCGTGGGGGCTTAAGGGAAGCTATTTTACCCGCAAGTTGGTTAACTAATTCGTCTTTTGTTTTAGCATCCAGATTTATTCCTCTTTTTTCCGATTCTGTGTATAACCAATCTGTGATTTCATCCTGAATATCATCATCGTCGATCAAACCTTCAGCCCGAAGATCTTCTAGCTTTTTAGCAAGATCTTCTATCATTTTATTCTTTTCTTCCTCATTTATAGGGAATCCTGGTATATCGTCCAACCAACCTTGAATTTCTTTAGTGCAATCTTCTTTGTAATCTGAACCAGACCTTCCCTTATTTTTCTTATTAGGTTTCACACCACTTATTTTCATAGTACCTTCTTGCTCACTATTATATATGTTACTCGCTAATTGATTTGACAAGTTCTCCAATGTTCTGGCATCCACTCGCATGCCTTTTTTCTGGAATTCAGCTGTCAGCCATGACTTGATTTCATTTTCTAGTCCTTCGATGTCATCCATATGTTTGGATTTAAATTGATTTACCACTTTTGCTAGACTATCAACCATTTGGTTTTTTTCTGATTGAGTTCCAGATGACAATGCGGGTATGTCGTCCAACCAGTCGTATATTTCTTCGGAAAACGGTTCTTTATCTGTCTCATAAACTATGGTACTCTTCCTTCTTCCATCTGATTTCGCGGTAATTTTACCATCATCAGCAGGTATTGTTTTAAGCGTGTTTGCTAACTTATCAGCTAATTTTTCGATTACTTTGCCCTTGTCTCCCTTTATATCAATAGGCAGTTCATTTAGAATTTCTACGGTTTCTCTTTTTAATACCTCATGGTAATCAGCGTCATCCTTAGGCCTTTCTTTAGCTAAAGGTTTTAATCTTTCTGCAACTGTATCAATAACTTTTTCTTTGACTACTTTATCTCCTTGGCTATCCTTCTTTTTTAGTCTGACACTTTCGATCCATCGTGAAATTTTATTTTCAAAGTCATCAAGATCTTTGGACTCTTCTTTTGATTTAATTTCACTCGCTGGTATGTTTTTAAGCGTTTTTGCCAATTTATCTGCCAACTTATTAATTTCTTTACTTTTGTTTCCTACAGTTTCTATTGGTAACTCATTAAGAATATCAACTGCCTCGTTTTTTAATACTTCGTGATAATCAGCATCGTCCTTCGGTCTTTCTACTGCTAATGGTTTAAGTCTATCAGCAAATGTGTCTGCAATCTTATCTTTGTCAACATTTTCACCTTGGCTATCTTTTTTCTTAAATTTAACATCTTTTATCCATTGAGAAATTTTAGTGTCAAATTTATCCGTCTCTTTCTTTTGCTTTATTTCACTGGTTGGGATATCTTTTAGCACCGTCGCTAATTTAGTAGCTAGTTTCTCGACAGCTTTCTTTTTATTTCCGTCTACTTCAATTGGTAATTCTTCAAGAATATCGACTGCTTCGTTTTTCAATAACTCGTGGTATTCGTCGTCATCTTCTGGTCTTTCTAAAGCAATAGATTTTAATGTTTCTGCAAACCGATCAGCAATTTGCTCTCTGACAACTTTTTCACCTTGACTGTCTCTCTTCATGAATTTGATATCTTTCATCCATTGACTAATTTTAGTATCAAATTTATCCATTTCCTTCTTTTGCTTAATTTCACTAGCAGGAATATCTTTAAGTACTTTTGCTAATTTAGTAGCTAGTTTATCAACAACTTTATTTTTATTCCCATCAACTTCTAGCGGTAAGTCTTCTAAAATTTCAACGACTTCATTTTTCAAAGCTTCTTGGTAGTCGTCATCGTCATCTGGCCTAGCAAGAGCCAACTTTTTTAACCTTTCTGCAAACTTATCGGCTATCTTATCTTTATTGACTGGTTCTCCTTGACTATCTTTTCTTTTAAACTTGATATCTTTCATCCATAGCGATATTTTCTGATCAAACTTATCTGTCTCTTTCTTGAGATTAATTTCATGAGTTGGAATATCTTTAAGTGTTTTAGCTAATTTCGTAGCCAATTTTTCGACAGCTTTTTCTTTATTTCCATCGACATGAATTGGCGTTTCTCCTAAAATGTCAACAGCTTCTTCTTTTAAGGCCTCATGATAGTCATCTTCATCGTCTGGCCTTTCAAGAGCTAAAGATTTTAACCTGTCTGCAAATCTGTCAACAACTTGCTCTTTGACGACTTTCTCACCTTGTTCATCTTTTTTCTTGAGTTTAACGGCTTTTATCCATTGTGAAATTTTTTCGTCAAATTTATCCTTCTTTTGCTTAATTTCACTTGAAGGTATATCTTTAAGTGTTTTAGCTAGTTTTGTGGCCATTTTGTCAACAAATTTATCCTTATTTCCGTCAATTACAATCGGTGATTCTTCAAGAATATCAACAATTTCATTTTTTAGTGCGTCAGTATATTCTTCATCATCTTCAGGCCTTGCCAAAGCTACAGATTTCAATTTTTCTACTAAATCATCAGCTAATTTTTCTTTATTTACCACATCTCCTTGACTATCTCTTTTCTTAAATGTTATATCTTTCATCCACTGAGATATTTTATTTTCAAACTTATCTTTCTTTTGTTTAATTTCAGTTGCAGGTATATCTTTAATTGCCTTTGTTAATTTATCTGCTTCTTTATCAATGAATTTTGTTTTATCGCCCTTCAATTCTATTGGTAAATCTTCAAGTATGTCAACCATTTCATTTCTCAATGCCTCAACATGATCTTCATTGTCTTCTGGTCTGTCCATAAGTAATGGTTTCAACCTTTCCGCGAATGTGTTTGCAATTTCTTGTTTATCTATTAATTGTCCATCACTACTTTGTTCCTTTAATTTAATGTCCTTCATCCACTGTGAAATTGTATCATCCAACTTATCAGTTATTGGTTTGATTTCATGTGCAAGTATAGGTTTGAGTGTTTTAGCTAATTTACTAGCTAATTTGTCAAAAATTTTTGTTTTACTTCCATCGATTTGTATAGGTAAATCTTCAAGTATATCAACAGCCTCTTTTTTTAAAGATTCATAATACTCTTCATCATCCGAAGGCCTATCGAATGCTATATATTTTAATCTATCTGTGACATTATTTATAATTTTTTCTTTATTGACGGCATTTCCTTGACTATCCTTTCTTTTTAATTCAATCGCTTCAAGCCATTTTATTATTTTCTTGGTAAATTTGTCAATTTTTCCCCTTTTCGGTTTTATTTCGCTTGCAGGTATGTATTTAATTCTGTTAACTAAATTGTTTGCTAATCTTTCGATTTCTCTATCTTTATTCCCTTTTGTTTCTATCGGCAATTCATGTAGAGTATCTATTACCTCACCTTTCAACGCGTCATGATAATCATCATCTTTTTCAGGTCTGTCAACTACTAAAGCTTTTATTCGGTCAGCGAATGTATCAGCAATCTTATCCTTATCTACAATTTCTCCTAAACTATTTCTGCTTCTGAATCTAATGCTATCAATCCATTTTGATATTTCATCATCAAGTATATCGGTTTCTTCGAATACTCTTTCCAGTTTATTCATCAAATTATCTGCTACAAGCGATTTAAAGTCATCTCTTTCAGCTTTTGTACTAGGGAGCCACATTGGTAGTTTATCTACACACTTCTCAACTTCAAGTCTTGCTTTTTCTTCAATGTCTTCATCGTCTTTTAAAGCAGCTAGAGTATTTACTAGATTTTCGACCATGTCTATTCTCTTTTGATAATTTGCTGGACACATGTTTGCGTATGTAGGTATTTCAGATAGCCAGGCTCCAATTTTTTCAGCCACTCTTTGTTCAAACTCTTTCTTAGAGTCTCGTTTGGAAAGCTTGCAGTAGCAACAGGGAGGGGCATTAATGGGACAAGTAGGTGAGCATTCCTGAAATGAGAAAAATTTAATTCAATTTATTTATTCTCAGTATTTGTTTTTACAATGATATATAAATACAATACCATATGAGTCGTGTGGTTCCGGTCTAGAATAGGACCACTCCATTTCTTCCTATGGATATCGTAATAGGCGATTAAAGGACTAAGCACAAACATCTGTGCTATATCTGCATTCCCAAGGAGGGTCGACATCAGGCGGCGGCCGGTCGTAAGACTATAGCCAAATAGTTAAAACTGTTCCGGCTATATCTTCTCCACTTCGAAGGTCTTAAGCATCTTTAGGTGACCATAGACATGCATATTATTTATATTTGGAGAAGAAAAAGCGGGAAAGCGCACCCCGGACTCTAAAGCAACACAGCTGAGGATGCTGCCGGGAAGAAGATTAAAATACTTTGATTTAAGATTTAATTTTTTTTACAAGCTTTTATGTTCGGGTGGAATCTTGCAACTCAATTTTGAAGCAGATATATTCAACTGATTGAGCTGAAATTTTTCACGCATATGTATATCACGTGACAATGCAATATTATGATGACTTGGAGCTGATCTGATGATGATGCTGGAAGGTGGCCAAAATAACCCAGTAATAAAACGACGCAACCCCGTTGAATTTGGGCTTATTTGTTTTATGTTGACAAGACCTTTGGTCTCATAATAAAAGCTTGTACAAAAAATGAAATTTTTTATAAAAACTTTTTAAGTTTGTAAATTGGTTGTTACAATATTAAGTATTAAATGTTCTAAAGCAAGTACGTACAGGAAATGACACACAAAATATACAAACTTTCTAGAAGCTTCTTGTTAAGGTTGCGCCTTATGAGGATAATCTAGATTTTGCTCCCGCTTCTACGCACACAAATTTACTCTAGCCGAAGCAAGACAGCGAGCCATGCGGGGCGTAGGGAATCGCGGCGGGTCAATGAGGCTGGTTTACGCGTTTCTGGTAAAGGTTTTTTTGGTTTACAAAGAATATATACTCGTAAGTTAATAATAATAAAAAAAGAATATATAACGTAAACAGTACGTAGAATATGGTAATTACGCATCAGAACCGTACTTAACCTATTCAGGGGTAAGTCAGGGAAGCAACTGTGAGCGTTTGCAAGAGGACATCGACAGGGTGGTGGAGTGGAGTCGCGTTAACAAATTATTTTTTAACATAAATAAGTGCAGTATTATTAGTTATAGTAGGTCACAACAGCCACTGCAGTACCACTATACTATGGATGGAGCCGTCATTCCGCGAGTTACAAAAGTTCGAGATTTGGGCGTGCTAATGACTGCCAACTTGACATTTGTTGATCACATTGTTAACATTTGTAAAATCGCGTTTAAGAATCTTGGGTTTACTTTACGGCAGGCAAGTGAATTTAAAACTACCACGGCGGCACGAGTTCTTTATAACACGCTTGTCAGGAGTAGACTAGAAAACGGAGCTATAATTTGGAACCCGCATGAAATGAAATACAAGCAAATGGTCGAAAGGATTCAAAACAAATTTATCCGATTCCTGTACATTAAACAGTATGGAGTGTACCCCTTATTCCCACTAAAGTACCCTACGGCGTTTGTACTAGGAATGGTGGGATACTTCAGCTTAGAGGTTAGGCGAAATATCGCGACATTAAAACTTATTTTTAAAATCTATAACGGTGCTAACTGCAATCCCCAAATACTCGTGAGATTGAAAATGTCAGTGCCGGATGATTTCATTTTTAGAAGACGAAAGCCACCTTTTTTCGAGGTGCCTTCTTCACGCACGAATTTATATAAGTTCGCTCCTGTGCCCAGAGCCTTGAGTTTGCTCACTTCTGTTGGTCAGGAGTGTGTTGACATTGACGTGCTTGACTGTTCGCTGAGGAAATTCACAAATGAGGCATATAAACATATACCTTCTTTGTTATATGGTCTATAGCTATGTTGCATTAGAGAAAGCCTGTAAAAACGAGCTGTATTGGAAATAAATAAAATATAAAATATTTTTTTAAAATAACACATATTATTATGATCCCTGCCTATGTTTAATAAAATTATAATCCAAAGTTACAAGGGCTAATTTATTGTATTTCTTGAATACTTTCCGTTTTAGTATAATTCTGAGGTGATTTAGGGGCAACCTCGCAATTTTTTTCTATCAAGAAAATTTTAGGCAATCATGTTTTCGAAACATATTATACAATACAATACAATACAAAAATCTTTATTGCACCAAATAAAAACAATAAAAAATTACAAAGTTTACGGAACTTATAAATAAATTATGTATATTATGTAAAGTTAGTCCTGAAATTAGCTGTGTTTTTATTTCAAAGTGAGTATTTCATTAATATTGATAATACGTGGATAATACCTATTTAAGATCGCTCTAAGTACAGAGGAAAGATGAGATACCTGTGCCACTTCACGTAGTGCGCGACGCGCGCGGTGGCACAGGTATCTCATCTTTCCTCTGTACTATCAGGGTCATACTTACATCTTCACCTATTTAGCTAATTGTGGTCATGCAGAATTTTATTATTAATTGAATTATTATGTATTTGCTAAAATACATTACAAAATAAATGTTTGTTTTGGTGAAGTGAAATTGAAGAAGAAGACGAGAAGTTGAAGCCTCTTTTTTTTGTTTGAAAGAGGTCGTTGCACAAATGTATGGGGAGCCGGCTAGGTCATTGAACACCTTCCTGAAATTTGCATTTATAGGTCGGTATCAATGTCTAATAAGTAAATCCGATAAATTCATAGCCTTTCTATGGTACATTTGGATCAAAATATCGTAATTAAGGTTAGGTGAGTTCCGCCAAAATGGCCGACACCCATTATGTCAACTGACCTGACATTGACAGTTACTGCGAGTGGCGTTTAAATCAGGTTGCATACGTATAGGCGCCATGTCAGTATTGCCATTATACGATTATAAGCGATTTTAAATGTATTTTTGTACACTATCAAGATCACGAATAACAAATATATGATGGCCTTAATCGGTTTTTGATGTTTTTTCTGATTTTTGGGGAAGTGTTCATGACCTAGCCTGTTGTACAACATCCCCTTTTTAGGGACAACCAAAGATTTCAACTAAGGAAAGAATAGAAGACATTTTGCTTAAAATTTCTTCATACAACCAAACCGTATCGCCATCTGTTTAAAATCGATCGAACTACGAAGAGTGACAACCTGTGCGTCGCTTAAACAGCACAACCACAACACAGCCGCCACCATTACGGACTTCGGTTGTAAAATTATCGCATTAAATTCTTTAAGTACTTATTTTAATAAAAACAAACAGTTTTGTTACTTACCGATGATAAGATATTCCATGTATATTTTTACCCTTTGTAGCGTAGGTTTTGCAGCCTTGAAATACGCAACTAGGCATTTTTGTGGCAATACAAGTATGTAAACAAAAACGAATGAACTCTTCCGCGGACCGAGGAAGACTAAGTCGCGTTGGTCCAAAAACTGACTGTTATGGACCAACGAGTGCTGCAATTTCGTCGCGCGGTTAGCCTAATCCTTACGCTAGTAATATATAAGTCAATGGGAATAACGGTCCAGGTAGGTAGTACGACTTCACTTACTTCAGTTTTCTCATATGGTAATATCGTCACAAGGCTCTGGTCTGCCGCCACACTTGCTATAGGAAAAAGAAAGCAAAATGTCAAATAAAGTAATCGTTGATCTTCTACATTTGCGAGCCAAGCTCTTAAGGTACAAGTTTGAAGCCGACTGCAGACAGCAGCAACAGACGACGTGTCACGGCGACACTACTGGCTTCTATGTATTTCTATGAAATAGATTGCGCAGCTCCCGACCACAGAAGACAGAGTATTACATACAGAACGGAATCTCCTAAGGTACGCGCAATATTTGCCCCGTTCCCCTTCCCCGCTTCTCTCCCCCGTTCTTGTGCCTCCGTGTGTTCGCCCGCTCTCGCCCTGAGACAAGTCGAGAACGGTGAATAGGTGCGGGGACGGGGAACGAGGACGCATATTGCAAGGGACCTTAGGAGATAATAATAAAATGCTTTATTTGAGAAACACACAAAAAATATATATAACAGATATTGTTATCAGAACAGAACATAAGAGGTGCTCTCAAAAAGGATCCGACTCAGCATATATACGAGTATGCTGGCTAGAGATTCTGTTCTGTATGTAACTCTTACTGTCTTCTGTGGCAAAACTACACGTCGCTCGTCCGCAGATCAGAGGTACAAGTTCGTAGCCTCAACTGCCGGGTTCGAATTCTAGACTGCGGCGCGGAGACATGCCACTGCGACGTATCATGACAATGCGTCGTTTGCTGCTCATGTCTGCAGTCAACTACATGAACAAAGTGACAATTTTTGGCAGAGATGGTGCAGGTCAATGGTGCATACGGTATAACGGGATATTGATGATGCAAACGAAACTAATTACTCTCGTTTGCACCATTGTAAGTATGGTGAAGTAGTCGTATTAATATGAATAGTACAAACTAAGCTAATTAGTCTCGTTGGCACCATTGGAAGTGTGGTGAAGTAGTTGTATTAATATGAGTGGTGCAAACGAAACTTATTAGTCTCGTTCGCACCATTGAAAGTATGGTGAAGTAGTTGTATTAATATTAGTGGTGCAAACGAAGCTAATTAGTCTCGTTTGCACCATTGATGGTGCAGGCCAATGGTGCATACGGTACAACGGGGAATTGGTTTGCCTTTACCTTCTCACACACTAATTAACTTAATAGTGTGCAGGTTTCCTCACGATGTTTTTCTTCACCGGAAGCAAGTGGTGGTTGTTAAAAATGTCCGTTCATGAGATATAATCTTAGAGGTAAAAGTCGCGCCTAGTAAGGATCGAACTCGTTCCTCACAGACACAGCCAGTGTCTAAACCGCTTTCTTTTTAATTTAAGAGCTCACTCTTGTCAGTGGAGTTAATTGGAGATTTCTCTATTCCTCTCCTCTCTCTGCCATCTTTTTAATAGCTTGATAGGATCTTACTCCTAAACCTTCCTTAACTTGTTGGAAAAACTACATCCTCGGTCTTCCCCTTCGACGTCTACCATTATTTTTTTCTTCTCGGCCACCAGCGCTTCAAATTCTTTGGTGTAAATAAAGTCATTAAAACAAAGAAAAAAAATTACTTTGGGCATTCTCATGGCTGCTTTCACCCATCTGCTTCGAAAACCTGGATTGGCACCGCTTCCTGTGCTGGAGGTACCGGTTTTGCATTTGAGAACACACCTGAAATAGCCACATTTAAATGATTTTAGTTTATGCAACTTAGCTCGGTAAATATCTAACAGTATACTGTCTCCATACAAACTACAAAACACGAATCAAAGCTACGCGTCTCAGAGTTCGGCACACACTCGGTCCGTGACTCCGCACACAACCTGTCGGGGATTTGCAGCAGTGACAAACGAAATGTGATGGTTTTTTTTAACTGAAATAAGTACAGGTAGGTACCTACTAAACCAGCGCCAGTTTTACTCGTAAGAGGCGCCAAAATCGCCGAATATTTGCTTGCAACATCCTTTTTGAGGCAAACATAAAGACCCCTATTTGTCCATGCCCCGGGCGACAAAATATGACCACCCTGCTATACAAACCAAAAAACGAAACCCTGCCACACTGTCCAGTTTTTTTTTCAAAAACTATCTCGCCCACACCAAAGCATAGGCTAAATCATATCATCATTTCAGCCGCATAACGTCCACTGCTCTGCACTCTCCCAAAGATTTCCAAAATGACCGATCTAGAGCGGCTTGCGTCCAGCGCTTTCCAGCGACCTTGGTTAGATCGTCTGACCACCTTGTATCCAAGGCTTCGCTTGCCAATACATCTTGTTTTTGACTTAAGACCTTGCTCTTGTCGGTGGAGTTAAGTGGAGAGGCCTCCATTCCTCTCCTCTCTGCCAGTACGTAGTCGTCGTTAAATGCTAAAGGGCTAAATGTTCGGCCTAATTCAGCGCAGAGTCAGACATTTTTATTTATTTGAGAAGATAGCAACCGTACTCCCGGGCCTTTCAGGGCCAGTCTGACTCTCCTCTCACCTCAGGTGTGGTTTCCTCCACGATCTGCCTGATAGTATCCCTAATACTCTTGGACACGTCGCTTAAGTAGCGGACCTCCGCAGCTCTGTTATAATAGTGTGGAGAGGTGGCCTTTAGGTAGTCGTAGGTTTCGTTCTGGCTGTCTTTGTACCTGGAAGAAACATGGATCATTAAACAAGCAAGCGATGCCTGAGTCGTAAAGCGTTTTTACGGCCGCTGCTCGTGTATATGCAAGAGGAACCAGTTCCTGACCAGGAAAAGACAGAACTTACACACATTTCTTCTTCCCTGGGCAGTCTGGAAGTCCTTAAATAGGCTCCGGACTGGTGTTGGGAGATGACGACAACTGAGCTAAGTGGAGTTTCTTAAACAACGATTGTTGTGACTGTGGAGCCGTTCAAACCATGGCTTTCCTCCTGTCATGCTATGTCATGTCATGTCCCAACTGCTTAAATCCTCTAATAGTTGACTTAAATTTTGCTAATAGGAGTTAGTCTGGCCACTTTCAAGGTATATCCTGTAAATAATCGAAAGAATAATATAATAATCAAACCTTTTGTCTCTGGTTTCAGGAGAATGTATCCTCATCCGCTTATAAGACTTGGTCTTTTCCTCAATAACGCTTTCCTTGGTCTTCGGCCTCGCTCGGGTGTATGTCTGTATATCCTTGTCTTTGTATCTCCGTGTGTCAAGTTTGGGTTCTTTGGGTATTGGGTGAGAGGTTTTTGTGTTTGCATCTGAAATTTAGTGGCACATTACAGCAGCTTGGATATTGATTTAAACGTGGTATTGATTTAAAGAAAAGGCTCAAGATTGCTGAATTTATTTAATAGCTCAAATGCTATGGCGTGGGCTATGTCCAGCAGTGGCAGATTTAACCTAAAGCCCGGGCCTAGGGCGACCACATTATTAGGGGCGGCTAAAAATCATACTTCAACGTAATACCTAGCTAATCACTCGAGAAAGAAATTAATGACATAGATATTTATTACAGTGTTACCACGTTGGTAAGTGTTGTAAGATCCTAGGAAACAAGGTTCCACTCAGCATATATCATTGAACTCGTTGCCGAGCCGACGACGCTGATTTTCAGTGGAGCCTTCTGTATGTGTGTCACACACAGAGCTCTCTCTTAACTCTCTCAAGGCTCCACACACACACACACACACACATGGACGGACGTGTCTTAAATTATACTACTACAGACTTTATACCTAACAGCGTCTATGAGATCGTCGATGTAAACTCGGATATTTTTATGAGCTTGCTAATTCAACGACTTACTGTTTTTATTGTGGGTGTAAGACAGCAGTTTGCAGATGAGCTCAGTGGACGGCGTCCTCGTCAGATGAGGGTACTTCCTCAGGGAGTCTGCAAACGCTTCTGATGCTCTCAAGTCAAATGCGGGAATACCTGGGAAAAGCCATTATCGAAGTTAATAGCTAAAACTAGTGCCAGATTTTTCGAGCTACCTAAAGGCTAGTGTCAATTGTCATTCTTCTTCTTCGTCTACGCACGTTCCCAGTTGCATCCTCAGCTGTACTGCTTCGGAGCCCGGGGTGCACTTTCACGTTTTTTCTACTCCAAATCTAAAATGCATGTCAATGGTCACCCACGGATGACAAAGACCTTCCAAAATGGAGCAAAAATAGCTGGACAACCAAAATAGTCATTATACGTCACTAGTGAACACGCGTGCAGGTTTCTTTATAATGTTTTCCTTTAAAGAAAGCAAGTTGTGGTTGTTGAAACTGACCGTACATGAGAATAACTCAGAGGCAAATTTCACGCCTAAGAAGGATGAAACTCGTGCCTCGCAGACGCAGAGTTGTGTTTAGACACACCAACGTTTCAGGTTCACAATCTGGCATGGACTCACCTCTATCAGGGAAAGTAAAGCTGCTCCTGTTTGCAGTGCCCACGCCCGCTGACCTGAAGCTGCTTGGAGTCTGTTCCCTAATGTTATATCTCTCGAAGCCGACTCCAAAGTTACTGCGATCTGGCAAGCATAATTTTTCTTGTTGCACTAAAATATTTCAAACATCATAATACGGTGTTTGACTGAATTGTTTTTTATGCATAAACAACTGTTATTTAATAATTCTAAATCGAAAACAAAAAGAATTTATTTGATCCGCTCAAGTCCCCCATATCATCAGAGCCCCTCCATGAAAATTTGAGGGTCCCGGAATGCAGAATTCGACCGCAGAACGCTATCGGGGTTTCTTCTTTTCGTGTCGATTGGCTCTTGAAAACTATGAATATAAACACTTAGGGTTGGATCTCATCTATCAGCACGGACCAGCACTTTCCTATGCTGTTATCCTTTTCTGATGCTCAGAAGCATCATTTGCTAGAGCGAGAGAGAGCAACGGTTCCGGCGCTTTCTCTCGCTCTAGCAAATGACAAAATCCTGGATCCGCCACTGGTCACAATGGTTTCTTGAATAAGCGCTAATAGTAAGGAGTACGTCCACTGAGCCGTCGAGCTCCTTTACCTAGCTGCTGGTGGTTAAGATTATTAATTAGGAATGTAAGTAATTAAATAAATACTTAATAGTGGAAATGGAACGACATACGTAGCTACGTGTCTGCATTGCAGTGTCAAGCTACAATCAACGCTAAATAATGATGATCAAGTCTAATTTGGTTTGACAGTGAAATAGGACACTATCGGACGGCTGTCCGCTCTTGGATTTTTAATTAACTCAAAGTTGTTAATTTTGATGTAAATTAAAGAAAATAAAATAGGTTCATACTTCGTCGTGCATCAGGCTTTCTCAACGGAAACTCTGGGAAGTGGACTGGTGGGGACGAAGGCCTCTGATTGCAGTGCGCGAGCTGAAAATATATATTTACGTTTGCAAAAAACGGCCACGTGGGCATACATAGATAACCCTTCAAACTATTTTGTGAACTACTGTTTACAGTTTATAATGCGAACGTTAAGTTTTGCTACGCACATTTGTCAAAAGTGGCCATTTTTCGCAAATGTGCGTAGTAAAGCTTAACGTTCTCACTTTAAACTCTAAACAGTAGTTCATAAAATACTTTGAAAGGTGGGGTAGGGTTATCTAGGGCTTGGTAGTAGCAAAATTTTAAAAGATGTTTTCGTTTTCTTTGAAATTTTAAATGGGGGCAGCACCTGACCCCGGAAAATCCTTACCTGAATTTTCCTTACATTAAGTATTTAGGATTCATGCAGTAACATAAGTAGCAATAAGGCCGCCTTTTGCGCATTTCCTAGTTTTAAGATAATCATGTCATGTTTTTTACTTCGTAGCTTTTGTGCAAAAAACTAAAAAAATATTGTATTGTATTGTAACATGCCATACGACATGATGATGAGTAAATGTGGCATGTGGCATAGGTACCTGATAGCTGCTGGTGTATCTGTCGTCACAGACCTGGGCGCCGATGTCGGTCGTTACTGGTACCTTCCTGCTGGTACCCTCGTTGTATGTCAGAGGACACGGTGATGATGCCAGGTAATTCGATTTTGGAGCTGAAAAAAGAAACATTTGTTGCGTGACTTCCCGGCAATTTTTCTCATAATGATAAACAAAGGATAAACGATTGATGACGAATGGTAAACGAATGATGAACGAATGCTGAACGAAATATTTCATTTCGTTCAGATCATTTATCAATTTCATTTAGTTCATATTTCGTTGCGATGAACGATTGATCAACGAATGATAAGCGAAAGATGAACGCATAATGAACAAATTAATGAAGAAATGATGAACGAATGATGAATGATATATACTAACAAATTTAATGGTGGATCCAGTCCGTGGTACTGAACAACTTTCTTTAAGGAACAATATTGAAATATAAAAATAATTTTTGCCGTCCCATACAAGTTGGCCGATCAGCTGATCCGAGTTTGTACGGAAAACCAATTTTTTTTCATATTTCGGTATATGTTCCTTGAGAAAATTTGTTTAGTAAGTATGGACTGAATTCACTATTTAAAATAGTTTCACGTTTCAATAGTTATAAAACGTTTGATGAACGAATAATTAAGTACATTTTGAGAATAGAAAATTTTGCGCCTGGACCCTTAAGAAATTAACAATTTGAATGAATAAGTGAATGATTTTCCTTACCATACAGGGTCGCCCTAGGGCTGCCTGTCTCTCCGTTCAACAAAGTGACAGCCAGCCCCGCGTCCCGCAACCCCTTGATGACGGCAACCATACCCTCGCCGCCCCCTTCCATGGTGGATTAGTTTTGCGGTAGGGGGATATGCTGGAAAAATAATAACGCTTGTTGAAGAAGAAAAAGAACCCTTAAAACAATTTGTGTGTCGGTGTAATTTATTGTCTAATCTGTGGTTTCTTTTTTTTTAAGCCTATTTCAGTGTCTGGCCTATCAAGGCCTCCCCTTTCTGTTTCCAATCAGTCCTGTCGAGGGCAGTAGTTTGCTACTCGCCCATGTACTTGTCCTAGTCATCACGCCATCTTTTACGAGGTTTGCCTCGCTTTTGGCGACCACTCGGGAACCACTTAGTAGCCATCCTGGCCCACCTATCTTCTTGCATACGGCATACGTGTCCCCGCCCAGTGCCACTTTAGCTGTGCTGACTTAACGCCTATATCCTTTATTTGAGTTTTAGAGCGCAGCATGGTGTTCCAAATGCGATCTATATGGCGCGGCGTATGCCGAGGATGCTACGCTCCAGCGCCAACTACATATTTAATTTGGTACCTAAATTACACAAAGCAAGTTAAGAAACTTATTGCGTGTAAGCAAAGTAGTGTGCTATGTACCTAGTTCAGAAATATAGCAGTAGATGGCGCTATACTGAATCTTACTAGCTAATATCATTATTTTCAGTTTTTTGCGAGGCTTATTTCGCCGCCCCTGAATGTTGTTGCACGAGGCCCCAGGCGATGCCCGGCTCGCCACCCGCTAAGGCCGCCACTGTCTATACAGATGTTTTCAGTCCACATCAACCCACCTAGTCAAAGGGCCTCCCTTTTTTGTTTTTGCACCTAAATGCTAATGTACTGGGTGGCGCAAAAGTACTGGCACTAAAGAAAATACTTTTATTTTTTTTATATGACATTTTCTGTCATTCTGTTGTTGAAAATTGTGTAGTGAACAAATGTAAAATACACTGAAAATAAACATGGACCGTTTTACTCCCCAAGAACGTGGAATAAACACTATGGACTTAGTGAGGGACGCTTTTCCAGGCCGAGTTATCTCTCGTTTTGGCGATTTGCCTTGGCCTGCAAGATCACCCGATCTGACCAGTCCAGACTTCTTTCTTTGGGGTTTTTTGAAATCTCGGGTGTATGTGAACAAGCCACAGACTCTCGCAGCTCTAAAAGAAAACATTCGTCAAGAAATAACGAACATATCGCAGGAAGTGTTACGGCAAGTTATGCAAAATGTCATAAATAGGGCTCAAATGTGTATCAACTCTGGAGGTCACCATTTAAAAGACATCATCTTTAAATCCTAATGGTACGAAATTTAATGGCACAAATATACATTTAAAAAAACCTAAATCTAGTTTTCTAATTTAGAAAAAATGTTATAGCTGAACCAAATAGGGTCTTTACTTTTGCGCCACCCAGTATAAAAGCAGATTTTTCTATTTACGGTTTCGAAACTGGTTTCATAAGGCACGGACTGAGTTGATAGCAAGCACTGTGAGTGGCCTATTCCCAACATTGAATATACATAGAAGGCTACCTACCAATGATGATTGAGGGCTTCCTACCACCTAGACGTAGTACTCTGGTGGTAAGTACTTAGTAGATACTCACACTCATTTTGATCAATCTAAGGACGGAATAACAGATATCAGGGCGGTAGCAGCCCTGCCAACTCTCTCCGTGGGGCACTGGCCTGGAAAGTCCAAAAAAATATACTAAAAACAACAAGTAATTTGTATTAATAAAAAAACCTGCACTCTTAAATCAGGTAGGTACCTATTAAAGGGTCTAACGAAATACATAATACTGAAACTACGATGTAAAATCGTAACTGCTCCATTTCTTTATGATTTCGCATGATCTCAGGCATCCTTGGGTGACCTACACGCTATATTTGGAGTAGAAAAAGCGGGTAAGCGCAGCCCGGGCTCCGAAGCAGCACAACTGAGGATGCAACCGAGAACTTGCTAAGATAAAGAGTTCGCAAGCAAGATCTTCAAAGCCTTCGAAAACGGCAACCATGTTCGCGAAGGGCATGTATGGAAAGGTTGATGAGTGTAGATGAAGCGAAAGAGGTCTGTCAGGATCGTAGCAAGTGGAGGTCCATAGTCTCTGCCTACCGCTGTGGGAAACAAGCGTGATAGTAGGTACTCGTACCTATGTATGTTTATCATCCTTGACTTGTCACAGTTTCTTGGGTCTACCTCATAAGGCATTGACTGCCTCCGTGGTCCAGTGGTCCAAGGCGTTTGCCATGCCATTGATCCGGAGGTCGTGGGTGCAAATCCCACTGGGAAGCATACTTTGTGGAAAGTTGTTTCTAGTCTGGTTGTAGGATTTTGCAGTGAATCACCAGACGATCCGAAAAGAAAGATGATTCCGTGCTTCGGAAGGCACGAAAAGCTGTGGATCCCGAACGCCATCTAGCGTTTGTTTAAACCTATCCTAGGATTGGTTCTGGTGTACCCTTTGGGTTGCGGAGGTCAGACGGCAGTCGCTCTGTGTAAAAACCAGTAACCTCGTCATATCACCTAGGTAGGTAGCGGACCCCGGGCTCTGAAGCAACACCGCTGAGGATGCGACAGGGAATAAGTATGCTCGAATGATGATGACCTTCTATGGCCATTCTTCCTTTGATCAACTTACTACAATAACATTCATTTACTTACATTATATCAATAGTTCTATTAATAATTTAAATATTTCGATCAATTTGGAATTTTGAGCTTCTTTTGCGTACAGAATGACGTTGATAGTGTCAATTGTCAATGTCATCATAACTTACTTTTTAGTAGAAGTTCAGAGTTGAAATCCTCAGTAAACAAGATAGAGTTTTAAAAACTAAGAGGAAGGTTACACGCTCAGTCTGACATCATTCCAGTCCATCAATCTGGTCAGTCGTAGAATGATCGTATAGGTAACCAACGGATTGACAGACTGATGGTTCGGACTGATGAAAATTAAAATTGTTTTGAATGATGAGGATAGATAGATAGATAAAAGATTTATTTTTGTTTTGTCTGCTACACACATTATACAGTTGAAAAATTATTTTACATTAAATATCTTAATATTACCTTAACCTAACATGCATCATGTGTGCCACAGAAGCACAAAAGGGCTACAGCTCAGCGAAATGTTGCTCGTGTTGAACAACCGCTGATTTTCAGCTGTCACCCTGAGAGAGTTGACGCAGCCTCTTACTGTTGTAACATTTCTACTGCGTGCACATCATACTCATAATATTGTCTCTAGTTGGGTAATTAATTGGAATTAGAACTCTAATTTAAGGTTATTAAATATTTCATAACATATTACAATACCTAATTTAAAAAAAATATGTAAAAGAATTATGTTGGACTGAATAGATGAAATACTGATTGGAGACTGATCGCGTAACTCGCTCGTATAATTCTCGCGTCAGTTAGCGAAAATACAACTTATTTAAATTCCAATCTGTACTAACTCGATTACATTCGCTCATCACTTGCTCATTGTACCTATGTATAGTAAAGTAATGAACTTCCACACTCAATTATCTCGATGTATAACTAACTCGTTTTTGGAACCTAGCCACAACATTACCATACATTCAAAACATAGTTGATTTTAGATTTAAGTGTTAGCCTTGCTTGTAGCCTAGTTTTAACATAACTGTGTCTTATTCCCAAAAAACAGTGATACTAGTTTGGGAAATAAGCGTCTCCAGTTTGAAGCTTTTAGAATTAAGGTACCTATCTACCAATATACCTACAAATGTATGTGCTGTGGCGGGATGGTTTGGGGCCTGGTGGATTGGCAGCCCTCCAAAATACAAGCTCGACCTAGTTTGGTTCTGGTGCTGTCAGTTCGTCTGGTTCCCCTCCATCTTGCCACTATCACCTTTTGATTTAATTTGCCATCACCAGTACATTTGAACTGGTGATGGTAAATTAAATTAAATATTTAAACCTGTATGTATACACCGAGTACGGGAAGATTCATGCTGGAAGATTCATGCTGAAAAGTACCTACGTTTATCCAATTAACACAAGCACAGCAGGGAAAAACAGCTAATATATGTATATATTTTTGGAATCTGCTAATTAAGCCCTTTCATTTAACACCAAACACGGTATAATTGAATTTATTTTATTTTTGAGTTCATTATTTTTTGTCATAGAGGGCGCCATTTTGAATTTACTGTGACGTCACATCTTATAACCAGCGCACAGCCAATACGCTTCCAACTATACCTCATTTGTCAATATACCATGGATATCATGGAAGATACAAGGGAACAGATGATGAAACCCATATTGGGTTGGCTGTAGTCGAATAACCCCCCCCCCTGCCCCCCTTTTCAGCAAAAGCATAGCGGCGACACTCCCTGTACGTGAGAGTTCGAACGCCGGTGACCTTGATCCGGCGCGCGTAATGCTAGGGTTGATACTGAACCGAAATGGAATATGTGTGTGAGAGAGACGCGAACTAGGTACCAGCCCTCGGTCAAAGCAGTCGGCGATGGCTCGTTTCCAGCCCCGCGCGCCTCTCAAGGCCCCCTCGCACATTCAGACACCCACATAGCCGCAAGCGATTTTATGTGCACACATGCTTAAGGCCGTGCCTGAATTTTCCGGGGGCCAGTGCTGCCCCCATTTAAAATAAATCATTTCAAAGAAAACGGAGACTATTTAAAATTTATTTTAAATGGGGGCAGCACTGGACCCCGGAAAATTCTGGTACGGCCTTAAGTGTCGTTTCTTTTCGCGTAGTGTATTATATTCTTTGGTAAAAGTAAGCAATCTCATACCCCCCTTCCCCCTCCTTTGCTTAAGTAAGCATTGATTTATTAATTATAAAATAACTAAATAATGTTGCTGCTGCTTACGTAATCCAGTCCAGATCCCCCTATGTCATCAAAAATAAGCAAATTTAAGACCTCTCAACCCCCCTCTGATGCTTACGTGATACCTGAACGGCCCCTTTCCCAACTCCATGGCAGTTGCGTCATTGTTTCACACTTGCACCTCGGATTTGCAACTGTGCAATATTGCAACTTATTAAAATATCACCATAGCTACTGAGCCGAGAAAATTGCAAGTTGCCGGCAACCAAGATTGGCAACCGCTGTTTTTACCCGAAAACGGCTCAGCCAAAAATGAGGGTTATGTGTTTCGCCCCAGTAATATACAACGTGGAAGGGACAAAGGTACCCGTAATAAATCGAACGGGCAATACTAGATCACTAAAGTATGTTCTTCTTTAAGGTTGAGGTTTTTTCGTTTCACAAAGAATATTTAATAGTTATTTAAAAAGTAAGACATATGATGACTGCCTTATGTTGAATACAATTATAATCCAAAGTTACACGTGCTACATTATTGTATTTCTTGAATACTTTCTGTTTTGTTATAATTCTGAGGTGATTTGGAGGCAACTTAGCAATGTTTTTCTATCGAGAATATTTTAAGCAATCGTGTTTTCGAAACTTATTATGTTTATAGTTATATATATTATAGTTATATAGTCCTGAACTTTGCTGTGTTTTTATTTCAAAGTGAGTATTTCGTTTATATTGATAAATATTCAAGATAGCTATAAGAACTTTAGGGTAGTATATGCTCTGAAGAGCTTGCTCTTCCTTGTATCGGTAGAGTTAAGTGGAGATGCCTCCATTCCTCTTTTCCCTCTGCCATCTTTTTAATGTCTTGGTAGAACCTTACTAAAAAGGGTTGGAAGATTGGATCTCATCTATCAGCACGGAATAGCACTTTCTTATGCTGCTATAATTTTCTGTCGCACTCTCTCGCTCTAGCAAATGACGCTTCTGAACGACAGAAAAGGATAGCAGCATAGGAAAGTGCTGTTCCGTGCTGATAGATGAGATCCAACCCTCAGACTTTCCCATACATACATACGTAGTCAAGCTTTTATTTTAAAACGACATGTCAGATTAAGGCAATACATACATACACACTATAACGCCTGTTTATATATGATGCATACGCATGTTTCTGTGGGAAACACGCGTAGGCATCATATATAGGAGTATAGGCAGAGACTATGAACCTCCACTTGACAGACCTCTTTCGCTTCATCTACACTCATCAGCCTCTTCATACATGCCCTTCTGCTCTTTTTGTAATTGCAAAGAAATTGCATAAGGTAAGAAAGACTGATTCTGATTGACTGATTTGAGATGTCTAGAATACACTCAAGTTTACTGGTTTACGGTTAATAATGCGTACGTCCGTAAGGCCATTCATAGTTCTGTTTACTGACACAGTTTAAATTGAATTTCGTCAGTTAGCCATTATAGTATTATCAGTAAAGAAGTTCGTTGATAACAGTGCAGTATTGGGGTCGACACAACAGTAGCGCTGTAACGGTCTGGGCAAATTGGTCTCGTCATTAGCCTAAAGTAAAGTGTAAACTTATACCAGGCCTGTGTCACTCCTCGTTTAGGTATCGAAAATGTACCTACATTATTACTATGCGCGCAGGCGGCCCCTCCGGGTGGTAAATTCACTTATACGAATCGTTTGTACTTTGTCTAGAGTAATAAGAATTAAATTGACTTGCATGGATGTCTAGGTATTTATACGAAAAGGTGCTGAGTTCTGACGTGAGCTAATTAAACCATATCGCTAGCCACATTGAGTAAATATTTCTTTGAATTTCTTTGCTGAGTGAGACTTCTGTACGTTAGTATTATTTATTCTGTGCTTATATGTAACGTTCCACGGGTAAAGGTACCTTGTGGACGCTGGCGCTTAGGACGTTTAGAAAAACAATTCGTACAATCAACTTAGCTTGAATAAACACAATGTCGTAAGTGCCACCGTCCATAAGGTAGGTACCTTTACCCGTGAAACGTCACATATTTTTAATTTTTAGGGTTCCGTAACCAAAGTGTGCCAACGGGACCCTATAACTGAGACTCCGCTGTCTGTCCGTCTGTCACAGGGCTCTATCTCTTGAACCGTAATAGCTAGACACTTGAAATTTTCACCGAATATGGATTACTGTGGCCGCTATAACAACAAATACTAAATATAAGATAAAGTTAATTATGAAAGGGGGTTGTAATACAAGTAATGCGTTTTAAAACATTGTACGAAACCGATCATGTACGAGTCCGACTCGCACTTGACCGGTTTTTATTATTAAATGTGCATGGTCTCAGCATTAATAAAAACTCGTGTAAGTAGGTATAACATCAATTATGCAACGCCACTAAATACATACCAACGCATAAACTTTGACTGCACATAGGTTCATTGGTAGATAAGGCCTCAGGCTCTAAGTCCGCCATTACACTTGTGTATGAAGTAAAATAAAAATAAAAAATACCTATTTCTCACTTAAAAGATGAATAATACGACCAAATTGACTATGTTATAGCACACGGCCATTCGGTCATTTACAACAAATAATGTCACGTCATAAGTAGTCTCGCTTTACGAGTTGTAGGTACCTACATCCAAGGTTGTAGGATTCTCACGTTTTTTGTAATTACTTCATTTGATTGCTTTACTTCACTTAATGTTGGGTCATCTGCTACGACATGACGACTTCGTAAAGACCATCATGGAAGGAAAGAGAGAAGGGAAAAGAGGACCAGGAAGACCGAGGCATAGCTACATGAAACAGATAAAGGAGAAGGTGAACGTCGTGTCGTACAGCGAAGTAAAACAGCTGGCGGATGAGAGAGACAAATGCAAGAGAATTCATACTCCACCGACAAGAGCAGCTCTAAGGTAAATATAAAAATATAGATTACTTAAGGTGAAGAGATAAGCAAATGGCCTTGAAGTGTGAAATAAATTGTTAACTTATAAATATGGTGATATATATATACATATTTCCATATTGCTCTTCGTCATGCACTAGATAGCCCTTTAAATTATTTTATGAACCACCGTTGAAAGTATTTACATTAGTCCGTCTAGCTTTAAAACTTACCTCCGCCAAAAGTGGCCACGGCAAGTTTTAAAGCTAGACGGATCACCAATAATAGTTTCAACGGCAATTCATAAAATAATTTCAAAGGATATCTAGTGCATGACGAAGAGCAATATGGAAATTATCACCATATTTACGAGTTAACAATTTATTTCACACTTCAAGGTCATTTGCTTACCCCTTCACCTTAACGTTAGTAATCGTTTAATACCCAGTAATCCTTGGTTTAAACAAGGTTTAAACATATACATAATATTGCAAAATCATCATATCATCCACAGGAAGTCCACTGCTGGGCATAAGTCTCGCCTAAGCATTTCCAAAACGACCTGCATCCAGCGTCTTCCTGCAACCTTGCTCAAGTCGTCTGACCACCTAGCAGGTGGGTGTCCTACGCTGCGCTTGCTGGTATGTGGCCGCCATTGGAGAACCTTTCTGCCCCATCCGGCCATCGATTCTTCGCGCTATGTGCCCCGCCCACTGCTACTTCTATGAGGTAATTAGCTGGGCTATGTCTGTGTAAAATATTATAAGTCTTTACCACCACCTGCTTCAGGGGAAGGTACAAACACCGTGAAACCAGCACACTAATTCACAAGTGTGTAAAAATGACAGACTGGGCTGATGTGGATAAATCGTCCCGCTTCCACGCACACAAATTTACTCTAGCCGAAGCGAGACAGCAAGACCATGCGGGGTGAATAGATCATGGTAGGTCAATGAGGCTGGTTTTGGTTTTGAGGTATTTTTCGTTTTACAAAGAATATTTAAGAGTTATTTAAAAAATAAGACAATGATCCCTGCCTTATGTTTAACTAGCGGCCCGCCCCGGCTTCGCACGGGTATGTATTATACATATAAACCTTCCTCATGAATCACTTTATCTATTAAAAAAAACCGCATCAAAATCCGTTGCGTAGTTTTAAAGATCTAAGCATAGGGACAGACAGTGGGAAGCGACTTTGTTTTATACTATGTAGTGATACAATTATAATACAAAGTTACAAGGGCTAATTATTGTATTTCTTAAATACATTCCATTTTAGTATAATTCTGAGGTGATTTAGGCAACCTCGCAATTTTTTTCTATCGAGAAAATTTTAAGCAATCGCCTCGTGTTTTCGAAACTTTTGTGTGAAAATAATATTTAAGATCGCTCAAATAACTTTAGGGTAGTACCTATGGGCTCTTAAATATACTAGCTATTGTCACTAGATGACAGTTATTGAGCTACTCTTTCTCTCTCTCATCTCAGCGTGTTCCCCGTTGCATCCTTAGCTGCAATGCTGTAAAGCCCGGGGTCCGCTTTCCGGCTTTTCCTTCTCCACTTCGCACGGTCTTGAGCTTCCTTCATTGTAAGACCACTGGCACGCATATCATCCCTGACGACCTCAAGCCAGCATTTTTTGACCGCAGCAGACCCAAGAAATGCTGGCTTGACGTCGTCAGGGATGGTATGCCCCGGCGGAGTCATTGAGCTACGTCAAGCCTTGTATGCAGCTTGAAAAACTGTCACACTCGATAAATTAGAGTTCCGGGGATGTAACGTAGATATAAGGAAACGGTATGTAATTATACGAGTTATATATGTTTAATTATTTGTATATAACACTCTTCTTTCTTTATTTTAAGTAAATCTTCTTGCACCCCATTTACTACCAGCGGTTTAGCTCTACCAGCGCCCCGGGCGAAATTTTCCCGCCCTCCCTCCCCCGCCAAACTGCAATTCAGACTCTAACTTAGGCTTCAATCTTATAGAATTTATTTCTGCCGACCGGGGGGGAGGGGGGTGCAAGTACGATTAAGGATTCTTCAAATTTGCCGCCCTATTGTAAACGAAGGGAGGGTGGGGGGGGGGGGGGGGGTGCATACAAATAAGAGTCTAGGAGTTGCCACCATTAATATATTTATTATTACCGGTGACCCCCCCTTGCCCAAAAACGCCCCCTGTCGCCCCTTTATATCTGGCGCCCTGAGCGGTCGTAACGCCGCTACTGGCTACGTCCCTAAGGTGAACTGGGACAATGCTTAGCATTAAGTTTACCTTTTGTATTATAATCGATAGATTATTGTGCAATAAATATTAAATAAATAAATACTAAAGATAAATAAGTTTTTCGAAAAACATTAAACTTTTCGTACAACATTTTATTGTGTGGCCTAGAATCAAAGAATCAAATATTTATTCAGTAATAAGGCCTTCGCAAGCACTTTTACACGTCAATAATTTTAGTGTACATTACGTGTACTCGTAATGTTTATTTACAATATCTTTTTTAAAGGGTAGTATTTAAACGCAAATCAAAATTACTGATTGCACAGCAAAATACTCAACTGAAAATATTACTAAACAAACTGCAATTTATATTTGTGGCATAGTAAAATGGATAGAACTTTTCTAGCACTCGCCGGCCGCTGCCGCGGCACGCTCGCTTCGCTCGCTCGGCTCGTGCGTGTGTTGGTCGCAGTTCTAACATAACCTAACCTATAGGTTTGCCCTAACCTAATAAATTTGATGTGCAGTCAGTATTTATTTGCTGTGCAATCAGTACTTATGATAAGATTGTTGATTTATTTGATGTAAAAAAGTATATAAATGATGAGATTAAATTGATGGGTGATTATTTATTAGATGTGCAATTAATAATATCCCTTTTTTAAAGCTTCCGATACTAGCGTTTTGACTCTTATGGTTTCTGTGCTAGCGTTTCGCAAGGTGAAATGGTAATGGTCAACACGCTAGTCCGCCAATCTGGAGGTTCTAGGTTCGATCCCCAGCCAGGGCAAGTTGGAAAAGACTTTTTCAAATTGTCCTGGGTCTTGCTTGGGTGTTTTTATCTATATATGTATTTATTATAATATAAAGTAAAGTATCGTTGAATTAGTATCCCATAACACTTAACTTACTTTGGGGCTAGCTCAATCAGTGTGATTTGTCCTTATATATTTATATTTAATTATTTATATTATGCCTAATACAATGTTATCACAATAATAACAAGTAAAGCTTGCGAACGAGTGCCAAATCCAATTTACAGAAATAAGTAACACTGACTAGTCATAAGTACAAGACATGTACCTAATAAGCGCAAACTCGATGGGGTTGCGTCGTTTTATTTTTTTACCTGGGTTCTTATAGCCACCTTCCAGCTCCATCATCAGATCTTGTTATTGTTATCTGACTTACATTAGCATAAAAAATTTCATCTCAATAGTTCGGGAAGTGGCTCAAATTTAACTTGCGAGATTTGACGCAAAAATTAACAAACAAGGCAAACTTAATAAAAGCTTATAAAAACTAGAAAGATGTAGATAGGTACATGGCCATAAATAAGCTAGGTTGCCAAGCTGGCAACCTATTGTTCAGCACCATTGTTTAAAACAAACATTACATTAAAAACGCGCCATGAATTCTTAATTGACAAATGAATCACGTGTGAATTTTACAACCTGTTAGACATTTGATAAATTTTAAGTTGAAAAAAAATTAAAAACAAGCATAATGCTGTTGTATCAAGCAGGTTTTTTGTTTTTTTAGTTCCGTACTCAAAGGGTGAAAACGCGGGTCGCTATTACTGAGACTACGCTGTCTGTCCATCTGTCACAGGGCTCTATCTATTGAACCGTAATAGCTAGACACTTGCAATTTTCACCGATTATGTTTTACTGTGGCCGCTATAACAACAAATACTAAAAATAAGAAAAAAAATAAAAATTAAAGGGGGTCGTTATACAAAAAACGTGTTTTTTCAGCATTTTAAATTAGATCTTTGTAATGGCATTAACCAGATACTAAAATTTTTCACCGATTATGTATTACTATGGCCGCTATAACAACAAATAGTTAAAATAAGAAAGTTAAAAATTAAAGGGGTCGTCCGTCATACATGAAACGTCCTTTTTCAGCGTTTTAAAACATTGTACGGAGGTACAAAACCCTTCGTGTACGAGTCCGACTCGCACTTGCCCGTTTATTTCGTAACTTGTGTTTTACTTACAAAATCATACTTAAAAGACAAAAATATGTACCTACCAGCTTCTAATAAGTACCTAGGCTACCTACCTATATCTATAAATCTGTTAAAAATCCTCTCCAATGGGATCCTGTTATACGCTTAAGATCGCCTTTGTAAGTATATTTACTTATTCGAATATTGTTTTTAGTAGGTACCTACTTATGTAAGTAGGTATTTAATAAAAGATGTTTTATAATACAATAAAGTTATAATAACAACAATCGAAAATACCATCTAGATGCTATTTGCATGAAATCATTACATTGAATTCGCAAATCGACAAAAACCAATTGCATGCCTAAGCATAAACCGTTATAGACCCAATAATAATCTCGTAAAGTTTGCAGGTCGCTCTTGGTATTATTAAAAACATTACACCACTATGCAATAACTTCAGCTGTATGCCTATAACCATAAAGCGCATAATGTAATCTAAAAGTATGCAGCGAAGTTAGCTACATTCCAACAGCCAACTAGCGAAGAGTTTTTTAAAATACGAACTTCAATCAGTTCTATTTGACATTCGTACGCGAAGGTCGCGTTTGTCCGCGTAAAAATTACAATAACTTTGAACATAACGTTTCCAATTTAAAACAGTGCCAAAATTAACAATAATGTGACGAAATTGACTGTTGTGCGACTAAAATAAGTTGTTCAAAAGTGTTATATCAGTGACAAGGACGTCCATTGTCTGTTTAAAAGTTAAGTTAAAGTAATAATAACAATGGAAGACGTGTATACAATTAAAGTGAAAACTAAGCCTGATACGAGGAACTTGTACCCTTCTGAACGAAGGTATTCTGCGTCGACTGTGTCTGGGTTAGCCTGGGTGCACATAGCATTAGCGGCTACGTCATTCCTACTTGCATGCCTCGCATTAGTGAATCCAGTTTCGGACACAAAACACGTTGATGATGTTGATTCAACTTTAAATAGCACAGATTTCAACGACAATTCAACAGATTTTGTTGATGAAACAAGGATTAGTAACAATAATAACTATATTTTAGTACTTGCGCCCGGTTTGATAACAATATTTGGATTATTTGCCGGTGTTACAGCCATTTTGGCATCTGTAAGATGGTATATAGACCGTAATATCACATGGCTATTTATAATGTCGATAATATCAAGTATAGTTTCGTTTTCATCGTTTGTTATGATTGTAGTGTGGTTCATAACAAGTACAGATGGAGATATCACAGAGTTTTACAAAGATAAAGTTCCGTTTAAAGATTTTGTTGTCGTTAAGCACAGTGATGTTATCGAAAAGAACATGTCTCATATGATTGTTGCTGTAAATTCGAGTGACAACGAAAAAGATTCCTCCCATTTGTTTACAAAACACGTTTTGTCGATCAATATTTTGATCGCTGCATTTCTAGAACTACTATGGTCGATATTAAGCATGAAAATCTCATATAAAGGTATGAGAAATAATTACAAAGATGATAGTAATGCAAGAAGAGGGAATTGTATATCTGTTGTGACAACAATAAAAGGGAATGACCCAAAAAATATGCCCAGAAACCCGAAAATTAATACGAAACCAGATTTAATTGAGCATTACCCAAGCAAAAAGATTAAAAGAATATTTCTAGCTCAAAGCGACAACGGTTTTTATCTCAAAAACCAGAATAATAAGAAACAAAACACAGAAACGAGTTCGGAGTTTTATAAAGAGAGAATGATGAACTTCCTAAATAGATGTGCGTCCATGGAATTGTCAAATACAGAAATGCGAACCCCCAGCGTACAATCAGAAGCAGTGCTTAACTCAATACCAGAAATAACAATAGAAAGACCGGAAAACGAAACAACAGAAGGTATTACACCCATAAGTTGGGGAGACACGCCTGACCACACGATTTACAATCAAAACAATGTCAATTTGGAAGATATTTTCAAGTTTGTAAAGAAACATGAAGAAAATGAAAATCGAGAGTGATCTTGTTTTAACAATCATTGTTCAGTGACTGTGGAAAGAGCGCACGCGACGATAAACTCTGACGTAAAAAGAAAAGTGTTGAAAAATTGTGTTTTCTGTGAAGAGAGTGAAGAGAGGATTCATTGCACTGATTTTAGCATAAGTTTAGTACATACTTAATTGACCTCCATAGCTAGGTTTTTTAATATAAAATTTAGGTTATGTAATCACTAACCGCTTTTAACGTGGTTTTACTTTTATAAATACCAATGAAGAGATTGATGTGTGTAAATGAAGCGGAAGACGTCTGTCAGAATCGTAGCAAGTGGAGGTCCATAGTCTCTGCCTACCCCTGTGGGAAACAGGCGTGATAGTATGTATGTATGTATGTAAATATGCCATAAACGGGTAACACACGTAAACAGTCATCTACCGAAATGTTTCGACCTCATCCGGAGGCCTTCATCAGGACGAATGTGACCTGCGACTCATATACGAAGACGTCCCGAGCCACACTGTGCTATTCGGAACATCTAATATGTCAGCCAGTAGCTGACTTTTTACGTGAATTCCCCGTTTAAAGCATATTAATAATGTCCTAAAACTTAGTTTTAGTTTATAAAGCAGTCTAAGATAATGCCTGCGAATGATATGATAAAGCAAACATATGTATTATAAATAATATGTTATATGTATAATGTCTATAATGTTCTCAGAACAGGTTTAGGATTCTGAAAAATGCAGTCAAAATGCCTAACAAGCAATAATCTAATCCAATTATTTTTTGTTAAATATTTTTTTTTATTACATTTTATTACATTAGTAATGTTTTGATGGTAACAACAAATACAATTACAATTTATTTCAATGATAAATAAGGTATTTTTATTTTGATCTACATCGTGTTAAGGCGAAGATATAGGCAAATGGCCTTGAAGTGTGAAATAAATTGTTAACTCGTAAATATGGTGATAATTTCCATATTTCTCTACGTCATGCACTAGATAGCCCTTTAAATTATTGTATGAACTGCCGTTAAAACTATTATTGGTGATCCGTCTAGCTTTAAAACTTGCCGTGGCCACTTTTGGCGGAGGCAAGTTTTAAAGCTAGACGGACTAATGTAAATACTTTCAACGGTGGTTTATAAAATAATTTAAAGGGCTATCTAGTGCATGACGAAGAGTAATATGGAAATTATCTCCATATTTACGAGTTAACAATTTATTTCAAATGAGGGCGCCACTTCAAGGTCATTTGCCTATATCTTCACCAAAACCTCTCAGACGGTACCTCAGCCCATGAAACTGATCTTTACAGATTTGGATGATTTATAAAACTGTGTACGTATCCAATAGAGGCTAACTAATTGATTTTCAATAATAAGCAACGGTCTTTAATTTTCTCAATAATAAAATAAGCAACATAATTTGATTTGATTGCAATCATTGATTGTTGTTTATTAATGGAATTCAATACGGATGTGATTAAAACAATATTTTTATATCATCAGGTAGATTATTAAAAAATATTGAATAGTTACTTATTTTTTTCTTTTTTCTGATTAGCAAATAATTACAAATATACAGAGCATTTAAATTCCACATGCCGTCACGATCAAATACGATTTTCACTTGACGGTGACGACAATCATCCCCATCCGAAACTTCGACTCGCTGTACTACAGTACAGTCTTTGTGAATATTCCCCACCTTAAAAAGGTGTCCGTCCGTCTGTCCGTCCGGGCTCGTACTCCGCCGCTACTGCACCGATTGTCACGAAAATTGGTGGAAAGATAGATATTGAAGTTCCAAAAGTTGGTTTTTAAAATTATGAAAAAATGTTTACCTCTTTACCCTCCCATACAACGAAAAGTGAATTTAAAAAATTAAATTGGACTAACCCCAACGTGTGGGTTATCGTTGAAATGGTCTTTTAAAATGCAACAAAAACTGCTTTGAAACTATGTAGATCAAACCCCCCAGTCTTGAGATAATCTAATATTTACAAAGTTAAAACTTGAGGTGTCTCCCCACCGTAACTTTTGAAATATTGCTAAAATAATTCTGAAAAAAATGTGGTAAATACCTCAAAGTATGTACTTTCAATTAAAACTATAGCGGTCTCGGTGTCATAGATAGTTATTTTTTAATACGTCTTAAATCGTAAAATGTTACTTGTTGCTACGGAACCCTTCATGGGCGAGTCCGACTCGCACTTGGCTGGTTTTTTTTTTTAATTTAACAGCTCGCTCTTCTCCGCGGAGTCAATTGGAGATGCCTTAATTCCTCTTTCTCTCTCTGCCATCTTTTTAATGTCTTGATAGGACCTGTTCTTTAACTTGTTGGAAAACTTTCATCCTCAGTCTCCACCTTCCTCGTCTCCCTTTTATTTTTCCTTCTACTATTATTCTTTAAGATGTCCAATCATCTTCCCTCTTCTATTATCGATAGTTTTTAAATATTTCTTCACTACTTTAATAAACCGAAAAAATGGATCCATTATTGGATAATCTGACTGACGGAGTAAATAAAATACAATCTATTTAGTTTTTTTTAATCTTTGTTTTTAATTATTATTTTTTTAGAGATTAGCGTGCGTTTGACCTCTATCTAGCCTGATGGGAAGCTAAGATGAGGTCTAAGGTGTAACGCACGCAGACTCAAAAAATGCCTAATCACTCTTGCCTTGAAAATCAAACATCGACGCAGGGAGGGAATTCCACACCTTAGCGGTTCGCACAATGAAGGAGGAGGCGAATCGAGAGGTACGATGAGGAGGAATATCAACCACAAACGGGTGGAATCCCTGTCCACGTCGTGTTTCTTTATTTTAGTTTTTAAGAAATTTAATATGTAACTATATTTTCAGACCCAGTCAACATCCCTATTAATTAGCTACTCGTATCGCTCCATAGGCTACATATACTTACACAGTTTCACGTTTATTATCAACTAGCTTTTGCCCACGGCGTCGCTCGCGTATCCCACGGGGACATTACTTTTTTCCGGGATGAGAGGTCATGTCCTTCTCAGTACTCCTAACTATGTGTATGTGAATTTTCAAGAAGATTGGTTCAGTAGATAAAGCGTGAAGAGGTAACAAACAAACAAACAAATATACAAACTCACTTTCGCATTTATAATATTAGTTGGGATTGGAATGTCTAAAGTTAATAAATCAGATGATAAGGATTAATCAAACAATTTATTTTATATTAAGAACCCATTAGGAAAAAAGAGCGCAAAATTTTCTTTGAAAAAAAACTTTAATATGTACTTGATAATAAATTTAATTTTACTACGTAACAGGGACATACCCGTAATAAATCAAACTATACTAGATAATTATAGTATATTGAAATTAAAATAACAGCCAAACAAACTTTTTTATTGTTGTTTGGCTTTTCCATACAAAAGTGTGCAGCCGCCCGGGCAATTTGTATGGGAATGTCGAATTTTTTTTTGGTTTTTGTTATTTTAATTTCATTATACTTTATTGATCTAGTATAGCCCGTGGTTCGATTTATTACGGGTATGTCCCTTCCACGTTGTATACCTAATATATTACGTCTTAAAAAAATATACTGAAACTAATTTTAGGGTAAATTCAGTCCATGATACTGAACAACTTTCCCCAAACCTCTTTCGTTTCGTCAACACTTATTAAATTAATTACCTGTTGTTAAATTGGTAATAAAACATTGATTAAGATCTCCTTTTATAATCTACAATGCTCAATGACTTAGAAAGTGCACGCAACATTAATTTGCGTTAACACCGACCTTTTTAGACTCATTGAGCGGCCATGTGCCACTAAATTGTTTCATTCGTTGCGAAAAATCGGTTCGATTCGTGACATTATGACGAAGTTCACATTGGTCAAGTTTAATTCTCTTCTACGCTGAGTTTTTAGCTTGTTGCTGAATTAGACGCACACAACAAACGTTGTGTAGTCTACAATCGTGTTTTGAAACGTATAAACGTATTTTTAACGCGGTACGCCAGGACTTGTACTTATGACGCTACTAAATAGGGAATTTGCCTTAGCAGCAATCAATGTCTTTAGACAATTTCATTTATCTCATAATTTCATTTAAATTTTGTCTTTTTATGCAGAAAACAAACATTTTCTCTTTTAACATTTAGTAAAAAAAAAAATTTGTGAAGTTTCTAGTAACAGTAAATGCCGATAAGAAGGAAAGAGACAAGATGAGTTTTAACGGAATATCTTAAGAAGATAACTTTTTTGCTCTTTGTCTTTCTCCCCCTAGACGTGAAAAATTTAGGTATTTTATTTATTATTATTAAGAGTCCCCTTACCCTAGACAGAATCAGACTTTTCCATACAAACGTACTCCAGCTTATATTTTGAAACGACATGTCAGACTTAACACAAGAATTAACATATATTTATTCATTTATTTAACTTTATTACAAAAAAATTAACATGCGGATTAAGGCCTAGGGCCTTTTCTACCAGTCAACCTACAGGTGATGATGATAAAAGCAAATTTTTGAAAACAATATAACTGGTTTCACAGTCAAAATATGAACTTGAAAGAAAATATTATACTTATTCAATTCAATTCAAAATACATATCTTTATTATCATAGGAGTTTTATAATATCTCTTAATAATAGTCACTTTGTTTTGTTTTGCACAAATGTTGACGTCAAATCGCTACTTACAGCTAAGTTTATGCAGCTTCCAAAGACGTCAACTAACAAACTAAAAACTTAAAATTAGTTATATGGATGGACTGAGATTACATTGTTTGTTATGTTATGTCATAATAAAATTAAATTATAAGAATTAAAAAATTTAAAATAATGTCAATTTGTTAATTTAATATGTACCAATGTACCTAAATTATGACATGTCTAAATATACAAACCTTTAATAGGGACCATTTCATATCAGATCACAATGGAAATATAGTGTTTCATATCTGATCAGTATGGAAAACTTGTTCACCCTTAAATCTTTCAAGTTCAAATTTTGACTGTCGAAAACTAGTTATACTTACGCCTAGACTAGATATGACAAGTCGTTTTTAAATAAAGACTACATTTGTATAGAAATGTCTAGAACAAGGGGACTCTTAATAGGGCAGGGAGAACGATACAGCCACTCTGTATCGCTGATACCGCTTGTTTAAGGATTTAACAGACCTCATAGACTGATTTGTGTAAAAAACCGACCTTTTAGACTAAGCGGCCGTGTGCCACCATTCGTTGCGAAAAATCGGTTCGATTCGTTTCATTATGACGAGTTTTATATTGGTCAAGTTTAAATCACTTAGCCGCTCGACATATGAACCGTTTTATGGTCTTATAGTTATGGTACGTGGTCCAACTATAGTACTACGTTTAAAACATTATCCGTTAAATCCATCTAACCGTTTAGTCAGAGCTTACTAGATAAAAATATGTACATAATACTGAACATTGAACTAACGTTATTTTAAGTTATTTGTTTATATTGTTTTTTTCTTTTGGTGTACAATAAAGACTTTATCTATCTATCTATCTACATTTACATATACAGGGTGGAATTGAAATCGTTGGCATCCTTTTAAATATCCACTATAGGTACCCATGATACAAAGTAATGTGAGCCTATTAAAACGTTAACCAGAAGTCGTCATTTTGATATTAAAGAAAACCTCTAAACATGCGTTAGACTCTTTGATAGACACCATTACTGCAATTATAAATAAAAAATCTTATCGTCATAAAAGTCATGAAAAGTAAATTAATTATAATAGTATTAATTTCATTGCGTCGTCGTAGATTCCGTAGTACCTAACATTCGTTCCCTCAATCGGTCGCGTGACATCGCCTTTCCCCACTCGACTTTAAACCTTATCCACGCAACTTAAAGTCTGTTTTTGTATGCCGGCCGCCCGCGCCACAGCTGGTGAGTGTACTTACCAGCGCCGGGGTCATAGCCCTCTCGCAAGCGCGACGCGCGATGTTTTGATACTTTGTTTATTTTTCCTACTTTTCGATACTCTTTAATTACTGCACTAATTGCAGTATTGTTACCGTAAAAATATATTTTAAGTGAGTATGTTAACAAGTTAAATTAATGCCAATGATTTTAAAGGGAGCATTTAAAATCATTATACTATACATGTATACTATACATACTTACTCGAAAAAACATAACCTTCCTTCTGACACAGAATACGTATTAGTACAGTCTGGCGTGATCGTTTTAAATACTTAGTTTCAGTCAGGTTTCAGTGCCTAATAGGGAATAGGCTGAAAAATTATGTTTAACCCATCGGTTAGATTATTAAAAAATATTGTACACATATTTTTTCTTTTTTCTGAGAAACAATAAATGACGAAGATACAGCGCATTTAAATCTCGCATGACGTCTCGGATTCGTACGATTTTACTAAGCGGTGACGTCACAAGCCCCACTCTGGAACTTAGATACTCTGTATCTTTGTAAATTTTTACTTTTTATTAATACTTTTCTGACCCAGTCATCATCCCTATTAAACATATGCTACGAACAATTATTTCGATGAACATATGTGATAAAAATCTTCGCCACGAGTAAGATTCAAACTCACGCCTCTAACATTTGTACTGTGAATGCTACAGTGACTTCAAATCACCCTGACAAATTTCCTCATTACATAAAATTTATGCATTTAAGGCCGTACCTAAATTTTCCGGCGTCCAGTGCTGCCCCCATTTAGAATAAATCATTTCAAAGAAAACGGAGACATTTAAAATTTTGCTACTACCAAGCCATTATAAAGATCAGGGTAAAAACGCTGAAAAAACACGTATTTTGTATGACGACCCCTTTAATGTTTAATCCCTAGATAACCTTTCAAAGTATTTTATGAACTACTGTTTACAGTTTAAAGTAAGAACGTTAAGCTTTCCTACGCACATTTGCGAAAAACGGCCACTTTTGGCAAATGTGCGTAGTAAAGCTTAACGTTCTCATTTTAAACTGCAAACAGTAGTTCATAAAATACTTTGAAAGGTTATCTAGGGATTAAACATTAAAGGGGTCGTCATACAAAATACGTGTTTTTTCAGCGTTTTTACCCTGATCTTTATAATGGCATTAACTAGAAACTTGAAAATTTCACCGATTATGTATTAATAAGGCCACTATAACAACAAATACAAAAAAAATAAGATAAAGTTCAATATAAAGAGGTCGTTATATAAAAAACGTATTTTTTCAGCATTCTAAAACATAGTACGGAGGTACGGAACCCTTTATGTACGAGTCCGACTCGCACTTGCCGCGTATTTGAAAACGCCGACGCCGCTTTGTCGGCACGGCAACGTCAACCAATTGAACGAATGGATTTATACTGAATCCAGTGCGAAGCGCCAAATAATTGGGACCAATTTATTTAACCGGAACAAACCAATCATTCTGGATCAAAATGGATGCTGCATGAGACAAACAAAATACTAATACATATACGCATAGGAAGATTTAAATTTTGAATCGGACAATTTTTATTCAGTTTGGATATTTTTACAAGCTTTTATTTATTTAATACTCTTTTTTGTTCCATAGTAAAAACATACTTTTTACAAATGGCGGACTTAATGCTAAGAGCATTTTCTCCCAGTCAACCGTAAGAATAAACTGAAAAATAATTAGTTCGGCGCAAAAAGCAAAGTTAATCCGTTATGACTACCGATTCAATAAATACTTCATATAACATATTAAGAACATACAGTGTGACTTTTTAACCACCAGCCAAAGTTCTGGAGAAAGTTCAGTCCATGACAACGGAGAGTGCTCCGTTTAGGTATCGAAAATGTACCTACCTACATTATTACTATGCGCACAGGCGGCCCCTCCGGGTGGTAAGTTCAGTTATACGAATCGTTTGTCCAGAGTATAATAAGAACGAAATTGGCTTGCAATGGATGTCTAGGTATCATTATGAAAAGGTGTTGAGTTCTGACGTGAGCTAAATTAAACCATATCGCTAGCCACACTGAGTAGATATTTCTTTGAATTTCTTTGCTGAGTGAGACTTCTGTACGTTAGTATTATTTATTCTGTACTACTACTGCTACTTTTCCGTCACAATTACAATGTAAATAGTCAACTTGTATTTGAATACGAACTATGTAATTTTATTTGTTTTTTTTAATTAGATAAGTATTTAAAATAAGTAGGTACTTGTACCTTTTTTTGATAAATCTTACAAATTAATGATATTTTATTGTTTTTGTAAATATAGACTGTTTTACTTAATTAAATAAGATGAATTAATACATAAATATGCCTTTTGATTTTATAAACGGCTTCAATACAAGAAAAAAAGGAGGTTATCAATGTATTTTTTTAAATGTTTGTTACCTCTATTTGTCCCACAAAAATTTTGACTAAAATATCTGTAATAATTAAAAAAATTTAACAAAAAAAAAACAACCGACTTCAATTTTTTTAAGGAGTTTCTTCCATATCTCCAAAGTTCTTTATCATATCTTTACCAAATTAAATTGGGACCAACTTGGTAGTAAAGGCTTTCAAATAAAAAAAGAATCATCAAAATCGGTTCACAATTGGCGAAGATATCGCGTAACAGACATACATTAAAAAAAAAACATACAGTCGAATTGATAACCTCCTCCTTTTTTGAAGTCGGTTACAAAAATATGTCATCCCGTCATCTTCATCTAAGCGCGTTCCCGGCTGCATCCTCAGCTGTGCTGCTTCGGAGCCCGGGGTGCAATTTCCCGCTTTATCTTCTCCAAATATAACATGCATGTCAATGATCACCCAAGGTTGCCAAAGACCTCGCAAAATGAAGAAGAAATAGCCGGAACAGTTTAAATGATTTGGCTATAGTTTTACGACCGGCCGCCTGCCTGACGTCAACCCTTCTTGGGAATGCAATTGTATAGCAAGAGTTCTTTGTGCTTAGTCCTTTAGTCGCCTCTTACGACATCCTCAGGAAGAGTTGGAGTGGTCCTATTCTAACCCGGAATGAGCATAGCTATTCAGAGAGGAATCGCAGTCAGCGTTCTTGGCACCATGCCGCACGGTCATAATATTTTAGATTTCTAAATCAAAAATTTAGATTAGGTTTTATTTTTAGGTTTAGTTTGTAGTTATTTTAATCTCAATTATATTTATTTCTTGTTATGTACCATAGACAATAAGTGTCAATTCTAAATGAAAGCATAGACAAGCAAGCACAGTCTATTATTAAACAATTAAAGCGCGGAAGGAGGAAGCGATGTTCACAGGGGGCCGCCCCCTGTATGTATACAACGTGGAAGGGACATACCCATAATAAATCGAACCACGGTCTATACTAGATCATTATAGTATAATGAAATTAAAGTAACAGCCAAAGAACAAAAAAAAATGACAGCATTTCCATACAAAAGTATGCAGCCGCTCGGGCAATTTGTATGGGAATGTCAATTTTTTTTTGGTTTTTCGACTGTTATTTTAATTTCGTTATACTATAATGATCTATTATAGTCCGTGGCTCGATTTATTACGGGGATGTCCCTTCCATTTTTAGTCGGGTGAACTCAGGTGACAGGTGCAAAACGACGAATGAAAACAACACACAGACACCTACACACTCTGCAGCATATATCGTGGCCAGTCGTAGAATTGATCATTTCATGATATGGCCGACCATTTCATGAAATGGTTATTTTTCATGATATGTAAAATTTAAAAATTCAAAATATATTTATTATCGTAGGATATTTATAATATCTCTTAATAATAGTCACTTTGTTTTGTTTTGCACAAATGTTGACGTCAAATCGTTACTTACAGCTAAGTTTAGTGCCGCTTCCTAGGCGCTAGTGCAGGAGAAGCGGCAACAAACTGCACTGCACGTTTTCTCCAAAGACAACTAACAAACTTAAAAACTTAAAATTAGTTATATAGTTGTTTATTATGTCATAATTAAATTGAATTATAAGAATTACGAAATTTAAAATAATGTCAATTTGTAAATTTAGTATGTACCAATGTACCTAAATTATGACATGTCTAATTATACAAACCTTTAAGAGGGACCCGCGCCAAGCTCAAGCCAGACCTTTTTGTCTTTAAGATAGTCATCGGTCCTATAATAAACATAAGCTTTGAATTTTCTGTCTGGCAGGTAAGACATTAAAATATGGATGAAAAGAGAAACAAAAAATATTTATAAGGCAAGTGTGAAGGGAAGAGCGGGACAGGGTTGACCTCGGCGAAAATTCTGCGATCAGATTGCAGACGTTCTGAAAAAGGGAGAGGTAAGAAGTACCCGTAACAGAAGGGCATGTATGAAGAGGCTGCTAAGTGTAGAGGCGGCCGGTCGTAAAACTATAGCCAAATTATTTAAAATGTTCCGGCTGTTTCTTCTCCATTTTGCAAGGTCTTTGGCATCCTTGAGTGAAGAAAAAGCGGGAAAGCGCACCTCGGGCTCCGAAGCAGCACAGATGAGGATGCAACCGGGAACGCACATAGACGAAGAAGATCGTTCATTGCATACCTATTTACAAATTTCCTTTTCAGCTTTTCATTACGGTACCCTACTTTCATTGATTTAACCTATCATTTACCTGCGCGTTTTTGACCATTACGAGCTTGAGAGGATATCGACTGGCTACCTGGCTGCTACCGACGTCGCTCCTCCAGGACAGTGAACCTCCTTACGTCTTTTTACCTTTTTTGTAATCCCCGGAACACGACACCCTATTTAGTAGCGGCGTTAGGGTAGGGCGCTTTTGGGCGAGCGCCCAGGGCGCCAGATACAAAGGGGCGACAGGGGGCGTTTTTGGGCAAGGGGGGGTCACAGTTAATAATAAATATATAAATAGCGGCTGGTTAATGGCGGCAACTCCTAGACTCTTATTTGTATGCAACCCCTCCCCCCCTCTCCCTTCGTTTACAATGGGGCGGAAAATTTGAAGAATCGTATATCGTACTTGCACCCCTCCCCCCCGTCGACAGAAATAAATCCTATAAGATTGAAGCCTAAGTCAGTTTGAATTGCAGTTTGGGGGGGGAGGGGGGGGCTTTAAAAATTATATAATTAAATTTATTTCAACTTCCTTTTTGTCCAGTTTATTTTGTATTTCGTGGTGCTTTTATCACTACAGTACATAAATTGTGTGTAGGCATGCTACAACCGGTCTGGCTAGTCTAGACTAGAGCTAAGAATGCAAAAACAGTTAGCCAAGGTCCTTACGTAACCTAACCTGTTCATAATTAGTACCTAGGCCGGCTTAGTGCTTAGCGTCGTCTTCTGAATTGTATAGGATGGCAATGTACCTACTTGTATGTAAGAAGTAATTACTAGAAACGATTTCTTTATTACAAGAATGATTTCAACTCAGGAGGGGCCTATCAGAACATTTTGCATAAAATAACTTCATAAATTCAACGTCGCGCCCGGAGCGACCACAGCGCATGCGCTGTTGTCACTCCGGGCGCGACGCTGTTAGCATGTCTGCTATTCGGTTGTAAAATTAGCGCGATAAAATTCCTTAGTATTTTAATTATAGCAAACAGTTATGTTACTTACCAATACCATTTACAAGTATGAAACAAAAACGAATGAACTCTTCCGCGATAGAGGACTAAGTCGCGTTGGCCCGCAAACCCTCACCATCACCACTGCCTATGGACAACTGCAACACAAGGGCTAGGACTGCAATTCCGCCACTGGGTACTGTAATACTGTTGGTTATTATACCATGTCACCCACGCAATACAGAAATTTTCTGTGATGCCACCCATAGATTAATACTGTATGCCACCTATAACATCTAAACTGCCACACGGCCAGTAGGATATTAACTCAAGAAGAATGAGACATAAATCTTTATGGTGTTAGCATAAATGACTGTGTGCAAAGCAGCGGAACGTTGCGTGATGTGTTTATGTCGTCCGTCACTATGCCTGCTTTCTCTTAGGTGAAGATATAGGCAAATGGCCTTGAAGTGTGAAATAAATTGTTAACTCGTAAATATGGTGATAATTTCCATATTGGTGGTTCATAAAATAATTTAAAGGGCTATCTAGTGCATGACGAAGAGCAATATGGAAATTATCTCCATATTTACGAGTTAACAATTTATTTCAAATGAGGGCGCCACTTCAAGGTCATTTGCCTATATCTTCACCTTATAGAGGCAGATACATTATAACGTGTTTGTCTCTTACGGGGCAGACAGAGCATTGATGACTATAGTTAGCGTTACTACATTGTGTGGTAGACGTTTTTTTTGTCACTGCATGGCTGGTAGTTTCAAACTACCGTTTAAAAATTCCGCGCGCCCCTATGCACGTGCCTAGTTTGCCTTAAGAACGCGTATGACCCTGATAGTACTTAGAGCGATCTTAACCCTTTAACCGCGAACGTCGGATTAATCCGACAAACATTTTGTGCCCATTTCGCGAGCGTCGGATTTATCCCACCAAAGCTATGGATATTCACAATTCCTCGCGCTGGGAGCACGACAACTGATATAAAGTCTCGCGGTGAAAGGGTTGAATATTATCAATATTAACGAAATACTCACTTTGAAATAAACACACAGCAAAGTTCAGGACTAACTCTATTCATTGTTTCAAAAACACGATTGCTTGAAAAATTGAGAAGTTGCCTCCAAATCACCTCCGATTTATACCAAAACGGCTAGTATTCAAGGATACAATAAATAAGCCCTTGTAACTTTGGATTATAATTGTATTAAACATAAGGCGTCATCATATCTTACTTTTTAAATAACTTAAATATTTTTGTAAAACGAAACAACCCCATAGACCAGAAACGCGTAAACCAGCCTCACTGGCCCACCGCGTCTTCCCGCATGGCTCGCTTCGGCTATAGTAAATTTGTGTGCGTGGAATCGGGAGCAAAATTTAGATTATCAGCGCCAGGCGCCCTCTTAACGTGTGACGTAATTTCTGGATGGTCCCTAAAGAAATAAAACAGTTTTTTTTAAGAAAAATTGTATACTTCGATCATACAAAAATACTTGTATTCTTACATAAAAACATCGCAAAATACTTAACAATACAAAAATACATTACCTTCGTAGGTACCAACCAACTTATTATCAACAATGTAGTTTTGCAAACCTTACTGTGTCACATATCAAATTAAAGGGCTCGTTATGAGGATCTCAAATATATTTTTGTTAGTACTATAAAATAAATAGTTTTGATTTTATTCATGAAAGAAGACGAAAATTGACCATTCCGCCCCCCCCGATCTCCGAAACTACAGAGCCTAAAATTTTGAAAAAATACAAAATATAGTTCTTTGCTTGTAGATTACAGGAAAACCTATAAGAATTCAATCAATTGTACGGAACCCTCTCCACGAGAGTTTAACTCGCACTTGGCCGGTTTATTTTACACAGAGCGACTGCTATCCGCAACCCAAAGGTAGACCAGAACCAATCCTAGGGATAGGTACAAACGCTAGATGGCGTTCGGGACCAACAGCTTTCGTAATACTTGGATGACCCCTAAAAGGTCGTTCACTAATTTTATAGACCTCGATCAATGGTGCCATGATACGGGACAGGTCTATAAAAGTGGTCGAATTTTAAATTGTCAGTAGGAACTTTCATAAGTTAGGTCGCACTTAAGATCCATGTTTTTTAGACATTATTTTCGGAAATGCGTATCACGTGACATTTTACCTACCACAGAAATAGTTTTATTTTTTAATCTAAAAATCATACATTTTAGAAAAAACAAAACTCCAAAACACCTTCGAGATATTTACATTCTTTTATAATTATTTACTTAAGATGATACATGGAGTCCAGTGCTGCCCCCATTTGAAAAAAAATATTTGAAAGGAAACGGAGATATCATTTAATATTTCGTATGAGTAAACTGTAGATAACCCTTCAAACTATTTTATGAACTACTGTTTACAGTTTAAAGTGAGAACGTGAAGCTTTTCTTCGCACATTTGCGAAAAACGGCCACTTTTGGCAAATGTGCAAAGAAAAGCTTCACGTTCTCACTTTAAACTGTAAACAGTAGTTCAAAAAATAGTTTTAAGGGTTATCTAGGGCTTCACAAACACAAAATTTCAAATGATATCTTTCCGTTTCCTTTCAAATAATTTATTTCAAATGGGGGCAGCACTGGACTCCGGAAAATTCATGTATGGCCTTAAGGCAGTACCTAAATTTTCCGGGGTCCAGTGCTACCCCCATTTTTAAATAAATAATTTCAAAGAAAACGGAGAAATTATTAAAAATTTTGCTATACAAACTGATAAACTGTAAACAGTAGTTCATGAAATACTTTGACGGGTTATCTAGGACTTGGTAGTAGCGAAATTTTAAATGATGTCTCCGTTTTCTTTGAAATGATTTATTTCAAATGGGGGCAGCACTGGGCTCCGGAAAATTCATGTATGGCCTTAAGGCCGTATCTGAATTTTCCAGTGCTTTCCGAAATTAAGCGGCACCACTAGGAACTACTTAGTAGCTCCATCTAGCTACAACAACTAAACTAAAACCTTCAAAGTATGAAAGTTGTCAATCCCCTTGTATTTCCGTCCATGACATAAATCAACTACTAAAATGTAGCCATTAAATCGAATCACACTTAAACCTACAAATGCATTTATACTTAAACTACTTAACATTATTCGTGTCCAGAAACATAAGAATACAGAACTGAATTTACATTCCTTTTTTACCAAAAAAAAAGACTTCATTTTTTTAGGAGTTTTATCCATATCTTCCAAGTTCTCACTGGGATAGACATGGGTAATCACGACTCCGAGGAGTGTTTCGGCTCACTGAATCTTACCCCGCATCCGGTACCGACTCATCTTAATGATTCCTACTCCCTTATCGGCTCCAGCTCCGAGGTCCGCTAAGTTTCGCTGTTGAATCTACAGAATAAAGACGTCCTTTCTGGTACCGGTTTCAATACAGAATAATATTAACTCCCGACTCCCGATTCCTCCCGAGACGCGGTGGAGGCGAAATGCGGCTCGCCCGCCCGACAGGCGCCGACTCCCTGCGGGACTAAAATCGCTGCGGACTCAATAACTCGCAGGAGCCGATAACGATTACCGAGATTCAGTACGGGTATCGGCTCCTGTTGATGAATCGGCTCATTTAAATATTCGAATCCGGAGTTACCCATGTCTAGACGGGACCGACTTGGTAGGCTTTCAAATAAAATAAGAATCATCACAATCGGTGCACAATTGGCGAAGATATCGCGTATTTTGAACAACTTCCCCCCTCCCCTTTCGACAGAAAAAACTGGACATGTGTGTGCCAAATTAAAATTTTGCCCCTCTTAAAAAATATCTATAAACGGCACTGCTCCATTAGTGAGTCTACGCCAATGATTCATCAGTGAGTCGACGCCAATGTTTCAGCAATGAGTCTACACCAATGGTTCATCAGTCTACGCCAATAGTTCATCAGTGAGTCGACGCCAATGGTTTATCAGTGAGTCTACGCCAATGGTTCATTAGGGAGTCTACGCCAATGGTTCATCAGTGAGTCTACACCAATGGTTCATCAGTCTACGCCAATAGTTCTTTAGTAAGTCGACGCCAATGGTTTATCAGTGAGTCTACGCCAATGGTTCATTACGGAGTCTACTCCAATGGTTCATCAGTGAGTCGACACCAATGGTTCATTAGTGAGTACGCCAATGGTTCATCAGTGAGTCTACGCCAATAGTTCATCAGTGAGTCTACGCCAATGGTTCATCAGTGAGTCTACGCCAATGGTTCATCAGTGAAGTATGGGTGTTCTAGACAATCTAATGCTGTCAGTCTTTTGGCCGGGTCGAAGATCAGCATACCCTGGAAATATTTAAAGAAGGTAAGTTTATACGAACTTACAATAAAAAAAATTTAATAAAATAAAAATAAAAATGTTTTAATTATGTTTACAGAGGTGATCTTACGTCTAAAGGTGTTGAAGTCTCCTTTTAGGCAATCAAAGATACAATACAGTATGTAAATATATATTTTTATTAAACATAATATAACACCACTAAAAAAAAAATCATATAGGTAACATTTTTTCCACTTTATTTTAATATAGTGAATATAAATGAAATAAGAAATGGTGAAAAAATACCACGTGAGCAGGACTTGAACCCGCGACCTTAGTCTCAATACGACTATGCTCTTACCATCTGAGCCATCACGTGTTCAACGCCGCACGCCGAATGTCGCCACCATTTGATATTCCTACACGCATTAGGCTCGCGTCACCACCACTACTACCCACTATTACAAGTGAGGTATCTGATTTAACCCATGTTACAATGAAGTTGAAAATTAATTAGAGTGTAGGAAAGCCATACAATATTTTTATAGGGTTTTTTAGGCATTCAAGTTTACAGTACTAAAATTAAATAAGAAATGGTAAAAAATTCCACGTGAGCAGGACATGAACCCGCGTCCTTAGACTTAAGGTGAAGATGTAGGCAAATGGCCTTGAAGTGTGAAATAAATTGTTAACTCGTAAATATGGTGATAATTTCCATATTGCTCTTCGTCATGCACTAGATATCCTTTTAAATTATTTTATGAACTGCCGGTGAAACTATTATTGGTGATCCATCTATCTTTAAAACTTGCCGTGGCCACTTTTGGCGGAGGCAAGTTTAAAAGCTAGACGGACTAATGTAAATACTTTTAACGGTGGTTCATAAAATAATTTAAAGGGCTATCTAGTGCGCGACGAAGAGCAAGCAATATGGAAATTATCTCCATATTTACGAGTTAACAATTTATTTCAAATGAGGGCGCCACTTCAAGGTCATTTGCCTAACCCTTCACCTTAATTAGAGAACTTTAGTACTGCATCTTGAATGCCTAAAAAAAACGCTGTAAAAATAGTAAATATATAGCCTGTGGTTCGAATTATTACGCATACATAGATCCCTTTCACATTGTTTATAATGTTTATACATACTATATGTTGCAAGTAAGATAAAAGCTTGTAAAATATACTATGACTTACTTTAATAAGCTCCAGTGCATGTGGATGTATATTTGGCAATATGTCTGCCAGGTCTTTTGGGGGATAGTCGGGGAAGCTGTCCGGCATCACGGAGGCCGCGTCTGGCCAGTCTCGCCTGGGTGGGCGGCCTATTAATCTGAAAATAAATAAATATATAAATATACAACGTGGAAGGGACATACCCGTAATAAATCAAACCACGGTCTATTCTAGACCATTTTAGTGTAATAAAATTAAAATAATAGCCAAAAAACAAAAATAATTTTCGGCATTTCCATACAAAAGTGTGCGGCCGCCTGGACGATTTGTATGGGAATGTCGAATTTTTTTTTGGTTTTTTGACTGTTGTTTTAATTTCATTATACTTTAGTGCACTAGTATAGCCCGTGGTTCGATTTATTACGGGTATGTCCCTTCCACTTTGTATAAGGACAAATCACACTGATTGAGCTAGCCCCAAAGTAAGTTTTAAACTTGTGTTATGGGATACTGTTTGTTTGTTTATCGTGTATGTAAGGCATCTGACATAGCTTAACGACTGCCATACAATAATGTCATGATAAAATACTTTGAAGGGTTATCTAGGACTTGTTAGTAGCAAAATTTTAAATGATGTCTCCGTTTTCTTTGAAATTATTAATTTTAAATGGGGGCAGCACTGGACCCCGGAAAATTCAGGTACGGCCTTAAGACAAAAATGTTGCGTCTTACTTAATAAGGGTAACAAAAAAGTTTTATGGCATATTTGAAAATTTTCGAAATGGCTGAACTATGATTTTCTTAGTTTGAAACACCCATATCTCCGCCATTTTGAAAAAAATCCAAAAACAGAATAGACAAAAAAAAATCTATACTTATAGGGTGTCTTTTTAAACACCAGCCAAATTTTTGGAGCAAGTTCAGTCCATGATACTGAACTACTTTCTATACCTGTCCGATCCCCTATTGTACACAATAGGGGATCAGACAGGTCTCACCAAAAAAACTTTATTCTGATTAGAAATAATGTTAATTAAATAAACTGACCATTCAATGAGTATTTTTGTGAAATAATAATGATTTATATTTTTAAATCAAGAAATAAAATGCGGTAATTGCAATATTTTTAATATGTTCGCCACCTTGAACGATACACCGATCACAGCGCGTTACGTCATTCGTTTGTAATTGTAATTTTTGACGGCTGGGGTAACCTCAAAATGTCAACCATAGATGTCATCATTACTATGTGAATTTGTGGCCTCCACTACTGCCATCCTTTTCACCACTTGATTGTTTGATGTTTACTCACACACAGATGACGTCACGCGGCCAAGGTGACAGATGGGAGCGTTTACGCGGCATTTTTATGCATTAAATGTATATTTACAGCCTTATTTAAATAAAATATTATTTTTTATTACCCTTCTAATTACTTTCAAACACTTTGTGAAAAGTTGTCCGATCCCCTATTATCGAACCTGCTTATAAAATTTCACAAGAATCGCTTGATAAATGCGCCCTGTGTAGGTGAGAACAAACCGACAGACAGACAGACTGACGGACAAAATCATTTTTGACCTATCCCGAAACTAAGACGCTTTGCTCGCTCGTTCAGTAAAATAAATACCGGCCAAGTGCGAGTTAAACTCGCGTGGAGAGGGTTCCGTACAATAGATTGAATTTTCATAGGTTTTCCTGTAATCTGCAAGCAATGAACTATATTTTGTATTTTTTTTTTAATTTTAGGCTCAGTAGTTTCGGAGATCAGGGGGGGGGGATAGTCAATATTCGTCTTTTTTCATAAGTAAAATCAAAACTATTTATTTTACAATAATAACAAAAATATATTTGAGATCCTCATAACGAGCCCTTTCATTTGATATATGACACAGTAAGGTTTGCAAAACTTTTTTTTTTAAATTTCCTAATTTGACAATGACCCATATTTAAAAAAATATTTATTTACTTTGCACATATGTGTTTTGGGTCATAAGATTACACCGTCCTACCTTATTTAACCTGATTTGGTCCAGTAGATTCGGAGCAAATTGGCTGTGACAGACGGACAGACAGACAGACGCACGAGTGATCCTATAAGGGTTCCGTTTTTTCATTTTTTGTACGGAACCCTAAAAATAAAGTACCAACCTGAATATACAATGTAGTTGGTCAGAGTCTGAAGTCCCGGGTAGTAATGGAGCTCTAGTATGAAGCTGAGCGAGCACACAGCCGCAGGACCAGACGTCCACCGCTGTGTTGTATGACACGCCCAGGAGGACTTCTGGGGGACGGTACCATAGGGTCACCACCTGGAAGCGAACGAGCTTTTTTACTCGACTGCCAAGGACAGGTTATGGTTTTCGCGCGTATTTTTGTAAGCATATGTTTGTAAGTTTCTTTTTATTTATTTATTTATACTTTATTGTACACACATATACATGTTTAAAGTACAACAGGCGGACTTAATGCTAAAAGCATCCTCTAACAGTTAAAATTTTTGGGTCGATTGGAGAGTTTTGTGGGTGTGAATAAAACGTATAAGTAATGAATTTATATAAAGAAAACTTAAACTAAACTAAATTTAAAAGATAGTAATCACAACACATACTATAAACATACTATTATTATTATTCGGCAATTATCGTTAGATTCATGTAAAAAACAAAAGTTGGTTTGGGTGTTTAGAAAAAACAAAATGGCGGGTTTTTGACGCTAATTTTTTTTAACAAACAAATTTTTGTAAAAAATTGTTAGGTACTGAAATGATGCTACCAAGTTTGGTAAGACCACTACCACACTAGCTAGCTTCTTGTTAGTGTTATAGGTATAAAAGGTAGATAGTATAAAATTGGCTGACCTTAGCCAGACCAGACTGAAATTAGCCAATTTTACTCGGCCATCAAATGTGACAAATAAATTGTGTGGCTTAAGTCTCAGTGGACAATGCAGTACAAATCTTAGAAGTTCTCTTTAATGCACTATAATTACTTATGTAGACTTAAGTAATGCTTTTGATAAAGTAACTTACTTTTTTCTATAAAATATAGTGACAATCAACAGTTATATTTCTTATCATAATCAAAAACTGAGCACAAGCACACGTCTAGAACGGTAATTGGCACTAAAAAGTTTAGTTCATAATGAAAACTGTATATGAGAGCTATAGGCATGCCTCAAGGTTCTTACTTAGGTCCAATATTACTTATTTGATAGATCGAAAGAGGTCTTACCACACTGGTTAGCTTCATCTCAGTATCATAAGTCTTGGCCAGTCCAAAATCAGCCAGCTTGACCCGGCCGGCGGATGTTACCAGCAGGTTGTGAGGTTTGAGGTCTCGGTGGACAATCCGGTGTGAGTGGAGGAAATCTATCCCAGACAAGATGTCGTGGGACATGCTCTGAAAATAAAAGAAGTTTGAATCTTCTTAATTTTAGCACGTGAGGAGCTCGGTGGTCTGTGGGAGTACGCTTTGTTAGCGCTTTCGCAAGTTAAGCAACCTGGGTATGATGACATCACCAGCCGCCGATGATGATGAAGAAGAAAGTAAGGCTCCCATTACACCCACGGGCGTCGGGGACGCGGAAGATCAGCGTCCCCCACCATCCACCGCACTGTCATTGTGAGCACAGCGGGCAGACGCCCTCGCTGCTAACATCAGTGTGGTTCGGGACGTCATCGTGTGACGTCGCGAATCACATTCGCCCTGATGACGACCTCCGGATGAGTTCGAAACATGTCGGCCAGTAGCTGATATTTTACGGGAGTGACCCGCTTATCTTAATTAGTAATGTCTGTGTCTCACGTTAGTTTTAACCAAAATAAACCGGCCAAGTGCGAGTTAAACTCGCTTAGAAAGGTACAATTGATTGAATTCTTATAGGTTTTCCTGTAATCTACAAGCAAAGAACTATATTTTGTATTTTTTCAAAAATTTTAGGCTCAGTAGTTTCGGAGATCAGGGGCAATGGTAAATTTTCGCCTTCTTTCATGAAAAAATATTTTATAATAATAACAAAAATATATTTGAGATCCTCATAACGAGCCCTTTTATATGATATATGATGACACAATAAGGTTTGCAAAACTTTTTTTTAAATTTCCTAATTTATCCCCCAAAAATGACCCTTATTTTAAAAAAAAAATTATTTACTTTGCACATATGTGTTTGGGTCATAGGATTACAACATTCTACCAAATTACACCTGATTCGATCTAGTAGATTCGGAGCAAATTGGCTGTGACGGACGGACGGACAGACAGACGCACGAGTGATCCTATAAGGGTTCCGTTTTTTCATTTTTTGTACGGAACCCTAAAAACCTGAGTATGGTTATTTTCCACTACCACCACTTGCTCCCGGTGAAGGAGACATGGTGAGGAAACCTGCACACTATATTTTATTAGTGTGCAATAATTACTATTGTCACTAAATGACAGTCATGGAGCAACGTCAGATGCTTTGAGGCAGCTCGAAAACTCTGACACAAGTGTTGCCTATTAAGGTGAGGTTAGAAGCAAATGACCTTGAAGTGGCACCCTCATTTAAAATAAATTGTTAACTCGTAAATGTGGTGAAAATTTCCATATTTCTCAATGTTAGGCTCTAGATAGCCCTTTAAATTATTTTATGAACCACCGTTGAAAGTATTTTCAAAAGTGGCCACTTTTGGCGTAGGCAAGTTTTAAAGCTAGACGGATCACCCAATAATAGTTTCAACGGCAGTTCATAAAATAATTTAAAGGGCTATCTAGTGCCTAACATTGAGAAATATGGAAATTTATACCACATTTACGAGTTAACCATTTATTTCAAATGAGGGCGCCACTTCTGCTTGGTACTCACCTTAACACACTCAAGACTTACCCTTATTCTGTTCTCAGAAAGGGGTCCAGGGGCCCTTTTCAAATAGGACTCCAAGTCTTGTTCCACATGCTCGAACACCAGATAGAGAAGTAGTTGCTGATCGCGGTCAACTGACGGAGCGCCGTGGCATACGTCCAGCAACCTGAAAATGTTTTGACAGATGTCAAAAACATGCACTGTCACTTCATCATTATCTTCATCAGGTTTTGACGTGACAACGCCTAGTAATTCGATACTACGGGCTGCATGCACGAAAAAGATGACGTTATTGTCCCGTTACGCTCATTGTCGCGTTCCGCAAGCGAGAGCGCGGCACGAACCAGAGAGAGAATGTTTGATGTTGTCACGTCAAACTACCGTACGTAAACCGACTTTACAGACAACCAATTTTTTTTTTAGTCTCCGATGCATGACCCTCTCTGTACTACCAGAGCCATATAAGTCAGAGCGGTCAAAAGACTGTCACTTCTTGGCTAAGAATTAAGTATATATCACATCATTTGAGTCTATTCCCGGTTGCATTCTCAGTGGGTGGTAGCACTTCAGTGTCCACTACCTAACCTAGGTGATTTGACGAAGTCACTGGTTTTTACAGAGCGACTGCCGTCCGACCAGAACCAATCCTAGAATAGGTTTAAACAAACACTTTGTGCCATCTGAAGCACGGAATCATCTTTCTTTTTGGATAATCAGGTGATTTAAGCGACTGCCTTAGTGGTCCGGTGGTTTGCCTTGTGATCCAGAGGTCATTGGTTCAAATCCCACTGGGAATATAAAGAGACAGGTCTAATAATGGTTGTAGATGATGGTGGACGATGCGAAGCGGTGTGGAGCAGACCGAAAACTAACTACTATCCATCGAAGACCATCTTGCTTGTGTCGACATTGTTATTTTGTAAATTCGCTGTAATAAATAAATTATAACTAATCAAAGCGCCTATAAATAATACAGTCCATACACAACCCAGGAGCATCAGCTTAAACAATCTCTTTAACCTAACAGGTTTTTTGTGGGAAGAATGTGACTCAGTTTTCAGTTTTTACCCGTGTGGTGCCGGGTTAGAATAGGACCACTGTGCTCCATCTGTTCCTGTGGATGTCGTAAGAGGCGACTAAAGGACTAAGCACAAACATCTCATGCTACAATTGCATTCCCAAGGAGGGTTAACGTCGGGCGGCGGCCGTTTGTAACTTTTCGTACAAATACATTCCCAAAGAGGGTTGACGTCAGGCAGGTGGCCGGGCGGAACACTTTCAATGATTTGGCCGGTATAGCCAAATCATTGAAAGTGTTCCGGCTATTTCTTCTCCATTTTACAAGGTCTTTGGCAAACTTGGGTGACCATTGACATGCATATTATATTTGGAGAAGAAAAAGCGGGAAAGCGCCCCCCGGGCTTCGAAGCAGCACAGCTGAGGATGCAACCGGGAATGCGCTTAGACGAAGAAGAATGTGACTCAGTTTTCATTCTAACTCAATTATGTCTTTTCTATCTAAAATTTAATTCCCAAAAAAGGTTGACGTCAGACAGGCGGCCGGTCGTAAAATACAGCCGAATCATTTCAACTGTTCCGGCAATTTGTTCACCACTTCGCAAGGTCTTTGGCATCCTTGGGTGACCACTGGCGTGCATGTTATATTCGGAGAAGAAAAAGCGTGATAGCGCACACGGGGCTCCAAAGTAGCACAGCTGAGGATACAACCGGGAACGCCCTAAAATGAAGAGAGATGTCTTTTCTATCTAAAGTTTTTTCTCAAAGATACCAACCTTACAATGTTAGGATGCCGGTAAGCCTCCAGCTGCCTCAGGAGCGCGATCTCTCTCAGCGTGGACAGCGGAATACCATCCTCCGTGATGGCCACCTTCACTTTCTTCATCGCAACCACTTGCCCACCATTGTGGAGGTCTCTTGCCTTATATACTGTACCATATGCACCTGAAAAAATATTTTAAAAAACCTTAATACCTTAAGGCAGGGGTCACCAATTACTTTTGCTCGGGGTTCGTTTTAAGAAATGAAATGACCATCGCGGTCCGCACAACATTTTTTAGAGCAAAATATTTCTTAAACAAATGTAATTACGGAAATAACAAATGTATTTTTTACATATCAATGTGATTTATTAGCATCAGGCGCCCTCTTAAGGTCTTCGTCGTAACTCTTATTATTATTATTATCCTCGTAACCCCCCCTGCCCTCTCTCCCCTTCCCACCCCTTAATCGACGGTCCACAATGGAAATTAGCCGGACATTTTACTATCGATAATACATGAACATGCTTCGGTACAAACTGTATTGTTTGTACACATTCAAATCACCCGCGTAATAAGGAGGTTATAACACCGGCACATGGTCAAATAGTGGACTTACCGGTGCCTATAACGTTCAGCTCCTCATATTTCTTCGGGTTTTGAAACAAGGAACTTACGTCCGACGCTATGGAAGGAGGATTTTGCGACAAATCCCTAGATTCGGACATGTTTTGAAAATATTATCACAATTTTCACACACTTTTCAATACATTTTTTATAGTTAAACACTTTAAAAATGTTATATTCTAGAAATATTATGGTTTATAATGTTTACAATAGTAATTTGTTGAGTAGTTTAGGAAAAAACAAACAAAAAATTACAAAACATCTAACAACACGGCGAAACGGCGTCACATTTTTTTTTTAATAACTGACGCGTGACGTGACTAGTGCAGTGAAAGTACGAGCTAAGTGGTTTACAACGAGCAACGAACGATGTAAGTTATCATTTACATAGTTTTATTTATTTTATTTAAAAACTTTAATGCACAAAAATATTGTACAATTCAATTCAATTCAATTCAATTCAATTCAAAATATCTTTATTATCATAGGATATTTATAATATCTCTTAATAATAGTCATTTTGTTTTGTTTTGCACAAATGTTGACGTCAAATCGTTACTTAAAGCTAAGTTTACGCCGCTTCCTAGGCGCAAGTGCAGAAGAAGCGGCAACAAACTGCACTGCACGTTTTCTCCAAAGACGTCAACTAACAAACAAAAAGTGGTGGACAAGTGGTGGACCTAATGCCATATGGCATTCTCAACCGTTATCGTATCGTTGCTCGTTGTTTATTTTTCAATATTCTTGCATGCATGATTCTTGCGAGGTACATGGTCTCTGTTTTCACTAGTTTAGAAGAAAATCTGGTTATAAAAAAATTAAAACGTAGGAGTATAAGTTTTGAAATTATCATGTCAAAATTTTATCGTTTTCGCAAATTTAATAATTTAACTTTATCAATCAATAAATTAATCAGTTTATTTGCAGAATTTAAATTCAATTACTTTTATTTTGGATTTTTTTAGTACCAAACTTCCAAGTTTATTATAGTGCAAGCCTTTCTTTTTTACTATTAATTTATATCACAGCTCAATTCTTTTACGAATTTAAGTTATTTGCATTTTTGTATGGGCCGCCGGTATAAACAACGCACGATGCTCAAAGAATACTTATGTGTACTTGTACGAGTCCGACTCGCACTTGCCCGTTTATTCAGGTTTGTTTTGGTGAAATTGGAAAAAAATATAAATCTGTTTTAACAAACAAAAAGGCAAGAGTGAACAGGCATTTTTTGAGTCTGCGTGATACACCTTAGACCTCATCTTAGCTTCCCATCAGGCTAGATAGAGATCAAACGCACTCAAATTTCTAATAAAAAAAAAAAAAAAAAACAGTACTTCCAATTCTGACATCCTTGATAAAATCATGATCAGATCCGTATTTAGTTAAACCAACCACTAGTTACATTTACATACATGTTACATAAGTCGGTCGGTCGGTAGTCGGTACTCATAAAAATGGTTGCCTGTAAAGTCGGTTTTACGGGCGAAGATTTTACGTGACAACGGTGGCAGACCGATCATAGTTGAGTGGGAGAGAGACGCAAGGCATTCGGCGGGCCTCTCTCTCGTTCGGTGACTCATCGTAACGTTACCGAGCGTTACACTTTTTCATAAGTGACTCCCAGCCGCAACCTAATTTAAGACGTTGTCACGTCAAAAAAACTTGTGTTATCAAAGTTACACAAGATGGCGCCGATGTTCTGAATGAAGGCTGAGGTTGTGTGACGCAATTTCACTGATATTTTTTAGGAACAGTAACGTTAAGTTCGTTAGAAAGTTATGTAAGTATAACAAATAAAAACAGGATTAACATACGCACATCACTAGACCATGCCAATGAACTTGCGCTCGATCGACCGACAGACAGACAGGACAGCAGATGTCAAGTCAAGTAACAGCTGTTCATTCGGTAAATATGTTACGGTTAGCGGCTCAGAACAATAAAACCATAATAAAAATATAATAATTATTATATCCCATATCTCTGGTTAGCGGTAATAAAAAAGCTTTCAAGCTCAGATAAAAAAAAGGTTAATATTATAAAATACTAGCAGTCCACCCCGGCTTCGCCCGTGGTACACACATAGCCTATGTCACTCGGGAATAGTGTAGCTTTCCAACGGTGAAAGAATTTTTTAAATCGGCCCCACAGATCGGCCCAGTACTTTTTGAGCCTATTCATTACAAACATACAAAAATAGGTACAAATCTTTCCTCTTTATAATATTAGTGTAGATAGTATCGTTGAGTTGAGTAGTATTCTTTGTTTCAAGCAGTGGCGTAACTACAGGGTGGCAAGTCGGCAAAATGCCACGGGCCCCCAACCAGGAAGGACCCCCGGGCCGGGAAGCCGTTTCGTTTGTTAAAAAAACTTCAAACTATTTTGTGAACCACTGTTTACAATTTAAAGTGAGAACGTTAAGCTTTAGTTTGCATTTTTGCGAAAAACGGCCACTTTTGGCAAAAATGCAAACTAACTTAAAACTGTAAACAGTAGTTTATAAAGTAGTTTGAAGAATTATCTAGGTTTTCCTAGCTCGAAATTGTAAATGATATCTCCGTTTCCTTACACATAATTTATTTCAAATGGGGGCAGCACTGGACTCCGTGTATCGTCGTGGCGTATTTTAGGATCTTGTTTATATATTATCAAACTAGATGTCGTTATGCAAAGTTACAACTCGCTATGGTTTGTTTTGTTCACACGAAGTATTCATTCATACTTTTATAATAAAGTTATTATCAATATTATACACGAAATACTCACGTAGGTTAATTAATTTTAACCAACACTTTTTTGAGTTAGCTTCAGTAATTAATTTTACTGGAGCTATATTATGCGAACGAATGTCCGTGAAGGCAAGACTCCAACGGAAGATCAGCGCTCGCTAAGGTTTGCTATTAAATAATTAAATAAATATATACAACAACACACCACTCAGCACATCTTGAGTTGAGATGAGTGAGACCATTTCGGGGGACAAATGACATTTCTTTTTTTTATTTTCTTTTGACTTTTATAATTTGCAAATGTAAAATGTTTTTTTTCTTGGAATATTTTTTTAAAAATCTATCTTATCTACTTAGCTTTCAAGATATGTACCTATTGTAATAAATAATAATGATTTAAGTGTGTAATTAATAGCAAGGAATAGGTACTCCGTACTTTTTAAAACAATTGTACAGAGTATGGGGATATCTAGTTTATCTACGGACACATACCTACAATGCTATAAAATTAAGAAAGTTGCGCAAGTACATAAAAGCGCCATCTATTTGTCATGGGAAATACTAAAAATAATGCGGCCGGTACATTGTATAATGCTATATTTAGTGTAGAATACAAGCACTTTAAAAATATCTTGAATAATATTATGAAATACCTACCTACTTGAAGAACAAAATAGAACATTCATTATAATTGAATTATACAGTACTTAGTTGCAAAAGTAGCTTAGCTACGGGCTCGTCCGGGATTTGAACCCGGGACCTCTCGCACCCGAAGCGAGAATCATACCCCTAGACCAACGAGCCACATCGTGATGCTTTGAATTTGTATACAAGATTGCACGTACTATGATGTCATTTTCAATTATAAAAAAATATTTAGAAAACTGAACTGAAATGTTATAATGATAAGTAAGACTATGTTATGAAAAGAGACTAGGTATAAGGTTTCGTAGTATGCATTTTGAGTATTGCTTAAAGTTTTTGAGCTAAAATCTCACAAAATTAATAATGTTTGTTCCAAAACAAGAAAACACCTCAGGCGTTTTAGAAAGTTGACGCGCGAAAGGAGAAAAAAATTACCGCTACATGACACCCTATTTCTATCTCGTTCTTCCTCACTACACTCGCATATCCCATCTCTTTCACGCATAGCTCCGGTTGTAACATTTTGTGAACGAACCGTCAGTCGTCGTAGTTGGTAAAAGAGCGCGCGTGTGTCGGCCATTTTGAAAAGTCAATTAAAAACTTTTATTTATTACAAAACTAAAAGAAACCATAAAAAATTATTACAGAAGACTGATAAATCTTCAAAAAATATATTTTATCAGTGCGTGTGGTTATTTTATGTATGTGTTACGATATATTATGAGAGTGTGCGTGTTAGAAATGTGAAAGTTTTACTCTCTTCTCAAATTGTGACGATATTTTTTGCATCTTTTATATTATCCTACTTTCTGTGTTGGGCCAGCTGTTTTTATATCATCCGAGGCACGTCGTAAGTACCTTATACTATTATTTTTGTTTATTCTTAAAATTATTACTTATAAAAATAATCAAAATATACAAAAAATTTCGGTAAGTAGGAATTTATGCTATAATAAAGTCGGCAAATATTAAGTAGGTACCTCCTTTATGGATTCTTTTTTCGAATACGAATCTTGCCATCAGAATAGAATAAGCCTAACAAACTAATAAATAGATTAGGTAAGTACCTACCTACCTACTATTTTATAAATATTAAGGTACCTACTTACTTACATGCACTGAGTACCTACTTCTGGAATTTTAATTAAGTAGGGAGACACCTGTTGACCTATTTAAAACCGGAAGTCTAAATCCGGAAGAAGCCACGAAAAGGGAACACAATAGGTAGGTATACGCGTATGTATTGTGTTTTGCATGTTTTAGCATATGGTTTTGCTAAAAAAAAACAGGAAAAAACATTTTTTTTAAGTAACTGCTTGCATAGTAGGCTTTTCGTGTGTAAGTGGCCAACACTGATGTACTTCCGGTGCTTCCGGTGAAGGAAATCATTGTGGGTAGTCATGCACACTTATTCATTATGTGTAAAGTAAATCACAATACTCCATTTGGTTAGGTAAGTATTTATACTCGTATAAATAAATAAATAATACTTCATTGACTTAGGTTGGGTTATATGTATAAACCTGTGTTAGGAAGACCAGCTCTTAGTTAAACAAAACACGCATTTATCATTTTCTACGCATATTTGCCAAAAGTGGCTGTTTTCCTTAATCTGTAATCATTACATTTTTAAAGAAAAAAAAACATCCGACTTCAATTTTTTTAGGAGTTTCTTCTATATCTCCAAAGTTCTTTATCATATCTTCACCAAATTAAAATGGGACCAACTTGGTAGTAAAGGCTTTCAAATAAAAAAAGAATCATCAAAATCGGTTCACAATTGGCGAAGATATCGTGTAACAGACATACAAAAAAAAACATACAGTCGAATTTATAACCTCCTCCTTTTTTGATGTCGGTTAAAAAGTTTCATAAAATAGTTTGAAGGGTTATCTAGGGCTTCACAAAGATAATATCTCCGTTTCCTTTGATATGAATTATCTCAAATGGGCAGCACTGGACTCCGGAAAAGTAATGTATGGCCTTATTTGCATTTTCGCCTATCTCGACTTCTACTATCTGCGCGGGAAGAGAAGCAGCTGGTACATTCTAAGATTTTTCTTTTCTACAGACTAGCATGGCAGGTTTGCTAGATGTTTGAAATTAAGGTTCGTATAGTATCTCTTTTAATTAAATTATAAAAAAAAGAAATCATAGCGACATGCCGATATATCCACATCGTGCCGTGTGGTTCCCGACAGAGTAAATAGAACCACTCCAAGTCTTCCCGTGGATGTCGTAGAAAGCAACTTAGGAATCACAAGCTGAACAAAGCTTATATACACAGTGAGACCTCTCCAATCCGTCTGGCCAGCGTGGAGAGTGTAGGCTAAATCCTCTGGTTGCTCTGGCTGATATATGGCTCTGGTAGTACAGAGAGGGTCGTGCTCCTGCAGTGGAGACTAAAAAAGACCTGATGGTGATGATGATTGATGATCTATCCATAGACTTTTTTTAAAAAAATCATTACTCTACCGGAACTACCGGAACTACCGGCACTATCCGCAGGTGACTACGTTTGTATGGAAATTATTGGAAATACGGCCCTAATATTTCCTTTTAAGGCCATACATGAATTTTCCGGGGTACAGTGCTGCTCCCATTTGAAATAAATTATTTGAAAGGAAACGAAGATATCATTTAATATTTTGTCTCTACTAAGCCCTAGATAAACCTTAAAACTGTTTTATGAACTATTGTTTACAGTTTAAGGCGAGATGGGTTCTCACAGCCAGCGATACTGTGCGTGTTTTTGAAAAATTATTGTTATTGAACTACTACAGTTTGTTTCTCAAAAAATTTACATAGGAATCTTAAGGTGACGTGGGTTCACAATTTGCAAAACTGTGCGTGTTTTTGAAAAATCACTGTTATTAAACTACTACAGTTTATTCCTCAAAAATGCCAATAAATAAAACACTGCGAAATATCGTCGAGCACGGCTCCGACCCTTCCTTCGCTCTCGACGAATATTTCACTGTTTTTTTTTTTTTTTTTTCTATTATATTTATAATTTTTTCTGTAGCCAAAACGGATAGATATTTATATAATACATTTTTAGGTATAATTTTCGTATAAAAAGGTGATTGTATAAAATAGTAAGACGTATTACAAAGGCAAATTTAGAGGTATGTTTGTGATTTTTATCTATCGAGCCAAAAATGCTCAATCGTGTTTTGGCTATTGTGGGTGTCTGTAGAAAATCCTTAAGATTTTTATGTAAATTTTTTGAGGAATAAACTGTAGTAGTTTAATAACAGTGATTTTTCAAAAACACGCACAGTATTGCAAATTGTGAACCCACGTCGCCTTAAGGCTTTTCTACAGACACCCACAACATCTAAAATACCTACGATTGAGCATTTTTGGCTTGATAGAATAGAATCACAAACATACCTCTAAATTTGCCTTAATTTACCTTTCAAAAAGATATTACTACTTTATAAAATCATCTTTATGAAAATTTTACAAAAAAATGTTTAAACTATTTCGCTACACAAAAAATATAAATATATAAAAAAAACCGTGAAATATTCGTCGAGAGCGAACAAAGGCCCGGACCCGAGCTCGACGATATTTCGCTGTGTTTCATTTATTATTATTTTTGTAATTTTTTGTGCAGCGAACTTAACTAGTAATTTAGATTATACATTTTTTGTTTTTTTTTTTATATAAAATGTTTTGTTTTATTAATATAAAAAGTGATTGTATAAAGTAGTTAGTAATAACATTATAAGAGGTAAACTTAGGCAAATTTAGAGGTAGGTATGTTTGTGATTTTTTCTATCAAGTCAAAAATGCTGAAGCGTGTTTTGGATATTGTGGGTGTCTGTAGAAAAGCCTTAAGATTCCTATGTAATTTTTTTGAGAAACAAACTGTGTATTTTATTTACAGTGATTTTTTAAAAACGCTCACAGTATTCTTGGCTCTGAACTTACGGGGCCTTAAAAAGAGAACGAGAAGCTTTTCTTCGCACATTTGCAAAATAATAGGCCTGAAATAATAGGCTTTATTCAACTATAAATTCTACATATTACAAGAGTAGTAAGAAGTATGAGATAAGGACTTGATAGAGATCTCTATGACACTTTTGGCATAATTTATTTCAAATGGAGGCAGCACTGGACCCCGGAAAATTCAAATATGGCCTTCCAGAGTACGGAAGAGCTTTGAATATTTTACGCCTTGTGCTCACAAATCTCTCGTCAAAATGACGTAAATTATGAAATGAAATCTTTCACGTCAATTTCTCAGTGAAAGTTATTCAAATCTATCCTAGCTTTCTTCATTGGGTGGTTTTCGAACATTGCAATTTATTATCTATTACGTTAAGCCGTGTGGCTCCCGGCAGAGTAAAATAGGACCACACCAAGTCTTCCCGTGGATGTCGTAGAAGGCGACTTAGGAAACACAAGCTGAACAAAGCTTATAAACATCAGTGAGACCTCTCCAACTCGTCTGGCCAGCGTGGAGAGTGTAGGCCAAATCCTCTGACTGCTCTGGCTAATTTATGGCTCTGGTAGTACAGATAGGGTCGTGCTCCTGCAGTGGAGACGAAGTAAGACGTTAAGCTTTACTACGCACTTTTGCGAAAAACGGCCACTTATGGCAAATATGCGAAGTAAAGCTTCACGTTCTCACTTTAAACTGTAAACAGTAGGTTAAAAGATAGTTTGAAGAGTTGTCTAGGGCTTGGTAGAACCAAAATTTTAAATGATATCTCCGTTTCCTTTCAAATAATTTATTTCAAATGGGGGCAGCACCCCGGGGAATTCAAGTATGGCCTTAATCCATAGATACTTGAGCATCAGTAATTCAATATCCGCTCCACTTGTCGCACAACGGTATGGGGTATTAATACTGCTAGCACAACTGATGCATGTAGCCTCTCGAATGCCACCTACGATCAGCAATACATCTAGATAACACGACACATAAAAGCAACTTTTATTCCTTGATAATGACAACAAGATGCCGTGTGGTTCCCGGCAGAGTTGAATAGGACCACTCCAAGTCTTCCCGTGGATGTCGTAGAAGGCGACTTAGGAAACACAAGCTGAACAAAGCTTATTAACATCAGTGAGACCTCTCCAACCGTCTGGCCAGCGTGGAGAGTGTAGGCCAAATCCCCTAACTGCTCTGGTGAAGTATATGTCTCTGGTAGTACAGAGGGTCGTGCTCCTGCAGTGGAGACTAAAAAAGACCTGATGATGATGATCATGAATGAAAACAAAAAGGAGACCTTTGCCTAACTATGGGACCTGAATGTCTAGAAAAAAAAACCTTAATAAACTCAAATTTTTCGAAGAATAATGTTTGTATAGATCTATAGACTAGTAAAAACTACTATAATAATAATTCCACTGGGAAGCATAGGTACTTTTTTTATTATTTTTTTATTTTTTATTTTATTTATATGGGTGATCATCGACTACAACAATTATATATCAATACAATTTTAAAACATAAAGTCATTTACAAATCTCCACTTATAACAGTCACTTAAGCAATAAAAAACCGACATGATAGCAACATTACAACAACTTATTGATAATTAAGTATAATATAATATATGTACCATTACACAATGCTGCAGTGGAATAAGTCTTAGTGAGAAGTGAAACTGAGAGAAAGGATCACAGGACAAAGCACAAAGCACTAACCCTGGTCAGGAAAATGTTTACTTTGTATGTCTACTTTGTGACAAGTTGTTTCCAATCTGGTTAGGATATAGCAGGCTTGAATCACCTGATTATTTGAAAAGAAAGATGATTCCGTGCTTCGGAAGGCACGCTCCGCACGCAAAGCTGTGGGTCCCGAACCTGTGCCCGAACTCCCGAACGCCATCTAGATCCTAGCATTGGTTCTGGTCTACCTTTTGGGTTGCGGAGGTCAGACGGCAGTCACTCTGTGTCCATCCAAAAAACCAGTAACCTCGTCAAATCACCTAGGTTAAGTAGCGGACCCCGGACTCTAAATACCGGCGTTAACGCTGAGGATGAAACCGGGAATACGCTTGGATGATGATGAGACTAGTACAAACTACACAGCTGTATCTTGTAAGTTTATTTATTAGCCTATCTAATTTTAAAGACTGGATATTTTGAAACGTGGACAATTTGATGATTGGACATATTGTGAACTGGACATTTTCAAAACTACTGGACATTTTGAAACCACTGGACATTTTGAGACGCTGGAAAATCGAACCAAAATTCTGCCCGCTTGAATATCAAATACAGTTCACTGAAAAATCAACATTATTCAACTAGGTACTTATAAAGGGGTTTTCTCCTTGACTTAACTAAACATAAGTTTAAATAAAAAAAGCGAATTTCGTTTATGGTCTTCTTGATTAGTTCCACTTCAACAAAAATACTTTCTGTATGAAAATGCTTGATTTATTGTCAAAAACATTAGAAACAAATTAATTTGTGTGCATAGGGACAACATGTAACAAAAAGAGGGTATCAACCCGTAAGGGAGTTAACGTACTAACCATTGTAAACAACATTTACTACCAAAGAAATATAAATACCTATGTCCATTCGAAAAACATAACCTTCCTTCTGGCGCAGTCGGGTAAAAAGGGGTAAAGACCACTTGCAATAAAAGTTTCCGTCAAGCTTATCAACTAAAGCTTACACGTGCGTCGAACTTTAATGGGCATAACTCATGGTAAGGGCAAGTACCACTGACCGAGATAAACCGGTTGTTAGTACCAGACGCGGACCCGTAGCCATTGACATAGAATATATAGACCAGCTATCTCAAACATTGGGCCCTGTTCTATTTTTGAATATATAGCGGCGTGTATTTTATATAACGTATTTAATAGGATCGTATCCAGGGTCAAAATAAATTATTTTGTAACGATACGATAATAAAACGTCACAAAATAATGTCACTTGTAATTTATCATATCCATTTTAAACGTGATTTTGAATTTATTAATGCCGAAAAACTGATATTAAGAGCGCTATTTGACTCCAAGAAAGTATGACGTCACGCCGTGCGTTTTTCATAGAAATCGCATAGAAAATAATTGTTTTAACGTTTAGAAAAAAGTATTTGTATTGTCTTGATGGCAACTAGCGGATTTTCAAAACTGGCTACGTACCGATGGAAAGTTATGTATTTCTTTACACTTTGCCGTGTTCCTTTAATACGCATGATGACTGAAAAAATATTTTTCGCCCATCGATTAGATTATTAAAAAATATTGTACACGTATTTTTTCTTTTCTCTGAGAAACAATAAATAACGAAGATACAGCGCATTTAAATTTCGCATGACGTTACGCTTTCGTACGATTTTTACACATCGGTGACGTCACACGTCACAAGCCCCCACTCTCGAACTTTGATACTCTGTATCTTTGTGAATTTTTACTATTTTGATAAACTGAAAAATACGTGTACATTATTTTTGGATAATCTAACTAACGGACTAATTAGAATAATACTTTTCTGACCCAGTCATCATCCCTATTATTCTTACTGCATTTTAACACACACAAAGGCATTAACAATTATTTTAATTTAAAAAACTAAACTGCCTAAATTAGCTCTATCTCTATTGCTCAGGTCGACCGACCACCTAGAAGGTAGTGTCTTTGCGCTTGCCCGTACGTGGCCGCCATTCGAAAACCCTTATGCCAATCTAAAGACACGTAAAATGTTATCAGTGTTGATCACTTACACACAAAAAAGTTATAATAACTCATGAGTCATGAGCAAGGGCGAGTCCTACTCACGGGTCCTACCGCGTCCTACTGACCGTGTTAAACCGGTTGGAACGGACGCACGACGACCGTAGGTAAGTCAGGTTCGAGTACCTTATTAATGGGAATACGTAGTCGTTACGATAATAAAAGTATTTATCTAAAAATATTTTTGACCGACTTAAAAAAAGAAGAAGGTTATCAATTCAACTGTATGTTTTTTTTTATGTATGTCGGCAGTGCAGTGGACAGGGACGCATGGAGGGAAATGGGAGAGACCTTTGCCCAGCAGTGGGACAAAACAGGGTAATAAAAAAAAAATTATGTTTGTTACGCTAAATCTTCGCCAATTGTGAACCGATTTTGATGATTCTTTTTTTATTTGAAAGGTAAAGATATGATAAAGAACTTTGGAGATATGAAATAAACTCCTAAAAAATTGAAGTCGGTTGTTTTTTTTGTTAAAAATTTAATTATTTAAACAAGGTTTTGTTTTATCTATAACCATGAAAAGTGCTCCTCAAGACCTTCCCGTACGAGTGTAGTGTAAACCAATATTAATAATTAATTAAAGTGATACAATGTAAACAAGTAATAAGTAATTAAATAATATAAACAAAGAATTATTAAAAAAAATACACTTTCCCTTTTCTACTGGCTTAGCAAAGCCATTTCAGTGAAATCTTTCCATGTATAAGCCTACAGCAAACTTATCTCCCAATTTCCCCTCTGCTAACCCCTCGTGGAAATATTTTAGCAACATTTTATGCAAACAAAATACAAATTCAATTCAATCAAATTTGCCTCCCAAATTTGATTAAAATCCGTCAATAAATGTGACAAGTTATAGTTTAGAAAGTTCCCCACTATTTCACCCCGAACCAAAAATCGCGGTGGATTAAAAATCCTAACTAATATTATAAATGCGAAAGTGAGTTTGTATATTTGTTTGTTTGTTTGTTACCTCTTCACGCTTTATCTACTGAACCAATCTTCTTGAAATATATCACACACATAGTTAGGACTCCTGAGAAGGACAAAGGGTATCTTTCATCCCGGAAAAATGTACTGTTCCCGTAGGATTTGGGATACGCGAGCGAAGCCGCGGGCAAAAGCTAGTTTAAAATAAATCAAGGAACTTGTGTATCAATTTACGTCAAAATCGGTTGAAAAATGCGACCTGTAGGCGAGAACAGACAGACGGACAAACGCATTTTTGCCCCATCTTGAAACTGAGACACTTCGCTCGCTCTGTTAATTCTGTAGTCTCCAGTCGCGCCAGTTTTTCCATCACTTCAAAGATCCATCAAATAAAAAGCGGCCAAGTGCGAGTCGGACTCGCCCATGAAGGGTTCCGTAGCAGCAAGTAAGTATAAATAAGTTCTTGTAGTTCGTTGTAACTTTGATCGATGTTTTAATAATAGTGTATGGTAAATTGCGGTTAACGATTTATGACGTATTAAAAAAAACTACTTACTAGATCTCGTTCAAACCAATTTTCGGTGGAAGTTTGCATGGTAATGTACATCATATAATTTTTTTAGTTTTATCATTATCTTATTTTAGAAGTTACAGGGACACACACACACACACATTTTACCACTTTGGATGTGTCTCTCGCGCAAACTATTCAATTTAGAAAAAAATTATATAAGAAACCTCAATATCATTTTTGAAGACCTATCCATAGATACCCCATACGTAGGGGTTTGATGAAAAAAAAAATTTGAGTTTCAGTTCTAAGTATAGGGAATCCCCAAAATTTATTGTTTTTTTTTTCTATTTTTGTGTGAAAATCTTAATGCGGTTTACAGAATAACTATAATAATGAAACTTGGAAAGTAGATGACTTACCAAGTTTCAACAGTATAGTTCTTATAGTTTCGGAAAAAAGTATCTGTGACATACGGACGGACAGACAGACATGACGAATCTATAAGGGTTCCGTTTTTTGCCATTTGGCTACGGAACCCTAAGAACTTGTTTGTTCAACAAAAAAAAAACTAAAACTGGCAACATTATTCAAAGAGTACGGAACGCAATTTCTTTGCGAATTCGTTCCGTTTCCCACACGCAATTCGTTAACCTTCCTTCGTGGTCCACTTCCTATTCCATCCATCCATTACATTTACATCCATATACCATTTAAACATTAATTATGACTGGATTCTTCATAATAAATATTTGAATGTGTTATTCTTTCTAAAAATAATTATTAATTCATAATATTGCTTGTCTGACTCATAATCTTCATTAACCTAAAGTTTTGTCACATAATTTTGAGTCTCATAATGTTATAACTAAATACTTACTTATTATAACATATAATGTGTTATTAAGTTGCGTCGGGTCATCCCTAAGCCGCGATAATGTTAATTTTTTTGAATATTTCAATAAAATTTATCTGCCGCTATGTTAAACAAAATTATGTGAAGTAAACTTATGTTAAAGATAAAGACGAGTGGAAGATAAGGGTTATATCCCAGTTGTGGGATGTAACAGCCACAGTCTATTAGAGAAAAACAATATTCAAAAAAATATATATGTTTATTATGAGAAATAGAAATTAGGGTCAAGCACATTGAGTAAAGTATATAATGTATAAAGTATATTATGACGCCGTGTGGTTCCCGGCAGAGTAGAATAAGACCACTCCAAGTCTTCCCGTGGATGTCGTAGAAGGCGACTTAGGGAACACAAGCTGAACAAAGCTAATGAACATAATGAGACCTCACCAACTCGTCTGGCCAGCGTGGAGAGTGTAGGTCTAATCCTCTGACTGCTCTGGCTAATATATGGCTCTGGTAGTACAGAGAGGGTCGTGCTCCTGCAGTGGATACTAAAAATGACCTGATGATGATATTATGACAAATTATTTTATGAGAATAAATAGAGAACCTATATAATGCCTATACAACGTGGAAGGGACATACCCATAATAAATCAAACCACGGTCTATTAATGAAATTAAAATAACAGCCAAATAACAAAAAAAATTTTTGCATTTCCATACAAAAGTGTGCGGCCTCCCGGCAATTTGTTTGGGAATGTTGAATTTTTTTTGGTTTTTTTACTATTATTTTAATTTCATTATACTTTATTGATCTAGTATAGCCCGTGGTTCGATTTATTACGGGATTGTCCCTTCCACTTTGTATACAACTCACGCCATCTATTCAGCATCATACTTTGAATGATCTTTAGACGAGATTAGCCGGTCTGCCGGACACACTTAGGAAGCATTCTCCTCGGTCAAATGTAAATTTGTGTGTCTTATATGATTCGATCTCTGACCTCGTTTGATGTGTCCAAACTCTGTGACTCATCTCTATTGACACATTGTCTTACCCGTAATCTACAATGATGGAAGATCCGTTGTGGGATTTCTGTGGGAAAGCCATCGAAATATAGTTCTCTAGAAACCTAACGCTCCTACATTCACCGCTTCTATTCTAATTCCATTTATGCAAACAAACGAACAGTAGTTACAACGAAACACTCGAACGCACACATAGACAAAGATGCATGCAATTGGTCGCGACAAGGTCACGCGTCGTCGTCGGTCAGGTGGGGCAATCAACACAACGATCGGTGAGGTACAACGCGCGCATGGTACCTATTATGCAGTACGCTACGCTAAAATAAATAACCTTGTTTACATATGACTTTTTTTTAATAACTAATTTTCATGTCTGTATGGCTCTGTATGTTCTACAGCACTTTACGGCACATGATGGCATTTTTATTGAATCGATTATCGGAAAAACACAGCAATATTCTCAAAGGAAACTTCTTGCGACGCAACCGCACTACTCGAGTGTCACGGCGAACTGTCGCGCTGCGCTGTTCATATTTTAAGCCCCGCCCGCCTCGGTACATATCGCGTGGAATGATTTTTCGGGATTACTTACGATTCTAGAGAATTATTGTTCGTAGGGGAAAGCAAGATATTTGAAAGAACGAGTGAATTTTATTTAATTATTAACCGACTTCAAAAGAAGAAGGTTATCAAATCGTAGGAATCTTTTTTCTTATGTATGTTCCCCGATTACTCGAAGACTCATTGGCCGACTTGGAAAATTCTTTGTTTTTTTGAAAGGGTATACTTTCCAGGTGGTCCCATAGAAAGCGCATAACTACATGAAAATTACAATTTAATACAAAATTGTGATTAAATAAAAACTCAATAAATATAACTACCTATTCAGGGCAACACCAACTGCAACGCACCTCACAAAATAATTTGGTGGGTAACCAAATAAATAATTTAGATGAACCCGATATTGATAAGTTAACCACACGATGCAAATGTATGCAATACGTGAATAGGTCGGGCTCAGGTGATTTTAGCTCCATTAGTTTAGCATTATTAGTCTAAAATGCACCCATTAACAGGGTGATACATTCAATAAAATGTTATTAAAATCAGATGTGTGGCTTGTTATTTAAACGAAAATAACAGAAAAAATATGTCATCTAAGTATACTAATTGCTTGAATATTTAGCTTTTCTGGAATAGGGATGATGACCGGGTCAGAAAAGTATTATTCTAATTAGTCCGCTGATAAGATTGTCCAAAAATAATGTACCTATATTTTTCAGTTTATCAAAAAAGTACAAATTTACAAAGATACGGAGTATCTAAGTTCCAGAGTGGGGGCTTGTGACGTCACCGATGTGTAAAAATCGTACGAAAGCGTGACGTCATGCGAAATTTACATGCGCTATATCTTTGTCATTTATTGTTTCTCACAGTAAAGAAAAAATATGTGTACAATATTTTTTAATAATCTAACCGATGGGCCAAAAATAATTTGTCAGTCATCATGCCTATTGAAGTCTGTTTTTTATGTAAATTATATTAGTTTTTTGAATCCATTAAATCATTTCAAAATCAATACAAAATTAACAACAGTTTCGTCAATAAGAAATAAATTAGTCAAAAATACCACCCCGAATTGTACCCGGCTCAAAGGTACCCATTATGCTTGCCGCATTTGCTCTTTGAATTACCATGGACAGCCTTTGGACCAGGTACCATCCGGAGCGGTGATCATCTGTTTTTTGTTTTGAAAAAATTTCAATAACTATATTGGTTCAAGTACATTTAAAAATGTACAAATATTAAAATTTGCAATTCTTTAAAAATATCCTTTTAAAATCGTTTAAATTGTACATTTGCGTGAGTACCTATCGCCCGCATTCGTTAATTTCGTTATGAAAAGTGAAATCGGTCGGAATTCCAAAACAGCTCGAAACTCGGTCGAGTTAGTTATTAAAATTAAATGGTAAACAATTTACAAATTAAAGCCTTTACACTCGTAATTGGTTAGTTTTTTTCAATTGTGTAATTGATTATGTTTAACTGTGGCCGCTGTAACAACAAATACTAAAAAAAAGTAAAAGTTAAAAATTAAAGGGGGTCGTCATACAAAAAACGTGTTTTTCAGCGTTTTTAACTACTGCCCCCATTTAAAATAAATCATTTCCAAGAAAACGGAGACATTATTTAAAATTTTGCTACTACTTATCCCTAGATAACCATTCAAAGTATTTTATGAACTGTTTACAGTTTATAATGAGAACATTAAGGCCGTACCTGAATTTTGAAGTGTGTGAAAGTTAAAGTGAGAACGTTAAGCTTTACTACGCACATTTGCGAAAAACGGCCACTTTTGGCAAAAGTGCGTAGTAAAGCTTAACGTTCTCATTATAAACTGTAAATAGTAGTTCATAAAATACTTTAAAGGGTTATCTAGGACTTGGTAGTAGCGAAATTTTAAATGATGTCTCCTTTTTCTTTGAAATGATTTATTTTAAATGGGGGCAGCACTGGACCCCGGAAAATTCAGGTACGGCCTTAACTAGATACTTGAAATTTTCACAGATTATGTATTACTATGGCCGCTATAAGAACAAATACTAAAAATAAGATAAAGTTCAGAATTAAAGGGGGTCGTGACACAACAAACGTGTTTTTTTCAGCGTTTTAAAACATTCTACGAAGGTACGGAACCCTTCACTTACGAGTCCGACTTGCATTTGCCCGTTTATTTTTAAGGATATATCGTTTCGTCATTTTAAGGTTCCGTATACAAAGGGTGCCAACGGGACCCTATTACTGAGACTCCGCTTTCTGTCTGTCTGTCACAGGGCTCTACAGCTCTTACTATAATACTAAAAATAAGATAAAGTTAAAGGGGGTTGCGATACAAGAAACTAGTTTTTTCAGTGTTTTAAAACATTATACAGAAGTACGAAAACCTTCATGTAGGAGTCCGACTCGCACTTGACCGGTTTTTAAAGAAAGATAATAATATGTCTTTAGAAGATATAAATTATGAAATCTCATGACGATGTAAAACTATTCTCATACAAAAGACATCAACGGGCTACCATAATATATTTTTTTATATAAATTAACTTAATAAGTAAATAAGTTTTCGAAAAAAATAACATTTGTTCGTACTTATAGCTTTTATTGTGATGCCTAAGTACTTATCAAGATAATGTTATAAGGCGGTGTTCACACCAAACGTATACTCCGCCGCCGAGACTAAGCGCGCGTTACGCAGTTTATCGCTTTTCCATAATACAATGTGGAAGGGACATAACCGTAATAAATCGAACCACGGGCTATACTAGATCACTAAAGTGTATTGAAATTAAAATAACACTCAACAATCCAAAAACAAATGCCGATTTTTTTTTTCGGATGTTATTTTAATTTCTTTATACTTTAACGATCTACTTAGTATAGACTGTGGTTAGATTTATTACGGGTATGTCCCTTCCATGTTGTATATTTAACTTCTCCTTCACAACGACCGAACCGAACCGAACCGACTATACAAACAGTGCGCATGCTTACAGTCGGCGCCGCGACGGCTGTCTATGGTATATACGTTTGGTGTGAACACGGCCTAAGCCAAAACTCGCCGATGTAACTTTATTAGTATGTGCCGATGTGTGTAACTTACGTTAGTAATTATATTATATTTGGTGTAACGACACGAGTTTAGTTCGTAATATGTCGTCGTTTTATTACAATTCCTATAGCCACCATCATTAGATCAGATTCTTGTCGTAATAATAATGAATTGACATCTGATTAACATTAGCATATAAAATTTCATTTATAAAAAAAATTGTAAGTCTTTTTTTTATGGAATGTAATTCAGCATCATGGACTGAACTTGCTCCAAAAATTGGCTCGTGTTTTAAAGTCACCCAGTATTAAATATTCCGTGAGAGAAGACTTAGATGATGATATTGTACGAGTACACAATGGAATATACCGTCATGGTGTACTTCCATTTAAATGTGATAACGATCTGATAATTACTTTCGATGGAGAGCAAAACTTGAGACGATACACGGAGTCCAGTGCTGCCCCCATTTGAAATAAATTATTTGTAAGGAAACAGAGATATCATTTAAAATTTTGAGCAAGCAAAACCTAGATAACCCTTCAAACTATTTTATGAACCACTGTTTACAGTTTAAAGTGAGAACGTTAAGCTTTAGTTTTCATTTTTGCCAAAAGTGGCTGTTTTTCGCAAAAATGCAAACTATAGCTTCGTTTACTTATTCGTCAACTCGTGGACGGGTGCCGCCAGTAGGGACTGGTCAGCTCGGCTCCGTTTTTTAAGACTACTCAGTGTAACTTATTTCTGTAAATTGGATTTGGCACGCGTTCGCAAGCTTTACATATTACTAGCTGTGCCCGCGACTTCGTTCGCGTGGTTGTCGGAACGTAATGTTATATAGCCTAAAGCCTTCCTCTATAAATGGACTACGCAACAAAAAAAGAATTTTTCAAATCGGACCATTAGTTCCTGTGATTAGCGCGTTTAAACAAACAAACAAACAAACAAACAAACAAACAAACAAACAAACTCTTCCGCTTTATAATATTAGTATAGATGAAGTACTCTTAACCAACAACATATTTATTTGAATAAAGATTAATATTATTATGTTGATACAACTTAAACAAATTATTTCGACCAAATTAGGTACCATAAAAACGGTTTTTGTGAGTTAATCTTAAAAGATAGACATATACTATCGCGGACTGTTTTTTAGATCATTAAAAGAGCTATTATTCTTTAATACATATTTTTTGTGTATCTTGAACCGTTTTCACGGCGCACGCAACGGAAGGCTTCAAAGATGAAATAATTTCTCCCGTTTTTTACACATTTACCACTATATCTTTGCTCCTATTGGTCTTAGCGTGATGTTATATAGCCTATAGCCTTCCTCGATAACTGGACTATCCAACACAAAAATAATTATTCAATTCGAACCAGTAGTTTCGGAGATTAGCGCGTTCAAACAAACAAACAAACAAACTCTTCAGCTTTATAATATTAGTATAGATAGTATAGATGTTGTGATAACATTGTATTAGGCATAATATCTTTGTAAACTGACAAAGCCCTTCTGGCGCGTAGGCGACCAATACTGTGTAAATGAGTTTCTTTCGGCGTTTTTCCTCAGCAGTGGTCGTGGCGACGCTAGTATCGGTAGCTTTTGGACAAAGAAAAAAATAATTTGGATATAAATAAACATTACACGAAATGTACACTACAGTTATTGACGTGTAAAAGTGCCTGCAAAGGCCTAGTTACTGAATAAATATTTGATTTGGTTAATGTTGTAATGTTAAACACTTATAATGACAATTTATAAAAACAATGTCAGTAAAAAATAGAGGTATACAGGCTGACTTTTTATGCACCTGCTTAATTTTTGGAGCAAGTTCAGTCTATGATACTGAACAACTTTTTATAAAAAAAGTTATCAAAAATCGATAAAAATTTTTCGTCCTCCCATACAAAATCCGTTTGGCTGGGCGCTGATTTGTATGGGAGCACGAAAATTTTTTATCGATTGTTAATAACTTTTTTTATAGAAAGTTGTTCAGTATCATGGACTGAACTTGCTCCAAAAATTAAGCAGGTGCATAAAAAGTCAGCCTGTATACCTAGTAAATTTAAGGACCTCTCAATTAGTTCTTCTTCTTATTAAAGAGCTTGGTGGCTCTTGTCGGTGGAGTATGCGCCAAACTATAAAATAAAATAATAAATACGTAATAAATATTTGATTCTTGACCCTAAGAAAGTTCGTTCCAAACAAATCATAAAAACCCCAGGTCACGCAACTCATTGCACCTCCATTCAGAAAGATTACAACATCATGACGAGCGACAGTTGTGCAACTCGACCCGACACATCCTACTGACTCACTTGATGGATCCGCCAGGGAAAGCCAGCTTTCGCAACTATGTTGTGATCAAGTTTAAGTAATTCCGTGTGGCTCCCGGCAGAGTAGAATAGGGCTACTCCAAGTCTTCCCGTGGATGTCGTAGAAGGCGAATTAGGAGACTAAAAAATACCTGATCATGATGATGACGATAGTGCCTAGAGTAAGCCCTGAACTTAGTTGAATTTATATGTATTTCACAGTGAGTATTTCGTTAATATTGATAATACTAAAGATCGTTCTAAGAACTGTGGCCTAGCATGGGCTCTTAAGACGATGCACGGAGTCCAGTGCTGCCCCCATTTGAAATAAATTATTTGTAAGAAAAAGGAAATGTCATTTAAAATGTTGAGCTAGGAAAACCTAGATAACCCTTCAAACTATTTTATGAACCACTGTTAGTTTTCGTTTTTGCCAAAAGTGGCTGTTTTTCGCAAAAATGAAAACTAAAGCTTAACGTAACTCACTTTAAACTGTAAACAGTGGTTCATAAAATAGTTTGAAGGGTTATCTAGGTTTGGCTAGCTCAAAATTTTAAATGATATTTCCTTTTTCCTACAAATAATTTATTTCAAATGGGGGCAGCACTGGACTCCGTGTATCGTCTTAATTTGTTTATTGAAAGTCAAATCAAATCAACAAGCGGTGTGTATTCCGCTACGCTGTAACGGTGCGCCGCCGGCGCAGGTGGTGACGCGTGACCCACATACCGTACGCGAGTAGTGAAGACTGATAGACTACTTGAAGCCGTACCACTGTATTTATAAACCAATACAACATTGTGTTCCCTCCGTGGTCCAGTGGTCAAGGCGTTTGCCTTGTGTTCCGGAGGTCGTGGGTTCAAATCTGGGAAAGCATACTTTGTAAAAAATTGTTTGCAGGCTAGTTGGGGTATTGCAGGCTTGAATCATCTGATTATCCGAAAAGAAAGATAATTCCGTGTTTCGGAAGGCACGTAAAGCTGGGGTCAACGCCATCTAGAGTTTGTTTAAACTTATCCTAGGATTGGTACCATGTAATAGTCACCCATAATTGAAATAAATTGATCGTAAATAAGTCCACCCTACCAACAAAAAATCGGGCAAGTGCGAATCGGACTCGTACATGAAGGGTTCCGTACCTACGTAGAAAAAAACACGTTTCTTGTATGACTCCTTTAATTTTTTACTTATCTTATTTTTAGTATTTATAATTATAGCGGCCGTAGTAATACATAATCTGTGAAAATTTCAAGTATCTAGTCAATGCCATTATAAAGATCGAGTTAAAAACGCTGAAAAAACACGTTTTTTTTTATGAAGACCCCTTTTAATTTTTTACTTTTTCTTATTTTTAGTATTTGTTGTTATAGAGGCCACAGTAATACCACTGGTTTGACTCTCCATTAATTCAGAGTAACATATATACCTACTACTACTACAAACGAAACAATTTATCTGTACACATGTCGATGTGTGAGTTTTATACTTAGGGTCGCACCGCAGAATTAATTTAATACTTACCTACTAACGAGTTTGACATATTTACGATCATATCTTTCCATACCGGGAGATTTGCGCACACTATGACGTAAAAATATTCTGTTTTATATGTATTAAATGTTACAGAAAAGTCGGAAACAGCTACATAATATCACTTCACAAATATTTTTTATTATGTCCATTGTCCATTTCACCATTAGTTCACTTTACTGATTATTATTGAGTCATTTATAATGTAACGCACTACATAATCGGTGAAAATTTCAAGTGTCTCGCTATTGCGGTTCAAGAGATAGAGCCCTGTGACAGACGGACAGACAGCGGAGTCTCAGTAATAGGGTCCCGTTTGCACCCTTTGGGTACGGAACCCTAAAAAGAACTGTCCACATATAAAAAAAGATTTCGACGTCTTGACAACCTCCTCCTTGTTTGAAGTCGGTTAAAAAGTAATATTAAAGTCAGTTATGTCTTCGTTCTGTGTCTATTGCGTATGAATTACCGTTCGAGTCGTCGAACCCATAAAAACCAATCGCCATCTTCAACGGAATTCTGGGTACAACATGCTCCTACTTCGACCGACTGGTTTGAAACAGACAGTCTTACAGAGAAAACGCAGTTTAACCAACCAAAAGGTTAGCCATGTGGTTCCTGGCAGAGTAGAATGGACCACTCCATGTTTTACCGTGGATGTCGTAGAAGGCGACTTAGGAAACAAGCAAAACAAAGCTTATAAACATCAATGAAACCTCTCCAACCCGTCTGGCCAGCGTGGAGAGTGTAGGCCAAATCCTGCTGCTCTGGCTAATATATGGCTCTGGTAGCACAGAGAGAGTCATGCTCCTGCAGTGGAGACTAAAAAAGACGATGATGAATGAATGAATGAATGAGCAGGCCACGGACAACTGCCCGTGGAAAAACATTTACAACCAGCTTTTAGGGTCCTCTGGGACATTTTACGGTTGTCGCGAAGTAAGCAGCTATGGGAAATTGTGTGAGATAGAACTGGGATGGGACATTCTTGGGGATCAGTGGTGTCGTACGAAATTTAAAATCAACGTTATTTTTTGTTTCTCAGAGAAAAGAAAAAATGTTCGTGCACAATGTTTTTTAAAAATCTAACAAAAATATTTGATCCGTCAAAGTCAAAGTCAAAATTTTTTATTCAATTTAGGATACTAGCTGTGCCCGCGACTTCGTTCGCGTGGTTGTCGGAATGTTATACTATAGCCTAAAGCCTTCCTCTATAAATGGACTACCCAACAAAAAAATAATTTTTCAAATCGGACCATTAGTTCCTGAGATTAGCGCGTTTAAACAAACAAACAAACAAACTCTTCCGCTTTATAATATTAGTATAGATTGTATAAAAATTTTTCATCAATCATCGTGCTTATGAATATATATATTTTTCAAAAATTTTGTAACTGGCGCATTACGAATATACAATACAATACACTTCATTGCACAAAAGAAAAATACAGGACATAATTATTTTAAAAAACTACGAAATGCGGAAAAGCCGTTCTTATCGCAACTTCACTCAAATAGAAAAAGTGATGGGAAATTAGGTAGTAAGTAATATAGTCAGAAAGACCGACCAGATTTCGATCAATTTAGCCAATTTTTGTGTGCAAAGCGGGCAGCGTCGTTGGGTCGCTGCTCAAATACTCGCCCTTGATCGTCTAAATCACAGACCTGTAGGTATATATTCATTAGATAAAGAAATTCCTTTAATTTGTATGAAAACCTGGCGTGCCAAATTTCAATACAATATTTAATAAGAAATTCACGTACAATTTCTTTCTTATTACTTCCTCCAACGTTTTTCGACGAGTTTCTCCGGCTTAGAACGGCAGATTTAGGTATTTTACAGTAGAAAGCTCAATGTCCGATCTGATGAATTGACATACACGGACTAAAAGTGACGATCCTAAATGAAGTCAATTTGGTGTCAGATCGACACGCAACTTCATAAAGAGGCGGTTTCTATGTTGATCCATGGTCTGCGGTCTAAATCAATCGAAATTTGGTCGTCTTTTCCGACTATACGACAATACAATACAATACAATACAAAAATCTTTATTGCACCAAATAAAAAACAATAAAAAATTACAAAGTTTATGGAACTTATAAATAAATAAGGTACAAGAGGCGGCCTTATCGCCGAAGCAATCTCTTACAGGCAACCATAAAGAGAAGGAGTGCGAAGTATATGAGTAAGATAACAGGTGGCGCAGTTAAATTTCAAATATAAATTATAAATAACCAATAGATATTAAAATACTTATACAAAATATACATTATAAAAAAAAAAGATATATTTATATAAATAAATGAATATATATATATATATATATATATATATATATGTATATATATATATATATATATACATATATATGTATATATATATAATAAGTAATTTATTACATACATACAAATAAATAAATATCACAATGATGTAAACAGATCTGTACATGGTGATTTTAAACAGTGACGTGAGTTAATTAATAATAAATTTATCTCAGATAATTTAAATAAAATAATGTAATCAGCATATTATTAGATATTACCCACCGATTATAACTGTCATTCTGGTCTAAACTTGTCTAAAGTTGGTTGAGATGGTCTAAAACTAGTTAGGTGGTTGAACCGTAAGGAATTTTAAGTTTATACATATTTACTGCTATAAAAGCATGTTTTGGTTTTCGTGTGTGTTAGTAGCCAACACTGGTGATAGCTTCGAAGCTTCTTCTTTTTATTTACTGCCATCATCATGATCAGGTCTTTTTTAGTCTCCACTGCAGGAGCACGACCCTCTCTGTAATGCCAGAGCCATACATACGCTAGAGCAGTCACAGGATTTGGCCTACACTCTCCACGCTGGCCAGACGAGTTGGAGAAATCTCACTGATGTTTATAAGCTTTGTTCAGCTTGTGTTCCCTAAGTCGCCTTCTACGACATCCACGGGAAGACTTGAAGTGGTCCTATTCTATTCTGCCGGGAACCACACGGCTTGCTGCCATCTAATTTAAAGCTATTCAGCCAAGACGATTCCAAATCATAGATATCATTGAAAATACCAGATAACATACCTACATACATCCTTTCATGCTGGTCTGGTAGAAAAGAAAAAACTTGGAATGTAATTAATTATTGTAGCTAATTTTCCTTTACCCCAAATGTTGACTGGAAAATATCGCATTTAGCGATAAGTCCGCCTTTAAACCCATATTTTCTTTGTCTACGTTTTTAGGGTTCTGTAGTCCACAAGGAACTCTTATAGTTTCGTCATGTCCGTCCGTCCGTCCGGGCTCGTACTCCGCCGCTACTGCACCGATTGTCACGAAAATTGGTGGAGAGATAGATATTGAAGTTCCAAAAGTTGTTTTTTAAAATTATGAAAAAATGTTTTATTTTTCAGCCCCCTCCCATACAACGAAAAGTGAATTTAAAAAATTAAATTGGACTAACCCCAAAGTGTGGGGTATCGTTTAAAAGGTCTTTTAAAATTCAACAAAAACTGCTTTGAAACTATGTAGATCAAACCCCCCAGTCTTGAGATAATCTAAATCAAAGTTAAAATTTGAGGTGTCTCAAATTGCTCTGTCTGCCCCGTTAGGTAAAAAGACGTGATAGCGTCTAAACAAACATACTAACATAGAGACAAAACACAACTCTCGATTTAGAATCGCCGTTGTTGGGTAAAAATAAAACGGAATAACAAAGCCGGGGCAAAGGCACAGACAAAGGTGCCAATGAAATTGGTACGTAAACATTCGCGTAACCAATACGTAATTAAATAACTGTGTGTTGGCACACTGAGGTAGGTACCTAAGTATCTACCTCAATAGTTAGTATGCAGTGCCGCTCTACCAGCGCCCCGGGCGAGTTTCCGCCCCCCCCCCCCCCCCCCAAACTGCAATTCAGACTCAGAGTTAGGCTTCAATCTTATAGGATTTATTTCTGCCGACGGGGGGGGAGGGGTGCAAGTACGATATAGAATTCTTAAAATTTGCCACCCCATTGTAAAGGAAGGGAGGAAGGCCCCACCTCCTTTCGTTTACAATATGCATACAAATAAGTCTAGGAATTGCCGCCGTTAACCAGCCGCTATTAATATATTTAATATTACCTGTGAGTCCTGTGACCCCCCTTACCCAAAAACGCCCCCTGTCGCCCCTTCGTATCTGGCGCCCTGGGCGGTCGCCCAACCGCGCCCTACCCTAACGCCGCTACTGTTAGTATGCAAGCCAGCCTTACTAGAATACGACTTGGATGTGGTGCGGTAGGAATCTAAATGTTGTGCGGTCGATACGTGCGGTTTATTGCGTATCGACACCATTTTCTCAAATCGCTACCAGCCTACTTCATAAATACCATGGACGGGCATACTCAAAGAACAATAACCCATATATCCTTTGATTAAAACAAAATAGCGCTATTTTGTTTTAATCAAAGCATATATCCGATAACTCCTGCCTATGAAACTTAGAACATTGCAGAATTTTGATAAAAAAATTCAATAAAACGCCATCTAGTCACGAATCAGCTGACCTAACTCCTAATGCGTGTTATAGAATAGGAATAACAAATGGTGGAGAAATTCGCCATTCGAGGTAGAACACGTGATAGCTCAGTTGATTAGAGCATGGATAAAATAAGTGCAACATTGACAGTTCAAGTCCCACTCACGCGATATATTTTTTACACTTTGTTTCTATCGTCATCATCATCATCAGGTCTTTTTTAGTCTCCACTGCAGGAGCACGACCCTCTCTGTACTATCAGAGGCATATATTAGCCAGAGGATTTGGCCTTTACTCTCTACGCTGGCCAGACGGGTTGGAGGGGTCTCATTGATGTTTATAAGCTTGTGTTTCCTAAGTCGCCTTCTACGACATCCGCAGGAAGACTTGGAGTGGTCTTATTCTACTCTGCCGGGAACCACACGTTAACCAAACGCTTTTTCTTTTGTTTCAGATACCCAAATGTGAACAAGTGATGTGACGAAATGAGACGTGATGGGATGGACCAAAGTGTGTGTTTGTGATAGTAAGATGGCGGTCGTAAAGTGGCGGGCAAGATGGCGGGTGTCTGCCATTTTGTTTGTCGTCATTCTGGAATTAGTCAATGGTAGGTAACATGTATTTCTTTATTTTCTAATTAAGAAGGGACTAAAGTGTGTTTGAATATCAAGATGGCGGTTTTGAAGTGGGAATGGTAACCGCCATTTTATTTGTCGTCATGCTGCATAGATATTGGAGGTAGGTATATAGATTCCGCGATGAAATGTCAAAAGTGTGACCTGTTTTGAAACGTAATGAGTGTGTACGAGTACTCATATGGTCATTTTCAACTACCACCATTTGCTTCAAGTGAAGGAAAACATGGTGAGGAAACCTGCACACTAGTTCAATAGTGTGTAGTAATGACTGTTTTCGCTAGATGACAGTAACTGACCTACGTTGAGTTTAGACAGCTCGAAAAATCGGACACCTATAGCTATTGACGACCTCCGTGGTGTAATGGTCAACACTCTAGTCCGCCAATCCGGAGGTTCTGGGTTCGATCTCCAGCCAGGGCAAGTTCGAAAATGGCCTTTTTCAAATGGTCCTGGGTCTTGTGTGTTATCTATATATGTATTTACTATAAAATATAGTATGGTTGAGTTAGTATCCCATAACACAAGTTCAAAACTTACTTTGGGGCTAGCTCAATCAGTGTGATTTGTCCCTATATATTTATTAACTAACACATTCGATGAGAAGGAATGGTTACCAACACAGTATAGCATGTCATCATCATCATCCGAGCGTATTCCTGGTTGCATCCTCTGCGGGAACGCTTCAGAGCCCGGGGTCCGCTACCTACCCTAGGTGATTTGATGAGGTTACTGGTTTTACACAGAGCGACTGCCGTCTGACCTCCGCAACCCAAACAGTAGACCAGAACCAATCCTGTAAAGTTTTTAAACAAACACCAGATGGCGTTCGGGATCCCACAGTTTTACATGCTTTCCGAAGCACGGAATTTATTTATTTATTTATTTATTTTACTCTTTATTGCACACAATTTAACAAATTATACATAAATAATAGAGATAAATGTTAGCATACAAAAGGCGGCCTTATCGCACAGCAATCTCTTCCAGGCAACCTTAGGGTAGTATGGATACAAAAGAAATTTAGATATGTTACAGGTGAGGTGCAATATTTCAAAGGAGATATACAAATAAAATGTTATAGAATACATATAATACATTCTTATATGAAAAATATTTACATATATATATATACATATATATATATACATATATATATATATATATATATATAATATAAATAAGATAGTGTACACGAAAGAAAGTAAGAACCTAAACAAGATGCGAAAGGAAAAGAGTGACTTACAAAGAAGAAAGGAAGTGTGATTTGACTTGTGATTTAAAGCTGGCTAGCGTTCGAGCCTGTCGCATGGACAGTGGCAGTGCGTTCCAAAGCCGAACAGCTTCTACAGTGAAGGACTGAGAATAAAACCGGGTGGAATGATCAGGAATGATTAGTCGCAAATTTTCGGAGCTGCGTAATTTACGAGTTGCAATTTCACTGTAAAAAACGAAACGTTCCCTTAAGTACCTAGGGGATGCAGGATTGAATAATATGGAAAACAGGAGTGAAAGAATATGCCATTCCCGGCGACGTTTGATAGGTAGCCACTTGAGCTGGGAGCGAAATCATCTTTATTTTCGGATAATCAGCGTGCAATATCCTAACAACTTTTCACAAAGTATGCATACCAGAGAGATTTGAGCACACGACCTCCGGATCACGAAGCAAATGCCTTGACCACCGGCGGCGTAGGGCGACCGCGGAAATTTGCTCACAATTTTCCGCCTTTGCCTTTAACCGACGCCCCCCTTTCTAAGCCGCCCGGGGCCATGGCCCCCCCGGCATCCCCCATGCTACGCTACTGGTAGCATGTATCTGATGTCAATTGAGACAATAATACCAAGGCAAACAACCAACTCGACCGGTGGAAATTGGAATGTTCTTATCTGCAAACTTTCGCCAAGTCACGACGAGAAACGCTTTCGTTTTCCAAATATTTATTTACTAGTGGCAGTGCCAGATTTATTTACCACGTAGCAATAGTAGAAATTGCTACGGGCCCCGCGCCAAGGGGGGCCCCGCGTTTCCAAACTCGCCCACCTCCAGACCGTAGATACTTTTTAAGTTTGTTTTTGAAGTGAAAACTTCTTTAGCGGCGTTGTGCACTTTTTTTGTAATGGGTAAAAAATGTTAAACTCGCGTCAGGACACGTGTCCTGATCGAAAATTTGTAAGACGAATGAAGAGTAGACAGCCGGCGCGGCGTAGGAGAGGAAATATCCCTCTCGCTTTCTACGGCGCGGCGAAAATGTATGCCTGCGCCTGCTGTTTCGTTTAGCTGAGAGATAAACCTTAATGTAATATAAATTGTCATGTTTGTGTACGATAGCGCAATAAATAAATATTGTATTCTACCACATAAATGATAGTACTTTTATACTGATAATTAAAGCAATTCGTGCAAAATTATTCCCTAACCATCACCGAATGTTCGGTAAAGTTTTTTTTCCAGCCGTTTAAGTCCCACTGCTGGATAAAGGCCTCCTCTCTTTCTTTCCACTCATCACCTTTCCGCCACTGCCTCCCCGCGATAGTATTTTTCCGCAATTGTACACTTAACTTTGCTGCGGTCATCTCCACACTCCCGAAAGTAATTCCATATACTCGACCTTCTCCTTCCACTCATTATAAGGCCACGACAATTAAATGAATCAACACTCAATAAAACTGACTTTTTTAAATAAAATAATAACAAAAACAAACGCACTGACAATGATGCAATGACATTTACGGTAGCGCGGAGGTAGCGAGCGGCAGGGTCCGGCTCAATTCCGCCAGTATTTGTTTCCTCGGCTGATTTAATTATGCCAAAATTATTCGGATGAATATTCGGTTTGGTAAATTTTTTACCGAACATTCGGCCGAATGTTCGTATTCGGTGGAACTCATGTTCGGCCCATCACTACTATCTAGTGCCTAAAATTGAGAAATATAAATTTTCATCACATTTACGAGGTGAAGGTGAAGTATAGGCAAATGGCCTTGAAGTGGCGCCCTCATTTGACATAAATTGTTAACTCGTAAATATGGAGATATTTTCCATATTGCTCTTCGTCATGCACTAGATAGCCCTTTAAATTATTTAATGAACCACCGTTGAAAGTGTTTACATTAGTCCGTCTAGCTTTAAAACTTGCCTCCGCCAAAAGTGGCCACGGCAAGTTTTAAAGCTAGACGGATCAACAATACTCGTAATAGTTTCAACGACAGTTCATAAACTAATTAAAAGGGCTATCTAGTGCACGACGAAGAGCAATATGGAAATTATCACCATATTTACGAGTTAACAATTTATTTCACACTTCAAGACCATTTGCCTTTATCTTTACCTTAACAATTTATTTTAAACTAGCTGACCCGGCGAACTTCGTTTCGCGTTCCCTTTTCCATAATTTCTCACCGTTTAAACCTTCCCTGGACTTTCATGAATATTTCAAGACCAAAATTATCCAAATCGGTTCAGCCGTTCTCGAGTTTTAAGCAGACTAACGAACAGCAATTCATTTTTTATTTATTTTAAATGAGGGCGCCACTTCAAGGTCATTTGCTTCTTACTTCACCTTAAGGCTTGTAAAATTCCCTTTCTAGGACATCAGGGCATGTCTTTGGTCAGGCCTACGCTCAGCCATTCCATTCAACAGGTTTTGAGAATGTAGGCTTGTCCGTTACTTCGTTCGTACACAACGCGCGTGCGCACCTACCTAATTGTTTTGAAATGATTGTGTTAACTGCTGAGAAATGTTTGGATTTTTCTCAAGGCCAGTTGATCCAAAATGCTTCAAAATGCGCTGATAATGATCTTCTAAATCAGAGGTTCCCAAACTTTATTTTTCTCGTAGTCCACTCTCAAAATTTTGCATATGGCATAAAAAATTCTCGAGCTCCTCTGTGTTTCGGAAGGCACGTAAAGCTGTTGGATCTGGCTGTCATCGTGGTATGGCAGTCGGCAAGATATGTCAGATGCCTTTAGGCAGCTTGAAAAATCTGTCACTAGTGTTAGCCACTTATACACTTGCTGTTCCTTCTCACCGTACTGGTTTCTTTTCTAATTCATTTGCCGTGACGGCTGTTCGGCTCTGGAATGCCCTCCCTAATAGCATTCCGAGATCACACAATCGTGATTATTTCAAAATGCTGGTCAAGAAATATTATCTGGAATCAAATTAAACTCTCTCTGCTGTATATAATATATAGATATGTGTATGTATGTATGTATATAGTTTAGTATATATGTATGGTATTTATTTGGCATGTATTGTTGTATATTGTATGGTATGTATTGTTATAAATCTTTTCATGTATTATGTAATAAAATTATGTTGAAATTAATAATATTTATATTAGGTAGGTATATGTATTTGTTGTGTAATATTATGTAATAATGTTGTATTGCAATAGTGCTAAAACTTGCACCCCTTCTACCAACTTCTCGATGAGTCCCAAAGGCAAACTGGTAGATAATGCATAGCGTTAAGTTTGACCCATTGTAATCAATCAAATATGAGATTGTGTGCAATAAACTTAAATAAATAAAAATACACACAAAAAACAACAAACTTAACAAACCAATTATGATCTACCTAATAATTCAATATCATTAAAATATAATTCTCTAGAGCGTAAATAATGCCGAAAAATCATTCCACGCGATATGTACCGCGGTGGGCGGGGCTTACAATATAAAAAGCGCGGCGCGACAGTTGAATGAATGAATGTGTTTTTGCGATAATCGATTCATTAAAAATGCCGTCATGTGCCGTGAAGAAGTCATACAGACATGAAAATTAGTTATTAAAAAATAAACGGGCAAGTGCGAGTTGGACTCGTACATGAAGGGTTCCGTACCACCGTACAATGTTTTAAATACATACATACATACATACTATCACGCCTGTTTCCCACAGGGGTAGGCAGAGTCTATGGACCATAATGTTTTAAAACGCTGAAGAAACACGTTTCTTTCTTTTTAACTATTTTCTTCTTTAATTTTTAACTATTTTTTATTTTTAGTATTCTTTGTTATAGCTGCCACAGTAATACATAATCGGTGAAAATTTCAAGTGTCTAGCTATTACGGTTCAAGAGATAGAGCCCTGTGACTGACGGACAGACAGACAGACGGACAGACAGCGGAGTCACAGTAATAGGGTCCCGTTTGCACCCTTTGGGTACGGAACCCTAAAAAATCAGCGAGAAAAGGAATGGATTCTCCGTTACAGGCTTCTTTGACATGTACATACATACATACATACTATCACGCCTGTTTCCCACAGGGGTAGGCAGAGACTATGGAACTCCACTTGCTACGATACTGACAGACCTTTTTCGCTTCACCTACACTCATCAACCTCTTCATACATGCCCTTCGGTTACGGGTACTTCTTACCTCTCCCTCAAACGTAACGAACGTCTGCAATCTGATCGCAGAACGTTCGCCGAGGTCGACCCTGTCCCGCTCTTCCTTTCACACTTGCCTTATAAATATTTTTTGTTAATCTATTTTCATCCATCCTTTCGACATTTTTTTCTTTTTTTGACATTTGTACGCTACAAATTTTAAAATTACGAGTTGTCAAGACCACTCGCGCAAACGATCAATTATCAAGCAAATTGTTTTACGTTAGGCAAATTAAAAAACCTCCGACTAGTGATATCCGTAGCGCCATCTATATATTTGCTAGAGAAAGCCCCGACTTTCAAGCGTTAACCCCCAATAACTTTTAAACAGCTTAACCGATTTTCATCAAACATAGCTAAGAACCACCGCAAGGAACTTGCTTTCACGTAAAAAAACTGCATCGAAATTGGTCCATCCGTTCGAGCGCTACGATGCCACAGACAGACCGACATTGGCGTCAAACTTATAATACTACCCCCCTCTTTTTGTCGGGGGTAAAAAAATGCACCCGTTAGGAAACACTCGCGCAAATCATTCGTTGGGTTGTGTGACCCCTGAATTCTAAAATAACTTCAGAAATCAGGGGTAGTATTTTTGAAACTTATGAAATGACCTATTCAGAAATTATGTATTTCGACTCTGAAATAATCCCAGTCAAATCTACAACAATCACTAATTCAAACGTCAAGCATATCAAAACCACTGAGCGTTGCAGTGAAAGTATGTCTGTCCGTATTGTGCAGTTATGTCACCGTTTCGAAAGAAGACAGGCTGGTGACGAATTGTTATCATTATTATGACTAAGGCACAGTAGGTAAGAGTAGCAGGACGGAATCTCCTAAGGTACGCGCAATATGCGTCCTCGTGCCCCGTTCCCGCACCTCTCCCCCGTTCTTGTGCGGCTGCGTGCGCCATGCAGTGTGTGTTCGTCCGCTCTCGCCCCACGACAAGGCGAGAACGGGGGAGAGGTGCGGTGACGGGGACTACTGGGGACTATTCATGGGGGACTACTTCAGAATAATATTTTACAAAATATATATATATATATATAAATCAGCCATACTTTAAGTTAAATAACATCATATTGCTCTTGCGCTCGTACTCCCGGATGAATAATTTTTGAGTTTAGGAGATGTTTGGTCACTACAATTTGTCTGACTGATAAAATATAACTTTGTAATAGTTAGATTAATAACAAATTTAAATAAAGGTCAAACATGTAAAAATAAGTTAAGTTCATTTTTTTTTGTGCAGCTTTAAAGCGTCTGACAACATTTCTGGCCCATGAAATGTGTCTGGCACTTATGATACTACTTCAGAATAATATTTTACAAAAAATATATAAAAATCAGTCATACAAAGGAGTTGTTGCACAAATGTATAGGAGAGCCGGCTAGGTCACTGAACATCTACCTAAAATTTGCATTTTTGGGTCGGTATCAATGCCTTATAAGTGAATCCGATAAATTCGTAGCTTTTCTATGGTACATTGGGATCAAAATATCGTAATTGAAGGTGGGTGACACAATGGTGTCGGCCATTTTGGCCGACACCCATTATGTCAACTGACCTAACATTGACTGTAACTGCGAGTGACGTTTAAATCAGGTTGCGTACGTATAGGCGCCATGTCAGTATTGCCATTATACGATAATAAGCGATTTTAAATGTAGTTTTGGACACTATTAAGATCACGAACAAACAAATATATGATGGTCTTAATCCGTTTTTAATATTTTTTCTGATTTTTGGTGAAGTGTTTATGACCTGGCCCCTTGTGCAACATCTCCTTTAAGTTAAATTACTCTTATTTTTAGTTACCTTTCTCACCTGGTACCTGCCCAGGTGTCACAAGGCGAGCTTCACAACCACGCAGGTATAAAAAAGCACACGAGACGCTACTGAGAACCTGAAGTTTCATCCGTGTGAAAATAAGTTATGTCTGATTGCTCTGGGATCTTACTCAATAAGATCTCTTGCGGATGTTTCCCCTACACACGACGTACATACAGGGTGATTTCGAATCTCGCAGCTATATTCAAGGAATGTATTCTTTGAACGCAATAAATCCTAATCCTAACTAATATTATAAATGCGAAAGTGAGTTTGTATATTTTTTTGTTTGTTTGTTACCTCTTCACGCTTTATCTACTGAACCAATCTTCTTAAAAATTCGCATACACATAGTTAGGAGTACTGAGAAGGACATAGGGTACCTTTCATCCCGAAAAAATGTAATGTTCCCGTGGGATACGCGAGCGTAGCCGCGGGCAAAAGCTAGTAATACATAATTTGTCATATAATATAATATGTATGTTGTTTCATAATAAAAACCAAAGATATCAGCCGACAAATGCATACCGAAAATCCCCCATTTGAATGTCACCCGCTACCGGGCTCGTGGCGGGCAGCGGCCGCGAGTATTGTAGAGTCAGTAGGTATATTAAAATTACCTATAGCACAATTGAAAAAATCACCACAGAGTTCATGGTCCGAGAGCTGGCACGAATTTTTGTGTAGGTATTTGAGGCAAGTTGAAAACTTGTCACATACCTCTCCTATACCCCAACACGGAACTGCAGACCTGGCTTGTGAGTAGCGGGGCTAAAGCAACCTATAAATTTTTAAGTTTTTTTCTTCTTCTAAAAAGGTATTTGAGGCAATATGCATTTTTGTAGTTAAATGTTTAAAGAATAAAAAACTCAATAAGCCAGACGATTTAGGTAGTCGGGGCTTTGATATTGGCAGGTGCGTGCAAAAGTATTTTTCAAAAAAATATAAAGAAGGTATTTGAGGCAACTTGAAATTTTAATATATAACTAAAAAATAAGATTCTAAAAGACAGGTCATTTTGATGGGACTTTCTACCTGCCAGGTCAATCTAAATAAATCAAAATGGTTTAGCCCTGCTACTCATTAGCCAGGTCTGCAGTTCCGTGTTGGGGTATAATGGGAGAGGTATGTGACAAGTTTTCAACTTGCCTCAAATACCTACCCAAAATTCATGCCAACTCTCGATCTGTCATAATAGAGACTTGGGTATTAGTATTTTCTAACATTATTATTTATTTTCTCATAAAATCTATTTCCAAAAGATATTTGTCAAGTCATTGGTTCTTCCAAATTGTGGGTGAACGACCGCCGGGCCTTGGAAGCGTACAATGAAGAGAACACAGAGTTATGACACTTCGCTTCGTTCGTTGTAATTGTAACTATACAATAGGTTAAAATGGATGTTGTAACCAAAGAGCTTGAAATATACCTTCTTATAGAAAGAATCTGACTTAAAACCTATCTTTTGTTTCTTTCCCTCTTATCGGCATTTACTGTTGCAAGAAGAATGAGACTTCACCAAACGTCAAATGTAAAAATGTTACAAAATAATAATGTTGTTGCATAATACGACAAAAATTAAATGATATTGTCTAATGACATTGATTTCTTATTTAAATTCTTTACATATTCCTTCTCCATTATCTGACCCGCATCCACTCCATCCTTCTTCGTGATCACACAATCAAGAGAGCTATTAATTATCTAATGATATATAATAAAAGTTTTTAAGCTATTGCATAGCTTTTATCGCGGGCTTCGAGCGCGGCGACCGAATTAAGAAATTCCGTAACGAAAATAAAACCTAACACCCCCCACTCCGCCTACCGACCGGCACAGCGGCGCGGCGTTGAAAGCCGTGCACCGTCTAACGTCGTATGCAATAGCTTTACCGCGGCAGTCCCCGAGTGCCACACGTTTTTTTTATATTTTTTATCAATGCTGTAACAGTGAGTGTTTGCCTCCGTGATCCAATGGGCAAGGCGTTTGCCTTCCGAATGTCGTGGGTTCAAATCCAACCGGGAAGCGCATGCTTTGTGAAAAGTTGTTTCCGATCTGGTTAGAATATTGCAGGCTTGAATCACCTGATTATCCGAAAAGATAAATGATTCCGTGCTTCGGAAGGCACGAAAAGCTAAAGGTCCCGATCGCCATCTAATGTTTGTTTAAATCTGTCCTACGATTGGTTAGGACTACCCTTTGGGTTGCGGAGGTCAGACGGCAGTCGCTCTGTGTTCCAGTAACCTCGTCGAATCACCTAGGGTAGGTAGCAGACTCCAGACTCTGAAGCGTTACCGCTGAGGATGCAACCGCGATCGTTCGGACGATGCTGTAACAGTGAGTGAATTGAAATATTTAAATCATTGTTGTATCAAGTCTTTTGCTCCTTGAGAATTACATTTTCTCCTGCCTACTTTCCAAATACTTAATCACAGAATAAATACTAATACTAACGTACAGAAGTCTCACTCAGCAAAGAAATTCAAAGAAATATCTACTCAATGTGGCTAGCGATATGGTTTAATTTAGCTCACGTCAGAACTCAGCATCTTTTCGTTTAGATACCTAGATATCCATTGTAAGCCAATTTCATTCTTATTACTCTGGACAAACGATTCGTATAGCTGAATTTACCACACGGAGGACCCCGCCGCATAGTAATAATGTAGGTACATTTTCGATACCTAAACGGGGAGTGACACAGGTCTGGTTATATGTAGGGCTCACCTTACAAGCTGGGACAGGGTACAAAGTCATAGAGCCACGTCAGGTGCCTTAAGGCAGCTCGAAAAATCAGACAGTGTCAGCAATAACTATACGGGGTCACTTTTTAAACAGTGTCCAAATGTCCAAATCGTTTGGAGCGAGTTCAGTCCATGATACTGAACTACTTTCTACAAAAAAAGTTATTAAAATCGATAAAAATTTTTCGTCCTCCCATACAAAATCTGTTTGTCTGAGCGCTGATTTGTATGGAAGAACGAAACATTTTTATCGATTTTAATAACTTTTTTATAGAAAGTAGTTCAGTATCATGGACTGAACTTGCTCCAAAAATGTGGACACTGTCTAAAAAGTCACCCTGTATACTTACATTGTTAAATATTCAGGGTCTAACAATATATACTGAAACTATTTAAAGGGTGGATTCAGTCCATGACACTGAACAACTTTCCCCAAAGAACATATATCGATATATGAAAAACAATTTTCGGCCACCCATACAAATTGACCAATCAGCAGATCCAAGTTTGTGTGGGAAGTCAAAAATTATTTTTCATATTTCGATGTATGTTCCTTGGGGAAAGTTGTTCAGTATCATGGACTGAATCCTCCCCTAAAATAGTTTCAGTATATTTTGTTAGACGTTATACATATACATTTTTCCTGTTTGTTTGTACTTACCTCAAAAGATTGCTCTCTCAGCATCATCTGTTGGTTGACTGGTAGAAAAGGCCCCTGGCCTTAAGTCTGCCAATTACATCTGTTGTAATAAAGTTAAATAAATAAATAACACACTTGATAAGACGAATAAGTGGAACACCTCGGTGGTTCTTATACATCGTCGCCATTTTGTAATAAGGTTCCGGTTGAAGGAACACGACGCGTCTAACACAAATACAACAAGATATCTAAAATGGATCGTCTACTCTTAGATTGATTAAAGTTACGACTAAAAATTCCTGTTCATTCCACCCGGTTTTATTCTCAGTAGAATTTGAATTCACTGTAGAAGCTGTTTGGCTTTGGAGCGAACTGCCAATCACAAGTCGAATCACACTTCCTTTCTTCTTTGTAAGTCACTCTATTCCTTTCGCATCTTGTTTAGGTTCTTACTTTCTTTCGTGTACACTACCTTATTTATATTATATAAATGTAGGTATATATTTTATATAAGTATGTAATATGTATAATATTTTATTTGTTCTATGTCTCCCTTGAAATATTGCACCTCACCTGTAACATAACTTAATTTCTTTTGTATCCGAACTACCCTAAGGTTGCCTGAAAGAGATCGCTGTGAGGCCGCATAATTACATTTTATCTTAAACTAGTTATTAAAAAAAGGAGTCAGGATTTTAACTAACTTCAAAAGAAGTTGGTTATGTGGAATCACCACACGCGTATCTCCTTTTTGAAGTCGGTTTTAAAACATTATAGGACACACTATGTCTATATAGACGTAAATCAATTGTTATTTCTATTGTGTCTGGCTTGAACTTGAAAAAATGTATTAAAATATGGTTTTAACCTATTTTTTCTCATTCCAGGTTACGAAGAAATGTACACTATATCACAATTATCGCCCAAGTCATCTTTATATCAGCTATCCCCAGACCTGGTCTTACAGACCAGTCGGACAGAAAACCTAGCATTTAGCATAGAACCTAGCGCCAAAATCGAAGGCATCGAAGACTTCGTTCCTCAAGACATAATAACTGATGAAGAAAAAGAAAACCATATTATAGTTGAAAGATCAGCTGATTTAAACAGAGAATCTAGATCCATCAACATAGATGAAATACCACCGTCCAACAACGAAATTGACAATGAATTAGAGTTACACAACAAGAGAAAATATTATGAAATTCGCCCCACAAGAACTATAGATTATCTTAGAAGTAATGATGACATTATTATGTCTTCAGATGGGTTTGGTGATAGACTGGAGTTTAGGTTTCCGGGGGAAGTAAAAAGGGTCCCGATAGCTCGAGCATTGCCGATACCGGGGCCCAGGATCAACCCTACTGCAGTGCAGCCGACGTTTGCGACGGCAACGTATAGAGAACAGGGCAGACAGAACACAGAAATACAGAACATTATAACAGGAATCGTCAAATTACTAAATGGAAACGTCAATGTACAAGCTAACTCTCAACTGCTTAATGGTAGACCTGGAAGACCTATGGCTTCGAGGATTAACAATAGAGGTCCACCAAGAATATCTGATGTTCCTCCATTACCAGAATTTGAAAAAGTCACTCCACCAGCTCATGCTTATCATCCTACAAGGACTCCACCTCCTTATCCTTTCGATAGACCTCCTCATCAAGGTGTCAATTTGCCCGAGCAAATTGTACCACCTCTAAATCATAGACCAGGGATTTATAGGCCTATGCCTCCATGGCAAAGGCCGAGGCCAAGGCCACCTATGAAAAGGCCTAACCCTGGCCTTCCTATGTATAAGCCTACCTTACCTTTACCTCTAGATCTTCCTGACGAAGACAAAAGGCCAGAGGAAGAAGCAATAGTTAACGAAAATGAAAATTCTGAGAATAATATACATCACGAGTTGCCGGCAACAGAGCCTGAAACTCAGGAAGACAAAATAACAACAGTTGCCGATACCACTACATCAACAACTACAGAAGTGACAACAACATCATCAGATAAATCTACAACAGAACAGACAACAGAGAAATCAACGACGACAACGCAAAAACCAACAACAACAACTCAAAAACCAACAACTACAACCCAAAAAGCAACTACACAAAAGCCAACAGAAAAACCAAAGACCACAACGGAAAAAATTACAGAGAAACCTAAACCTAAAACAACTACAGAAAAATCTACAACGACATCGTCTACTACAGAAAAGACTAAAACTGAAAAGCCACTTAAAGTCGACAAGGAAAAGAAAAAAGAAACAGAAAAAGATAAGTTTATAAAAGACAAATATAAAATTGTAGAAGAGAAGCAGAATAAAACTAAGAATGAGACTACAACAGAATCTGTCATAGAATCATCGATTTTAGACAACAAATTAAGTGTTTTGCCATCCATTGCTGTGCCAACACCCACTGAAGGCTTGATGTCGCATGCACCAGTCATCGATGTATCTGCAACACAGAGTGATATCGCAACTTCGTCGATCAACTCTCAACCATTGCCATGTAAGTATTTTTATGACTTTATCACTTGTCTTTCATATTATCCTACAAAACACATCTACTATGAAGCGAAATAATAAATGCACTAGTGGTTGTGAGAACAGTAGATCTGGCGAGCCGCGATGTACTGTGAACACGATGTAATAATTCCTACTAGTCTTAGTTGAGATAAATTATACACGGGTAACTCAAGTAGGGTAATTAATTTTAACCATAACTTTTTGTAATAGCTACAGTAAATATCCTTCTTTACTGGTGCTCTATACATCATGGCAATTAAATAATGCAAAACCTCTACCTCAGCCCATGAAACTGAACAACTTTTGTGTAACAACTTTCAAGAAACCAAAAATGTTAGAGCAATTAGGAGTAAGAGGTACATGGCTCTTAACTGGTTTCGAAGTTACTTGACTAACAGACAACAATGTATTAGAGTAGATTCGGAGTTGAGTAGCCTTAAATCCATAAAATTTGGTGTGCCTCAAGGCAGTATCTTGGGGCCTACATTGTTTTTAGCTTAAATTAATAGTTTGGCTTTGCTTGAATTACCACATGCATCTATTGTGTGCTATGCAGATGATACTGCTATTATTTTTTCTGGTACAAATTGGGAAGATTGTTTTCAAAATGTGAATAGTGGCATGCTGTGGCTAAATTATAATGTTTTAACGCTGAATGCCCAAAAATCTAAAATGCATCAGAGCCAACTATCATACCGCAGGTCAAAATTCATAGTTGCAATAGTTTACAAATAAATTATAATCATAACTGTACCTGTGTTAATATTGAGAGATCACATACTGTACGTTATTTAGGTGTTACTCTAGATGAAAAACTGTACTTTGCCACTTACATTGACGTGACCTGTATAAGACTTCGGAAACTAGTATACGTTATGAAACTTCTTAGAGAATCAGCTAATAGACATCTATTAATGACAGTGTATCATGCTCTTGGCGAATCAATTCTCACTTACTGTATCTCCACCTGGGGCGGCGCACCAACTTGCTACATGATTAAAATTGAAAGGACACAGCGCGCCATCCTGAAAGCAAAGATGCAGAAACCACTACTATATCCCACTGTTTCCCTTTACGAAGAGGCAAAAGTTTTAAGTGTACGCAAGCTCTACATATCAAAAATCGCTATAGATACTTCTCGCAAAGTTTTGAAATCTCCACGATATCCCAGATTGGTTAAGGCCGTACCTGAATTTTCCGGGGTCCAGTGCAATGATTTATTTTAAAAGAATTCTTAGAATTTGTATTCACTGCGTCAAGACGGCTTATGCTAATCGCTTCGCTCAGTTTGCATCTTCCTATATTTATAACAAAATTTGCAGGTTGTGTAATATCAGAGAATCCTCGGTTGGGAAAGCAAGATTATCTATTCAGTCACTACTGTTGCCTTGGACTTATGATTTTACCGAAGGGTTCCTACGCATTGAGGAATGAGGACTAATGTTCTCTTTCCTGCAACTCAATGTACTTTATATATGAAAATAATTATGGATTGTATTTGTATAAGGCACCTTCTCTAAGTTTAAAGTTAACATCTCTTTTATCTATCACTCAAACTCAAAGTCAAAATCATATTTTATTTTTCCGACGACTTTGATTATATTACATTTTTTTTACAGCTAAGCACTGCCTTGCACAGTTATTGTAAAACACCTTAGAAATTTACTACATTAAAATAGAATGGAATAAAATATGCTACCTATAAGCTTTTCCTGATTATGTTTCTGCCAATGTTAAAGGCTACCACAGGACAGGCATCATTGCCTAGTGTGGGGCCATCACAAATCATTTAGGGACATAATTATAAGGGTGCCCCTTGTTTCACAGACTGAAATTTCATAGAATTTCGATTCACAGAAAATTTTTCATAGAATATTTAATTCTTATATTTTTATTTCAAATATTATTGTTTCAAAGACTTGAATGAAACACAATTTATAGAAACACAGTTCAATGAATTTTAGAATCTCATATTTTCATTTAACAAACTAATCAAACAGTAGAATATTTCTTTAAAGAATATTGTTTGTTCGGTATAATCTTTCGTGGAATTTTATTTTACAGAAAATTATTATTTAAGGAAGTATTAAGTGAAAACATTGTTTAATCAAATTAAATACCATATAATAAGTTAGAATACATTATAAATGGCTACCACAATATAGGTTAGGGCAAACTTATAGGTTTAGGTTAGAACTGCGACCAAGCTGCAAGCTGCTGGCAGAGTTTTATTTTAAAAAACTTATAGGTTATAAATATGATATTAACTAAACTTTTACTAAACTAAAGTTTCTTATCATGTACCCTAGTATAAGAGGTTTGATAAATAAACGTATTTGTATATTTAAGGGCCCAGTCCTTATTTTTAGTGATTTTGACTGCTTTTTCGAAACTGATTGGAGCCAAACTATGTTAGTAACAATGTGTTAAGATATGTTAAATTGAAGTTTATTTAAATATTAAAAAAGTGAAAAGTGAAAAAAAAAATCAGATTTTCTTACAAATTGACTCGATCAGTTTGTATGAAAATTCAATTTTTTTTTTAATTTTCATTTAATTTAGCTGCACATTTTCACTTTCGTAACATTGTGGTCAATAATTAGAATAGACTGCTAGAAGAAGTGGTTACTGCGCCTTCCATAAATGCATTTAAAAATAGACTGGACAAGTGGACAAATAAAGCGTGGACAAATCAATGTTTCATACATATATACATATATATATATATATATATATATAAATAATGATGTCTTTCTCTAATTTCCAGCATCTCAAGGCATTCCCTACCAACCATACCGTCCTCGCCCGGGCATTGTCCTGGACGATACAGACTTCAAACCGCACGGCTCACGGTTCCCGGTCCGGCATCCGGTATCGGATGCCCCTGTCATCACGGCCGCGGAGACAAGACTTCCCGGTTACGGGGAGATCTTTGATGTGACACTGACAGCCATACAAGGGGAGAAGGGGGGTGGCGAGAAAAACATAGGTGAGGTCACATTCTCTTTTCTACCGAATGCAGGTTTATTGTGGCGAGTCGCTTCTGACCAAGAATAGGACCACTCCATCTGTTCCTGTGGATTTCGTTAGAGCGACTTAAGGACATAGAACATAAAACATCTCGTGCTACAATTACATTCCCAAAGAGAGTTGACGTCCGGCGGCAGCCGGTGTAAAACTTTTCGCACAAATGCATTTCCAAAGAGGGTTGACGTAAGGCAGGGCGTACAACAATAGCCAAATCGTTTATTATATTGTTCTATTTTATTTTTCTCTACTTCGCAAGTCTTTGGCATCCTTGGGTGACCATGACCATTGACATGCATATTACCTCTATATTTGGAGATAAAACGGAAAAGCGCACCCCGGGCTCCGAAGCAGCACAGTTGAGGATGCAACCGGGAACGCGCTAAGATGAAGAAGAGCACGTTTATTGTTGCATAAAATTTTCTCTAGCTCTTTTTTAAAACTTGATCGAGCAAGCGAAGCGAGCGAGGGCTATAATTTAAGTTGGGGCGAAAACACATTGTTTGTATGTATGTATGTTTGTTCCGCGATAACTGCCGAACCGATCGTCAGATTTTGATGAAATTTGGTAGGCATGTAGGGAATATCAATAGAATTTTCAAGTTCGTTGGGCATCAAAATCGGTTCAGTAGTTTTTGAAATATTAATAAAAAATCGCGAGGTCTAAGTTCGCGACTAACTACGAGTAATAATAATTCTTGTGTTCATGGATATCTTTATTTCACAGTACACATCGGCAACCTCAACTCCTTAGGCTTAGAGCACGATGACATAATAGTGTCCGCTTCAGGGGAGCAAGGCTTCGTCTCCATAGACGGCAAGAGGACGTATCTCAATCTGTTTGACACCAGTGCCACCGCGAACATTAGGCCGACCAAAGTGCAGAGTCTGCCGCAGTCTGGTGAGTGATATCAAGACGCTCGCTTCTTGCTAGCAATTACTCTTCGATAGGCGGGTGAATCACACACAATAAAAAAACAGGTGAAAGCACATTTTCTTAAACAACTGTCAGATAGTTCTTAGTGTATGTAGTATATGTGAGTAGTATATCTTAGTATAATAATAGTGTGTATTATTTGTATGTAGTTTATGGTTTATTATTACATATTTATGGTTTATTATTACATGTTTAAGTATACCTGATTAATTTTTAATCATTTCTCTTTGAGTTTTTGCACTACCCGTGTCTTTCTCGACATCACCCAGTTGGTTGACTGGTAGATAAGGCCTTAGGCTTTAAGTCCGCCATTACACTTGTATTTGTGTATAAAGTTAAATAAATAAATAAAAAATAAAAAAAACCAAGAATTTCGTCGTAAATGGTAATGACGATGTAAAAATGGTAATGTGTGGCCGTACTTATGCGACCTAAAATTGAGAAAAACTTTTTATTGTATATATTTTATTCTTTGGCCAGACAACCGAAATTTGTTTATCTGGTTGATGTCAGTCAGTAAAAATTCTATCTATTTTTGCCAAATAATTATTTTCTTTAAGTATTTATTTAGTACATGAGCACCTACAAATTATTGCACGTCCTATGGTGATGATAACAGGTAATGGTGATGATATTAAAACTAGTAGTTCGCCGCGAACTTAGACCTCGATATTTTTCATTAATATTTCAAAAACTACTAATCCGATTTTGATGTCCAACAAACTTGAAAATTCTATTGATATTTCCTACATGCCTACCAAATTTTATCAAAATCGGACCATCGGTTCGGCAGTTATCGCGGAACAAACATACATACTACATACATACATACATACAAACAATGTGTTTTCGCCCTAACTTGAATTATAGCCCTCGCTCGCTACGCTCGTTTGGTCAGTTACATCATTACCATTTGACTGTTATCATTACCATAGGACGTGCAATCATTACCATTTTTACATCGTCATTACCATTCACTCGGATTCACCCAGGCATTCGATAGGTATTTTACCGTTACTGATACTACCGATCTTTAGTTCTATGAGTGACCACCAGGGGTGCTGTACTATTCTCCATACAAATCTTTACGCAGTCGCTAGGTACAGTCAATGTTAACTCACGGTAATGCTACAGGCCTGTGTCACTTCCCGTTTAGGTATTGAACATATACCTACATTATTACTAAGCGCGCGGCGGCCTCTCGGAGTGGTAAATTCAGTTATACGAATCGTTTGTCCAGAGTAATATAAATGAAATTGGCCTGCAATGGATGTCTAGGTATCTAAATGACTAGGTGCTGTTCTGATGTGGGCTAAATTAAACCATATCGCTAACCACATTGAGTAGATATTTCTTTGAATTTCTTTGCTGTGTGAGACTTCTTACGTGAGTACTAGTATCTATTTTGTGGTGATATCACTGGTATGACTCTCCATTGATTCAGCGTAACATATATACCTACTACTACTACAAACGAAACAATTTATCTGTACACACGTCGATGTGTGAGTTTTATACTTAGGGTCGCACCGCAGAATTATTTTAATACTTACCTACTAACGAGTTCGACATATTTACGATTATATTTTTCCATACCGGAAGATTTGCGAACACTATGACGTAAAAAATATTCTGTTTTATATGTATTAAATGTTACAGAAAAGTCGGAAACAGCTACGTAATATCACTTCACAAATATTTTTCATTATGTCCATTGTCCATTTCACCTATAGTTCACTTTAATGATTATTATTGAGTCATTTATAATGTAACGCACTAATTTCACTAATTCACTATTGTAATATAGTAATTTGCATATTCGGCGCAAAACTATACGGTAATTATATGAATAAATTCAATAAAAATAAACAAATGTTTATCACGCTTACACACAGCATGTCAAGTTGTCATTGTCAACAATGGCATTTAGCACTGTAATGTTACAATCTCGCTCTTGTGTATCTCCCGCCAAAGCGAGAGAGCGAGAAGGGTATATATATCAAGATGGTTTCTGCATGCTGGGTAATAACGTGAAATTATATTGTTGCTTTGTTTACCTGTTTTCATAATTTGGAAATGTATGAAATATACGTTCTTTAGAGTATTGGGTGGATAAACAATTATTATACGCGCACCTTCTCACCATGATGGTTACTATTGGTTGACAGTTCTCAAGACAACACACGTCGCGTATTGCGTGCGGCTAGTAATTATTTATTTTATTTTATTTTTAAACTTTATTGTTTAACAATGAAATTGTGTTACAATTGGCGGACTTAACCCTAAAAGCGTTCTCTCCCAGTCAACCATAGGGATAAACAGATAATTCGTTGCGGCGCAAAATAATTAAATAATTACATACTTATACCAAATAATATATATAATAATCACACACATGCAAATATACTCATAATAAAGATATATATACGCATACATATAAAATATACATATATATACATATACATAATTAAATAAATACAAATACACACATAACTACAATGAATGATGATGTAGATAAGAAAATGAGACTAATTTACTCGTAGAAGATGACAGTGTACTCTTCTCTTGAAGGAAAATTTTGTGGAAATTTCTTTGATGTCAACGGGCAAAGCATTCCAGAGTCGTGAAGCTTGAACAGTAAAAGAGTTTGCCTTAAACCCTGGTTTGGAGCCGTCAAAGCTCACAAAGTGCGGGGGAGAGGTGCGGGGACGCCAATTTGCGGGAGACGCTGTGAGATACCATTCTGTTTGACTCTTATGTATTCTGTGGTGATATACAGAGATTTGGAGGTAAATAGATTCCGCGACGAAGTAACAAAAGTGTAACCTGGTTTGAAACGTAGTGGTGTATTTTTAAGACGTGTATTGACTGGACTAAATAGAAAGGTCACTTAAAAAAAGTCAATGTCATAAGACAATGTCATTTGAATTTTGTCGTATTAAGCATGAAACAGGCTGCAATTTCAATCTCATTCTAGCTACAGTAAATGCCGATAGAAGGAAAGAGACAAAATATGTGTTTTAACCAGATTATCTCTATAAGAAGGTACATTTTTTACTCTTTGATATAAGCATTTCTTCTTGAATGTGATGTGATGAGGAGCCCTATTTTTAACGTGGGTGTCAGCGAAACACAATGTAGTTTTTAAGTCACCACTCACGTTCTAAGTCACGAAATAACATTATACAATACAATACAATACCCTTTATCGCACAAAAGTAAAAAAACAGGACATAATTATCTTAAAAATTAGGAAATGCGCAAAAGGCGGCCTTATTGCTAAGCAATTTCTGCCAGGCAACCTCGTTTAAATAGAAAAAAATGATACCGTATCTTATCTTAAAAAAATATATTCGTCTATGGAGATAACTTAGAAAATTTGTCAATGGTTTAAAAAAAACAGCGTGAAATAGAACGGAATATCTGCGATCGCTAAGGAGAAAAACTAGTTTTTTTTTTTTTTTTCAAAAAAATATTTTTTTAATTCCAGCACCGCCGCTAACACCGCCGCCGCTTGGGCCAGCGTTGGGCACAGGCATCGCTATACCGTCAGACGATGACCCACTACCAGCACCAATGCGCCCACCCCCTCTAGCCCACGGGCCCACCACTGGACATAGGCCCAACCCCGGTTATAGACGAACTACTGTGAGGTAATTTTATTTTTCTAATATTATTATTCGTAGCTAATATCCCAATTTCTTTTCTCTCAGCGTATTCCCAGTTGCATCCTCAGCTGTAATGTTGTGAAGCCCGGGGTCCGCTTTCCGGCTTTTACTAATTTACTTTGCAAGGTCTTGAGCATCCATCCTTTCCCTTTTTACGGATGGTTGGTTCAGTATTAAGGACCGGGGTGCTATTTTTCAACGAAGGAAGTCAGCGAAATACAAGACGTGTTGTTTTCCAACTCACCGCTCGCAACTCAGGCATGCATCGTATTTTTAAAACCGTGGTGTCAGCAATAAGTAATATTGTTTTACACAGAAAATATCATTTTGTCAATGGATTTCTAAACATTTTAACATATATAAAAAAGCAGCGTTATACGGAACGGATTCTCCATGAAAATGTTTCTTTGACATTTGTACGCTACAAATGTCAAAATTACAAAAGATCAAGACCACTCGTCCAAATCCTTTCATCAACATCATTCAGGTCTTTTTTAGTCACCACTGCAGGAGCACGACCCTCTCTATACTACAGAGCCAGAGTAGCCACAGGATTTGGCCTACACTCTCCACGTTTGCCAGACGGGTTGGAGGGGTCTCACTAATGTTTATAAGCTTTGTTTAGCTTGTGTTTCCTAAGTTGCCTTCTACGACATCCACGGGAAGACTTGGACTTGCCGGGAACCACACGGCAAATCCTTTGCATACGATCAATTCAAAAATACTTCCGTTCGGAAACATTTGCGCAAATCATTCGTTGTGTGACTCCCAATTTCATAAATAGCACTCCTGAACTTGCTCCAATTTGGCTGGTGATTATAAACACATCTTGAATATTATTTTCTCTTTTTTCAGGATCGATACATGCATCGTTGGAGATGACTCCACTTGTGACCAAGCGCAGAACGAGATGTGCAGGACCGAAGCTGGTAATATATATATTATTTTATACCAATATGTAGACTATATATTACATATTTTTATTTTATTTATTATAAAAAAAATGTATCTTCTCCCATAGACCTCCGACCAACCTTCATGGCCTAGTGGTTAACAGGCCAGTCCGCTACTTACTAACTCCAGAGGTTCTGGGTTCGATCCCCAGCCAGGGCGAAATGGTCTTTTCCAAGTTGTCCTGGGTCTTGGCTGTTTATCTACTAATATGTATTTATTATAAAATAATATTATTATAATGCCGTGTGGTTCCCGGCAGAGTAGAATAGGACCACTCCAAATCTACCCGTGGACGCAGGCCGGAATCTCCTAAGGTACGCGCAATATGCGTCCCCGTTCCCCGTCCCCGCACCTCTCCTCCGTTTTCGCCTCGATGACGCACGTTGGCTCACAACAACCGGGGGAGAGGTGCGGGTGCGGGGAACGGGGACGCATATTGCGCGTACCTTAGGAGATTCCGTTCTGTTTACTCTTACTGTATTCTGTGCCGTGGATGTCGTAGAAGGCGACTTGACGAGGTTATATACTACTTGGATTCCATACTCAGTATTAAGCTGCTGGATCATGTGCCAACAAACGTAGAAGTTCGCCGCAAAACTAAAGTCGAAGACATAGTGGCGAGAAATGAGTATTCCAGTGGTGTGGTCGCAGGCTTGTACCTATTTCTTGTTAGCGGTTTAGAAAATAAATTTCGTTCTTTTATAGTAAGCGGGAAAGCGCCATCTGTTCGAATCCGGGTGAACTGTCAATGACTTATTGTAATAGCAGTGTTTTAAGTGCTTTGCAGTGCTATGTTTTTTGAGGGTCATTAACAGTGTCATGTGGTGACGAACAGATGTCGCTTTTTACAATTTTAACACATAGGTAGATGAATCATGCTAAGGTGGGAATGGGCGGGACACTTGGCTAGAAGAGAAGATGGTCGATGAACAAGAGCAGAAACGGACCACTCCGTTACAAGGAAAAAACAAGGGATCAGATCAGTAGGGAAACCACCGGCCCGTAGTTCAGACGACATTGTGAGGTTTTCGGGAAAGCAATGGATGAGACTGGCAACAGGACCGTGGAAATGGTGCAAAAAAAGGGAGGCCTATGCCCAACAGTGGGTTGTGTTGGCTGAGGATAGAAGTGTGTATCGTATTGTATAGTCTACATCATGAGTGTCCCTCATTACGCCGCCTACCTATCTACAGAATACATAAAAGTACAAACAGAATGGAATCTCACAGCGTCTCCCGCAAATTGGCGTCCCCGCACCTCTCCCTCGCACTTTGTGCGCCTTATTGCGCTCTAAACCAGGGTTTAGTTACTTCTTCTTCTTATTGAGTCGAAATGGTTACACTGTAGCTTCAATTTTAAATCAGATGTAACCAGTATGTGGCCACGGCGATCCCTCTGTCGTTGGCTTTATTAAGGTCCTCTATTGTACATGACGTAGGGCAGCTCGGACATGACAGAAGGTGGTCCATCGACTGAATGGCACCGTGTTTAGTTACTAGCCGCACGCAATTCGCGACGTCTCTTTTCTTAAGAACTGTCAACCAATAGTAACCATCATGGTGAGAAGATGCGCATATAATAATTGTTTATCCACCGAATACAATCAAGAACTTCTATATTTCATACATTTCCGAGTGATGAAAACAGGTAAGCAAAGCAACAATATAATTTCACGTTATTACCAAGCAACCATCTTGAACACCGATTTTTATTTATATATATATATATATATATATATATATATATACATATATAAACCCTTCTCGCTCTTTAGGTAAGTATTAAATTAATTCTGCGGTGCGACCCTAAGTATAAAACTCACACATCGACGTGTGTACAGATAAATTGTTTCGTTTGTAGTAGTAGTAGGTATATATATGTTACTCTGAAACTATGAAGTGTCATAACTGAATCCCTTGACTTTCCGCGAAAAATCCTTATACAATGTTTTTAGGTATCTCCAGTTGTCAATGCCGGCCCGGCTACGCTCGGCGGCTGCATCGGGACCCGTGCCGGCGGGTGGTAGCGCTGGCCCTCAATTTGAGGGTCGATAGACTCTACGATAGAAAGGTAGGACATCCACTTTTTATCGAGTGTGTTATTACTAACCAATATGCTCAGTGTGGTTCCCGGCAGAGTAGAATAGGACCACTCCAAGTCTTTATGTGGATGTCGTAGAAGGCGACTTAGGAAACACACAACGCAAGCTAAACAAAGCTTATAAACATCAATGAGACAATCAATCTCCAAGTCGTCTGGCCAGCGTAGAGAGTGTAGGCCAAATCCTCTGATTGCTCTGGCTAATATATGGCTCCGGCAGTACAGAGAGGGTCGTGCTCCTGCAGTGAAGACTAAAAAAGACCTGATTATGATGACGATGTTGCTCAGTCTTAGCCGTGTGGTTCCCGGCAGAGTAGAATAGGACCACTCCAAGTCTTCCCGTGGATGTCGTAGAAGGCGACTTGGCAAACACAAGCTGAACAAAGCTCATAAACATCAGTGAGACTTCTTTTTTCTTTTTTAGGCTCCACTGCAGGAGCACGACCCTCTCTGTACTGCCTGAGCCATATATTAGCCAGAGCAGTCAGAGGATCTGGCCTACACTTTCCACTCTGGCCAGACGGGTTGGAGATGTCTCACTGATGTTTATAAGCTTTGTTCAGCTTGTGTTTCCTAAGTCGCCTTCTACGACATCCACGGGAAGACTTGGAGTGGTCCTTTTCTACTCTGCCGGGAACCACACGGCTAACACATATATGTTTTCACATTTAAGTAGTCGCGTAATGTAATATAGTTATATTATAACTGGTTTATTGGTTTCAGGTGGCCTGGGACTCTAAGCTGGCAGATAAGGAGTCAGATCCTTACCAACAACTCAGCTTTGAAGCTGTCAGAGCGGTAAGTTACATTTCGAAGACTATAATGAAGAGTTTGATGACCCAGTAGGAGTACGCATTGCTAGCCCTTTATATTTATTTAATAATTAACATACAGTTTTCAACTTTTTTAAATTTTTAACTTTCTCAAGTTCTAGATAGATATATACCTAGAGATAAAAGATTTATTTTGTTTTATTTTGTCTGTAACACACATTATACAAGTGAGAAATTATATCATTAAGGTGAAATGGTAGCATAAGTGGCGCCCTCATTTGAAATAAATTGTTTAAAACTAAATATTATGGTGATATTTAAATATTTGATTTGTATCAATGTTTAAAAAGACCTTTAAACTATTTTATGAATAACCTTCGAAAGTAATATTAGTAGTCCGTCTAGTTTTAAAACGGCTTTTCGCCAAAAGTAAGTTTAAAGGTTATTCATAAAATAGTTTGAAGGTCTCTTTAGACATTGATACAAATCAAATTTTTAAATATCACCATATTTAGTTTTAAACAATTTATTTCAAATCAGGGCGCCACTTATGCTACCATTTCAAGGGTTTAATATTTTAACCCTTGCGCGCCACGGAGATTTTCGAGTTTTTCCCCACAGTGCCGTTCTATAGGTGGCCAAACAAAAACTACGACAATAAATAGTGTTCTGGATGTTGTTCAGGGCTGTGGCCCTCTCCAGCGGAGGCTGCCGCCGCCTGCAACTGCAGGCGGGTCACAGGATAATGCCCGTGGCGGCCACGTCAGGCTTCATTAGTTCTGGGGTTTCAGTTCCGGCGTCGCTATGGAAGCGGCGTCCAGCTCGGCTGTCGACGGGATGATGGCTTCTCGTGGCGAGGGTGTGGGCCATCTGGCGGGTGGGCATGCAGGGGCGCAATCCCCCTGAGGTGGGGGAGACAAAGGTGTCCAGGCCTTCCCACTTCTGATCACGGTGGAAATAGTGTTCATAGTAGTAGACACTATTTAAGCTCTCCCCCCCTCCAAACCCAGCCAGTTCCTAACAGCTTGGCCACCATCGCTTCTTGAGTCGTACGTTTCTTCTTCCAGATCGACTCAGCCTTTTCCATGACGCCATTTTCTGACGACTTCGTGAGCGGATCCGTGAACTCTATCCGTCCAGGAGAAGAGAATAACCGGGAGGTTTTTGTGAACTATACTATCCTGGTAAGTATACATTCGTGCTCCTGCAGTGGAGACTAAAAAAGACCTAATGATGTTGATGAAGAATATATTGTTTTTTGCCAAATCTCCCACCTGCAGAAAAACTCCCACCGGGTAGGGACCCCCCCCTGGTCAGTCTGGAAGTCTTTTAATAGACTCCGGTCTGGTGTTGCGAGGTTTCGGGAAAACTGAGATGGTACCACACTGATAACTTATAGGATTTGACTTACACTGTCGACGCTGGCCAGACGGGTTGGAGACTGAGGTTTAAGTATAAGCTTTGTTTAGCTTGTGTTTTCTAAATCGCCTTTTACGACATCTACGGGAAGACTTATTCTACTCTGCCAGAAACCGCACGGCATCAAAATCCTTTGACTGCTCTGGCCAAGTATGGCTCTGGTAGTACAGAGAGGGCCGTGCTCCTGCAGTGAAAACTTAAAAAGACCTCATGATGATTATTACAGCTGACTGTCTCCGCGATCTAGTCAAGTTCCAGGTTAAGGCGTTTGCCTTGTGATCCGGTGGTCGTGGGTTCAAAAATCCCACTGGGAAGCACACTTTGTGAAAAGTTGTTTCCAGTCTGGCTGGGATATTGCAGGCTTGAACCACCTAATTATCTGAAAAGAGAGATGATACAGTGCTTCGGAAGGCACGTGAAGCTGTGGGTCCCGAACGCCATCTAGCGTTTGTTAATCCTATCCTAGGATTGGTTCTGGTTTTTGGATTACGGAGGTCAGACGACAGTCGCTCTGTGTAAAAACCAGTAACCTCGTCAAATCACCTAGGTTAGGTAGTGGACCCCGGGTTCTGAAGCGTTACCGCTGAGGATGCAACCGGGAATACGCTTGGATGATGATGATGATTATTACTATACATACTGCATCGCCTCTCTCATAATTCACTTCTCTCTCTACCCAAAGGTTGACTGGAAGAGATTGCTACATAAGCGATAAGTCCGCCTTTGTATCATTTTTGTTTTTTTCTCTGTATTGTTGTATGTCCTTTCTTCATGGTGCAATAAAGAGTAATTGTATTGTATTGTATTGTATTATTACAGCTCCAAGAAACCCCAGAAACCCAGCGGCCAGCGATCGCGACCGACATACAGAAACACATCCTCGGTGTGATAAGAAGGCGGTCCAACAACGTTGGGCAATCGGCTGTGTTTGTGGAAACTCCCGCAGGCAGCGTTCTGCCGCTTAGAGGTGAGTCTGAAACGCGCTATGAAAGTTTTTACGTGGAAGAATTTATTATTTTACAGATAAACTTCTCCGGTGGAGTAGGTAATACCGTTTGGGGCAACCGGCTTATCAAATGAAAAATTAATATCGCAATGTGAAGATATTTTTTTAATAAAGAGATTATAAAGAATGATTTTAAACCCCCTAGCTATATTGAAATCTTGGAATCAGAATCATTAATGGAACAAAAAACCAAAAAAAAGACTCAATTTTAGTAAAAAAATATCTTTCAAAATTCAAAATTCAAAACATCTTTATTATTATAGGATATTTATAATATCTCTTAATAATAGTCACTTTCAAAAAATCTATATATACGCGGCCGTCGTCCTCCCCTCGAGCCTGGTAGCTTGAGGTAAAATTCAAATGGGAGATATTTGGTATGCATTTGTCGTTCGATATCTTTTTGAATATGATTTAATTCGTATGTTTTGTGATGTGTCTACAGATGTCGACGAGTGCGCATCATCAGACCTGAACGACTGTCATCAGCTCGCGTTCTGTACCAACACCTGGGGAGGATTCAAGTAAGTGATAACTTCCTTAAATATCTACTTATTCCTTTTGACTGCCCTTTGCTTTGCAGTCAAAAGAACTTGACTGCAAGTTGACTGGAATTTTTTAGCCCTTGTTAGGTTTATTTTAAGAATTCATTTTTGGCTCTGTATACGAGTCCTTTAAAGCCTATTTTTAGTTTTTCGTTTCTTTATTGTTCACACGTTTTAATGTTTTAACACGGACACGTGTGGTCGCGTGTCCATTCCTTTGGGTGCTTCAAAGGAGCTGCTGGCGATAAATGTATACTCACTCATCCATTGGTTTTCAACCAATTGAGCTACAGAAGGCGCCTAGAAACGCCCACCACAGTCTGCTTAACAAATATCACTACAGTAAATACTTTTAAACTATCGCGTTGCATTATTATTAAATTAATGCATACGGGAATTAACGCGAAACGTACCTTTTTTTATTTATTTTGCTGACGTTTCGTTCGGGTTTCACCGAACGTGGTCCCAGCTTGACTCAAGCTGGGACCACGTTCGGCGAGAGCTCCACGAGCAAAATAAATAAAAAAAGGTACGTTTCGCGTTAATTCCCGTATGCATTAATTTAATATCACTACAGTAGTATTACGACTGTCTACTTTAACTATTTCATGAGCATTTCTAACACCAAATTACACTGATGTAACATTATCCAATAAAATCAATTTTCAAGAGAATATAAACCCCAACTGATCCCCATAGATATCCAGCCAAAATCTCTGTAGGTATTACTGTGTGGTTTGCCATTACCTTTTAGACTATTACTAGGAGTACAGGTTGCATTTTAAGTTATTGTGTGTCAACAGATGTGCCTGCCCCGGCACGACCTTGGATGGGATGCCGAATGGGCGAGCTGGACGAGAATGCCGCGCCTGTTCTCCGTCCCACTGTAACGACCGAGGAGAGTGCCGATACAGCAACAGCCAGCCTTATTGCAGGTACTTGTCTGACACATTTTTATCCCTTTTGTCACAGGCCGGAAACTCCTAAGGTACGCGCAATATGCGTCACCCAGGCGTCCCCGTTCCCCGTCCCCGCACCTCTCCCCCGTTTTCGCCTCGATTTCTCACGTTGGCCGTCAAGAACCGGGGGAGAGGTGCGGGTGCGGGGTACGGGGACGTATATTGCGCGTACCTTAGAAGAGTCCCTTCTGTTTACTCTTACTGTATTCTGTGCTTATGTAGTCAGAACCAATTGAAACAAGATTCTGGACGCATAAGAGTAGAGTTATTCGCCTTTTTTGCTTTCCTTTTTTTCCGCCTATTTTCTTGAATAACTTCAACGACCTGCGCGATAGAAAAAGTAGCTGGTACGGTTTGGTTTTTACCATTGCTGGCCGTTTTTTGTTTGTTTTAACGCACTTGAAGTAACACACTCGATAAGAAGAAAAAAGTGCTGGTACAGGAACAGCCAGCCTTATTGCAGGTACTTAAACACTATTACATATTTATCCATAACGGGATAGATGGAAGGTGTTCCATGGTATACGTATTTTCAGCACCACGTGGCGATAAAATATATTGAGCTTCTTCTTTTTAAGGTACGTTAAGCCGTCGCCCTTGTTGGCAGCATTAGATGGTTTTCGTTAAGTCAAACTATGTTCAATGCCTTTGAGCATATTGAATCATTTGACACAATGATGGATACTTATGCATAAAACATTATCCTCGGGGTAGACAGAGCCTAATATGAAGTTCTAACATTATGCTAAGTAAGATCCTGGACTTATAAAAAATTGGTGTTCGCCTATTAGGATGATTCCGTGATTGTTGCTTATTCTCTTGTTGACTCCTTCTTCATCTTAGCGCATATCCGGTTGCATCTTCAGATGCTTTGGAGTCCGGAGTGCACTCCCGCTTTTTCTTCTTCAAATGTAATATACATGTTATCGGTCACCCAAGGATGCCCATTACCATGCAAAGTGGAGGAGAAATTGCCGAAACAGCTTACCACATTTTTTTCTTGCTCTGACCTACATTGATAATTATCTTTTGTTTGTAGTTGTTCTTCAGGCTACTACGGCTCGACGTGTGAAGTGGATGGTGAAGTAGTGGGCGTAGCCGTCGGAGCTTCTCTAGCAGCTGCTGTGGTTATTGCATTGACACTAGCTTTCTTACTGTCTTGGAGGTAAGATATTATAATCATGATTAGCCTATTGGAATTAGATGTTTTGTCTACATTCTGCTACGCAGAGAGTTTTATGGCTTTATTATTATTGTGCTATTTTGTATTTATACTATCGCCAGTGCCGTGTGATTCCCGGAAAAATAGTATAGGATCACTCTAAGTCTTCCCGTGGATGTCGTAGAAGGCGACTTAGGAAACACAAGCTAAATAAATCCTTTCATGAGACCTCTCCAACCCGTCTGGCCAGCGTGGAGAGTGTAGGCCAAATCCTCTGACTGCTCTGGCTAATATATGGCTCTGGTAGTACAGAGAGGGTCGTGTTCCTGCAGTGGAGACTAAAAAAAAGACGTGATGATGACGTTCCTTGGGGAAATTCGTTCAGTATCATGGACTGAATTCACTCTTGAAATAGTTTTAGTATATTTTGTTAAACGTGTAGTGTAAGTGCAGTTTTTACATAAATAAGACTGTACTTTCGCATGATGCGTAAAATTTATTTTGTTATTTCAGTCGCAAATGGTCTCGCGAGCAAAAGGCCGCCGGCATGGGTTCACCAGTGTTCAACTACATGGCTGCTAACACCATCAAGACACCACCGGTCGGACAGCCGCCTTATCAGGTATGTAGAGGGAGCGAGATAGCATGCTCGACCGCAGGAGGTCTTCCCGCCCGGAATTGTAATGACTAACAATGAGCGCGGTTGCTTATTAGTAAATTTTTATTTTGAGAATAATTTTACGGCTTTGGATACAATTCCTTTAGAGCCCCTCTTAAGTATTGTTGCTTCTTTATTCCTAACAAGTTACAATGAAAGGGTACGTGGTGTAGACCTTTGATTGCTTCAAGGGAGCTTCTGGCGACAAAACTATACGAGTCCAGTGGTTTTCATAGCCGATGGAGTGGCGGACGACGCCTGAAGACCACAGTCCGCTAAACAAATACCACTACAGCCGTACATACTTGCCACTTTAACTATTTCACATATTGTTCATGAGCACGAGCATTTATAATATCAAACAACACCAATTTTATATTATAAAGACCACTAAAATCAAATTGTAAAATAATTTAAAGCAAACCCCAACCGAACCTTTGACTTCCCGCCAAAAACTCTTATTGGTCAAATAGGTACTTAAGGAGATCGGATCTCGGTTTTTTTTTCTCCCAGACCAGTATAAAAGAGCTTAATAATTTCTTGTTTCTTCCTCAGATATCGTTGGAGGAGCGCATGCGCTGGGCACAAATAGCTGAAGCGATGGCTCAAACAAACCATTATGCGGTGAGTTATACTTTAAAGCCGAAGCAAAGGTTGCTCGACTGCCATTAAATTAAATTTATTCATTTGTATCAAACAGGGTACACATTCACATTCAATACAATAGATATAGGTACATAATAAATGAGACTACACTTATATAAACAGGGGACTGCGAATATGTGACGCAGTGATACAAATAGGCAGCCACTCAGCGCATGTATTACTCGAAGAGCAAAGCACTGATTTTTAGTGACTGTGTTGGGGTGGACGCGCGCACAGCAACTCAGACGTGCGAATGTATATTATGTTTTATATAATGTATCTATGTATCTAAATATATATAACTCAAAGGTGACTGACTGACTGACTGACATAGTGATCTATCAACGCACAGCCCAAACCACTGGACGGATCGGGCTGAAATTTGGCATGCAGGTAGATGTTATGACGTAGGCATCCGCTAAGAAAGGACGCGAGCGAAGCCGCGGGCAAGAGCTAGTTTATTTATAATTTTGTAGTATAGTAATTGTATTTATATGAGTCATCTAGTTCTTGGGTTCCATCTTATAACGAATTTGAATGTTCTCGTTGATGTACGAGTATATTGCATGCTTCTCCGTTATCCAGGCCACTAAGACGGATTTTCTATTTCTAAAAGTAAACATTTATAGCGCTTTTGCACGCCTCATAAGCGAAGCGCATGAGGTAGTGCTCTACTCTCCTTACAAAAATCAAGTGATTTTTTTAACTAAATGTGTCTCTATTTATTACAATACATATACAATAATATTTACATATAAATGTCAAGGAAAAACACTAGTTTCAACACTTATGACATTTTTAAAAGACATTATGCCTTTTAAATAAATAAAAACAATGTTTAATAAAATCATTTTGTGGACGTCCGTGTGTCTGTATGTATGGAAACTGGCGTGGTCACGATAACTCCCGAAAAACTTATCTGATCAAGTCCAATTTTTTTTATACGCTTCAGTATTATCCAAAACTAAGTCCTTTCGAAGATCACGGTCTAATTCAATGTAGTTTAATCGTAATTTCAATTTAATTGTGAAAAATGAGATTATGAGGCGTGCACTTTTGGATTTTCCAAACTATTTAAAATTTGACTTTGAATTAAGTAATCTAAGTGGCCAGACAGGGATGGGGGTGCGGGGAACCGCAGCGAACAGTTGTAGGAGGTTGTATATATGACAACCAATCGCACAAACTCTGATATCGAGATGTAGAATACTGTCAGCGCCATCTCGTAGGCTTTTTGTGAACTATTTCTGTCTTTATTATTGTCTCATTAGTTCTTGTATAGTGGACGCCACAAGTTATTTTAAAAAGGTACTGCTATGAGGAAATGTTTTAATAGCGATTCCACAATATGCCGCCGCGGCGGCACTGTGTGTAACTGTATAAGTTTAGTCCAAAATCAGTGGATTTTGAATGCATTTGTTCTGACCCTTCACAATATCCCGCCAAGCCCGTGACGCCGCCGTAGCTGCGGTGTACGAAATGCCTAACAGTAGGTATGTGGGACCTTGACCTATCCCGGTGCAGTCAGGGAGTTTCCACTTAAAAGATAGAGGTGGCAGTGAAGAGAGACGCAACAACATAGATATATTAAATATATTGTACTGATACACTTACAGTTTGGTATCAAAATTATAATTAGACTTTAAGTAAGGGACTGATTTAAAGAGGCAGTTGTAAATAGCAGTTTTGGTAAGGTAAAAATTATAAATGGCATGTTTAATAACTAGTTCAGCAGTTAAAACTAAGCAGTAAAGTAAACAAAAATGAGTAATAAAAATAATGAATTGGATCAGTGAATATATAATTGAGTAGGAAAATAATTAAATGGGCGGTAAAAAAAATTGAACGAGTGGTTTTCCCTAACCTAGTAAAATGGATAAAACCGACCTAGCGGAGACCACGTGTGTTGGTCTCAGTTGAAACCTAACCTATAGGTTTTCCCTAACCTAGTAAAATTAATAGAACTAGTTATATGATATAATAACCGACTAATAGATTTTTTATTACTGTTCATGTTTTACTGTCGCAATAAATAATTAACCGCCATTAAATTAAATAACAGCTCAATATGTTTTCCAACTGATCATAATAACATCTCGAATATTAAATAACAGCTCAAAAAATTAGTTCCCTTTAAGTAATAAGCATATATTATAATAAGTAGATTAGTCCTGAATATGTGTTCTGGAAGTGGAATAAATCAAAATGAAGAGTGATGTGTAAATGTATCGAAAATTCAATTCAATTTGAAATGAAATGAAGATTGAAAAGCGGACAGAATCGATGAAGAAATGTGGTATGAAAACAAGATGCAGCATGCAGGTGGCATGCAGCATCGTTACAGTACAAAATAATTAATTTTGACCCTGGAAACTATCCTATTGATTATGTTATATATTGTTGTTATATAAATGCCTATATATTGTTAAAATTTTACATGCTTTTTCCAGCAAGCGGAACCAGCGATGGCTACACGACCGTCTTCCGCTATGTTTGGAGGATACCCCACGCTGCCCCCTGTACCGATGCCAAGGTGAGGAGTTGGGAGTTGATAGGTGTTGTCATCCGATCGGTCGTTTTGGAAATCCTTGTGGGAGGCCTAAGTCCAGTAGTGGACTTCCTGAGGCTGATATGATGATGATGAGTATTGTAAATAAAATGATGATAAACACATCGATGTCATTTTCTAATGAAGTACGATCAATTCAGGGTGGGATTTTAAATGAAAAAAAAAAGGTTATTTGTACGCAAAGAGCTATTATGTAAGACTACTTGCTGCCGTCGTAACAAAAAAGGCACATCTAACATTTTCTAAAAGTCGAGTAAATTGAGGTTAAAGATATTTTTACATTTATTTAAAAAAAAAACACAGTTGGCGTATGCTAATAAAAAATTTTATAATGTCAACATAGTAAATGTAGTAAAAATAATAAAAATACAAAGGAAAGGCATAAATAACCAATTATGCCTTTTCTTTGTATTATTTAAAGAAAAAAATATGTAGTTTTACAATGAAAAGGCATTTTTAACTTTATATGTACCTTTTTGTTCTGAAATCATAAGAAATCTTTAAAAATGTGTTTTAATAATTAAAAGGCATAACTGGTTAGTTATGACTTTTCTTTTAAAATTTCGAATAAATGAAGTGACTGAAAATTAAATCAAAAGAGACATTTGTTTTGTCAATTATGCCTATTTCTTCTAACATGACTCAAATGTGCCTTTTTAATTTAATGTGAGGAAGAGTATCTAAAGCATTTTTTTCTCTAACTGTATAATTAAGGCCTTTTCATTGTAATAATAGCAAGATATGCCTTTTTATTTTATTAAATTTGAATATTTGTATCAAATGTGCCTTTTGGGCTTATTGTGTCTTTGGAGAGCTTAGCGATAAAATTCTACAAAAAATTAGGCAGATAGGCCTTTTTTTCCTGTTTCCGAATATGTATTTAACTAAAACTTGAAAACATTTTTAGTTGTGCCCTTTTTTGTTACGACGGCAGACCAAATATCGCTGTTTTGTCCCGTTCAATTGTAGCTATCTCCATAAAATAAACTAACATAAAAATTTGTAGCTTCGCTTATCTTTATTTAGTAGCTTGCTAGCTCTTATACGCTTTCGATAGTTTATAAGGAAACACCAAACGAAATATGGTAAACATAATTAAAAAATGCCTTGGTTCTTACAATACAGTGAGAATTACAAAGATACAGCGCAATAAAATTTCTAATGACGTCAGGGTCTCGTACGATTTTACAGGGCTGTGACGTCACAAGACATCACTCTAAAACATGGATATGCTGTGTATCTCTCTGATGTTTTATTTTTTGATAAACCGAAAAATACGGGACCATTATTTGTGGATCATCTTCATCATTTTTGTATCGAAATAAATAAATATGAATATAATCATCCAAGCCCTTCTTCTGCCCACTGCTGAGCATAGGCGTCTCTTCGTCGACGCCACGCATCTCGGTCCTGTGCTGCTCTCATCCAGGTGCGACCCGCGACTTTGGTTATATCGTCAACCCATCGGTCAGAGCCTTGCTCCACCTGCCACTCCGTCGGGCCAGGTGTCCTGCCCAGTTCCACTTTAAGTTCATGACCGTTATACCGACGTCTTGTACTTTATTTTATTTGTGGATAATCTAACTAATTAGAATAATACTTCTCTGACTAAAAATGTATCTTTTCACAGAATGGGTATCCACGGGGGTCATCACACAGGAACTTTAAATACAGTCGCCTCCAGAATTAACACTGCTGCTTCTCATCATAATTTGTATGGTAAGTTTCATTCGTTTAAGGTGAAGTGGTAGCATAAGTGGCGCCCTCATTTGAAATAAATTGTTTTAAACTAAATATGGTGATAAAGTGGCCACTTTTGGCGAAAACCCGTTTTAAAACTAGACGGACTATTAGTAATAATTTCAAATGTTATTCATAAAATAGTTTGAAGGTCTTTTTAGACATTGATACAAATCAAATTTTTAAATATCACCATAATATTTAGTTTTAAACAATTTATTTCAAATGAGGGCGCCACTTATGCTACCATTTCACCTTAATAAATAAAAAACGTAATAGTACCATGGAAGAACAAAGACAAGAGGATTGACAACCCCATATAAAAAACCCGTACTCTGCTAGAAAGTCAAAATACTGTATTATTTCTAGATGTCGCTACTATCTCGCCCGCTAGCCATACAAAGGTTGCTGTGTACTTAGGCTGACGGTATCCACGAAAATCAGAGATGGCGCTTGTTTGTTTGTAGAAAATGAACGCTTATACCGCCATCTTTCCGAAATTAAGCAGCACCACTATTTCTTTCGAACTAGTAGCTCCATCTAGCTACAACATTGAAACTAAAAATCGATATGCTTCGATGTATGAAGGTTGGATATCACTCTTGAACAGGAAACTTGCTAAATTAAACCCAGCACCCTCATATGACGTCATATATCACCGCAGATATAAATACAAGGGTATGAATGAAACTGAATGTACTTAATAAACTACCTATATTCCATTCTTCAGGCTACACCAACCATATGGCGACAGAATCCACCAGCTCTGAAGCGTCGAGTCATGTGCAGGAGAGAGCTGACCTCCTCGTGCCAAGACCGAAGTCGAGAGCCAGGAGTATGCATGTAAGTTCACTCATTTTTTATTTCAGTTCAACTCAACTCCAGTTCCTGTCAAGAGGAGGGATAAACAACATCTGGCTAATTAAACGGTTAATCAAGTTAACTGGGTAATCAAGGCCAATATAATCTAAAAAAGACATTTAGAGAGCCAAATTTTTTCTCTACATGTTTTTTAAATAGGTCACTAGATGGCGTTTTTTACTTATTTTATTTATACAACTTTATTACAAAAATTGTAAACGGTCAACCTAGAGGTGGTACAGAGACAAGGGAGACCAAAGTAGGGGCAAAAGTAAAATATTAACGTGAATATAGAAGCAAATGGCCTTGAAGTGTGAAATAAGTTGTTAACTCGTAAATATGGTGATCATTTCCATATTGCTCTTCGTCATGCACTAGATAGCCATTTAAATTATTTTATGAACTGCCGTTGAAACTATTATTGGTGATCCGTCTAGCTTTAAAACGTGCTGTGGCCACTTTTGGCGGAGGCAAGTTTTAAAGCTAGATGGACTAATGTAAATACTTTCAACGGTGGTTCAAAAAATAATTTAAAGGGCTATCTAGTGCATGACGAAGAGTAATATGGAAATTATCACCATATTTACGAGTTAACAACTTATTTCACACTTCAAGGCCATTTGCTTCTATATTCACCTTAATACGTACCTAGTATTTGAACCCATTACCTACCTTTCTCATGTTTGTTTGTAATTTGTGTGCTGCCATCTATGTGAGCGGCTGGTACTAATAATTTGTGTGCTGCCATCTATGTGACCGGCTGGTACTAATAATTTGTAACCAAGTTTCTGCTATTTACGTGCCCTTCGAAAGTTTGTATGACGGTGGCATCTACTGACGCTTTATCACTTTCTCAGTAAATAGACTACATGAAGAAGTGGCCACTTCGCCTTTAATAAATGCATTTAAAAATTCATATTTAGGTCAGTCTTAGGTGGATGAACTGTAAAGGTACGCGCACATTATGACGGGCCGCAGCGCAAAAATCCGCTTAAATCGCTCGTGTGTATTTTGTATGAACTATCGCACACTGTGCCGGGGCGCAGCGGTTCGCAGAAAAGACTTAATGGACTCTCAACACTGTTTGAAATAGACTTAGCAGCTCTATACTCGCTCGGAATGATTTTGCATTTAGGACCAATTTTGTGTAATCTTTTTCAATACCTACTAATAATAACATTATTTTTTCTTTATTAAAAATTTTTTGTTTCTTTATAATTTTTTTTTCTTTTTTTTAATCAAAAAAACCTTATTTTTAATTTTTTTTTTAATTTCAACAGAACCAAACCGGCATCTACTACGACGTGGAATACGAGAACGCGCCAGAAGGCATCTACGGAACTAAAGGCATCCCCCTCTCTACCTACACCGTCAGTAGGGGGCCCCCCTTCTATAGGTCGTAGTACATGTAGTGTTGATGGTCAACTTTAAGGAACGGTTGGATGGAGGCTGGGTGAGGAATGTATTAAAAAAAAACAGTGGCACTCCGAGAGTGCCGACAGAAGTGAAAACTTAAACAAGGTGGTGTCGGTAACAGTGCCTCGAGGTCAATGGTTTTTTCCCTTCTCAAAAAATGCCCAACGCACCTAAAAAGTTATCACTTCAAAAAATTGTTACTTATATGTTTCAAAAAAGAGAGATTTTGGTTACCTATACGTAACATAAGTAAATAAATAACAGGCCAAATCAGAATATCTTAACATCAGAATTAGTAATAGAACACAAAACCGTAAGAAAAACGATCCAGGATCTGGATCGTTTTTCTAATCAAACTTTTTCTCATTTACTTACAGTATCTATGATAAAACTGATAACCGTGACTGTAATTTGATTGAAAAAACTCCTTGCCCAGCACCAAACCATAAAGAAAATCTTTAATTTTATTTGTACATAAGACTGCTTGCAACGATTTAATGTGATTAAAATAATGTAGATATTATTAACGAATTATTTTTGTATTAGGATAATTAAGATATATTTTAAAGTCAAATATATGAAGCAAAAATAGGCATAAATATATTTTGCATTGCAGGTAAGAGAAAACCAATTTTTTACATATTATTTTGTGAAAATACGAAAAACCATGCGAAAATATAATTGTGTTAGTGTAAAGTGTTTAAAAAAAATTGTGGAACAGTTTACTATAGATGCACCATTATTAAATATAAGTTATTTAAGTTTAATTCATGTAAATATGGAAATAATAATAGTTTGTTAAAAATGTAATGTAATTTTAAGTATAAAATCTTTCATTATTTCGACATTATATAATTTTTCCGACCATCAACACATACGAATATATTGACTGACTTTCAAAACAATAAACTTTAAGTAATTATATCTAATTGTGCAACACTGCTGTTAAAAATGTTTACAAACATTAGTAAACATTTTCAAATCCAAAAATAATAACTTATTGTAATATATGTTACTATAAGTATTATTATGAATTATTATAACAGTATTTTATTGTTCTGTTATTATGCATTTTTATTTTGGTATTTTTTTTAACAGCAGTGTTCACCTTAATATTTGGAAACCAGATTTTTATATATTTTTAGTCATTTTTTAAATTTGTTATATGGGTGCGCATTTATATAGATTTTACATCTTACCCAAACATGGATAAATTACGAATTAGAAAACATAAGACATTTGATTTGTAAAATGATTACAATATTGTTATATTTTATTTATTTATAGAAATAATTATATTCATAATAAATATTTAAACATTAGATTTAGTGTTTTTTTATTTAGCTATATTAAACAAAATACTCAATTTCAGTTTCAATTCATATAATGCACTTCATAATGTACATCAGTTCTAACTACTTAAAGTCACAATAGCACACTATGATCCCTCAAATAAAATACTAAAGATTGAGTGCCTTTTATTTTTCTATATTAAAAAGAGAAAAAATCAAGAAGTATAGTAGTACTTTAGTAAAAAATAACTAAGTATCCAGCCGCTACAGGTGTAATTTGCGTGAAAGGATTTGGCATTTATCAATATGAAATTATTAGAGATTGGCTTGTAAATATGTAATCGATAACCTTATCGACGTCTCAGGGGATACAAGAGCTGATGCGCATTTTGGCCACAGGCTGAACTTAGCTATTTAACGAGGAAATGCCGCCAGTCTCTTGGGTACCTTACCCTCCGTGCACAGGGATCTGGGGTCCATATTTTATTATATTTTCTTTTGAGTCTTAGTTCGGTTGAATTATTGTATTTGTTTTGAATAAAAGTGCTTTGTTAGGAGACTAGCGCCATCTGCGTGTGATCTCCACAAACACGGGCAAGATTATCGATTCATCGATATCCCGTGCGCGGATTGTCTTTGCCCGACCAGAAAAATAATCTTTGTCTTTATGTCAAAGTCTCAACTGACATTGGGAATGTCAAGTTGCGAGCGAGGCTTTTGAAAAAAATTAGTTGGGTGTGGTCCTGTCGCGTGCCATGGCGGCATTAATCTTGTAATTTTGATATATATAGCGAATGTTTCGTGGAGAATTGTCGTTAATTGTTTTGTGCCCAATTTGTTTGGAACGGCGTGGAGCCGAAATTATTTGTATTACGTAAAGAACAGTGATTTGTGTCAAATGTAAAACGCGTGCCATGCGGCCGTGTAAAGTTTTAGTTTTGTCTATTTCCCGTGTGATACGGAAGTATTTGTAAATTGACTATAAAAGGAACTAATTGTGGTGGCGTGAATGCCCATAAACCTATAAACAGTGATAAGTGTCTAGAAAAGGAAGAAACTTTTGGTGCTTGTTGGAGTGAGGCTATAGAAGTGGTGTTATAAATACGACGTATTCGTTTGGGGCGACATACATGAGCTCATGGGGAGGTTAGTGTAGGGACCCTATTTTCTGCACCACTGACCTTGGGACCCTTGATGGGACCTAAGGCCGTCGCCAGCCCTGAGGAGGACCTCAGACTCGACGCGAAGGCCAGGCGAGGCTGCCTGAAGACTGCGTGGACGCGGTAAGTTTTATAATTAGTGTAACTACTTTTAACTAGAATTAAGCTCAACTCATAATTAGGTTAAGTTAGGTTAGGATAGGTTCCCTGTACCTTATACAGGGTGGTAGCAGACTGCGTAGGTTGTTTGGGTGTTTGTTTATTGCCGGTGGGATTGCCGGACTCGTACCAAGAGCGTAGTTACAAAAATATCTTGGTATCAGAACGTAATCTTAGCTATCTGCGCCCACATTTTTTGGTAGCAGAGCGTAGTTAGTAAAATATCTTGGTATCAGAACGTAATCTTAGCTATCTGCGCCCACAGTATTTTATTAATTAATTTTGGTATATTGTTGCTACTCGTATTAATAAATTAAGAAAACTTTTTAATATAAAAATCAACTTTTTATTTTTATTTTAAGGGCCAATTATCTGCTTAAAGTAAGTACATAGATTTTAAAAACTTTCCCTTGAATTTTTAAAAAAAGAATACTTAACAAACATTTGCTAAATCTATTTAGTTGATATATTTTTACCCCGTCTCTCTTTTCAGTATTTGACATTGAAAGAAGGAGTCAAAACATTTTTTAACAAGATTGCTTCAGAAAGTTTTTTTTTTATTAAAAAAATGTTTAAAATCAGGAGTACCTATAGCATGAAGAAATTGATGAGTGTAGATCAAGCAAGAGAAGTCTGTCAGGATCGTAGCAAGTGGAGGACCATAGTCTGCCTACCGCTGTGGCAAACAGGCGTAAAAATATGTAATATGTTTGTTTAAGGCCGTACCTGAATTTTCCGGGGTCCAGTGCTGCCCCCATTTAAAATAAATCATTTCAAAGAAAACGGAGACATTATTTAAAATTTTGCAACTACGAATTACTAGATAACCCTTCAAAGTATTTTATGAACTACTGTTTACAGTTTAAAATGAGAACGTTAAGCTTTACTACGCACATTTGAAAAACGGCCACTTTTGGCTAATATGCGTAGTAAAGCTTAACGTTCTCATATTAAAGGGGTGGGATGGGGGTTTTTATAAAAAAAACTAAACTTTTATTAAATTAATATTTTTATTACCAGCAAATTGGACGAAAACGAGAATTAACCACAAACAACTTATCATTTACTTATATTATAAATGCAATTGGCTTGTCTTAATCCTAGAATAATATAAATAGATAATTATTTTAATAATTAATAAATAATAAAAAAATTCGATCAAGTGTATCAAAAATAGTAATGAAACTTCTAAAATATGGCATTTTAAATATGGCAATTAGGTGATATAAAACTGACAAGTAATATAAAAATCTTTAAAAATAATTAAACCTTTTGTATTGTTATTAATATTGGCAGAAAAATAAATAAAAGTAAACAACATTTTCATTTGAAAATTGTATACGCTTGATCAAGACCAAAAAATATATCATTTCAATTAGTACTTAATCATTTCTTATTGAAAATGAATTCTAAAATTTTCCTCTTTTTAATTATCTTCATGATAAAATAAAAGAATAATAATCAAAATATAAAAAAAAAAAATTTCACCTAATCCGTATTTTTCTACCATCGCATTATTTAACCAAAATAAAACTTCTTTCCGTTGTTTAACTGTGTGTTATACGAATATGAAATTTTACTGATAACTATGCGAAAGTCCGTCAAAAATTTGAGGCCCTCAAGTAGCAATTGTTTAGGACGTTATAGTTGAACCTGTAACCTGCTTCGGGGATTTCGTCCGTAACCAGGTTGTCACTGTTGAAGTGCACGTAGAGGGGGCCGGGGGGTGTGGCTGCGGGAAGAAATAAAATTAAAATAAAATAATCGCAAAAAAAAAATTGGAAAAAGAAATATTTTGGTCACAATTTTTTTTTCTTTAAGCCAGATGGTAACATGTGGCGAGTTAGGTGGCGTCACGCTGATAATGATCTTTGCGACTGCGGTGCCATTCAATCGATGGAACACCTTATGTCATGTCTGAGCTGCCCTACGTCATGTACTACAGAGAACCTTAATGAGGCTAACCACAGGGATCGCTGTGGCGACGTACTGGTCAAAGATGATTTGAAATTAAAGCTACAGTGAAACCATTTCAACTAGACAAGACGAAGATAAGATGTTACCATAGCAGAGGGACAGACATAACATTTTGGTTCATTTGGCTCAAAGCAAATAAAACCCAGTTTCAGGTCTCTATAATAAAACTTTGAGACGCGGCGCGTTTGTCTCCTCCAGGATCCAATAGATGTTTAATCTTTTTAATTTGATTTATGTCTTTTCCCCTTAAAACCCTAATAATTGTTTCAGGTAAGTAGAATGTGGACTGAAAAAATAGTTTAGGCTTACGTATTATTTAAAAAATATTGGCTATAGGAAACCTGTAATAAAACCTCACAATAAAATATTTTTACAACACAATAAAATTAAATTTTTAAAAAAACTTTGATTTTTTAGTGTATAACAAATTTTGTAAGATGCTAAATTCTCTATAAAAAGGGAGAGGTGTGACGTACTGGCAACACTGGTGGGCGGCGTTCAGTATATATATGGCGAGCGCCGGCTTACAAAGGTCAGTTACTTACCAGATGTCATTGTAAGTAGGTGTGCGCGCTACGGGTGAGTTACTTTACCTTGCCGTGACGATGTAGTAGTACGTCACACGTGATATCTTATTTTATCTTGATTTGACAGTCCCGGAAGTACTATGCTGAAAGTAACTTACAGGCAATGATCTGGTTAGATGCGCTTCCACCACAGAACTTGGATCCTCTTAGGCCATCAGCTGTTTCGGCTTCAGGAATGAACAAGTAGTCTTCGGACTGGGCTGCTCCCTGGGTAACTGGGTTGATCTGGCAGTCTGTGTCGAGGTAGAGATTCTCGTCAGTGCGAAAGGCCATCTCGAAGCTTGCTGATGTGAACCTGGTGGAAACATTCGTTTATTGATATAGTTTTCACCCGCGACTGCCTCCGTGGTCAAGGCGTTTGCCTTGTGATCCGGAAGTCGTGGATTCAAATCCCACTGAAAAGCAAATTCAAATTCAAATTCAAAATATCTTTATTATCATAGATATTTATAATATCTCTTAATAATAGTCACTTTGTTTTGTTTTGCACAAATGTTGACGTCAAATCGTTACTTAAAGCTAAGTTTACGCCGCTTCCTAGGCGCAAGTGCAGAAGAAGCGGCAACAAACTGCACTGCACGTTTTCTCCAAAGACGTCAACTAACAAACTAAAAACTTAAAATTAGTTATATAGATGGACAGAGATTACATTGTTCATTATGTCATAATTAAATTGAATTATAAGAATTACGAAATTTAAAATAATGTCAATTTGTAAATTTAGTATGTACCAATGTACCTAAATTATGACATGTCTAAGTATACAAACCTTTAAGAGGGACCCGCGCCAAGCTCAAGCCAGACCTTTTTGTCTTTAAGATAGTCATCGGTCCTATAATAAGCCTTCTCACAAAGTACTTTCTTTACATAAGCTTTGAATTTTCTGTCTGGCATAGCATTCTTTGTGAAAAGTTGATTTCAGTCTGGTTAGGATATTGCGGGCTTGAATCACCTGATTATCCGAAAAGATAGATGATACCGTGCTTTTAAAAACCATAAAAAGCTGTGGGTCCCAAACGCCATCTAGCGTTTGTTTAAACCTTTGATTAGTTCTGGTCTATCCTTTGGGTTGTGGAGGTCAGATGGCAGTCGCTCTGTGTAAAAACTAGTAACCTCGACAAATCACCTGGGTTAGGTAGCGGACCCCGGGTTCTGAAGCGTTACCAATGCCACATCGTATTAAAAATGGAATATACTTACTTAACACCACAAACATCAGATGTCCTCTTGAAGCAGGTAGCATAAGCGAGGTTTGCGATGTAGGGGCCGGCTCCCCTGTTATAGTTAAAGGACTCGAAGGCCCCAGACCTGTCAGGGTAGTACTGGAGGCAGCCGGGGGGTGCTAAAATAACACAGTTGTTAATTATGTAAGAGGATATATTATATTGATTAGGTGTCTAAAGCATAACAAGTAATTTATAAAAAAAAAATAACAAAAAAAAATTAAAAAAAATAGAGAAAAAAAATGTTTCATATATTTTTTTTAAATATAAATTACCTAATAATAATTTGATAAATGAATAAAAACATTACAGCATACTACATAAAGTTTATCATCGTAAATATATCTAGGCACAGAATGAAAGGCTTACCAATAAGATATTCGTCTCTGTCAGCTGAGGATGAGAGCGGAGTTGAGGGCAGCGAGGATGTGATGGCTTCGAGGATACCGTCGCGGTATTTTCTGAAAACAAGAAGATGTTTTATATAACTGTATAGATTGTCTAGCCCAAAGAGCCCAAAAATGGACTCCCCTCTACTGATTATATAAAATAATCATCTTCTTCTTCTTCGTCTAAGCGCATTCCCGGTTGCATCCTCAGCTGTGCTGCTTCCAAGCCCGGGGTGCGCTTCCCTGCTTTTTCTTCTCCAAATATAACATGCATGTCAATGGTCGCCCAAGAATGCCAAAGACCTTGCAATATGGAGAAGAAATAGCCGGAACACTATAAATGATTTGGCTATAGTTTTACAACCGGCCACCTGCCTGACGTTAACCCTCTTTGGGAATGTATTTATGCGAAAAGTTTTACAACCGGCCGCCGCCCGACGTTAACCCTCCTTGGGAATGCAATTGTAGCACGAGATGTTTGTGCTTAGTCCTTTAGTCGCCTCTTACGACATCCACAGGAAGAGATGGAGTGGTCCTATTCTAACCCGGAACCACACGGGTACTCGTTAAAATATTAATGTTACAAGATATACCTAGTTTTAAAAACTAAAACCTGACTACGGAAAAATTCATACTGAAAAGTACATATATCCAGTTAACGCAAGTACATCAGGGTGCAATAGCTAATAATGTATATATTTTTGAAGCCTTCGGTCCTGATGAAAATGTTTATTACTTACCCTAAAGTGTTGAAGCATTCCAACTGAGTGACCTTGATCTTCCAAGTGGCCTGAGGCAGGTTGGGTTGAGTGTTCCTGTCGGCGATCTTGAAGTTGAGGCGGATGGAGCGGCTGTTGGTGGAAGCGTTGACGCGAACGTATACTGAAAAGGTGGGTTTTAAATAGATTAGGAAAACGAATCAACAAGTTTATAAACAAGTTTATTTGCCAGACAATAGGTAATAAAAAAAGCGACTTAAATTTTTGGTCTTCTTCAACATTTCCACTGCACTCACTTTCACTTATACGCACCCTGGAAGATTTACTTGCGGCTAATGATAACGCTTAGCCGTGTGGTTCCGGCAGAGTAGAATAAGCCCACTCCAAGTCTTCCCGTGGATGTCGTAGAAGGCGACTTATGAAACACAAGCTAAATAAAGCTTATAAACATCAATGAGACCTCTCCAATTCGTCTGTCCAGCGTGGAGAGTGTAGGCCAAATCTTCTGGCTGCTCTGTCTAATATTGGCTCTGGTAGAACAGAGAGGGTCGTGCTCCTGCAGTAGAGACTAAAAAAGACCTGATGATGATGATGAATGATAACGTCATCGGAGTGCCTCTCTACTGGGCTGGTAAAAAAAAACCATTGACACGCAAATAAGAACTTACAGTGTTGTCCATTGTTGTCTCCACACAGCGCCGGGAAGAATTCAGAGTTAGCTTGCAAGTTGGTGACCTGGAAGATGTCATTCCTGCAGGTGTAGCCGGGACGCTGGGTCACGTTTTCTACTGGATCCACCTAGGATAGAAAGAATTAGGAAATAGCTTAAAACATAACTTTGGGTCTTTCTTTACCTGATTGAATCAGAAATGAGGAAATTTGTAGAACAAAAGTCAATGAGTAGCTCAACCCCCTTTAGCTGAGGTGTACCCTTTATTGAAGTGGCAGTGTGCAGGACACATAGCGCGACTAAAAACTCCCAACGGGTAGAGACCTCCCCTGGTCAGTCTGGAAGTCTCTCAATAGACTCCGGGCTGGTGTTGGGAGGTGTCGGGAAAACCGAGTTAGGTGGCGGCACGCTGATAACGACCTTTGCGACTGCGGTGCCATTCAGTCGATGGACCACCTTCTGTCTTATCTGAGCTGCCCTACGTCATGTACCTACCATAGAGGACTTTAATAAAGCTAACGACAGAGGGATCGCCGTAGCTATATACTGGTCACAGGTGATCTGAAATTGAAGCTACAGTGTAACCATTTCGACTCGATAAGAAGAAGAAGCGCGACTAGAACGATGGGCCAAAAAGTTTCTCGGATTGCGACCATATACTGGCAAGCGAAGAAGGACACTTACAAGGTGGTCAAACAACCGGAACAAGGTCGCTGAAAAGCGCTGAATGCAGGCCGCTCTAGATCAGTAATTTTGGAAATCCTTGGGAGAGATCTATGCCTTGCAGTGGACGTTGTGCGGCTGAAGTGATGGTGATGATAATGACTACTTTGTGAAGACTCATAAACATTTTTTTACCTAGTTATGGCTCTCTTTGTTTGCTCCACTTTGAGGGTTATGACTCAAAGTGGAGCAAACAAAGAGCAATGCCATCCATCAGTCATTTGTTGATAACTTATAATAATATTGTGTCTGAATCAAATCTCTTCTCATCCAATAAACCTCACCAATAAAAACTGTTGCCAGCAGTGGATTTCATGCGGCTGGAATAGTAACGATGGGGAAAGGGGATTATAAAACGACTGAGAGCTGTTTATCAAATGTGCATGCTGTGTTCGCTCCAAGTAGGTTGGGCAACTTATATGCTCTTATTTGTATATGCTTAGATTTGTGTGTTGTTCAGCAAGTTAGCGAACCAAATAAAAAAAATGGTGAGGTTTGGTCTCGGAGTCGATCCTCATGTGGCGGACGTTGTAATTATTAATCTCCACGTTGTTGGAGCACTCTACAACAGAATACTATTTCTTGAGAGGTAGGTTGATGAAGACAGCCTTTTCTCCCTTTTATTTTACTCTCCCACGGGTAGAGTTATTCTCAAGAGACTAAGCAAGTTACAACTACGCCAGTAGGTCGGGATTTTTCGACCCAATGACCTACCTGTTGACTGTCACGTAACAATACCATAAGAGTGACAAAGACATGTATAGAGAACAAAGGACGGGCTGCATCAAATTCATTTATTTGTCAGATTTTGGTAATGTCACACAAGGATTGTAACAATTTTGTACCAAGATTTAACTTATTTTTATTTTAGGCTATGTCTAGCAGTGGATTTCATGCATGGAATGATGACGATGGGGGGGAGGGAATAATAAATGATACTTCTAATCTAATCTTTTAATACTGATACTTACGGTAGTAGGGGGAGCAAGGTTGAAGGTCTCGAAGTCAATCCTCATCTGACAGACGTTGTTATTATTAATCTCTATGTTGTAGGAGCACTCCAGACCAGAAGACTCTTTGTTGAGAGGTGGGTTAATGAAGACTGCAACTTTGGTGTTTGTTCTGACGTCACACGCATTTACTGTATAACAAATTGTTCTTATATTCATAAATTTTCCAAAAAATATACAGACTAGTGCTATCTATCTAAAATTTAAGAACTACGTTCTTGTCGGTGGAGTAGTTTTCATGTCTCCCTCTCTTGAGCCATCCTTTTGACCTCCCTATACGACACGGCGTCAACTTTCTCCTTCAGTTGATCTATAAATGCTCTTCTTGGTCTTCCCTTTTCTCTAAGATGACCAAACATCTCCTATTCCTCTTCTAATATCGATTGTTTTTAATAAGTTCCTTTTATCATTAACTAAATTAAGTACTTCTTCATTTGTCTTTTTCTCTATCCAACTTATACCTTCCATACGTCTCCAGCATCAGATTTCGAATGCCACTAAGCCTTCTCGATCCTTTTTAGCCAAAATCCATGTTTCACTACCATATAATGCTATACTCCAGATGTACGTCTTTATAAGCCGTCTTTTCAATGCGTTGAATGAAAAATATGTTATAGAATATATACAGACTGTGCTTGTGACCATAAATACCTCTGAAAAGTCTCAAGAAAGCAAAATACGCTTAAAAGCTCAGAACAAAGCAATACTATCGAATAATAGCAATATCATCGATACTATAGATAGTACTTGTATTGTTGTTCGTGAACAACAAACTGTCGATAGTTCGTGAATTGTCCAAGTAAACAACTTGGATGACTATATTTTCAAGAAAATTTGGTTTTTAACAGGTATAGGTATATCAGAAGGCGCAAAAGGTTAAACTTTTTGAACCAGAAGGTTCTAAAATGTATTCTCAGAAGGTTAAACGTAAAGAGCCCAAAAGTTAAAAAGTTGTACTTATACTTACAAGAACAACAAGTGGCAAAACCACACAAAAACCAATAGTCTTTCCTCTTTGGGTATTACATTGGTTTCTAGACAAGCACCCTCCGCCGAAGGGTTCTGCTTCTGTCTGAGCCTAGACATTGCTCTCCATTGGTCAAATTAGGTACTAGGCTCACAGCCAGAAGGTTATGGGCCCTGTAGCTTATGGGGTACTAGTACAGATACATGAACAGCAATCAGAGGTTGTATCTGAGCCTAGACATTGCTCTCTGTTGTCGACAGTGAAGTTGCTACTGGGCCCACAACCTACATCGCTCTGGGCTTATAATCAAATTTTATTATAAACTAGGTAATGGGTGGGCATAAAAAATTATGGGCCCAGTAGGTCCCGTAGCTTATGGGCTACTATAAGTATTAATACTTACATGAACAGCAAGTGGCAAAGACTCCACAGAAACCAATCGCCTTCCCTCCCTGGGTGTTACACTGGTTTCTGGATAAACACACTCCGCCGGTGTTTCTATCTGATCCTAGACATTGCTCTCCGTTGCCAACCGTGAAGATGCTGCCGGGACCGGATTGGCGAGGTGCTGGATGGAAGAGATGTTTTTTTATTATAAGTGGGGGAATGTGTGAAGGGGGGGAGAGGGAGTTAGTACAAATAAATGATAGAAAACAATAGACGGAGTTATAGAAAAATGATTTTATATTTATAATTACAGTCAAATAAAATAAAAAAATAATAATAATAATACAATTAAAAAAATACAATCTGCACTATATTTCTAACCCGCCCCTTGACATTTCTGCTGCAAAGGTGCCCAATATACTAGCTGCGTTACCGCGCTGAATGGCAATGGCCAACCTTTGCATCAGAAATGAGCCTGAGCGGGAGTCACCATTCTTTTCCCTTATTCTGTGCCCTAACTCCCGGATTAGACGCTTGGCGTCTGTACCCCAACATCCCATGGTTTCTACGGCTATGGGAATGAAACTGTAGTGCTGTCCCATAACCGCATACTTCACCCGTTTCTTTTCGGCTGCATCCTCAGCAGCTGCTGCTGCTGCGATAATAGTGCGTCCCAGATGACTGGCTGCCACTGTGCTAACACACGTAGCGTCCCATACCAGACACCTGCCATGTTTCCAAGGGACAAGAGTCAAACCATCAGGCCTCTTGCCGTCCGATCGACTAAGCCCTGGGGGCTCCAGCACGCAGGGAACATTAGCCGAGACAAAGGCTCGACGAACGATGTCATTTAGTGCGTGGTGACGCGGAAACCTCCCTGTGCAGCGACGACAACTCAATGCATGATAACCGTCGGCTTCCACCATGGATCCGCAGGTGCATATATGCGGCTCACACACTCTGCAGCCCAGGCGGAGCGCCACGGCTATCCGCAAGGAGTCATCGTCCAAAAAGGTGCCTAGGTAAGGCGATGGAAGAGCCTGCAACCACGCTCCCGATTCTACCTGTGACACTGCTCTAAGTCTCGCCTTATCCGCCCCCGAAGTATTGTCCAGCAGGGATTGATGGGTATTTTTGACACCAATATCATCCCATACCCGCTGAACGTGAAGGGCAACGGGACACGACGCGCCGGAGTTGCCAGCCATCCAAGCAGATTCTGCCTCGGTCACACGGAGTTGACATACAAAGCCGATCCCAAATAGAAAGCGAGGAATATAATGACTGCCTCCGTGGTCCAGTGGTCAAGGCGTTTGCCTTGTGATCGGGTTACGGGTTCAAAATTGACAAAAAAATGATAATTAAATGATAGTTATCTCCGTTTACTTTGAAATGATTTATTTCAAATTGGAGCAGCTCTGGACTTCATGTATCCCCTTAACCATATCAAACTTGACCAGTACTCACATCTATGGACAGAAGCGGCGCTGAAATGAACTGCTACGACTAGCAGAACTAATTTACTAAGAAGATTTGACGCCATCTTTGATATATATCTGAAACAAATAATAAAAAGTTATAGTTTTAAAAACTAAAACACGACTACGGGAAGATTCTTGCTGAAAACTACCAGCAGGAAGATACAGCTGCTAGTAATGTACAATACCCGGCACATAAGTTGACCCAAAATCACCCATGTGGTTCCGGGTTAGAATAGACATGTTATATGCATATATATGCATGTTATATTTGGAGAAGCAAAAGCGGGAAAGCGCACCCCGGGCTCCGAAGCAGTACACACAGCTGAGGATGTAACCGGGAACGCGCTTAGACGAAGAAGAAGAAGATAAGTTGACCCAAAATGGCGGCTCTGCGCAGGTATAATTAGAGGGAGAAGAGTGCGCAGTGACCGCCATTTTGGGTCAACTTATGTGCCGGGTATTGTATATACTTTCGGATATTCTAATCCTATCATAACTCCTAACTAATATTATAAATGCGAAAGTGAGTTTGTTATCTCTTCACGCTTTATCTACTGAACCAATCTTCTTCAAAATTCGCATACCATAGTTAGGAGTACTGAGAAGGACATAGGGTACCTTTCATCCCGGAAAAAAGTAATGTTCCCGTGGGATATGCGCGCAAAGCCGCGGGCAAAAGCTAGTTACTTATATGGGACGCATCTTACGTTTACATGGTTGCCCCTTCTCGCCTCGGGGCGACAGTTTCAAGGACTGGAGCCGGAGCCGCGGCCGCAGAAGACACCAAGCGGCGCAAATATTCTCTTCTTCTTTATCATTGCGAGTTCCCGGTTGCATTCTCAGCTGTGCTGCTTCGGAGCCCGGGGTGCGCTTCCCTCTCTTTCTTCTCCATATATAACATGCATGTCAATGGTCACCCAAGGATGCCAAAGACTGCGAAGTGGAGAAGAAATAGTCGGAACAGTTTAAATGATTTGGCTTTAGTTTTACGACCGGCCGCCTGCCTTCAACCGTCCTTGGAAATGCAGTTGTAGCACGAGATGTTTGTGCTTAGTCCTTTAGTCGCCTCTTACGACATCCACAGGAAGAGATGGAGTAGCAGGAGAGTATTATTCAAAAGTTATTCAGTATCATGAACTGACTACTCTTAAAATTGAATCAGTATATTTAGTTAGACCCTGTATACCGACGAAACACATAACCCTTCTTTTGGCGTGGCTGTAGTCGGATTAAAATAGAACAGGGGCCAATGTTTGGGAAGCTGGTGTATATACTCTATGTCGATGATCTTCATCCAAAAATAAACACGTAGCCTAAGATAATATTGATTGAGCAATGGTGCCCGTTAAAGTGCGATGACCGCACAACCGGTATGGTCAAGAGTGATGGCTTCCGATGGCTACACGTGTTTTCGTAGGTCTAAGAGTCTAAACAACCTCATTAGAGGTCTGCATTAATCCTCAAAAACCTTACAGCAAAACAAGTAATTATTTAACCATATTTTTAAAAACAAGCTTTTATTTAAAACAAAGAAGGAAAAAAGTTTAAAGTCAATAGACGAACCAGGCATGACGACTGCAAGAATATTTTTGGCCCATCGGTTAGATTATGTAAAAATATTGTACACGTATTTTTTCATTTCTCTGAGAAACCAAAATTGACGAAGATATAGCGTATTTAAAGGTTGCATGACGTCACGGCTAAGTCAATTTTTACATAGCGGATCCGAGCAAGCACTCTGGAAGGTAAATGCTCTGTCTGTATCTTTGCGAATTTATACTTTTTTGATAAACTGAAAAATATGGGTCCATTATTTTTGGATAATCTACAAGACCTAATTAGAATCTCTTCTCAACCTGTCGTTACCCCTATTGAGTATGGACTCGGTGGGGTTGTGTTTTTTTATCACTGAGATGCCGTGGCCACCTTCTGGCTTCATCATGAGATCAGGTCATTGGTACCACAATATTGCATTGTCAACCAACTTACTATAATATGTGAAGTTTCAGCTCAAAGAATAAATTGGCATTGGGTCTAATTTATCTTGTAAGATTTGATTACGAACACACAGTGAAATATTCGTCGACGATATTTCGCTGCTTTTTTTTTGTATTATAGTTATAATTTTTTGTGTATGAAATTAACTAGTAATTTAGATTATACACTTTTTGGTTTAATTTTTATGTAAAAAAGTGATTGTATAAAAGTAGTAATATCTTTTTTAAAGGTAAATTTAGACAAATTTAGAGGTATGTTTGTGATTTTTTTCTATAGAGCCAACAATCCTCAATCGTGTTTTGAATATTGTGGGTGTCTGTAGAAAAGCCTTAAGATTCATATGATTTTTTTTTGAGAAATAAACTGTACTTAGTAGTTTATTCACAGTGATTTTTCAAAAACACTCACAGTATTCTTGGCTTTAAACTGACGGGGCCTCGGATTGGCTATACTTACCAAACTTTTTTTTTATAATAAGTTTGACCCAGTACTTGACTACGATGACTGCACGATCTGCCTCTTAACATTGTTAGTTTTTCGTGTGTGTAAGTGGCCAACACTGATATCAGATTTTTCAATCAGAAGCGACGAATATAGCTTGACGAAATCAACGGCTTAGCGTGCCTTCCGAAGCACGGAGAAGAAATGTTTATCGTGTGTCACCCATCCAAGTGCGAACTCCAACCAATGTCTCTTAACTTGCGAAAGCGCTGGTGACACGTACTCTCGGCGGGCCCCCTAGCCCAGTAATTTTAAGGAATCTGAGAGAAACGGATGTATAGGTGGATACAGTAACAACCTTTTTTTTACGATATGATCACTTATGTTTGTCCATTCATGAAGTAGCCAATCGTTAAGACGAAACACAAGGGCCGTTTTTCCATACAAACGTAGTCCCCTGTTTCCTCCCTGGATAATGCCGTTAGAGTTATATTTTTTTTCCTGATTAACTATAGCCACTATTAGCATGTCCCTATGTTTTCTTTTTTTTTCATAAATTTATTATTAAAAGAGATATGAACGTTCAAAAACCTAAAAAAGTGGCCAGATTTTCCGCCGTGTTCAAACATCCAGAAAACAAATATGACAAGATTATTTAAAAAAAAATTAAACATGCAACCCCGCTTAAATCTTTGTTAATTCGTAATGAAAAAGTACTTGTATTGGTTAAGTTTTGGAGAAGACTACGAACAAAATTACAAATGGTCAATTCTATGATCTTCAATTCATTATTTTGGCATTCTACTCGTAATGTTGTTTTAGTATACTGAAAGACCTAAAAATAAAACCTATTGGCTATATATTTAGATGTCCAATGTCTCATAATAAGCTCAATAATATCTAAATATTCAACAAAACTATCTGTCAAGTAATAAAAACAGATTTTAAGGCCGTACCTGAATTTTCCGGGGTCCAGTGCTGCCCAAATTTTAAATAAATAATTTCAAAGAAAACGGAAATATCATTTAAAATTTTGCTACTACCAAGTCCTAGATAACCCTTCAAAGTATTTAATAAACTACTGTTTACAGTTTAAAGTGAGAACGTTAAGCTTTACTACGCACATTTGCTAAAAACGGCCTCTTTGGCTAATGTGCGTAGTAAAGCTTAACGTTCTCATTATAAACTGTAAACAGTAGTTTATTAAATACTTTGAAGGGTTATCTAGGACTTGGTAGTAGCAAAATTTTAAATGATGTCTCCGTTTTCTTTGAAATGAATTATTTAAAATGGGGGCAGCAGCACTGGACCCCGGAAAATGCAGGTACGGTCTTAATAAATTTCTTCTAAATATCAGGTTCTATGGGTTAGCACAGCTACAACCGGATTTAGTAACGGCACATATAACATATGTATAGTAATTAATTACAATTATATGGACACGGTTTTACTATTACTTCAACCAAGGTTACTCGAGGTCAAACTTAAGACAAAAAATATTTACTGACCGAAGTGTCTCAGTTTTATGATTGGTCAAAAATGCTTCCGTATTCAGTCTCTTCCAAAGAAATTGTATACAAATATAGAATGCCTACGAAATGGCAAAGCCGTTCCCAAAAGTTGTACATAAAGTTATAGCTCTCCCCTTCTACTTTATTGCACTAAACAATTTGCGGGAAAGGGACGCCTTTAACTTTAGGTACATTTTTTCGGAACGACGTTAGGTATTTAAATATAAGCATTATGAAAATATGAGCTTTATGTGCGTGGCAAGGCGACGACGTGAGTTCACAAATTGCAATACTGTGCGTGTTTTTAAAAATCACTATAATTAAACTACTACAGTATATTCCTCAAAAAAAAAAACCTACATAAAAATCTTAAGGATTTTCTACAGACACCTACAATAGCCAAAACACGATTGAGCATTTTTGACTCGATAGAAAAAAATCACAAACATACCTCTAAATTTGCCTTTATGATACGTATTACTATTTTATGCAATCACCTTTTTATATAAAATTATACCAAAAAATGTTTTATCTAAATATCTATCCGTTTTGGCTACAGAAAAAAATATAAATATAATACAAAAAATATATACAAATAAAACACAGTGAAATATTCGTCGAGAGCGAAGAAACGCCCGGAGCCGGGCTCGACGATATTTCGCAGTGTTTTATTTATTATTTCTTTTGTATTATATTTATAATTTTTTCTGTAGCCAAAACGGATAGATATTTAGATAAGTAATACATTTGTTGCAAATAAAAAATTTTCGTCCTCCCATACAAAATCCGTCTGTGTGAGCGCCGATTTGTATGGGAGGACGAAAAATTTCTATCGATTTTTTAATAACTTATTTTATATAAAAGTAGTGCAGTATCAGCAGACTGAACTTGCTCCAACAATTTGGACAGTTTTTAAAAAGTCAGCCTGTATATGGACGGATTTCACTGAAATGGTTTGCTAAGTTAGGGGAAAGGGGAAAGTCTTGGTTATTGCATGGTCATAAAAGCTCGTGAGGTTTACTATTCTTACAGAACTACTAGTTTTATAAATTACTAGGGAAAATTGATAATCTTCATCGCTGGTCTGGGTAAAAAGAAAAACGTAAGATATACCAGCTGCTTCTAATCCCGCACAAATCGTTTAAGCCGATCGAGGGACTGGGAGAATACCTCAAGAAATCGTATCAATAGACGATGCGGATGCAGTTAAGACGATACACGGAGTCCAGTGCTGCCCCCATTTGAAACAAATTACTTGTAAGGAAACGGAGGTATCATTCAAAATTTTGAGCTAGTAAAACCTAGATGACCCTTCAAACTATTTTATTTCACTGTTTACAGTATAAAATGAGAACGTTAAGCTTTAGTTTGCATTTTTGCCAAAAGTGGCCGTTTTTCGCAAAAATGCAAACTAGCACTGGACTCCGTGTATCGCCTTAAGCCTACGGACCAGTTTAAATACTTAGGATCTGTACTTCGCGCGTCCGGAGACATCATGCCGACGCGACGTCAAGGCCCGTATATATCCGCCGCATGGGCAAAGTGGCGGGAGGTGACGGGTGTTATTTGTGACCCCAAAATGCCGGTTAGGTTAAAGGACAAGTCTACAAATCCATCATTAGACCTGTCTTTTTATATGGTAGTGAAGCGTGGCCTGTGCTTGAGCAGCACAAGCAGGAACCGCATGGCTGCGCTGGATATGCGAATAACACGGAGAGTTCGCGTAAGAAACTCCCGTATCCACCGCATCTTTCATATCCGTGACATAGCAGACAAACTGCAAGAAAGTCGCCTACGCTGGTACGGTCATGTCTTGCGGAAACCGGCAAGTTACGTGGGAAACAAATGTATAGCCGCATGCTGCCTCCGCCTGGCCCGGCAGACGTGGTAGACCAAAGAAATGCTGGCTTGACGTCGTCAAGGATGACATGCGTGCCAATGGTTTTCTAATCAAGGATGTTCAAGACCGTGCGAAGTGAACAAGCAAATGCCAGAAAGCGGACCCTGAGCTTCACAGCATTACAGCTGAGGATTCAACTGGGATACGCTGAGATGATAGAGGGAGGAAGAGATGCGAATGAGTCAACTACTTTAATTCTTTATTCTGCATACCCTCACCTTAATCTGAATTTGGCTCCCATAAACCCTAGGCTATGGAAGAGAATTCATACTCCACCAACAAGAGCATAACTCTTAAACCCAAGGCTCTATTTACCCCAAAAAGCTTGAAAACGTGATAAGTTTCTATTTATGCAATCATCATCAGGAATTTTTAGTCTTTACTGCAGGAGCACGTCCCTCTCTACTGCCAGAGCTATATATTAGGCAGAGCAGTCAAGAGGATTTGGCCTACACTCTCCACGCTGGCCAGATGGGTTGGAGAGGTCTCACTGATGTTTATAAGCTTTGGTCAGCTTGTGTTTCCTAAGTCGCCTTCTACGACAACCACGGGGAGACTTGGAGTGGTCCTATTCTACTCTGCCGGGAACCACACGGCTAAATTACTTTGTGTAGTAATTAATACAAAAACAAAAGCCCGACTGCGTTAGAAACAATCTAACTTCATAAATAAAATGTTGAAGTTACCCGCAATAAATTATGAATGGCTGAACCGATTTTTATCCATGAAGCCGTTTATTAGTGCGTGCCAAAGAATATGGATATTAGGTATATTAGGTATATATAGGATAAGAGGGTAGCCTCCCTGATGCATAGGGTGGCCTGCAGCTCCAACAGCCTCCTCGCCATCATTGCTGGCAGGGTAGATGGGCCCATTTTAAAGCACTGGTCCCAACTTCATGCGAGTTTTAACCGCGTAAACACATACTATTTTAACATAGACAGTAAGATTAATGTAACTAACAATATGGATTTCTTTGTCCGAATTAAAAAAATATTAATATTATTACTTTAAAAAAAAAAATCTCTCAAGGTTTATCCTTCACGGGACGTATCCCGGACCTTTGAGGCTTGCATGGGGACACAGGTCCAACATGTAGAGGCCTTGTGAGAGATTTGCTATAGTTTGTAATGGAGCACTCACTAGGGCATGACAGTAAGGACACTAGGACAATGTTCTAACTGACAATTCCCAGTAGGTGCAGGACTATTGAGGACTAATGGAAAAAACCAACATTAGGACTATTGTGATGAAATGCTAGTGGATTGGAACATGGGCTATAGGAAGGACTATGGCACCTGCCTGACCAATGTTGAGAAACACGGATAATTATTATATTCTCTAACCCTCCTTCTGACGCAGTCGGGTAAAGATGGTTACCGGAGTTTTTCCGCAAAATACCGACGCCTATAAACTTAACGGTCGAGCTTTATGCATAGGTATGCATGTTTGGTCGCTAAGCTGTAAAAGCGGGAATTCTATGGAGATTTACGATCTGTGGCGTATGTACAATTATACAAGTATGCATATTAGGAGACGTGCCCCGGGCCTTGCAAAGAAGTAGAACCCCAAGTCATGGCGGATGTTTAATTCAATTCAAAATATCTTTATTATCATAGGATATTTATAATATCTCTTAATAATAGTCACTTTGTTTTGTTTTGCACAAATGTTGACGTCAAATCGTTACTTACAGCTAAGTTTACGCCGCTTCCTAGGCGCAAGTGCAGAAGAAGCGGCAACAAACTGCACTGCACGTTTTCTCCAAAGACGTCAACTAACAAACTTAAAACTTAAAATTAGTTATATGGATGGACTGAGATTACATTGTTTTATATGTCATAATTAAATTGAATTATAAGAATTACGAAATTTAAAATAATGTCAATTTGTAAATTTAGTATGTACCAATGTACCTAAATTATGACATGTCTAAGTATACAAACTTTTGAAAGGGACCCGCGCCAAGCTCAAGCCAGACTTTTTTTATTATTATTATTTTATTACCTAGTATTATATTTTTCCTCGTCTGGCAAGGTAAAATATTAGGTAATAAAAAAATTAAATGTCGAAATCTATTTGTAACAATAAAGTTTTGCGTGTTAGAATCAGTCAGTAATTTTTTTTTTAAAAACAGTAGAACTCTGGGAATGCAATCAAATGTGGAAACTTGATCAATTAAGAGGTGTAGGTGTCGGTAACAGTGTCGCAAGTTCAATGGTTTTTTTCCATTTAAAAAAATGCCCAACATTACACTTCAAAAAAATTCTACGTCCATAGAATCAGTCAACATGGAAATTCAAACGATTTTTTTAAGAAAAATAAACAATTGTTTCTTCCATAATGGCAAAGTCCTTCATAATCTTCACCAAATTAATACCACCAACACCAACTTCATCATTGTATGGCAGGCGTCAAGCTTTTTCAGATGCCACTTACACACACGAAAAACAAACAAACTATACTAACCCATCCCCATTGGCTTCGTGTCCCGGGACTTTTGACTGGCTATACACATCTCGTTTACGACGATGGTGCAACGTTAGTGCCGCCCACGGAATTCGAACCCGCTATCCGCTGCACAAGAACTGTGCCGTTAGGTCGTAGTGGAAATTTTTGGTTTTGCTTCATAGAGACATTTTATACAATTCACCTTTAGTACTCGTAAAGGCGGATATAGTACACCCCGTTATACAAAGTGCAAGGGACATACCCGTAATAAATCGAACCACGGGCTATACTAGATCACTAAAGTATAATGAAATTAAAAAAAACAGTCAAAAAACTGAAAAAAAATCGACATTGCCATACAAACCGCTCTGGCGGCTGCACACTTTTATTTATTTTATTTTATTTATTCAAGTACACTTGGAAAATAACAAACATACACATAAAAAAATAAGGAAAACATAGTACTTAGGTGCTACTTATTTCTAAAGAAATTTCTTCCAGTAGACCCGCGAGAGGAAATGGGAAAAAAGAGGTAATTGGCGTGTACCTACAATACAAAACTAAATAAATAAATAGACTTTTGTATGAAAATGCCGAATTTTTTTTGTTCTTTGGCTTTTATTTTAATTTCATTACACTATTATGGTCTAGTATAGAACGTGGATCTATTTATCACGGGTATGTCCCTTCCACGTTCTATAACGTCTATCAAAATACAAGGCCGTCTTAAACTAGGCTGGAGCCCTTGGGCACACAAGAATTTGGGGTCCTTTTGGACTCTATTGGGGCCTTTGACTTTGGAATCGGAGTGATTGCGTGAGTGATCGCTAGATGGTGTACTTAGTAAATTAGGTAGGATGCGTTCGGAAATATTATTAATTAGTACAGTAGGAATAGGCACAGTCATCGATAAAATTTAATGGCGTAGTATATGCCTTGTAAATAAATACCTTCTGATAAGATTACTGATTTGTGAAAAAAGTGTAATGTGCCCGACAAAAATGTTTTGAGAATAAATATGTGAGAGAAATTGTCGGTCCTTCGGGGCCCCCTGAGAATGGGGGCCCTGGGCACGGGCCCCGTGTGCCCTTATGGTGAAGACTGTATTGTCAAAATATACTGAAACTATTTTAAGGGTGAATTCAGTCCATGATACTAAATAACTTTCCCCAAGGACGTAATGTTCCTTGGGGAAAGTTATTTATATTTGTATTTGTTATTTATATTTGTAAAAAAAAAAAATTTTTTGGCTTTCTAATTTTCCATACAAACTCGGATCAGCTGACCGCTACACACGTGACTACACCGTCATTACATATTTCACATAGTGCGAACATAAATTACCAATTTCACCGTATTTTCTTTCTATACAAAAGTAGGCTAGCATATATTTTGAAATTTCATGTCAGATTTCGGCAAAATTTTGTAATCTATACTAATATTATAAAGAGGAAAGATTTGATTGTTTGTTTGTTTGTTTGTATTGAATAGTCTCCGATACCACTGGACCGATTAAAAAAATTATTTCACAGTTGGAAAGCTACACTATCCCCGAGTGACATAGGCTATGTGTGTACCACGGGCGAAGCCGGGGTGGACTGTTAGTTTTGAATAAATTACATATAACTTCAGTTTTCTACAGTCAAAATATGAACTCGAAAGAAAATATAAGGGTCTAAAAGTGATAAGGCCGTACCTGTATTTTCCGGGGTCCAGTGCTGCCCCCATTTAAAATAAATCATTTCGAAGAAAACAAAGACATCATTTAAAATTTTGCTACTACCAAGTCCTAGATAACCCTTCAAAGTATTTTATGAACTACTGTTTACTGTTTAAAATGAGAACGTTAAGCTTTACTACGCACGTTTGCGAAAAACGGCCACTTTTAGCAAATGTGCGTAGTAAAGCTTAACGTTCTTATTATAAACTGTAAACAGTAGTTCATAAAATACTTTGAAGGGATAACCCTTCAAAGTATTCTAGGACTTGGTAGTAGTAAAATTTTAAATGATGTCTCCGTTTTCTTTGAAATGATTTATTTTAAATGGGGGCAGCACTGAACCCCGGAAAAATCAGGTACGACCTTAATACTGATGTTCAAATATGATATGGTGCACTTTATTCTTATATTATCTTACAAGTTCATAATAAACGAGTTTTAAGCCAGATAAGTACTCGTATATGAAATTTCTTAGAAATTAGAAAATTTTGCCGAAATGTGACATACGAGACCATTTCCAAATAAGAGCTAGTCTAAGTTTTTATGGGAAGGTCTAGGTCTGATTTTGTCTAGAGTCTAGGGTATAAGTTGAAAGATATATTTTTTTAATTTATACCATTTTAACAATTATTCTTTTTATTTATTTAAAAACTTTATTGTTCCACAATAAAAAAATGGTACAATTGGCGGACTTAACGCTAAAAGCGTTCTCTCTCTTTTAGTGCCACGTAATTTAATTATTTAACAGTTTTTTGTGGGTTCTTTAACTTCATTAAAAAGCCGTTATTAATTTGAAATATTAGTTTTATTAGTAAGTAATCAAAAAGAAAAAGCACACGATAAATTTACATACCTACCTAAAATGTTGATGTTTATCTTGAATAAGTACTTAATTATTTTTTATATATTTCTTATTCACAAAAAATTATAACGTACGTACTTAATAAATAAAACTTGTTATTTTCTGAACATTTTGTACAAAAATAAATAAATAAATAAAATAAATATATAATGACAAATCACACTGATTAAGTAAAGTAAGTTTTTTTTTTAAACTTATGTTATGGAATACTAACTCAACGATACTATATTTTATGATAAATAAATATATAGATAAACACCCAAGACCCAGGAAAAATTGAAAAGACCATTTTCCAACTTGCCCTGGCTGGGGATCGAACCCAGAACCTCCGGATTGGCGGTCTAGCGTGTTAACCATTACGCCACGGAGGTCGTCAATAATATATCTATTATAATTGTGAAATATCTAAAATCATTAAGTATTAAGTACTTATTCATATTTTAATTCTATATTCTATCTGGAATATGTTTAAAAGATATTAAGTATTTAATTCTATTTATTTAAACCTAAATCCACTTTATCACACTCCCTAGTCAAATACTTACTTGATTTTATTTTTATAATTTAGTTTAATTAAAATTCTCAATTTTAAATTTATTTTAAGTTTTTAATTAATAAAAATTTTATGTTATTATTTTCATGTTCCTTCTTAATATTATTAAGAAGCATTATTAAATAAAGTATTTTAATATTAAAATTAATTACGAAAAATATATAGATAAGTAAAACTTGTACCTAACTATGAAAAGTGAAACAAGTAAACAACTTACCTATATATTTTTCATTTAATTATTTATAAATATTTTATGAAAAAATCAAATAAGTATTTTATTTTCAACAATTAAAATTCTGATCATTATTTTTTTTATTTATTTTTGTATTATTAATGTTAATTTTAATAAATATGTAAATGTTTACTATAAAATATAGTAAAATAGTACTCACGTCTGTCCGTGCGCTAGGGTCCCGGCGGTAGCAAACGCAATTATGTAACTTGCTGCTTATATACCGGTTACCTTGGCAATGACCGCGCCTAGACGAAGGGCCAACGGTACAAATAGTTGAGAAAATCGAAATACACTCCTCTTTATCGCGCGTTCCTGGTTGCATCCTCAGCTGTGCTGCTTTGGAGCCTGGGGTGCTCTTTCCCGATTTTTAACCCCCGGCAAAAAATAGGGGTGTTATTTTATTAAGTTTGACGCTAATACCTGTCGGTCTGTCTGTAGCATCGCAGCGCACGAACGGATGAACCGATTTCGATGCGGTTTTTTCACGTGAAAGCAAGTTTCCCTGCGGTGGTTCTTAGCTATGTTTTATGAAAATCGGTTTTGCCGTTTACAAGTTATTGTGGGTTAAAGCTTGAAAGTCAGGGCTTTCTCTAGCAAATAATAGATGGCGCTATCCGTAGCGCGACTTGATATCCGTATCGTCGTATCGGTAGTTCCGCTACTCATCACTAGATGGCGTTCTTGACAGTCGAGGGCTTTTTTAATTTGCCTAGCAAATAATCTTGTTCTTCTCCAAATATAATATGTTGGTCAATGGTCACCCAAGGACGCCAAAGACCTTGTGAAGAAGAGAAGACAGTTTAAATGATTTGGCTTTTGGATAAAAAGTATCCTACCTATGTGTTAATCCAGATAATCTTCATGCCATTTTTATCATTTTGGCGTAAAAGCGAAAAAACATCTATACAAACTTTCATCACATTTATTAAAAGCTTTTATTAAGCTTCCCCAGTTTGTCGTTGTTAGTTTTTTGGGTCAAATCTTGCAAGTTAAAGAGTAACTACCCGGTTTCCGATTGAGATGAAATTGTGTATGCCAATGTAAATCTGATGACATGGAATATTATTATAACAAGAAGGTGGCTATAGGTTAAGTCTGTACTAAAACGACGCAACTTCATTGAGTTTGGGCTTAATACATTTGTCTTAATAAGAATTTAAGCTAAACTTCCCAAAAAGAGCTTGTACGAAAAAAATATTTTTTCTTCGAAAAACTTATTATATTCATAGGATTAATAAGGCCTTTGCAGGCACTTTTACTCTTCAATATAGGTACGTCCAAAATCGTCAGTAAGCTGAGATTGAGATGTAATTATTTCACCTCACTTTCAAGCAACAGTCTCCTAGTCTAAAACATGGTCTACATCATTTCCATGAAATGCTATCCCAAAAAAGCTTTTCTATATTTAGCTTTTCTATCTATTGCATTTATAACGATGACCCCCGTGGCGCAGTGAATTTATACGTCTGTCCGCCACCCCGGTGGTTCTGGGTTCGATCCCAGCCGGTAAGTCGGAAAATGGCTATTTTCAAATTGTCCTGGGCCTTGGGGTATTATCTACATTTTAAATATATAGTATCGTTGAGTTAGTATCCCATAATACAAGTTAAAACTTACTTTGGGGCTTGCTCAATCAGTGTGATTTGTCCTTAAGAGGGCGCCTGATGTCAGTAATCTAAATTTTGCTTCCGCTTCCACGCACAAAAATTTACTCTAGCCGAAGCAAGGCAGCGAGCCATGCGGGGCGTCGGATATCGCGGTGGGTCAATGAGGCTGGTTCTGGTTTTGAGGTTTTTTCGTTTTACAAAGAATATTTAATAGTTATTTAAAAAGTAAGACATATGATGACTGCCTTATGTTTAATACAATTATAATCCAAAGTTACAAGTGCTACATTATTATATTTCTTGAATACTTTCTGTTTAAGTATAATTCTGAGGTGATTTGGAGGCAACTTCGCAATGTTTTTCTATTGAGAAAATTTTAAGCAATCGTGTTTTCGAAACTTATTTTATTTAGAGTAAGTCCTGAACTTTGCTGAGTTTTTATTTCAAAGTGAGTATTTTGTTAATATTGATAAATATTTAAGATCGCTCTATGAACTCTAGGGTAGTATGGGCTCTTAATTATTATTTATTTATAATGTTATTATGCGATCTTGGATGCAAGTCTTCATTTATTTTATTTTATTTATTAAGGTACAATCACAGATAACAGAACTACTTAATTTATAGGACTTATATCTAAGACCAATATTATTCTGAAATCCTACAAAACACTATACACGACACTACAGAGAATATTAATACATGCAAGCAAATAAACAATCAATCAAACATGAATCAATAAATATAACTGCTAATTATGTTGATAAACAGAATATTTAAATTTTGACCATCTATCAGCAAATAAATCTAGTTGGACATTAGTGCTCATATTATATATAATTCACAAATTCTAATCAAAGGATTATTATGACCGACATTGTCCCTGAAAAAAGGCACGCTAAACAGCTGTGGAACCCTGGCTGAATGATGTGGAATCTTAAATCCCAATTGTTAAAGTAACTGAGAACCCATTGACCCATTAGCTATTTTATGTAAATTGGTCAAGTCTGTTATTGAACGACGGAATTCAAGGCTTTTGAGACCAAATTTTTGAAGTCTATTTTCATATTTAGCAATTCTTGCAACCCATCACTATTTGAAGAAATTCTGTTGATGCTAATTAGGTTTTCATTATGTAAAAAAAGTGTATACGTACCATTTAAAATTTAAAATACCATTGGATCATAGTTATCCGAAAATAAAAGAATTGAATTGATTTAAATTGATTTGAAAAAGTCAAACCTTTATATAAAAGTCTAGGGATCTACCTCTTCCATGTAGGTATGTACATACTTGAAGTTTATTAAGGCAATAGCTCTCTGAATGCCATCATCAGAAGGGCTCTTGCCACTATCAATGTCCCTATCACCCTTGAACCTCGAGGTGTTGCGCGTGATGATGGCAAGAGGCCTGATGGTATGTCTTTGATCCTCTGGGAACGTGGGAGAGCGCTGGTGTGGGACGCTACATGCGTTGACACACTAGTGCCTTCCCACCTCAGGGGATCACTCTCGAGAGCCGGATCGGCTGCCGAAGGTGCTGAGCTTGCCAAGCGACGCAAATATGTATCCCTCATTTAGGATAACATATTTGTGCCGTTTGGTGTGGAAACGTTTGGACCGTGGGGCCCCAGCGCGAGGGCTTTCCTGAAACAGATAACACCCCGCGCCTGATCACCGCCGCTGGTGACAAGAGAGCTAGCTGCTTCTTTTCTCAACGAATTAGCATAGTTATCCAGAGAGGAAACGCAGCCAGCGTTCTTGGCACCATGCCGCTCGGTCATAATCTTTCAGATTTTTAAATCAATAATTTAGATTAGGTTTTATTTTTAGGTTTAGTTTGTAGTTTAATCTCAATTGTATTTATTTTATTTTTTTCTTAATAAACATTTCTCACCCTAGGCAATAGAAAAAAAATCTCAAAGCAAGAGAGATCCATACTTATAAGTTGCACAAATCCTTGATTAGATTTCGTCTAAGATAATTACATAAAGTGCGTTAAAATCTTTAATAAATCTATATATATAAAAGCGAAAATCATTCACTCATCACGAAATCCCAAAAACTACTTCGCCAATGAAGATGAAATTTGGCAGAAAGGTAGATTGTGACTAGGAGACGTCCGCTAAGAAAGGATTTTTGGAAATTCCATCCCTAACGGGGTAAAATAGGAGTTGGAAGTTTGTATGAAACTTCGTAATTTTCTTAAAGTGAGACACATGAAATTTTTAATTGTATTTATTTTATTTTTATTTACACTTTATTGTACACACATACAAATGTAATAGTACAACAGGCGGACTTAATGCTAAAAGCATTCTCTAACAGTCAAACCTTTTGTATTTTAGTAGTTAGTAGAAAATAATAATGCATTTAGATTTTGAAAATTACATCCCTATAGGGGTGAAGTAAGGGTTGCAAGTTTGTATGAATCTTCGTAATTTTTGAAGGGAGGCCAGTTTAAAAAAAAACAATCTAATTTGTGTAGACTACGCGGGCGAAACCGCGGGCAAAAGCTAGTAATAAATGAATTTATAAAAAAAAATCTTTTATTTCAAGCTACAGTGGCCTCATCTTATTATATATATAATTATACGTCTGTCTCCTCGCACTATACTAGTGTATTCAACATGTAGTTCATTAAACATCCTATACACTTCGGCATCCATTCTACCATCTATCACTTTCAAGATTGCATTGGTGCTCATGCTGGCATAAAAATCATCTATGCCAGCATCCGCTGCCTGATGCACTACAAAATCAATAACTACAAAATCAATAACTACAAAATCAATAACTACAAAATCAATAACTACAAAATTAATGTCATACCAATTGACATAAAAAAATGTGAACTATATTATTATGCGAATAAATGATTCTGATTCTAACGCTGAAACTTTAAATTGGACAGGGATTTGTCTACCACGCATCGAAATATAATTCTCTACCATGTAAGGTTCTAATGAAGAAAACCAACGTAAGGAAACCTGCAGACTAGTTTACTAGTATTTGTCATCATTGCATGGCAGTCGTCAACCTATGTCAGATGCCTTTAGGCAGCTTGAAAAATCTGACATCAGTGTTAGCCATTTACACACACGAAAATACATAGTTCACTAGTGAGTAATAATGACTGGTGTCACTAGATGTGTGGTCCCGGCAGAGTAGAATAGGACCACTCCAAGACAGTCTTCCCGTGGATGTCGTAGAAGGCGACTTAGGAAACACAGGCTGAACAAAGCTTATAAACATCAGTGAGACCTTTCCAACCCGTCTGGCCAGCGTGGAGAGTGTAGGCCAAATCTTCTGATTGTTCTAGCTAATTTATGACTCTAGTAGTACAGAGAAGATCGCGCTTCTGCAGTGGAGAATAATGTAGCTATTACACCAAACTACTTATCGTATGCGATTTAATGTACATTGCCTGTCATGTAATGAACAATCTGAACGTAATCTTTCAAAACACGCAATGTACATCAAATCGCATCCGATAAGTAGTCTGGTGTGATAGCTAATTAAAAAGACCTGATGATGATGTTAATGACAGCTATTGAGCTACGTCAAATGCCTAGGCAGCTCGAGAAAGAAAGAATCGAGTGACATTTCAATTATGACTGTTATTATTTATAATACTAAGGTATTTATTTATTACTAGCTTTCACCCGCGGCTTCGCTCGCGTATCCCACGGGAACATTACATTTTTCCGGGATGAAAGTACCTTATGTCCTTCTCTGTACTCCCAACTATGTGTATGCGAATTTTCAAGAAGATTGGTTCGGTAGATAAAGCGTTAGGAGGTAACAAACAAACAAATCTACAAACTCACCTTCGCATTTATAATATTAGTTAGGACTAGCTTTTGCCCGCGGCTTCGCCCGCGTAGGCTACAGAAATTAGATTGTTGATTGCAACCCCTATTTCACCCCCATAGGAATGTAATTTTCAAAATCTGATAAATGCATTATTATTTTCTACTTACTACTAAAATGCTAATGTTTTCGTTAAACATCTCCAAGTAGCTCGGTTGCCTGGAAGAGATTGCAGTTGCGATAAGGCCGCCTTTTGACATCTGTTTTCTTTAATCTATTACTCTGTATCATTATGTTTTGGTGCAATAAAGCCCCTATTTCACCCCCTTAGCGAAGGAATTTCCAAATATCCTTTCTCAGCGGACGTCTCCTAGTCACAATCTACCTTCCTGCCAAATTTCATCTTCAATGGCTAAGTAGTTCTCGAGATTTCGTGATGAGTGAGTATTTACGCTTTTATATACAGATAGATATATGTTTATAGATGTTATGTTTGCTTAGTGTAAGTTGTATGTATGTATTTCAGTATTAGGTGTATGTATGTTTATTATAATTATTGTATATAAGTATGTTTATTATATTGACCACCCCGCACTACCTAATTTCCCATCATTTTTTCTATATAAACGAGGTTGCCTGGAAAAAATTGCTTAGCGATAAGGCCGCCTTTTGCGCATTTCCTAATTTTTAAGATAATTATTTTCTGTTTTTTACTTTTGTGCAATAAATGGTATTATATTGTATTGTAGATAATACTTATTCTTCCGTGGTCTGGACGAAAAGAAATCTTAGAATGTACAAGCTGCTTCTCTTCCCGCACAGATCGGAACAATACCGATAACAAGAATGGCTAAAATGTAACCCATGTTAAGAGCCCGTACTACCCTGAAGTTCTTAGAGCGATCATAAATATTATCAATATTAACGAAATGCTCACTTTGAAATAAAAACACAGCAGTTCAGGACTATATACATACTCGTATGTTTCGAAAACATGTTAAGTTTTTCGTCCTCCCATACAAAATTGGCTGAGCGCTGATTTGTATGGGAGGACGAAAAATATTTATCGATTTTCAATAACTTTTTTTATAGAAAATAGTTCAGTATCGTGGACTGAACTTGCTCCGAATTTTTTTCCGGTGGATATTTATCCATAACCATATGACTATTTAGTCAGCCTGTATAACGTATACCAAAATATACTAAAACTATTTTAAAGGTAACCTAGATTCCGTCCACGATACTGGACAACTTTTTGTTAAACGTTATACCTCTATAATATGGGGAAACTTTTAAGCTATTCAGGGGGGGGGGGGGGGGGGGGCTATAAGCTGGAATTGATCACGTATTAAGCTTTCCATGTGGTAGGTTCAATTCAGAGTCAAGTGCTAAACCACACACGCCTGTTTACCCTCCTTACGTCAACTCGGCGTTTTCGAGATCTCAACAAATGAACAAACAGTTTTTGGCATCTAGCAAACAAACACATACATAGGGCAATGCTCTATGATTGAGAAATGGTACAGTCGGTAACAGGTTTGAATTTAATCTCTTGTTTTTTTTCTTGTGTAGAATATTTCATAATTTTATTTTGTATATAACAGATCTTCTATGCTGGTCTGGGAGAAAAGTAGCTGCTTCTCTTCCCGTGCAGATCGTAAAAGCTGGAGGAAAAAATCGAGGGAGTCGGCGAAACTACGAATCATGTTAAGAGGGCGCCTGATGTTAATAATCTAAATTTTGCTCCCGCTTCCACGCACACAAATTTACTTTAGCAAAAGCAAGACAGCGAGCTATGCGGGGACGGAAGAAACGCGGCGGGTCAATGAGGCTGGTTCACGCGTTTTTGGTTTAAAAGTTATTTAAAAAATAAGACATACCTATGATGACTGCTTTATGTGTAACTAGCAGTCCACCCCGGCTTCGCCCGTGGTACACACATAGCCTATGTCACTCGGGAATAGTGTAGCTTTCCAACGGTGAAAGAATTTTTTAAATCGGCCCAGTACTTTTTGAGCCTATTCATTACAAACATACAAACATACAAAAATAGGTACAAACCTTTCCTCTTTATAATATTAGTATAGATATAGATTAGTATAGATATAATTATAATCCAAAGTTACAAGAGCTAATTTATTGTATTTCTGAGGTGATTTGGAGGCAACTTCGCAATGTTTTTCTATCGAGAAAATTTTAAGCAATCGTGTTTTCGAATCACTTTGAACTTTGTTGTGTTTTTATTTCAAAGTGAGTATTTCGTTATTATTGATAATATTTAATAATAATAATTCGACGATCATTGTCCCGATAGTCGTATCGGCGAACGGTCTTATAGCGAAGAGTCTTGACCAACATCTTAAGACTCTCTCGCTAGATGGTTGGATCAAGGGTCAGAATCAGAAGGCAGTACTCCTGGACACGGCACGTATTGTCAGGAGGTTTCTCTCTCTGCGGCCCTGACCGCCGGTAGCTTCGGCCTTGCCCCTTGCCAACGGGTAGCTAGGTTAGGTTTTTATAATGTACTTACCTATATATATTTTTGTAGCATGTTTTATATTTTACTTTTTATAAAAACCTAAGCTAAGTCAAAAAATTAAAAAAGAGAATAATAATAATATAATTTTATTTCAGATTTCTCCATATTTTGTTAGTAACAGTGGGAACCTTAAGACTATGTTAGCAGGACATCATTTATTAAAGACACACAATCAGGCTTACGCAGTGACGATTGATGGCAGCACATGAGAAGAAATTTAAGATCGCTCTAAGAACTTTAGGGTATGAATGAATGAATGAATGAATAACTCTTCATTGCACCTAAAAAATAAATAAAAAATAAAAATAAAACACAAATTGTAAATATATATACATAGGTACAATGGGCGGTCTTATCGCTGACAGTAGTACGGGCTCTTAAAGAGTGCATTTCAAAATGCATTTGACTGTACATAACAGCTTCACTGCAATTAACGCCTTAACTTTGGATTATCTATAATAACATGTCAGTGCGTTACGAAGGTTTCAAAATAACTTGACAGGTAACCAGCTGGCCACACTCTGAACTAAATTCTAACATGTGATTCAAAATCAAAATTTAGAGAGGAGAGCTAGCGTTCTTGGCGACATGCCGCACGGTCATAAACTTTTAGATTTCTAAATCAATAATTTATGAGTAGATTAGGTTTAGTTTGTAGTTAGTTTAATTTCATCATCATCAGGTCTTGTTTAGTCTCTACTGCAGGAGCACGACCCTCTCTGTACTACCAGAGCTATATATTAATCCACAGCAGTCAGAGGATTTGGCCTAATAGCAAGGACGATTCAGCCTAGGTATAGTATACTCCATACCTAACAGTTACCTAGTTCCTTATTCAAAAACTTACTAGAAGTAAAGATAAATGGTAGAAGAGGTCCAGGACGACCAAGAAAGAGCTATGTAGACCATCTGAATGAAAAAGCAGAGGTCATGTCGTATCAAGCACTAAAGTAAAGAGTAAGACAGAAAACCGAGAAGTTTGGCGCATACCTACTTCACCAGAGCTAACTAAGCTCTTAAATAAGAAGAAGCAGAATAGTCTATTAATGAAGGTTTATAAAAAAAAACCTGAAATCTACGATCATATCTTTTTTATGAATTTACGAAAAGAACACACGTAAATAAATTATAAAATAGTAATAAAACTTGAAACCAAAAACGTATACACCTGCCATCTATTGAAGCTATTTAGAACTAATAAAAAAGTATTACTGCCATCTATCGGCACGTTATGAAACGTAAAATTGCTCTTAAATAAGAAGAATTTTAAGTCTAATAATGAAAGATTTCTACCAAATAATCCTGAAACCCACCAGCATATCTTTTATATGAATTTACGAAAAGAACACACGCAAAATAGTAATAAAACTTAAAAATTTAACGCTTCTTTTATCTTGAAAAAAAAAGTATACACCTGCCATCTATTGTAGCTATTTAGAACTAATAAAAAAGTATTACTGCCATCTATTGGCACGTTATGAAACGTAAAATTGCTTTTACTGCCATCTATAGAAGATTCGTAATATTACAATTTATTACACAGCACTTTGAGACAGAATAAAATAGGCAGATCAGACAGGGCAGGCTGTGGCCACGTTTGGCAAAAATTCTAAGAAAAGCTTAACACTGTAAGCAGTAGTTACAAAAATAGTTTGAAGGGTATCTAGGGCTTCACAAAGACAACATTGTTCTGTACAATTTCTTCTTTCAAGTTCTGTATTTCATGGACAATAAAGATTAAATAAAAATTTGGTTGCCTGTAAAGTCGGTATACGGGCGAAAGTTTTACGTGACAAGTCTTTTTATGTCTGTCTCTCTCGCTCTTAGGCGGGCTAACCATGCCCGAGTGGAAGGGACGCGTGCCTCTCACTCGCTCTCATTGTGAGCGCATAACGTGAGCGGAGCGTAACGCAGTTTCTTGAAGTGTCACCCGGCTAACCAATTTATAAGACGTTGTCACGTCAAAAAAATTGGTTGCCTGTAAAGTCGGTATACGGGCGAAAGTTTTACGTGACAACGACTTCACTCCACTTCACTCCAAACTTGACTTCCACTCGGGCATGGTTAGCCCGCCTAAGAGCGAGAGAGACAGACATAAAAAGTGAAAGGCACGCGTGCCTCTCACTCGCTCTCATTGTGAGCGCATAACGTGAGCGGAGCGTAACGCAGTTTCTTGAAGTGTCACCCGGCTAACCAATTTATCGTTAAGACGTTGTCACGTCAAAATAAAATAAAATAAACATTTTAAATGATTGCTCCTTGCGGCAGGCACTGGACTTCATGTATTATCGCTATCCCTCTGACTGTTACAAGTTCGTGAAGCACTCGCTAGAGGATGCGTTTACCACGGATGCTTTGCTGTGCTTCTGCTTTTAATTGGATCTTGTTTTCTTTTTGAGCAACAATTGGTTTGTCGGGGAATCCGTAGAGTTCGCTGCAGTTGGGTACCTATACTCGTAGTAGGCAAAGATAATATAATAGAGAGTATGCATGCATTTTTTTAAATATTTTTAATCGATAGGCATGTATATGGTGTAGAAAATAATTATCAAAAATAGCAAGTAGATTATAACAAATAAAACACGCCATTTTAAAATATGACGTCAAAGTCTGCAATATCCGCTAGAGACAGAAGCTGTCAACGCATGTTTTTCTTTTTTGGGTACTTTCGATATTATCAGCCAGTGATGTTTGTTAAATCTAATCTATATAAAAGTACCTACATACATTTTGAGTGTCATCGATAATCAAACTACATGGACGGACAGTCCTACCGAACGCACCTGAACTTGTCATTTCCTTTTTGTGAACTTTGTCGTCAATTCCCTTTTGTTTGTCAAAAGTTCCCGCGCAATATTTGCATATTTTCAATAATTTATTTGTAATCCAAAAAAGAGTCAATAAGAAAAATAATTAACTAGGCGTGGTAACGTATTAATAGAAATTGTAAAAAAAAAAAATGAGCTTTATTGGTATTACATGCTATTCCTTATTACTAACGTAAGTACTAGAGTCTGGCTACCGAAACGTGATATTGACCGTGAAACAGATTTTTTTATATGGCAATACACAACACTTGTCAAATTATAGTACGTTGGCTGTCACATTGTGTTAATTTTTGGAATAATAAACGGTTATCTTGTGTTATAATGACAAAACCTATCAAAAGTTCAGCAAGTAAGTTAATTTATACAATGGTGTGTAAAGTTAAAGCGAAACAGGAAGAACTAGCCTTTGCAATCGCAAGAAAGAACGATATTTCCATGAAATAACGGCTGTGACAGGTTAGTGCACTGCAATGATTTTGATATTTGGTTAATAGTTTGTTCATACAGTTTGTGTTAAATACACATTCTACATATATTTAATAATTATTTTAATAGATTCACCGTTACAATATCAACAAAACAGTCGTCAAGGCAACACGCAACGAGGTTTAGTCATAGAGTAGTCTTGAATACAAACTCATTTGAACTACATATATAACACATTCTATAGTCATTTATTTACAGAAGACATATTTCATTGGATTTAAAATATTATTTGTTAGATTGCGGTTTTATTATTGGCGTAACTTGTCCGAAAATTGTATTTAAATTAGTCCATCAGATTATCAAAAAATATTGGATTATCAAAGTAGTGTAAATTCACAAAGATACAACGCGTCGAAGTTTCGGAGTAGGGGTGATTAACGTCACCGTCAAGTGAAAATCGTACTTGATCGTGACGTCATGCGGAATTTAAATGCTTATCTTTGTAATTATTTGCTAATCAGAAAAAAGAATAAATACGAATAAAATATTTTTAATCATTTACCTTGCATTTACCTGATGAGCTTAAAGGATTTTTTTAGTCCACATCCATACTATCAAGAGTGCTTATTCCTAATTTACAAAGGATTGCCATGTCTACATATTTCAAATTTAAAAATAAAAACTCAGTATCACGTTTCGGTGGCCAAACTCTATCTTGTTTATAATAATATTGGTGTTCCTTGTAGTACCTCATACTGGGTCTCTGCTAGAATACAGATCTTTTTGACATCGAATTTCATTTCCCAGAAAACTATTCCACGATTTTTATAATTATTTTTCATAGTTGATCATCGCAATTTCATATTATCGAACAAAAATTTTATAAAAATAATAACGGGCAAGTGCGAGTCGTACTCGTACATAAAGGGTTCCGTACCTCCGTACAATGTTTTAAAACGCTAAAAGAACACGTTTTTTGTATAACGACCCCCTTTAATTTTTAACTTTTTTTATTTTGAGTATTCGTTGTTATAGCGGCCATAGTAATACATAATCTGTGAAAATTTCAAGTATCTAGTTAATGCCATTATAAAGATCTAGTTAAAAACGCTGAAAAAACACGTTTTTTGTATGGCGACTCCCTTTAATTTTTAACTTTTTTTTTATTTTCTGTATTTGTTGTTATAGCGGCCACAGTAATACATAATCGGTGAAAATTTCAAGTGTCTAGCTATTACGTTTCAAGAGATAGAGCCCTGTGACAGACGGACAGACAGACAGACGGAAAGATGGACAGACAGCGGAGTCTCAGTAATAGGGTCCCGTTTGCACCCTTTGGGTACGGAACCCTAAAAATATTTTAAAATTGTTCTCGTTACTAGTAAAAGGGTATATCGAACTAACATTTCATATGAAGTATAAAGTTGTCGATAAAAATGTTCATAAAACATGTTTGAATATATAATTTAAAATTATTTGCCATATCCTAAAATGAATAGAACTTACCTAGCACTCGCCGGCCCCTGCTGCAAGGTTATTCATAAAATAGTTAAAAGGTCTTTTTAGACATTAATACAAATAAAATTTTTAAGTATCATCATATTTAGTTTTAAACAATTTATTTCAAATGAGGGCGCCACTTATGCTACCACTTCACCTTAACAAAACTTTGATGTTACATTATGTCGATAAAATACGTTAAATATGAAATGAAATAACGATAGACTGAGTTTGTAAATCTATACTAATATTATAAAGCGGAAGAGTTTGTTTGTTTGTTTGTTTAAACGCGCTAATCTCAGGAACTAATGGTCCGATTTGAAAAATTCTTTTTTTGTTGGGTAGTCCATTTATAGAGGACGGCTTTAGGCTATATAACATTCTGACAACCACGCGAACGAAGTCGCGGGCACAGCTAGTAATAAAATAATCGAGAAAATGAAATTTCGATGAAATTAAAAGATCCGCGAATACTTTTATGGGGAATGAAAGTCGTTGAAGTGAATTGCGATAAAGTGATGGGTTCCCTACTCTGTGGTTTTACATAACAACAACAATGAAATGTGTGGCCTGCCCGCTAGGCCATCGAACTCCTCATAAATAAGTACATTGTTAAACTGAAAAGTGCTAAGGTTGTCGCAGCGTGTGGATAAAAACGGTCTATATCAATAGAGGACGGCTCATGAGTTGTATTACTATGTAGCAGTTAAAGTAAGGATTTAGTATTATCAAAGATAATATAATTACTTTTTTTTTACATTGCCGTGTGCTCCCAGCAGAGTAGAATAGGACCATTCTAGTCTTCTCGTCGATGTCGGCGGCGACTTAGGAAACACAAGCTGAACAAAGCTTATAAACATCAGTGGGACCTCTCCAACCCGTCTTGCTAGCGTGGAGAGTGTAGGCCAAAATGCTCTGGCTTCTCTGGCTAAGTATGGCTATGGTAGTACAGAGAGGGTCGTGCTCCTGCAGTGGAGACTAAAAAAGACCTGATGATGATGATGATGTTTTTTTATTTGAAAACATAGTGTATGTAAGGAAAAATGTTTCCATCTATATCTATATCTATACTAATATTATAAAGAGGAAAGATTTGTACCTATTTTTGTATTTTGTATGTTTGTAATGAATAGGCTCAAAAAGTACTGGGCCGATTTAAAAAATTCTTTCACCGTTGGAAAGCTACACTATCCCCGAGTGACATAGGCTATGTGTGTACCACGGGCGAAGCCGGGGTGGACTGCTAGTGTTCTATAAAGTGATTTTACAGATAAAAAAAATTACACAATATGTATAACTTAGCTACTTAATATACCGTATTACAGGTTGAAAACAGTCAGTAAGTCATTTATGGGGAAGTGAATACCTTTTATAATAAACTTCCAGAATCAGTCCTTGATATGCCAGACAGGAAGTTTAAAGATTATTCAGAGGAAGTACTATGTGGGAAGGCTTATTATGGGACCGATGACTAAGTCTGGCTTGAGCTTGGCGTGGGTCCCTTATAATCTAAATTAGTCTCATTTTCTTATCTACATCATCATTCATTGTAGGTATGTATGTATTTGTATTTATTTAATTATGTATATATATATATATGTATATATATTTTATATGTATGCGTATATATATCTTTATTATGAGTATGTGTATTATATGGTATAAGTATGTAATTATTTAATTATTTTGCGCCGCAACGAATTATCTGTTTATCCCTATATATGACAGGGAGAGAACGCTTTTAGCGTTAAGTCCGCCATTTGTAAGACAATTTCATTGTTAAACAATAAAGTTTAAAAATAAATAAATAAAGGTTTGTATACTTAGACATGTTATAATTTAAGTACATTGGTACATACATACTAAATTTACAAATTGACATTACTAATTAAGACAAGCGGGCCACTCACGTAAAAACTCGGCTACTGGCCGATATGTTTCGACCTCATCAATCAATCAATCAATTGACATTATTTAAAATTTCGTAATTCTTCGTAAAACTAAGTAACAAGCGATGCGGCTTGCAACCCACCACTATTGTGATTTCTTTTTACATCTTTTCGCTCATCATCACTCGAAATGTGGCCTTTGAGTCCTGCGGCCCTGGGCTCGGTCTGCTTAGAGCTGCAGAAGACCCAAAATTTTCTTTCCAAAATCTAAAGGTCTTGCAACTCGTAAGCAGGTAAAGCGTAGGGCCGAAAGATTTAGCGTGACGGTGGGCGAGAATGTAGTAAAAGGAATCAAAATAGTGATGGGTTGCTAGCTGTAATCCGCGTCGCCTATTAACATGAGTCGCATTTTCACCCATTTCCTCGAACTGCGCGGAAAAAGAAGCAGCTGGTACATTCTATATTTTTTTTAAATGGAAGAATGAACAACATATATCTAGACATTTTTCATAATTGCCATATTCTTTAAGTGCCTACGCCGCGGGCATTCCCGAACAAATCCAGACTTATTGCGGACTGACTGGCAAGTAGCAACCAGTGGATCGTCGACGCATACCCACATCTCATACAGAGATGATAAAACCTACCAACTACTTAATAAATAAAAAAAGCGTGTAGTGGACCCAGAGCTATCTTAAATAAACTATAATGCCCTTGGGCACACTAGAATTTGGGGAAATTTTAATTTAAATAAATCAAGGAACTTGCGAGCCAATTTTTGACAAAATCGGTTGAAGAATGCAACTAGGCGAGAACAGACAAACGCATTTTAGCACATCTCGAAACTAGACCCTTCGCTCACTTTTTGAGCAAGTTCAATCTTTGATACTGATTACATTCCTCAAAAAATCCCATTAAAATATGAAAACACAAATATTTGCTATATCACTAATGTTTGGCCATGACATGAAGTAGCCATGCGTTTAGCTTTTCATATCGTGAAACGTCGAATATTCATTGATCTGGGCCAAAAAAATTCAACTTTTTAATTGATTGAATCATGCAATAGTCAGCCACATCTTGAAATTACCAGTAGGGTATTTCACTTTGTTTGTTTTTGGATAATACTTTATATGAAACCACAAATAATACTAAAAACAAATGGATTTTTGAAAACTGCATCCAAATTGTTTATTTAATGAAGCAGCAATAGGGATGATGACTGGGTCAGAAAAGTATTATTCTAATTAGTCCGTTTGTTAGATTATCCAAAAATAATGTACCCATATTTTTCAGTTTATCAAAAAAGTAAGTCTAAGTTTTAAATATTAGTATGAAGAAAAGTGGGAGCGTGGTGGGATATCTCACAATCTCTTTCGTACGTGCATCCTTTTTCTGTTAGTTGACAGTTTTCCTTTCCACCAGATTTGAAAGGCATTTATTGTGATTATTTATGAGCGGATTAAAATAATTATTTTTCTTTAAGGTTTTGGATTATGTTACTTTTTGATATACGAGTACTTAATTAATAAAAATTATTGAGTAAAATACCGTATTCTAAGATCTGGCCTCGACATTCACATTATTAGATTAGACGACCTCTGTGGCCTAGTGGTCATCACACCGGAGGTCCCGGGTTCGATCCCCGGTCAGGCCGAGTTGGAAAATGATCTTTTTCAGATTGACCTGGGTCTTGGATGTTTATTTATCTATATACCTAGGTTTTTGTATAAAATATAGAATCTAGTGTATTTTAGGTATTTGTTATAAAATATAGAATCGTTGAGTTAGTATCTCATAATACAAGTCTCGAACTTACTTTGGGGCTAGCTCAATCCGTGTGATAGGTCCCCATATAGAAAAAATTGGACTTTGCAGACACGTCAATAATTTTAGTGTACATTTTAGTGTACCTAAATTATTTTCCCTTTCTCAAACAGTCTAAATTTTTTTTTTGCAAATTTTGGTATTATCATCTCTGTACACATACCGCATTGCAATAATTCGGGATTAAAATGTGCATCAGTGAGATTTCTTTCAGGTCTCAGTTAGACATTCAGATCACTTAGATTGCATACGAATGAAAGAAAAATTATACCCGACTACAAAAGAAAGAGGGTTTTGTACTTTTTACACTTACATTTGTTGTGTTTGCTGTAACTTTAATACGAAAACCTTGTGACAACTAGACATACCACCACATTATACAGTAGAAATGCTTATTGCATGGGAGTCAACATTTATAACAGAAAAATTTAATATTCGTAGGCTTTAAATATTACAAGACACAATGAATTACAAAATCACAAAAACCTTTGTACCACTTTTCTGCAAATAAACTGATTGATTGATTTTTGAAAGTTTTATAAACTAACTTCTAACTTGATATAAAACTCATGTCTGGGAGAAAAGAAAAAGCCATGAACGTACCAGCTGCTTCTTTTCACATTGTAATAGCAGATCAAGGGAATGGGTGAAAATGCGAATAGTGTTAATAGGCAATGCGGCTAGCAACCCATCACTATTTTGATTCCTTTTTCCACCTTCTCGCCCACTATGACGCTAAAAGTGGTATTTGAGTCTTGCGGCCCTGGGCTCTGCCTGCTTAGAGCCGCAAGATCCAAAATGCTCTGTCTGCCCCGTTCGGGATAAAGACGTGATAGTTTATGTATTGACAAAACATATTGAAACTATTGTAAGGGAATTCAACTTTTCCCAAGGATCATTGAAATATGAAAAATATTTTTGGCCTCCATGTTAAGGCCGTACCTGAAGCTTTACTACGCAAATTTGCGAAAAACGGCCACTTTTGGCAAATGTGCGTAGTGAAGCTTAACGTTCTCATTATAAACTGTAAACAGTAGTTCATAAAATACTTTAAAGGGCTATTTAGGACTTGATAGTTGCAAAAATTTTAAATGATGTCTCCGTTTTCTTTGAAATGATTTATTTTAAATGGGGGCAGCACTGGACCTCGGAAAATTCAGGTACGGCTTTAACCGATCAGCTGATCCGAGTTTGTATGGCAACCAAAATAAAAGTATCATAATTCGATATATGTTTCTTAGGAAAAGTTGTTCCGTATAACGGCCTGGATTTACCCTTAAAATAGTTTCAGTATAATTTGTTACACGTTATATAACTTCTAACTTGATTTAATAAATAAACGGGCAAGTGCGAGTCGGACTCGTACATGAGGGTTCCGTACCACCGTACAATGTTTTAAAACGCTGAAGAAACACGTTTCTTGTATGACGACCTCCTTTAATTTTTAACTTTATCTTATTTTCAGTATTAGTTGTTACTCGTTTAGCGGCCATAGTAATACATAATCTGTGAAAATTTCAAGTATCAAGTTAATGCCATTATAAAGATCTAGTTAAAAACGCTGAAAAAACACGGTTTTTGTATGACGACCCCCTTTAATTTTTAACTTTATTTTTATTTTTAGTATTGGTTGTTATAGCAGCCATAGTAATACATAATCGGTGAAAATTTCAAGTGTCCAGCTATTACGGTTCAAGAGATAGAGCCCTGTGATAGACGGACAGACAGACACACAGACGGACAGACAGCGGAGTCTCAGTAATAGGGTCCCGTTTGCACCCTTTGGGTACGGAACACTAAAAAGCAATATTTCTCCCAAAAAAAAATTGTTAAACAAAATTTGTTTAAGAAAAGTAAAAACGAAGAATGTACCAGCTACTCATCTTCCCGCGCTATTTGTAGAGCTAATCGAGGGAATGGGCGTGAATCTGAGTCATCAATCGGTGATGTGACCAGCAACCCATCACTATTCTGATTCCCTTTTCCCGCCATCACATTAAGTGGAGTTTGGGTCAGGCTCTGTCAACCCTTGTAGGGATGAAAACGTATAGTTTATTGTTTATCGAGGTTTTAAGTGGCCAATACTGTGTCAGATTTTACAAGCTGCCTTATAGCGTCTGACATAGCTTGACGATTGCCTCTACCACCTCCATGATCCAGTGGTCAATGCGCTTGCCTTGTGATCCGGAGGTCGTGGGTTCAAATTCCACTGGAAAGCATACTTTGTGAAAAAGTTGTTTCCAATCTGGTTAGGATATTGCAGGCTCGAATCACCTGATTATCCGAAAAGAAAGATGATTCCGTGCTTCGGAAGTCACGTAAAGCTGTTGGTCTCGAACGCCATCTAGCGTTCGTACCTATCCTTAGGATTGGTTCTGGTCAACTTTGGGTTGCAGAGGTCAGACGGCAGTTGCTTTGTGTAAAAACCAGTAACCTCGTCAAATCACCTGGGCTAGTTAGCGGACCCCGGGCTCTGAAGCGTAACCGCTGACGATGCAACCGGGAATACGCTCGGATGATGATGATAGCTTGACGATTGCCATGCAATGATGACAGCTGAGACCAACGGCTTAACGTGCCTTCTGAAGCACGGAGGACCTCAAAATTTCTGTACGCCACTTATACGGACCACGATTGATGTCGCTTAACTAACGAAAGCGCTTTGCGTACTCATAAAAGCTTTGCAACATATTTTTTTAGAGAAATAGACAATTTAAAACACCTGATAGTTAACATATACAGATCTGTGTTGTTAACATCATAACATCCTAACTCACCGGTATACGAAAGCGAGCATCGGCTGCCTAAAATCAAAACACAGTATGTAACGGTATCGGCAACACGAATACTAAAATAAAAATTCTAAATTTTCAAATATAAATTATTTTTAAATTATTATATAACATTTAAATTATTTTTTGTTAAAGTACGAAATAAAATAAAAGACTAAGCCTTTTATTCCTTCAAAATTATTAATATAATAAGTTTGCTACATACTTTTACTCGAAATCCTTTACAGTCCAAGCTGTCTACCTCTGGAATGCTCTTCCTCGTAGAGTTCGTACTGCTTAGACTAAAACAAACCTTAAAAATCGTCTCCACAAATATTATCTATCGTTATGCCAGTAAGTCTCAGTTCTGTTAAGTGCCACTAAATACATTTAAATATTTTAGTATCTTATATATATTATAGAATAAGCTTATGTATGTATATAAATATAAGTATTAATATGTAAGTATATAATTAGGTATAGATACTACGCCCACCTTATTCCGTACCTACTATTAATTTTTCCTCTACCCAAAGGTTGACTGGAAGAGATCGCATCTAGCGTTAAGTCCGCCTTTGTACCAATATTTTCTTTGTGTTTGTTATTTTTATTTTATGAATTATTATGGTGCAATAAAGATAATTTGTATTGTATTGTACTTTTTTACGGAATTGACAGAAAAAAACAATGCTTTTAAAATCAGTAGCATACTATACTGCACCAATTTTTTTTTCCTACATCTATATACTCTATAATAAAAGAAGTTCCCACTGACTGACATATAGACGCAAGCACAGCCGTAACCCATAACGATAGAAATGTGTAAGCAGTTGAAAAATTTTAACTCTAAAGGGTTGAAATAGGGGTTTAAAGTTTGTATGGAAAATCTTTAAATCCCCATCGATTTTGATCAAAATTTATATTCATGCTCTGAAGAATATTTATCTTCATCATCATTTAAGAGCGACGCTCTTGTCGGTGGAGGTGGATCTCGGGTGGTCGTTAAGAGGCCCTCAAAAGTGCTAGTTCAGGGTGTCAAAGATTAAATCTTTATATCATAATATGATAACAGAGTTAACGAAGGTCTCCTCATTCTCTAAACGGTTCAGTCAGTCAGTGTAGGACAATACTCTCCAGCTATAAGAGCTGGATTTAATGCTTTGTCCTCGGGCCTCGCCCTCGGACGCACAGCCCGTTAATACATAAGGGATGCAGCAACTACAGTTGTCAGAACACGTTCGCCCTGTTCTCCGGCCGGAAAGCATAATCGATTGCCAATGCCCTCTTGCATTGGGGCTTACAGGGTCTTAACCTAGCTCACTTGCCAGAGCTCTTGGTAAAAAAAGCGACCTACTCCTAGAGTATCGTCCTCTACTGACTCACAAGAATAGGTAGAGATTAGACAAGAGAGTATGAGATAACTTGTTGGGACTCGATAGCTACATGGTAATATTAAATGACACAGTTATGATTCATAATAAATTAGATTATACCTGGGAGGAATTTTAGCTGTAGGAAAACCAACCCTTGTGGTCTTCGGCGTCGTAGGATCTGCCTCGACCACCACCGTCAGGATATACTTCAGGAAAGTTTACATATGATGTGAATACTCACGAGGGTACTTAGGTTTGCAGGTAGACCAAACATTACAGTTTTCTACTTCCCCAAGATCACCTTCAAAGAGCACTGTCAGGGTAGAACACACTTATCTACAAATAGATGAGAACACTCAGCTTCAAGAAAGCCAGCTCCCGTGGCTTCTTGCTTCGTAGAAATTGCTTCGGATATCCCGCGAACGCGTCTCCATCCGTATCTCCCGGCGGCCAGATCTCAAATGAACGTTGGACAAGTGCGTTTGGAAAAGGTACCTAAATGACGTTCGTCAAATTGTGATCCCCTCAGCATAAAGTATTCATTCAAATTGTATTGCCAGTGGTGGAAATTAATTAGGTGTCACTGTCAAACTTCATCGCGATGCTTTGGCGTTCGCGACGTCAACATTTGTGCAAAACAAAACAAAGTGACTATTATTAAGAGATATTATAAATATCCTATAATAATAAAGATATTTTGAATTGAATTGAATTGAATCAGCGTTTTGAACTCGATCTTTACAATGGCATTAACTAGATACTTGAAATTTTCACCAATTATGCATTACTGTGACCACTATAACAACAAATACTAAAAATAAGATAAAGTAAAAAAATAAAGGGGGTCGTCATACAAGAAACGTGTTTCTTCAACGTTTTAAAACATTGTACGGTGGGACGGAACCCTTCATGTACGAGTCCGACTCGCACTTGCCCGTTTATTTTCTATCTTCCGCCAACCTCTTGATATTTTGATACGACACTGCTTTCAGCTTTTCCTTGACTTGCTTCATATAGCTGTGCTTAGGCTTTCCTCTTCCCCTCCTTCCTTTTATTTTGACTTATAATATAATTAGCATAAAATTATCTCTTTTCACCTACTTCTTATAACATTTCATTGAATACGTATTCTGTGTCAATGCCAGTTACTGTGTCCCGCTCGTGGCCAGCCGCCGTGCCTTCATTGGGCACGTTTATATGCGTGCACACGCATCCCCTAACCAGGTATCAGGTAGTGGGGTTAAAAATGTTATAACACATGAAATTGTCAATACATCGCTTATTAACCCCTTTAAATTTAAAGGGAAGACTATACATACATCATAACATACACACACATACAACGTCTAACCATGGTATAATAAGATATGGCACTCTCTTCCCGTGACAGCTGGTCACGTGATTAGAACAAGAATATGTTATTAGTTGGGAGTGTTGCCACTATATATTAGGTCCTTACATATGAAATTGCCGTTCAGTATCAAAAAATTGAAACAAGTTTTTTTTAATGAAATTATTATTTAATCAATCGAAGTATGCGCCGTTGTTATCGATACACTTCCGCCATTTTATAGGCAGATCATTGATACCTTTGGAAAAAAAATCCTGGGAGCGAGAGTCTATGAACTGTTTGAAGGCGGTTTTGACTGCCTCATCAGATTTGAAATTTTTTCCGTTGTAAAAAGTTATGCAAGATCTGGAGAGTATGGTGGGTGACGCAGAGGTTCCATTAGCAGCTCCTCTAACTTGGCGATCGTTTGATGTGCAGTGTGTGGTCTAGCGTTATCCTGAAGGAGCAGTGGGCTAGAGCAATTCATCAGTCTCGGTTGTTTAATGGCGAGCTTTTCCATCATTGTTTGCAATTGTTGGCAATACAAGTCTGCAGTAATCGTCTGGCCTGATCTCAAGAAGCTGTAGTGGATAACACCAGCACTGGTCCACCAAACACTAACCAGAATCTTCTTTTTGGTCAGTTTTCGCTTAGGGCAAGGTTTTGCCGGTTCTCCAGGGTCAAGCCATTGTGATGATCGCTTCCGATTGTCGTACAGGATCCATTTCTCATCACAAGTCACGATACGGTTCAAAATCCCCTCATTATTGTGGCGATTAAGCAAAGAAACGCAGCAAGCAACGCGTGTTTGTTGGTTTGCTTCAGTCAATTCGTGCGGTACCCACTTTTCGAGTTTTTTAATTTTTCCGATTTGGCGCAAGTGAATAAGTATCGTTTTGTCACTTACGCCGAAGGCTGCTGCTAATTCAGAAGTGGTTTGAGATGGATCCGCTTCCACTATCGCCTTCAATTCTTCGTTATTGTGTAAATCGAAATTTCCAGAACGGAAACGTTGAAACCAAAAACGCACCGTTCGTTCGTTAGCGGTGCCTGGTCCATACACGTCGTTAATTCTTCGAGTCGTTTCTGCAGCACTGCCACGGTGGAACTCGTATTCGTAAATACCGCGAATTTTCAATTTGTCCATAGTTGTTGTTATAGCAATGTTGAAACTCAAACAGATGATGTTAAAACAAATGAAATACGAATTTTAAAACAATATTTTTCTAGCTTTATTTCGAAATAAATTTGAATTTGGAATTCCTAATGAAACGCAAGATATTTGATTTTAAAGTTGCCAGTATTGAAAATCGGCAATTTCATATGTAAGGATATGTGATTGAATTACCTGAACAAAGTGCATTTTTAGGGTTCCGTACCCAAAGGGGGAAACGAGACCCTATTACTGAGACTCCACTGTCTGTCCGTCTGTCTGTCCGTCTGTCTGTCCGTCTTCTGTCTGTCCGTCTGTCTGTCCGTCTGTCTGTCCGTCTGTCTGTCCGTCTGTCTGTCCGTCTGTCTGTCCGTCTGTCACAGGGCTCTATCTCTTGAACCGTAATAGCTAGATACATGAAATTTTCACCGATTATGTATTACTATGACCAGTACCTATAACAACAAATACTAAAAATAAGATAAAATAAAAAAGTAAATAACACTGGGTGTCAGATTTTTCGTGCTGCCTAAAGGCATCTGACGTTGCTCAGTGACTGTCATCTAGTGACAACACTCATTTTTAGGGTTCCGTACCCATAAGTTAAAGTTAAAAATTAAAGGGAGTCGTGATACAAAAAACGTGTTTTTTTTCAGCGTTTTAAAACATTGTACGGTGGGACGAAACCCTTCATGTACGAGTCCGACTCGCACCTCCTACAACCAACAACTCGACCTTTATAATGGCATTAACTAGATACTTGAAATTTTCACCAATTATTTATTACTATGGCCGCTATAACAAAAAAACACTAAAAATAAGATAAAATAAAAAATTAAAGGGGTCATCATACAAGAAACGTGTTTTTTCAGCGTTTCAAAACATTTTATGGAGGTACGCAACCCTTCATGTACGAGTCCGACTCGCACTTGCCCGGTTTTTCAACACATCGCCTGCTGAAAAATGCACCATGTGTGTTTTTGCGAAAATGAAAACACATACGGTACGTTTTCAGCAGGAAAACGAATCATGAATTACGAGTAGGTAATAATGTAATTAATAAATTAGAGTAGTAAGAAAGTACTTAAGGCCATACCTAAATTTTCCGGGGTCCAATGCTGCTCCCATTTAAAATAAATCATTTCAAAGAAAACGAATTACAAAAATACGGAGAAAAAAAGGCAGAAAAATTATACAAGGGCGGACTAATCTCTTTCAGTTAACCTTTGGCTAGAGTAAATTAATAAGTAAATTTTGAGAGAGGCCATGCAGTATGTCAGATTTACTGATAAGTATGATAGTGCTAAGTATGATACTTAGTCAGAGCAGCCAGAGGATTTGGCCTACACTCTCCACGCTGGCCAGACGGGGTGGAGAGGCCTCATTGATGTATATAAGCTTTATAACTTCTGTTTCCCTAGTCGCCTTCTGTAACATCCACGGGAAGACTCGGAGTGATCCTATTCTACTCTGCCGGGGAACACACTGCTTATAAACTATAGTATAACGAAATTAAAATAACAGTCAAAAAGAAAACTCGCATATCCATACGAAAGTGTGCAGCCGCCCGAACAAATTTTTTGAGAAAGTAAATTTTTCTTTTGGTTTTTCTTTTACTGTTTATTTTAATTACATTTATACTATAGTGATCTAGTATAGCCCGTGGTTCTATTAATTACGCATATGCCACTAACACGTTCTATACCCACATCCTGCCTTACTAACTTCATCCGTTTCTTCTGTGGTATCCCCCCTCCCCTTTACTTTGCCTAAACCCATTAAAGTACTAAAATAAAAATCACAAATTATAATTTTCCAAAGCACTCAACCCACCACCATAGCTATAGCTATAGCTATCGGTCTGACTGTATGTCCGTCGTTTAGTAAGAATGGCCGAGTCACTCAAACGGCATTAACATCGCACCTGAGACGGCCGGTGGCACCACATTGACGTGAGTTTAACCGCTGGTTTAACTACAAGTTTATTATTTCAACTACACAAGTAAAAGGAAAGTGAAGTTTGCCCGAAATACAAAAATAAGTAACTATATCTAAGAAATACTCGACGACGACCTCCGTGGCGTAATGGTTAACACGCTAAACCACTAATCCGGAGGTTCCGGTTTGATCCCCAGCCAGGGCAAGTTGGAAAATGGCCTTTTTCAAATTGTCCTGGGTCTTGGGTGTTTATCTATATATGTATGTATTTATTATAAAATATAGTATCGTTAAGTTAGTATCACATAATACAAGTTTAGAACTTACTTTGGGGCTAGCTTAATCAGTGTGATTTTTGTGATATTTATTTGATACTAATTTTCGCCATAAATGTCATTATTTTCGTATCCAAAACTCTTTCTTTCTTATCGAGGGAGTTAATAACACTGGGTGTCAGATTTTTCGTGCTGCCTAAAGGCATCTGACGTTGCTCAGTGACTGTCATCAGTGACAACACTCATTTTTAGGGTTCCGTACCCATAAGATAAAGTAAAAAATTAAAGGGAGTCGTGATACAAAAAACGTGTTTTTTGCAGCGTTTTTTTAACTCGACCTTTATAATGGCATTAACTAGTTACTTGAAATTTTCACCAATTATTTATTACTATGGCCGCTATAACAAAAAAACACTAAAAATAAGATAAAAGTTAAAAAATAAAGGAGGTCGTCATACAAAAAAACCGGCCAAGTGCGAGTCGGACTCGCGCACCGAGGGTTCCGTACAAACCTGCAAGGTTTAGTATTTGGTATGAATAAAATATTAACCCGGAGTTAGCTATTCCTAACCAAAGTAAAACGTGGTGTCACCCGCCCCAAAATGAGGGTTACTGGTAGATGGAAAAAGTTAGAGGTTTTTGTTGCAATAGCTATATTTATTGAGGCTATTAATTAAATAATTAATAAAGACTTTTATTATTACTTTTAAACAAAATATACTTTAAACTATTTAAGGGATAAGATTCAGTCTATTGTGTAGAACCATCCCAAGATATATCGTGATATATACATTATTTATTAAAAATTGTAACAGGTGGACTTGAGGCCCCACCTTTTCTATAAAGCCAATAGGTGGAACTGATAAAATGGTATTTTTATGATAATTATTCTCGCGCCGATTTTCGTAAGCATTGCATGTTATTTTCAAAATATTTTTTTGTCCTTATTCGAGTTTAGTTTTTCAAACTAGGTTATATCTTGCAATTTGCAATTTTTTGCAATTATCGAGCCTGGTTTCGACAAAATAGGTTGAGCGAAACCGATGTCGTAATGATTAAGCTGAAGTTACTTTATTAGTAAATCCCTTTTACATTTATATTTGGTACACTCAATTACTATATGTTGGTTAAACATCTTCTACCACCCTACATACTTTACAATTGGAGGAATCGGACTTATTTATCAAAAAATTAAATTTATTTCATGGATAGTGCCCAGAACGAAATCTAAAAACTTTAAAACATTTTTGCTAAGCTTAACATCACTAACCAGGGCATTTAAAGAGGTTCATTCTGCAGTGCATCGAAATATAATTCTCTAGAAATCTAAAGCTCCTACATTCACCGCTTCGATTCTGATTCCATTTTCGCAAACAAACGAACAGTAATTACAACGAAACACTCGAACGCACACTTAGATAAAGATGCGATTGGTCGCGACAAGGTCGCGTCGTCGTCGGTCGGGTGGGGCAGTCAACGCAACGAGTGGTGAGGTACAACGCGCGGATGGTACCTATTATGCAGCACGCTTCGCTATAATAAATAACCTTGTTTACGTGTTACTTTTTTTTTAATAACTAATTTTCATGTCTGTATGGCTTCTTCACTACTTCACGGCACATGACGGCATTTTTAATGAATCGATTATTGCAAAAACACAGCAATATTCTCAAAGGTAACTTCTTGCGACGCGGCGAACTGTCGCGCCCCGCCGCCGCGGTACATATCGCGTGGAATGATTTTTCGGGATTAGTTACGATTCTAGAGAATTATTGTTCGTAGCTGTAGTGTTTTGTACCAAATACCCTTTTCTAGTGATCTCTTATCAAAATATTCTTTCCAAGATTTTAAAAATCTTCTCCTCTCCTTGCCATTTCCCTATAGGTACGGGGTCAGCCCCTCAAATACCTTTACGCCATTTTTACAATTTTGCGCCATTTTTGCGGTTATGCCCAACGTCCTCAAATCATTGGAGATGGTTCGACTCCAGGTAATAGGTAGGGCGTCCTCTTCCTCTCTTGCCCTCCTGTATGTCCATCACTTTCCGAGTCATGTGGTCTTCCTCCCGACGCATTACATGCCCATACCACCTCAAGCGATTTTCTCTGATTTTTCTGGATTTATTCCAAGATTTATAAATATAACCAAATATGTAGCACGGAAGGAAGAAAGTCTGAGATCCACTAAAACTAGCTTCCTCAGGCAATTTTATTTATTTGTATTGATATAAGTAATAAAAACGTTAAAATCCTATGAATATATACTTATTGGTGACTGCCTTCGCGGTCCAGTGGTCAAGGCGTTTGCCATGTGATCCAAAGGTCGTGGGTACACATCCCACTGGGAAGCATACTTCGTGAAAAGTTGTTTCCAGTCTGGTTAGGATATTGCAGGCTTGAATTACCAGATTATCCGAAAAGAAAGATGATTCCGTGCTCGGAAGGCACGTAACTAGTGTTTGTTTCAACCTATCCTAGGATTGGTTCTGGTTTACTCTTTCCGTCTTATAAAAACAGGACTGACTTTGTATAGGTTTAAAGTCAAACCATTACCCGCCCAAATCAAGTTGATGACTAGTAATATCACACTATCTCACCTGTCAATGTCAACTTGATTTGGGCGGATAATAAACCTAGTAACAACCGCTCTGTGTAAAACCACTAACCTCGTCAAATGACCTAGGGTAGGTAGCGGACCCCAGGCTCTAAAGCGTTACCGCTCAGGATGCAACCGGGAATACGGGGGATGATTATGAATATACGAGTATGGTTATTGGGTGTGGTATTTAGAATTAAAATCGATGCTTCGATGCACTGCAGTTGTGTGCATTAAAAAGATCCGAAACATTTTACAAATATGCAAACTTTGAGCTCTTCACATTAGACTAGTGGTGGGACACGGATCAGCCTTGTTTTGTCGATAAATCTAAAAGAGTATTTATTTAACTTTATTACAAAAAATGTAACAGTTAGACTTAAGGCCCAGGGCCTTTTCTACCAGTCAACCTACAGGTGGTACTGATAAAAGCAAATTTTGGATGATTAGCACATTCAAATTAATTATAAATTTGACCATTATTATAATTAAACAGGACTAACTTTGTTACTAGGTTTAAAGCATTATCCACCCAAATCAAGTTGACATTGACAAGTGAGTAGTGTGATATTACTAGATGTTTAACTTGATTTAGGCGGATAATGGTTTAAATCTAGTATTAAAGTTAGGGTTGGGTTTTATAATAAGACCGATTTATATTCAAGGATATTTTTCTTTTATATACATTCATAGACCTACATATAAAAATACACACATATTTTATTAATCGTAAAAGTATTGTCGTGTATGAAAGGAGCCTTGAGTGGCGTGCCTTAGACACATACAGGCGTACCCTGGATTGGGCTGGTCAGCACCTTCACTTCAAAAGCGGCACTGCATACGTACGTATTTTGGACGATGGGGCAAAAAGCCGTATAACGTCAACGGCGTTATCAGTAAGGGCAAATATGTTGGCACGCAGGTTTGCACGCTGCTCACGTGATGTTAAAATTACTCTATTCAGAGCTTATTGTACTTCTTTCTATACGTGTAGCCTGTGGGCTAACTATACAAAAAAATCTTGTAATGCCCTTCGTGTGCAATACAACAATGCTTTTAAGGTTTGTTGAGGTTGCCTCGCTTTTGTAGTGCATCAGGGATGTTCGCTGAGGCTCACGTAGACTGCTTTTACGCAACAATGCGTAAAAGGTGCGCATCCCTGGTGCGCAGGGTGCGGGAGTGCACTAATGGCATCCTGAGCATCTTCGCGAGCAGATTAGACAGCTTATACGTAAATCGTTGTCGTGCCATATCCAGTGGGGTGACACGGGTGTGGCATGTCAAATTTAAATAATATATTATGTGTGAAATTAATTTTATTACTAGCATAGTGTATAATAAGCATTTTACTAACATTTATGAGTTTTAATTAAATAAATAAATAAATATAAATAAATATATAGGGACAAATCACACTGATTAAGCTAGCCCCAAAGTAAGTTTTAAAACTTGTGTTATGGGATACTAACTTAACGATACTATATTTTAAGATAAATAAATATATAGATAAACACCCAAGACCCAGGTCAATTTGAAAAAGGCCATTTTCCAACTTGCCCTGGCTGGGGATCGAACCCAGAACTAAGATTACTTGAATAAAGAATTTTATTATTAAATAGGCCTCTTCCAAGGATTTCCAAAATAACCGATCTAGAGCGGCCTCCATTCAGCGCTTTCTAGAGCGACCATGGTCAGGTCTGACCACTTTGAGGGTGGGTGGCCTACGCTTTGCTTAAATTAAAAATTACTTCGGTTTCAGCTACGAGTATCTCTATCGTACCAGGCCTGTGTCACTCCCCGTTTAAGTATCGAAAATGTACCTACATTATTACTATGCGCGCAGACGGCCCCTCCGGGTGGTAAATTCAGTTACATGAATCGTTTGTCCAGAGTAATACGAATGAACTTGGCTTGCAATGGACGTCTAGGTATCTATGCGAAAAGTTGCTGAGTTCTGACGTGAGCTAAATTAAACCATTTCGCTAGCCACATTGAGTAGATATCTCTTTGAATTTCTTTGCTGAGTGAGACTTCTGTACGTTAGTATTATTTATTCGGTGATCGTACTGAGGGTTTGTGACAGAGACAGACTGAACCCGTCGCTTGACTTAGTTTTTAACGGCTTTTTTATCGATAGATGCGATCTCAGCCCAACACTACTTCCTATTCGCGCCCTCTCGACTCGTACAGTTCACAAAATATTTTCATTCACAAAAAATATATTTCCGGATATTTTTCGCTTGCATTCACTTGGGATTAAAACATTGCTCTTTTCAATGAGTCTACAGTATTAGCGTTGCTTTTCAGCAAGCTCAAAAGAAGTACGTTATATAACATCGGTAAGTTATAACATAGCTATGTACTTATAATATTTAATTCTATCATCAGCTAGTTTCTTGCATACCTTCTACTTAAGGCCGTACCTGAATTTTCCGGGGTCCAGTGCTGCCCCCATTTAAAATAAATAATTTCAAAGAAAACGGAGACATTATTAAAAATTTTGCTACTACCAAGTCCTAGATAACCCTTCAAAGTATTTTATGAACTACTGTTTACAGTTTAAGGTGAGAACGTTAAGCTTTACTACGCACATTTGCGAAAAACGGCCACTTTGTGCAATGTGCGTAGTAAAGCTAAACGTTCTCACCTTTTGAAGGGTTATCTAGGACTTGGTGTAGCAAAATTTTAAATGATGTCTCTGTCATGCCCCATTTTAAATAAATAATTTCAAAGAAAACGGTTTCTTTGAAATTATTTATTTAAAATGGGGCAGCACTGGACCCCGGAAAATTCAAGTATGCGCCCTTAAGTTAGTCAAGTAATTTGGGTTTGAAATATCAATTAAATTACGAGTCTGTATATTTATATAGATAGAATAGATAAAATCTTTCACCCGTGTGGTTCCGGGTTAGAATAGGACCACTCCATCTCTTCGAATGAGAGGACGAAAAATTAAAAAAAATTGGACACTGTTAAGTCACTCTGTATAAAACTAAACAGATTAATCACACTACAGGGTTATTTTTAATTAACCGGCAACCTTTTCGAAACAAGTTCAGTGGATACTGAACCATTTTCCATAAAAACAGTTATTGAAAAACGAAAAAAAAAATTCGACTTTCATACAAATCGGCGCTCAACCAAATGGATTTTTTTTTTATTTCATTTATTGCACTATAAAATTAATGTACAATAGGTATAATCTTAACGCTAAGCGCTATCTACCAGAAAATACCTTTGGGACGTATAAGAGAAGGCGATAAATGGGGTGCAAGCGTATACAAAACAGGAATGAGAAAAAAATATCTACTTACTAGCTAAGATACATAAACTACGCCTATATATTAAATTAAATAACACATAATAAGTTATATATAAAACATAGGTATAATATACTTAATATCTCCAAATATATACTTACATACATATTTAAAATAAATAAACATACATAGACTACTACAGCATGGCTTGCTCATAGATTTTGTATGGGGGGACGAAATTTTGTTTTCGTTTTTCGATAATTGTTTTTATGGAAAGTGGTTCAGTATCACGGACTGAACTTGCTCCAATATATAACTCAGTATATACGAATAAGTTTAGTTAGTAATTGAGAAAGCCCTTAAATTTACTGAAAAGAAATCAGTGGTAATACTTTCCCTGACATTCGTGACGTAGTCTTGATCAATCGCGGCAAAAAAAAAATAACATATCTTATTTATACCTACATAGATAAAAGCTTGTAAATATACGGCGACAAGGGTAAAGCCCTCTATTTAAAATCTAGATATTTAGGATGTAAGCCGACTGAATACACCGCATATATGTACTTATTGAAGGCTGGTAGGTAGACATTATTTTTTTGAGAAAACGAAACATACTTTGCTGAACTTTGACAGAACAGGGAAAGGTATGGAGTCGCCAAGATTGTTAGCTTCCTGAGTATGCAGTTGTAGCACGATATGTTTATGCTTATTCCATTAGTCGCCTCTTACGACATCCACAGAAAGATGTGCAAGCCACACGTCACTTTGATTTTATTTAATGGTTTGAAATTGTAAGAGCTACTGACAGAAAAAAAACATTTTTCGGAACCTTTGCTTTGTAGGTACCATAAATATAATTTTTTTGGTAATAATAAACTTATGTTTTAGTTTAAAATATTTTCATACGATTTTCACTCAGAACTTGTCCAGATGCGCATGCTTTTTCAAAATATAATCTTTACTTTCCACATTTTTGTAATCTTACGTAAGAACTGACAGGAGTCCCTCGAACCCCCTTGTAAGAAAAAATAAGACATGATTGATCCCCCCCCCCCCCCTCCCCTCCTAAAGTAGCTCAATATAATAGTAATTTATTATTTATATTTATTCATAAATCACATTCAGATTGACAGTTATTCACCAAAGCATCTGTACAGTAGTCAAAAAATACAATAAAATTAAAGAATCAATTGTCAATAGGGTCAAATAGATAGAAACATAGAAACATACACAATCAAATAACAGTGTGGAAAAAAATAATAAATGGTAAAAATCGTAATGCATATAAAATTGGAAAAAAAAATGTCAATGATTACTAATACTAATATGTCATAGTTAATCAAAATATTTAATAGAATTGAGAAATGTGAATAAATTGTCCATAAATACATTTATTGAATCACTAAATACATCCAGATCATTGTGTAGTACGAGCATGTCCTCTAGTAGTTGCAGGGCTCTCACCGTAGGAGCATTTTTTGTATAATTTTTAGTGTGAAACACTGGTGGAGAGAACAGTCGCGGTCGTAATAAATGAATAGCGCCTGAGCTGTGCTGTCTAACGCCTACATCTTTTATTAGAGTTTTTGAACGCAGCGTGGTGTTACGAATAAGATCTATGCGGCGTACGCCGAGGATGCTACAATCTTTCACCATTAATACACCAATCCCACCATTACTTCTAAAATGGTGGGCTTTCCCACTATCTGAGGAATCTAGAAGGCTGCCTCAACTACATTCAGCTGTATTGAATTTGTTTATTTATATAATTACTTACACTATCTTAACAGGTTTCCCCAAGACAATAGCAAAGTCACATGCCTTTTATATATTATTACTTACATAACACAAATAAAATAAAACTGCCTTTGTGAATTCCATCAATGAACCGCTGAACAGGTCAATGTCCTCTGCTACCTTGTTTAACGTGTGCAGGGTTTGGGTGAGCGGCGCCATTTTCAGGATATTCGTTCTGCTCCGTGGTATCGCGTATAGCGGAGTTTTAATCCTTCGCCACACGTACCGGTTTGGCACGCTTAGTGCTAACCACTGCAACACAGCTTGGTTGGAGATCCGACCCCTGAATACGCTGAACAAATATGTCGCTAAGCTCAGACTTCATCTAACTTCTAGCGTGTTGTACCCCACCATGCCGAGAACGAAGAGTGTTGGATACATCAGTGGGTAAAATGGATAAACACCATGTAGTTTAAAGTAGGAACCAGGAATCTTTTTGTTCTGTATTCGTTCCACCATAAACTTATATTTCGTCTCATGTGGCGACCAAATTATGGCATTGCATTCCAAGTGGCTTTTAACTAGTGCTTCGTACAAAGCTCGTAGTGCATTCAAATTAGTGAATCCTTTAGAGTGACGCATCAGAAATCCCAGATTCCGATATGCTTTTTTGCAAACTTTTACGATGTGTTCCTGAAAGTTAAGGTCACTAGTGAAATGTACCCCTAAGTCTCTTGTTTCGGACACCTGCTGCATTGGTATGCCTTCTATGCAGTATTGATATATGTGTGGGTTCCTTGATCGTGTGAACGACATCACCGAGCATTTAGAAACATTAAAGTGTAAATGATGTCTATTGCTCCACTCTACCACCCTATCTATATCTCTTTGCAGCTTTTCGCAATCCGCTCGGTTTCTTATTTCTCTTACTAATTTCAGGTCATCCGCGAACAGAAGGCAAGTCGATTCGATCACTACGCCTGGCAAGTTATTTATCACTAAATTGAATTCTAAAGGTCCTAAATTGCTGCCTTGGTTGACTCCTGATCTCGTGTAGTACTGCTTCGATTGTTGCTCGTCCCAATCAACATATTGACGTCTGTCTTTTAAATAGCTAGCGAAGAAGGAGAGCGTTTTCGGTGTGAAACCGGCCTCTGCTAGACTCATGAGTAGCACGTCATTGTCAACTGTATCGAACGCCTTTTGGTAATCGAAATAGGCCACATCCACTTGAATCCCTGAGTCTACCGCTGGTGTCACTTGCGTCATCAGATGCAACAGATTGCTTGCCGTGCTCCGCTCTGGACGAAAGCCATGCTGTTCATCAGCTAGCTGAGCCTTCACTTGCGGGTATACCGAGTGGCTTATCGCAGATTCAAAGACCTTAGCTGGGGTCGACAATATTGCGGCAGGTCTAAAGTCACTTGCTTTTGTACCTCCTCTACCTTTAGCCACGGTCACCACCCTTGTCAACTTCCACTCCTCCGGGAATGTTTCTTTTTCAAGGCATGTGCTAAATATATACAAAAGTGGTTCCGCTAATACAGTCTCTTAAGATATATGATGGAATTCCATCAGGTCCGGTGGATTGTTTTGGCTTCAGCTTTGCCAACGCCTGCTTTACTTTAGCCAATTGCAGCGCATGCACCTGCACTAGCGCCAATCCGGCTTGCGCTAATGCGCTTACTGAAGCCACATCCAACACCGCCGGCTCTTGGTTGTACACGAAGCAGAAATAATTAGCCAGTTCATTAACTGCTTCAACCCCAGTCAAAACACGGTCGTCTTTTATAATTTTTTGTTTATTTACGTTCCCTCGCTTTGTTTTTACAAAATGCCAGAATGCTTTCGGATCCTTCTCTAGATTGCATTGTACCCAGTCCTGATGCCGATTACGAGCGATTTCTACCGCCTCTTTTACTTTCATTCTGCACCTTGAGAATTCCTCGTAGTCCCTCCTCGATTTGCTTTTTTTGTATCGCTTATGGAGTTTATGTTTCCGTTGTAAGTCAGCTATAATCTCTCTTGTGTACCATTGTGGGTATATACGCTTAGTTTCTTCGGTTATGTCTCGTTTCCTTGGAGCACATTGTCCTATCACTCTATTGATCTGCTGATAAAAATGGTTGACTGCTACGTCTGGATTTTTTATTTGATATAGCTCTCTCCAGTCTATATTGGCCATACAGCTATACAAAAGGTGCATATTTGCTTTCCGAAAGTTCCATTGCCTACGGAGTGAAGGTTGTTGGTGGTAATTTTTTTATTTTATTTTTATTTATTTACACAAAACATTTAATACATTAATGTTTAGTCCATTTACAATGTACATTTACACTCTCCTTTGTTGGTGAAATGAGAATGTATTGTGGACGTATACTGTTATATGTTTAACAAAATCAGCTGAAACTATTTTAATGGTAAATTCAGTCCATGACGATAATAACGAAAATATTTTTTGCTTTCCATACAAAACTCGGGCCAGGCCAAAAATTATTTTTCATGTTTCAATATATGTTTCTTTAGGAAAGGAGTTCGTGCCAGCATATTTCGACTGTGATACGATACGGGGGTGACGTAGTCACTACGTGACAAAATCCTTTAAAACTTAAGAATAAAGAAGACTTATCCGGTTGACTGGAAGATATTCCACTATGGGATAAGTCCGCCGTTGTCAATTTACTCTTTATGTTGTTAAATCTTTAATAATGTATTTTTAAAGTATAATAAAGTTATTACAAACAAAGAAACAAAAATCTTCAAAATAAAGAAAATATTAAACAACCAACGTCGTCTCCACCGCACCTCTGTCCATAAAAATGCGCATCCGTTGACTCAAACCGCCCAGGGCTTTCAATTAGCGACTTCCGCTGAGCGATCCATTGTTGACATCGCGACAACCCTGCGAAGACTCTAGGAAATATATTCTTCGAAGTTAACAGACTTTTAGTTCGGAAAAAATATAAAAACTAATAATAACTAACAGCATAACATTTTTTATGTGTAGGTTTTTTTTTTGGTATAATTTATTAAGGCGCTGTATCCCTTAACCTTTCGGTATTTGAAGGGGTGCAGCGCTATATAGTACGTACGCGTAATGAAATAAGGTTGAAAGCGGCAATACCGTCACCAGTCTCAGTTCAAACTCTTGTCTGCCATTTCGGTTGTTATTTTTTAGTTTTAATTTAATAATTCAATAATTATAACTAAATATTGTAATTTTTTAAGTATCCCTCTTGCTTATTAAGTTATACTTTTTATAGACGTAAAACAGTTGGTAGTTGTCGCTGAAAATATCAAGTAATTCTCGACGAAACTATTTATGGATATAGCTTTTTTGCTATTTTATTTTGCTATGTTTTAAATATTTTTTTAAAATATTTTGATGTAATCATTTATTAAACTCACTGTACCGTTATTCGAAGCCTATATAATGAGAGAGCATCCATTTCCGGTTGGAGTACTAGTCATGACTTCCGGTTTAGGTCCACGCCCCTCCATTTCCGCTCCATTCGTTGCGTTGTGTCCTTCTGCCACGCGACACTAGCGCCACCTAGGTAGTTGGGTTTTGTAACCCAGTTTGTTCGTCATTGGCGTTTTTGATTCGGTTCGAGACGGTTATCTAATATGCAACGCATAATTCAAACCGCCTCGCCGGTACTAGCCAAAAACTTCAGGAGGAAAAGTGGTAATATCGGCGGAAAAATACCCGCTGTAATTGTGAATAAAATTTTAAGGTTATTTGAGGTAACAAATTATAATATGTACACGTGTTTAAACCGTAAGTACTTTAAACCATTACTTTTTGTCCAGTTTATTCCGGTTATTGTTTTTTCTATATTTTAACTGTGTTACAGTTTATAGGTAGTAAATAATTACTGCTACCTTAAGAGACTAAATTTGTTTTTAGATTTGATTACGTCGGAAACATACATAAGTATGTTTTACTTTGGTTGGCAATCAGGTCTATTGCTAATTTTAAAATTTTATTTTTGTTCTTAACGGTTTTCGCAGCTCAGTGTTATTGATATAGAGATGGAAATCTCCTAAGCTTAAACCTTTTCAGTGTGTCATAATCTAGTGATAAAAGCTCGGAAATAGCTTTATGGTAAAGGAAAATCGACTCAGAAAAGGAAAATCACGTGAGTAACCATATGCTTAAACTTATGCACAAGTGATGTAAACGCCACTACGGCGTGGCCTCTACGTGTAGAACGATACACTTGCAATATGGCCATAAGAAAACGATCTTATTCTTGATAAATATGAAGTTTTTCAGCTATCTTAATTTTTTTTTTTTTTAATAATTTTATCTTGCTAGGTAGCTATGCTGCCAAGCACTCCTGATAAGCCCAGAACAGGTTTAACCAGTCTGTAGCATGATAATTCTTGTTGATAACATGAATTTGCAGGTACTACTAACGCTCTCTTACAGCAAGGAACCATCGATGTACCAAAGTTGCTTATAATTAAAATAAGCGTGTGCGGATAATGACAGTATTGTGTGCAAGTGTAACATTAGCTGGCGAAAAGCCGCTTTCCTGTGTTACTGATTTTTGAAAAATGATGAATTGTGAAAAGGAGCAATCTCGATGTGACAAACGTAAAATCATACTGGAACCCCTGCTCCGCAGAGTTCCTATCATGTTGATTTTTGGCAAAACCTGGAGTCGCGCTTCTGCCCTGCACAGCGACGTGACAACGTAAAATCATACTGGAACCCCTGCTCCGCAGAGTTCCTATCGTGTTGATTTACGACAAAAACTGGAATCGCACTTCTGCTCTGCACAGTAATGTGACAAACGTAAAATCATACTGGAACCCCTGCTCCGCAGAGTTCCTATTGTATACATTTACGACAAAACCTGGAATCGCACTTCTGCCTTGTACAGCGACATGACAAATGTAAAATCATACTGGAACCCCTGCTCCGCAGAGTTCCTATCGTGTTGATTTACGACAAAACCTGGAATCGCACTTCTGCTCTGCACAGTGACGTGACAAACGTAAAATCATACTGGAACCCCTGCTCCGCAGAGTTCCTATCGTATAGATTTACGACAAAACCTGGAATCGCTCTTCTGCCTTGCACAGCGACATTACAAACGTAAAGTCATACTGGAACCCCTGCTCCGCAGAGTTTCTATCGTAGTGATTAACGACAAAACCTGGAACCGCTCTTCTGCCCTGCATAGCGCCGTGACAAACGTAAAATCATACTGGACCCCTGCTCCGCAGAGTTCTTATCGTATTGTTTTACGACAAAACCTAGAATCGCCTTTTTTGCCCTGCACAGGGACGTGATAAACGTAATCATACTGAGACTCCTGTTCCGCAGAGTTTCTACCGTATTTATTTACGACAAGACCTGGAATCGCTCTTCTGCCCTGCACAGCGACGTAACAAATGTAATCATACTGGAACCCCTGCTCCGCAGAGTTCCTATAGCATTGATTTACGACAAAATCTGGAACGGCTCTCCTGCCCTGCTTGACAACGTGACAAATGGGAACTCCTGTTCCGAAGAGTTCCTTTTGTATTGATTTACGACAAAAACTGGAATCTTTTTTTTTCTGCTTCGCAGAGCGTACAACATTGTTTTGAAAACATCTTGAATATGATGATGTACATGTAGCATTTAATAAAAGCATGGGTCGCATACCTGTTACGCAGCACGATCCAGAAATATTTTACTGTAAGGAAAGTAACCTTGGAGGAACTTCTGCTCCGCAGAATTCCGGGCGTGTTGGCCAACGACAAATAGTAGGTCGCGCTTATGTCCCGAGCGAGCCGGCTTGCAAAACCTGCTGCTTAAGGACCCAGGAACATTTAGTTTCGAAAAGGTTAACTAAGGTGAACTACTGCATCACATAATTCTCCGAGGAAATCGCATGTGAAAAGGGCAAGTCGCCTTTTCTACAAACGGATCTGGAAATATCGACTTAAAATAGATCGTACCTCTGCTCCGCAGGACGATTTGGGTGTTTAAATGTATGCCGAGCTAACGTACTGCTACCGTGCATAATGTGAATGTGATATCACAAAATACGGATCGCACCTCTGCTCCGCAGGACGATCCCGGTGCATTAATGTATAGCAAGCCCTAGTGCCGCTAGAAGGCAAAAATAAATAAAAATCTTCTCCTTTGGTCAACGATCAAAGTAAAAAGGGTAACACTATTGCTTTTCATGAAAGCCTATACATATTATTAAAAATATGTATGTACATAGATCTCGATTCTGCTTCGCAGATCGATCCAAGCACACCAATGTCTGGTTAGGCGTTTTTCACTGTTACCCAGCATAAAAAACCTAGGAACGAGGTTGACGGGTACGTTACGACAGTCGTTTTCTCAGCCCGAAAGACGACGAAACTATCGGAAGAATCTCGCGTTATTTTATGGATAAAGGCGCAGTTTATGTTTACGTGTTAATGCATCTCGGAATCTACTCTTGATAATTTCGAGTCTAGCATCACTCAATGAAATGATGTATGCAGTTTAGTTGTCTCCACAGTTCGGGGAGCGGGGGGGGGGGGGGTCATACTAGTGAGACCTACCCACCCAGATACATCATCAATTCACGTGGATTTTAACAAATCCCGGAATATCAATTGAGCGATAGTTCCTTATTTTACAATCACAATTTCTGATTTTAATACTGTTTATAAAAATGCTTTTACCATGGTACTTAGATGCTACGCATCTCAAGCCATACATATTGAGACACGACAAAATGTATACAGTTGTACAACACGTACATACTACACCGGTGTCTTTTATCAGATATTACCGTGCTAAAGGGCTATGCGTACCTGGGAACCTTGCCCTCGCTTATTAGAACATTTAATGTCAGTGCATTAGTAATTCGATGTAGTTTTGCCATAAACGACCAGGAGTTTAATTTCCAACTCGATCGAAATGAATTCATGCAAGAATGGTGTAAAATATCGTCACTATAACTGTCTTTTATTGACATAAAATTAAATGTCAAATGCCAAAACCGCATTTTTACTCATAAAAATTTGTGTGACACAATAAACTTATTCAGATTTAATATTTAATAAAAGATTACTAATAAATTTAAATTAACCACTGAAGTGGCACGCCACTTCAGTAGTTAAGATGCAAGAAAATGTGATCACTTGCAATATTTTTAAACATGTTACATATGAATTCGATTTGAGTGCTGTTCTGACATTCACACAAGTACCCCAGAGGAGCCGAGGAGTTCTATCATCACGCTGACGTAGGTCCACGCCCATCATCATCGTCTGTTAAACTGTTAGAAGGAATTAGGCGACCGAACGGACAAGTGCAGGACATATTATACAAATGCTATTCAAGAGTTTGTGTGCCCAAAATGTTTGCATACACGTGCCTTGGTCACATTTATTATCAGCCTACCTAAATATGGCAAGCAAACATTGACAATTATGATACCCGTAGCTCCCACCTGGGTTCACTCGGTACCTGAAGTCAGTAACGCTTAAAGTAGTAGCCGGTAACGCTTGTAGCTACATTCGCTCACTTAATGTATGCTTTGGCATAATTTTATTTCCAACCAGAATAATTTAAAATGAATATCCCTACAGTGCAACATGTGGATACAAATAGTATGATAGTCAGAATACGAATATCAGTATCTTAGCAGAAGCATTTACGCTTCCTATCAGACATACACCGAGAAGCATTGCATAATAAGTATAAATGCGTGGGATTCGAACTCTCTTCCGTACTGTGAGCGCTCAACTAACTGAGCCTTTGTGATTTCGAATCACCCTGGCCAACTTTTTCATGATATATCAACCCTTTACGGGTTTACGCATTCAAGTATACACACTTCGTGAAAGTTGATTAAAGAAAGCTTTAATTAGCGTGACTTAGCATAAACGTCTTTAATTGGATGTAACCTTTCATGTCGAATCGAACACAAGCGCAAAAGTCTTGCGAGTAAGACGTGATATACATGCGTAATACCGTACATGCATGTAATGTAACTGTGTCCTTCGCCTCGTAGTTCTTGTAAAACTGTTTTTGTTCTTGTTTAACAAAACATAGTAAATACTTACACCTAATGTGCATTGTACTACCTAAATGTTTAGTGTGGGCAACATAGAAAACTTTAGCGGATTTTTAATGGGCTCTTACGAACCATCTGCTACGCGCACAATAGTTTAACTATCATGCACCTGTTGTAAATGCTACCAGTTAGATTAATCGCAGTACCTAAGTACTTGCTGGAAAATATCCATGTAGATGACTTTATTTTAATGGAATACTGAAATTCCCGAATATACTGAAAAGTACCATTTGGTATGTCATACCATATGAGAGGCTTGATACCTCTAGCTACTTGTTTTTTTATCATCAATATCTGTAAGACTCTTTGTCTATTCACCAGATAAGACATCATTTTACTGTTTGCTTATCACAATATAACAGTATATTTTGTTAAACAATCACTACGTATGGCACATAAATGTATCGATCTACATGTGCTACCTATGGGATAAACTTTTTATCGCAGGGGCTAACCTGCTCACTAAATAAGTAAAATCACATTGACGTAACTAGCACCACCAGGAGATAATAAACACGTCTCTCATTATATAGGCTTCGAATAACGGTACAGTGAGTTTAATAGCAACATTTTACCTGAAAATAAAATGTATATTAAACATACTTACCTTATTCGAAGCCTATAGTTTGTAGTTCTACCTGGTGTCACAAAAGACGATCCAATGACGAACAAACTGGGTTACAAAACCCAACTACCTAGGTGGCGCTAGTGTCGCGTGGCAGAAGGACACAACGCAACGAATGGAGCGGAAATGGAGGGGCGTGGACCTAAACCGGAAGTCATGACTAGTACTCCAACCGGAAATGGATGCTCTCTCATTATATAGGCTTCGAATAAGGTAAGTATGTTTAATATACATTTTATTTTCAGGTAAAATGTTGCTATTTTGATCTTTGAACTGTACTTCATATTTTTTTCATGCTGGTATTCCATGAAAAATAAGGCTAACTACGCGACGAGAAACGTTTTACGGTATTCCTCTGATGCATAGCGTCCTAAGTAAGTATTTGTAGTTTTTAGGATTCCGTACCCGAAGGCTGCAAACGGGACCCTATTACTGAGACTCCGCTGTATGTCTATCCGTCGGTCACTGGGCTCTCTCTCTTGAACCGTAATAGCTAGACACCTGAAATTTTCACCGATTAAGTATTACTATGGCCGCTATAATAACTAATAATAAAGAGCGAGGGCGAGGTTTGGTGTGCTAAGGTAAATTTCCTTAAAGGTACTTAGCATACAAAATCTCATTTTGCACACCTGTCCCAGTGTGCAATCTGGCGAAAGGTCATGGCAGGAGCGCAATTTGCTGAGAGCCATGGCAAGTCTGATGGATTTTCCTTCCCGTGGTTGCCGCCCGTTCTTGGTCTGGTTCCCTAAGAAACAGATATAACAGAAACCACCAGACGCACTTCACACTCCCTGCACAACCCAACCCTAATCCCTATCCACACTAATCCTCAACCCACTCCCATCCCTAACTTCAGCTGCAGGTCGTTGTGGACAAGACCCTGCGGGCCAGACGACACTAAGATATGTGACGTAAGGCGGGGGAGGGGTGTCCACCCACGTGTTTGTGCCGTGCGTGGGAACCCGTAATGGTCGAGAAGGGGATCCTGGAAGTTGAGCCGAGGCGGGGTAGGGTGGACTTATAAACCCCTCCGAGGCAACACGCTTCTTTGGCCCTGGATTGATCTAACACGGGCGGCTCTTACTTAGCTAGTAAGAGTCAATCGGCTGCGATGTCCAGTCTGATGGCCGTCAAGCGAGTTTCCTGGGCTGGCAGGCCGGCAGTCGGTGGTGCTCGGTGCCATGGTTTACGTTTTGGGCTATGGCACCTAGTGTTATTTAGACTCGTGCGGTCGGCCTACTCGGGGAGCTATACTCCAAAGGTAACACTGGCGCAACACTCTGTTGCGTCCCCGGTTTGAGGACTCCGTGGCGGGTGGTGAACCTAAGGGGCGAATTACACACATACGGTTACATGGACACCCAAAACCAAAAACACCCAACTCAAACCTCCAAACCTTCGGGCGAGGAGATACACGACGCAGAAGCAACCGCCGGCGCATCTGCATACGTCAGACAAATGGACAGCCCGGCAAAACGGACTGTCCTACTGGAGACCTGGCAGGAGGTGACTCGCCGCAAGGGAAAGGGAAACCGGACCCAAGCGAAGAAGTCGCCACCAGCATGGTCCAGAACACGGCTAGGCGTTCCAATCGGTTTGGTAAAAGACCAGCAAGTACCAAGGTCACCAAACATAACGTCCTACACCCGTCACACTACACCCGCGTTAATGAGACGTTGGACAATACACGACCGTCCACCTCTTCGGAGGGAAAGAGTCGTTCCAAACTTGAGAACCCGCAAGGGGGATCGAAAAAACTCGAGAACCCGCAAGGGGGATCGAACATTCCTCCCACAGAGAGAAAACTGCCGCGTAAACAGCAGCCCCGGAAAAAGCAACAGCCCAAGCCGAGGCAGCAGACGCAGCAAGAACAGACCCCGCAGGTAACCAAGCGCACGCGCCTCGACGACACCATCTCCCCTAGAGGTGAGACCAAGAAGGTGAAACTCGACGGTGCTGCAGTGACCAGCGGGACTACATACGCCGGAGCGGTCGCGACGGACTTGGACGTTGCGGTCACGACGGTAAATAGATCGGACCTGACACCCGAAGAACTGGGTAAAATACAGAAGAGCATCGAGGACCAGCTCATGAACCATGTCCTTGACCTGGACTCTGAAGTCATACCTGTATTTGGGGGTAAGCCCGTCATCGCTGATGGCGTGCTTAAACTCAAGTGCAAGGATGAGGCGACTAAGTCCTGGCTCAGGGAGGTGGTAGCAGGATTTCCCCCAGCCTCCAACAAACAACCGCTGACGATGATGGCCCAGAAGGACCTGCCGAAGAGGACCAAATGCGGTTTGTTCCTGCCTGCAAGGAAAGGCACCATTCACCAACTCCACACCATGCTTCACCGCATGAATCCGTGGGCCGGCGTGGATAGATGGACCCTCTATAGTCCCATCCACCAAGACGCTGGTATCTACATTCTGGTAGGCGTACCGGATGACCTTCTCCCCACCATCGTGGAGCACGAACGCTGTCTGGCATTCTCCCTCGGGTCGGTGTACCTCCAGATACCCACCGAGGGCAGCGACATTGAACAGGCAAGTACTACACCAATGGATGTGACTACTAACCCTGAGGAGGCATCCGCCGCTGCACGGTGTGAGCAGCAGGCAGGACCCACAGGGACGAACATACTCCCCGCGCCGTCCAAACCTGAGGTGGCCAGCCCGGCCGAGAACGGGGCTGTGGTGAAGACGCGCGACGCCGAATGCAAGGTGCTCTCAGAAGACGAAGACATCCTCGAGACTGAGAAGCGCCTTGCAAAGATAGGCTGTGGGGATGAGGAGGTGGAGGAGGACCAACAAGATGTCCAACTCACCGACTCGGACCCGGATGACTAATGTCATCCAGATAAACCTCCAGCATAGCCAGACCGCAACGGCTACCCTGCGGGGCGAGCTGGAGAAGAATGACACCCTCGCGCTGATCCAGGAGCCGTGGATCAGACGCAACACCATATGTGGACTTAATAACATCGGAGGTAAGATAATTTTCAATCAAACCTGTGACACTCCCAGAGCTTGTATCTATCTACCCCGTAACTTCATGGCAATGCCACTAACACACTTATTTTCCAGAGATCTGACAGCCATCAGGATCTCAACGAGTGACTACAAAACTCTACCGAATACAGTGATTGCCTCCGTCTACCTCCCGGGAGACGAGGGAACAGACATACCAACCCGAGAACTCATAGAACTGGTAAGCTACTGTGAAAACAACAAACTGGAGCTCATCATTTCCGTAGATGCGAATGCTCACCATCCCCTCTGGGGCATGGAGAAATCCAACCCCAGAGGAGAGGAGTTTGTCAACTACCTCATACAGACGAACCTCAACATACTAAACAAAGGTAACAAACCCACGTTTATAACCAGGCGATATCGCACCATCATCGACCTCACCCTAGCTACAGATGGTATATTAGAACACATCTCTGACTGGCACGTGTCCGACGAGGCCTCCTGCTCTGATCACAGATGGCTTCGATACAAGGTAAACCTCACAATTGCCAAACCTATTCCTTACAGAAATCCAAGAAAAACTGATAGAAGCACATATAACAAGCTCCTACAGAATAAACTTGGACCAATGCAACACCATACGGCACTAAACAGCGTTCCCAAAGTAGAGGAATACGCAGAAAACATATCACAAGCTATTACACAAAGCTACGAAACTTCATGCCCTCTCGGCACCAGAGGCTGCTGCCCCAAAGGCGGTAAGAAATTCTGGGGCCCCGAACTGGAAAGGCGCAAGTGTCAAGTACACCGACTCTTTAATAGAGCGATAAATACAAGGAACGAAACAGACTGGGACAACTACGCCAGGGCTCGCGCCAAGAACAGGATCAGGGCGTTCAAGCGCAAATCCTGGTGTAAATTCTGCACGAGTATCGAGACCACGTCCGAAGCCTCCAGGGTATATAAACTAATGTCAGGCGGGGGCAACAAAACCATAGGCACCCTAAAGAAAGAGGACGGCAGTTACTCTGCAAATACTGAGGAAATTTGTGAGATACTATTAGAAACGCACTTCCCTGGATGCCTCAAATTTAATCCCCTGGATAAACCAGAGGAAACTATACACCATCCTACTGAACAAGATTGGAAAATAGCCCAAGAGATTGTAACCAAAGATAGAGTAGAATGGGCAATAAACAGCTTCCAACTATTCAAATCACCAGGTCCAGATGGAATATTCCCAGGCCTACTCAAATGGGGAGGAAAAGTTCTTCAAGAACACCTCACTAACCTATTAAGGGCTTGCCTGGCTCATAAATACATTCCTCTACAATGGAGAGAAGTCAAAGTGATATTTATACCGAAACCTGGTAAAACGGATTACACTAATGCCAAATCATTTAGACCTATAAGTCTATCGTCCTTCCTCCTCAAAGTGTTGGAAAGACTATGTGATAGGCACATCAGAGATACGGCATTAATGAATTACCCATTACATCCAAAACAACACGCATACTGCACGGGTAAATCTACTGAATCAGCGTTACACGAAGTGGTAACAATACTGGAGAACGCAATACACAGCAAAAACCTATGCTTAGGAACTTTCATTGACATCGAAGGTGCCTTTGACAAGACAAACTTCAATTGTATACAAGAAGCACTAAATAGGCATAAAGTACCAAGCACCGTAAATGGATGGATATTCAACATGCTAAAACTACGTAATATACAACTAGACATATGTGACACCACAAGGGTAATGGCAACCAGAGGTTGCCCACAAGGAGGGGTATTATCTCCCCTTCTCTGGAGCTTAGTGGTAAACGATCTAATTACATCGCTAAATGACAAACACTATCACACAGTCGGCTACGCTGATGACTTGGCAATACTCATACAAGGGAATTCAGCAAGTATCGTGTGCAGCTTGACCAGAAGTGCATTACGCATAGTGGAGACATGGTGTACCACACACGAGCTCTCAGTGAACGCAAACAAAACGGAACTGGTCCTGTTCACCAACAAAGAGTCTTAGGAAAGTACGAACCTCCAAAGCTCTTTGGAACAACTCTCACTCTATCGAATGAAGTCAAATACCTAGGTGTAAAACTAGACTCAAAGCTTAATTGGAGTACACATCTAGAGGAAAAGATAAATAAAGCAAACATAAATCTTTGGAACTGCCGAAGATTAGTAGGCAAAAACTGGGGCATCTCCCCTAAAATCATGAAATGGCTATACACAACAGTCATAAGACCAGGACTTACGTACGCAGCACTAGTATGGTGGCATAGGACCACACTGACAACAGTGCAAGACAAGCTACAGCGATTCCAAAGAACTGCATGTCTGGCAATAAGTGGAGGCATGAAAACTTGCCCAACAGCGGCACTCGAGGCAATTCTTGATATCAAATCGCTACACCTACACATCAAACAAGAAGCACAAGTCGCAGCTGCAAGACTTAAAACACTAGGCCTGTGGAAACACAAAGACAAGGCCCCTCATACACGAATCCTGCCACTAGCCCTCAATGCATCATACCTCATAGGCGCGATAAACGACAGGATCCACAAGCAATTTGTCTTCGACAAAAAATACAAAATACAATTACATGAGGAATCTTCAGACAGCTCCGGTACTGAAGAAATGAGGGTATACACAGACGGCTCAAAGACACAAAATGGTGTAGGTGCTGGCGTATTCTCTCATGACCTCAACATTCACTCTGCATATGCCCTGGGTAAGGAAAACTCCATCTTCCAAGCCGAATGCGCAGCTATAACCCACGCGGCTACAGAAATTATTAGGAGGAAGGTATCAGGTATGTCCATCCGTATCCTAACTGACAGCGCAGCGGTCCTACTTGCCCCCAGAAGGACACATGTGGACTCTGCCTTAATACAAGAATGCCACAGATCCCTGGAAAAACTCTGTAAGTATAACACAGTCACTCTCCAATGGATCAAAGGACACAGCAACTCACTGGGTAACGATGCAGCTGACGAGCTCGCGCGTCGGGGATCGAGTATGACACCGTTGGGACCTCTTCCTATGGCTCCGATCCCCTTCACGCAGGTTCGCACCTGGATCAGAAATCGCACTAGCGAAGAACAAAATCAATCATGGCGATCCCTCCGGACATGTCGGCAGGCTAGGGAGGCACTACCCCAATGGGATAGTCGCCTATCCCGACGCCTGTTAGCACTACCCCGGAGAAATCTACGCCGTATGGTTGACATTATTACTGGTCATATTGCACTAAACAAACACCTTTACACCCTAGGAATTACTGACAGTCCTCTGTGCAGAGCTTGCATGGAGGCTGATGAAACTGCGAGCCATCTCCTCATCGAGTGCGGTGGCGTCGCACACATAAGAAGAGGGTTCCTGGAACATCAAGGAACCGTGGAGGAAGCCGTGAGGGCGCCGGGGAGCGTTCTCGGATTCCTGCAGGTGCTGGGCTGGTTTGAAAACTGATAACTACGCCGGCTCCACACGCAAAACGGGTTCAGCGCAATGGACCAAATTGCGGAAAAGAAGTCCTCGGGAGAAGTAAGAAGTAAGTAACTAATAATAAAAATAAAAAAAAGTTGAAAATTAAAGGGTCGTCATCCAAAAAACGTGTTTTTTTCAGCGTTTTTAACTCGATCTGCCACAGGGCTCTATCTCTAAAACCGTAATAGCTAGATACCTGAAATTTTCACCGATTATATACATAATCGGTGAAAATTTCAGGTATAGGGTATAGAGTATTTGTTGTTATAGTGGTTATAGTAATACTACTATAACCACTATAACAACAAATACTAAAAATAAGATAAAGTTAATAAGGGGGTCGTGATACAAGAAACGTGTTTCTTCAGCGTTTTAAAACACGGTACGGAACCCTTTATGGACGAGTTTTTTTTTAACCATATTATTAAAACTTCTGCTTCACCTTAGCGCGTGGAAATGTCCCTTTCACCCTGTATAACGTCTAGCAAAATATACTGAAACTATTTTAAGGGTGGATTCAGTCCATAATACTGAACAACTTTCCCCGAAGAAGACATATTAAAGGTGAAGATATAGGCAAATGGCCTTGAAGTGGCGCCCTCATTTGAAATAAATTGTTAACTCGTAAATATGAAGATAATTTCCATATTGCTAATCGTCAGGCACTAGATAGCCCTTTAAATTATTTTATGAACCACTGTTGAAAGTATTTACATTAGTCCGTCTAGCTTTAAATCTTGCCTCTGCCAAAAGTGGCCACGGCAAGTTTTAAAGCTAGACGGATCACCAATAATAGTTTCAACGGCAGTTCATAAAATAATTTAAAGGGCTATCTAGTGCATGACGAAAAGCAATATGGAAATTATCACCATATTTACGAGTTAACAATTTATTTCACACTTCAAGGCCATTTGCCTATATCTTCACCTTAAAATATGAAAAAATATTTTTGATGTAGGAAGAGAATCAGAATAGAATAGAGGAATCAGAAGATTCCAGGTTCGAATCCTGGCAGGGTCGCCATATCGGGAGGCAAGGTAAGGTGGATAAAGCAAACAACCACATCGGACGAACTATGAACGTATATTTCGAGAATACCATCGGTTGCATTATAATGTATATAAGTATAACATATGAGTAAAACATATAGGCATTTCATTGATTTTCATTCAAACTCGGATCAGCTGATCGGTCAACTTGTATGGGAGGCCAAAAATTATTTAACATATTTCGATATTTCCTTTTCCTTGGGGAAAGTTGTTTAGTATCATGTACTGAATTCAGCCTTAAAATAGTTTATTTTACTCGCTTTATTATTTCACCGTCATCAGGTCTTTTTTTGAAATAATATGTATATAACGCTAGTAATATATAATAATAATGCCCTGGCCGCATCTTCGTGGCTAGTTAGGGTCACAAGCAGTGTAGACAACGAGCAGCAACCTACCAGGCTAAAATTGTTGTGAGAGATTTTTAGGTAGATGTCCGTATCCATAACCCAGTTATCCGGTCCACTATCATCCCATCCACATAGCCCAAACCAAGTAAATCCCTCCCTGGCAATAGTTCGGCAGCTATGGAGAACTGTCCGTTAGTGCATCTCAATGGTACATTAAGGGATAGACCTCCATAGATGCAGCCATCTCACTTTTTAGATAAAAAGGTACTAAAAGGCCTCTTCATGTTGGCTTTGGCCCCATGAACGCCTCAAAGGACCGGGTCCCCATGGACCCGTGGCTGAAAAGCGTACCGACATAATTATAATAAAATTGTTAAATTCGGACAAAGAAATCTATATTGTTAGTATATATAAGTCAACAGCCTACCCTCTCCACGCTGGCCAGACGGGTTGGAGAGGTCTCATTGATGTTTATAAGCTTTGTTCAGCTTGTGTTTCCTAAGTCGCCTTCTACGACATCCACGAGAAGACTTGGAGTGGTCCTATTCTACTCTGCCAGGAACCACACGGCGAGTATTTATTATTTACTTAGAAATAAAAGCATGATAAATATTAAATACGTATGTATGTCCGTCTGTCTGCCGCGGGCTAGCGTCGGATCGGACATACACAGATCTGTATTCAATTAATAAACACTATTTTGCACTTTAACGCTGGCCACATTCAATGTTAACAATTCAATTAAATCGTTTTAAATAAATTTTATTCCATTGCTCTTTTTAGGGTTCTGTACCTAAACGGGTAAACATGACCCTATTACTGAGACTCCGTTGTCGTCTGTCACAGGGCTCTATCTCTTATCGGACTAGACACTTGAAATCAAGGCTCGGATATCAGGTTAAATTATTTAACCAGCTCATTACAATATTTTTTTTACACATCGGTGACGTCACAAGCCCCCTACTCTGGAACTTTGATACTCTGTATCTTTGTGACTTTTTACTTTTTTGGTAAACTAAAAAATAAGGGTACTTTATTTTTGGATAACTAACGGACTAATTAGAATAATACTTTTCTGATCCAGTCATCATCCCTACTTAAAGGATTATTTGAAGTGTTGGGTTTCTGTTGTCATGGTGAAACCACACCTATAGAACTAAATACCAGTAGCAGCCAATGAGAGAGCATAACCCTTCTGTTTACTATTGGTTGAAAAATATGGTTTCGCTTCGTTAGCTCCTTATTGTGATTGGCTGAGGTGTATTTGTATGGCTTTTATTATTAAAGGGCTGGTGACCGCGACTTCTTGTTGAATTTCATTTTATTTAAAATATCTATAAATAAATAGATAGATTAGGACAAATTATACAGATTAAGGTAAAATTAGAAGCAACCTTGAAGTGGCGCCATCATTTAAAATAAATTGTTAACTCGTAAATGTGGTAAAAATTTCCATATACTTATCTCAATGTTAGGCACTAGATAGCCCTTTAAATTATTTTATAAACCACCGTTGAAAGTATTTACATTAGTCCGTCTAGCGTGGCCACTTTTGGCGGAGGCAAGTTTTAAAGCTAGACGGATCACTAATAATAGTTTCAACGGCAGTTCATAAAATAATTTTAAGGGCTATCTAGTGCCTAACATTGAGAAATATGAAAATTTTCACCATATTTACGAGTTCACAATTTATTTCAAATGTGGGCGCCACTTGTGCTTGGTATTCACTTCCTCAAGTAAGTTTAAATTTGTTTTAACGATACTATGTTTTATAATATAAATATACATAAAAAGATAGAGACATCCATCATAGAGATGTCCAGTGGTTAAGGCGTTTGCCTTGTGATCCGAAAGTCGTGGTTTCAAATCCAACTGGGAAGCATACTTTGTGAAAAGTTGTTTCCAGACTAGTTATGATATTGCAGGCCAGAATCACCTGATTATGCGAAAAGAAAGGTAATTCCGTGCTTCGGAAGTCACGTAAAACTGTGTTTAAATCTAGCGTTTGTTTAAGCCTATCCTAGGATTGGTTCTGGTCTACCCTTTGGGTTGCGGAGGTCAGACGGCAGTCACTCTGTGTAAAAACCAGTAACCTCATTAAATCACCTAGGTTAGGTAGCGGACCCCGGGCTCTGAAGCGTTACCGCTGGGAATGCAGCCAGGAAAACGCTCGGATGATGATGATGGTGACATATACAGATAAACACCTAGGACCCAGGACAATTTGAAAAAGGCCATTTTCCAACTTGCCCTGGCTGGGGATCGAACCCAGAACCTACGAGTGACGGACTAGCGTGTTGACCAATACGCCATGGATGTTGTTAATGTCTTCTTCTTCTTCATCTAAGCGCGTTTCCAGTTGCATCATCAGCTGTGCTGCTTTGGAATCCGGGTGCGCTATATGGCCTCATCGCCTATAAGCATGATAGGCATTTTTGCTATACACTCGATCGGCTTTTACAATCTGCATGGAAGAGAAGCAGCTGGTACATTCTAAGTTTTTCCTTTTCTCCCAGACCAGCTAATATGAGTTGGAAAAAATACCAGTGGTGTTAGTTGATAGTGGAAATTGTGTGGTGTCAGTTAAATAGAATAGGTGCATTTTTTTATAAATGTATAATGCAAAGTAAATATATGATAAGAATAAGTGTAAATCTGTAATTAAATAAAGCCCATCAGGTAGGGTAGGGACCTATACTGAACTGGGTTTCTTTCGCCGTAATCTTCCCAGCAGTGGTCGTTCCAAAACGCTAGTAGATTGTAGCTTTTGCACTGAAAATAATACAGATACAGATACACTATCACGTCTTTATCCCTAACGGGGTAGACAGAGCCAAGGGCGGTAAAGCCCAGGCCACTTTTAGCGTAATGGTGGGCATGAAGGTGAAAAAGGGAAATCATAATAGTAATGGGTTGCTAACCGCATCGCCTATTCATATGATTCAGATTCTCGCCCATTCCCTCGATCGGCTTTTACGATCTGCACGGGAAGAGAAGCAGCTGGTACATTCTATGTTTTTTCTTTTCTCCCAGACCAGCAAAGAAAAAAAAATGAAACTGAAAATAATGACCTTCAATAAGTGATATATTTATCCTACATTGAATAAAAAAAATTGACTTTGACTTTGGTATTATCTTATCTAAATTGCGCTGACTGGGGATCTCACCCAGAACCTCTGAGTGACATAGGTACTAGTGTTTTCACCAATACGCCACGAAGGTCGACAAATCATCATCATCCGCAGTTCCATCTCCCTCTCTCTGCCGTTGCATCCTCAGCTGTAGGTACCTAATCAAATTCAACCTCCTATTGATGGAAATAGTCTCTCTCAGGTTGACAGCCAGTAATTCAAGTTCCTCTACCGTTTAGGCGTGTGGTTCCCGGCAGAGTAGAATAGGACCACTCTAAGTCTTCCCGTGGATGTTGTAGAAGGTGACTTAGGAAATACAAGCTAAACAAAGCTCATAAACATCAATGAGATCTCTCCAACTCACTGGCCTGCGTGGAGTGTAGGCCAAATCCTCTGACTAATAAATGGCACTGGTAGTAAAGAGGGTCGTGCTCTGGCAGTGGAGACTAAAAAAGACCTGATAATTATATAAGTATATTACATTGATAATATCCGTGGTGTAGTCAACACGCTAGTCCGCCAATCCTGAGGTTCTGGGTTCGATGCCCAGCAAGAGCAAGTTGGAAAATAGCCTTTTTCAAATTGTCCTAGGTTTTTATCTATATATCTATGTATTTATTAAAAGAATATACCTAGTATCGTTGAGTTAGTATCCCATAATACAAGTTTCAACTTACTTTGGGGCTGGCTCAATCAGTGTGATTTGTCCTTTACTAACTATCTGGGTATCTTATCTAAATTGCCCTGGCTGGGGAGCGAACCCAGAACCTCTGAGTAAGAGACTGCCGTGTTAAGTTTACAATTCATCATCATCCGAAGTTCAACTTTTCTGTTGTGTTGCATACTCAGCCTGCTGTAAAGCTGAGAAGACCGGGGTCCACTCAAGTTTGACCTCCCATTAGTAGAAATAGGCCTCAGAGATTGACAGCCAGTAATGATCTATCAAACTCCTCCACCATGTGGTTTGTACATTAGTTCCGGTTGTGTTGCTATCTAGCAGTCGTTAAGGTGAATACCAAGCAGAAGTGGCCCCTCATTTGAATGAAATAAATTGTTAACTCGTAAATATGGTGAAAATTTCCATATTGCTAAATGTTAGGCACTAGATAGCCCTTTAAGTTATTTTATGAACTGCCGTTGAAACTATTATTGGTGATCCGTCTAGCTGTCGTCCGAACCCTTTTCCGCCAACGGAAACGAGTTTTACTAGGCATACTAATGTAATACTTTAAATGAGGTCCATTAAATAATTTAGGCTATCTAGTGCCTAACACATTTAGCAATATGGAATTTTTGACTATATTTACGAGTTAAAGCCGTACCTGAATTTTCCGGAGTCCAGTGCGCTTTACTACGCACATTCGCCAAAAGTGGCCGTTTTTCGCAAATGTGCGTAGTAAAGCTTAACAGTCGTTTATAAAATACCTTGAAGGGTTATCTAGGAATTGATAGTAGCAAAATTTTTATGGTGTCTCCGTTTTCTTTGAAATGATTTATTTTAAATGGGGGCAGCACTGGACCCCGGAAAATTCAGGTACGGCCTTAAGTAGAAGGTATGCAAGAAACTAGCTGATGATAGAATTAAATATTATAGGTACATAGCTATGTTATAACTTACCGACGTTATATAACGTACTTCTTTTGAGCTTGCTGAAAAGCAACGCTAATACTGTATTCATTATTTCAAATGAGGGCGGACTTCTGCTTGGTATTCACCTTAAGCGTTAATGCCTTTACATACAATCTAGAATGCCTACGATGTGGCAAAGCCGTTCCCAAAAAACGTAGGTGTAGGGTAACGGCACTAGTAGTCAGCCCCGTACCAGCCATGGGCGCCGCCAGCCAAGATTACTTTTAGGGAGGTGCATCAGCATTATTCAACATCTCAGTACCTCTTACATATAATATAGAAGTCAATTTTTTTTACGAAGGGTAAAATCTACATATATCCGGACCGCGGAGGTGGAAAAGGAAGAATTTATTTTTTATTTTTCACCCTCCTGCCTATGGTCTATGGTACCAGCTCAGCCTTTCGGGATAAGAACCTTCAGAAATAGCGCTCTAATATGAATAAATTAGACAATCAAAAAATTATCTGCGACTTGGCAATCGATCCGAAACTTTAAATGTAAGATAATACAAACTTGAGGTTTTTAAAGTCAAGCATTATGGGAATATTAACTTTATGCTATCGGCGTACAGTTTAATTTTCAATGTTGTTTTTCGAGATGATTACTGGTATCATTCTAGATTGTATTTATTTGGCTATGAATGCCTTTAGGCAGCTTGGAAAATAAAAAGCCCGAAATAATAAAAAAATGTATACAAGAAATGGGTTGACTTTTGCCCAGTAGTGATGGAATAGGTAAAAAAATATGGGAAATAAAAAAACAACAATTTTGGATTAATTTATTTTATTTGCAGTAGGTATTTGGATGCAGTACACAGGTCAAAATATTGAAATTAGCGCTATACTAAGACACAGAATACAGTAAGAGTATACAGAACGGAATCTCCTAAGGTACGCGCAATATGCGTCCCCGTTCCCCGCTACCGCACCTCTCCCCCGTTCTTGTGCGCCCGCGTGAGCCATGGAGTATGTTCGCCTGCTCTCGCCCCTCGACAAGGCGAAAACGGGGGAGAGGTGCGGGGACGGGAAACGGGGACGCATATTGCGCGTACCTTAGGAGATTCCGTTCTGTATAGGTACTCTTACTGTCTTCTGTGACTAAGATCAAAGAACATAATACTATGCATAATGTAGATACTTACACTAAAACTATTTATTTAATAAATACACACTATCACGTCTTTATCTCTAGCGGGGCAGACAGAGCATTTTGTCTTGCGGCTCTAAGCAGACAGAGCCCAGGGCCGCAAGAGCCAAAGACCACACTTAGCGTGATGGTGGGCGAGAAGGTGGAAAAAGGAAAATAGATGGGTTGCTAGCCGCATTTTCTTTTTAGGGTTCCGTAGTCCACAAGGAACCCTTATAGTTTCGTCATGTCCGTCCGTCCGTCCGTCCGTCTGTCCGTCCGGGCTCGTACTCCGCCGCTACTGCACCGATTGTCACGAAAATTGGTGGAGAGATAGATATTGAAGTTCCAAAAGTTGGTTTTTAAAATTATGAAAAAATGTTTTTATTTCAGCCCCCCAATACGAACACACATACAACGAAAAGTGACGAGTGAGAACGTTAAGGCCGTACCTGAATTTTCCGGGGTCCAGTGCTGCCCCCATTTAAAATAAATCATTTCAAAGAAAACGGAGACATTATTTAAAATTTTGCAACTACCAAGTCCTAGATAACCCTTCAAAGTATTTTATGAACTACTGTTTACAGTTTAAAGTGAGAACGTTAAGCTTTACTACGCACATTTGCAAAAAACGGCCACTTTTATAATTTTAAACTGTAAACAGTAGTTCATAAAATACTTTGAAGGGTTATCTAGGACTTGGTAGTTGCAAAATTTTAAATGGTGTCTCCGTTTTCTTTGAAATGATTCATTTAAAATGGGGGCAGCTCTGGACCCCGGAAAATTTAGGTACGGCCTTAAGCTTTACTACGCACATTTGCGAAAAACGGCCACTTTTGGCAAATGTGCGTAGTAAAGCTTAACGTTCTCATTATAAACTGTAAACAGTAGTTCATAAAATACTTTGAAAGGTTATGTAGGATTTGGTAGTAGCAAAATTTTAAATGATGTCTCCGTTTTCTTTGAAATTATTTATTTTAAATGGGGGCAGCACTGGACCCCGGAAAATTTAGTTACGGCCTTCATAAAAAATTTTAAACTTCATCTAATATGTATTTATACCTAAAAGAAAAAATCTAATACCAATTAATTATCTATCTATATTTAAGGCGACGTGGGTTCACAATTTGCAATACTGTGCGTGTTTTTGAAAAATCACTGTTATTAAACTACGGCTACGGCTTCAAGGGACAGTAGACCTGAGTAATAGATATAAATTTCAGCTTCATACATCCACGCGTTCCTGAGAAAAAGGGTCTTGACAGACGGACGGATGGACGGACAGACGGACAACAAAGTGATCCTATAAGGGTTCCGTTTTTTCCTTTTGAGGTACGGAACCCTAAAAAGTATACACTTCCCCATAAAAGACTTACTGACTGTATTCAGCCTGTAATACGGGCTAACTAAGTCATTCTTATTACGTAAATTTCTATCTGTAAAATCACTTACTTTATTGAACATGGAAATATTTTTCCTTACATACATTATATTTTCAAATATGAATTGTGATGCAAAAGTAAGTATACCTATTTCCTTGAATAATTCCCTCAGTGAGTCTCTCGATCCTAAACCGTAAATAGCACGAATTGCTCTTTTTTGTAAAAGAAAAATAGTCTGAATGTCGGCTGCACTCCCCCATAGAAGTATCCCGTAAGACATTAGACTGTGAAAGTAACTAAAGTACACTTGTCTAGCAGTTGCTACATCTGTCAATTGTCTTATTCTCCTAACAGCGTAAGCCGCAGAGCTAAGCCTATTAGAAAGTTTAGTTATATGAGCGCCCCATTGAAGTTTCGAATCAATTGTGATTTCTAAAAAGGTAGTACTTTCAACCAGATCGAGTTTCTGACCATTAATTAGTATGTCAACGCAGGCTTGATTCACATTAGGAAGAGAGAATCGAATGCATTGGGTCTTGTTCGCATTTAACATGAGGTTAATAGCCGAAAACCAATCAGAAATTAAAGATAAGGTGCTGTTCACTGCGCTAGCATCACTGTTATGTCGATCTATTTTAAATATTAGCGAGGTGTCATCAGCAAACAGCACCATGTCAGCCTCTTTCTCAACCATGTAAGGCAAGTCATTGACATAAACTAAGAAAAGGAACGGTCCTAGAATTGAACCTTGGGGAACGCCCATTTTCACATTAGACCCGTGTGATTTTACGCCGTTTATATCAACAGTTTGAAGCCTATCTGTTAAGTAAGATTCTATTAATTTAATTGACTTATCATCAAAACCGTATTGACGAAATGTGAGCAAAAGTGTCCGTTTTGGCTACAAAAAAAATTATAAATATAATACAAAAAAAATAATGAATAAAACACTGCGACATATCGTCGAGCACCGCTCCGGGCCTTTCTTCTCTCTCAACGAATATTTCAGTGTTTTATTTATTATTTTTCGAATAAAAAAAATCGATAAAGATTATTCGTCCTCCCATACAAAATCCGTTTGACTGAGCGCTGATTTGTATGGGAGGACGAAAAATTCTTATCGATTTTTAATCACTTATTAAAAATCGATAAGAATTTATTTTTATAGAAAGGTGTTCAATATCATTGACTGAACTTGCTCCAAAAACTTTGCAGGTGGATAAAAAATCAGCCTGTATATAATTAAACAAATAAAATCAGTCTAATAATGAAAAAATTAAATACAAGTTAACTGTAACAAAATATACTGAAACTATTCAGTTCATGATACTGAACAACTTAAGGAATATAATATCTATCAAAATATGAAGAAATAAATTTTGCTTTTCTTGTTTTTATGGAAAGTAGTTCAGTATCATGGATAGATCATTGATTATTACATATAAGCATAGACAAAGGACATAAAAAGACGAGTCGAGTCACTAAGCAAATCCACAGAGCATTTTCAATCTTGACACATCCCACGATGATTTTGTAACCGGCATGCCCTTATCAGTTCTCCGTCCAGTAGTGTACACACACAGGCAAGAAGAATGATAAGGGCACAACGCATTACACCTCTTTTTCACCGACTTTTCACGTCTTACAGGTGGCGCCATCTGTTGTCGAGTAGTGGAAACTTGATGCGGTAGGTTGACGTTAGATGGCGTTAGTGATATTCAGCATCCAAACTGTGGGTTATGTGGAATATAACCACAATGTTAAATGCAAAATATGTTATTTGTCTTCGTTCTTGGTTATCTTGGTTCAGTGGCTGTAAAAAAATAGTAAGTGCATATTTTACATTACAAGGACACAACGTAGACAAAGATTAACCAATATTCTAACTACATTTTCGTTTATCTAAGCGAAAAACCATCCTTGACAGGCCAATTCTACTATTTCCTTGCAGTGGAACAGAAATATGTTTCTACATTTATTTGGATATACATTTTTGATCATCTATTTGATTTCAAAATATGTAATTATAAATAGCTAGTAGGTATTATTTAATATTTTTATAATATCATGCAAGTACCCATTTGTTTATTATATTTTAAGGCCGTACCTGAATTTTCCGGGGTCCAGTGCTACCCCCATTTAAAATAAATAATTTCGAAGAAAACGGAGACATTATTTAAAATTTTGCTACTACCAAGTCCTAGATAACCCTTAAAAGTATTTTATGAACTACTGTTTACAGTTTATAATGAAAACGTTAAGCTTTACTATACACATTTGTCAAAAGTGGCCGTTTTTCGCAAATGTGCGTAGTAAAGCTTAACGTTCTCACTTTAAACTGTAAACAGTAGTTCATAAAATACTTTAAAGGGTTATCTAGGAATTGGTAGTAGCAAAATTTTTAATGGTGTCTCCGTTTTCTTTGAAATGATTTATTTTAAATGGGGGCAGCACTGGACCCCGGAAAATTCAGGTACGGCCTTAAACAAGGCATATATGTAAAATTCGGATAAAACATAGTGTAAGTCGTTCAATTATTATTACAATTTATGTCATCAATTTAAATAAAAATCATACTTATAGCAAAATATTCACAGTAGTTGTGTATAAAATGAAGAATCAAATGTTTATTTAGAAATGAGTCTTTTGGCTGTTTACATAATATTGTGTTAATTTAAAACATTTGTCTTTAATATGAAAAGAAAAAATACAGCAGTAATAAATTAATATTTAATGTAACAATTGTAGTTTCATACAGGTTGACTTTTACCCCCCAGTCAATTCTTTTTTGATACTGAACTACTTACCGCAAAAACAATTAAAGAAAACTAAAAAAAAATTAGCCTTCGTATACAAATCAGCCGGCTCAGCCAAACGGATTATGTATGGGCAAAGAATATATACACTATGGTATGGGAGGGCGAATTTGTTTTATTGTCTTGCAATATTTTTTAAAATAAAGTGTTCAGTATCATGGACTGAACTTGGACAAATTAGGCTTTTGATTTAAAACTCAACGTCAGCAAACGTCAAAATAGGATTATACAAATATTCACTTTTAGCCTAAAAGTCCTGACTGTACATAAACTATTAACCTTCTTCATGTTTACAACTACATAATATTAATTCTTCTTCCCCGTGTTCTTCCTCAGCGTGAATTATCCTCAATTACCTGCAACAAAAGAAAAATAGAATTAATTACGAGTGTAGAATGGAAATGTCAAAATTAAAAATGGCGGAGCAAGGCCGCCATTGTTAGTGATCATAATTAATTCTGGGTGTTAAGTGTTTTGTAATGTTATGATTCGCAATTTTGATAATGAAATAATTATTATTTTCTTTCCATGCTGGTTTGGGAGAAAAGAAAAAACATAGAATATACAAGCTGCTTCTCTTCCCGCGCAGATAGTAAAGGCCGATCGAGGGAATGGCGAAGAATCTGAATCATATCAATAGGTGATGCGGTTAGCAACCCATCAATATTATGATTTCCTTTTGCGACCTTCATGCCCACCATCACGCTAAAAGTGGCCTGGGCCTTGCCGCCCTAGGCTCTGTCTGCCCCGTTAGGGATACAGACGTGATAACTATCTGTAAGTATAAATAATAATTATGAAACTTCGTTTTCAAAACATGTTTCTATGTCAGATAGATTGATCCCGATTAAAAATAAGTTTATACTAGCATTAATGGTCTCCAAATCGAGTTGGGGCGAAAACACATTGTTTTTATGTATGTTTGTACCGCGATAACTGCTGATTTTGATGAAATTTGGTAGGCATGTAGGAAATATTAATAGAATTTTCAAATTCGTTGGGCATCAAAATCGGTTCAGTAGTTTTTGAAATATTAATAAAAATATCTGCGATTATGTAGCAAATGAAACCATAGCGCGTTTTTACTTTGGACTAAGTTTGCGGCGAACTATTAGTTATGGGATACTAACTTAACGATACTATATAGTTTTTTTTATCTAATGTGCTTACGACACAAAAAAATGGGAACGTTTCACAGGTTTTTAAAATGGGAACGTTTCACAACCTTTTTAACCTAAAACCTTAGTGATATCCTTAAAACTTCTACTTATATATAATATCTTTGTGGAGTGAGCCCGCTATCTGGAAGCGTTTTACATATACAGTTCCTTATTTATTTAGCGGAAGAGTTTGTTTGTTTGTTTAAACGCGCTAATCTCAGGAACTAATGGTCCGATTTGAAAAATTCTTTTTTTGTTGGGTAGTCCATTTATTGAGGAAGGCTTTAGGCTATATAACATTACGTTCCGACAACCACGCGAACGAAGTCGCGGGCACAGCTAGTGGAACATAAATTAATTATTTATTTATTTAAACTTTATTGCACATAAAAAAAAAGTGTACAAATGGCGGACTAAACGCCTTATGGCGTTCTCTGCCAGTCAACCATTGGACCAAGTAGAGAAATAATTTGGGTGGTGCGACAGTGTGTGTAAACAGAATTAAAAAGTATCTATAAATACCTACAAGAATAAATCAAGAATATACATAGATATTAATCTTAAAGAAATATATACCAATACAATAACTATAGATAAAATAAATATACAAAATATATAATTATGTAAATATAATACATAAAGAACTAATTATATATGTATGCGGATAGATAAATACATATATGGATGACTACAAATCACCGCGCAGGGACACGACGAGAAGAGACTTCTTGGAGAAACTGTTTTTGAACCGCCCGTTTAAAAGCGTGACGACTAGGCGCTCGTCTAATAGAATCAGTAAGAGAATTCCAGAGAAGGATGGCTTGAATTTGAAAAGATTTATTCATAAATTCAGTGCGATGATGAGGGATGGATAATGTTAGAAGATTAGAAGAGCGAAGATTTCGCGAATGCGTAGAGCTGAGAAGAGAAAATTGAGATTTGAGATAAGCAGGGGAGTAAGGATTATTGAGGATAGCATAAAGCATGCATAGGATTCTAACGTTTCGACGCTGGGGAATAGGGAGCCAGGCCAACTGTGACCGAAAGGAGGAGATATGGTCATATTTACGAAGTCCGAAGATAAACCTGATGCAGTTGTTAGCTAGTTTGTCGAGTTTATGTAGAAGAAATTGATTTAAATTTGTATAGCAAACGTCTGCATAATCGATTATAGGAATAATTAGGGATTGCGTCAGTTACTTTTGTTTTAAGCGGAAGAAAATTATGTATATGGCCAAACGTTGATTGACAATTTGACATATCATCAAACGTTGACGTGTTAACGATATGGTCAGTTTTAGCTGGCCATATCATAAAATATAATCATTTAAGAAATGGCGGCCACATCATGAATTGATCAATTCTACGATTTGGCCACACGTATACGATCAATAGGTATCAAAATAACATACTCGTATCATCAGGCCTGTGTCACTCCCCGTTTAGGTATCGAAAATGTACCTACATTATTACTATGCGCGCAGGCGGCCCCTCCGGGTGGTAAATTCAGTTATAGGAATTGTTTGTCCAGAGTAATAAGAATGAAATTGGCTTGGATGTCTAGGTATTTATACGAAAAGGTGCTGAGTTCTGACTCGAGCTAAATTAAACCATATCGCTAGCCACGTTGAGTAGATATTTCTTTGAATTTCTTTGCTGAGTGAGACTTCTTTACGTTAGTATTATTTATTCTGTGATACCATTAATAAGGATAAGAGATCAGATTGTCAAATGCAAGCAATTCGGTATCGTTAACATCACATGTTTGACCAAATAAATCGACGACTTCTTAATCGAGGACCGTCAACCAAAACGTCTTGGTTCGACTGCGCCAAATTGAGCTTACTACAGATTTATGTTCAGTCTGCTCTCAAATAAGTTTTTAGTAGTCTTGTATTTGTTGTCTATTTTTGTACCAACAATTATATGTTCTAAATAAAAAATATAACAGAAAATTGGAGTAAAGCTCATATAAAAATTAAATGGAAAAACATATCTCTTATTGTAGAAAATAATCAAAGAATCAAATATTTATTCAGCTATTAGCCTTCGCATGCACTTTTGCACGTCAATAATTGTAGTGTACACTACGAGTAATGATTATTTATATTTAAATTATTATGTATTAATATGAACATGGTATAACTATGTTAAAATTAAAAATACTGTTAATTTTTTTATATAAATTAATGTTTTTTGTTTTTCGAATTGGTTTTAGATTTTTTTTTTGCTGCTGAATTTAGTTTTTTATATTATACTTACTTGTAAGTAACATGTGAATAAAAAATTAAAGTATAAGTAAAGCTAAAACAAAATTTTTGGTTTTCATACAAACTCGGATCAGCTGATCGATCAACTTGTATGGGAGGCCAAAAATTATTTTTCATATTTCGACATTAGTTCCTTGGGGAAACTTGTTCAGAATCATGGACTGAATTCACCTTTAAAATAGTTTCAGTATATTTCGTTAGACTCTGTTTAGCTGATTTAAGAAAGTATTTTTTGTGAATATGAGGCTTAATGATTTTTTATCAAAAAATTCTACCTCACTCGAAATTTTCTTATTGTTTGACCAAATCAATCGCCAACTAATCGGGTACCGTCAACAAACTCGTGGTACGACTGCGCCAAATCGAGCCGACTAGATTTATGTGCGGGCTACCCTCAAATTGACCGTTAATCCCACGGGCCCGGCGAATTGTTATGATTTAAATTGAATTTCTATAGTAAATCATTTGGAACGTTGAGGGAAATGTATTAATAAGTTTTGCTTGTAACTTGCCCTTTGATTAAGACTCAAATGCTTCTAATTTATTTTAGAGATAGAGGACGACCTAGATAGACGAGGCGGAAATGTGTGAAGGGAAACATGATGGAGAGGGGGTTAGTACAGATTTTGTAAATGATAGAAAACGATGGAGAGAGCTCTTAAATGAAAAGATCTATCTCGATGCGGTTTTTTAGGTGGTTCTGAGCTATGTTTGATGAAAATCAGTTCAGCCGTTCAAGTTATTGGGGATGAACGCTTGAAAGTCGGGGGTTTTTATCGGGCAAATAAACTTGTCTTCAGACATAAAGACATCGACATAAAGAAGGCCTGATTTCAAACAAAAAGTAACTATTAATATAAAACCATTACGTTAACCAAAAACGATAGTTTGCAACGCAGTCCTACGTTCAGCCGAAATGTAATAAGCCAACAAACTGATAGATAAGTGAACCCTTGTCAATGCTCCGTGCTCGGAATTCACTCTCACTCATTAGTTACTGTTGTGGTCACCGGCTTAAATATTTGTTTATGACTGACTATACAATATTGAGCTAAGATCTCCAACTGTTTTGGAGAAGATCTTCCCGTCAAACATCGAGAGTATAGGTGAAGACTAGAAACCTAGTCTTCAGTCTCAAACTTGATTCTTTTTTCATCTACACGTTTATTGTCACATTGAAAGGCCTTTAGGTCTGGGCTCTATTTACTCCGTCAAGGAAAAGATGTAATCAATATGTATATTCGTATTTACAGTCGGTTTTAATAAAGAGAAAAAATAATTTTCCATATGATATCAACGTATGGAAACTTTGGCGCCCAACGTGTAACTGTATTACAAGGCAATGTTTTTACATTAATAGTAGATCCACACATCCGATTGTTTTAACAGCCACAGAATCTCGTATATATCCCTTGAGAGATGTTTTCATACGATATTTATCTACCAATTTGTTGGGAGATTCTATTTCGGTCCACCGTGATGCGTCGCTCGTAGTAAACTTCCTTTTTGTATCAATATTGGAGTTACTCGCATATGGTGTTTCCAACTTTTTGTAAAAAATACATCAACTCGACACATGAAAATGTTTAACAAGATTACTGCGTTTTCGAGTACTTAGTAATAAGTTAAGAGTTTGCTGATTTTATTCAACCTTTTTAGTCACAAGGTTGCCTGGAAAAAGCTGGCGAATTTTCGTTATGTAGGTATGTGTACATTGCCTAGCTCTTAGATAATTATATTTTGTAGACTTTACTCCACTGGCGAAGTGGATCTTGGCCTCCGAGACGAGAAAGCGCCACAATTTTCTATTCTGAGCTATATCTTGCCAGTTAACAGCTTCCATCTCATGCACCGTATCGCTCAGCGATATCTGGATCGACCCACTGGTCTTCGGGCTAATACCTTTCCCATATAGTCTGCCTTGACGCCACGATCCTCCTTCTTTCATTATCTTCATATTTTGTAGTCATTCGACAGAATTGGTAACAGGTTGCTAGCCCTAGCATATTTAGAAATATTAACGTGTCTTGCGAAGCACGAAGAAGTTTGTGGAAACATATACTAAAAAGTTTTTTTAACTAATGTTTGTAATATTTTCTATAGTAAAATAAATAAAAACGGCGTTCATTACGCCCTTTGGTCGCTATTAATAACATAAGGTGCTTTCGGCGTCGGCAAAAGGGCTCAAGGGCCATCAATATCGCAAAATGACCGCCGTGATCGTTACATGGTATTATTGCACACTCTAAATCAATTTTTAATTTTACCGCTTGCTACTTATTGCGATAATGGGGGTTATTAAGTGTGGTGGGTAAAAATTATTTTGTTTCCCTTGAAATGAACTTTAATATTACCACTCCAAGTCTTCCTGTGGATGTCATAGAAGGCGACTTAGGAAACGCAAGCTAAACGACACCTCTCCAACCCGTCTGGCCAGCGTGAAGAGTGTAGGCCAAATCCTCTAGCTGCTCTGGCTATGTATGGCTCTGTAGTACAGAGAGGGTCGTGCTGCCTGCAGTTAAGACTAAAAAAGATCTGGATGATGATGATGACTCAATAGTTAATTGCTCCTCAAATTACATGCTGAATAGATATACAGTATTGTATAATCACATACTCGTTTAAGGACCTGGTTGGGCACTGCAAAGCACTTCTATTCTGGTTTAGGAGAAAATAAAAAGAACTATAAGAATATACTTCTCTCCCCGCGCAGGACGTAAAACACGATCGAGGTAATGGGCGAAAATTACTAACCCCGCGACTAAACGTCAATTAAACCTATTTCAGTTAAAATGCTGCTAACGTTCGTTTATCCCTGCCTCTTTGACATTTGTGTTTATTAGAAAGTGATAAAACCTTCTTTTATTTTAGTGAAAGTAGATTTAACGAATAAGAGGATGAAGGTATAAAATTAAAAAGATAAATAAATAAATAAAACAGCTTACAAAATGGAATTCACCCAAACTAACCAAGAACCGTCGCTTGGCCGTCTCATTGCACGCGATATAAATCGTGGCCGGTGCCGGCGACAGCTGGGCCTTTTTTAAGAGCTGGTCAGGACAAATCGACCGGAAGTAACTGGAGGATTAATCCTGGATAAAAGGCAGCTGTTTTGGTTTCAACTTTGTTGCGAAAAATCGCGTTTTGATTCTCAATATGTTGAAAAGTTTATTGAACTTACATACATAAATAGAACAATTCTTTCCCCACCTTCTCGCCTACCATTACGCTAAAAGTATAGCCTTTGGATCTTGCGGGCCTGCAAATTGGCCTGTCTTCCATTATAGGGATAAAGACGGGATTAATATAAGGTATATCTTCTATATAACTGGTTAAATCAATGACACAAAACTATTTATTATGATTATGTATAATTTTGTGAACTTTTACGTAAATAGACTGCATATTTTACGACATAATAATGTAAGCATTTAAGAAAGTAATAAACAACCCTTATTACCTAAACAGTCATCGAATTTTAATGTCATTCTACCCTTATAATGCTTAGCAATTACTGCAGTCTAATGATAATGTCTGTTATATTCAATCGACCTGATTTTATGGGCAATAACTATTTAAATGTTATATTTTTAGTCATTTAATTTTTTTATTGATATTTTAGTCGTAATGTTTGATAAATATATTTTAATGATATGGAGTCGTTAGTATTCTGATTTCAGTTTCAATGTTTTGTTAAGGGTTTGGTTCAAACTTTAAAAAAATAAAAATGTACTTCTTTCCAGCCATCCTTTACATGATTTATGTAGAGGTATATAAACGAGACTTGGCACGAACCTTTTTTGGTAGGTCGTTTCGTGTTCTGTGACCACGAGTGTCGCAAATTGATTATAATTTGAAAACTTGGTTTTGTTTATTCGATTAATAATACAAGTATGAACAATACTGATTTTTTTGTGGTCAATAATTATATACAATTGTCGATAGTCTTGATAAAAAAATAAACGGGCCAAGGCGAGTTAAACTAGCGTGGAGGGGGTTCCGTACAATTAATTGAATTCTTATAGGTTTTCCTGTAATCTACAAGCAATGAACTATAATTTGTATTTTTTTCAAAATTTTAGGCTTGGTACTTTCGGAGATCAGGGGGGGGGGGGGGGATTGTTAATTTTCGTCTTCTGTCTTGAATAAAATCAAAACTATTTATTTTACAATAACAACAAAAATATATTTGAGATCTTTATAACAAGCCCTTTTATTTGATATATAACATAGTAAGTTTATTTTTCCCCCGAAAATGACCCTTATTTTTAAAAAATATTTATTTACTTTGCACATATGTGTTTGGGTCATAGGATTACAACATTCTACCAAATTCCACCTGATTCGGTCCAGTAGATTCGGAGAAAATTGGCTGTGACAGACGGACGGAGAGACAGACGCACGAGTGATCCTATAAGGGTTCCGTTTTTTCATTTTTTGTACGGAACCCTAGAAACAATAATATAAACCCCAATACATATCTACTTTTAGCGTTAAGTCTGCCAATTGTAAAACAATTTGTATTGAGGTACAATAAAGTTCGAATAAATAAATCTACTGTGACTGCTTTAGGTACATATTTGAATTTAACTTTTCCATTTTCATATAAAATTTTATATAAAATGGAAATTTTGCGAAAGGCACATTTTGCCACTAAGGGAGATTTTGCAAAATGGAAATTTTACGACGAAGCGGAAAAAAGGTTCGTGCTAGTACCGTTTATATACAAAAATTATATGTTCAAAGCGCGATAGATCAAAAAGCCTTCGTTTATTAATTCTGTGCTATCACTATTGTTAGAGGTTACAGCAAAAATAGCAATAATTCACGAGCAAACAGAACAATATGAGCATAAACAAGCATGTCCGGAGCAGGCTATTGAAGTGGTGCCGGAGAATCCTGTAATGGACTATGGTCTGATGATATAGACTATAGCCTGTTTGCATTACAGGAGTAGACTACGCTGGGCCTTTATGTATGGCTGACCGTGTTATATGAGAACAGAATAAACTACTGTTATATTAAGCCAAAGACAATTTAATTTAATTTATTTACTATTATCCATTACATAATATACAAAAAAATACAAGTTGAGCGATCAGCTGATCCAAATTTGTATGAATAGTAAAAAAATATTTTCATATTTCGATACATGTTACTTGGGGAAAGTTGATCAGTATCATGTACTGATTTCACCCTTAAAATAGTTGCAGTATATTTTGCCAGACGTTATATTTATTTATATAACAAGAGGGGGAGGCCTTTGCCCAGCATTGGGACATAGAAGGCTAGTTAAACAAATGTAAACGCAAAGCCAACTTTTTACCTATTCTGTCAGGCAAAGAATAAATAAAAGTCTGTTAAATATAATTATTTCTCGAAATTGTTTAAGATATGTTTAATCATGTAACAGTGAAAAAGAGGCTACTGCGAAATCGCTCAAATTATAAAAATCAAAAAATATGACGTCTGATAAAATATACTGAAACGAACAACTTCCCTCAAGGAACCTAAGAAGTAACAATAGGTAGACTTAATGCTAAAGCATTTTATCCCTGTCAACCTTTAGGAATCTTAAACAGACAGCAAAGACGGCGTCGAAATATAAATGATCATATATCATGGACTGAATTCAGCCTTAAAATAGTTATAATATATTGTATAATTTAAACTTAATGAAATCGCAATAATATACAACATGTTGTTACTTCGCTCAACAAGTAAGCATTGCCATCCAACGTGGCAATGCAGCCAGCGTTTTGCGCACCCTACCGCAGGGCATTGAACTGCACGATATTTTTATTTGTAAATATGTTTTTAAATTTTTATTTTAAATAATATGTTTAGTTTTTAAGCTCTAGTTTTTAGTTAGTTTTTTATCTAGTTATAATTGAGTTTAAATAATTAATAGTTGTTATTGTTACTTATGTTCTGAATTATCTTGTTTCATAATAAAGTTTAGAGTATATGTTGTAAAAACAAACGATACAAGATTGCAAGGAGAGGTTGGCGTGAATGGAGACGCCACTAATCCATAAATTAGGTTAACCGATCACACATCAATCAAAATACTCAACTTAATAGAGTCAAAACCTAGTAATATGAATTCCACAAATTAGATTAATCGAACACACATCAATCAAAACATCTAATTAGACTTAAAACCTAGTAACATTAACTCCACAAATTAGGTTAACTGAACACACAGCAATCAAAACACCTAACCTCACGTAATAATGTAACTTAATAACACATGTCCAATAAGTAACTCGTTCATTATTAGGGAACATTATAAGAGTTAAAATCTAGTAATATTTTAATTTAATTCACTTATTGCAATTTATAATGTACCTACATCAGTTCTAACAACTAAAAGTCACTGTCTTAAAATTAACTCGATAAATTAGGTAAACCTACCTACCACACATCAATCAAAACACCTAACTAAGAGTTAAAACCTAGTAATAATTACTCAACAAATTAGGTTAACCGAACACACAGCAATCAAAACACCTAACCTCACGTAACAATGTAACTTAATAACACATGTCCAAAAAGTAACTCGTTTATTACTCGGGAACAAAAGCAGTTACCGTCCCGCTGAATATTTCAGACGCCATCCATGTTGGGCGGAGAATTTGATGATACAGAGCTCTGGGAGCGTTATGATACCTTGCGGTATAAACTATGCATGGAGTGGTATTGACGCGACGTCGATTGTGTTTAGCGCCATCTGTTGGTGGAGTTTGGTGTTAGTTTAGTGCGGCTATTCGCCGCTAGATTATGGAAATAATATAATCTTTATGTACCTACGTGGCTTTAGGTTAAATTTTGAATGTTGTTTCTTTTTAGATTACTACTTGTAGTCTTCTAAATTGTTTTTAATTTCTTTATAACGCATTTTCCTTACTTAAACTTTGTACGGCGCATTGATTTTATATTCTTCATAGTTCCTCTACCCACCGCTAGGGGCGCTACCTCATTACTAAATGCACGGAACGAGAGGATGCCGATTATGAAAACAATAAGATAGTGATGTGGCACAGTCGGACTGTCGATAACCGACGCTCTAGTTCAAGAAATCATTTTATCTACGGTTAATCCTAATACATTCCTAAATATATTAGTAAAAATTGATGATTTATTACTTGTTGTTGCGCTACTCGCCGCTAGGGGCGCTATCTCATTACTAAATGCACGGAATAATATGAAACCGATTATGACAGGCCTGTGTCACTCCCCGTTTAGGTATCGAAAATATACCTACATTATTACTATGCGCGCAGGTGGCCCCTCCAGGTGGTAAATTCAGTTATACGAATCGTTTGTCTAGAGTAGTAAGAATGAAATTGGCTTGCAATGGATGTCTAGGTATCTATACGAAAAGGTGCTGAGTTCTGACGTGAGCTAAATTAAACCATATCGCTAGCCACATTGAGATCTTTCTTTGAATTTCTTTGCTGAGTGAGACTTCTGTACGTTAGTATTATTTATTCTGTGGTAGAACCAATGCATAACGTCTAACAAAATATACTGAAACTATTTTGAGGGTGAATTCAGTCCATGATACTAAACAACTTTCCCCAAGGAACATATATCGAAATATAAAAAATATTTTCTGACTTTCCATACAAACTCTGATTAGCTGATCACCACCGATCGCTCAACAGTATGGGAGAACAAAAAAAATATTTTTCATATTTCGATCTATGTTTCTTGGGGTAAGTACCTACCTACTGTAGTTATGTTCTTTCCACTATCACAAAAAGAAAGATCGATACAATTAAACTTTTTTATTTCAGTTCAAATTTTTATCGATATTCTAGAGACAACACTAGACGATACTTATGACTCAAAACAATCGACAACGATCACCCAGAGTGATTTGATTGATCTCTTTTGTTTAAAACACTTACATAATACAGACCCCACGTCTTTATCTACCACGTTATACACAACGTGTGACAATGAACGGGCAAGTGGGAGTCGGACTCGTACATGAAGTGTTCCGTACCACCGTACAATGTTTTAAAGCGCTGAAGAACACGTTTCTTGTATGACGACCCACTTTAATTTTTAACTTTTTTTATTTTTAGTATTTGTTATTATAGCGGCCACAGTAATACATAATCGGTGAAAATTTCAAGTGTGTAGCTATTACGGTTCAAGAGATAGAGCCCTGTGACAGACGGACAAACGGACAGACAGCGGAGTCTCAGTAATAGGGTCCCGTTTGCACCCTTTGGGTACGGAACCCTAAAAAGGGGGTATCAACCCGAAAGGAAGTGAACGTACTATAGCCAATGTGAACAACTTTTAGGTACTGTGGGACCATCTCAGAAATCGCAAAAAAAAATCTGCAGCTCCATACATTTTGGCACGGTAGCTATTTAATTTTGTATGGAGGTACAAATTTTTTTGCGATTTCTGGGTTGGTCCCAATAGTAAAAGTTGTTTACATTGATACTATGATTAGTATCAATGTGAACAACTTACTATTTCACATTGATATGTGAACAACTTTTACTCCCCCGTCCTCGCCTTGTCGAAGGGCGAGAGCGGGCGAACACACACCCATTTGACGTGTGCACGGCGGCACAAGAACGGGGGAGAGGTGCGAGGACGGGGAACGGGGACGCATATTGCAAGGGACCTTAGGAAATTGAGTTCTGTATGTAATACTCTTACTGTCTTCAAAATCAAAATCAAATATTTATTCAGTAAATAGGCCTTTGCAGGCACTTTTACACGTCAATAATTATAGTGTACATTACGTGTAATGTTTATTTATATTTAAATTATTTTTTCTCTGTTCAAAAGCTACCGATACTAGCGTTTCGCTACCACTGCTGAGAAGAAACGCCGAAAGAAACTCATTTACACAGTATTGGTCGCCTACGCGCCAGAGGGACTTTGTCAGTTTACAAAGATATGCCTAATACAATGTCATCACAACATAATATGTGTAAAGCTTGCGAACGAGTGCCAAATCCAATTTACAGAAATAAGTTACACTGAGTAGTCTTAAAATTTGTTCTTTTGTGAGGGGGTCCCTCACAAAAGAACAAATTTTAAGACTACTCAGTTATTACTGAGACTCCGCTGCCTGTCCGTCTGTCACAGGGCTCTATCTCTTGAACCGTAATAGCTAGACACCACTTCCACTGCTGAAAACGCACCGTATGTGTTTTCCTCTTTGGAAAAATACACACGTTGCATTTTTAGCAGTGAGTGTTAAAATTTTCAAGCACTTGACCGGTTTTTTTATCAATTGATAAGGATAAATCACACTGGTTGAACTAGCAAAGTAAGTTTTAAACTTGTGTTATGGGATACTAACTCAACGATACTATATTTTATAATAAATACATATACAGGGTCCAACGACTGCCTCCGTGGTCCAGTGGTCAAGGCGTCTGCCTTGTGATCCGGAGATTGTGGGTTCAAATCCCACTGGGAAGCATATTTTGTGAAAAGTTGTTTCCAGTCTGGTTAGGATATTGCAGGCTTGAATCACCTGATTATTCGAAAAGAAAGATGATTCCGTGCTTCGGAAGGCACGTAAAGCTGTTGGTCCCGAACGCCATCTAGCGTTTGTACCTTTCCTAGGATTGGTTCTGGTCTTCCCTTTGGGTTGCGGCGGTTAGACGGCAGTCGCTCTGTGTAAAACCAGTAACCTCGTCAAATCACCTAGGTAAGGTAGCGGACCCCGGGCTCTGAAGCGTTACCGCTGAGGATGCAACCGGGAATACGCTCGGATGATGATGATGATGATGATACAGGGTCTAACAAAATATACTAAAACTAATTGAAGGGTGGATTCAGTCCATGATACTGAACAACTTTCCCCAAGAAACATATATCGAAATATGAAAAATAATTTTTGACCTCCCATACAAGTTGACCGGTCAGCTGATCCGAGTTAGTATGGAAAGCCAAAAAATATTTTTCATATTTCGATATTTGTTCTTTGGGGAAACTTGTTCAGTATCATGGACTGAATTCACCCCTAAAATAGTTTCAGTATATTTTGTTAGGGAATTGTGGAAGGAAAGAGGGGAGGCCTTTGCCCAACAGTGGAACATAAAAGGCTAATAAAAAATTAAAAATTTTTTAGACTTACAGCAAAACACCCTCTATCTGTAGAGATATCTCTATTAACCCATGTGGCTTTCAGCCCAGAATAGGACCACTCCATCTCTTCCTGTGGATGTTGTCAGAGGCGACTAAATGACTAAGTAAAAGGAGGGTTGAGGCAGGCGGCTGGTAATAAAAATATAGCCAAATAATTCCGGCTATTTCTTCTCCAATTCGATAGATTTTTGGCATCCTTGGATGACCATTGATATCCATATATTTGGAAAAGAAAAATCGGGAAAGCGCACCCCGGGCTCCGAAGCAGCATAGTCGAGGATGCAACCGGAAACTCGTTTAGATGAAGAAGTAGGTATGTATAACTAGCTTTTGCCTGCGGCTTCGCTCGCGTATCCCAAATCCCACGGGAACATTACTTTTCTCCAAGATGAAAGATAGGTACCCTATGTCCTTCTCAGTACTTCGAACTATGTGTGTACGAATTTTCAAGAAGATTGGTTCAGTAGATAAAGCGTGAAGAGGTAACAAACAAAGAAATATACAAACTCACTTTCGCATTTATAATATTAGTTGGGATTGGGATAACAGAAGCTGTGGCAAACCAGTGGCAAAATATAGTGATGACAAAGACATCGTAGACTACAGGCTCGTCTTTTCCCGCAAAGGGTATAGACGTGATAGTGTAGGTGTCTACCGTCAGCAGTGGCCCCACATAATTAGCGGACTATGTGGTGTGAACACAGTCACCACACAAAACACGTGCTGCGTTCACATGCCGATATGTAGTTGTTTATTTCATTGAAGTTTGTATTCTAACAATATAGATTTGAACTGTGCTCATCATCATCAGCTGAGGGACCCACTGCTGGGCATAAGCTTCCTTCTGTCTGCACCATCTTGTTCTGTCTCTGGCTATCGCAATCCAATTCCTTCCAGCAACTTGATTGATCACAACCCACCTAGCCGCCGGACTTCCTACGCTACGTTTCCAATTTCTGGGATACATACCATTCGTTGAAGTGGCAGTGGGCGGGACACATAGCGCGACGAACCGATGGCCGATGGGGCAGAAAGGTTCTCGAATGGCGACCACGTACTGGCAAGCGAAGCGTTGGACACCCACCCACAAGGTGGTCAGACGATCTGACTAAGGTCGCTGGAAAGCGCTGGACGCAGGCCGCTCTAGATAGGTTATTTAGGAAATCCCTGGGAGAGAACTATGTCCAGCAGTGGACGTCATGCGGCTGAAATGATGATACCATTTGCCGACGGCCTCTATCTACCATCGTTCCTTCAAGTCAGGTGTCCCGCCCGCCCAGTTCGGCACACGTTTGACGTGTCTTTGGTCTTCTGTTTGTGCTCCTAACGAAAAGACCGACTTAAATGCGGTTTTGTCTGTCGAGGTGGCTCTTATATATATTTGATGACAATCGGTTGAGTGCGCCGTTCAAAAGTTGTTGGGGGTGGACGGTTTGTATGGCAAATAAACTTGTTTAAATTGAAATATCGACCAATTATGTTTTACATTTGTTAGTAATTACGAAGGAATAATCCACGATTGAAAACACTACATTCACGTACTAGTGATATCAATTTCAATTCAGAATCTTAGCTCCATGTGAACCTATCTATACAGAGATGTCTCTTACATTAAATTTAAACTTATTTGCTTAGGACTGCCCCTAATTACCGGTCCGCCGGTGTTTGCCCAGGTTTCTAGGTCGCCCGTAAGGGGGCGAGGGGAGGGGGATGTCAGATGAGTAAGTAACAGTGGTTCATGCACAAAATGGGTTAGTGTGGGTACTACTTAGCAGCTTCTCTTGAGCTCCCAAGATTAACGTGCCATGTCAGATGCTTTTCGGCGGCTTGAAAAATCTGACACCAATTTTGGGCACTTACACGAAAAAAATAACATACACGTGTATGCATGTAGGCATGTAAATATATAATATAATAAATATAATTACATTTTTAACAAAAAAAACAACCGTTCATTTTTTTTTAGGAGTTTCTTCCATATCTCCAAAGTTCTTCATCATATCTTCACCAAATTAAAATGGGACCAACTTGGTAGTAAAGGTAACATTAAGGGTTCCTTACCACCGTACAATGTTTTAAAACGCTGAAGAAACACGTTTCTTGTATGACGGATATCCCCTTTAATTATTAACTTTGTCTTATTTTTAGTATTTGTTGTTATAGTGGTCATTGTAATACATAATCGGTGAAAATTTCAGGTGTCTAGCTATTACGGTTCAAGATATAGAGCCCTGTGACAGACGACGGACAGACAGACAGACGGACAGACGGTTAGACAGCGGAGTCTCAGTAATAGGGTCCCGTTTGCACCCTTAGGGTACGGAACCCTAAAAAAGAATCATCAAAATCGGGTCACAATTGGCGAAGATATCGCGTAACAAACATACATTAAAAAAGCAGTCGAATGAATAACTTTTTGAAGTCGGTTAAAATAGTTACACTAAACGGTTAATCCATACAACCGTGATGTCATATGTTTATTGAGAGCTGAGTGTTCCTAGAAATGTCCAGACGTTATTTGATCTACATACTTGCTTAGAATGTAAGCTCGTATACCCTACATTCAAACTAATCAGGCGCCATAGACATTACGTAACGCAAAATTTAGACTTTTAAACCCCATCTTTTTACAAGCTTTCATTTATATTTTTAGGTCAAATCTTGCAAGTTAAATTGGAACCTTTTCCCGGTTCCCGATTAAGATGAAATTTTGTATGCCAATGTAAATCAAATGATAACGAAATATTATTATGACAAGAATCTGGTCTGATGATGGAGTCAGAGGGTGGCTATAGGAACCCAGTAATAAAACGACGCAACCTCATCGAGTTTGGGCTTTGCATTTATCTTGATTAGTACTTAATTAGGCCTCAAAATAATAAACGGGCAAGTGCGAGTCGGACTCGTACATGAAAGGTTCCGTACCACCGTACAATGTTTTAAAACGCTGAAAAAACACGTTTCTTGTATGACGACCCACTTTATTTTTTACTTTTTTTTGATTTTTAGTATTTGTTGTTATAGCCGGCCACAGTAATATATTATCGGTAAAAAACGTCAAGTGTCTAGCTATTACGGTTCAAGAGATAGAGCCCTGTGACAGACGGACAGACAGACGGATAGACAGACGGACAGACGGACAAACAGCGTAGTCTCAGTAACAGGGTCCCGTTTGCACCCTTCGGGTACGGAACCCTAAAAACTTGTATGTACGAAAAATGTTTTCAAATTACCTATTGGACTCTGTCAAGACCGAAACAAGTAAAGACGTAATATCTATAGATTCTGATGTCCATGACACACACTTAACCCTTAGGATGCGATATCGATCGCCGCGACCCCGCCGCGGTATTTGGGACCATATGCTCTGCCCGCATTTTAAAAGATTAGGGTTTTTCATTACATTAATCTAGGGGCGAATCGCGGGGGGTCCGTACGAAATAACTGAACAATCGAAGTTCTCCAAGTTTGGACGATCCACCGTTCGTTTAATTTTTTAACTCCCGACAAAAAAGGGGTCCTTCAATTTGTATGAAAACCTGGCGTGACAATTTTCAACACAATATTTAGTTAGAAATTCACTTACAAACGGAAGGAATCTTTTTTATTACTTCCTCCAACGTTTTTCGACGAGTTTCTATGGCACAAAGCGGCAGATTTAGGTATTTTACAGTAGAAAGCTCAATGTCCGATCTAATGAATTGACATACACGGACTACTCGCAAAAGTGACGATCCTAAATGAAGTCAATTTGACGTCAGATCGACTAATTCATACAGAGGCTGTCTCTATTATGATCCATGGTTTGTGACTGGCAGGCATATCATCATTGACGACGTCAAGCCAGCATTTCTTGGATCTACCACGTCTGCCGGGCCGATGGAGGCGGCATGGCTATACATTTGTGTCCTACGTAACTTGCCGATCTTCGCAAGACATGGTCGTACCAGCGTAGGCGACTTCTTCTTCTTTATCTTAGCGCATTCCCGGATGTCACCTCAGCTGTGCTGCTTTGGAGTCCGGGGTACGCTTTCCCGCTTTTTCTTCTTCAAATATAACATGCCCGTCAATGGTCACCCAAGGATGCCAAAGATCTTACGAAGTGGAGAAGAAATTTCCGGAACAGTTAAAATGATTCGGCTGTAATTATAGGACCGGCCGCCACCCAACGTTAACCCTCCTTGGGAATGCATAGCACAAGATGTTTGTGCTTAAGTCCTTTAGTCGCCTCTTACGACATCCACAGGAAGAGATGAGTAGTTCTGATCCGGAACCACACATGGGGTAGGCGACTCTCTTGCAGTTTGTCTACTATGAACTATGATACGGTCCTAAAGACTGCCGCGGATGCGGGTGTTTCTCACGCGATCTCTCCGTGATGTTCCACATATCCAGCGCAACATTTGCGTCTCCGTCAGGCAGTTCCTGCTTGTGTCGCTTGCTCGCTATAAAGACTATTGTATTTGTATGTAAAAAAGCAATATATATATTATTTTATCTATTTATTAAATCTTTATTGAACACAAAGCTACAAAAGATGGACTTAACGCTAATGCATTCTCTACCAGTCAACCTTTAGGAAAAACAGAAAAATCAATTTTATTACGATAGGCGCTACAAAAAGAACCTATACATACATATATTAATACAACAATTCATACACATACACATAATTCAATTCAATTCAAAATATCTTTATTATCATAGGATATTTATAATATCTCTTAATAATAGTCACTTTGTTTTGTTTTGCACAAATGTTGACGTCAAATCGTTACTTAAAGCTAAGTTTACGCCGCTTCCTAGGCGCAAGTGCAGAAGAAGCGGCAACAAACTGCACTGCACGTTTTCTCCAAAGACGTCAACTAACAAACTAAAAACTTAAAATTAGTTATATAGATGGACAGAGATTACATTGTTTATTATGTCATAATATAATTGAAGAATTACGAAACTTCGGTGGTCGATTTTCCAGCAGTAAAGCCGTATTGTTGGCTATGGAAAAGATTATTGGTCTTAAAGTGAAGTAGCATTTGATTGAGCATTATCTTTTAGAACACCTTACTCAAAACTGGCAGAATAGAGATAGGTCTGTAGTTGCCAGGGTCTGTTTTTTCTCTTTTTTTGAATAATGGGATTAGTTTACTACATTTCATTAAGTTAGGAAATATGCCTTCAAAAATACATTTGTAAAATATGAAAGCTAAATCGGCAGCAATTATGTGTATAATATGACTTACTACGGCTACTGACATGCCCCAGTGATCTTCTGATTTTTTTAAATTTAACTGTTTAAAAGCATCTATTATATCGCTAGGGCTAACATGCTTAAAATTAAATTTAGAATCACAAGGGTTAACATTACTCTTAAGCAAAGCCTCAGCACGCTGGGCGCTAGAACTCACATTAGAAGTGAGTTCCAAAGGAATGTTAGTAAAATAATCATCAAATATATTTACTATTTCTTCAGTTTTTGAAGTATTTTTACCACTACATTTGATTCGGCAAATATTTTCTTTGGTTTTATTTTTACCTGTTTCCTTATTTATGACACTCCATGTTTCTTTAATTTTATTAGGAGCATTATTTATTTTTTTGCTAATACTATTCGACTTGGCTCGTCTACAAACTTTTTTAAATATTTTAGAATAATTTCTAACATATTCTATAAAAGAAGTATTAAAGTTATATTGTTTTTGGGCATATAGATCATATAACCTGTTTCTACTTATGTAGATGCCGGTAGTAGCCCATTTACTAAACTGTGATTTACTATGAACTACTACTCTTTTTTGTTTCAATGTTTTAGAATACTCAGAGGAAACAGTACTAAATAGTTTATTATAATGGTCGTCAGGATTATTTCCTGTATATACCACTGATAATAATTTGTTATCTAAATTATTTTTAAGTTTTTTTATGTTTTTAGAAGTAATCGGTCTACACAAGATCTTATCTTTTCTCAAATTACTGGTAGACTCTTTGACAAAAGCTACATTTACACCAGAATGATCTGAAGGCAATTTGTTGATAACAGATTTATCACAATATTGAATATTACTAAAAAAATTATCAAGACATGTGCCAGATGTAGCTGTAGTTCTGGTTGGCTCAAAAAATAAGTTTTCTAATCCATAACACTTAAAAAGATTTAGGAATTGTGTGCTCTTTGGATTATGTACTAAAATATCAACATTAAAATCACCGCAAATAATTAAATTCTTTTTACTAGTTGAACAGGACTTAAGAACCTGGTCCATTGCTTTTAAAAAACTTTTGAAATTACTATCTGGTGGACTGTATACACAAACAATTATATGATGATCAAGCTCGGCACAGGCCACCTCACAACAGCGCTCAACAGAATGTCTGACAATATCCTTCCGCTCTTTGCTACGGAAAGAATCTTTTATAAAAAATATAGTATTATATATTAGTTATATATATATATATATATATATATATATATATATATATATATATAACTAATATATAATACTATTTATACATATAATATATATTAACATTTACACAAATACATACCTACATAAACTACAAATGTGAAGATAATGACTAGTTCTGCTGCAACAAATTACCAGAGTGGTGCGTGTGGACCTTTTTCTTAAATAGATATCTATTTGAGATATATTTGATGTCCTCGGGTAAGGCATTCTAGAGACGCGTAACTTGAAGAGTAAAAGAGTTGTGCATAAAATTTGACCGAAAAAAAGGAATATGAAGAAGAAGAGTATGACTGGAACGAAGCTTACGGTCATGACTTTCAGACTGATAGGTAAATTTGCTTTTCATATATTGGGGAGAGAAAGGATTTTTAAGTATAGACAAAAGAGTACAAAGCATTCTCTGCTGCATTTATATACTATCTTGAATCATTTGACGTCAAGGAAAAACACAACTGTCTCACTTTTCCTTCATCTTTTTTCTCATTTCAACCCCCGGGATACTAGTTTAAAATAATTGTGACTCCATTAAAAATGGCGCGAAGTCGTCACCAACTTATTTATTCCACCATTAAAATTTGCCCTGTGCCGGCGCGACTCGAGCGCTCCGGGCGCTGTAGGGTTAACTTAGGGCTGCCAGTAAATTATTTTGTGAGTTAAGGGCGAAAAATATTGAATTTTCTGGTTGTAATAAATATTAAGAAATCGTGTTTTTCATCACTTCTTTCTATATAGGTGAGGTTGCTTAGCGATAAGGCCTTATGCGCATTTCCTAGTTTTTTACAAGATGCAGATCAAATCTTGCAAGTTAAAAAGCCACTTATAAGTACTAACTCAACGATTACTATATTTTCATAAATATGTACATAAACATATAGACAAACACCCAACACCATTTGAAAAATATAATTTTCCAACTAGCCCTGGCTAGGGATCGAACTCAGAACCTCTGGATTTCATCATGAGAGGTATCGAGGTTATTTAAATGTAATCAGTTTATTTATGAAGTTAAAAAAAAATCACGCAAACGGGTTTTTGTACTTTAGTAATTACTTTTATAACAAGTAATTGTTTAAAAATATTTAAAACAAAAACAAGATTTATATCTAAAACAAAAACTAAAAAGTTTAAAATGCACCTCAAGACGAATAAATCGAGCCCCAACTCGTTGGGGTTATGTTCTTTTATTACAGAGATGCCGTGGCCACCTTCTGATTTCATGAGATCAGGTCATTGGTACCACAATATTGCATTGTCACCCAACTTACATAAGTATGTGAACTTTTAGCTCATATCGAATAATGGGAAGTGGGTCTAATTCAGCTTGCAAGATTTGATTACGGACACAGACAACGGGACAGGTGAAACTAAAATAAAAGCTTGTAAAAATACAAACGAATGTAATCACGCCGGCCACACATATTTTCTACTTGGTCTAATAGTTGACGCCAATGGAAGGTCATTGGTTGACGCGGAGGGAATGAGAGCTTTTTTATAATAAATTGCCAGAACCGGTCCTTGATATGTCGGACAGGAAATTCAAAGCCTATGTAAAGAAAGTACCTACTTTGTGAGAAGGCTTATTAAAGGACCGACGACTATCTTAAAGACAAAAAAGCATGGCATTAGATGGGCGCGGGTCCCTCTTAAAGGATTGTATTGGTACTTATTAAATTAACAAATTGACATTATTTTAAATTTCGAATTCTTATAATTCAATTTAATTATGACATAACATAACAAACAATGTAATCTCAGTCCATCCATATAACTAATTTTAAGTTTTTAGTTTGTTAGTTGACGTCTTTGGAGAAAACGTGCAGTGCAGTTTGTTGCCGCTTCTTCTGCACTTGCGCCTAGGAGGCGGCATAAACTTAGCTGTAAGTTACGATTTGACGTCAACGTTTGTGCAAAACAAAACAAAGTGACTATTATTAAGAGATATTATAAATATCCTATGATAATAAAGATATTTCGAATTAAATTGAATTGAATGCTATATGGCAATAAGTCCTAAGTGTAGGGTAAGTCCACTGACTGCTCTGGCCAAGTATGGCTCTGGTAGTACAAAGAGGGTGGTGCTTTGTGTTAATTTAGCTTTTTTTAAATTTAGCTTCCAAGCTTTGATTACGGACACAGACATAGGGACAGGTTAAACTAAATAAAAGCTTGTAAAAAGATAAAGTTCCAAAATGATTTATATCTTCTTCAATCTAAGCACTATATGTTCTACCTAGATATTCTAAATCAACGTAGACTTTTTCCAATTTCCCCCCATTACCAATTTAGGTGGAAACGTAATTAGTAGTTGCTCGGTTAATTAGGGAACGGCGTTGAAAATCCAGATTGAAAATGGTTTAAATATCTTAGGTTGGTTCTAGGAATATCTTTTCGAAGTAACTATTCATCAACATAAGGTAATTTTTAATGGACCCAGTCCTTATTTTTAGTGATTTTGACTGCTTTTTCGGAGCTGATTGGAGCCAAACTATCTTAGTAAGAATATGTTAAGATATGTTAAATTGAAGTTGACTTAAGTATTAAAAAATTAAATGAGACAATTTATTGATTTTCATTGTAATAGTTTGTTTAATTCCAAATAACCTGAGACTTGTCACAATTTTTTGCGGTGCGCGACGTTCATGTCTTAGTAGTTTACACGGAATTTAAAACATGAAGTTGTGTATACATTACAGAGAAATAAAGACAAAGGGCAAAATAGAAAATAGGAGAGGGAAAATAATTGGTCACTTAATACGACATGCCTCCTTATTTAAAAACATACTAGAAGGAAAGATAAAAGGTAGAAGAGGTCCAGGACGACCAAGAAAGAGCTATGTAGACCAACTGAAAGAAAAAGCAGGGGTCATGTCGTATCAAGCACTAAAAAGTAAGGCAGAGAACCGAGAAGTTTGGCGCATACTCCACCGACAAGAGCCACTAAGCTCTTAAATAAGAAGAAAAAAGAAAAAGACAAAGGAAAATCCTAAAAAGTGAATGAAAATGATTTTAGTATTTTTTTTAATTCATTCAAAAACGTAGTTAAAAAGGTTAAACTTTGAAGAAAATATAAACGAATACGTCGTCGGATTTCTTGCGCATACGACTGAGTTAAAAAATAAAAAATACACATATATGAAGATTGATTCGTGCTTAAACACGTACAATAAATAAATAAAAATAATTTGTCTTTTGCAAAAAGATAGAAAAATTTGAAGTTCTCCGAAATTCTCAAATAAATATGGGGACGAAAACGCTGATAAGGCAGACCGCTCGCTGCGCTTCTGAATTCGTCTAAATTCGTCTCCAGGGTGCATGTACAATACAGCGCAATGCGTATGTGTAGATAGAAAATATAGATTCGGGTGTTCAATAAAAAATTTCCACGGTCGAAGACTGCAATCTTAAGAGTCCCCTTACCCTAGACTTCCATACAAACGTAGTCTGGCTTTTATTTTGAAGGGACATGTCTGATATGGTAAAAAAAATATAATTTTAAAGAAATTGCACATTATATATAACGTCTAACAAAATATACTGAAACTATTTTAAGGGTGGATTCAGTCCATGATACTGAACAACTTTCCCTAAGGAACATATATCGAAATACCGATCAGCTGATCCGAGTTTCTATGGAAAGCTAAAAATTATTTTTCATATTTCGACATATGTTCCTTGGGGAAAGTTGTTCAATATCACGGACTGAATTCACCCTTAAAATAGTTTCAGTATATTTTGTTAGACGTTATATATAACATGCATGTCAATTGTCACCCAAGGATGCCAAAGACTTTGCCAAGTGGAGAAGAAAATGCCGGAACAGTTAAAATGATTTGGCTGTAATTTTACTAAGTATTTTTTTTTTACTAGCCTATAGTGTCCCATTGTTGGGCAAAGGCCTCCCCTCCAGCCTTCCATATATCTCTGTTAGTGGCGACAGTTCTCCAGTTAGTTCGTCTGCCCATCGTGTTCTAAGCTCAAGTGGGACTGGGCCGGTCATGTCTGCAGGATGCATCCGGATAGGTGGGCAAGAATAACCACGGAATGGTTCCCTGCAGGCTGGCGACGAAAAAGAGGCCGCCCTAGAACACGATGGGCTAAGTTTTAAAAAATATAATAAAAAAAATAAAAAATAAAAATATTTTCGTTGGACTGAGTAGTATTATACCAACAAGTGGTATCATTGGATTTAGTGATGTTTCCTGAGTAGGAAAAGTGACGTTGTCGCTTTTTAAATTGGTGGAGTGACGTAATATGACGTCATACAGATTTTGAATGGCATTTGAATTTTTTTTTTCTAAAACCAGTCATGTGGGGTATCAAATGAAAGGGCTTTAAGAGCTGGTTCTAGAAATAATACTTCATCATTGCCTTTCAGTCACCTGTTTTGTGAAAAAACAAAAAGCATTTTCAAAACATACCAAGTTTGGGCTCCTGCAGGTAGAAAACGGCTGAATTAATTTTTATAAAACATACGTCAAATGAGTTGTGATATACTCATATCTAACGTCATGGAAGCCATTTTGGAAATTTTAATTTTGCGATTATACAATAAGTACTTATATAAGAAAAAATACTAACTCATGGAACTGGGGACAAAAAATAATATAGTAAATGTTAAAATTTTTTCAGCGTTTTAAAAAATCGACGGAGGTACGGAACCCTTCATGTAAGAGTCCGACTCCCACTTGACCGGTTTTCCGTGTAGGCCAGTCCCTTTTCATACTTTTGTACAGTCGCTCCAAATGTCACGATTTGACATTTTGATACACGGCGACCCATCCCATGTTTGCCGAGGCGTTCACCGCTTAACCTCCATTTTTGTCACGTGTCGGAAACCGAGTCATAATTACGTCATAAAAATAAACTGGGGTGTCCAATTTGGTCAATGGTCGAAAAGAAGATGTAGGGTGTCTAGATGTGGCTGTCTGGCTTTTTATCGCAATAATAAAGAACCTACACATTATCCGTGGGGTTATCGGAAGAGTAGAATAGGACAACTCCATCTCTTCCTGTGGATGTCGTAAGAGGCGACTAAAGGACTTAGCACAAACATCTCGTGCTACAATTGCATTCCCAAGGAGGGTTTAACGTCGGGCGGCGGCCGGTTGTAAAACTTTCGCACAAATACTTTCTCAAAGTGGATTGACGTCAGGCAGGCGGCCGGTCGTAAAACTATAGCCAAATCATTTAAACTGTTCTGGCTATTTCTTCTCCATTTTGCAAGGTCTTTATCATCCTTGGGTGACCATTGACATGCATGTTATATTTGGAGAAGAAAAAGCAGGAAAGCGCACCCCGGGCTCCGAAGCAGTACAGCTGAGGATGCAACCGGGAACGCGCTCAGACGAAGAAGAAGAATAAAGTACACATTATCACGTCTATATCCCTAACGGAGAAGAGTCCAGCGTGATGGTGGGTGTGAAAATAGTTACTGAATCAAAATAGTGATGGGTTGCTAGTCTGATTGTTTATTGATGCTAACATTATTTAGATTCTCGCCCTTCCTTCGATCGGCTTATACGATCTGCGCGGGAAGAGAAGCAGCTGGTAGATTTTAGTTTTTACAAGCTTTTATTTAATTTCACATGTCCCGTTGTCTGTGTGTCCGTAATCCGCTCCGGCTCTCTCACTCACCGAACGAAGCATAAAAGCGGTGGAGATGCTACTCACACGTCGATTTTCTGTGAGAGTGTGGTACTTCCCCGGACGAGCCGGTCCATTCACGCTACCGGCAAAACTGAGTTTTTCCGGTAGCGTGGCTCTATTACAACTGCTCTACCATAACAAATTTACTTCGCAAGGTCTTCGCTATCCTTTGGTGACCATTGATATACATAATTGGAGAAAAAGCGGGATAGCGCACCCCGGGCTCCGAAGCAGCACACTTGAGGATGCAACCAAAAATGCGCTAAGATGGAGAAGAGGAAGTTTAATAGGAGAATTTGGATCATTTCTAGTACGTATTATCGTATATCTGTGACAACCACACCCCTCTAAAAAATACAGGGATGGACTTTGATATATATAATATAGGGCACACATTCGAAGAAGGAAGGTTTGGACGAATGTTGACTGACACTTTGATAAAGGGATACTATCACCACAGAATAAATAATACTAACGTACAGAAGTCTCACTCAGCAAAGAAATTCAAAGAAATATCTACTCAATGTGGCTAGCGATATAGATTAATTAAGCTCACGTCAGAACTCAGCACCTTTTCGTATATTACCTAGACATCCATTGCAAGCCAATTTCATTCTTATTACTCGGGACAAACGATTCGTATAAGTACAACTGAATTTACCACCCGGAAGGGCCGCCTGCGCGCATAATAATAATGTAGGTACATTTTCGATACCTAAACGGGGAGTGACACAGGCCTGCTATCACGTCCTTATCTTTTACAGGGTAGTCAGAGACACATATTGAAGGACGTAAACTCACGTTTTGCAACATAATAAATAATGAGTATTGGATATTGACATAGAATATACAGACCAGCCATCTCAGACTTTGGCCCCTGTTCTATTTTTGAATATATGGCGCGTGAATTTTATCATACGTAGCATCGACGCATAATTCTCTAGATACCTAACGCTCCTACATTCACCGCTTCGATTCTGATTCCATATACGCAAACAAACGAACAGTAATTACAACGAAACACTCGAACGCACACATAGACAAAGATGCATGCGATTGGTCGCGACAAGGTCACGCGTCGTCATCGGTCGGGTGGGGCAATCAACGCAATGAGCGGTGAGATACAACGCGCGGATGGTAACTTATATGCAGTACGCTACGCTAAATTAAATAACCTTGTATACGTGTTACTTTTTTTTAATAACTAATTTTCATGTCTGTATGGCTTCTACACCACTTCACGGCACATGACGGCATTTTTAATGAATCGATTATCGCAAAAACACAGCAATATTCTCAAAGGAAACTTCTTGCGACGCAACCGCACGACTCGAGTGTCACGGCGAACTGTCGCGCCGCGCTGTTCATATTTTAAGCCCCGCCTACTGCGGTACATATCGCGTGGAATTATTTTTCGGGATTACTTACGATTCTAGGGAATTATTGTTCGTAGATACGTAGGTACCTATTTAATTTTCAAACAATTTAATCTGTTTACATATTGATGGGAAGTTATTTCTTTACAATTTTCTGTGTTCCTTGAATTATTCTTACTTATAGTAACACACACCTAAGCATTTTTAGAGTTAGCTATATGATAAATTAATATCGACATAAAAAAATAAATTCCCAGATAAATGCCCAAGGGAAGGTATTTATGGGCATCTGTTTGGAAATTTTTCCAATGTGCCCAAAATGCATTTGCCCATCTCTACATGAACTATTAGCTAGATGACTTATGGCCCTGAAACGTGGTCCCTTACTATGGGTTTCATAAGAAGGCTCAAGGTCGCTCAACGGGCTATGGAGAGGGCTATGCTCGGTGTTTCTCTACGTGATCGAATCAGAAATGAGGAAATTTGTAAGAGAACAAAAGCCATGCACTGATATAGCCCAGCGGATTAGTTCCTTGAAGTGGCAGTAGGCGGAACACATAGCGTGACGAACCGATGGTCGATGGGGCAGAAAGGTTCTCGAATGGCGACCACGTACTGGCAAGCGAAGCGTTGGACACCCACCCACAAGGTGGTCAGACGATCTGACTAAGGTCGCTGGAAAGCGACCTTACTCTTTTGCCTTATTTTTTTCCCACTATTATGTGGGATGTTACGTTTTTTTTAACTATTTAGGTAGTATATGTAGGTAGTATAAATTTATAATCACATAAAATATCAATTTAATTATCAAATCGGCAGGCCAAACTAAGAGCAACCACAAAAAAATCTAAGGTAATGTTAATTTGAGTTTTTCGGTTTTTTTTAAAGAATATTTAACGGCCCTGGATATGATCTTAGATATCTTTAGTTTTTTGTTTCTTTATTTCTAACCCTTAACATTGGTCCACACTGTAATTTCAGCCATTCCGACTCGCTAAGAAGAAGAACCCTTAACATACCTAACAAATTTCAACCAAATGGTGTGTAGGTCCTTTGATTGGTTCAAGGGAGCTTCTGGCGACAAGTCTAGGTATACGAGTCCTCTGGTTTTCATAGCCTAGTGGCGGACGGCGCCTAAAGACGCCCACCACAGTCTGCTTAACAAATATGTGTCACTACAGCCTTACTATGTCTGTCCACTTTAGCTATTTCACATTGTTCATGTTATGAGCATTTATAACACCAAACTACACCAATTTCACATTATAAAGTACACTAGAATCAATTTGCAAAATAAACCCCAACTGAACCTCATGACTTCCCGCCAAAAACTGTGATTTTTGTTGTGTTCTTCATTTTAATTCGGATATTTTTTCTCCACAACGAAGTCGAAACATTACTTTTAAAAACTGGCTGCTTAGAATTTAAAAACTAGAAAATTTTAAATTCGAATTACTCACCACGAGAATTCCTTCCCGCCAAATTCTCAGCCGTGCACGTGTGCCCCCATCTGCGGACAAAGAGCGGTTTTTATAAACAAATTCTATTTTCGAAAACAGGCTTACGCGCAGATGTTCCTTTGTACGCAGTGAGTCTATGGTCTGTGCTTTACTTGTATAGTTTTTTTTTTATTTGAAGTTATTGGCATTGTTGCTGGCCAGTTGTCGTCGATTACATCTGTTTGCGGAAATAGGAGGAACAAGTACTGTTACTTAGCTAAACTTTCGAAACAGATGTAAGTAAAGTTCATAAAATGACAATAATATTTTTAAATCAAATCAATTAATATTCAGGTTAATTTTGCAACCTCTAGCTATATTGAAACCTTGTAATCAGAATCATTAACAGACCACAAAACTGTAGATACTGTGTGTAGATAAAGAGACATCTTTTTGTAAAAAAAAAAATACAAAAGTACTTATGTCTTTTTTCTCACATTTTTAGTTCGTTTTCTCCCAGATCCTAATCCTAACTAATATTATAGGTAAATGCGAAAGTGAGTTTAAATATTTGTTTCTTTGTTTTGTTACCTCTTCTCTGTAAAACGAAAATGCTCTGTTTGCCCCATTAGGGATAAAGACGTGATAGTATGTATATATGTTATTTTGTTACAGGTCAATATTTTTAAAACTAAGTCTTAAGTAAGTTAATAGACGAAGGAATAGTCGTGAATCATTAGAACACATTTTATTAGAAAAATTTAAACTCTCCGCGGTTTATCAAAGCAGAACATCAAAGGCATCGCGAATTAAAATCCGTTCCAAACCACGAGGTAACTTCCGAAAAATACCTTTGAGAAATGTTTAATTAATATTAAAAAATTCGATTAAAAAGGACAAACAGAATGATATAAGTGAGCAAACAATATTTAAAACCTCCTTAAAAATCTGCGTAAGCTTAAAAAATACTGGCATAATTACAGGTCTTGCCGTAAAAAAAGAAAAAAGGTAAATAAAGAGCCGTTGCGACGACAAAGCGCGATGGTATCGTGGAATAGGCGGCCTTTTAATTAAAAACTCTAATTTCAAAAATGGAACGAGTATTCGAAATTCGAATGAATATTTTGAGGGGTCTGAGTGACTATTGTCTCCGCGTTTGTGGAGTTGTCAGTCTGTGACGTCACTGGTGCTTGAAGAGTCCTATTTTTGAAAGTGAAATGTCGCCTTTCGTACAATTTTTGTATTCGAATTAGCACTATTTATGATAAAATCATAGAAACATAATTAATTACATTCTTATATTAAACTAGTTACTCAATTTATTTAAAAGTTCGATAGATTAGCGATTCGCGCCATTTCTTATGTTAATGCGGGTAAAGCAACGATGGGAGCGGCTACTGGCACGTAATCTTGAGCTCCTCATTGCTTCGGAAGGAACATAAAGTTGTTGGTTCAGGTTGTTATTGCTAAATGGCAATCCAAAAATCTGACACGTTCTAAAGAAAGTATTATAGATAAGGTATGTATATGTATGTATATATTTAAGTGAATATATAATATGTTTAGGTTCTTTTTGTAGCGCCTATCGCAATAAAATTGTTTTTTCTGTTTTTCCTAAAGGTTGACTGGTAGAGAATGCATTAGCGTTAAGTCCACCTTTTGTACCATTGTGTTCAATAAAGATTTAATAAAATACTCCAATATATTTTCTTTTAAACATATCAGAAATGGAAGGTATGTTTTTCGTAGCTACTCAATGCTAGTATCAATGAGGAATGTTGTTCAGTTACAGGTGCCATTTTTTTTTGGACGATACAACCACACAAAAACTGAACACAAAATATTCGAATCCGCCGAATCGGAAGATGTTATCGCCGATTGGAACTGAGGGCAGCTTCCGTCCCCCGAATGTTCATTAAGGTCACTCGATTACCTGCCATTTGGTCATAATCGAATCGAATGATTTTAATATTCTGAAAATAATTAATTCGTCGTGCAAATCGTTTGCAATGGATGATTTTTTAATTTTTCATTTCTTAAAAATTTATTTTCTTTTTTTTAAGTTTAATTTATATAGGTAATTATTTCTTTGTTTAAAAAAAGATGTGCTGGTGTGAAGCTAAATTTTAAATATATATTTTATTATTTGGAAATTTCTGCACTTTATAATATTCACCATTTCTTGTGAAGAGGTAGCTCTTATTAAAATAACAGTACACAACTTTAGGTACTCATTTATCAATTATCTGTGTAATGTTAAGTATTAAGTGTATAAATAATATTTACTTTGTACAATTTTTAGTATGCGTTGTTTGGTTTTATACAAACTTTTATCCTCTATTTTACGCTTTTAAAGTTTTTTTAATAGTGGTACAATAAGCTTTTATTTTAAAGCATGAGCTCATGTAATTTTTTACATTTCTAACTTCAAAATTGACCAAGTTTCATACAAACTTTCAACCCTCATTTTAACCCCTTAAGGGATGAATTTCCAAAAATCCCTTCTAAGTGCACACTAACGTCATTTAATGAACGCATGTGCATTTCATGCTTTTACTAGACCCAGCGGTTTCAGCTGTGTGTTGATCGATCAGTCAATATGACAGCCAGTCAGTTTCTTCTTGTATAATATAGATTATAGGATCGCTCGAATTATCGAAACCTCTACAGAACACAATCTTATTAAAAACACTGGCCGTAAACTGTCATAAAATTGAACGATTCAAAAATGGAACGCGTTCGGGACGGACGTCCGCGTACCGCGTCGTTCAATTTGCGGCAGGATGCAACCAATCGCGCTCGTTCCCGCTCCGTGCGACGCGCATGCGTCAACGTTGTCATGCCAATGGAACGTTTTTGAACTTTGTTTTTATGACATTAAATGTCATATTGATTTGCGAGTTTGGGTTGTACAGTCGTGTTAAAATTCAACCTTTATACTGTCCGTTAATTGAAAATTGATAAAAAATTGATTTATACTGGATATGTAATACATAAGAAGGGCGAAAAGCGAAGAGCGAAACTGTTAATTAAGAATATTGATTCCATGGTTTATTGTATTAGAATTTGTATTATTGAATTAGATAGATTAATTTCATGAAAATCAATTATTTAATCAATAATAAATAATTGATTTCCATGTAACCAAAATCAATATTTCTTATTTAAAAATAAATAAGTCCAACTAATAAATAAAATATACAAATTAATCTTTTTTAAATGTTTTTAAGGCTTTTGTTTTAAAAAAAAATATCAGCCTTATCGTAAACCTAACACATGCTTACATCAAAAAGACTTTCTGTTGCGCAGCCGCTGCGAGTCTATATACCGCAATCTTAATAAACTTAATCTTATTTACGTTAGTAATTGTATTATCTTTGTCAAAATAGGATAGAAAATAAAATGAAACTTAAGTGTGTATTTTTTATACTTATTATCTAAGCATTATCCTTTCTTTATTTATTCTTTACTTAGTATAATAATAATAATTGTTTAATTCGGACAAAGAAATCCATAGTGTTAGTTACATTGATCTCACTGTCTATGTTAGTATGTCTATGTATGTATAACCCTACTTAGTTCCAATACTTAATCCAAAATACATATATTATTTCGTCCCCGTACTTCATAAAAGTTAAAATTCAATGGTCTTACAATGAAGGATGCTCAAGACCGTGCGAAGTTGAGAAGGAAAAGCCGGAAAGCGGACCCCGGGCTTCACAGCATTACAGCTGTGGATGCAACTAGGAACACGCTGAGATGAGAGAGAGAGAGACTTCATAAAAGTTAAAATCCTTTTAATTTCGCAAATTAGTCCAAGTTCGCGTCGACTGTACTTACGTACACATCGACCTTATCACGTCAACAATAGGGTTTAAATTGCGACTGAATGTTACTTGAAGCTTCAGTATTACTCAAGGGGGTCATACGGAGTCATACGGCCATGTTCGCTCTAATGAGTGGGGTTAGAAGTGGCGAATTAAAATATAAAGGAACTAGAGGACGCCTGCGAATGCATACGCGTGGAATTCATTTCCCATATTACATCCTCCCCCTCCATTAGTTCTTCCTTTATGGAGTTGAATGTTGAAAAATATTACTTTCGCTAAAGTATAAATTTATACTTTTGCACTCTTCATCAAATCATCTTTTTGTAGGGTTTGAAGTAGATTAAGATAAATCTGACAATGAAATAAAAGACAAAAGGTTGAAAATACTGTAGTTTTGAGCCTATAACAGGCTCATGTAAATGTTTTTGAAACAGTTTACTTTTTAAAATGCTAAACCCTACATACATATTAATCTTATTACCAAACCCCAATTTTATGTCTTTTATCAAAGTATATAAGTATTAAAGATCCTTAATTTAGTAAGTAAATATTTAAAAAGATTATCTTTTGTAAATAGATTTATTTTTTATTGAACTTTAACAAATGTAATAGGCTTTATCGACCAGTCAACCCACTGGTGATGCTGAGAAAAATAAAACTTAAGAAGATTAAAATTGATTTGTGACAAATAAATCGAGAATTAATAAGTATTAATAAAAAAAAAGCTAGACTAAATAAAAAAATAATATTCAAAAATATAACTGATATACTCCTAGAAAATCAGTTTAGCTTAATCAGTGAGTGCTCATTCAATGATTTTATTTCAGAAATGATATCGAAAACAAAATCAAAACAGTAATGCCTCATTTTCCCAGCATCCGAAACTCAACACCTAAATAGGACACTTTTTAACAGAATATTAACGTATTTCCAGACCCACCATTAACGTCTCCGATTACTTTTTGTTACAAGAGGTCTGTCGCCTTCAAAAGGGACAGATTTCTAACCGTTTTAACTAGCTATGTCGTCAATTATGTCATTTACTCAGAGTTTGTTCGAAGTTCGTTATAGCGACTGTCAAAATGAATTAGAAAAAATGTTCTGTCGATTCGTTTATGTTAGGCAGACAGAAATTGTATGAAAACGTAATATTATCCTTTTAAAATCCAAACTACACAAAAGTTTTGAATTGTATTGTGTGTATATTCACACTTAAATAAACCATTGAAAAGCTTAAAAAAATCTACTTTGTTTAAAAATTTGCCTATTTTTAAAGTAATTACCTATTTTTTTGACTTTTGGTACCTATCTACATATTATAATCACAAGGTTTTTGTTTGTAGTACTTTTTGCAATCTTTCTGTGCTGATGAAAGATAGGCCTCCTGAAAATCGGACTATCATAAATAGATACCTATTTACATTATTTATTATATATGTATCAGATGCAATCGATAATAATGAATAATGCATGACTGCAGCTCTAAATATTAGGTTATGTAAAGTAAATTCAATAGTTTATATTCAACATAAAACGTGGAACAAAACACTATTTTCAATTTAAATTTTCGTTTTTGTAATAAATATTTTACTCTTACAAAATATAAAGTAAAAAAATAATAATACTTATAGCTATTACAAAAATGTTGAAATAAAAGATTTTTTAAATATTCTTTATTCTTGGCAGTTTAGTATTTAAGCAAAAACAAAAAAGAAATTACATTAACTTCCGAAAACCATTCCTAATTCAAATCCTAACCTCTGCTAGCCGAACGTTGTATAGAAATTTGAAATTCAAATTCAAATATAGAACGATTCCATCGTTGATAAACAGACTAGCATTGTGACGCATTAGGTCCTTTACAATGTCCTCATTGTAATCGCAGATTTAGTATAAGTTCTTTTTTATTGACATTCTCTTGCCCTAGTTTTCAATGGAACACGTTTACACGTGGACACGTGGATTGATGTAAAAAGTTTATTTGCATAAAGGATGAGATGCACCCATAGATGTTATCGTCTTACCGACCCATTGGCTGCAGTGCACATCAATTGCAGCTTAAGTCAATTCGGTAGTAAGTTTTTAACGATGTTTGTAATTTTTATAAATGTTATTACTGCCTAAGTACGAAGACCTTTTGTGTAAGAATATGTTGACTCACTTTGATGGAAAAACGTGTTAGGAAGCGAAGTCAAAAGTCAAAGTCAGATTTTGTGATGTTCCAAATACGCATTTTTCTTATCAATTTTTATTTTTTCCTCCATGTTAAGAACAAAATACATTACATACGTACGTAACTATCACCTCTAGGAAACATTTGGCCCAATTTTCATATAAACACTCTCATACACCTTTCTTTTTAAAGTTACCTACAACGAGAAAGGCAAACAATCAAAGTTGCTGGTATAATAAAGGGCATATTTAAAAAAAAAGTACGCGGAGATGGCGTCGCAATTTGAATTTCGAATATTTCGTGCTGCTATCGGCGCGGGGTCAGCGCTTCCTATCGCTATCGTCGTCACTTCCCGTTCGACATTTGAAATATTCAATTTTTTGCTCGCGCCCCGAACTCGATGACAGTTTTTGGAATCATATTTTTTTCTAAGCTGCCAGTTAGTGCAAGGTATTTTTTCTTTTGTGATATCCCCTATCCGACTATCCGTATTTGAATTGCAGACTATTTCTTTTTGAAATTATGATGAAACTGTTTAGTAGGTACCTATTTGAAGTTTTGTCACAGAATACATAATAGTACAAGGTTTTGTATTGATAAAGATGTCCAGACAGTCGGATCTGGGCTGGGGCTGAGGCATTGAAGAGTTCAGCGGCCCGGTACTTTCGTATTACTAGTGGTTTTGCAAGTTAAGCAAGCTTCGCGTGGTCTGCACTTGAATGAGTGACATAAAAAATTTCTTGAGTTCCTCCGTTCGGCAGGCCGTTGGTCCCTGCTGATAGCAGTCGTCAAGCAATGTCAGATGCTTTTATGCAGTTTGAAGAATCTAACACCAGATTTAACAAACAAACGACTATATAACTCCAAATTAAAAATATGTTATAAAAAATTAGCTTTAATCGACTTTCAATCTATACTAATATTATAAAGCGGAAGAGTTTGTTTGTTTATTTGTTTAAACGCGCTAATCTCAGGAACTAAGGGTCCGATTTGAAAAATTCTTTTTTTGTTGGGAAGTCCATTTATAGAGGAAGGCTTTAAGCTATATAACATTACGTTCCGACATCCACGCGAACGAAGTCGCGGGCACAGCTAGTTCAATAATATGAATTAAGTTGAATACCACACTTCTAAATAGGTAGTGGGTAGTTATGAAGAAATACGCGTGCTTTAAATTCGTAAGTTATATGTGATGGATGAGGAAATTAGTCAGGATGATTCGAAGTCAAAGTGCACTCACAGTACAGAGGCTAACGGGTTTGTACACAGAGCGACTGCCGTCGGTCTGACCTCCGCAACCCAAAGGGTAGACCAGAACCAATCCTAGGATAGGTTCAAACAAACGCTAGATGGCGTTCGGGACCCACAGCTTTACGTGCCTTCCGAAACACGGAATCATCTCTCTTTTTGGATAATCAGTTGATTCAAACTTGCAATATCCTAACCAGACTGAAAACAACTTTTCACAAAGTATGCTTCCCATTTCCCGGTGGGATTTGAATCTACGACAGATCACAAGACAAACGCCTTTTCCATTGGCCCAAGGAGGCAGTCACAATAAAAACAACTATCTTTAATCTAAATTCAGAAGGAACAAATTTTCAGACCGAATTGAAAAGTAGTTATTATCAAACTCGGTCCGGACGACATCGATATTGGGCGAGATTACGATAACGATACATCGGAAGCAGAATCGCGATAACTGATCGAACGTCTATTATGAACATGTTTCCGATTTTCGAATGTCACTGGCATAGTTGGTTTAAAATTGGTACTGATTGGGAAATTAAAAGTGGAGGAGTTGTACTTAGATACAGTCTTTTCTATGTATTCTTAGGTTTTCTCTTTATTTATGAATGAATAAAATATCTTTTCATATCATCTATACGAAAAACGATGTTTTCATCCCAAATATTTGGGGCTTAAGTCACTGGTAATTCTCTAGACACTGAAAAGTAAGAAGTAAATTCCCTGGGCGTTAAAACACATTTGAAAACCGAACACGAATGTAGAATCAAAAATAATATTGGCAGTCAGCAACAAAAAAAGAAAAATTTAGTTTTAAAACAATAAAATATAGGAACCAGCGTCGTAATTTTTTTAAATTGGAATAAGTACAACACGTTTTACATGGATGACTGTGGGTCACAATATTTTTGGTTCTTTTGCTTCGAAAAAATATAAATAAAAACCAATAAAAACGCGTAATTACTATTAAGAACTCTTAGGTTTTTTTCACATAAACTATTTTAAATGTGAATAATTTATTGATGAGGCCGATATACTAAGTATGACGGTTACGGATATATACATATTTAAAGATATAAAGAATTACGCACAAGGAAAAAGTTATGAAACGGTTCTAATGACTGGAAAATGTATAAGATGTGGTGGTCATAGAAAAATATTTTTAAAGTAATTCTTTAGTAAAACGCCACCAAATAAAGGTTAGTTAGTATATGTCTGTTAAACTCTGATTAGGTATATGTAGGTACTCTTCTTCCGTTATAGGTACACATATATTTGCAATTTTTCCTTATAGATGGAGATGAAAAGAAGAATGTGCTACACGGTGTACGGCAATAGTTTTATCTCGGGCGATGTACTTGAATCCCTCGCATCACTCAGGATTCCACCGTAGAATCCTTCGTTTCGCAAAGTAGCGCCCTCGCGTTAAAACTATTACCTTAACGCCTGAAGCACAATCTACTATTAAACCTACTCATAATAAAAAAAAAAATCTGTGAAAGCTTAAACAATTGTTGCGTGAGGTGTCAGTTACGGTAACGAGTTCAACGGTTTTATCCCATCTCAAAAAATGCCAAACGCAATTAAAGAAGTTTTTCTTCAATAACATAAAAGAGCAGATCGTAAATAAATACTACAAACATCTTTGCAGAGATTGTAACGACTTTGTACAAATTGAAAAATAAATAGGACATGTAAATAAATAAAAAATGTAACAAGTTAATCCAATACTAAAAAGACATAAACTTGATATACCTAAATGGTTGATAGACAATGAAATGATGTGAGAAGACTAATGTATGACTTAATTACACTATGGACATTAGAAGTCCGAAATTAAACAAAAAATAAGAAAAAGATTTTATTATATAAAAACAACGAACTTTTTGTTAAAAAAAAATACAATTTGGTACCTACTAACAACTCATTACTATAATACACCAAGAAATTAAAAAAATATTTTCAAATTTTCACAACAGAACTGAAACACTGGCCACAAAGAAAAATCACTAGGCCTCTACCACGGAATACATAAGAGTTCAAACCTCTACTGCCGAATTCAAACATGGCGGGTACGTAACGAGCTACGTAGAAACGCCAATTGACCCCAATATTCCTGGTATAATGCGACGCGGAACGCTCATTGATATGGTTACATCCATGGCAACATCCATATTTTCTGGACGTTATGCAGAGTGGTAGACTATTATTGATACAATACAATACCCTTTACTGTGAAAAAAAATGCCGGACTTATCTTAAAAAAACTGGTCAAGTGCGAGTCGGACTCGTACACGAGGGTTCCGTACCTCCGTACAATGTTTCAAAACGATGAAAAAACACGTTTCTTTTAAGACGACCCCCTTTAATTTTTAACTTTATCTTATTTTTAGTATTTGTTGTTATACTGGCCATAGTGACATAATCTGTGAAAATTTCAAGTATCTAGTTAATGCCATAATAAAGATCTAACTAAAAACGCAGAAAAAACACGTTTTAGGGTTCCGTACAAAAAATGAAAAAACGGAACCCTTATAGGATCACTCGTGCGTCTGTCTGTCCGTCCGTCTGTCACAGCCAATTCGCTCCGAATCTACTGGACCGAATCAGGTGAAATTTGGTAGAATGTTGTAATCCTATGACCCAAACACATATGTGCAAAGTAAATAAATATTTTTTAAAATAAGGGTCATTTTCGGGGGACAAATTAGGAAATTAAAAAAAAAAGTTTTGCAAACCTTACTGTGTCAAATGCTCGTTATGAGGATCTCAAATATGTTTTTGTAATAATTATAAAATAAATAGTTTTGATTTTATTCATGAAAGAAGACGAAAATTGACCAACCCCCCCCCCCCCCCTGATCTCCGAAACTACAGAGCCTAAAATTTTGAAAAAAATACAAAATATTGTTCATTGCTTGTAGATTACAGGAAAACCTATAAGAATTCAATCATTGTACGGACCCCTCTCCACGCGAGTTTAACTCACACTTGGCCGGTTTATTACTATTTGCAAATACTTGTATCTGTCTACCTACATGCTGATTTGTGTAAGGAGAAAAAACAAAGTTTGTACCTTTGTTTGTGTTTCTGCTTTTCGTAAAAAAGACAATTTTGTAAAAGTTTAACATGTAAATAGTACTCGTAGATAGCGGTAGACTTTTTTTTAATCTCACCATAACATTTTAGTCATAGTCACATCCCTTAGCAACCACGTCGTTTGAGGGTTAACAAAAAAATAATAATGTTCATTCAAACGTCCACCGTCGTCGCTTCCGAAAGTACGTTATTCGGTATTGTGCAAAAATAATACCAACGTCTCTTTGTTACTGGCAGCTGGCGATTCGAGTTCTCAGACAATAGGCGAGTTAGGATCGAAAAGCAATGGTAGTGGTGCTCGAAAAAAATATTCCAAATTCAAATTTAGACTATTCGCACGGAAATTTAATTTTTGTTTAGTTACAATTACAGTTGAAAATCGACTGGAGATGTTTTAGGAAGTAGTGTGACTATCGGTTTTGTGGGAAATAAAAGCAAATATTGCGAGGGGCGTGTTGATAAATGAAAAAAATAATGAATACATTTTTTGTGTGAAATTTTAAAGGGTCATTTTGTTAAATTAATTTTTACAAAGTGAAAGAAAACAATTAAAATTGATTTTTTTTAACAATCATGACTGACGTATGTCATTGGTATTTTTTTTTTTTATTAAATAATTTTACGGCTCTGGATACAAGTCCTTTAGAGCCTATCTTTAATTTTGTTTTTATTCCTAATCCTAACAAGACAATCAAAGGGTGGTGTAGGCCTTTGACTGCTGCAAGGGAGCTTCTGGCGACAAATCTATACGAGTCCACTGGTTTACATAGACGATTGAGTGGCGGACGACGCCCGAAGACGCCCACACAGTCCGCATAATAAATATCACTACAGCCGTACTATGCCTCTCCACTTTAACTATTTCACACATTGTTCATGTCATTAGCATTTATAACACCAAACAACACCAATTTCATATTATAAAGTCCACTAAAATCAATTTGTAAAATAATTTAAAGCAAATCCCAACCGAACCCCTTAACTTCCCGCCAAAAACCCATGTCATTGGTAGTCAACGACCTATAATGTTATCAGGGAAAGTCAGAGGTTATTAGGTACTTTTAAAATGTGAATGATGTATCGATGACTTGATGTTGACATATTAATCGTACTATTGTCGCTTCTATTTATGTACATATATGATGTTTTTATAGATTATATACTATACTAGCTTTTGCCCGCGGCTTCGCTCGCGTCCTTTCTGAGCGGATGCCTACGTCATAACCATAGATCGGAACCTTGGATGCTATTACTATCAAAAGTATGGATATGACCAACATTCTCGGGAATCGGAATCGGTACCTTCTATAACGTTTTTCTCTAAATGATATTTCACGCAATAAAAAAAATAATACTAGTGATGTGATCCATATTAGTGATGTCGTCCCAAATAGCACCTAATGTTCTGAAGAATTGTTCGACCTAATACCTGCTGCAAAATTTCACCACTACACCACCCGCCTGAAATTAAAATACCATCCACACCACCTGGATAGTTGGCAATCAACCACCGTACGTTTTAAAAGGAACTTCCTGCCACGTACGACCGAACTGTGGAATCAACTTCCCGAACCGATACGACATTGAAACCTTCAAAAAACGAGTATATATCTTCCTGAAAGGCCGGTAACGCTCTTGTTACACCCCTGGTGTTGCAGTTGTCCATGGACAGTGGTGATCACTTACCTACCTACCTACCTACCTATCAGGTGACCCGCTTGTTCGTTTGCCGCCCTATAACATTAAAAAAAAACCTAGATTCCGATCATTGGTCATAACATCTACCTGCATGCCAAATTTCAGCCCGATCCGTCCAGTGGTTTGGGCTGGGCGTTGATAGATCACTGACATGTCAGTCAGTCAGTCAGTCACCTTTGAGTTATATATATATTTAGATACTGGTATAATAATGAGTCTTTTTACCATCCATTAGTTCTCCATACATCAAATACCTACTTTTTTTTTTCGTAAGTGTGAGTGGCCAGTGCTGGTGTCAGATTTTCAAGCTGGCTAAAGGCATCTGACGTAGCTTGACGACTGCCATACAATGATGACAGCCGAGACCAACGGCTTAACGTGCTTTCCGAAGCACGGAGGAGCTCGAGAAATTTTTATGCCACTTGTGGTCACTCATCCACGTGCGGACCACACCTAGTGTCGCTTAACATGCAAAAACGCTACTTAATACGTACTTAAGCTGGGCCATCGAGCTCCTTGATTTCTTTTTCTGCATGAATATTATATGAAATTTCTAAAGGAAAATAATTTAAAGTTATTTGTAACATCCATAAGAAAACTGGAAATTTCTTTATTCGAGCGTTCAAAGCTTCGAAAAAAAAATACACTAGTTTCCAACAATTAAAATCAGATACTGTTTTCTTAACGTCAAACGAACATCTTCTATTAGATTTGTATGAAATACTTAACCGTGACGTCATAATTCCATAGAGTCAAATAGCGCTCTCACTTTTAGAGTAAACGTGCGTGATGTTGTGTGATAAATAAATAATACTAACACAACGATAATAAGGTACTATGTAAGTATAGCGAATAACAAAGAAACCTATATCTGCTATAAAAAAAAATAACCACCAAATTTTCCACCAATTGAGACTTAAAAGGGGGCTATGCACTTATAAAGAGCACTTGGCGCCGAGGGGCCTTTGTGGCCCAAATCGATTCTGTTTTGTGGGCTAAGCCGAAAGTAGAGGACTTAGGGACAGACAGACAAAATTGTCTTGCATTTTTATACTTAAAGAAAGAACTTTATATACCTATTTGAATAAAAACATATCTTCTTCGTCTCGTTCCCGCTTTTTATTCTCCAAATATAACATGCATGTCAGGCCACCCAAGGATGCCGAAGACCTTCCAAAATGGAGAAGAAATAGCCGGATTTGGCTATAGTTTTACGACCGGCCGCCTGCCTGACGTCAACCCTCTTTGGGAATGTATTTGTGCGAAATGTTTTACAACCGGCCGTCGCCCGACGTTAGTCCTTGGGAATGCAATTGTAGCAAGAGATGTTTGTGCTTAGTCCTTTAGTCGCCTCTTACGACATCCACAGGAAGAGATGAAGTGGTCCTATTCTAACTCAGAACCACACGGGTAAATAGATATATTAAAAAAACCTTTAAATTCAAAAGGGGTCAATACAATAGACATATACAATGGGCTAAAGACAACCCTGAAATGTAAGACAAATATTTCTAGCTATTGTCTGTGGTATTTACTGAGATATTTGAATAGTCCAAGCAGTAAATATATTTTCTTTATCTGTGGTTCTTCGTCATCTTTGTTGCAACTCTGTATCAAGTATTTTTTATTTTATGAGTTATGGCAACATTGCCTAATTGTTCACTTTCTCTCTTCCTTGCTTGATCGCAACACACCACGCTTGTCCTGCCTCGCCCCTTTTATTTCTAGCAGTAAATACACCGAACAATACAGTCCACACTATCTCCAAACTGCCACAATCTTGATCTTACCCTAGACATTTTCATACAAACGTAGTCTTTTTTTTACGAGGTGAAAATGCCATTGCATACCGTTCCGCTGCGGGGACAGTGGAGCAGGTTATGTGGGACTTGGACCCACTAAAAACACCTCGATGCCCCTTCAAACCAATACCAGGAAGGTGGGATCGGTGGAGTTGCCAATGTTGCCACCAATCATCCACTCTTCCCAGCCACGGCAATGACCTTTTTAGGTCACTCTACCCCAGGCTAATTGGCCCTTGAACACAATAGTAAGAGGCGAACAGGGTCACATGTCCGTACTCCCAGCCAGGTGGACGACAGACTTAACCCCGTATCTGGTGTCCGTTGGCTATTCTCAGGGAGGTTGGAGTTGGTGTTGTTATTTAGAAACTACATGTCAAATTTCGTCAAATAAAATGCACCTACTTTTTATCCTTCTTTGTCACATATAATAAGCCATAGTGATTTGCTATTTGTATAGAGTGTGTAGATAAAACGAAAGCTGTATATCAGGATCATAGCACGTAGAGGTCCATATAGTTCCTATATAATCTGTCCCGGTAGGAAAAAGTGACGTGCACAGTTATTTTTTTACAGGATAAGCACTAATCTAACCTAAATTATGAGAACAGCTCCATTTCTAACAATATGCATTTGTCACTTGTATTCGATATTATATAAAGTCTAACAAAATATACCGAAACTATTTTATGTGTAGATTCAGTCCATGATACTGAACAACTTTCCCCAAGGAACATATGTCGAAATATTAAAAATAATTTTTGGCTTTGGTCAACTTGTATAGGAGATCGAAAAATATTTTTCAAATTTCGGTATATGGAACATATACAAGTTGACCAAAGCCAAAAATTATTTTTAATATTTCGACATATGTTCCTTGGGGAAAGTTGTTCAGTATCATGGACTGAATCTACACATAAAATAGTTGTAATACTTAGTTGACCAAAGCCAAAAATTATTTTTAATATTTCGACATATGTTCTTTGGGGAAAGTTGTTCAGTATCATGGACTGAATCCACCCTTAGAATAGTTTCAGTATATTTTGTTAGACCCTGTATACACAGGGTAGACAAATTCTATGTATCTGTATAAAGTGCACACTACTGGTAGAAAAGAGGCGTGATAGTATGTAAGTATGATTTAGCTATTACAGTTATTAAAATTGCAAAACATACACTACATTACCTATTAAGGTGAAAGTATAGGCAAATGGCCCTGAAGTGGCGCCCTCATTTGAAATAAATTGTTAACTCGTAAATATGGAGATAATTTCCATATTGCTCTTCGTCATGCACTAGATAGCCCTTTAAATTATTTTATGAACCACCGTTGAAAGTATTTACATTAGTCCGTCTAGCTTTAAAACTTGCCTCCGCCAAAAGTGGCCACGGCAAGTTTTAAAGCTAGACGGATCACCAATAATAGTTTCAACGGCAGTTCATAAAATAATTTAAAGGGCTATCTAGTGCATGACGAAGAGCAATATGGAAATTATCACCATATTTACGAGTTAACAATTTATTTCACACTTCAAGGCTATTTGCCTATATCTTCACCTTAAAGAAGTCTAGGTACTTGCATTCTTGAATACTACTATGTATGTACACGGTGCAACATTCTTCGTGTCAGCGAAAAATCTTATCGGGATCGTTTACAGCGAATTCCAGACAGTGATGTAAGTACTTAGGATATTTGTATACTTAACTAAGTTTTTAGGTCTATTAATTCAATGAGGAAAAAGATCGTGAGTAAACTGAAATAGAACTGGAACTTCGTGAAATATAGATAGCAATGGCAAACCTCTCTATTATTTCTGCCAAAAATCGTCATAGTGGGTGTGCGTGCCGTGTGTCTATTACCGTGCAATGAAATCGACAAGAGCTTTGAAATGTACAAGAAATTAATATTAGGTTAGTCTTATTGGCGTTACTCATAGATTTAGATAGAGAAGCTACATATTTTTCCCTTAAGGAACAGAGTTTGCAAAACAACCTAGGGACAGTCTACATTTTGAGAATAAATTAAGTATGTAGTAAGAAATAGTTTGCGTATGTGTTATCTAAAACCACAAAATAAATAATACAAACGTACAGAAGTCTCACACAGCAAAGAAATTAAAAAAAATATCTACTCAATGTGGCTAGCGATATGGTTTAATTTAGCTCACGTCAGAACTCGGCACCTTTTCGCATAGATACCTAGACATCCATTGCAAGCCAATTTTATTCTTATTACTCTGGACAAACGATTCGTATAACTGAATTTACCACTCGGAGGGGCCGCCTGCGCGCATAGTAATAATGTAGGTACATTTTCGATACCTAAACAGGGAGTGACACAGGCCTAGAAATGTTCACTGTTTATTAAACCCAAGCAGCCCGCCGGCAGTTTTTAAGTGGCCGACGATGACGTTCGTGACTACGAGTACTACCGAATGATGACAGCCGGGACCAATTTAAAATCACACAGTATTACATACATTAGACACAAAGAAGCAAAATCGAAGAATGTACATCTTCTTATCGAGTCGAATTGTTTTCACTGTAGCTTCAATTTAAAATCATCTTTGACCATTATGTGGCCACGACAATCCCTCTGTCGTTAGCCTCATGGTACATGCATTGCATGATGTAGGGCAGCTCGGACATGACATGACAGAAGGTGGTCCATCAACTGAATGGCACATTATATTTAAACTTTCAACTAGTAAATTTCCATTTTTCTTGCCTAGACTGTGATGAATACGAGTATGATCACTCACTTTAGCGACACCAAACATGCGTACATTTTTTGATCAGCACTCAGTATGACTGTTCCACTAGAGGATAATTATTCTCACAGCTCGCTACTAGGAATAATGACGTCATCGGATCGGTATGAACTGTCCATCATTTCAATTTTCGACTTTAAGCCAATGTTTTAAAGTTGACAATCGAATGGAGGAGCGAGAAAATAATAATAGCATTGTATTATTAATTTACAACGCAACTTAAAAGTTCTTTTTCCAGCGGTTTTGTTTCGCGAACAAAGGACGATTCTTGCTTTTAATTAAGACATTACGGGAACTATTCAAAATTAATTGTTAGGAATGTAAGGACAAATTGATTTAGGTATGTATTAATAATTTTTAGATTAAGGATACTTCTTGTGTTAAAACTTTATAGATTGAATTAGAAGTTAGTTATAACGTTGAGTAAGTACCTACCTGAGAATAGTATAAAAGACAGTTATCTGCTGCATAGAGGAATGCCTATATGTATGTTATTATATATGCGTCGCAGTTGAATGGTATAATCCGCTAATTCACGAAACCTCTAGCTGTTTGGTATTACAGCACGGTTTTGTAAAACAACAACAAACAACAAACAACCCTAATACGCGGAATGGAGACTTGTATTCATCCATGCGGCTAGAGAAGTTGTTGAACAATTATATCTAAAGAAATTATATACAATTTAGAATGCCTACGAAGTGGCAATGTGGTGAGCGAGTGTTCTATCCATTTTACTAGGTTAAGTTAGGTTAGAACTGCGACCAACTAGAAAAGTTCTATCCATTTTACTAGGTTAGGGCAAACCGCAATAAAAATCAAGGAATAGTTTTCTGGGAAATTAAATTCAATGTCGAAAAAATCTGTATTTTAATAGACACCCAGTTATATTTCACTATGGTAACCCTACACCAAATTCTTATCATGCATGTGTCGCAGTTGGATTGTATAACGATTTCGTCAAACAGCTTATTACCGCCACTGTTTCACAAAACCGCTAGCCTTTTAGAAACGTGGTAAGCGGTTTTAATGAACGTAACGTTGCGCAATATTAGCCAATCCAGCTGAACGATATTCGGCTGTTTAACAAAACCGAGCTGTAATGCCAAACAACTAAAGGTTTCGTGAATTAGCGGTTTATACCATCCAACTGCGACATATGCAAGGAGATTTAAAATGACATGCTGACAATGAAAATCGTAGCAAGTGGAGGTGCATAGTCTCTATACCCCTGTGGGAAACAGGCGTGATAGTATGTATGTATATATGTATTATGTATGTATCCTGACATATAGTTTTATGATCATAATACTGATTCTATCGCCCCATAAACTGTCAAAATGTGCTACACATTTGTACTAATGAAACAGTACACTAAGGTATGGAATTCAGTTTTTTTAGGTCAACATTAAATATAGAATACCCTTTATATCTGGCTATGAAAAAAAAATAAGGACGAAAGATCAAAATAATGTCCGTATATTCCTGAATAATATGTATTTCCTAATTCAATGTTATTATACCTACATAATGACAGATTTACGTATACAAATGAGTACTAAAGTCCTAATTATTACAAACAAAGGTCACCGAACTACAAACTCTTTTCCGAAATAAAATTTAAATGCCGATTTTTTTTGCGTTGTCAAAAGCATCGACATCAGACAGCCATATCATATTTTTTTCCATTTTCTACAGCCAATGTTGGTATTTTTTCTAGTATGCTGGTCTGGGAAAAAAAGACAGCACGTAGAATGTAATAACTGCTTTTCTTCGCGAGAAGATCGTTAAAGCAGCGAGCGAGAAACAAAATCCTGTCAAAAGGCGATGCGGCCCATCACTATATTAATTCCATTTTTCCATCCTCACGCCACCATCACGCTAAACGTAGCCTTTGAGCCTTACGGCCCGAGTCTCTGCCTACCAGTTAGGGATAAAAAAGTGAAAATGTACCTATACAAATTAGTCCTACTATTACTAACATATATGGTCACCTCAATCATTCTCCAACTTAAAATTCAAATTTCGAATCGTTAGGGATAAAAAAGTGAAAATGTACCTATGCAAATTAGTCCTACTATTACTAACATATATGGTCACCTCAATAATTCTTCAACTTAAAATTCATATTTCGAATCGTTAGGGATAAAAAAGTGAAAATGTACCTATGCAAATTAGTCCTACTATTACTAACATATATGGTCACCTCAATAATTCTCCAACTTAAAATTCAAATTTCGAATCTACAGTACTGCACAAACCATTCGCGCGCCAAACCGACTATTTTTTTAGCGCTGTCAAAGGCGTCGATGCCAGACAGCCACGTCCCATGTATCATTTTTTCCATTTCCTTCGGCCAATGTTGGTTTAAGATCGCTTTTGACAGTGCCCTCGATTGTGTTATCACACGATACAGTTATCTGTGGGCGAAGGCCGGCCCTTATCTGTCATACAAATGTTTGTGATATTGTATTACCATTTTATATATGTTATATTTCATGTTTAATTGTATTCTATGCACACATGTACTGATTTTCATATTTTTGTCAATAAATGAAGCATTTGCATTCAAAAAGTGTGTTTAGTGAAGTAGAATTGATGAAGAAGAAATTGAAGTTGCTTTTTAGGGTTCCGTACCCGAAGTCTGTCCATCCGTCCGTTTGTCACAGGGCTCTATCTCTTGAACCGTAATAGCTAGACACCTGAAATTTTCACCGATTATGTATTACTGTGGCCGCTATACTAAAAATTAAAAACAGTTAAAAACTAAAGGGGGTCGTCATACAAAAAACGTGTTTTTTTCAACGTTTTTAACTAGATCTTTATAATGGCATTAACTAGATACTTGACATTTTCACAGATTATATATAACTATGACCGCTATAACAACAAATACTAAAAATAAGAAAAAGTTAAAAATTAAAGGGGGTCGTCATACAAGAACCGTTTCTTAAGCGTTTTAAAACATTGTACGGTGGTACGGAACCCTTAATGTACGAGTCAGACTCGCACTTGCCCGTTTATTGTTAAAAATTATTGTACTCGTATATGTTACACAGGACGACTTTTTAAACACTAGCCAAATGTTAACAGCAAGTTTAGTCCATACTGAACTACTTTCTAAAAAAATAATTTATGAAACGCGATAAAAAAATTTAGTCCTCCCATACAAAACTAAACAAAAATTATCATGAACTGAAATCCAAAATTTTGGCTGGTTTTTTAAAATTGTCACCCGCATATGTTTGACTTCAGGCTCACAAAAATGTGTTTTTCATAAAAAAAACGGGCAAGTGCGAATCGGACTCTTACATGAAGGGTACCACCGGACAATGTTTTAAAACGCTGAAGAAACACGTTTCTTGTATGACGACCCCCTTTAATTTTTAACTTGATCTTATTTTTAGTATTTGTTGTTATAGTAGTCATAGTAATACATATTCGGTGAAAATTTAAAGTATCTAGTTAATGCCATTTTATAGATCAAGTTAAAAACGCTGAAAAAAAAAACACGTTTCTTGTATGACCACCCCCTTTAATTTTTAACTTTTTTTATTTTTAGTATTTGTTGTTATAGCGGCCACAGTAATACTTAATTGGTGAAAATTTCAAGTGTCTAGCTATTACGGTTCAAGATATAGAGCCCTGTGACAGACGGACAGACAGACAGATGCACGGACAGACGGACAGACAGCGGAGTCACAGTAATAGGGTCCCGTTTGCACCCTATGGGTACGGAACCCTAAAAACACTTCTCATAGTAAATATATCACGTGACTACCCTGAAAAGAGTAGGAGAGAAAAGATGCATACAAGATGTAATAGAGAAAATAGAGAATAGACGAGGAAAGATGTTAGGTCATCTGCTACGACACGACGATTTCATTAAGACCATCATTGAAGGAAAGATAGAAGAGAAAAGGGGACCAGGAAGACCGAGGCATAGCTACATGAAACAGATAAAGGTGAACGTCGTGTCGTACAGCGAAGTAAAACAACTGGCGCAAGAGAGAGACAAATGGAAGAGAATTCATACTCCACCGACAAGAGTTTAGCTGTTGAATGTAGATACAGACTAGAATTATTAGACACCAATCTATCTAGATTGGTGTCTAATAATTCTAGTCAAGTCATGTAAACAAGTAAATTAACGTATAGGCGTTTTAAGCACCCACCCAGGCCAGTGGCGTGGCGGACACACCCAACTGCCACAAACCATACGCTGAAGCGATTACACGCTTGTCCACTAGGAATTTCGGAAGTTCTGGATTCGATCCCTAGCAATGATTAGTAGCCTTTAAGTCTTGCGGCCCTGGGCTCTTTCTGGTTAGAGCCGCAAAGCCATAATGCTCTGTCTGCCCCATTAGAGATAAAGACGTGATAGTAGGCATCATCACTTCCGGTTGCATCATTAGCGGTAACGCTTCAGAGCCCGGGGTCCGCTACCTAACCTAGGTGATTTGACGAGATTACTGATTTTTATACAGAGCGACTGCCGTCTGACCTCCGCAACCCAAAGGGTAGACCAGCGCCAATCCTAGGATAGGTTTATACAAACGCTAAATGGCGTTCGGGACCCACCGCGTGATCCTACACAAAATCATCTTTCTTTTTGGATAATCAGGTGATTCAAACTAACCAGACTGGAAACAACTTTTTACAAAGTATGCTTCCAGTGGGATTTGAACTCACGATTTCGGAATCACAAGGCAAACGCTTGACCACTGGTCCACGGAGGCAGTCATGATAGTACATGAATTAGTCGCGGGGCGTGACTTTTTGTCTCGGTACAGACGAATTCAATAAGGATCGATATTTAATTAGATTCCTAAAACAATTAAAATAAGTAAAAAATGTATATGTTAGGATCCGCTAGGCAAATCAATAGTAATCGTGTTATACAAAGTGGAAAGGACATACCCGTAATAAATCAAAATACGGGCTATATGAAATTAAATTACAGTCGAAAAACCAAGTAAAAATTTGACATTCCCATACAAATTGCCCGAGCGGCTGCGCACTTTTGTATGGAAATGCTGAATTTTTTTTTGTTCTTTGGCTGTTATTTTAATTTCATTATGCTATAATGATCTAGTATAGCCCGTGGTTTGATTTATTACGGGTATGTCCCTTCCACGTTGTATAAGGTATCTTTGCTTCTGGTATGTATGTATGTATGTTGTAACAAACAAAAAAATATTATGATATCAGTAGCGACATCTACACTAACGTCTTCCAAACAAAATACAATATTGGCTTGAAATTGACACGAGATGTCGCTAGTCGTCATTCATTCCTTTTAATTAAATAAGCATTAATAAAATATAAACAAACTTAAATAAATGTAAAACAATATATCTAAAGCTATAAATAACAAATTAACAAAATACATAAATATAAATTTTAAACTTAATATGTTTCATAAACTCATCCGATTTTTGTAAGTCAAAAACCTTTCATCTAAGTCCGTAAAGAAAGAGTATATAGAAAAATAAACAGGCTTTTGACAGCCATTTTGGAGGACATCGTCTTGAGCGTCTTGATTGAGATAGACATACCTAAATTTAATTAAAGAAAAGAAAGAAAGGAAACAGGGTCCAGATTGGACGATGAGGAAAAAGAAAAAAGGAAGATGTCATAAATAATTTTAATAGACCGATATAAATCGTAAGTAAAAACCATGACAGGAGTTGTCACATTGTCAATACAATATAAAATTAAAATCCAAAATAATCAATAAATACATCTTTTGTTTTAGGGTTCTAAGCTATGATTTAAATTAATCATTAAAATATTAAAAAGTGAGCGCAGTTAGTTTTTCGCAAATGAAAGGAACAGACTGCATATCCCACATCATTGATGGCTGACCTGATGGCATAACATCGAAAGGACCTTGGGAGACAACCTGGAAATCTAAGTACATCATTCGAAGGTCTACCTGTATAAACTACTTATAATGTTACTAAATTAACAAGGACAATTTAAGTAAGTGAATCTTTGTTTGCCTATGTAAAGAATTGTATTTTATCAAGTGTTTCTCAAGAAATCTAACGTCAAGCAAGTGGTGAATCTATACGTCCCATTATGGTATGCATGTATATGTAATAAAACACATCTGTTGCTCACAAATTGTAGTTTAATTAAGCAACCAACACACGCAACCTCACTCCCTGAATAGAGAGTATGCATGATTTTTTTTTATATTTTTAATCGATAGTCCTCGTCGAGAAATAGCCGCAAAAAAAAAATCAGTGCCGAAAAACATGTATATGGTGTAGAAAATAAATATTAAAAATAGCAAGTAGATTATAACAACTAAAACACGCCATTTCAAAATATGACGTCAACGACTGCAATATCCGCTAGAGACAGAAGCTGTCAACGCATGTTTTTCTTTTTTGGGTACTTTCGATGTTATCAGCCAGTGATGTTTGTTAAACTTCTATAGAAAAGTACATACATTTCGAATGTCATCGATAGTCAAACTACATGGACGGACAGTTCTACCGAACGCACCCGAACTTGTCATTTCCTTTTTATGAACGTTGTCGTCATTTCCCTTTTGTTTGTCAAAAGTTCCCGCGCAATATTTGCATATTTTCAATAATTTATTTCTAATCCAAATAAGAGTCAGTAAGAAAAATAATTAACTAGGCGTAGTAACGTATTAAAAGAAATTGTAAAATAAAAATATGAGCCGGATTGGTATTACATGCATATTCCTTATTGGTCTCATGTCTTTACTAGGTAGAAAGCCGGTGGTGACTTCTTGTAAATAATCACAAGTAAGAGGCCACAATGTACGTTAGTCCATAATTCCCTATATATTCTTTATATTTTCCGCAAAATCCGCTATAATCCATACATTGCGCCACAACGTGAAGTGTTTAGGGATCAATAACACGACAAAGGGAGAGCCTTTATTATCTGTTACACTAAGCTTGTGGGTTCCGTCAGATCTGGAATGATATCAAGCTATTATCAGGCCTGTGTCAGTCCCCGTTTAGGTATCAAAAATGTACCTACATTGCCAGAGCAGTCAGAGGATTTGGCCTACACTCTCCACGCTGCCTGACGTCAACCCACTTTGGGAATGTAATTATGCGAAAAGTTTTACAACCGGCCACCACCCGCTGTTAACCCTCCTTGGGAATGCAATTTTAGCACTCGCACGAGATGTTTGTGCTTAGTGCTTTAGTCGCCCCTTACGACATCCACAGGAAGAGATGGAGTGGTCCTATTCTAACCCGGAACCACACGGGTGACCCGGAACCACACGGGTAACCCGGAACTACACGGATCTGCGCACCTGGTACTTTCTAAGTTTTTTCTGTTCTCCCAGGCCAGCATGGAAGAATATTATTAAATATTATAAAAGTTTCATACGAACCAATTCTGAATAGAGTCTATAATCCTGCCAAGATCTCAATAAAGTTATGTACCGCCACGAACTCTAAATAATAGTGGATCCGGATGTGAGCCCCATCTGCTTGCCGCTGACAAACGCACTGGGGTGTGCACACTTTTGTGTTTAGCGGGACAAAACAAAAAAACTACTGTAATGTAGTTTTTTTTGTTTGACGTACGACTTAAGCCGTGAGATATTTTTTTATTTATAGTATTCGAGCCCTAAATAGTACATACAAATACATTATCACGTCTTTATCCCTGCGGGGTAGACAGAGCCGGAATGTACCATCTGCTTCTCTTCCCGCACAAATTGTAGAAGACGATTGAGAGAATGGGCAAAAATGCGAATCATATGAATAGGCGATGCGGCTAGCAACCCATCACTGTTTTTAATAATTTTTGCATCTTCCCTCCCATCATCATGCTAAAAGTGGCCTTTGAGTCTTGTGGCCCCGGGCTCTGTTTGCTTAGAGCCGCATGACCCAACATGCTCTGTCTGCCCATAAGAGGTATTAAACGTTATAGTGTCTGTAATCTGTATCTTGCAAGCCCTATGAATAGAATGTCGTGATTTATTTATCAGAACAATCAAGCCTTAAATCAAGCGTTAATTCGTACATTCATGATGATTGAAGTACGAATGCCTTGTAATAATTAGATTCAATTATTGCGACACGATATTCTTACCATACTTTATTTGTATATTTTTAGACGGTATTTTTTTTTATTCTCACAAAATTTGTATTAAGTACTTATCTCATTAATTAAATAATACTTATAACAATAAAATTAAAACAGAATAAAATAGCGAAAAGTAGCCGATTTGATCATTCTTTCGTTTATTGATTTTCACACGATTGATGCTGTAGGACCTATTTTATCGATTCCACCGTATTACGGAAGGGGACTACAATAATTTTGGCTTATAGGTAGATAGGTAGATAGTAAAAAATATTGGATAACTATGTATTTTTCTTTTTTTTCTGATAAATAAGCAAATAATGACAAAGATAAAGCGCATTTAAATTTCGCATGACGCCACAATCTAGTACGATTTTCACTAGACGGTGACGTAAATTCGCCATTCCAAAACTTCGATGTGTGTATCTTTGTGAATTTTTACTATTTTGAAAAACTGAAAAATATAAGGTCTATTATTTTTGAATAATTTGACAAACGGTCTAAATAAAATATTTTTTATTATATAAATATAATATTTATTACTTATATATATTTAAGTATAAATTTTTAGGACCCAGTCGACTGGATTGAACTGGACAAAATGTTAAAAACACATTTGTTCATTTCTTTATTCATTTAAGAAATGAAATCAATAAATTGTTACAATAAAGTGTTTTGTGTTATGGTTAATTATATTATTGCTTATCTATCATATTGGTGAAAACTGTAACGATAGATTTAAGTCATTTAACAAAAAAAAAAAAAATTGAAGGCAAAAAATAAAAAAAAGTCCTCAAAAAATCCCACTTAGTAGAATAGCATGGTCACCGTACTGTCCAAATCGCGTCCCAACATCTGCTTAGCACGTGGCCGCCGAGTCTGGGAACATACGGGCTTGAATGTCCACTAATTGATAAAGGGGGTGCAAAATGGGGCCGCGTGATTTATTGTAATTTTGGCCAAATAATCGGACGAGAATTAAGGATTTGTATAGTTTAACGAGATCATGTATTTGTGTGTGTATGACATGTACAATACCCGGCACATAAGTTGACCCAAAATGGCGGCTCTGCGCAGGTATAATTAGAGGAAAAAGTGTGCGCAGTGACCGCCATTTTGGGTCAACTTATGTGCAGGGTATTGTACCCATGTATGTTTGTTGTATTTTAACTACATCATCTTCAGGTTTTTTTTTGTCTCCACTGCAGGAGTACGACGAGCACTCAGAGGATATGGCCTACACTCTCCACTGAGAGGTAGGCCACTGGTTGGAGAGGTCACTGATGTTTATAAGCTTTGTTTAGCTTGTGTTTCCTAAGTCGCCTTCTACGACATCCACGGGAAGACTTGGAGTGGTCTTATTCTACTCTGCTGGGAACCACACGGCTAATGTGTGTTTATTGTACTGTAACTAAAGTAATAGGTATAAAGTTTATTGTATTGTAACTATAGTAATATGAAGTCAAATTCACTAAATAAAATTTCGTTTGACAATATGAGGATGCCATTTCTTTTTACGCAATTTTAATAGTGAACTTAGCAATACTTTACTCCCATGCTGGTCTGGGAGATAAGAAAAAAAACTTAGAATGTACCAGCTGCTTCTCTTCCGGGCGAAAATAAGCGAAAATGCGAATCAATCAATAGGCGATGCGGCAAGTAACCCATCACTATTTTGACTAATTTTTCCATCTTCCCGACCGTCATCACTCTAAAAGTGGCCTTTGGTCCTTGCGGCGAGCTCTGTCTGCTTAGAGCTGTAAGACCCGACTGGCTCTGTCTGCCCCATTAGGGATAAAGACGTGATAGTGAATCTGTATTTTGCAAAGAAATTGTATACAATCTAGAATGCTTACGAAGTGGTAAAGCCGTCCCCTAAAAAGATACCTAAAGTTATGTTTCCCTTTCTACTTTATTGCACTGGCAGTTTGCGGGAAAGGGACGCTTATAACTTTAGGTACTTTTTTTGGGAACGTTAGGTATTTAAACATATGCATTATAAAAAACGGGCAAGTGCGAGTCGGACTCGTACATGAAGGGTTCCGTACCTCCGTACAATGTTTGAAAACGCTAAAAAACACGTTTTTTGCATGACGAACCCCTTTAATTTTTAACCTTTTTTTTATTTTTAGTATTTGTTGTTATAGCGGCCATAGTAATACATAATCTGTGAAATTTTAAGTATCTAGTTAATGCCATTATAAAGATCTAGTTAAAAACGTTGAAAAAAACACGTTTTTTGTATGGTGACCCCTTTAATTTTTAACTTTTTTTTATTTTTAGTATTTGTTGTTATAGCGGCCACAGTAATACATAATCGGTGAAAATTTCAAGTGTCTAGCTATTACAGTTCAAGAGATAGAGCCCTGTGACAGGCGGACAGACGGACAGACAGCGGAGTCTCAGTAATAGGGTACCGTTTGCACCCTTTGGGTACGGAAACCTAAAAATGAGCTTTATGTACGTGGCATTAAGTTTAATTTTCAATGTTCATATCGGTACATGTTTATCAAACGTAGCTAAGAACCATCTCGACAGACAAGGCTTTCGATTATAAGGCCGCATCGAAATCAGTCTATTCGTTTAGGAGCTACGATGCCACACACACAGTAGCAGCGTTAGGGTAGGGCGCGGTTGGGCGCCAGATACAAAGGGGCGGACAAGGGGGGTCACAGGTAATAATAAATATATAAATAGCGGCTGGTTAATGGCAACAACTCCTAGACTCTTATTTGTATGCACCCTCCCCCCCCCCCCCCCCCTCTCCCTCCCTTCGTTTATAATGGGGCGGCAAATTTTAAGAATCCTATATCGTACTTGCACCTGTTATTGTATGGTAACAAAATTATGTTGCTGCTAGCGCCCTCTGTACATTGTCTATGAGCTAAGCTCTATGGAAGCTAATAAAGTTAGTCTGTGTCAAGCATCCATTGTGTTTTAATAGGTTATGGGCCCAGTGCCGTATTTTTGCTCTGAATATTTTTTTTCTCTCAGTAATTTTAGTATTTCTTTCTGTAATCCGAATAAAAATGTCGACTGGCGGATATTTAGTGAATGTGCCAAAGCTAAAAGGGCGCGAGAATTATGACGACTGGGCGTTCGAGGCGAAAAATTTTCTCATCTTAGAAGGCATTGACGTTGAACAAATCCCGGATACGTTGAGCGCGGCTGAGGACAAGAAGGCAATGGCAAAGCTCATCATGACCATTGATCCCACGTTATTTGTGCATATCAAGACCCAGACAAAAGTTGGTGACCTATGAAATAAGTTAAAGAAGCTTTTTGACGATTCCGGATTCACGAGAAAAATCAGTTTGCTGCGGACGTTAATATCAATCAGGCTTGAAAATAGTGAATCAATGACCAGCTATGTGAATCAAATGGTGGAGACGGCACAAAGATTACGTGGAACGGGTTTCGAGATAGATGATGAGTGGGTAGGATCATTGCTGTTGGCGGGACTACCCGAAAAATTTTCACCTATGATAATGGCGATCGAGCACTCCGGCATAAAAATAAGCGCGGATGTCATCAAAACTAAATTGCTCGATATGAGTCCTGAGGTTGGTAGCACTGACGGAACCGATTCGGCTTTCTGGACAAAACATCGAACAAGGTATGGTAACACTACGCATCAAGCGTCAAATGTCAAAAAGCCGGCAACAAAGGAAAAACAAATCAAGTGCTACAAGTGCAAGAAAATTGGCCACTACAAAAACCAATGTACAGAAATGAAAGAAAAACAAGTGAATGCATTTAGTGCCGCATTCTTTAACGGCAAGTTCAGTACGGATGATTGGTATGTAGACTCTGGAGCCAGTGCCCATAAACATTTTGTCGAAAATTGAAGAAATCGAAGGCAAGAAAGAAATAATTACAGCCAATCAGATGACAGTCAAAGTTTTATGTGCCGGTGAAACACAGATCACAACAATAGTGAATAATTCTCAGTTTGACATATTGGTAAACAAAGTATTGTGCATACCTAACCTCACAACAAATCTACTCTCTGGAAGTCAATTGATAGCCAGCGGAAACAAAGTTTTGTTTAAAAAGAACATCTGCCACATCCGAAATCAACAGAATGTGCTTGTAGGAGTAGCGTTTTTAGAAAATGGTGTGTATAAATTGTCTACAGAGAAGTCAGAGAATGTGTTGATTGCGGCAGTTGCTGCAGATGCCAGATTATGGCACAGAAGACTTGGTCACATAAATAGTCATGACTTACAAGAAATGAGTAATGGTGCTGTCACAGGAGTAACAATAAGCAAGAAGGCTGACATTACAAAATCAAATTGCATAGTTTGCTGCGAAGCGAAGTTTTCCCGGTTACCTTTCCTACATAAGGGTACCAGAAGGAAGGATCTGTTGGAACTTGTTCACTCAGATGTAAGCGGACCGATGGAGACCAGATCAATAGGTCAGTCAAGGTATTTCCTAACCTTTGTAGATGATGCCAGCAGAATGTGTTTTGTTTATTTCCTAAAAGAGAAAAATCAAGTATTTAAATATTTCAAAGAATTTCAAGTCATGGTTGAGAATCAAACTGGAGCAAAGATAAAAACACTGAGAACAGACAATGGTGGTGAATACACTTCAAATGAAATGGAAACATACTTGAAAAGTGTAGGTTTAGTACACCAGAAAACAAACTCGCATACACCCGAGCAAAATGGATTTTGTGAACGCCTCAACAGGACCATAGTTGAGCGTGCTAGGTGCCTTTTGTTTGATTCAAAGTTGGAAAAATCGTTATGGGCTGAGGCAGTCAATACGGCAGTATATCTAAGAAATAGATCGCCAGCCTCAGGATTAAGTCAAATGACACCATATGAAAGATGGACAGGTAAGAAACCTGATCTTGAACATGTCAGAATATTTGGCAGTCCAGCGATGGTACATGTTCCAAAGGTCAACAGAAAAAAATGGGACAAGAAAGCAGTCAGATACGTGCTAGTGGGTTATGCAGAAAATATAAAAGGATACCGGTTGTACAATCAAGTAACAAAAAAGGTGATTACGAGCACAGATGTCATAGTTATGGAGGAAAATGAATCTCAGGAAGCTCAGGTAGTAATTCCAGCAGAAGATATACAACAAGTGGAGGAGGAGCCACAGTCCGAAGAAGAAAGTACACTCATCGATCCCACAGATCAGACATATGCCTGTGAAGGTTCAAGTGCATGTTCAACCGAAGATGATTCTTATCAGTCACTATCTGAGGAAGATAAAGAAGTTCAAACTTTAGAAAAGCGGGAAAGAAAAACACCAAACAGATATGGTTTTACAAACTTGTGCGTGTTAGATGAGAATCAAATGTATGATGAAGACATTACTTACTTTGATGCAATAAATGGACCAGAAAGTGAGGAGTGGAAGCAGGCAATGAGGGATGAGATTAAAGCTTTCGAAGAAAACCAGGCATGGGAACTTGTGGACAGAGCGGAAGCAGATAGAGTGGTGCAGTGCAAATGGGTCTTTAAAAAAAAGTTCGAAAGTGACAATAAAGTGCGGTTCAGAGCAAGATTGGTTGCAAAAGGATTCACACAAAAAGAAGGAGTGGACTATAAAGAAACTTTTTCACCTGTTCTCCGTTATTCAACTCTGAGACTATTATTTGCATTGAGTGTAAAGTTTAACTTTCAGATTACTCATTTTGATGTCACCACGGCTTTCCTAAATGGTTTTTTAGATGAAAATGTCTATATGCAAGTGCCTTGTAATTTAGAATGTAAAGAAAATACTGTACTTAAGTTAAAGCGAGCAATCTATGGCCTAAAACAATCGGCTAGAGCATGGAATAAAAGAATAGATGATTGTTTATTAAAGTTAAATTTTGTAAAATCTAAATTAGAACCATGTCTTTATAGTAAAAAATGTAAAAAGGGACAGATAATAGTTGCAGTATTTGTAGATGATTTTTTCATTTTTTCCACATGTAAAACTTTGACAGAAGAACTTAGAAAGAATTTAGAATCCAAATTTAAAATTAAAGATTTAGGAAGATTGCAGCATTGTTTAGGCATGGAAGTAAAATACCGTGATAATTATATTTCTATAGATCAGGAAAAATTTGTAGAAAAGATTCTATCTAAATTTAATATGTCTAACTGTAAAAGTGTTGATACTCCAATGGAGAATAATTTAAAATTGGATAAAGTAGACTCTATTTCTAAGCAGTACCCATATCAACAACTGATAGGAAGCCTTATGTATCTGTCAGTATTAACAAGGCCAGATATTTCATTTGCAATTTGTTACCTTAGTCAATTTAATAATTCATATAATGAGACACACTGGAAACATGCTAAAAGAGTTCTCAAGTATCTTAAGGTGAAGATATAGGCAAATGACCTTGAAGTGGCGCCCTCATTTGAAATAAATTGTTAACTCGTAAATATGGAGATAATTTCCATATTACTCTTCGTCATGCACTAGATAGCCCTTTAAATTATTTTATAAACCACCGTTGAAAGTATTTACATTAGTCCGCCTAGCTTTAAAACTTGCCTCCGCCAAAAGTGGCCACGGCAAGTTTTAAAGCTAGACGGATCACCAATAATAGTTTTAACGGCAGTTCATAAAATAATTTAAAGGGCTATCTAGTGCATGACGTAGAGAAATATGGAAATTATCACCATATTTACGAGTTAACAATTTATTTCACACTTCAAGGCCATTTGCCTATATCTTCGCCTTAAGAAAACCAAACATTATGGTCTTGTATTTTTTAAAGATAGGAATTTGGCAAACATACTTGTAGAGGGATTTGTTGATGCTGATTGGGGTTCTGACAGTAATGATAGAAAGTCATTTTCTGGGTTTTGTTTTAAACTTTCAAATTCTGTTATATCTTATGAATGTAGAAAGCAAAGATGTGTAGCCTTATCTTCTACTGAGGCAGAATACATTTCAATGTCTGAAGCTAGTAAAGAGGCAATGTATATTAAAGGTTTAATTATTGAATTAATGGGAACGTGTGAACCAATTTTGTTGTTTAACGACAGTCAGAGTGCCCAAAAGCTTGTTTCAAATGCAGTGTTTCATCGTAGATCGAAGCATATCGATATACGACATCATTTTGTCAGGGAGGCAGTTTCAAATAAAATTATAAAAGTTGCTTATCTGGAAACAGCTGAAATGCCAGCTGATATTTTTACCAAAAGTTTAGGTTCTGTAAAACATTATTACCTTATAAATAAATTGGGCATTCTCCCTGTTTCGAAGTAATGTATGTTAGGTTTTGTGACTAAGTAGACAGAGCTCAGCGTAGTTTAGTTTCTTAATTTTGTTAAGTGGAGGTGTTATTGTATGGTAACAAAATTATGTTGCTGCTAGCGCCCTCTGTACATTGTCTATGAGCTAAGCTCTATGGAAGCTAATAAAGTTAGTCTGTGTCAAGCATCCATTGTGTTTTAATAGCACCACCCCTCCTCCCGTCGGCAGAATGAAATCCTATAAGATTGAAGCCTAAGTCAGTCTGAATTGCAGTTTGGGGGGGGGGGGGGGGGATCTCGCCCGGGGCGCTGGCATAGCTAAAACCGGCACTGCACACACAGACACATCACGGCTTTTTGAATCATGCAGCGCCACTTGCTACGATCACCGGCACTGTCGCTGTTTAGGCCTAGCTGCTTCATATCTTTTCGGACTTTTGCCATCCACGCCGTCGACGGTCTGCCCCTCCCTCTCTTTTTTGTTGGAATAGAAAGACACTTCTTCACTACATGGTCATCGGTTCGTCGCATTACATGCCCGTACCATCTCAACCTCGATACAGTGAGTTTTTTGACAATAGTATGTGCTCGTTAGGCACTTTGTCCATTCGGATTACTCCACCCGACCAGCGGAGCATCTCAGTAGTGTGAAGTTTATTCTCGTGGTTTGCATTTGAAGGCCACTTTTTCGACTTTACAATACTCAATATTACATTGAAGCGGGCCAAGGTTTGGCACTAGCTCAGCGTCTGTGAGATACAAGTTCGATCCTCATTAGGCGCTACATGTCGAGGTTGTATTTATGAACGGTCTTTTCCAACTACCACCGCCTGCTTCCGGTGAAGGAGAAAATGGTGAGGAAACCTGCACACTAGTTCACTAGAGTAATAACAGGCCTGTGTCACTCCCCGTTTAGGTATCGAAAACGTACCTACATTATTACTTTGCGCGCAGGCGGCCCCTCCGGCTGGTAAATTCAGTTATACGAATCGTTTGTCGAGAGTAATAAGAATGAAATTGGCTTGCAATGGATGTCTAGGTATCTATACGAAAACCTGCTGAGTTCTGACGTGAGCTGAATTAAACCATATCGCTAGCCACAGTGAGTAGATATTTTTTTGAATTTATTTGCTGAGTGAGACTTCTGTACGTTAGTATTATTTATTCTGTTGTAATAATGACTGCTGTGGCTAGATGACAATGACACTCATTGAGCTACGTCAGATGCCTTTAGGCAGCTCAAAAATCATACAACTGTGTTAGTAATAAACAACTACACACTCGATAAGAGAATACCTATTACATTTTGTTGAATAAACATAATTCATTTTTTTCCAAAAAAAAACCATTTCATTTTTTTAGGAGTTTCTTCCGTATCTCCAAAGTTCTTTATCATCTTCTATGTCTAAGCGCGTTCCCGGATGCATCCTCAGCTGTGCTGCTTCGGAGCCCGGGATGCGCTTTCCTGCTTTTTCTTCTCCAAATATAACATGCATGTCAATGGTCACCCAAGGATGCCAATGACCTTGCAAAGTGGAGAAGAAACAGCCGGAACAGTTTAAATGATTTGGCTGCAGTTTGACGACCGGCCGCCTACATGGCGTCAACCCAATTTAGGAATGTATTTGTGCGAAGTTTTACAACCGGCCGCCGCCCGACATTAATCATCCTTGGGAATGCAATTGTAGCAAGAGATGTTTGTGCTAAGTCCTTTAGTCGCCTCTTACGATATCCACAGGAAGAGATGGAGTGGTCCTATTCTAACCCGGAACCACACGGGTTCTGTGCACACGGGTAAAAGTTCTTTATCATATCTTTACCAAATTAATATGGGACCACTTTGTGCACTCTTTCGAATAAAGATAATTTTGAAAATCGGTTCACAATTTACGGAGAAATCGGTGAACATGCATAAAAAAATCCTTTTCTCTTTTCTGAAGTCGGTTAAAAGGGCCGGCCTAACTATACAATAACACAGTGCGTAAATAAGCATCTGTGTTGAGAAAAATCATAAAAAAATCACGATAAAATATCAAGGCCTTGGCCCTGAAATTCGTGCTAAATTTCAGAACAATACATTTTTTAACATTATAACTTCCACCAATAGTTATTTAACATGGAATACCCAACAGGAAAATGAACTTACCATATTTTCCTTGAATAAATCAGGAACACACTAAATTTAAAGCACAAATTACTAAGCCATCCGCCATTTTTGCAAAAGTTAAAAATAGAACGCGTAAATTTTCACACTCGCGCCATTTTTTCACGTATAAACAAATGAATTACTCGAAAATTTGTATAAACTGTTGAATAATATCAAGAACTGACTTTTTGGTTATTTATGAAAACGAACTAGTGTGAACGACGTCTGAAACTGAACTGAACTGAAGTTGAATGGAGTGAGTGAATGAATGATGGATGGACGGAAATAGTTGGGGAGGAATTAGCGCTCGAAGGAACTCAGCGCTTAAAGCACTTCACATGATTTGAATATGCAATGAAGTGAATTAAAATTTTAAACAACTTAAATTTTGAGTCTTATTTTTGATGTTTTGCAAAATATGTAAAAGAATGAGTTTTACTGTAGAATTTAGTGAGTAATTTACATTAAGGAAATAGAATAGAGATGTAGAGTTTAGTTAATAAAAGAAGTTGTATTTTTCTAAGTTATCAAGCAACACTGTACCAAACTTGACTGAATTGAATTTATTATAAAATGAAAGCAGTAGTTTGAAACTGTACGTTCATTTATTTAATATGAATAATTATATAGCTAAATAGGTAAATACTAAGCATTAAAATATGTATAATAATATGTTTCAGTAATATTATTCAAAATTAGTTTATCTGCAGGAGCTACCTACTCTTTCTTCATAAAAAAATAATATTAGTACGAGTACATTTAAAATTTTATAATTTAAATTAAATAGTATATATAATAATATATATAATAGTATTGATGTAATTTTTTTTAGAAAATATGTCAGACGAACGAGTGCACATTTTTTACGCTTGAAGCGCTTGTCGGTCGCTCCCTTGCTCTATCGCGCAATGGGCTCGCATAAAATTGACCAATGGCGTCGAAGCATTCACTGATTCGAATAGTTCACGCTCTTGCAGTAATGGCGGGCAGTGGTTTTCAAAGTATTGATAATGTCTTATTTATGTACTAAAATATAGTTTTCATACATACTTGTTAGGAAGAAGAGAACAGAAAGAAATGTTAAATGTAGGTACTAACTGCTCCTCTTTCTGCAACCATCGTAAAATCACATCGAAAGAATGGACAAACATCTAAAACATATAGAAACAAGTCCACCATCTCGCTGAAAGTGTCCTTTGGGTCTTATAGCCCTAGGATCTTTCTACCCCTTAAGGGATAAAGACGTGGTTTATATGTATGTAGATAGATATATATTATGTGTCTGCAAGTAATGACTAAATATTTTTTTAATTTGGCACAAATTATTATCACATTTACTATCACAGTTGATGTATGTTTATGTAATAGACAAACACAGTGCCGAAAAATAGCAGTAAGTTAGCAGCTACAATTTTTGAAACATGCTGACAAACATTTCTGTTTTACATTTAACTAATATAGAAGTTACGCAAATTTAGGCAGGATTTTGATTGTGAAATATAATTTAGCGCGGTCCCGTTTTGCTTCTTATTAAATGTACGTTCTGCGTCTGTCTTTCATCCCATAGCCAAATAAGATTGCAAAATGTCAAAATCCTGTCGTCAAAATCTTAATTATTTACCATTTTCAAAGAAATTTCGAGGAAATTCACCACACATTGTCCCCGGGAAGTATGCTTTGTTTTTGATGAAAGAAATATGCCAGCGTTTGTTCAAAGCAATTTTTTGATAAAAAACTTTTGTTTCGTTGACGTTACTTCACTTTGCTGAACAAAATGAGGAGAGGGGAACAAACAACTTGTTTATGACTCTTCCCTAACCGAACAAAAAGAAAATTTAAAGCTTCTGTGAATAAATACCTAACGTGGCAATGCCCAGCCTTATGGGCACGTTGCCGCAGGGTAAAGAACTACCCGGCCTTTTTTATTTGTAAATATTAGTTAAGTAGTGTAGTTTTCTTATTTTAGTTTTTAAGAAATTTTATACGTTATTTTTATTTTTATTTTTCGTTGCTGTCAGTAAATATAGAACCTAACTATTGACAAATATAATTGTGGATAGCCTTGTGATCCGAAGGTCATGCGTTTCAATCCCACTGGGAAGCATACTTTGTGAAAATTTGTTTCCAGTCTAGTTAGGATATTGCAGGCTTGGATCACCTGATTATACGAAACGAAAAATAAATTCATACTTCAAAAGGCACCTAAAGCTGTGGGTCCCGAACGCCATCTAGCATTTGCATAAACCTATCCTAGGATTGGTTCTGGTCTACCCTTTGGGTTGCGGAGGTCAGACAGCAGTCGCTCTATGTAAAACCAGTAACCTTGTCAAGTCACCTAGGTTAGGTAGCGAACCACGGGCTCTGAAGCTTTACCGCTGATGATGCAACCGGGAACACACTCAGATGATGATGAAATTTGAATGGTAGACGGTAGTGGACCTCAAAATATGGCAAAGAAAATCGGAATTTTTAACATGCCCATCGAGCCAAAGGATTGACTGTTAGAGAATGCTTTTAAGATGTTCCGCCTGTTGTACGTATATAATATTATATTAAACGTCTAACAAAATATACTAAAACTATTTTAAAGGCGAATTCGGTCTGTGATATTGAACAACTTTCTCCAAGGAACATATGTCGAAATATGAATAAAATAATTTTTGGCTTTTCATACAAACTTGGATCAGCTAATCGGGCAACTTGTAAGGAAGCCTAAAATTATTTTTCATATTTCGATATATGTTCCTTGGGGAAAGTTGTTCAGTATCATGAACTGAATTCACCCTTAAAATAGTTTCAGTATATTTTGTTAGACCCTGTATATGTGTACAATAAAGTATAAATAAATAAATAACATGGCCAATAATACAAATTAAAAAATGTTTTCCTTCTCCGAAAGCAAGTGGTGGTAAGTAGTTGTTGGAAACAACAGTACTTGAGTACTCGAGCGAGGTACGTGTCGTGTGAGGATTCAACTCCTGCCTCACAAACCTAGAGCCTGGCCACCGCTTCAACAGATCATTCAAATCAGCGGACAACTACTCAAAACAACTCATAAAGCGGTGATCACTTACCATCAGGTGACCCACTTGCTCGCTTGCCGTCCTACAAAAAAAAAATTAAAACAATGACATAAATCGCGTCCTAGTTTTGAATAAAAATGGCGACAGTTTTTTCCGTTTTCAGTATTGTGCCGCGAATTTTAGTAATGCAAATACGGTGTTGGTGGCAAAAGCGAGTTGTAATTACGCTCTCGGGTAAAATCACGCTGTGTGGTGAGAGTGCGCTGAAAGGTGACGCGTGTGTGGCGTACAGCGCACTATAGTGACGTACAACTGGTGAAAAAGTATTTTTCTCGATGTGTTTCTCAATAATCTTTCACTCAAATAATCAAGTAGTTGAATAAATAAATAGATAAGGCCAAATCACACTAATTGAACTAGCCCCAAAGTAAGTTTGAAACTTGTATTATGGGATACTTACTCGACGATACTATATCTGACCGAGCGAACGAAACGAGTGAGGTCTCTAAATAGTGTTGGGGGCGAAAACACATTGTTTGTATTTATGTATGTGTGTATGTATGCGTGTGTGTGTGTATGTATGTATATGTTTGTGTGAGTGTGTGTGTGTGTGTGTGTTTGTGTGTGTGTGTGTGTGTGTATGTGTATGTGTGTGTGTATGTAATGTATGTTTGTACCTATACTTATATAATCGTAAGACCCAAATTGCTTTGTCTGCCCCATCAAGGAATTTGTTAGTGTATCTTGTTAAATTCCGCTGTCTTCTATTACTAAGGCCCTATCCTCCGACCTACATCCCTCCACAATGCATATGATCTTTTACCGTCCCTTTGTCGCGTGTTGATGCGAGCGTAATAAGGGAGTGCTCCTCAGAATAACTTGTGCATTTCAATTACACATGATAAACATTAGTCTATAAGTTATGAGGAGTTTTTCAGGTGGAAAAAAAAGACTGGTTTTTCAGTCTATTGTCTAAAATAAGTCTAGAAAAAGTATGCTAATATGCTATATTTGTGTTAAGGAACAGTTGAACTAACTTACAGTTCACAATCATAATGGGTGTTTATTTATATATGTATTTATTTTAAAATATGTATAGTATCGTTGAGATAGTATTCTATAATACAAATTTAAACTTAGTTTAAGGCTAGCTGAACTAGTGTGATTTGTCCTTATCTATAAATATGTATAAAAAAATTGTACAACTTACCTAAAAAGTTTTATTGAAATATAATAAATTATACATATGTGAAGATAAAATAAATTATATAAACAATTAAATTATTTTATCTAAAAAGAATGGAAACTTATATTATATACTACTTTACTATAATAAATCGTATCCTTGTAACATAATAAATAAATTGATGTCATATATACATACTCTATCACGTCTTTATCTCAAATTAGGCAGACAGAGCACTTTAAAATGGACCTATATGAAATTAATTAGTTGCACATTTTATAAAGCATATATAAAATTAAATTGCATTTTTTTATTACTTAAGTCTACAAACTATAATAAATGAATTTTTAAACTACCTATTAGTAGATATAATTATAATAGTTAGGTCAAAATTTTTATATAATTATATATATTATTTAACCTCTACCATGAAATGTCAAGAACAGCTACGAAAAAGTTTTTGAACCTTCAAGCCTTTGGGTTAAAAAAAATCCTTTTCTTGTTGCAATCTAAGTGTGTTCCTCTGTCGTGGTAACTTCAGAGTTGAGAAAATTTGTTGAGAAAAATAAAAGAAAAGATGTCAGTCTTTTTGCTCAACAAATTGCTCGGACACTTCTTGAGGGGACTATTTTGAGGATTGTGCAACCATATTTCCGTTTTTTTTTGGTTTAGTTGGTTATATTTTTCTGGTAATAGGATATAATGACTCATTTATTATTAATAAAAAAATGAATAAATTGTATGTGTCGTCAGTATGAAATTTATATTAAGTTTTATAATTGTAATTGTCAGTTTAAGATTTTAAAATTGTCTACCATTTTCAGGCCAAAATTTAAAAATTAAATATGTATATAATAAAATTTTTATTGTTCTAATAATACATATGTTTTTAGATATTTTAAAAAAGGCCAAAATTTTAGTAATGTCAGTAATAATTCTTAAATTTATAAAAAATTGTCAATTAAGATTTTTTTTACACTTGGATTATTTAAATTATTTAAATCATAAAACAAGTACTATTACATTCATCGCCAATTTTAAAGTGTATACTTTAAACTTTGAAATCATATTTATAATTAAATATGATTATTTCATATTTTCATTTTTAAAATCAAAAATATCCTATAATACAATTTAATTTTTTTGTAAAATATACTTAGTACAAATATTAATATAAAATAATTATATTAATGAAACATTTCAGCTAAATTCATAATAGCTCTATATTAAACGACCGTCTTACAGTTGCATATAAATTTAATTATCAAAACCCAAGAAGCCTCGGGATATCTACTAATAACACGCAACAAAGGCTACCTTATTTTCATTTAATCAACAAAAAACACAGACATTTCACGTAATAAACCGACAGTCAACACATCAATTCAAATGAGATTAAACACATTAATTTACCAACATTTTTAATATACGTTTATAAGGTTAGATTAAGGTACCTGTAATGAAATTCCCTTGGCGGCCATATTGCCCCCCTCCCCGCTTTCCGGTACGAGAACCCTTTTTGTGAGATATGAATAGTTATGATTTAACAGCGCAAATGAATATTACAGTGATACTCTTGTTTGGAGTGTTTTTGTTTGCTTTGTGATGGTTATTTCTTACGGATTATTAGTTATAACTTTTTTGTTTTTGCTTTTAATATTTTTATAAATATTAGTTTAATTTTTGCGATAGTTTTTTTTTTATTTATAGTAGGTAAAGGTACTTAATTATTTATTTAATAAGGAAAAAATTACTTTCGCATTATTTCAAAAGTTCCTCAAAAATTGCGAACATGAGTTAAGCACTTTTTAAAGATAAAAAGTTGGTACAACTTATACCAATTGTACAAAAACTATAGAAATATTGTAAGAAAATACAATTAAATTATAAAAAATGAGGACTATTCTAGAGACATAATTTTTATTTGTTTTTAAAAGCACTATCAAGGATACGATTATTTAAGAAATAAGACTACTGTTTCACACCCTAGTAAAACTCTTATCTACTCTACAAAATAATGTTTGTTTTTAAAATCAAACATTTGTAAAAGCAAGATTTGATTTTATTTTTTTACCCAATTACGGCGAAGCAAAAAGCAGAGCTATCTGTTTCGTAGCTATGTATGTAGGTAGCTAAGTATATGTGGGTATGTATTCTATGTACTTATAAGTATGTATGTATGTTGATCTGTTCTCTCGTACTTTTTTAATATCAATGGTATCTTGAGCCATATGAGGTATCGTGGAAGCATCTTGGCACTCCGTTAGCTGTAGGATAAGTGAGAAAATTCAATATGGCGCCATCTTAGGTCATAAAGAAATGAACTAAAAAAAAAAAAAAATTAAAATCATACCGTGTAAGGTATCAAATGAAAGGGCTTAATTGGGTAGTTTCCTGAATCAAAAATAAATTATGTTATACTGTTAAGAGAATAGAACGTTACAAAATAATGTCACTTGTCATTAATCACATCCATTTGAAACATGATTTTACATTTATTAATGCTGAAAAACGGATATTAAGGTTGGAAACTAGCGGGTTGCACATATTACCAGTTACTCGGAAAAACGTACTTTTCAGTAAGAATTTTCCTGTAGTGGGGTTTTCGATTTTTATTTTTAGTTTTTTAAACTTACATCTTGTGTGTAAGCAATATATCACGTCTTTATCCCTAATATGTCAGACCGAGCATTGTGAGTCTTGCGGCGGTCTAAGTAAGGTTTTCCATATAAGACAACTCTCCTGCAAACGATAATTGGACTAACTTCCACTTCCTTCCGCGAATAATGTCTATGTAAATGTATAGTATAAACCCTTTCTAATTATTATAACACGACAAGCTCCCCAGAATGGCCTGGTGGGTACATATGTTTATGGAGAGGGTGTTGCGTTACAAAATTAATGGAAATATTTACCGAGTTGCTTAGAATTTTGATGGATTTAATAAGTCAAGGAGGTCGTTCAGCTATAACGATAATGTACCAGTGTTCTCTCATTTCAAACTGATGCAGATACACTTCTTTACACCCAACGGGGTAGACAGAACTCAGAGCCATTAGCACAGAAGATAGTAAGAGATTAGTAGATTACATACAGAACGGAATCTCCTAAGGTCCCGTGCAAGATGCATCCCCGTTCCCCGTCCCCGCATCTCTCCCCCGTTCTCGCCATGTCGAGGGACGAGAGCGGGCAAACAAACGCATTGACGTGTGCACAGCGGCACATAGCGGCACAAGAACGGGGGAGAAGTGCGTGCGAGGACGGGGAACGGGGACGCATACTACGCGTACCTTAGGAGATTCCATTCTGTATGTAATGCTCTTACTGTCTTCTGTGCCATACATGTAACGGAAACCACACGGCAATCTGCCGGGAACTACACGGCAAGATAAATATAATACTCTTTGATTATACTTAAATATAACACTTTGGAAACCGCTGACCCTCCATAGACATACACACTTATCAATCAGTACTCACACAAACAAATATTAGTTATTTATTGTAAAATATACTATTAAGATAACATAAGATAACAGCTGAACAAACTGAGAGTTGGTCATCATACATACGTGTACTCATCAATTATTAATATTAGCTTATAATATGTGATTTCGTAAGAATGACCCTCTGTCTATCTGTCTCGATAAACTATTAGGCTCATTTTCAAACCCCACGAAAAGAGGGGTGTTATATGTTTGCCGTGTGGTTCCCGGCAGAGTAGAATAGGACCACTCTAAGTCTTCCCGTGGATGTCGTAGAAGGTGAGTTAGGAAACACAAGCTAAACAAAGCTTATACACATCAATGAGACCTCTCCACCCGTATGGACAGCGTGGAGAGTGTAGGCCAAATCCTTTGGCTTCTCTGGCTAAGTATGGCTCTAGTAGTACAGAGAGGATCGTGCTCCTGCAGTGGAGACTAAAAAAGATCTTATAATGATGATGGTATATTTGACGTGTTTGTGTGTCTGTCTGAGGCATCGTAAACCTAAACAAATAGACCGATTTCGATGCGGTTTTTTTATCGAAAGCCTTGTCTGTCGATGTGGTTCTTAGATATGTTTGATGAAAATCGGTTCAGCCGTTCAAAACTTATTGACGGTGAAGTCGGTGAACGCTCGAAAGTTGGGGACAAAAATATGAAATCGCATTTTTGTAAATTTTGAAATCTTTCTGTGTTGCACGGGTCTATCATTTATCTGAATAAAAAAATTGAGATAAATATGAGATGAAAATGGGATGAAGCACCCATAACCGAAGGGCATGTATGAAGAGGTTGATGAGTGTAGATGAATCGGAAGAGGTCTGTTGGGATCGTAGCAAGTGGAGGTCCGTAGTCTCTATCTACTCCTGTGGGAAACAGGCGTGATATTTCAACTCCCGCCCCTCACATCTTACAGATATCGTTCCAAGCATTGTAATGCTGTACAGTGTACAAGTATATTCGCTAGGCAAATTAAAAAAAAACCCGACTGTCAAGAACGCCATCTAGTGATGAGTAGCGGAACTACCGATACGACTTGATATCAGTAGCGCCATCTATATATTTGCTAGAGAAAGTCCTGACTTTCAAGTGTTAACCCCGAATAACTTTTAAACGGCTGAACCGATTTCCATCAAACATAGCTAAGAACCATCTCAACAGACAAGGCTTTTGAATAATACCCCATCGAAATCTATTCCTAATATGTAACACCCCCCTTTTTCGTAGTTAAGATGGATAATACATGGACTCCAGTGCTACTCCCATTTGATATAAATTATTTGAAAGGAAACTAGTAACTAGTAAGCCCTAGATAACCCTTCAAACTATTTAATGAACTACTGTTTACAGTTTAAAGTGAGAACGTTAAACTTTAGTTAGCATTTTTGCGGAAAGCTTAACGTTCTCACTTATACTACTTCACTTATAATACTGGAATCCATGTATCGTCTTAACAAGAAATGCTTATTAAATGTGGAACCCACAATAAAAGCCAATGATAAGCCCTACAGAAAATTGCCTCACATCCTGATCCGAACATATACACATAAGTATATGCTTGTACCAACATCAGCACACTTCCGGTTAATAACAGTTAGCACGGGTTATGTCGGACCCCGGTTTGTGTTACTGAGCAAGATAACGTGGAAATGGATGCTGAATTTTTGAGTTTGCTTTTAATGAGTTATTTTATTTTGCTGTTTTTATACTGGGTCTAACGAATAATAGTGATTTGAATCATGGCTGTGACAGTGTTAAACACTCTCAAGACGAATCAGTTGAAACCAAACTCGGTGGGGTCACAGAATAAATAATACTAACGTACAGAAGTCTCACTCAGCAAAGAAATTCAAAGAAATATCTACTCAATGTGGCAAGCGATATGGTTTAATTTAGCTCACGTCAGAACTCAGCACCTTTTCGTATAGATACCTAGACATCAATTGCAAGCCAATTTCATTCTTATTACTCTGGACAAACGATTCGTATAACTGAATTTACCACCCGGAGGGGCCGCCTGCGCGCATAGTAATAATGTAGGTACATTTTCGATACCTAAACCCAGTGACACAGGCCTGGTTTAACTAACATTAATTTTATTATTGCAAAATAAATGCTAATTAATACTTTCATTATCATCATTAGGTCGTTTTTTAGTCTCCACTGTAGAAGCACTTTGCTTCTCTCGAACTTTTGCACTTTTCTTCTTTTGAGCCTCTCTGTACTACCAGAGCTATATATTAGCCAGAGCAATCAGAAGATTTGGCCTACACTCTCCACGCTGGCCAGACGGGTTGGCGAGGTCTCATTGATGTTTAGAAGCTTTGTTCAGCTTGTGTTTCCTAAGTCGCCTTCTACGACATCCACGGGAAGACTTGGAGTGGTCCTATTCTACTATGCCGGGAACCAAATGGCTAATAAATAACTGTTACTTTAATAGATAGCTTTAATTATTACACTACTAGCCAGTAGCATTTTACGACGATACCCTTTTTGGGCATTGTCTGAAGTAAAGGAATCCACTATCACTTTAATCGAGCAATTATGTATAAGTATAAACAAAAAAGGTTAATAAATATGACAAATTGACACGAAGTGGAATGCAAACTATTCGTAACAGCAAACCCATCGGACCGAGTCCACTCAAATAGTACCAATTAGTTCAGATAGTACACCACTCACTGGCCGCACTAGTGACTCTACAGATTCTCGATGCATTTTAAAAATATACAACGTGGAAGGGACATATCTACCCGTAATAAATCGAACCACGGACGGTCTATTTACTAGCTCGTTATAGTATAATTAAATTAAAATAACAGCTAAAAAAACAAAAATAAATCGACATTTCCATACAAAAGTGTGCAGCCGCCCGGGTGATTTGTATGGGAAAGTCGATTTTTTTTTTGTTTCTCAACTGCTGTTTTAATTTTATTACACTTTAGTGATCTAGTATAGCTCGTGGTTAGATTTATTACGGTTGTCCTTTCTACGCTGTATAACTTTTTTTTATATTTACAACACAAAAATGTAGAAGGTAAGTCTAGAGATATTAGAGGATTCGCGATAAAGTTTCCAAAATGTCCGCTGCTGTTTTGAAAAGTAGTGGCGTAATTTTTTGTACGCGATACGTCAAAACGTGTATGACGCTACTAAATTGAAAAGTCACATAATAAGCATGATGACTGAAAAAATATTTTTAGCCCGTCGTTTTCAATATTAAAAAATATTGTACACGTATTTTTTCTTTTCTCTGAGAAACAATAAATTACGAAGATACAGCGCATTTAAATTTCGCATGACGTCACGCTTTCGTACGATTTTGACACATCGATGACATCACAAGCCCCCACCCTGGAACTTTGACACTCTGTATCTTTGTGAATTTTTACTTTTTTGATAAACTGAAAAATATGGGTACATTATTTTTGGATAATCTAATTAACGGACTAATATTAAAACATTTAAATGTTGTCGTATTAAGCAGCGAATGGATATTTTTACTTTTGACGTTTGTCGAAGTCTCATTCTTGCAACAGTAAATGTCAATAATCAAATCAAATCAAAGAAAGAGACACAAGATGGGTTTTAAGCCAATTTCTCTCTATAATTTCAAGCTCTTTTGGTAAACCTCTCAAAAAACTTGTACAGAAGTAAGTGAAATGGAGAAGGCAATGCAGGCAAACCGCTTCATTATCGCTGCCAAAAATGGTCATTGTGTCATTCTCTTTCCACATAATGACACCGACAAGAGCCTGGCCCTTAAATTAGACAGACAGACATTGATATAAGCGTCAAGTTATCTATAAGTACCTAAAACATTTATAATGATGACAAAAAGTGTGAAAATAATACACTATGTATTGATTTTGATGATGTGCATCTATATGAAGAAAAAAAACTTACCAGTAATCGATGCAATCGATGCAAAGTGCCATCTGTGAACAATGGAAATAAAGTTTAAGAACCAGTGGAAAATGTTTCAAATACAAAAAAGAATGAGTCTAATGGACAAAAATGTATTCAAAATGTTTCAATGTAAAGCATGGAAAATGGTAAAATTAATCAACAAAGCACATGCCAGACTCTTGGGGACCTTGCATGCTTCGACTTGGGTTATTTTTTTTTTATACAGGGTTCAACAAAATATACTGAAACTATTTTAAGGGAAGATTCAGTCCATGGTACTGGACAACTTTCCCCGAGAAACGTTTATCGAAATATGAAAAAAAATGCGGCCTATACAAATTGACTGATCTGCTGCATCGAGTTTTTTAGCAAAAGCAAAAAAATTTTTTTTAGTATAAGATTTAGATTTTATTTATAACTTTTAGTTTAGTTTATTATATTAGTTTAACTTAGTTGTAATTATTTTAATTACTTTATCGAATAAATATCCTTTATTATCAAAAACAAAGCAAATACAACGAAATGTATTGAAATTAAAATTAATCCCCACTCCCCACCACAATCCAGAGACGCTCAAAGTTCCAACATCAAAGTATACCCGGGCCGGTTATGACCGGATTTGGGCGACCGCAACCGGGTAGTGGCGGTTTTATTACCCTACTTTTAAAGGGAGGGAGTTTATAACTTTAAAAAAAATCAGTACCACAATAATATATAACAGTGATAACTCCACTTTGAAAGCCTCATTTGCAATATTTCGCTGAATGCACCCGATGCATTGGCGTGAATCTGATTTAAGGCGACGTGGGTTCACAATTTGCAATACTGTGCGTGTTTTTGAAAAATCACTGATATTAAACTACTACAGTGAATTCCTCAAAAATATTACATAAAAATCTTAAGGATTTTCTAGACACCCACAATAGCCAAAATACGATTGAGCATTTTTGGCTCGATAGAATTATCTAAATATCTATCCATTTTGGCTACAAAAAAAATTATAAATATGATACAAAAAAAATAATAAATAAAACACTGCGAAATATCATTGAGCACGGCTCCGGCCCTTCCTTCGCTCTCTACGAATATTTCATTGTTTTTTTTTTTTTTGTATTATGTTTGTATTTTGTTTTGTAGCCAAAACGGATAGATATTAAGATTAGACATTTTTTGGTATAATTTTCATATGAAAAGGTGATTGTATAAAATAGTAATACGTATTATAAAGGCTAATTTAGGCAATTTAGAGGTATGTTTGTGATTTTTTTCTATCGAGCCAAAAATGCTTAATCGTGTTTTGGCTATTGTGAGTGTCTGTAAAAAATCCTTAAGATTTCTATTTAAATTTTTTGAGGAATAAACTGTAGTAGTTTTCTAACAGTGATTTTTCAAAAACACGCACAGTATTGCAAATTGTTAACCCTCGTCACCTTAATATGTAAATGTCTGAGTTATACTATAGTTATATTATAGCCAAATTAAAGAGTTAAATGATTGTATCGTTTCGTTATTGTACTGTACATATTACAATACTCAATATTTTATTGCAAACCATAAAGTAAGTTTAAAAGAGGCGCGCACAAATTTTAAATTTTTTCACATTTACAGCGATTTTAAAGCAATTCAACAGCAAAAATTATCATTTCTGTCACGTAATTAAATATTTACGTGATGAAAAATAACGTGATAAAATAATTATGTTAATATTGTCTCTCTTGAAAAATTGTTAAACATGTATTAATGGTTTATTTATTAATTTGAACACTTTATTGTTCAAAAGTAAAAATATATTCTTAACAAATGGTGGAGTTAATGCTAAAAGCATTTCAGGCAGTCAACTATAGGAATAATCATAGAAAAAAAAGAATTGTGTGACGCAAAAAAGCTACAATGTCTACCGATAATACATTTAAATACTATATGTGATCTATTGTGAACTGCACCGCTTATCTTTTAAATATTCCCTTCTCTCTCTACCCCAGGGTTGACTAGAAGAGATTGCTATGCAATAAGTCCGCATTTGTATAATTTTTCTGTTTTTTCTTTGTATTTTGTAATTCCTTTTGTTTGTGGTGCAACAAAGAGTATTTGTATTGTATGGTATCGTATTTGAACGAATATTAATTATGCAATTTTTATTGAGATCAAAAATAAATAGGAAAGTCAAAATGTTTGGGAACCCCTCTTTTCTTTGAAGAATTCTGATGATATAATTCTTTAAACAAGTAATTATTAAAAAAGAAAAACCCTGCCTGATATCATACAAAATGAGCGAGATTATATGAATAAATGAATGAAATGAATGAAAAACTCTTTAATGCACTGATACAAAAAAAAAAAACATTATTATGTTGTTTTTTTAGCATTTCTCGTTCCAAATTCCATTAAAATAAATAATTTACATATATTCTTGTAATCCTTATATAAAATCCTTTCTTTTGATACCCCAGTCTATTGATTTTGAATGAAAAAAAATTGAAGACATATCATTAGGCGACGATAATAAATTTTTTTATTTTCTATATATCTACTTAGTACTTATGTATCACTCTAAGATCTAAGACGTAACTAATGACAGTAATAGCACCTCCCAAGCTAAAATCCTCCTAACCGTTTAGGCTCTAGAGCATGCCAAAGAAATATACATACATAGGTACTAACACTCGAAAAACATAACCCTGTTTCTAGCGCAGTCGGGTAAAAAGTTCTTTGTCTACCCAACATTGGGACCGATCCGTTAAACGCAATAATCCCATCAAAGTCATATTATCTACTTTATAAGTATTTAGGTATTCCGCGGGGAGGCGAGATTTTCATATTTTTAATCGGATTGTGGTAATCTACTTGGGAAATAATGTCGGTAATCTGCGGGTTTACCGACTGCAAAGAGCAGGGTACGGTTAATAAGAAAATTTTAGTCCATATTCATATTAAAGGGGGCCCGAACAACAAACGTGATTTTCTTGGTGTCTAATTTTGTATAGATAATGGTACGGAACCCTTCGTGCGTGAGTCCGACTCGCACTTGATATTTCATTACATGTTTGTATTGTATTCTTCCTTGCTGGTCTGGGAGAAAAGAAGAAACATAGAATGTACCAGCTGCCTCTCTCCGCGCATCTCTTCCCGCGCAGATCGTAAAAGCCGATCGAGGGAATGGGCCAGAATCTGAATCATATCAGTAGGCGATGCGGTTAGCAACCCATGACTATTATGATTTCCTTTTTCCACATTCATCTTCTTTACGCTAAAAGTGGCCTGGGCCTTACCGCCCTATGCTCGGTCTGCCCTGTTAGGGATAAAGACGTGATATTGTATTTTGCATTGCACCAAAATAAGGATACAATACGGGAATCTCAAGTAAAAGTATAATTTAGCACAAGAGACTGCCTTATCGGCCCTTACCACTAAATAATGCCATGCCAACCACTGTTAGTGGTTTAACTCGTCGAAAACTCAAAGTTTTCACAATGCAAGCCTTTCGACCGGAAAAATCCAGAATTTTCCGGAAATATTTAGTTTACTAATTACTAAACTTTGCAAAGTCTAATTGGCGACAGATTGTAGAAAAATTCATTTTGAACTCGTTCGATTTGGCATTTGAAGAGCTGTTGACAGTTTACTTTTTAAATTTTGAGATTCGAACTCTATGGATAGCTCATTGAAGAATTTTTTTTTAATGGGCAAGCGAGCAAAGCATGAAGTTTTCAGATTCGTAATTTTTATTTATTTATCGTTGAATTAATTTATGACTTGATTGTTGTAAATTTATTTATTATTTATTTTTAATGTTGTATGGTAATTGGCTTTGAACATTGAAACTCACACATTGACGTGTGCACTGTGCACAGATGTAAACTGAGTTTCGTTTGTAGTAGTAGCAGGCATAAATGTTACTCCGCTTGTACAAAGCGCCATACCTGTGCTCTAAGCTCCGAAGCAGCACATCTAACTTTATGGATTGCAACCGGGGAACGCCGTAAGATAAAGGGGTGTTAGCATATGCAGATATCCTATAAATTCCTCTAAAGAATCTTCACACATATATTTTAAATTCTTAAACACGAGACATTCGTAGGCACAGTCATTCAGATGTGAATAATATCTTAACCGCATCTTTCAGACAATGTTCATTGTACTGTGAAAGCCGATAATCTTCTTTTTGTTAGTACAGCTATTCGATAAGAGATGGCGTTAGCTGTATTTTCAAATGTTTTAGTTTAGCACAAAAACTTTTGTGCAGCAGTTTTAATTTATTATCAAATCTACATTAAAATACACAGAAATAATTACACAAAACCTCCACACTTACTTTACCTTTCACAATCGTCACGGTAGATTAACCTCAAAAGCGCGTTTGACAGCTGTTATCAGGGTATTGGCGGGAAATCTGACGTCTGACGCACAAATGTCATTAGAGAGCATATGGCGTACATTTGGCTTTGTAAGGCCCATTTATACAGTTCACGTTTCTTGCCTATAGCATACAATACGGTATTTTATTCTGAGAAAAAGTCTAGAAATATATTCTTGAGATAGCTAAGGTAAAAATGTTAGTTTTAGTTCATAAAATAACAAAAAAACTTCAATTCAAAGTTTTCAGTTTTTACAATCTGTTTTTAAACACCAAACAGTAGCCGCCATGCTATTACGTCATACGCATATTTAAACTACCATGGAATCTAATTGAGACACTTATCAAAACTGGGTTCAATACCACACAATACAGTAAGAGTATACAGAACGGAATCCCCTAAGGTCCCGCGCAATATGCGTCCCTGTTCTCCCTACCCGCACCTCTCCCCCGTTCTCGCCTTGTCGAGAGGCGAGAGCGGGCGAACACACACTGCACGGTGCAGCGGCCGCACAAGAACGGGGGAGAGGTGCGGGGACGGGAAACGGGGACGCATATTTCGCGTACCTTAGGAGATTCCGTTCTGTATACTCTTACTGTCTTCTGTGGTAATTGGAGTGTAATACTCTATTTAATTGAAGCAATAATTGATTTATATTTGACGTTGTGTTCGGACTATGCAAGTCATAACTGCTTCAATTAAATTTTATGCAACATATGCACAGATGGAAAAAATAATGAAAATAGTGATGGATTGCTAGCCGCATCGCCTGTTAGCATGATTTGCATTTTGGCCCATACTCTGGCTTTTACGATCTGCGCGGGAAAGGAAGCAGCTGTTATAATCTAAGACTGTTCTTTTCTCCCAGACAGCATGGAAGTAATTAATACAATAAACGACAACGTTACACATTACGCCTCATTATGCACGATCTCAAAAAACAATTAAATATTCCTAGACTTGATAGCGGCCATCTTTATTCATGGCTATGACGTCATTGTGCAGATGGTTTAACTTGAATTATAAACGACTGAGATTTGCGACTGTTGTTGTTTGTGTTTCGTATGTGTATGTGGACAACGCTGGTGTCGGATTTCTCAAGATGCCTAAAGGCATCTGATATAGCTTGGTGATTACCGAAAAGTTTATGATATAATTAAATTTATTTATTTAAAAAACTTTATTGTAGATCAAGGATAGTTACACATAATAAAATAACAAAGGTAATTTCACAAATGGTGGACTTATCCCAGAAGGGATCTCTTCCAGTCGACCAGTAAATTTTTAACAAAAAAAAAACAACCGTCTTCAATTTTTTTAGGAGTTTCTTCCATATCTCCAAAGTTCTACATCATATCTTCACCAAATTAAAATGGGACCAACTTGGTAGTAAAGGCTTTCGAATAAAAAAAGAATTATCAAAATCGGTTTACAATTGGCGAAGATATCACGTAACAAAGATACTTAAAAAAAGAAAAAAAAAAGTTCAGTCGAATTGATAACCTCCTCCTTTTTTGAATGCGAAAACGATTGAACCGAACGCGATTGACCTGGGAAAAACGTAGTATTGCACACACACATCGGATGATGATCTTTTCCACCTTCTCGCCCCCCATCACACTAAAAGTGGCCTTTGGGTTTTGCAACCCTGGACAATTCATTTTAAAACTAAAAAAAAAAATCTTTCAGCATTTAAAAAATAAAATCTGGATATCAGCACATACCCAAAATGCTTGAATCTGATGATGAATGCTCTCAGACTTGCTTGTGCTTGATTGTATGTTTTTATATATTTTATAAAATTTTATAAAAAATCGAAATCAAATCACGTGATTTGATTTCGATATTAATTTTAAGAAATGTTCAGTAAACAGTAACTTAATTTATTTTTATTTAAAAGGACATCTTTTTACAACGTGGAAGGGACATACTTAAGCTAACCGCGGGCTATACTAGATCTATATATGTAGTATAATGATATTAATTAAGCAGTCAAAAACAAAAAAAGGCCACGCGGCTGAGCACTATTGTTTGGAGATTCAGAATTTTCTTTTTGTTTTTTGACTTTTATTTTAAGTTCATTATAGGTACAAAACACCGTGATAATGAAAGAACGCAAAACCTCTCAGAACCATCTGAGGTACCAACCTCAGCCCATGTAACCGAACAACTGTCACGAAATCCAAAAAGAAATCGGATTTTCATACAAATTGAGTCGATCAGCTGATCAGTGTATGAAAATTCAGTTTTTTTTTTAGTTTCCTGAAAGTTGTTGAACAAAAGTTGTTCAGTTACATGGGTACGTAAGTACATAGATCTCGTTGGCTGAGGTACCATCTGACAGGTTTTGCGTTCTTTCATTAACACGATGTATAGTCATCTAGTATAGCTCGTGGTTCGATTTATTACGCATATGTCCCTTACATGTTGTATAATAATGTAATATTTTATTCGATATAATAGAAATACAGAATAACCAAAATCAAAAACCGAAATATTAGTTGCATATTCCATTGTATTCAATCCTAAACAACTTATTATCCAATCAAAACGCTGCTTCTAATCCTAACCCGACTGCAGTCGACTTTTTGACGTCAACTTCGACAAAGGCTACAATCTACTCTTGCCAGACACCAAACTTAGGCATATTTCGGCATAAATCCAAGTTCTTCAAACTATGCGGCGCATAGTTGCCAGCGAAATTTGTATAAGCGCCATCTATTGGGGAATAGCTAAAATAGCGGGTTTATTTATGGCTCGATTTCGCAGGAGAATTTGGTAGGTATTTTGGTAAGTTGATATTGGGAGGAGAAAATATTGGTCTTTATGTAGGTACTTTGTTTAGTTTTGATTTGAGAGGTTCTACAATTTTGTGGACTGGGTTCGAAAAATTGTAATTTATTTACTCCGCCAGTTGGATTATCCAAAAATATTGGACCCATTACTTTAAGTTACGTTAGTAATTATATTATCTTTGCTTTAAGGTTTATTATAGGTGAAAATTCACAAAGACGCGTCGAAGTTTCGGGGTGGACGTTGCCGTCGCCGCAAGCCAAATCATTTATATGATTTTGCTGTCGTTTAGTCCTTTTTTATTTATTTTATATTTAGTCGCATCCACAGTTGCCCTGTTCTATGCCGGAAACCACATTTTATATAGGGTTCCGTACCCAAGTGTGACCTATTATATTATTCCGCTGTCTGTCCGTCTGTAACAGAGCTCTATTTCTTGAACCGTAATAGCTAACACTTGAAATTTTCACCAATTATGTACTGTGGCCGCTACAACAACCAATACTAATAAACGGGCAAGTGCGAGTCGGACTCGTTCATAAAGGGTTCCGTACCGCAGTACAATGTTTTAAAACGTTGAAGAAACACGTTTCTTGTATGACGACCCCCTTTAATTTTTAACTTTTTTTTATTTTCAGTATTTGTTGTTATAGCGGCCACAGTAATACATAATCGGTGAAAATTTCAAGTATCTAGCTATTACGGTTCAAGAGATAGAGCCCTGTGACAAACAGACAGACAGATGGACAGACGGACAGACAGCGGAGTCTCAGTAATAGGGTCCCGTTTGCACCATTTGGGTACGGAACCCTAAAAATGATAAAGGTTAAAAATTAAACTGGGTTGAAATACAAGAAAACGTGTTTTTTTAGCGTTTTAAAACCTTCATGTACGAGTCCGAGTCGCACTTGACTTGACCTTTTTTTATTTACCGTTACTAAAAGTCAAATATAGTAGACTAGCTGTGCCGTAAACGTAATGTTATATAGCCTAAAGCCTTCCTCTATAAATGGACTACCCAACAAAAAAAGAATTGTTCAAATCGGACCATTAGTTCCTGAGATTAACGCGTTTAAACAAACAAACAAACAAACTCTTCCGCTTTATAATATTAGTATAGATTACTGCACCGAGCACAAAGTGAGTCATTATTGCACGAGTGCATTAATTACTCACTTCAGCAAGGTGCGTAATCTACTTTTCTTTCAACTTCTTATATTCTTTGAGTATAAAATATACGTACGAAAAAAAAAATACAAATTATAAACAAAACTAACTTAACTTACTTATTTTACCCGGAACTTTTGCGGTTAAAGGTTATTAATAATATCATTTGCAGCTGTTTATATGCTCTCTATAGTTGAATTTGTCGTGCAAATCGAATTTATCACTTTCGCTGTCATTTTCCAGTTTAAAAATATTTTCTTTTGTAAGATAATTTGACTTTAAAACTTTTACAATGGTACAGAATGCACGATTTTTGTTTTTTTAACAAGGTCTTTTTTCGTCGGCCTATTTTTTTTTCAGCCAGTATCTTTTTGATTGAATGCATACATTTTTATTAAAACTTAAACATCTGTGCCTGGCATCTATGGTAACTTTAAAAGTAAAACAGTGCAATAATGAAATATTAAAAAGTAAAACAGTGCAATAATGAGAAATTAAAAAGTAAAACAGTGCAACAATGAGATTTCATACGACCATTATTGCACTGTTTTGGTTTGATGCAATAAGCACTCACTTTGTGATCGGTTTTTTAGTGATTAATGATAACATTACTGCGTAGTTGGAATAAAAAAAGTTTTTTCCAACAATCATCAGTTGGTAATTTACCCCCAAAGCAGAACAGTTGACATTACCATAATGTCAAAACAAGATGTCGGACAAAAGCCCGCCATTTTGGAAATGTCATGGCCTTTTCCATGCTTCGATGGGGTTGCGCTCTTACCCTTAAAGAATACAATAAGAATTATCCGTTATTTTGTTTTCAAGGATATGGCTACTTAAGTAATGAATGAAAATGTAGGTTTTAATTTATTAAAAAATAAACAATGATACTTAACTATACTTTTCTGTGAATATCATACAAAATGTAATAGAAAGGTGATCCTCTTTGGAAATGAATATTTGTACAAAAAGATTTAGAAGTCATTCCTTTAGTCGCCTCTTACGTCATCAGGTGATTTTAAGGTTTTTTTTAAACTTCTTTATTTCACTAATTTAGTATAACAATAATCAAAAGTAAAATGAAAATAAATTGGACACAAACAAGGGCTTATAACTCAAGCATAAAGCCCCCCATCTCCCCTTTCCCCTTCCCCTCCCCCTGAAAGGCCGGTAACGCTCTTATTACACCCCTGGTGTTGCAGTTGTCCATGGGCAGCGGTGATCACTTACCATCAGGTGACCCGCTTGTTAGTTTGCCGTCCTGACATAAAAAAAGTAGTTTTTATGTTTAGGTATAGTTTAGAATACCTATACGTGTAGTGCATTGATATATGCTAAATTAAAAGTAACCTTATTTATGTAACTATTTACGAGTATCTCATTTTATCGTTTTCTTTGCGCCACCGTTTCTTTTTCACGTGCCTACATTTCTCTCTATCCACTGGTTGTCTGGAAGAGATCGCTGTCAGCGATAAGACCGCCTATTGTACCTATGTATATATATATATATATTTACAATTCGTATTTTGTTAATTTTTTTAGGTTTCAATAAAGAGTTTTTTATTCATTCATTCAAACTCCTCAAAGAAAATGAAGTCGGTTTTATTTTGATATTTTTTTATTATTATTGACATGTTTGTCAAGTTTTAAAAGGGTAAGGCCCCGTGTTATATAAATCAATAGTTTAAGTGGGCACTTACCACCATCATTAGTGACTCAGCAGTGATAGGTACAGACAGCAAAGAAAACGATATTTTTTTACATTATAGGGAAGCATAGGGATAGCATAGGGACCGTAGTCCAACAGTGGGACACTCATACAGGCTAAATAAAAAAGCGGCCAAGTGCGATTCGGACTCGCCCATGAAGGGTTCCGTAGCAGCAAGTTGGTAACATCGTAGAAGTAACAAAATATAAAAGTTCTAAAGGTAAGTTGCGGATTACGATTTGTGACGTTTTAAAAAAAAACTTAATAGATCTCGTTCAAACCAATTTTCGGTGGAAGTTTGCATGGTAATGTGCATAATATATATTTTTTTTAGTTTTATCATTCTCTTATTTTAGAAGTTACAGGAGGGGGGGGGGGGACACATTTTACCACTTTGGAAGTGTCTCTCGCGAAAACTATTCAGTTTAGAAAAAAATTATATTAAAAACCTCAATATCATTTTTGAAGACCTATCCATAGATACCCTACACGTATGGGTTTGATGCAAAAAAAAGTTATGAGTTTTAGTTATATAGGGAACCCCCAAAATTTATTGTTTTTTTTCCTATTTTTGTGTGAAAATCTTAATGCAGATCACAGAATTTATCTACTTACCAAGTTTCAACAGTAGCTCCGGTTGCTCCGTTAAAAATAAAGACGTGATATAATATGTATGCAAGAATTTTTATAATTCAGGTCAACTGTTCAAAAGGGTGATTCAGTCCATTATTTTGAACAACTATTCCCAGTAAATTTATATCGAAATACGAAAATATATATATATATATATCTTTCTCCTTATGCAATTCAAGTAAATTGAACATTACCTAATGACATAACCAAATTCAATACTGACAAAAGAAAACTCAATGCTGCCAACCCAAAAATACTAACAAATCAATCATATACTCATTCTGTTCCCGCCAAATCAATCATATTTGACAAGCACACAGATTAAAAACGCAGTGAGTCGCCATTTTGTTATTTTAATAATCTGCTGAAGATATTTTGTAGGTTACAATGTTTGAATTGTGTTTTCTTTACACCTGAAGGCGGGAGGGAGGTTGTTTCGCCCCTTTAGCCCCCCTAAAGACCCCCTACAGCCCCCTACTAGTAATTTTGTGTTGTTTGCCCGCGATAAAGGCGAATTTTAAGGTAAAAAGACATTGTTAGTGGAAAGAATCTGCGTTATCACAGTTTTGAAAAGGATCACGAAATCTTTACTACTTCGTTGGTAATGATATATTTTTTTGTAAATTTTGTCATGAATGTCTTGTAGGTTTACTTTTAAAAGGCAAAATTAGTAGAAACTTTTTTAAAATAATGGGCGGGTCTGTGTGGATAACTGAAGCAAAATATTGACCGGTAACTTGCCGTATTACCTCGATCTGCTTCTACTGATCTATCTCTTGAACCGTAATAACGAGACTCTTGAAGTTTTCAGCCATTACTAAAAATAAGATAAAGTTAAAAATTAAAGGGGTTGCGATACAAGAAACGTGCTTTTTCAGCGTTTTAAAACATTGTACGGAGGTACGGACGGAACCCTTCATGTACAAGTCCGACTCTCATTTGACCGGTTTTTTTTTCATTTCTTCAGCATGGTAGCTTTTGGAAAATATATTTAATGTTATAGAAGTACATTGCTCTCATGCGAATACAAAATATTCAGTCTTGTCGGAGTGGCATGTCAGATTCAACCGCCCTGTAATTTCAAGCAATTGTGGCAAGATCAGTGAATTCTGAGTAAATATGAAGAGAATCCTAATTTCTTTGTTTGTTATGTATACTGTATTTACTTATCCATGAGAGAAAAAACGTAGAATGTACCAGCTGCTTCTCTTCCCGCGCAGATTGTAATTTTGCAAGGTCTTTGGCATCCTTGGGTGACCTTTGACATGTATATTATATTTGGAGAAGAAAAAGCGGAAAAACGCATCCCGGGCTTCGAAGCAGCACAGCTGAGGATGCAACCGGGAATGCGCTTAGACGAAGAAGAAGAGATAAAGACGTGTTAGTAAGTATGTTAAAAGCCGATTGAGGGAATTTTGAAAATCTGAAGGAATAATGTCAATATCAGACGATACTGCTAGAAACCCATATCTAATTTGATTCTATTTTTAGTAGAGAAGAGAAGTTGGGTCTTCTGGACTTTGTATAGCCCGTGCAGTATAAAGACGTGGGTAGTTTTTAAAGGGTTTTTTAGGCATTCAAGATGCAGTACTAAAGTACTCAAATTAAATAAATTTTTTACCTTTTCTTATTTCATTATTATAACGTGGGTAGTTTGTATTAGAAAATAGTGGTTTAAGAGCGCGACCTATAATCAAAAGGTCCCTGGTTCGATTCCTACTTGGTCCAACATGTTTGTAGTACAATATCTCGTGTTCGGTCTTCATCTACCATCACTTGTTTCCGATGAAGGAAAACATCGTGAAGAAACCTGCACACTAGTTCATTAGTGTGAAAAATCACAGAATAATAACCAGTACTCACGTACAGAAGTCTTACTCAGCAAAGAAATTCAAAGAAATATTTACTCAATGTGGTTAGCGATATGGTTTTATTTAGCTCACATCAGAACTCAGTACCTTTTCGTTTAGATACATATAATAGACATCCATTGCGAGCCAATTTCATTCTTATTACTCTGTACAAACGATTCGTATAACTGAATTTACCACTTCGAGGGGCCGCTGCGCGGTTAGTTATAATGTAGGTATATTTTCGATACCTAAACGGGGAGTGACACAGGCCTGGCAAAAGTGACTATTGTCACTAAATGACAGTCATTGAGTTACGTCATATGCCTTTAGGCAGCACGAAAAAAATCTGATACCAGTGTTACTTACTAATTTTTTACTAAAATATAGTTTGTTTAAAACAGAAATAAACTAATACACTCAATAAGAAGAAAATTAGAATTGCAGTCTCTGGCCGGACGTAAGTACAATACATGAGAAAAACAATCTCTACTCTAGATTGCTAGGGTAAGGGTTACAGTCTTTTTATCTCAAAATAGATGCATCCCCAATCAAACACACACATTGATGTGTGTGCGTGTGTTTGTGTGCTGGAATGCGAATATTGAAGGGGCAACTTGTAGGGTTGGGATTGCTGCATTAATTTGTCGATATAGTATTGATATTGGTTTTGTAGATAAATTAAAGGTGTAAAGTGTAAAGGTAAAATTCACCCGTGTGGTTGCGGGTTAGAATAGGACCACTACATCTCTCCCTGAGGATGTCGTAAGAGGCGACTAAAGGACTAAGCACAAACATCTCGTGCTACAATTGCATTCCCAAGGAGGGTTAACGTCGGGCGGCGGCGGGTTGTAAAACTTTTCGCACAAATACAATCCCAAAGAGGGTTAGCGTCAGGCAGGCGGCCGGTCGTAAAACTATAGCCAAATCATTTTAACTGTTCCGGCTATTTCTTGTCCATTTTGCAAGGTCTATAAAAGCTGCATTGTTTTAAATTCTTTTCTTATGTATATTTTTTTTGCTTATATGTTCTTATTGTTAATAATTTAATTTTTATATTGTGTTGTTATCTCGTAATAGTTTACCTAGATGAAAATCAGCGGTTGCTCCTTGTGAGCCACGATGTGCTGAACTGTAGCCTATTTGTGCTGCTGTGGCATCCATACTGTTGTGATTAGGCTGAGATTGTATTTGATTTTAATTAAAAAATGAAATAAGAAATGGTAAAAATATACCACGTGAGCAGGACTTGAACCCGCAACCTTAGTCTCAATACGACTATGCTCTTACCATCTGAGCCATCACGTGTTCAACGCCGCACGCCGAATTTCGCCACCATTTGATATTCCTACACGCACTAGGCCTGCGTCACCACCACTACTACCCACTATTACAAGTGAGGTATCTGATTTAACCCATGTTACAATGAAGTTGAAAATCAATTAGAGTGTAGGAAAGCCATACAATATTTTTATTCTTATTTCATTATTTAATTTGAGTATTTTAGTACTGCATCTTGAATGCCTAAAAAACCCTATAAAAATATTGATTTTAATTGCTATTTAGGTGTTTTGTAATGTATATAATACGTGTGACAGTTGTACAAACTAAATGTTTTATCTATATATACTTATATTAATATATTTACTGGTCCATCGGTCTTCGGAGACAGCGTTGGACTAAATATTAAACTCAATTTTCGTTTTACACCTTGAGTTGTAATGTTAATCGACATTATGAAAAGGGGTGCGCTAATAGAATTCATTCTACGTCACCTCTCTTCTTTCCATCAATTAAAAGGCAAGAATTGATTTGTGTAAGTTGCGTCTTTCGTATTTATGCAAGAAAAAATTGCAGATTTACTAAATATTTTTTGATTTATTCAATTTCAAATATGTTAAATTATTATTGTTATTTTTATATTTTTAGAATAATTTTGTATTCAGTTATTTTTACCTGGTTGTTTAAACTTTGTTTTTACATTTCACATTTTATTAGAAGTAAATATTAATAATTCAATCTATCTTGTTAAACATGGTCAAATTTTACATTTTAATCAAAATTTATTAAAGGTTTAAGTTAAAACCACCCCATATCTAGACTAACCCTAGTCTAAGACGAAATCAAGTTAAACCTCCCGATTAGGTTTAAGTCCATCACCCGAGGTAATAACTAGAAAATTGTGGGCAGGCAATTTGTCGATGTTTTCTGAGATGGGAAATAATTTTCGGTGTAGATATTTTGGTTATGAATTACGTAGACGAGCAGTGATGTTAACATATTAATTATGTTGTAACTTAATGTATATTCAGGACGTACGTATTATCCTTTAAACTCACTAGTAGGTTTAAGAGAAATAAGTACATACACATTTGGAATAACCGTCTACCTCGTGTGGTTTTGGATTAGAATAGGACCACTCCATCTCTTCCTGTGGATGTCGTAAGAGGCGACTAAAGGATTAAGCAAAAACATCTTGTGCTAATACTACATTCCCCAGGAGTAGTATTAGCACAAGATGTTTTTGCTTAATCGAATAATGCATAGTAAAGTCGAGCGGTGGCAGGTTGTAAAATTTTTCACCTAAATACATTCCCAAAGAGGGTTGACGTCAGGCAGGCGGACGCAATTTTTAAACTCTTCCGGCTATTTATTCTCCAATGCACGGTCTTTGGCATCCTTGGGTGACCATTGCCATGCATGTAATATTTGGAGAAGAAAAAAGCGGGAAAGCGCACCCCGGGCTCCGAAGCAGCACAACTGAGGATGCAACCAGGACTACGCTTGGATGAAGAAGAAGAAACACATTTGGAATAGATATAAAGTAGCTAAGAAATAAATATAAAGTAGCATAGGGATAAAGTTTGTTTTTGGGTGTTTTGATTTATGTTTATTAACGGTACTCACCACGAAACTTTTAGGTTGGGTCTATCGTTTGAAAGAAGTTAAGAAGAAAGAATATTTTGTGGCCGCAGACAGCCTCTGTCTGGTTAATATAGTGCAGGTATTTCATTTTTTAAAGTGCAAACGAATGAGAAATGAGACAAACTATTAAGTGCAATTCCTACTATTTCACCTTTGTTTTTTATGGAATCTTCATCATTTTAAAACGAGTAGAGTTTAATATGCGTTAAATTTTATTCATTACCTAAGTGTAGCAAAATCTTGTGTCGAAATAAAACTTAAAAAAGTGATAGGCACCTCACAAGAAAAATAATTATTTGACGATTAATTAATAGTAACGAGAATTTCGAGGGTGCTGTAAAACTGACAGGTTAACACCTAGATAAAGGCATTATACATTGAATAAAATGTTTCAGAGTTAAAAACTGTGAATGTTTTAATTTTTTGTTATTATTATTTAAATTTTTTTAATGGCTTGACGCTACTGCGTATTTAGCCAGGAACAAGTTAATAAAACGTGGGAAATTTTTTATTCCTTACAATTTACAATCAAAGGTTGGTGTAGGCCTTTGATTGCTTAAAGGGAGCTTCTGGCGACAAATCTATACGAGTCTACTGGTTTTCATAGCCGATTGAGTGGTGGACGACGCCCGAAGACGCCCACACAGTCCGCGAAACGAATATCACTGCAGCCGTACTATGACTGTCCACTTTAACTATTTCACATATTGTTCATGTTCATGGGCATGAGCATTTATAACACCAAACAACACCAATTCATATTATAAAGTCCATTAAAATCAATTTTCAAAATAATTTAAAGAAAACCCCAACCGAACCCCTTGACTTCCCACCAAAAACTCCTTTAATTATTTTTTTATATTATATAAGTAATTATATTTAGTTTAGTTTTAAATGCATAGTTATAGTGAGTTTAATTTTAGTAGTTTTTACTTAAGTAATATTTTTATATTAATATCGATATTATTTATCGACACTCGTCCCATCACTTGCTCACAGACGTTATCGACCCAGCATCCGCACCTTCGGCCGCTGAACTATTGACCCGTTTATTTTTAGCATACGTGGACTTAGTTTATTTGTAATTTTTAAATTTTAATACGAATTACTTTAATAATACTTACAACGTTTTAGGTTCTTCCTGTGCAGAACGTAAAAGCCGAGCAAGGGAGTGGGCGATAATCTGAATCAAGTCAATAGGCGATGCGGCTAGCAACCCATCACTATTTTAAATAAATTATTATTATAAATTAAAAATAATTTAGTTTTTACAAGCTTTTATTTAGCTTGCCCTGTTTGTTGTCAAATCTTGCAAGTTAAATTGGAGCAACTTCCCGTTTCTGATTAACAGATGACAATGTATTATTATGACAAAAAGCTGATCTGATGATGGAGCTGGAAGGTGGCTATAGGAACCCTGTAATAAAACGACGTAAGCCCATCTAGTTTGGTCTTATTTAGTTTGTCTTGATAAGTAGTCCTCACAAACTTGTACACAAATTGTACAGAACAATAGGCGAACTTAATGCTAAAAGCGTTGTCTACCAGTCTACCTTTGGGTTATACAGAAATTCTAAATGTGGGTTGCAAGATATAGTATACATAAAATACACAATGTACATTGTTGCATAAATATATATATATTTACTTGCTATACATATACATAAATACATATATATACGCTACATATACTATACATATAAATAAATAGTTATATGCAGCAATTCTTAAATCAACTTTTATAACTTGGCCAAGAAGTGTTTTAATACCTGGGTCTTAAAGCTAGCGCGACTAGGAGCAGTTCGAATGGATTCAGGAAGCGCGTTCCAGAGTCTTATTTGCCGTAATGGCGAAAGAGTTAGAAAGAAAACCACCACAACCTTGATCATATGAACACTATTGTAGGTAGGTATGTGCCTGATGTTCAACCAAAAGTGCGACATGGCCGTAGATTGGTCAAAATTGAAGATATCTCTATGGGAGAAACAATGTGCAGGGCGCGCAGATTGCTTAAATTTTGAAAATTTGTCGGTTGGCTTTAGTAAATTAAAAAAAAAAAATGTTTTTTAGCCTGTATTGGTATCACACTGCTGGTCAAAGGCCTCCCCTTTTTCCTTCCACTCATCTCTATTCAGAGCTACAGCCCGACTTGCCGAACAAAAATTAGAATAACTTTTTTTCGGGGGACAATCAAAATTTGGAAAAAAATTTATTTGAGAATTAAATTGGGTTGGGCTACATACAATAAGCCCATTCGGTAGATAATCGGACGATAGATTTGGGCTACGCAGGTTCCCAAAGATGGGAGAATGCAACGATAAATATTTTCAATCAAAATAAATTTCATTTGGCAACTATGTGTTATTCCTATATTTCATTTTCAATGTACTTTGATAGATGCATGGAACGTGTTTGTAATTTTTTTATTTATAGTAGAACTGTATTAATCATATTTTTCTATCAATAAAGTTTAATTGATTCAAAATAGAGGATTTTTCTACATATATCTACATGCTACATATAAATACACCCTTTATACACCTGCTATTTGAGAAAAATTCACCTCAATCCCCCATCAATATGTATTTATGAAAATTTGATAGTAACGCATGAAATATAGGAAAATGGCTCTTTATTGTATTCTCTTTCGCTACCTCTTTATTCCTAACGGGATAGACAGAGCCACGTTTAGCGTTATGGTAGGCGTGAAGGTCTTTTTTGAGACTTTACTTTGATAATAAACGGGCAAGTGCGAGTCGGACTCGTACATAAAGGGTTCCGTACCACCGTACAATGTTTTAAAACGCTGAAGAAACAAGTTTCTTGGATGACTACCCCCTTTAATTTTTAACTTTCGTAACCGAAGGGCATGTATGGAGAGGTTGATGAGTGTAGATGAAGCGGAAGACGTCTGTCAGAATCGTAGCAAGTGGAGGTCCATAGTCTCTGCCTACCCCTGTGGGAAAGAGGCGTATGTATGTATGTACTATGATTGATATTACTTCGACCCGCTTTTATTATCTGCGCGAGAAGCGAAGCAGCTGGTATATTCTAGGCTTTTTTCCTTCCAAACCAGCTAGGAAGGATATTTCTTATGAGTTCAGTTACAATGATTCATATTTTTTAACCCCCTAAACAAAATGAGGGGTGTTATAATTTTGAATTGAGTGTATATATATGCGTGTCTGTCGGTCTTTGAAACAAATGAAATGATTTTAGTGTATTACATTCATTGTTTTTTTCGCTGTCCAACCAGCACGGAATTATCAACATTAAATTTTCAATTTCTTAAAAATTAAAATAAATACAGTTATTCGTTTTATATTCAAGAAGATTCTTACGTTATATTCCACTTACATCAACTATAATAGAAAAATCTCGATAAATGTTAGGGTAGGGGTGCCCAAGAGAGTGTCAGACCCACTTACCCTAAGTGACTCTTCCTTTTACAGAATAAGTGGTTACCGGAAAATATCTATCCATAAGGTCTTTTACTATATGTACCTACTTGTTCATTTAATGTCATTGACATAGAATATTTAGACCAGCTATTTCAATTGGCCCCTGTTCTATTTTTGAATATATGGCAGCGTGAATTTCATCATACGTATTTATTTTCAAATAATGTAATCTAGTTACTTAACGATGAAAAGTTATTACTTTACACTTTGCCGTGTTCCTTGAATTATTCTTACCGTATTGTATTGTAACACACACCTAGGCATTTTTAATTATTTTTGCCATGTTTTCGTATGGTTTTCACTTATAAACTGTCGAAAGTACTAGGCATATAAGAGCTAACAAGCGACTAAGTGAAGTTTATGGAGATAGCTATAATTTAACGGGACAACACAGTGATATGTGGTGTCTCCTCTAGATTTACTTAATAGCTCTTTGATTAATTAAAAATAATTTGAAAATAAAGTTATTTTGAACTAAATGTCTTAATTTCATATTCATTTAAAAAAATGCTCTTCTAAATCCTATTAATAATAATATAGAATATTTATTTTAAGTTACTATGAAGTTATTTTGATTTATTTTCAATTAAAAAATATTTTCAACGTCAATTTCAATTTATATTTTCATGATGTAAGTCTTTCTCTATCTTAAACATTAGTGAACCCCCGATTTTTTTTGTTACTTATTCTAGAAATTTTAGGGGAACAAATCTTAGCTGTTATTTGTAAAGAGTAGAAAATAAAATTCTGCGTAGTTTTTTCATAAAGAAAAGAAAATTTATCGTGAATTTTTTTACTAGGTACATACCTACTGACATCTGATCTTAAATTTCAATGAACAAAGAGACCCCATAGTCACACGGGTGCGTTACCCTAAAATATTACCCCCCTGGGATCCAAATTATATCTTAAGGGTGAAAATGAATAATTTATTATTCTGAGTGTATTATATCATAATAGTATTAGGTTTTGTGACAAATAAGTATGATTTGTAAAATATTATCGTATTGGGAGATGGTATTATTGAGAGATTTTGGATATGGGGAGAGTTTATTTGAAAAAATATAATAAGAAAAGCATGAGAGTATGTATAAATAATGAAAAAAAATTTTCTCCCGCTCTTTAGATTAATCTGTGTAATTTTTAGGGTTCCGTACCCAAAGGGTGCAAACGGGACCCTATTACTGAGACTCTGCTGTCTGTCCGTTTGTCCGTCTGTCACAGGGCTTTATCTCTTGAACCGCTATTAAGCTAGACACTTGAAATTTTCACCGATTATGTATTACTGTGGCCGCTATAACAACAAATACTAAAAATAAGAAAAAGTTAAAAATTAAAGGGGGTCGCCATACAAAAAACGTGTTTTTACAGCGTTTTAAAACATTGTACTCGCATTTGTCCGTTTATTCCTTATTGACCGAACGAGCAACGCGTTTCAAGATTCAAGTTTCAAGAATGGCAAAAAATGCTTTGTCCGTCAGACTGTCGGCACAGGCCGGAATCTCCTAAGGTACGCGCAATATGCGTCCCGTTCCCCGTCCCCGCACCTCTCCCCCGTTTTCGCCTCGATGACTCACATTGGCCGTCAAGAACCGGGGGAGAGGTGTGGATGCGGGGAACGGGGACGCATATTGCGCGTACCTTAGGAGATTCCGTTCTGTTTACTCTTACTGTATTCTGTGCTGTCGGTTTGTTCTCGCCTACAAATCGCATTTCTCAACCGATTCTCGTGAAATTTCACAAGCAGAATTGATAATAATATAGTTCTTTTTGTAGATAAATTTTTTGGAAATATTTCAAAATGGCGGAGATATGGGGGTTCAAAACTTTGAAATAATCATATTTTAGCCATTTTGAAAAATTTTCAAATATGTCATAATTTTTTTTGTTACCTTTTTTGTCTGAACAACTTTTTTATCCGATAAACTTCAACGGATGGGGGGGAGTCGCGAGGTTTACAGCTCTCAGAGCCACTAGTATATTTTATTTATTAAAATTAGTAGTAGTGGGTTGGAATAAACGGCTTGACAGCCACCAGCCAGGCCTGTTATACAGGGTAAATTTTAATTAACTGGCAACATTTTTGGAGCAAGTTCAGTCCATGATACTGAACAACTTTCTACAAAATCCGTTTGGCTAAGCGCTGATTTGTATGAGAGGACAAAATTTTTTTATCGATTTTTAAAAACTTTCTTTATAGAAAGTAGTTCAGTATCATGGACTGAACTTGCCCCAAAAAAGTTGCCAGTTAATTTAAAGTTACCCTGTATATCTTACATTCATTACGGCACGAAGATAGTCAAATACAAATTGTAATATTCAAGTGGTCAAGGGTGATCTTTAATTATAAACTAGGATTGGTCACTTTAACATGTAGATTAAAAGGGGTTAGCGATCAAAGTTTTGGTGACTATTTAATACTGTGACGTTACTTGAATCCTTTATTACTTGTCTACTAGTAAGTACTGTCTGCCCCATTAAGGGATAAAGACGTGATAGTATAAAGTATATTATTTTATACTGGGTGATAAATAAATTAAATTATTTTATTCTAAATCCTTTAATATCTAAATCTAACTTTACCTAAGTTAGATTTAGATATTAAATTAATATTTTAACAGCTTTTCTGTGAAGTGATATTTATCATCTTCCTCTAGGGATTGTCATAGTTTTAAGATAAATAATAAACTTTAAATTTTGTAAAAAAAATTAAACGTACAATAAATTTGTAATATTTATTATGTACAAGCTTTTATTAAGATTCACCTGTCCCGTTGTCTGTGTCCGTAATCAAAACTTGCAAGCTAAATTAGACCCACTTCCCATTATTCGATCGAGTTGAACTATCACATAATATAATACTTAAGTTGAGTGACAATGCAATATTATGGTACCAATGACCTGATATCATGATGAAGCCGGAAGGTGGCCACGGCATCCCCGTAATAAAACAAATAACCCCACCGAGTTTAGGCTCAATTGATTAGTCTTGAGAAGCATTTTAAACTTTTAAGTTCATTGTTCTAGACAAAAGCTTGCTTTTAAAAATATTCTTTAATAACTACTTGTTTTATTTTTTGGCGTTGTAACAGTGTTAAGTGGCTTTTTGTAAGATTTATTAGTTTAAATTCTGAACGTCAATATAGGAATAAACTAGTAGTACAAATGTTTGGGACATGTGTAATTTATAAATCGTAAGACTATGTGAAATATTTAGATAGGACATAGCGCGAAGAACTGATGGCTGATGGGGCAGAAAGATTCTCGAATGAAAGAAATTAAAGAAAGTACTTTGTGAGAAGGCTTATTATAGGACCGATGACTATCTTAAAGACAAAAAGGTCTGGCTTGAGCTTGGCGCGGGTTAAAGGTTTGTATACTTAGACATGTCATAATTTAGGTACATACTAAATTTACAAATTGACATTATTTTAAATTTCGTAATTCTTATAATTCAATTTAATTATGACATAATAAACAATGTAATCTCTGTCCATCTATATAACTAATTTTAAGTTTTTAGTTTGTTAGTTGACGTCTTTGGAGAAAACGTGCAGTGCAGTTTGTTGCCGCTTCTTCTGCACTTGCGCCTAGGAAGCGGCGTAAACTTAGCTTTAAGTAACGATTTGACGTCAACATTTGTGCAAAACAAAACAAAGTGACTATTATTAAGAGATATTATAAATATCCTATGATAATAAAGATATTTTGAATTGAATTGAATTGAATGGCGGCCAGGTACCGGCAAGTTCGATTCCTTAAAACTAAAAAAACATCTACCATCTTAGCGCATTCCTGATTGCATCCTCAGCTGAGCTGCGGTGATTTGAGTGCGTATTTCCGCTTGTTCATATCCAAATATAATATGCATGTCAATGGTCACTCAAGGATGCTGAAGTCTGAAATTTTTGTCCTCCCATACAAATTCCGTTTGGATGAGCGCTGATTTGTATGGGAGGACGAAAAATTTGTATCAATTTTTCATAACTTTTTTTATAGACAGTAGTTCAGTATCATGGACTGAACTTGCTCCAAAAAAATATGCAGCTGGATAAAAAGTCAGCCTGTATATAACGTCTAACAAACAGTACTGTAACTATTTAAAGAGTTAGTTCAGTTCATGATACTGAACAACTATTTCCAAGTAACATATATCGAAATATGAAAAATAATATTTGGCTTTCCATACAAACTCGGATCAGCAGATCGGTCAACTTGTATGGGAGGCCTAAAATTATTATTCGTATTTCAATATATGTTCCACGGGAAAAGTTGTTCAATTCATCATGGACTGAATTCACCCTTAAAATGGTTTCAGTATATTTTTTTAGACTGTGTATATAAGTATTATATTTCAGTGTATAAAGTCTTGCAAATAAAGTATGAATGAACGACGCTGTTTTTTAGGGTTCCGTACAAAAAATGAAAAACGGAACCCTTATAGGATCACTCGTGCGTCTGTCTGTCCGTCCGTCTGTCACAGCCAATTTGCTCCGAATCTACTAAACCGATTCAGGTGAAATTTTGCAAAACACACATGTGCAAAGTAAATAATTTTTTTTTTAATAGGGGTCATTTTTGGGGGACAAATCAGGAAATTGAAAAAAAAAAGTTTTGCAAACCTTATTGTGTCATATATCCAATGAAAGGGCTCGTTATGAGGATAAATATATTTTTGTTATTATTGTAAAATGAATAGTTTTGTACATGAAAGAATTTATACATGAAAGAAGACGAAAATTGACCATCCCCCCCCCTGATCTCCGAAACTACTGAGCTAATTAATTTTGAAAAAAATACATTACAGGAAAACCTATAAGAATTCAATCAATTGTACGGAACCTTCTCCACGCGAGTTAACTCGCACTTGGCCGGTTTTTTTAACGTACTAAAGGAAAAAAACAAATTTAAGATTCGTACATACTATCACACTAACTTGACGACCTCCGTGCATGCAAGTCCGCCAATCCGTTCTTAAGTTCTGGGTTCGATTCCAAGCCAGGGCAAGTTGGAAAATGGCCTTTTTCAAATTGTCCCAAGTCTTGGGAGTTTATCTATTTAAGTATTTATCATAAAATATAGTATCGTTGAGTTAGTATCCCATAACACAAGTTTAAAACTTACTTTGGGGCTAGCGCAATCAGTATGATTTGTCCCTAGGTATATATTTATTTATATATATAAGCATAGGCTCCCTTTCTTCACTTACATTCATCACGCTCTTCATGAATGGTCGGTTAAGATTCGTGTAAATATCAAAATCTTTTGGTGTAAAACGAAAAAAATCCAAAAATAATATATTTTAAACCCTCCTCTAAAGCTTTCCCTGGAGCCTGGTTTTTATATATGTATGTCGATGGTCATCCAAGGATGCCAAATACGTTGCGTAGTGTAAAGAAATAGCAGGGATCATCAAACCAATTAGCCATATGATTCCCGGCAGAGTAGAATAGAATAGGACACTTCAAGTCTACCCGTGGATGTCGTAGAAGGCGACTTGGCCAAACCGATTTGGCCAACTTTAACCTTTAAATAGGTTATGTCAAAGATGAAATTGTTTTAAAAGGCTTTCAGTAACAACTTATTTAATCTCTAGCCCATAAATATTTCATTATTAATCAACGCCAACACTAAGTCATATTCAATTTATTTGACATTAATTATTTTCGCAACGAAACGTCGTAAAAGACTTATTTCTCAAGCGGAAGCAACGACATTGTGCTTTTAGACAATGCCTTAAAGTTGCTTTTAGTTTGTATTCATCTCGACCACTATGGTTATTTTTACCCCGTCTCACGTCCGCGAAAATCGATAAGTACCAAACCACGTGTTAAAAATAACGAAAGTCCACGATTTTGAAATTGGAATTTAAACGTTAAATATAAATTAAAACGCGTTCTTATTCTAAAAGACACTTACCTTCAAAACTGCCACAGCACACTGCACGAAAAAAATTAAAATAAAAAAACCAAAAATACAAAGGCGTTTATTAAAAAAAAGTAAGTGTAAAATTAAAATGTAAGGGAAAATATAATAAATCGGAAGATTTTGAAACGAAAAAGAAAATGAAGCGACATGCGCTCAAAACGAATAGTACTGGCGCTCTGGTGGTAGGGCCGCCTGGGTGCGTTTATATACCCTCGAGGGGTGAGGTGGGGGGAGCGGCAGCCATTTTGTACGGTTTCCATGGAGATGAGGAGATGGCCTATTATGGGAGGGTGGCGGAGATTAGACGTAGGGACAGCAAGAAAGGCGAAAGAGATGACTTATTTTTTATAAATATTTTTTTTGTACAAAATATTTGCTTACATACAAACATTTTAAAACAGATGGCACTAAGATTGATTTACTATCAACCTAGCATAAAACTAGATACATGCATCTGCATACGCAATACAACAAACAATACCATGTTGGGCGCCAAATGTCATTTGGCGCCCAACATGTTACGAATTTGTAAATGGTTTTATTTTGGAACTTGAACTTCGCAAGATCTATGCTTTGCAAATGACTTTAGGCACCAGGTTAATTTACTTATCTTTACTTAATTTGTTGAAAAGAGATTACAAAAAATATTTACAAGGCAAGGTGTGAAAGGAAGAGCGGGACAGTGTCGACCTCGGCGAACGTTCTGCGATCAGATTGCAGACGTTCTAAAAAAGGGAGAGGTAAGAAGTACCCGTAACAGAAAGGCATGTATGAAGAGGTTGATGAGTGTAGATGAAGCGAGAGAGATCTGTCAGGATTGTAGCAAGTGGAGGTCCAAAGTCTCTGCCTACCCCTGTGGGAAACAGGCGTGATAGTATGTATGTATGTATGTACTTAATTTGTTTTTTTTTTAACGTATGTATAGCAAAAAACGATTTGTTTGTTTTAGTTTTCATTTTTTAAAGAAACAATTTTAAGCACATTTGTTTTGTACGTAGGTATTAATTTTTTTGGTATCAATCAACAAACGATTTCTAAGAGGGTCATCAGCTTTATATCAGAGCTTTGTGAGTGAATACGATGATTTTTAGAGGAATTTTATATGAACTGCACATATACAATATTACGTCTTTATCCCTAAAGGGGTAGACAGGACCTACGGAAATACGACCCAAAGGCCACTTTTAGCGTGATGATGGGCGTGAATGTTGTAAAAAGAATCAACAAAATGTTGGGTACTAGCCGCTTCGCCTATTATTAACATGATTCAGGATTTCACTAAATAAATCGATTGGCTTTTACAATATGGGAAGAAAAGCAGCTGGTACATTCTAAAGTCTTCTATTCCTTCAGACATAGAAATGTCCTTCTAAAGTCTTTTTTTCTCGGCATCACCAGTGGGCTGACTGGTAAATAAAGCACATGGCTTTAAGTCAGCCTATTAAGGTGAAATGGTAGCTTAAGTGGCGCCCTCATTTGAAATAAATTGTTTAAAACTAAATATGCTGATATTAAAAATTTTTATTTGTATCAATGTCTAAAAAGACCTTCAAACTATTTTATGAATAACCTTTGAAATTATTACTAATAGTTTGTCTAAAACCCGTTTTAAAACTAGACGGACTACCAATATTACTTTCAAAGGTTATTCATAAAATAGTTTAAAGGTCTTTTTAGACATTGATACAAATCAAATTTTTAAATATCACCATATTTAGTTTTAAACAATTTATTTCAAATGAGGGCGCCACTTATGCTGCCACTTCACCTTAAATTTGTAAAAAAGTTAAAGAAATAAAAAATATAAGGATATATTAACTGTGATTTTAAATGATTTTAAATTTAGTATCTGCTAGAAGAGCTATTTACTCAATGTCAAAGCTACAAAGCGTTATACATCCCGATATAAAACTTTTAACATTTACAATCTACCACGTTGAGAACCAAAACTTTAAATCATTTTGGCGCCCAACTTGGTAGTCTTTTGTAAAGCCCATGAAGTTCTATCTATTCTGTCATCAATTTCTACCAGTGTAATTTTTCACTCTGACTTTTTCATCGCTTATAAGTAGTTTTATTAAAAGAATACATAAGAATATGAGTTTTATAATAAAATATAAATAAATAAAACTAACTATAACCACAGAATAAATACCAATAATCACGTACAGAAGTCTCACTCAGCAAAGAAATTCAAAGAATTATTCACTCAATGTGGTTTCGCGATATGGTTTGATTTAGCTCACGTCAGAACTCAGCTCCTTTTCGTAGGTATATTTTCGATACTTAAACGGGGAGTGACACAGGCCTGCCATAACCTTAAATACAAATTAAATAAATAGAAAACTATAGACTAAAATTATAATTAAATTAAAAAAAAATATAATTGTATAAAAATTTACCCCAGAGTGCGTACATATTAAAACAAAATAATTTAATTACTAGTCTACTAATGATATGCACTGTGAAGATTTCGCGTTTTGTTGCACCATTTGACGATGCTGTTAGTTTTATTATCATCATCATCCAGGTCTTTTTTAATTTCCACTGCAGGAGCACAAACCTCTGCACTACAGAGCCATACTTAGCCAGAGTAGCCAGAGGATTGGCCTAGACTCTCCACGCTGGCCAAATGGGTTGGAGAGGTCTCATTGACGTTTAAAAGCGTTATTTAGCTTGTGTTTCCTAAGTCGCCTTCTACGACATCCACGGGAAGACTTGGAGTGGTCCTATTCTACTCTGCCGGGAACCACACAGCCTTCCGTTTATTTGTGTAAAGGCTACTCATTGATAAAATATGTTTAAAAAAAACTCTCTTGCTCTCAAGTAACTTTTCTTCTAACCCTGCCGTTACTGCGTTCGTTTCGTACCCCTCGCACTCACACTGGCTCACAAACCAACACGGGTGCATCTCACTATTCACACACAGCACACATAAACGTTACTAAGTTTCCCAACTGAGAACATAGATGGCGCTACTCGCAATAGCATTGACTGCAAATTCCTTGGATGCAAAGTATTTGGTATTAATAATTTTAGGTACAGGGTTAGTACTTAGATTGTGTAAATCAACGGAGGTAGATTGTTTAATCTTCAAATACTTTTTTTTGGATATGTAATAGTATTAATGTAAGAATAATGCTTAAAATTACAAAAAAAAAATCAAAATTATTTTTTACTAAAATTTAAAGATTTTTGTAAAGATTTGTAAAAAAATATATTTGCTTGACTATAAATGGGAATATAATGATTAAAAACAAATAAAAACACTTCTCTTTCGTTATTGCAAGAGCACCATATCCCTATATCACCCTACGGGCCAGGTTGTGAATATTTTAGCGCTGTTATTTCTTAGAATTACGTTAATATTGAATTTTGATCTTATCTTCTAAGTGTTAAAGGCTGTTTTCGTGTGTACGGTAAAATTTATGTAACGCTGTAACTTTTGGTCGTATTAAATATTTTAGTATGAAGTGTTGTTCCGCTATTGGACACTAGATGGCGTTACTTATAGCTTAAATATAAAAAAAAATCTTTCGCGATATTAAGCTATTCATATTTTATTTCTTTGTAATATAATTATAATAATAAGCTTCACAAGTTTTTTTATTATGACATTTCAAGTTATACCAATAATAGTTCAAATATTCGACCACAGATGGCGGTAAAAACTCTTGAATGAGAATAATATTTTTTTAATAAGGTACTTATTACCTCAATAAACATGTTCGGGCATGGCATTATATTAGGCTCACGGCTCTGGAATGCTTTGCCCGTTGACATTAAAGAAATTTCAACTAAATTCTCCTTCAAGAGAAGAATACACTCTCATCTCCTTAAATAGTTGTTCTTTTTCTCTAATAGGTTCTTTCTCCATCATCATCTTTGTATATAAGTGTATGTATGTATGTGTATTATAGGTATATTATGTATGTATATGTAAGTATCTGTATCTGTTTATTATCGACATGTGACCAACCACGATATCTTTTACCATCTACATTTCTTATTACATGAGCTTTTATTAATCGCTGCCAATGCCAAGTTAATTTTTATTTTAAGTAGCAAATAGATGTATAATAATATTACGTCGTTAGTTGATTTATTGTTGGTTGGTATTGACTGACATGACCTGCACAATCTTACGACTAGCAGATCTTCAAAAATTATAAAAACTGCGTGGAAGCGGTAAGTTTAATAAAAGGAAACTTCGGTCTATGATATAGTATAAGAATAAAAATAACCATAGCGAGTTTTAATTTCAAACAGCGACATCTATCGGAGAGCAACGAAAACTTTATTTTTGTAGTACTAATTCAGACCAAGTAAAAGTAGAACAAGCCGTGTGGTTCCCGGCAGAGTAGAATAGGACCACTCCAAATCTTCCTGTGGATGTCGTAGAAGGCGACTAAGGAAACACAAGCTAAACAAAGCTTATATAAATGAGACCTCTCCAACCCGTCTGGCCAGCGTGGAGAGTATAGGCCAAATCCTTTGACTGCTCTGGCTCATATATGGCTCTGGCAGTACAGAGAGGGTCGTGCTCCTGCAGTGGAGACTAAAAGAGACCTGATCATGACAAAAGTAAGAATAATGATCATGAGACCAAGACAAGTCAAATCAGAGACAAGAAAAATTATTCATTTATCTTTCTAGGCCGGTTAATTAAAAATAACCCGGTATAAAAATACACTTCCAGGCTATGATTTGCAAGCAGCTGCGAAAATTAAAAAAAATTATTTTGTTTCCTTTTTTAGGGTTCCGTACAAAAAATTAAAAAAAAAGGAACCCTTATAGGATCACTCATACGTCTGTCTGTCCGTCCGTTTGTTACAGCCAATTTGCTCCGAATCTACTGAACCAAGTCAGGTTTTTGGTAGGATGGTTTAATTCTATGACGCAAACACAGATGTGCAAAGTAAATATTTTTTTAAATAAGGGTTTTTTCGGGGGACTAATTAGGAAATTAAAAAAAATGTTCTGTAAACCTTATTGTGTCATATATCAAATGAAGGGGCTAGTTATGAGGATCCCAAATATATTTGTAATTATTTTAAAATAAATAGTTTTGATTTTATTCATGAAAGAAGACAAAAATTGACCATTCCCTCCCCTGATCTTCGAAACTACCAAGCCTAAAACTTTGAAAAAAATACAAAGTATGGATCATTGCTTGTAGATTACAGGAAAACCTATGAGAAGTACGAAACCCTCTTCACGCGAGTGTAACTCGCACTTGACCAGTTAATTTTTCATCCTCACGCCCATCATCACGCTAAAAGTGGCCTTTGGGTCTTGCGGCCCTATGCGCTATCAGCTTAGAGCAGCCAGACCCTATATGCTCTGTCTCCATTAGGGATAAAGATAGGATAAGTATATGCGTGTATATGTAAGGGAAAATAAAATAATATACCTTGGTACTTAATAATATTCTTAGGCTCGAAGATGAGCCAAATCGGTCAAGGGGTTGAGGAGGTCAAGGTGACGATTAGTAGTTTACTTTTTTTTTGTAGTAAGTATGTTTAGGGTTACGGGCATATTATATCGTTTCTCAAGTTTATATTAGATATGTAGTGATTGTAGGTATATTATTTATGTTATATCGTATAAGTATATTCTGAGGAGCTCGGTGGCCCGGTGGGAGTACGCATTGCTAGCGTTTTCACAAGTTAAGCAACCCCGAGCGTGGTCTGTACTTGGATGGGTGACCAGAAGTGGTACAAAAATTTCTCGAGCTCCTCCGTGCTTCGGAAGGCACGTAAAAGCCGTTGGTCCCGGCTGTCATTGTATGGCAGTCGTCAAGCTATGTCAGATGCCTTTAGGCAGCTTGAAAAATCTGACACCAGTGTTGGCCACTTACACACACGAAAAACAAACAATTCATAAATTAACTGTAATAATTTATAATATTTATTTTTTCGCAGCAACTGATTTTATCTGTTTATCCCTATGGTTGACTGGGAGAGAACGCTATTAGCGTTACTCGTAAGTCCGCCAATTGTGAACAATATTATTGTGGATCAATAAAGTTTTAATAAATAAATAAATTAGGCATAAAATATATTTTGTCAAAAAGTTTCGTACATTTCAAAGGAGAAAGCATCAAAAAACATTTGTGGTTTATAGAATTTTCGTGTAGACGTACCTATCACTACATAGTATAAAACAAAGTTGCTTCCCGCTCGCGCTTTCTGTCTGTCCCTGTGTATGCTTAGATCTATAAATCTACGCAACGGATTTTGATGCGGTTTTTTTTAATAGATAGAGTTATTCATGAGGAAGGTTTATATGTATAAGACATACCCGTGTAAAGCCGGGGCGGGCCGCTAGTTTAAAATAAAATGACGCTTCGCGGCAACAGTTTGAAAATCACGTCTTTGTCTCTAATGGGACAAACAGAGCATTTAAGGCTCTGAGCAGATAGAACCTGAAGGCCGTTAGACCCAAGGACCACTTTTAGATGTAAAAGGAATCGAAAAAGTGATGGGTTGCAAGCCGCATCGCCTTTTATCATGATTCACATTTTCGCCTATTGGGACTTTTACGATCTGCACGGGAAGAGAAGTAGCTGGTACATTCTTGTCAAGTTTTTTCTTTTATCCCAGACCAGCATGGAAGAAAATCTCAACAATATACGAGTACATGCACAAAGAGTTGGAAATATGGAAATAATGAGAAAGAAATATTTTTTTAATTCATTACTTTTAACCCACGACGTAAAGAAGGGTGTTATAAGTTTGACATGTCAGTTCATCTGGCGATAATGCGAATGGGACTAGGACTGTCAGTTTGTAAAAATTTTCTAACCACGCGGCAAGTATTTAAAATAACTAAATAGCCTTCTGAAGGAGATTATTAGTATAGGGTGATGAGTTTAAGGTTTGAAGAGATTGATGTAATTGTTTTGGAATGACGCCTGTTGTACAATACAATACAATACAATACAAATTATCTTTATTGCACCATAATAATTAATAAAATAAAAATAACAAACACAAAGAAAATATTGGTACAAAGGCGGACTTATCGCTAGATGCGATCTCTTCCAGTCAACCTTTGGGTAGAGGAAAAATTAATAGTACGGAATAAGGTGGGTGCAGTATCTATACCTAATTATATACTTACATATTAATACTTGTATATATACATACATAAACTTATTTCATAATATATACATATATATAATACATATACGATGCTAAAATATTTAAATGTATTTAGTGACACTTAACATAACTTAGACTTACTGGCAAAGAGAGGACTATGGGGACTATTGTCACTTTTTGGAGGTGCCACAATCTACTTATTTCGACTTTTAATTCAGTATACATGGTTAATTTTTCGGCTATTGTACTTTGGAGGTTATGAGTGTTAGGGGCCGCTATATTTATAAGAGGTGTCTGTGTCAGTGGGTCTGTGTGTGTATGTGTCATCATAGCTCGTAAACGAATTGACCGATTTCGATGTGGTATTATTCAATCGAAAGCCTTATCTGTTGAGATGGTTCTTAGCTATGTTTGATGAAAATCAGTTCAGCTGTTCGAAAGTTATTGGGAATGAACGCTTAAAGCTTGGAAGTCGGTTTTTTTTTCGAAAGCGTACAACGTCGGATACCGGGAAGTGGCTCAATTGTAACTTGCAAGACTTGACCCAAGCAAATTAACAACAAACAGCTAATATAAAAGCTTGTTAAAATATTTCAGGGAAAGCTAAATAAAAGCTTGTAAAAATCTTTCTTATTTATCAATTTATTGGATTGTTTTAGCAATACAATAAAATGTTTAAGCATAGCTCACGAACTCATCAGAAATAGTTGATAAACAAACGTCGGCCATTTTTGTAGAATGCCTGCGTTATTAAAAAACTTACGTACGAGCAATTAACGTGTTTTGAGCGTTTTTACTCTGATTACTTTTTGTTTCCACGCGCTGTACAGTCAGTAACACATAATAAGGGGAAATAAACACTTGACTGCCTCCGTAGTCCAGTGGCAGTGGTCAAGGCGTTTGCCTTATGATACGGAGGTCATGGGTTCAAATCCCAGGGGAAGCATAGTTACTTTGTGAAAAGTTGTTTCTATTAGAATATTGCATGCTTGAATCACCTGATTATCCGAAAAGAAAGATGAATCCGTGCTTCGGATGGCACGTAAAGCTGTGGGTCTGGAATCTAATCTAGGTTTTGGTCTACCCTTTGGGTTGCGGAAGTCAGACGGCAGTCGCTCTGTGTAAAACCAGTTACCTCGTCAAATCACCTAGGTTAGGTAGCGGACGCCACGCTCTGAAGCGTTCCCGCTGAGGGTGCAACCGGGAATACGCTCAGATGATGATGATGAAATCGAAGAAACACTTAGATTATTAGGCTTCTGCCTAAAATAGGACCACTCCATCTATTTCTGTGTCAGTCCGTAAGATGGATAATGTCAGATGAATATTAACCTTATTTTAAGATTGAATGTAGACAATATGCTTCCGGACAAACCTTCGTGGTTTATGGGTGCATATCATTGTAATTATTGTTATTTTTGGATATAAATAAATGAAAAAAAAAAAAAAAGAGACGACTACAGAACTAAGCACAAACATCTGGTACTGCATTTCCAAACAGGGTTGTTGTCAGACCGGCGGCTGGTCGTAAAACTATAGCCAAATCGTTTAAACTGTTCTGGCTATTTCTTCTCGAATTCGCAAGTTTTCGGCATCCTTGGGTTAATGGTCTGGTCACCATTGACATGCATAATAAAGGGGTCGTTGCACAAATGTATGGGGAGCCGGCTAGGTCACTGAAATTTGCATTTTTAGGTCGGTATCAATGCCTAATAAGTAAATCCGACATTTGGATCACAATATCGTAATTAAGGTTAGGTGAGTTCCGCCAAAATGGCCGACACCCATTATGCCATGACATTGACAGTAACTGCGAGTGGCGTTTAAATCAGGTTGCGTACGGTGCATGTCAGTATCGCTATTATACGATAATAGGAGATTTTAAATGTATTTTTGTACACTATCAATATCACGAAAAAACAAATATATGATGGTCTTAATCAGTTTTTTTATTATTTTTTCTTGTTTTTGGGAAGTGTTCATGACCTAGCCTGTTGTGCAACATTCCCTTTGGACAATAAAATGACGTTATATCATTAAATCTTTATTATTTATTCAAAACAATACAAAATTATAATTTAAGTAGATAAATTTTTTCAAATAAAAAATTTAATCTAGCCGACTGTACCCACATGCATTACAGTTATCGTTTTGTGTTCAACTGTAGCGGACTCGGTAATGAACATTTTTACATTCCGCGCCGTATACACGCAGGCTGTGTTGGTGCGAATAGCAATTAGTTTAGAAGTTTTTTTTATAATATAAGTATTTTTATACATGTTTATGAGATGTATGTTATATAAGATATATGTTTAAAAGGGCGAATAATATATTTTTATAGTTAAATGAACCGATGGCTAGAGGAGGGTTCTCAAATGGACAGTTCCGGTTAACGCAAGGTAGGACACCCACCTGATAGGTTGTCACGTCTGACAACCTATCAGGTGGGTGTTAGGTGGGTGTGGGTGCTTAGATCGGCATCTAAGCAAGGTTGCAGAAAAACTACATATTTGTTCCAAAAAATGCTGGCTTGACGTCGTCAAGTATAATATGCGTGCCAATGTAATATATTAAATTACAACCAAGGATGCTCAAGACCGTGCGAAGTGGAGAAGAAAATGCCGGAAAGCGGACTCCGGGCTTCGCAGCATTGCAGCTGTGGATGCAACTGGGATACGCTGAGATGAGAGAGAGAGAGAGGTCTTGCTACCAAAGATGATCAAGACCGTGCGAAATGGAGAAGAAAAACCGGCCAAGTTCGAGTTAAACTCTCGTGGAGAGGGTTCCGTACAATTGATTGAATTATTATAGGTTTTCCTGTAATCTACAAGCAATGAACTATATTTTGTATTTTTTTTCTAAATTGTAGGCACAGTAGTTTCGGAGATCAGGTCAGGATGGTCAATTTTCGTCTTCTTTCATAAATAAAATCAAAACTATTTATTTTACAATTATAACAAAAATATATTTAAGATCTTCATCATTTTTTATATGACACAGTAAGGTTTGCAAAACTTTTTTTTTCAATTTCCTGATTTGTCCCCCAAAAATGACCCCTATTAAAAAAAAAATTATTTACTTTGCACATGTGTGTTTTGCAAAATTTCACCTGATTCGGTTTAGTAGATTCGGAGCAAATTGGCTGTGACAGACGGACGGACAGACAGATGCACGAGTGATCCTATAAGGGTTCCGTTTTTTCATTTTTTGTACGAAACCCTAAAAAGCCAAAAAGCAGATTCCAGGCTTCACATCAATTCAGCTGAAAATACGAAAGCAACGAATTATCTGTTTATCCCTATGGTTGAATGAATGAATGAATGAAAAACTCTTTATTGCACCTAAAAAATAAATAAAAAATTAACAAAAAACAAATTGTAAATATATATACATAGGTACAATGGGCGGTCTTATCGCTGACAGCGATCTCTTCCAGACTGGAAGACTGGTGGATGGTTGACTGGAAGAGAACGCTTTTAGGGTTAAGTCCGCCAGTTGTAAAACAATTATGATTATGGAACAATAAAGTTTAAAAATAAATAAATACGTTGAAATAGTCACTCAAAAGAATAATTTCTAATACCTACTCTCCAAAAAGAACGCTTTTGTTTTTGAGGTGAGGATAAAATCATTATCTTCTTTAAACCCCTCACCAGCCTGTGGGTGTACTCAATAATGAAGCTCTCACCATTAGTCAGTGCAGTTGCACCAAACAATTTCGTTATTACTCCAGTGAGTGATCTGTTTACAGATTCTGCTAATAAGTATTGAGAACAGTAACAAATGGTTTTTTTTAAACAGATAAATTTCTTTTATTTTATTTTATTTAAAAACTTTATTGCACAAAAATGTTGTACAAGAGGTGGACCTAATGCCATATGGCATTCTCTACCGGTCAACCATAAGACCAAGCAGAAAATATGTATAAATGCTTTTGCCAAAGTTTGTTTTAAAACACAATCTTTCTTTCTTATCGAGTAATTGCTAACACTGGACAAAAAGCTATTTAGTGAAACTAGAGAAGACAACACATATCACTGTTTTGTACCATTCAATTGTAGCTATCGTCAGAAAATTCACTAAGTCGCATTTTCCATCCTTATGAAAGGTAATCTCCTTCCCTTGTTTCCACTTAGTTTCTTCATTTTGTCCTGTTATGTTTTCTTTGTGTATTTAAGTATTAGGTGTATGTATGTTTATTATAATTATTGTATATAAGTATGTTTATTATATTGACCACCCCGCACTACCTAATTTCCCATCTTTTTTTTCTATTTAAACGAGGTTGCCTGGAAGAAATTGCTTAGCGATAAGGCCGCCTTTTGCGAATTTCCTAGTTTTTAAGATAATTATGTCCTGTTTTTTACTTTTGTGCAATAAAGAGTATTGTATTGTCAGTCGCTTGCTACCTCTTACACGCCTAGTACTTTCAACAGTTTATAAGCGAAAATATATTTAAAAACGCCTTGGTGTGTGTTACAATTTAGCAAGAATAATTTAACACGGCAAAGTGTAAAGAAATAACCTCCACTGTTAAGTAACCAGATTTTTGACTGCCTCCATAGTCCAGTGGTCAAGGCGTCTGCCTTGTGATCCGAAGGTCAGGGGTTCAAATCCCACTGGGAAGCATACTTTGTGAAAAGTTGTTTTTAGTCTGGTTAGGATATTGCAGGCTTGAATCACCTGATTATCTGAAAAGAAAGATGATTCCGTGCTTCGGAAGGCACGTAAAGCTGTTGGTCCCAAACGCCAAAAAGCGTTTGTACCTAAACTAGGATTGGTTCTGGCCTACCCTTTGGGTTGCAGAGGTCAGACGGCAGTCGCTCTGTGTAAAAACCAGTAACCTCGTTAATCCACCTAGGTTAGGTATCGGACCCCGGGCTCTGAAGTGTAACCGCTGACGATGCAACCGGGAATACGCTCGGATGATGACGTTAAGTAACCAGATTTCATTGTTTGCAAATTAAATGCGTATGATAAAATTCACGGCGCCATATATTTAAAAAATAAAAAAGAGTTTTATAGTGATTTTGGTGTTTTTGTCAATAAATCAAGCATTGGCATTCAGAAAGTGAATTTTGGTGAAGATCTGGTATGTAAGACCAGAAACTATAGTCGCTTTTTTACGCTGATGAGGATCTCAAATATATAATTGTTATTAATGTAAAATAAAAATTTTTGATTTTATTCATTAAAGAAGACGAAAATTGACCATCCTGACCTGACATCCGAAACTACTGAGCCTACAATTAAAAAAAATGCAAAATATAGTCATTGCTTGCAGATTCAGGAAAACCTATAAGAAGTACGGAACCCTTTTCTCGCGAGTTTAACTCGCACTTGACCGGTTTTATTAAAATCATCATATCGCAGGTTTGTTCGTAGAATACGCTACGATGTCGTAGCTTCCTCTACAAGTTGCTACGATTTCGTAGCCACAACTACGAATGCTACGTTCTCGTAGCCTGTTCTACAAAATGCTACATATTTGTAGCAAATATTACTCGTCGAGTCGATCAGTATTTTTACAAGCTTTTATTTAGCTTGCTCTATTGTTTTATGGGTAAAATCTGGCAAGTTAAAGTTGAGCCACTTTCCGGTCTCCGATTGGGATGAAATTTTGTATGCTTTGTAAATCAGATGACAATGCAATATTATTATGAAAAGAAGCTGATCTGATGATGACACCGGGAGGTATAGGAACCCTGTCATAAAACGCAATCACTAGATGGCAATCTTGACAGTCGGGTTTTTTTTATTTTCCTAGCAAATGAACTTGTTAATTTAAAAGATTGCTCTTGTCGGTGGAGTTAAGTGGAGATGCCTCCGCCATTCCTCTCTTCTCTCTGCCATTTTTTTAATGTCTTGGTAGGACCTTACTCCTAACCCTTCCTTACTTGTTGGAAGAACAACATTCTGGGTCTTCCCCTTTTATTTTTCCTCAAAAATCACCCTGTATTAAGTGAAATAGAGATGTGAATCTCCCCCAAACATCCCAAACACGTCGCATCCTGTAAATTTGCACTCCGACAATATACTTTATTGTGTTGACGATCACCACGCGAGGGTTGCTTGACCCGTTTTATTGTTTCGGAGGTAACTTTAGCCTCGCGGAGAATATTTATTTTCTTTGACCATGACTTTATGCACGAACGAATTTGCTGTGAAAATTCAACTTTATTCTAAAAGACTGGTACGGCACGTATATCTGTTTGTCTGTACTTAAGGCCATACCTGAATTTTCCGGGGTCCAGTGCTGCCCCAATGGGGGCAGCACTTTGAAATGATTTATTTTAAATGTAAAATAAATCATTTCAAAGAAAACGGAGACATCATTTAAAATTTTGCTACTACCAAGTCTTAGATAACCCTTTAAAGTATTTTATGAACTACTGTTTACAGTTTATAATGAGAACGTTAAGCTTTACTACGCACATTAGCTAAAAGTGGCCGTATTTCGCAAATGTGCGTAGTAGAGTTTAACGTTCTTACTTTAAAATGAAAACAGTAGTTCATAAAATACTTTGAAGGGTTTAGATAACCCTTGGACTTGGTAGTAGCAAAATTTTAAATGATGTCTCCGTTTTCTTTGAAATGATTTGTTTAAAATGGGGGCAGCACTGGACTCCGGAAAAGTTAGGTACGGCCTTAATCGACTCTGGAACTGCTTGCTTGATGCGATTTTCACTAATATGTAGAGCATACTCAAAAAAGATTAAGATAATAACGTGTTCATACAGCTTTCTATTTTGCAGGAAGGAACTTCGTTCCTACAGTGTCACGACACCGATCCCCTTTTTTGTTCGAAGGCATTATCTGGAGGGGGCGTATATACACCCTTGTGGTTGAAAATGACTGAGAAGAAGACGAAAGAAGGTTTAATATAGATAAATTGACTCTAAATCGAGTTGGGGGCGAAAACACATTATTTGTATGTATGTATGTATGTACCGCGATAACTGCCGAACTGATGGTCCGATTTTGATGAAATTTGGTAGGCATGTAGGAAATATCATTAGAATTTTCAAGTTCACGTAGCATCAAAATCGGTTCAGTAGTTTTTGAAATATTAATAAAAAAGCGCGAGGTCTAAGTTCGCGGCAAACTACTAGTATAGATAAATTAGAGGTAGACTAATAGCCTGCCCCGCTATTGCATTATACAACGTGGAAGGGACATACCCGTAATAAATCGAACCACGGGTACTTGATCACTAAAGTAGTTTGCCGAGAACTTAGACCTCGCGATTATAGTTCCCTAAGTAACACCTAGATGGCGCTATCCAAAGTTAGAACGCGCTATGGTTTCGTTTGCGACATTTTTATCAATATTTCAAAAACTACTGAACTGATTTTGATTCCCAACAAACTTAATAATTCTATTGATATTTCCTACATGCCTACCAAAATTCATCAAAATCGGACCATTGGTTTGGCAGTTATCGCGATACAAACATACATACATACAAACAATGGGTTTTTGCCCCCAACTCGATTTAGAGACCTCGCTCGCTACGCTCGCTTGGTCAATAATGAATTTAAAATAACAGTCAAAGAAACAAAAAATATTTTTGGATAAGTAATCTAACTGGCAGACTTAATAAAATACAAGTTTTCAGACCCAGTCCATATCCCTAATTTGTTGAAATAAATAACTTAAAAAATATGTAACCAAAGTTTTGTAAACAGATAGCCAATCTATTCGTATATAATATCTCGGAAACCGAGCAACGTTTCCGGCGGCTGCCCAATTCCGCCAAATATGAATGTTTCTGTAACTGACGGCCAATTTTCTAGCAATCGCACTTAACAATCTTTTAGATGAATATCAAAAATGCGTCTGTCTGCCTTGCTACTCTTTATTAAGAGTCCACCTACCCTAGACAGAATCAATCTTTCCCATAAAAACGTACTCTAGCTTTTATTTTGAAACGACATGTTTGATTTCGGTAACTTTTAATAATTTCAAAGAAATTGCGTATACCTATAGGCATATTACTAGATTTGGCAGTCAAAATATGGACTTGAAAGAGAATATAGTCAAAGTCAAAATCAACTATTTATTCATTAATTAGGCCTTTGCAGGCATTTTTACACGTCAATAATTTTAGTGTACACTAGTAGTTCACCGCGAACTTAGACCTCGCGATTTTTTATTAATATTTCAAAAACTACTGAACCGATTTTGATGCCCAACAAACTTAAAAATTCTATTGATATTTCCTACATGCCTGCCAAATTTCATCAAAATCGAACCATCGGTTCGGCAGTTATCGCGGAACAAACATACATACATACAAACAATGTGTTTTCGCCCCAACATGAATTATAGCCCTCGCTCGCTTCGCTCGTTCGGTCAATTACGTATAATGTTTATTTATATCTAGATAATTTTTTTCTTTCTTTAAAAGCTACCGCTTATGTATACGCTAGTATAGCGTTTCGCAACGACCACTGCTGAGAAGAAACGCCGAAAGAAACATCTTAATCATTTACACAGTATTGAAACATACATATCATATTTGACCATCAGTATGGAAAACATCTACACCCTTAAATTTTCTTTTAAGTTTATATTTTGACATCGAAAACTCGTTATATGCAATTTATTTGAAACTAGCAGTCGGTCCCGGCTTCGCCCCTGGTACATACATGGCCTATGTTACTCAAGGATAACGTATATTTCCAATGGTGAAAGAATTTTTGAGATTGGTCCAGTAGTTTCGAAGCATATGGCTGGTTTCATAGTCACGCTGTTCAAACGCGCCGTTCGTGAAGCGCGCGCCGTTGGACAGCGCTGCCGAAGCGCGCGCTCTCCGAACTCCTCTACTGGCAGTTAGCGTTTCAGAGTGACGCCGGCCAGACGCGCTGTTGCGTACAGTCAAGTACAGTGAAAACAAGATATACGTTGAAAAAACTAATACCCGACTACGAGAAAATTCTTACTGAAAAGTTTAAAAAACCTATCCAATTAATGCAAACTCTGCAGCTTTTCACGGCTAACAATGTTTACATTTTTGAAATTTATTTATTCAGACCTTTTATTTGATATCCCAGTCGTTACCAAAGCAAAAAAAAATTTTTTTAGACTACCCTTTTTATGTAACATTTATCATATTTATTTTATACATACAAAATGTAGCCTATGTCACCCGGATGATAATGACGGATCGATTGACATCTCATTTGTGAAAACTGGATAGGCAGTTCGGATGCTACGGTGAAACACACATGGATATTCTTATACATATGTACTGTTGGCGCAGATAGCTAAGATTACGTTCTGATACTAAGAATGTTACTAACTACGCTCTTGGTACGAGTCCGGCAATCCCACCGGCAACAAACAAACACACAAACAAACCTACGCAGTCTGCTACCACCCCAGATAAGGTCCAGGGAACCTCCTAACCTAATTATGAGTTAAACTTAATTCTAATTAAAAGTAATTAAACTAATTACAAAACTTACCGCGTTCATGCAGTCTTCAGGCAGCCTCGCCTGGCCTTCGCGTCGAGCCCGATGTCCTACTCAGGGCTGGCGACGGCCTTAGGTCCCACCATGGGTCCCAAGTCAGTGGTGCAGAAAATGTGGTCCCTAAACCTAACCTAACCATGAGCTCATGTATGTCGCCCCAAACGAATACGTCGTATTTATAGCACCACTCCAACACAGCACAAAAGGTTTCTTTTATAGTCAATTTTATTCACATAACAAATACTTCCGTTCCACACGGGAAATAGATAAAACCCAACAATTTATAGTGACGCCATGTCACGCGTTTTACATTTGACACAAATCACTGTTCTTTACGTAATACAAACACTTTCGGCTCCACGCCGTTCCAAACAAATTGTGCACACATCAAACAATAATTAGCGACAATTCTTCACGAAATATTCGCAATATCAAATACAAAATTAATGCCGCATGGCTTTCACTTTCGCGACGGGACAACGTAAGTCATTCACAATGTCAGTCAAGACTTTGACGCAAAGACAATGATTATTTTTCTGGCCGGGCAAAGACAATCCGCGCAGGGCGGGGCACAGCCGGAATATCGATGAATCGATAATCTTGCCCGTGTTTGTGGAGATCACACGCAGATGGCGCTAGTCTCCTAACAAAGCACTTTTATTCAAAACATGTACATAGACTGCTAAAATCATTACTCTTCCGTGGGCTTTGCCGTAGTCGGGTAATGAGTAAAGATGTAATGATTTCATCGATACTGATTGACCAAGTTCGGCTAAGATGAGACTTTTTTCGGCTGGTGATAGGGGGATACGATTCACGATTCACATCACACTAGATCGCAGTAAAGTCACAGAATACATAAGAATTAAACAGAATGGAATCTCACAGCGTCTTCCGCAAATTGGCGTCCCCGCACCTCTCCCCCGCACTTTGTAAGCCTTTGACAGTTCCAAACTAGGGTTTAATTACTAGCCGCACGCAATACGCGACGTGTGTTGTCTTGAGAACTGTCAACCAATAGTAACCATCATGGTGAGAAGGTGCGCGTATAATAATTGTTTATCCACCCAATACTCTAAAGAACGTATATTTCATAGATTTCCAAATGATGAAAACAGGTAAGCAAAGCAACAATATAATTTCACGTTATTACCCACCAACCATCTTGATATATATACCCTTCTCGCTCTTTCGCATTGGCGGGAGAATACACAAGAGCGAGAGGGGTTATCAATCAGTGTTCAAACTGTTGACAATGACAACTTGACATGCCGTGCGTGGAAGTGCGATAAACATTTGTTTATTTTTATTGAATTATTCATATAATTACCGTATAGTTTTGCGCCGAATATGCAAATTACTATATTACAATAGTGAATTAGTGAATTTAGTGCGTTACTCGTACATTATAAATGACTCAATAATAATCAGTAAAGTGAACTAATGGTGAAATGGACAATGGACATAATGAAAAATATTTTCATAGTGTTCGCAAATCTTCCGGTATGGAAAGATATAATCGTAAATATGTCGAACTCGTTAGTAGGTAAGTATTAAATTAAATCTGCGGTGCGACCCTAAGTATAAAACTCACACATCGACGTGTGTACAGATAAATTGTCTCGTTTGTAGTAGTAGTAGGTATATATGTTACTCTGAATCAATGGAGAGTCATACCAGTGGTAAAGTACTTTCCAATTTGTATAGTAATTCGTAAATAGATCTTGACAAAAGGCGAAAATAATTATAAAACCTGTACCTAACTATCTTCTCGTAAATCGGAGAACGATGTTACAAAGGCGCCTCTCAGTAACCTTGTGGCATTAAAGGACCAATTTGCAATGTTCTACTACGTCAATCAATCAATGTGCAATCTTTTCTATAAAAAATATATAGCTTATCCTGTTATTATCATATTATGTTTGTGCCCATGACGACAACTATACACAACTGTACACTTATTACATATAATTTGAATGAATAATGTGGAAACCAAGAAGAAGCGATTAAATGGAATTTTGCACTTGACTGTACATTGCAACGAAACGCGCGATACTAAAACTCGTTTCACAGCGGTCCGCCGCCGGCCAAGCGTGCGCTGTTGAAACGCGCCGGCCAACGGCGCGTTTCGCCGGCGTCACTCTGAAACCAGTCTATTCAGTTCAAACAAACAAACAATCTTTCCACTTTATAATATTGGTATGAAGTACTGGGTGGCGCAAAAGTACTGGCACTAAAGAAAATACTTTTATTTTTTTTATATGACATTTTCTGTCATTCTGTTGTTGAAAATTGTGTAGTGAACAAATGTAAAATACACTGAAAATAAACATGGACCGTTTTACTCCCCAAGAACGTGGAATAATTGTGTCAATGTTCTTACGGAATAATTCATCAGTGATAAGAACACAACGTGAATTTCGTCGACGATTTCACTACCGTCCGGCACCGATTGGTCGCACAATTCGACGCTTTGCCACACGCCTTGAAGCAACTGGCTCAACATTGGATAGACCTAAGTCTGGGAGACCAAGAACAGGCCGTTCAGCTGAAAATATCGATGCTGTGCGCGAAGATGTGGAAGAGTGTCCAGAAACATCAACGAGGCGACGTGCCACGCAATAGGGCATTTCCAGACGGACCCTGCAGCGTATTTTGGTGAAAGACTTAAAGATGTTCCCGTATAAAACTCAAATGACTCATCAGCTGCTGCCTGCTGACCACCGAGCTCGTCTAGATTACTGCCAGCGCGTCATAAACCTCAACCTTGAAGAGGATGATTTTCCTTCAAAATTGGTTATGAGTGACGAAGCGCATTTCCATCTCTCAGGGCATGTCAATAAGCAGAATACTCGGTTCTGGGGCACTGATAATCCGCGCATTATTCAAGAAACACCTCTACACCCACTAAAAGTTACTGTATGGTGTGGCATCTGTGTTGACAGAGTGATCGGACCCTATTTTTTCGAAGACGCTGGAGGCAATGCGATAACTGTCACTGGAGAACGCTACAGAACCATGTTACGAGAGTTTTTGATACCCAGTTTGGACGAATTGGGGCTGGAGCACATCTGGTTTCAACAAGACGGCGCTACGGCACACACAGCGCGCGACACTATGGACTTAGTGAGGGACGCTTTTCCAGGCCGAGTTATCTCTCGTTTTGGCGATTTGCCTTGGCCTGCAAGATCACCCGATCTGACCAGTTTAGACTTCTTTCTTTGGGGTTTTTTGAAATCTCGGGTGTATGTGAACAAGCCACAGACTCTCGCAGCTCTAAAAGAAAACATTCGTCAAGAAATAACGAACATATCGCAGGAAGTGTTACGGCAAGTTATGCAAAATGTCATAAATAGGGCTCAAATGTGTATCAACTCTGGAGGTCACCATTTAAAAGACATCATCTTTAAATCCTAATGGTACGAAATTTAATGGCACAAATATACATTAAAAAAAACCTAAATCTAGTTTTCTAATTTAGAAAAAATGTTATAGCTGAACCAAATAGGGTCTTTACTTTTGCGCCACCCAGTATGATTCCAAAATACTGCCAAAACCTGAAATGTCATTTCAAAATATAATTTTTATATATTTTTCAAAACTAAAAACCGACTTCAATACCAGTAAAGTGACAGTCACAGAAAAGCTAAATACGCAACAATTGTATACTTAGACGATATATTTTTCAGTTATTTTCGTTTAAAAACCAAACTTCTATGGGACCACCTAGTATACTCTTTACAGTATACTCTTTCAAACAAAAAAATATTTTTTTTAATCGGTCCAGGCGTCTTCGAGAAATCGGGAACATACATAAAAAAAAAGATTTCGACGAATTGATAACCTCCTCCTTTTTTGAAGTCGGTTAAAAACTACACTATGCTTTTAAGGGGAAGTCTGATTTAAGTAGTCTAGGGTAAGGACTCTTAAAATCCCTTACACCTCATATTTTGATTATTGTTGAGAATATCAAAGTGAAGTTTTCCAGACAGTGCAACCACTATTTGATACACAAAACATTACCCCTTTTGTGTCAAGTTGGTTTCAATAAGCTATTGTGCAGGTGTAACTTGAATTGGGTTCGTTTGTTAATATTGACCACGAAAACTGTAGACTGCATACATTAGATACAGTTGGAATGGGTCTCTATCTGAATTTTGCTAAAACTATTACATTTTACTGTTACAATTTATAACGTAATTATGGCTTTATTAAATAAATTATACAAGCAATATTTTACTGATTAGTGGGTTTAGTGACACACAAATTAGGATGTCATAACATTGTCGTCTATGACAATCTTGCTTGCAGGTCGGATAGGTTGCATATCACCACAACGTCCAAACAAGTAATTGTTTATAAATATTTTTTTTCTAAAGTTTTATCTAAAGCAATGAACTAAAAAGTTAAAAGTGCTCGTCAGTACAAATTAATTGAATCCAAACTCAGTGGAGTTATGTTGTATTATCACAGAGATGCCGTGGCCACCTTCCGACTTCATCATCAGGTCAGGTCAATGGTAACATTATATTGCATTGTCACCCAACTTACATAAGTGGGTCTAATTTAGCTTGCAAGATTTACTTACGGACACACAGACAAGGGACAGGTGAAACTAAATAAAGCTTGTAAAAAGTGATCGATTCAACACGATAGCTTAGAAATAGTATTTAAAGTTCTCTCATTTATATTCTCGCAGTTATACTGCGTATTTAGCCAGGAACAAGTCAATAAAACGTGGGAAATTCTTTTCCTAACAAGTTACAATCAAAGGTTGGTGTAGGTAAGGGAGCTTCTGGCGACAAATCTATACGAGTCCACTGGTTTTCATAGCCGATTGAGTGGTGGACGACGTCCGAAGACGCCCACACAGTCCGCGAAACAAATATCACTACAGCCGTACTATGACTGTCCACTTTAACTATTTCACATGTGCACATGAGCATGAGAATTTATAACACCAAACAACACCAATTTCATATTATAAAGTCCACTAAAATCAATTTGCAAATAATTTAAAGAAAACCGCAACCGAACCCCTTGACTTCCCGCCAAAATCTCCAAAATTCATTTTTAAAGATAATCATTTACATACAAATAGGTAAATACAATTTTAAATACCTATTGTATTTCAAGTAAAATGTGAAACGTACAGCACAGATAAAATTTTCGATGTAAAAAAGCGATGTAACAATTTCCGAAGAATGGTTTTGCATTCTAGTAAGTAAAATAATCCAGAAGACATTGTCATGTCATGATATATTAAAAAAAAAAAACTTTATTGTACATCAACGATAGTCACTCATAATAAAATAACAAAGGTAATTTTACAAATGGTGGACTTATCCCAGAATGGATCTCTATATTAATATTTTCTCTTTTATAACAAGCTTTTTTAGGCATTTATTTATGTAGCTTGTCTTCTTTGTTGTTCAGTTGTTATTTATTTCTTGGGTTAAATCTTGCAAGTTAAATTTAAGCCACTTCCCGATTTACGATTAAGATTAATTTTTGTATGCTAATGTAAAGTAGATGACAATGCAATAATATTATAACAAGAAGCTGGTCTGATGATGGAGCCGGAAGGAGGCTGTTGGAACCCTGTAATAAAAAGACGCCACCTCCATCGCGTTTGGGCATATTACTCGTACATTTGTCTGGACAAGTAGGTATTTAGTCCTGACAGTAAAAGCTTGTACATAAAAAAAAAAACGAAAATCATATTAAGTTTTCTATAAAATCGCCGCCAGAAATTACAAACCAAGAGGGAAGGCTTTTGCGCAACAATGGATACACGAGAACTAAAAGCATATCGTGTCTAAATTTTGCCAAGTCCACAGTGTTCGCGCCCTCACCCCACGTAAAACATTGAAAACACAATTTCCTAGTCTTTGTCTGCGTTGTGGCGTGATACCGAGTTGATATACAGACATACGTCAACGCTATTGTATTAGTAGATGTTCATAATTATATAATATGAAGGTAGTACTCGGGATAATAAACGTTTGCCAATGTGTACGATCTACATTTTTTTTTATTAGCTATTGTATTTTTAACGAAACTAACGCAATATTTTATAATAATAATAAATATTTATTTTAAGACAACCCAGGGGTTACTAACAATGGTACTTATTCCATGTTAGTAAGTTTTGAAACAGCAAGTGTTCCCCTTAGAATTTAACTAAAATATTTAGCCTTTAAATATACAAGATGACTTTTTATTAACCGGCAACATTTTTGGAGCAAGTTCAGTCCATGATACTGAAGTACTTTCTATAAAAATAGTTATTAATAATCGATAAAAAGTGTTTGCCCTTCAAAATCCGTCTGGCTGAGCGCTGATTTTCATGGGGTGGGACGAAACGAATTTTTATCGATTTTTAATAACGTTTTCTTATAGAAAGTAGTTGTAAGTTAATAAAAAGTCACCCTGTATAATATGCATATATTAATGTAGTACACAATGGTGAAACTGAATAAATAAATTTAAAAAAATAGATATTAAGTAGTCTTAACTTACAATTATATGTTAATTGTAAGTTAAGACTACTTAATATCTATTTTTTTAAATTTATTTATTCAGTTTTACCTTTGTAACGTAAATCACTTACAAACAACGTTACTCCTCAAATGAAATAATAAATAAAAATAGTCAAAAAAGAAAAAAGAAATAGTGAAGAAACTTCCCCTAACTTAAGTAGTAGTTATTATGTGGCTGATGTTTCCATTTTATATAATTGGCTAAATGTAGATTTTACTGTTCCATTATAGTTATTTTCGCTCGTCCTAAACTGTATAAAGTATTATGCTAATTCGTTCTGATTGCCCGCAATACAGGCTTTTGCCTAGTGCGGGAGTCGTTTCTTAAGCTCATTATATGTATTGTAAATAAAAAAATTAAGAAATGGTGAAACCTTCCACGTCAGCAGGACTTGAACCCGCGGATTGGTGGCGAGTTTCGGCGTGTGGGGTTGAACACGTGATGGCTCAGTTGGTTAAAGCATGTTCGTATTGAGACTAAGGTCGCGGGTTTAAGTCCTGCTCACGTGGATTTTTTTCACCATTTCTTATTTCAATATTTAATTTGAATACTTACTGCATCTTGAATGCCTAAAAACCCTATAAAAATAATGTTACTGCTATTACTAAAAGCGACCGGGTTCAGTTATAGCCCCCTTATGAATGGACCTTTGTAACAATTGGCTATCGCACTCAGAATACTATTACGTCTGGTGCGAGACGTGCCTTTCGAATCATGGAAGAGCTAGAGAAATTTATAAGCCACTTGTGGTCGCCCATCCAACTGCGGACCACGCCTGGTGTCACTTAACTTGCGAAAGCGCTGGTAATACGTACTCCCGAGGGCCACCGAGCTCCTTTACATCTGTTTTTACTATAAAGCCTTTATTTAGGTCACACATAAAGTGTATGTTACAATGCACTGATTGACATTACATCTTGATGCGAAGGGAAGTCCGCTACTATTGGTTTGCGACTCGAAGTCACTTCAGTGATTAAGATTTTTTTTACTTACATTTAAGAGGAAAACTCACGGAACTTTTATAAGAAAAGTTGTTTAAAATGATGGAGTGAATAACCCCTTTAATGTTTGTACTCAATTAAAAATAAGCTTGATCCTGGTAGTAAACAACTAGTAGCTATGGGAGCTGTAGACCCCGCGAGTCATTCAGTTTACATAGTATAAACTGAATAGATGTTCACTGCTGCGCAAATTAAAACACTTTGGCCATTTTGAAAAACAAATCAGAAACTGAATCTACAATAAATATCCATATAATCAACGAATATGCTGAAAAAATTTCACGAGAATTGATTGAGAAATGCGACCTTTACGCGATGAGTTCAGTCTATATCTGTTACAAATTTTACGTGCAAAGCCAGGCCTGTGTCACTCCCCGTTTAGGTATAGGCACAGAATACAGTAAGAGTAAACAGAACGGAATCTCCTAAGGTACGCGCAATATGCGTCCCCGTTCCCCGCACCCGCACCTCTCCTCCGGTTCTTGACGGCCAACGTGAGTCATTGAGGCGAAAACGGGGGAGAGGTGCGGGGACGGGGAACGGGGACGCATATTGCGCGTACCTTAGGAGATTCCGGCCTGTGGTATAGGGTTAGAATAACTTTATTTCTCAAAAGAATTACATGAAATAATTCACTTACTGAGAAAACATAATATTTATATAGGTAATAGTACAATGAGCGTGCTTTTATAAACAATAAAAACCAATTAAATAGCTTTGACAAAAATATAAATATACACAAACCGGACAGTCATATAACAATTCAGCTGGATACCGGACATACGGAATCATTTATTTATTTTATTTACTCAAGTACACTTGGAAATTTATAAACATACACGTAAAAAAATAGGAAAACATAGTACTTAGGTGCTACTTATTTCTAAAGAAATTTCTTCCAGTAGACCCGCGAGAGGAAATGGGAAAAAAGAGGTAATTGGCGTGTACCTACAATACAAAATTGAATAAATAAATAGACAAGATGTTTATGTAGGTATATACCTACATAAACATACATAAATAAATATATATTCATAAAGCATATATATAATAAATACAAATGTTAATATTTCTAAATATATTAGGATGATAATTATACAGATAGTGATCTTTTACTCGTTCCTTGAACGTCGTTATGGTTTTAGACTCTCGAATGTTCGGATTTAGCTGATTCCATAGCCTAACTGCCTGCACTGAGTATAGGTAGTGGTGCTATGTGTTGGGAAATGAAGGATAGATTTACGGGCAGATCTACAAGGAGCGTCGACAGAACGTGCGAAAGAAAACCCATTCTATCCCAAGGTGAAACCGTTACGTTTCGTTCATTCGGTAAATAAATCGACTCTAATTCGAGAAATCATAGTAACCCCCGCATCACAAAATGGCGCCCGCCACAAAATGTCGGAAGCGCACGACTTCAATTGTTGTCTGTTTGTTTGTTTGTTGATGTGGGTGCTTTGATATTTGTATGATAATGTTAAGTTTTGGCGTAAAGTGAGGTGTTTTAATCATATGTCACATGTCAAGGACGTTCAAAAGGCGGGAAATGAGACTTATTGAAAACAATACGTACGTATGTTTTCCATGCTAGTCTAGGAGAAAAGAAAAAACATAGAATGTACCAGCTGCTTTTGTTCCCGCGCAGATCGAGGGAATGGGTGAAAATGCAAATCATGTTTTAAGGCCGGACCTAAATTTTCCGGGGTCCAGTGCTGCCCATTTAAAATAAATCATTTCAAAGAAAACGAAGACATCATTTAAAATTTTGCAACTACCAAGTCCTAGATAACCCTTCAAAGTATTTTATGAACTACTGTTTACAGTTTAAAGTGAGAACGTTAAGCTTTACTACGCACATTTGCGAAAAACGGCCACTTTTGGCAAATGTGCGTATATTTTAAATGGGGGCAGCACTGGACCTCGGAAAATTCAGGTACAGCCTTAAGCAATGCGGCTAGGTAACCAGCACAATTCTGATTCCCTTTTTAGGGTTCCGTACCCGAAGGGTGTCAACGGGACCCTATTACTGAGACTCCGCTGTCTGTCCGTCTGACGGTCAGACGGACAGACAGCGGACAGTCAGACAGTCCCTGTGACAGACAGTCTGTCTGTCTGTCACAGGGCTCTATCTCTTGAACCGTAATATCTAGTCACCTGAAATTTTCACCGATTATGTATTACTGTGGCCGCTACAACAATAAATACTAAAAATAAAAAAGTTGAAAATCAAAGGGGGTCGTCATTAAAAAAAACGTGTTTTTTCAGCGTTTTTAACTCGATCTGTCACAGGGCTCTATTTCTTGAACCGTAATAGCTGGACACCTGAAATATTCACCGATTATATATAACTATGACCACTATAACAACAAATACTAAAAATAAGATAAAGTTAATAATTAAAGGGGATCGTCATACAAGAAACGTGTTTCTTTAGCGTTTTAAAACATTGTACGGTGGTACGGAACCCTTCATGTACGAGTCCGACTCGCACTTGCCCGTTTATTTTATCTTTACACCCACCATCACGCTTAATCATCATCATGAACTTATTTAAATACAAGCTGACTTTTGTGGCGTTACCCACGTGGGCGAATTTTCCACAATCCCACGGGAATGCACCAATTCAGCACCGGCCGTGCTGCAGCGTTCCGTCGCTCTCTCTCGCTCTAGCAAATTACTGTTCTAACACAGGCCGGAATCTCCTAAGGTACGCGCAATATGCGTCCCCGTTCCCCGTCCCCGCACCTCTCCCCCGTTTTCGCCTCGATGACTCACGTTGGTCGTCAAGAACCGGGGGAGAGGTGCGAGAGCGGGGAACGGGGACGCATATTGCGCGTACCTTAGGAGATTCCGTTCTGTTTACTCTTACTGTCTTCTGTGGTTCTGAGCAACAGAAAAGGATAGCAGCATAGGAAAGTGCTGTTCCGTGCTGATAGATGAGATCCAACCCTAAAGAAATAAATCAAGGAAGGAAAGGTAGTTAGGTGATGTCACCTTCGTCTTATCTTCATGGTCACACCTCATTATTGGTATGACCATAAGAAGTGACAGTACATCTACAAGAAGTACAAGAAGAGAACAACCCCAATCAGATCTGTTTCTGTCTGTCATCAAACTGTTGATATAAACGGCGTAAAATCACACGGGTCTAATGTAAAAATGGCCGTACCCCAAGGTTCAATTCTAGGACCGTTCCTTTTCTTAGTTTATGTCAATGACTTGCCTTACTTGGTTGAGAAAGAGGCTGAAATGGTGCTGTTTGCTGATGACACCTCGCTAATATTTAAAATAGATCGACATAACAGTGATGCTAGCGCGGTGAACAGCACCTTATCTTTAATTTCTGATTGGTTTTCAGCCAATAACCTCATGTTAAATTCTAATGTGAATTAAGCCTGCGTTGACATACTAATTAATGATCTGAAACTCGATCTGGTTGAAAGTACTACCTTTTTAGGAATCACAATTGATTCGAAACTTCAATGGGGCGCTCATATAACTAAACTTTCTAATAGGCTTAGCTCTGCGGCTTACGCTGTTCAAATTCAAATTCAAATTCAAAATATCTTTATTATCATAGGATATTTATAATATCTCTTAATAATAGTCACTTTGTTTTGTTTTGCACAAATGTTGACGTCAAATCGTTACTTACAGCTAAGTTTACGCCGCTTCCTAGGCGCAAGTGCAGAAGAAGCGGCAACAAACTGCACTGCACGTTTTCTCCAAAGACGTCAACTAACAAACTAAAAACTTAAAATTAGTTATATAGATGGACAGAGATTACATTGTTTATTATGTCATAATTAAATTGAATTATAAGAATTACGAAATTTAAAATAATGTCAATTTGTAAATTTAGTATGTACCAATGTACCTAAATTATGACATGTCTAAGTATACAAACCTTTAAGAGGGACCCGCGCCAAGCTCAAGCCAGACCTTTTTGTCTTTAAGATAGTCATCGGTCCTATAATAAGCCTTCTCACAAAGTACTTTCTTTACATAAGCTTTGAATTTTCTGTCTGGCATATCAAGGACCGATTCTGACAATTTATTATAAAAAAGTATACACTTCCCCATAAAAGACTTACTGACTGTATTCAGCCTGTAATACGGGCTAACTAAGTCATTCTTATTACGTAAATTTCTATCTGTAAAATCACTTACTTTATTGAACAAGGAAATATTTTTCCTTACATACATTATATTTTCAAATATGAATTGTGATGCAAAAGTAAGTATACCTATTTCCTTGAATAATTCCCTCAGTGAGTCTCTTGATCCTAAACCGTAAATAGCACGAATTGCTCTTTTTTGTAAAAGAAAAATAGTCTGAATGTCGGCTGCACTCCCCCATAGAAGTATCCCGTAAGACATTAGACTGTGAAAGTAACTAAAGTACACTTGTCTAGCAGCTGTTAGGAGAATAAGACAATTGACAGATGTAGCAACTGCTAGACAAGTGTACTTTAGTTACTTTCCCAGTCTAATGTTTTACGGGATACTTCTATGGGGGAGTGCAGCCGACATTCAGACTATTTTTCTTTTACAAAAAAGAGCGATTCGTGCCATTTACGGTTTAAGATCGAGAGACTCACTGAGAGAATTATTCAAGGAAATAGGTATACTTACTTTTGCACCACAATTCATATTTGAAAATATAATGTATGTAAGGAAAAATATTTCCATGTTCAATAAAGTAAGTGATTTTACAGATAGAAATTTACGTAATAAGAATGACTTAGTTAGCCCGTATTACAGGCTGAATACAGTCAGTAAGTCTTATGGGGAAATGTATACTTTTTTATAATAAATTGCCAGAATCGGTCCTTGATATGCCAGACAGAAAATTCAAAGCTTATGTAAAGAAAGTACTTTGTGAGAAGGCTTATTATAGGACCGATGACTATCTTAAAGACAAAAAGGTCTGGCTTGAGCTTGGCGCGGGTCCCTCTTAAAGGTTTGTATACTTAGACATGTCATAATTTGGGTACATTGGTACATACTAAATTTACAAATTGACATTATTTTGAATTTCGTAATTCTTATAATTCAATTTAATTATGACATAACAAACAATGTAATCTCAGTCCATCCATATGGATGGACTGAGATTACATTAATATAAAATTATTTATATAAATAATTTTAAGTTTTTAGTTTGTTAGTTGACGTCTTTGGAGAAAACGTGCAGTGCAGTTTGTTGCCGCTTCTTCTGCACTTGCGCCTAGGAAGCGGCGTAAACTTAGCTGTAAGTAACGATTTGACGTCTACATTTGTGCAAAACAAAACAAAGTGACTATTATTAAGAGATATTATAAATATCCTATGATAATTAAGATATTTTTAATTGAATTGAATTTGAATTGAATTGATCCGCAACTTAAATAGGTAGCAGTTTTCATAAACGAATATTTTCAGTAGAATTTTGCCTAAAATTACATAAATGAACGGGCAAGTGCGAGTCGAAGTCGTACATGAAGGGTTTCGTACCACCGTACAATGTTTTAAAACGCTGAAGAAACACGTTTCTTGTATGACGACCCCCTTCTTATTTTTAGTATTTGTTGTTATAGTGGTCATTGAAATACATAATCGGTGAAAATTTCAAGTATTAGTTGAAAACGCTGAAAAAAACACGTTTCTTGTATGACGACTCCCTTTAATTTTTAACTTTTATTTTTATTTTTAGTATTTGTTATAGCGGCCACAGTAATACATAATCGGTGAAAATTTCAAGTGTCTAGCTATTACGGTCCAAGAGATAGAGCCCTGTGATAGACGGACAGACGGACCGACAGCGGAGTCTCAGTAATAGGGTCCCGTTTGCACCCTTTGGGTACGGAACCCTAAAAACGGGTAAAATCAAAGCCTATCGACATAAACTTAGCAATGTCGAAATCACGGCGTCTGCAATTTCCTCGCAGCGGCGACACGTCATCCTGCAACAAAAGTTGGCGAGCGACTGCGATAACACTCCAAATTCAAATTTACCGGCTGACCGGACGCGCGGTGTCGTCGCTTCCGGCGTTCCGTTTCGATATGAATTCGAGTTTGGAATGGAGCGTGGTTTACGTAGGTTTAGTGGTATGTTGGGATTTAGTTTTGTGTGGAATGGAGTAGATTTGTACCTACGTAGAAATACAGCTTAGACGAAAAAGAAGAGTAGAATAAAATGAAAATAATGAGTTGATCAGAAAAAGTAACAAACGTAAAGGTATTAGAGAACGTGGGAGAGATAATTAAATTTTTAACAAAAAAAAAAACCGACTTCAATTTTTTTAAGCACATTCTTCTATATCTCCAAAGTTCTTCATCATATCTTCACCAAATTAAATTGGGACCAACTTGGTAGTAAAGGCTTTCAAATAAATAAAAATCATCAAAATCGGTTATCAATTGGCGAAGATATCGCGTAACAAACATACATAAAAAAAAATTAAAAAAAAACATACAGTCGAATTGATAACCTCCTCCTTTTTTGAAGTCGGTTAAAAAGACAAATAATTTTGTAATAATCATAGAAAATAGAAGAGGTAAAATGTTCGGTCATCTACTGCGGTTTTTTAAAACACTAATTGAAGGAAAGATAGAAGGAAAAAGAGGAGTAGGAAAACCTAGAAGACGATTTTTCGATTGAATAAAAAAAAAATTTAATGTGAAAACATATAAGAAGGTTAAGGTCGTACCTGAATTTTCCGGGGTCTAGTGCTGCACCCATTTAAAAATAAATCATTCTAAAGAAAACGGAGACGTTATTTAAAATTTTGCTACTACCAAGTCCTAGATAACCCTTCAAAGTATTTTATGAACTACTGTTTACAGTTTATAACTAGTAGTTCGCCGCGAACTTAGACCTCGCGATTTTTTATTATTATTTCAAAAACTACTGAACCGACTGAACCAGGGGATGAGTAAGGCAAGGGGTAAGTACAATATAACCCAAAGGTTCGACGTGCTTCCCAATGTGGACCCCAAATGCAAGATAAGATAAGTCTGGTGAAAACCGTTCAGATTAAATCTAAATAATTTTAAATAACAACAAGATGCGGGGTTACCTACACAATATTTTGCTAGCCGTCACTATTGACAAACGGCGCGTTTAGTGTGACAGGACGTGCCTTATCTTGGGATTGTTGGGGAAGACGCGTAGGTCCACTGTCACACGATACGAAAAGTTCGCTGCTCGTTTTTTTTTTTGACACTTCACACTGATTGAGTAAGCCCCAAACAAAGTTTAAACTTGAACTGCGGGATATTAACTCAACGATACTATATTTCTATTATAAATATTTATTATTATTATCATCAGCTCTTTTTTAATCTCCACTGCAGGAGCACGACCCTCTCTGTACTACCAGAGCCAAATATTAGCTAAAGCAGTCAGAGGATTTGGCCTACACTCTCCACGCTGGCCAGACGGTTGGAAAGGTCTCATTGATGTTTATAAGCTTTGTTTAGCTTGTGTTTCCTAAGTCGCCTTCTACGACATCCACGCAAGGACTTGGAGTGGTCCTATTCTACTATATTATATAATATATAAATAGATAAACACGCAAGACCCAGAACAGTAAAATAAAATGTGTAATGGAGACGAACATCATAAGCCAGACGCATTATTTCTTAACTTTTTAACCGAGAGCCGCTTGTTTATTGCATATTAAAGCCGTTTACGTAAAAATGCATTAAATTACATGTAGCTGCTATGTTTTTATTAGCCTTTGTAAGGGGTTAATTAGTCTACGTACCGCTGCAAGTTAAACAGCTGGCCGAGAGAGACAATGGAAGATATATACTATAACGACAAGAGCATAGCTCTTAAATATAGACTATCATCATCATCAGGTCTTTTTTAGTCTTCACTGCAGGAGCACGACCCTTTCTGTACTACCAGCGACACACTAAGCCAGAGCAGCCAAAGGCTTTGGCCTACACTCTCTCCACGCTTGCCAGACGGGTTGGAGACGTCTCACAGATGTTTATGTAAGTACCTATATCTATTTAAATATTTGCATTTTAGGTTAATAATAATATGTATGTTGTAAACAGATTTTCTCATGTAAAAAAAAAGTTAAACTCATCGAAATATAATTCTCTAGAATTCTAACGCTCCTACATTCACCGCTTCGATTCTGATTCCATTTACGCAAACAAACGAACAGTAATTACAACGAAACACTCGAACGCACACAATAGATAAAGATGCATGCGATTGGTCGCGACGTCGTCGGTCGGGTGGGGCAGTGAACGCAATGAGCGGTGAGATACAACGCGCGGATGATACCTATTACCTATGCAGTACACTTCGCTAAAATAAATAACCTTGTTTACGTGTTACTTATTTTTTGAATAACTAATTTTTATGTCTGTATGGCTTCTACACTACTTCACGGCACGTGACGGCATTTTTAATGAATCGACTATCGCAAAAACAGCAATATTCTCAAAAGAAACTTGCGATGCAACCGCATGACTCGAGTGTCACGGCGAACTGTTGCGCCGCGCTGTTCATATTTTAAGCCCCGCCCGCCGGGGTACATATCGCGTGGAATTCGATTCTAGAGAATTATTGTTCGTAGGTTAAAGTAGTTTATTTGACATAAAAAATTACACCCCCAACTTTCAAGCGTTCACCAATAACTATTAAATAGCTAAACCGATTTTCATCAAACATAGCTAAGAACTATCTCGACAGACAAGGCTTTAGAATAAAATAACCGCATCAAAACCGGCCTATTCGTTTAAGAGCTACGTTGACACAAACAGACACACACACACGACAAAAACTTTTTTTTAATGTCATAGGACGGCAAACGAACAAGCGGGTCACCTGATGGTAAGTGATCACCGCTGCCCATGCACAACTGCGTTGGAGGACAAAGTATTTGTTTCAAATACTTTGGACTTTGATAATAAAATAAATACTGCAAGATTGTAATAAAGTGACCCATCTGTTGGGAATAAAATCTCGCTTCCCTTGTAGAATAAACTTCATAATCTGCATACAAATAATAAAATATTGCTGTAATTGATATTTTATACAGCGCGTTGAGGACGAAATGTTAGCGTGGACATGCCTTTGTTTTTACAAGCTATTATTTTTGGGTCACATCTTGTAAGTTAAATTTGCTTTTATCAGCATCACCTGTAGGTTGACTGGTAGAAAAGGCCCTAGGCCTTAAGTCCGCCTGTTACATTTTTTGTAATAAAGTTAAATAAATAAATAAATCCGGTTTCCGATTGAGATTACATTTTGTATGATAATGTCAATCAAATGACAATGCAAAATTATTATATAATAATAAGAAGCTGATCTGATGATAGAGCCGGAAGGTGGCTATAGGAACCCTGTAATAAAACGACGCAACCCCATCGAGTTTGGGGTTATTGCATTTTCCTTGATAAGTACTAAGTTATAAAAGTTTGTGTTTGTTTGTGTCGAAAAACTCTTTTTACTAATCATTATCAAACGATCTCCAAGTGCACAGAATACAGTAAGAGTAAGCAGTACGGAATCTCCTAAGGTACGCGCAATATGCGTCCCCGTTCCCTGCACTCGCACCTCTCCCCCGGTTCTTGACGGCCAACGTGAGTCATCGAGGCGAAAACGGGGGAGAGGTGCGGGGACGGGGAACGGGGACGCATATTGCGCGTACCTTAGGAGATTCCGGCCTGTGCTAAGGGTATGGCAAAAAATTGCATACAAAATCTAGAGAGTTTTTGCAAAACCATAGGATATCATAGGCTATATAAAATAATTATTATCATTATTTAAGGCGCAGGAAGTTCACTGCTGGACACACGCATCTCCCAGAGATTTTTAAATTGTTTATACTAATAACCGGGGATCGAACCCAGAACTTCCAGATTAGCAAACTAGTGTTGGAGGTCCTCACTTTAGATAATACCTATGTGTTGTATTTGTTTATTTTTTGTACTGTACTAAAATATAAAAATAAACAAATTAAAAAAAAAGATGTCCATATTAACCTTCCACTATCTTATTTTTAAACCCGCTGCGGAATGCAAATGAGAGAGACGGGAGCATCTACTTGTTGCTTTGTTTTCGTAAACCTGGACCGGGATATTGTGGTTTTGGGAAAAACAATTGCACGATTAGGGTGGGGTTGACTTTTGATGTATAAAATGTGGGGACAACATCTTGCCTGACTGCTGAACAAAGATTATGTTTTTCAATAAATAAAAACGAAAGAAAAATTTCGGCTGCCCATACAAAATCCATTTAGCTGAGCGCTGATACGTATGGGAAACCGAAATTGTACATTCTACCAGTGCCGTAAATAGCCTTTTCTGCGCCCTGTGCGAGCTTCTATAACTGCTCCGGCCATGGGGCGGCTTATCTTAAATGACTCCTATTCGCACCCACCCCCCCGTTGCTAAAAATAAGTGAAAAAAGTGGCTATGGAATATTTTGGAAGAAAACCAGAGTCCACGCCCTGTGCCTGGGCACCGATGAAACCGCCCTATTTACGGCACACTTCTTCTTCCGAGTCGATTGGCTATAATATATATACAAATTAGCATATATATATAAAAGTGCCTGCAACGGCCTACTTACTCAATAAATAAGTGGCTATGGAACATTAGGAAGAAAAATCTATTTTTTAAAGAACTGATGAGGGCCATTCTTGCGCCCCTCAGAGTCTACGCCCTGTGCCTGGGCATCGGTGACACCGCCCTATTTACGGCACTCTTCTTCTTCCGAGTCGACTGGCTATAATATATATATACAAATAAGCATATATATTTTTTTATAGATGGTTTGACCAGTGCTTGGCTACAGTGACCATTTGCCTTCATCATCGGGATCATTTGCCTCGTTGAGGTCCTGCATTGAGCAGGTGTAGGGCATTTGGGGCAGGACAATAGATGGGTCATGGACTGGACAGCACCGCAGTCGCACTGGTAATTTTTTGAGAAACGCCACCTAACCTGGTTTTCTCGACATCTTCCGACACCAGTCCGGAGTCTGTTGAGAGACTTCCAGACTGCCCAGGGGAGATCAGCACCTGGTGGGAGTTTCTCAGAGCGCGGAAGTTGAGAGGGAGAGGCGGGAAATATATATTTATTTATTTAAACTTTATTGTACAAAATACAATTTGTATAGCACAATATCTGACAACTAGAAGCATTATCTGACAGCCAACCTTTGGGTTGTAAGAAAACTTAAAATGAGTACAAAAGAGATATTAATAAGTATTCAGATATATATTTACTTTCTACATAAACTACTTTATTAATACTTACTATCTGTAACATATCTAATTTTTTTTTTGTATCCAACTACCCAAATGTTGCCTGGAAGAGATTGCTGTGCGATAAGGCCGCGTTTTGTATGCTAAAATTTATCTCTAGTATTTGTGTCTAATTTGTTGAATTGTGTGCAATAAAGAGTAAAAACAATATTAACAGAATAAATGGCAAGCGCAGCGTGGGTCGTCCGTTGGCAAGATGGGTAGACGACATCAGAAAATTCGCGGGTCGAATGTTTTTTTTTTTATATTATAGAGCGGCAAACGAACAAGCGGGTCACCTGATGGTAAGTGATCACCACTGTCCATGGACAACTGCAACACCAGGGGTGTAACAAGAGCGTTGCCGGCCTTTCAGGAAGATATAGACTCGTTTTTTGAAGGTTTCAATGTCGTATCGGTTCGGGAACACCGCTGCAGGAAGTTGATTCCACAGTTCGGTCGTACGTGGCAGGAAGTTCCTTTTAAAACGTACGGTGGTGGTTTGTCAACTATCCAGGTGGTGTGGATGGTATTTTAATTTCAGGCGGGTGGTGTAGTGGATGAGAGTAGCTCAGGACCGTGGTAAATGGCATTCATTGAGAGAGGCCTATTCCCAGCAGTGGGAGGTTCAAGGCTGTGACTGATGATGATGATAATAGAGTAAAATAAATATATATACTTTACCAATATAAATATCTACATAAATATAAATACAGTAGCGGCGTTAGGGTAGGGCGCGGTTGGGCGACCGCGTTTTTGGGCAAGGGGGGGTCACAGATAATAATAAATATATAAATAGCGGCTGGTTAATGGCGGCAACTCCTAGACTCTTATTTGTATGCAACCCTCCCCCCTCCCTTCGTTTACAATGGGGCGGCAAATTTGAAGAATCCTATATCGTACTTGCACCCCTCCCCCCCCGACGGCAGAAATAAATCCTATAAGATTGAAGCCTAAGTCAGAGTCTGAATTGCAGATTGGGGGGGGGGGGGGGGGGTTCAGGAAAATCTCGCCCGTGGCGCTGGTAGAGCTAAAACCGGCACTGTATACATACATTGATACATACTATGTATATTTATCTATAAAATACACTACTAACAAATAATAGGTTCACATAAGGATATTACAAATGCCCCATACCCCATAGGGTAAAACCCGGATAGTCGCCCCGGGGGTATAGTTGCCTTGATTGCAATTACTCTAGTGTCGCAAATGAAACATGTTATTAAATAGGTATATCTATCGAGAGACTCTGCATCTACAACTAAGTTGATCGTGTTGCATGTCTCTGTGCGATTGCATGGAACGACTAGGTGCGATCAAAGTTTTTGCGGGATAAATGTCCTCTTTTTGTCAGGGCATCTATCCTAAACGTAAATTACAAGTAATAGGCAACTATCCCCTATATGGGATAGCTGACCCAAAATTTTTAAGTTCCGTAAAAATCGCCAATACTCAGGAAATATCAAAGATAATGTTTATTCCTTTTATAAGTTTGAAGAAAATAAACCAAAGTACCTATCCGTTTGACAAATAAATCATCTTGCTTTTTGTACAAAGAGATATAGTAATTTCAAAAAGTGGGGCAACTATCCGGGTTTTACCCTACATAATATTAATACCCCATTGCTCCAGTCTAGTCTTTTCAGATTTGGTGATTTACGGCACTGCATTCTACAAACTGAAGTTACCGTATTAATAAACACAATTGGGATGCTACTCACACCAGAAACAGCTGCAGACATTTTATTGCTCATAAACTATTTTACTATTTTAATTTTCTCAAGTTGGAATGTTAACGCGTGTAGAGCTTTTATTGCGATATAAAGAGCTTTCGGTATTGCTGGAAACTTAATTGACTTGTTGTTTTTGTTATTGACGACCTTCGTACTGGTTAAAACATCAGTCTACCAATTCGGAGGTTCTGGGTCATCTGGGTTCGATCCTCAGCCAGGTCAAGTCGGAAAATGGCCTTTTTAGGGCTCCGTACCCAAAGGGTGCAAACGGGACCCTATTACTGAGACTCCACTGTCTGTCCGTCTGTCTGTCTGTCCGTCTGTCACTGGGCTCTATCTTTTGAACCGTAATAGCTTGACACTTGAAATTTTCACCAATTATGTATTACTTATGTAAAGAAAGTACTTTGTGAGAAGGCTTATTATAGGACCGATGACTATCTTAAAGACAAAAAGGTCTGGCTTGAGCTTGGCGCGGGTCCCTCTTAAAGGTTTGTATACTTAGACATGTCATAATTTAGGTACATTGGTACATACAAAATTTACAAATTGACATTATTTTAAAAAGTTAAAAATTAAATGGGGTCGTCATACAAGAAACGTGTTTTTTTCAGCTTTATTAACTCGATCTTCATAATGACATTAACAAGATACTTGAAATTTTCACCGATTATGTATTACAATGACCACTTTAACAAAGATACTAAAAATAAGATAAATTTAAAAATTGAAGGGGGTCGTCATACAAGAAACGTGTTTCTTTAGCGTTTTAAAACATTGTACAGTGGTTTGGAACCCTTCATGTACGAGTCCAACTCGCACTTGCCCGTTTATTCAAATTGTCCTGGGTCTAGGGTGTTTATTTACTTAAGTATTTATCACAAAATATAGTATCGTTGAGTTAGTATCCCATAGTACAAGTTTAAACTTTTGGGGTTAGCTGAATCAGCGTTATTTGTCTTTATATTTATTTATAGATAGGGGTAGTATCCCTAGATATGTGTGTGTGTTTCCAATAGGTATAGTTAAGATATTGCAGGCTTGTATCACCTGATTATCCAAAAAGAAAGATGATTCCCTGCTTCGGATGGCACGTAAAGCAGTGGGTCGCGAACGTCATCTAGCGTTTGTTTAAACCTATCCCAGGATTGGTTCTGGTCTACTCTTTGGGTTGCGGAGGTCAGACAGCAGTCGCTCTGTGTAAAAACCAGTCATCATCAACAGGTCTTTTTAGTCTCCACTGCAGGAGCAGTGAACAACGACCATCTCTATACTAACAGAGTTGGTTTGGTGAGGTCTCACTGTTGTTTATAAGCTTTGTTTAGCCTGTGTTTCTCAAGTCGCCTTCTACGACATCCACTAGGTAGATTTGGAGTGGTCCTATTCTACTCTGCCGGGAACCACACGGCTTAGTATCCCATAGTACAACTTTTAACTTAATTTGTGGTTAGCTCAATCAGTATTATTTGTCTTTATGCATTTATTTATTTATTGATTGAGGATATATGGATACTAATACATAGATACGTATGGCATGTAGGTGGAATAAAGGAATGCCAGTTTTTTCCTGGATGATCAAGCCTTCCAGTTATTTATCTAGACGCAGGGTGAGCCTACCTGAAACATTCATAAAATGGCTCAAGTATTGATTTTCAAACGCCACCAATAATACCGTGGGAATACGCCCACTCGAGCGAAGCAAGGATGGAAGAGAAAAGCGAGCACAGTTGGATTTGGATGTGACATTAGCTGGGGCATATTTAACCCCCGTCGGGAAAGAGGAGTGCTGTGTACCTGTGTTTATTTTTCTTGTAAAATACTCCGTGCACTTACAGTTTCCCAACGCGTGCGCGTTTTTTTTATTCTTTTATTCTTATTAATTAATACATTTCTATTATCTGCAACGCATACAGACTGTTAAAAGTATATCTTATTGTAATTATGAACTTGTTTTTTTCATCTGTTTCTGTTATAGTTTTGTGTTTAAATTTAAACTGAAATAAAGTCAAAAAATGCTGGGGTTGCTGAAAAAAACTCTTATGAAATAAACAATACCTATATGTACTCTATTTTCTTTGTTTGTTTGTATGTTGCGTACATGAATTTTATAATAAAAAAACAGTAGCACTCCGGGGGTGCCTAGAAAAGTAAAAACTTGAACAAGGTGGTGTCGGTAACAGTGTCGCGAGTTCAATGTTTATTTTTTCCATTTCAAAAAATGCCCAACGTGCCTAAAAAAGTTTTCACTTCAATGATTAAGTAAAGTTTTTTTTTCTATTCTATTCTAACACTGGTGTCAGGTTCTACGAGCTGCTTCCACTTCCAGGCATCTATGACATAACTCTATAACTGTCATACAACGTGGAAAAGACGTTAGCGTTATAAATGATAGCACAGGCTATATCTTAATATAAAATTATAAAAAAATACAGATTTCACGCTCCAAGTCACGCAACTATCAGAGTACATTGAAAATGAAATTAAGAGCCCGTAAAGTACCCTAAAGTTCTTAGAGCGAACTTAAATATTATCATTATTAACGAAATACTCACTTTGAAATAAAAACACAGCAAAGTTCAGGACTATACGTAATATGTTACGAAAACACGATTACTTGAAATTTTCTCGATAGAAAAAAATTGCGAAGTTGCCTCTAAATCACCTCAGAATTATACTAAAACGGAAAGTATTTAAGAAATACAATAAATTAGCCCTTGTAACTTTGGATTAAAATTGTATTAAACATAAGGCATTCATAATATGTCTTACTTTTTAATAACTCTTAAATATTCTTTATTCTTCTTGAGTAAATTTGTGTGCGTGGAAGCGGGAGCAAAACTTAAATTATCCACATCAGGATACGCTATAACGCCTCAACGCGGCCGAACTACGAACCACTTTTATCTTTAGGAACCTACCGTGTCGTCTGATCATCTACCCAATCGGCTTATTTTGTTTCCGATTCCATCTCCAGGTGCCATTATTTCCGAATTTTGATTAAGATGTCCAAAAAAAGTTATTCTAATTTTTGTAAAAAGATTTTTTATTTTCCAAAAATTTCTTAAAAACTGACTTACGGTAGAACTCATTTTGACAGTCTTTTAAAGAGATATCTCCAATTTTGACTGATCTGCGGCTATTTTGCACCTTTGACTGAAAAACCCTATAAAAATAAATCTATTTTGACCAGTGCGACTGCGGTGCTGTCTAGTCAATGACCCACCTATTGTCCTGCCCCAAATGCCCTATACTCTGCTCAATGAAGGTCCTCAACGAGGCAAATGATCGGGTGGTCACTGTAGCTAAGCACTGGTCAAACCTATTATAAAAAAAAGTAAATATAATAGTAATAGTATAGTTACGTACTAGATGTCGCTAGGTCAAGAAATAAATAATAATATTATCAATTTAAAAATATTATTAGCTAAAGATAGAAGTGATTGGTAACAAAAATTTTTTTGGCTTTTGCCCAACTATGGGACATAAATGGCTAAAAAAAAAATATTAGACAGTCAAAAAATCCCTGAAACTACCCCTAAAAATTTCAGACCCCTAAAAAAGCCCATCTCACTTATTTACCCCCTAAATCTGGGGGGAAAACCCCTAAGTTGGTAACATTGTCTTCATTTAATACTCCTGAAAAATACCTTCTCCTCTATTTCAACCATCCCTAACAAAACAACCACGCCCCCTTTTCCGCCACGCCCAATCCGGCAGGCGTGGCCGGATATATGTATTATATGATCCACCTGGGATACCAGCTATGTTATAAACTTCCAAACATTTATAAACATAGCCACTTCCTATGTCGGTTGATACTTCCTATGTATACGGTAATAACTATGTCCTTGTCAATGTAATATAGTTATATATTTGTTCCATGAAAAGAAAAAACTTAAAATATACCTTAGCGTTTCTTAGAATCAGAATTTTGACAGATTTTGGTAATGTAAATGTTTTTTTTTCCCTTTCTTAACGTACCTACTATAAACAAGTACGCTAATAATATTACAATCTAGCCTAAACTAAGACTAATAAGTAATTAAACATTGACCTAGTTTTATACGTTGTAGACTAAGAATGTGTCCATTGGCACTTTTCTTACTGTCTTTATTAAGGGGAAGGCACTTTGTTCGTGTGTCTCTGCTGGCACATCACTGCACTATAATATCAATGTATATATATATTTATAACTACACTAGTTCAAAAGGTTTGGTTCTTTTGAGACGTCGCACTATGTCCGTGTTGTCGAGGAGCTGAATCGCCTCAACATTCACATGGTAAAGCAGTCTATACTCATGTGCTTCGGCGTATTTTTTGATCACTTTATCGACGGTCTGCATTTTAAGGTCTTGGTGTAGATCGTCGATTCTTATATACCAAGGCGCATTCACAATGGCCTTCAGTACGTTATTTTGGAAACGTTGAATAATTTCAATGTTACTTTGTTTAGTACAACCCCATAGCTGTATACCATAAGTCCATACTAGCATGAGGACTTGTTTATATAGTAGTATTTTGTTATGTACTGACAATGCGAAGTTTCTTCCAAGTAGCCAGTACATCTTCTGGAATCGTATATCGAGTTCCTCTCTTTTCTTTTCGACGTGGGCTTTCCAGCGAAGCTTCGCGTCGAGTGTTATACCTAGGTACTTAGCAGTGTTTTCATATGGCACTTGCTGTCCATTTATGTAGACAGGACAGTAGTCATCGTGTTTATTTGTGAAGTTAACGTGGATTGACTTCGACTCGTTTAGCTTAATTCGCCACCTCTTTGTCCAGTTATGAACTTTGTTAACAGCTACTTGGACCTTTTCTGCTGCTTCCGCGTAACTGTTTCCAACCGCCATTATAGCCGTGTCATCAGCGAAGGTCGCAATAGTGTTTTCTTCTAGTTCAGGAATGTCGCAGGTGTATAATAGGTATAGGACCGGGCCTAATACACTTCCTTGAGGCACTCCAGCTTTTATTTCCTTAACTTCAGAGTATGCATGATCTTGTCGCACTCTGAAGGCTCTATCGCTCTATATGTAAATGTAATGGTTATTATTTTATAATTTTATTTCATATTATTGATTGACATGTAAATAGCTATAAACAATTTAACAAATTTTTTTGGACTTCGAACTGTGTTTAGACGAATAATAATAATTTTTTTGTGTTTCCTTTTGGTTAATTTATTAGAATTCACAATGCCTTATAAAGGTAAAAATTGTAAAATAATAAGACCTTTTATGACAATGTTATGTGTACCTGTTACAAATTTTATTGAATAAATGAATATGAATATGTCTCAGATCTTACATTGTAACAATTTGATACCTTAAAAATATCTACCTAAACTAGGCATACAAATAACATACATTTATTTTTAATAAACTAGGTCAACATTCATCACATTACCTTCCCATTTACACAAAATTAAAATTAAATAATTCGGTCACCACTCCAACCCGTCTGGCCAGCGTGGAGAGTCTTGCCAAATCCTCTTGCTGCTGCTCTGGCCAAGTATGGCTCTGGTAGTACAGAGAGGATCGTGCTCCCGCATTGGAGACTAGTAAGACCTGATGATGATGATGAATTCGGTCAAGAGTGGAGGACAAATATCAATGAGTAATAACAATAAATATGACTTAAATAATGAATTATGAATGGTGAAAAAATACCACGTGACAGGACTTGAACCCGCGACCTTAGTCTCAATACGTCTATGCTCTGAGCCATCACGTGTTCAACTCACGCCGAATTTCACCACCATTTGATATTCCTACACTAGGCGTGCGTCACCAACACTACTACCCACTATTACAAGTGAGGTATCTGATCCATGTTACAATGAAGTTGAAAATCAATTAGAGTGTAGGATAGCCATACAATATTTTACATATTGAGACTAAGGTCGCGGGTTCAAGTCCTGCTCACGTGGTATTTTTTTTACCATTTCTTATTTCATTATTTAATTTGAGTACTTTAGTACTGCATCTTGAATGCCTAAAACACCCTATAAAAATATAACTTGTTAGGAATTCAAAAATTCTTTGACTAAATAGAATTGTTTTTTCAAAAGCCATTCATATAGCTATGTCCTAAATTATCTAAGTTACGAGTACTTTAATATATTTTGGAATTTAATTATAAATTTCTATGCAAATCGAGTAGCAACTGTTTGAAAAGCTGGGGGAAAGGGTGAAAATCTGAATCATGGCAATAGACGATACAACTAGCAATCCATCACTATTTTGATCTCTTTTTCCACCTTCTCGCCCACCATCACACTAAAAGTGGCCTTTGGGTCTTCTGACCTTCAGCTCTGTGTGCTTAGAGTCTTCTTCTTTTTATTTAAGAGCTGCTCTAGATGGTGGAGTTAAGTGGAGATGTCTCAATTGGGTACACTGTTAAAAATTATGTAATTTTACATGTCAAAAAATTACATAAACCTGTAAAATTCCCGAAAAACCTGGGAAATGTACGGAAATATATGAAATTCTACATAAAAATATGAAATTTTACATAATTTTTGTCATTTTAACATATTTTTCCGTAAATTTCCCATATTTTTCGGGAATTTTACAGGTTTATGTACTTTTTTGCATGTAAAATTACATAATTTTTAGTAAAATTACATATTATGGTTGACCGGTAGAGAATGCCATATGGCATTAGGTCCACCACTTGTACAATAGTTTTGTGCAATGTAGTTTTTAAATAAAAAATAAATAAAATAAATAATTTTTAACAGTGTAGATGACTGGGTCAAAAATAAATTATTTGGTACTGTTGAGAGAATAAAACGTCACAAAATAGTGATACCTGTCATTGATAAGATGATGATTTTAAACTAATTAATGTAGACAAACTGATATTAATTAAGAGCGCTATTTGACTCGAAAATACTATGACGTCACGGTTTTGTGTTTCATACAAATCCCATAGAAAATGTTAGTTTTGACGTTAAAAAAAAAGTGTCTGGTTTGACTTGTTGTCATCTAGCGGATTTCTCTCTTTTCTCCGCCATCTGATACAGCTTAGAGACATAAGACCCGTATTACTCTGTCTACCCCATTAGGGATAAAGACGTGTTAATATATATACAACGTGGAGGGGCATACCCGTAATAAATCGAACCACGGTCTGTACTACATCATTATAGTATAATTAAATTAAAATAACAGCCAGAAAACAAAAAAAATATCGGCATTTCCATACAAAAGTGTGCGGCCACCCGGGCGATTTGTATGGGAATATTTTTTTTTGGTTTTTTGACGTTCCTTCTAACTTCAATTTACTTAAAATCTAGTATAGCCCGTGGTTCGATTTATTACGGGTAAGTATGTCCCTTCCACTTTGTATAGCTTAGTTTAGTACACGCCTAACCCACTTTTTAGGGTTCCGTACCCAAAGGGTGCAAACGGGACCCTATTACTAAGACTCCGCTGTCTGTCCGTCTGTCACAGGGCTCTATCTCTTGAACCGTAATAGCTAGACACCTGAAATTTCCACCGATTATGTATTACTGTGGCCGTTATAACAACAAATACTAAAAATTAAAAATAGTTAAAAATTAAAGGTCATACAAAAACCTTTATAATTAACGAGATACTTGAAATTTTCACAGATTATGTATTACTATGGCCGCTATAACAACATATACTAAAAATAAGATAAAATTAAAAATTAAAGGGGGTCGTCATACAAGAAACATGTTGCTTCAGCGTATTAAAACATTGTACGGTGGTACGGAACCCTTCATGTACGAGTCCGACGCGCACTTGCCCGTTTATTTATATTTTGCTCTTCTGGGTACGCCAATTTTTTGAAGTGAAAACTTATATAAGCGCGTTGGGCATTTTCTGAGATGGAAAAAAAAACATTGAACTCGCGACACTGTTACCGACACCACCATGTTCAAGTTTTCACTTCTGTAGGCACTCCCGGAGTGCCACTGTTTTTTTACAAGCTTTTGATGTTTTTCTGTGTGTGTTTTTCCCGGTTTCTGGTTGAGATGAAATTTTGTATGGTAATGTAAGTCAGATAACAATGCAATATTATTATGACAAGAAGCTGATCTGATGATGGAGCCGGAAGGTGGCTATAGAAACCCTATAATGAAACGCAACCCCATCTATCAAAGCTATACAAATATTTTTTTTCAAAAAACTTGTTTTATATTAGTCGTAGTTTTTCTGTTTATCTTTTCAATTCAATTCAATTCAATTCAATTCTTTATTTGCATAGTAAGAGTTCACAAGGTCTTATAACTATATACAGTTCTCCTTACTTACCCTCTCGGGTGTTGCAAAAGTAATTACTTACTTAATTATAAATCATTCAATCTCATATAATTTGTCACATATAAATTCCTCTATACTATAATAACATTTTTGTACTAATAATTGTTTCAATTTAAATTTAAATAGTCTAGTATTAAGTTCTTTCAAACAGTCAGGTAATTTGTTATATAATTTAGGTCCTAAAATAAACACTGTTTTGTCATAAATTAAAAAAAAATATATTTGTAAATCAACTTATTATTGTACAAAAAAAACCGAACTTCCTAAAAAAGACAGTTAAATGAATACAATCCCGGTTAAGACCTCTTATTACATTTCTTTGGCCACATGCGTCCAAAACTTTGCCCGTAAATATCAACTCTCGATTGTTTAGGAAGTTCCGTCTTTTGGGAGCATCGGAGTGAAACTTTTTAGCTTTTATTGTATAAAACGGTATAAAAACATAAAAATGAAATTGGATTGAGTTTGTTAAAAATTTAATTAAAGATTATTTGTAACGAGAAAATTTTCCAGAACTTAAAGGCATGTGTCCACGAACACGGTTTTTACACGGCACTGCGCCATACATATCTGTAAATGAAGCCGTAGCCCTACTAAGTAGTTTAAGAGCCCATACTACCCTAAAGTTCTTAGAGCTATCTTAAATATTATCAATATTACCGAAATACTCACTTTGAAATAAAAACACAGCAAAGAACTCTATACATAAATGTTTCGAAAACACGATTGTTTGAATTTTTTTAATGGAAAAAAATTACTAAGTTGCCTCTAAATCACCTCAGAATTATACTAAAACGGAAAGTATTCAAGAAATACAATAAATTAGCCCTTGTTACTTCGGATTATAATTGTATTAAACACTAGCAGTCCACCCCGGCTTCGCCCGTGGTACACACATAGCCTATGTCACTTGGCGATAGTGTAGCTTTCCAACGGTGAAAGAATTTTTCAAATCGGTTCAGTAGTTTCGGAGCCTATTCAATGCAAACAAACAAACAATCAAATATTTCCTCTTAATAATATTGGTATAGATAGGCAGTCATAATATGACTTACTTTTTAAATAACTGAAATATTCTTTTTAAAACGAAAAAAACCTCAAAACCAAAACCAGCCTCATTGACCTACCATGATCTTTTCACCCCTCTTCAGCTAGAGTTTTGTGTGCGTGGAAGCGGGAGCAAAATTTAGATTATCCACATCAGGCCCAGCCTCTTACTTAATTGCTCAACTTAACTCAACTCAACAACTTACTTAACTCTTACCGGCTTCATGTACAGATCTGTATGTCGCCGTGCCAGGACCTACGACGACACTGACACAGGCAGACACACATATTGGTATACACAGACACAGCAAACTTATAACACCCCAGCTTTTTAGAAATAAATAACAAAAAAAAAATGGCGAATAAAACCAATAATGGAATGGAATAAAATAATAATTTTATGCTTTAAAAAATCATGATAGTAGTTTGTTTATTGAACTACAAAGAAAAACCATCACTGATAAGTTAGCATTGTTAATTAAATAGTTACCTATTCGAAAAACATACAACGTGGAAGGGACATACCCGTAATAAATCGAACCACGGGCTACACTAGATCACTATATTATAATGAAATTAAAATAACAGCCAAAGATCAAAAAATTTTTTTGGCATTTCCATAGAAAAGTGTGCGGCCAGCCAGACGATTTGTATGGAAACGCCAATTTTTGTTTTTTGGCTATTATTTTAATTTCGTTATACTAAAGTGATCTACTCGTAGTATAGCCCCCTGGTTTGATTTGTTACGGGTATGTCCCTTCCACTTTGTATAAAAATACATAATCCTTAGCAAACAATTACCAAAATGGAGTTGTAACTTGTTAAAAGTGGATAGTAAAAATAAATTAAAAAAAAAATTGTGAAGCCAAGAAATTATCAACACAAATCGATGGGGTTCCGTCGTTTTATTACAGGGTTCTGTAGAGAAGAGTGGACTGTTTGTAGGTAATAAAACTTGGTTGTTTTGCTTGACTTGGATTTTAACTTATTACACACCCGTACATACGTCAGAGTTACACAAATGTCAAGATGACATTTTTATTTTTTAAATTTTAGACACATTTTTGTGCATTACCTATATATATATATATATATATATAATTATGTCCTGTATTTTTCTTTTGTGCAATAAAGGATATTGTAATATATTGTATTGTTTATTTTACGGGTAGAGGCCTCCTCCATTTGGTTCCAAATTTTTCTATCTTAAGCCATTTTTGTCCAGACCATTGCGGCCCACATGTATCTGTTGAATAAAGCGGAATGTACCTAGTACCTACTAACCCTGGTTAGGAACATTGTTGTTGATGAATCCTTTTACAATGCCATAATTATGGAAAATAAAGTTACCATGTTGTAAAGTAACTTTCGAGTTGTACTCTGAGCGTGGCCCGACACGCGCTTGGCAGTTATTTTTTACCTGTGCCCGGCAATGAACTTGCAACAAGCATAAACGTCTGTACAAGGTCTGTACCAATCTATTATTTACCGCTGCCCACCCCAAGTCGGGTCGTAAACAAACTGTTATGGCCGGCGACTGCGGGGTTTATATTTTCCAATTCCGCGACCCAAGGGTCCCGGGTTCGATCCCGTAATTGGTGATATGTGTTCTTGGTGACGTTTTGTGACAATTGTGGGGAAAAGTAGGGGTAGAGAGGTAAAGAGTTAGGAGAAGTTTTGTTAAATAATCTTAAACTAAGTTATTTATTTATTTATACTTTATTCTACACACATATACATTTTTAAAGTACAACAGGCGGACTTAATGCTAAAAGCATTCTCTAACAGTCTTACTTTTGGGTCGATTGGAGAGTGTTATGTGGGTGTGAATAATACTATTATTATTATAACATATACATAATTACTTACATACATATATATTTCTTCATAAAATATATACAACAAAAATAAATATACAAATACATAACCATAAATAATTTTTATGCAATCAAGTCTGTCCTATTTAATTGAAAGTGGAAGTGCCTAAAAACTCTAAGGGGCCCTTCTAATGAATTCAGGGAGAGCATTCCAGAGTCGTACAGCAGTCACGGAGAAAGAGTTATGGTAAAAACCTGTACGGTAAGGAGTGACTAGGGTAAGAGTATTTGAAGAAGATTTCATTATGTTGGAAGAATTCTTGGTATCATCATCCAAGCGCATATTCCCGGTTGCATCCTCAGCGGAAACGCTTCAGAGCCCGGGTTCCGCTACCTTACCTAGGTGGTATGACGAGGTTACTGGTTTAACACAGAGCGACTGCCAGACTAAGTAAACCAGAACCAATCCTAGGGATAGGTACAAACGCTAGATGGCGTTCGGGACCAACAGCTTTACGTGCCTTCCGAAGCACGGAATCATCTTTCTTTCGGATAATCAGGTGATTTGAGTCAGCAATATCCTACCAAACTGGAAACAACTTTTCACAAAGTATGCTTCCCAGTGATAAAAAATATTGAATAATGAATACATAAATAGATAAACAACCAAGACCCAGGACAATTTGAAAAAGACCATTTTTAACTTGCCCTGGCAGGGAATTGAACCCAGAACCTCCGGGATGGCAGACTGGCGTGTTAACCACAACGCGACAGAGGTCGTCTAATCATATTTATTGATATTTTTTCAAATCAGAAATTAGAAATCTTTATTTTCCAGAATACATTGCAAAAAGCCTGTGAGCAGCAAAAAAAAAACCACCGTCGATACCAGAAAAGCTAAATATGAATTCGGTTAAAAACAACGTACCTATTCTCGACTATTCAGACAGAGCCTCGAGACGCAAAATCCAAAGGCCGCTTTTGGCGTTATGGTGGGCAAGAAGATGAAAAAGGAATCCAAATAGTGATGGGTTGCTAGCCGCATCGCCTACTAACAAGAAAAAAAAATATAATTAGCATTTTCACTAATTCCTTCAATTGGCTTTTACGATCTGCGCGGGAAGAGAAGTAGCTGGTACATTCTAAGTTTTTTCTATTCTTCTAGACCAGCGAGAAATTTTGGTGCAACTTGTGGTCACCCATCCAAGTGTGGCCCACGCTTGTGGTTGCTTAACATGCAAATGCATACTCCCAACGAGTACCTCTTCTAATTGAATAAAATTCGTACTAAACACATGTTAAAGAGGGGTGCGAATCGGAATTAGTGAGGTCAAACGGTCGTTAACTAATTATAGGGGGTTTATAGAGGGGATGGCCAGGGGATGACGACTTGTGATTATTGGTTTGGTTAGCACTCTCATGTACTCTGTTTAAAAAGTCAAGGTTCAATTTTAAAATTAATCCTATCCTTATCCTAACTAATATTATAAATGCGAAAGTGAGTTTGTATATTTGTTTGTTTGTTTGTTACCTCTTCACGCTTTATCTACTGAACCAATCTTCTTGAAAATTCGCATACACATAGTGAAGCGTTGCGAGTAAAGAGCTAAATAAAATAAGCAACACAAACTCAACAAATATAATTTATTTAAAAAATAATTTAATTCAGGGGTGGATTTATAAGGGCCCTACTATGCCGGTTATTCTGTTCTCCGAGTCAAGAGGTACTGTCCTGGGATCCAGTGCTGGGTAGTTGAGTTGACGGTGGCCTGATGTTGTGGCTGTGTCCAGTACTCAAGTAGGCAGGTATTAGGTGCCAAAGGTAGTATGTCCGTACGGGTATTCTGTAGTCTGAATCTGGAACCCTGGAAGTGATTTCCATTGTAAGAGAAATGCCTTTTATAATGAAGGCCAGCCATTTTGCCACGAGAGGTGATGATGACGATGTGAGGTGATGGTGAGGACGTACCTACTTTTACTTAGTGAAATGACTGTGGCTGCTGGACATCATTATGAACAGAGTTTACAATAGAAACCTAACTAGTACTACCTGTTCTCAAAAAAATAACAATTTAGAGGAAAATATTCTAGAATAAATTTATTTTTAATACCGGGCGGTGGCAGAAGATAGCCACGCCCAGGAGAAAAATCTATGAGTTTCTATACTCGATGTAATGTTGTTTCTAATGAAATATTACTAGAAACACTACTTATCCAAATTGACAAAATTCAATTTAAAATTTATCTAGATAGGTTACCTACCTAAAGGATACTAAAATTAAATATCAGTTCGCCACTTACCGAATTTCGGGTTTGAATAGCACTTCAACTTCCTGCAGCGGTGTTCCCGAACCGATACGACATTGAAACCTTCAAAAAACGAGTCTATATCTTCCTGAAAGGCCGGTAACGCTCTTGTTACACCCCTGGTGTTGCAGTTGTCCATGGACAGTGGTGATCACTTACCATCAGGTGACCCGCTTGTTCGTTTGCCGCCCTATAACATAAAAAAAAAAAAACTTAGGTAGTAAGGTGTTAAGCACCTTAGTTAGACTACTCGTAGATTGTTAGATTATATTGGGTAGTATTTAAACGCAAATCAAAATTACTGATTGCACAGCAAAATACTCAACTGAAAATATTACTAAACAAACTGCAATTTATATTTGTGGCGCAGTAAAATGGATAGAACTTTCCTAGCACTCGCCGGCCGCTGCCGCGGCACGCTCGCTTCGCTCGCTCGGCTCGTGCGTGTGTTGGTCGCAGTTCTAACATAACCTAACCTATAGGTTTGCCCTAACCTAATAAATTTGATGTGCAGTCAGTATTTATTTGCTGTGCAATCAGTACTTATGATAAGATTGTTGATTTATTTGATGTAAAAAGTATATAAATGATGAGATTAAATTGATGGGTGATTATTTATTAGATGTGCAATTAATAATATCCCGATTATATTCAGTGCAAAACTTTCACTTTTACAATTCAAATCGCAATTGTAGTTCTGAGATGAGAACATATAACGTGTCTCGCTCGTAGTAGGGAAGCGATACCAATGATGACCGATCAGCGGTGCATCGCGACGAAAGAAATAAAGTTAAACTGCCTACATAAAAACGCGGCATGTTGCAGACACTAATGCAGTATTAGCCGTTCTGGCGTTGACCAACTTCTGCTGTAAATAGTGTTGAAAAGTTATTTGTATTAATGTAAATATATGTTTATTATTATTTTAATTGTAATTAGGTTTAGGTATTATATATTTTCTTTTATTTAATTTTAGTTTTAGTTTTGTTTTAAGTTAATGTGTTTAAAATTGTAAACAATAGATATTATAATAATTTTATGTTAACTTATAATGCCCCCTCTCGTACCCAAGGATTTTATTCCCTTTTAATAAAATCCGCATCCTCTTAGTAAATGTAAATATTATTAAGGTTATTTAAGTTATTTGAAGGTATATTTTGATTAAAATTTTCAGGTTTACATAGATAAATATTATTTTACACAAAGTAACGTGTATTTACGTTACAATAGTTACGAGTACAGAGAAGGACACAGGGTACCTTTCATCCCGGAAAAATGTAATGTTCCCGTGGGATACGCGAGCGAAGCCGCGGGCGAAAGCTAGTACTTTTTATAAATTGAAATCTTTATGAAAACATTTTTTATTAATATTCCATGCTCCAAAAGAAAATAAATTAAAATGCACCATGATGATGAACCAGAAGACCAACATGGAAAATAATTCATCATCATCATAACCAGGTCTTTTTTTTAGTCTCCACTGGAGGAGCACGACCCCCTCTGTACTACCAGATCCAATAGCCAGAGCACCTAGAAGATTTGGCCTACACTCTCCACGCTGGCCAGACGGGTTGGAGAGGTCTTTATTTATTTATTTAATATTTATTGCACGATAATCTAACGATTATAATGATTTAAAACTTAATGCTAAGCTCTGTCTACCACTTCACCTAAGGGACGTAGCAGAAAAGGTAGTAAATAGGATGCAAGATTAACTACCTAAAGTTTATAAGCTTTATTTAGCTTGTGTTTCCTAAGTCGCTTTCTACGACATTAACGGGAAGACTTGGAGTGGTCCTATTCTACTCTGCCGGGAACCACACGGCAGATATGTAACTGATGTTCTTCTTTTTTCTTCGTAGCTCAAATTTCCCCCCTACAGCAAAGCAGGTCTTATTTATCGTTTCCTTCAGTTTCAATGGTAAATTCTACGGTTTTTTCTTCTCATCCAGACCAACATGTATAATTATTCTTCTTCTTCTTATTTAAGAGCTTAGTGGCTCTTGTCGGTGGAGTATGCGCCAAACTTCTCGGTTCTCTGCCTTACTTTTTAGTGCTTGATACGACATGACCCCTGCTTTTTCTTTCAGTTGGTCTACATAGCTCTTTCTTGGTCGTCCTGGACCTCTTCTACCTTTTATCTTTCCTTCTAGTATGTTTTTAAATAAGGAGTCATGTCGTATTAAGTGATAATATATATAATATATATCATATCGTATAATTATTAGGAACATTTAATTATGTCTCATAATCTCCCAAAACATATTGAATAGCGCTAACATCTTAGACACATAAATATTGTCAAAGTAATCCCCGATCATACCCCAGACGTGCCATTCCGTAGTGACGTCCTCAGTCGATAGTAATTAGTGTACATTATCGATATAATGTAGGGAGTCGAGACTGCACTTAGAAGACTATTAGAGCAGGGTTGTAACTGAAAATGGTAATGAGTTGTCGACATTTTTTGTGACACATTCCTACTAACAAATTACTCTTATCACCAATGAAAACCAAAGTAAGTATCTTTTGAAAAAGAAAATGAGCATTGGTGGGACTACTCAGAATTATTCCTAGTAGTACTACTGATAAGTACCAGTAGTTCTACTGGTAGATCAATTGAAAAAAAAATCCCTAGTAGGTTGATTGATTTATTTTTGGAAAACAAAAATACATACCTAATAATCTTCTTATAAAATCCAATTTGACCAAGAAATCAAAAACAATCATGCGTTTAAAAAGATTACTTAAGGAAAATAGGGAATTGTGTAAGGAGACCTTTGCCCAGGAATTAGGTAATGTAAGGGCACAAATGTCTAAGGAAAAATACAGAATTTAAAAAAAATAATGTAATTTTTTTATTAACCTATTTCGCCTTACTGCTGGGTAAAGGTCATTATTACACTTACTAATATCTACTTACTATTATTACAAGTATTTTCACAGTACCTACTTAATCTTGCTTATATCCATGTTATTTTAAATATTCGTCTACGGAAATAAAAAGTCCCCATCCAGTGCAAGTTAGAAAATGGTTTGGGTCTTGATTGGGTGTTTATCGTTATGTGTATTTATTATAAAATATAGTATCGTTGCGGTAGTATCCATAACAAAGTTTAAACGTACTTTGAGGCTAGGTCAATCAGTATGATTTGTCCCTATTTATTTATTTAAATGATTTTTTGATAAAAAAAGCGCCTTTCAGATTATTGAGTTACCAAACTTAATCATGACAACGGATTTATACCTTTTTAATAATAAAAAAAACTATTTACTAGCAAAAACTAATCATATTTTATTTTATCGATTATAAAATATTAAGAAATTATATTTTATCGCTAAAATGAACGTACGTGACCCAACACTATTCGCAGCAATGCAATAATTTTCGTACAAAATACAGCACTTACCTCCCGGTTACTTTCGATACCGGCCCGCTCCGAAATGTTCTGATACAGAGTGTTCCACTTTGAGCATTTTTTTTAACAGCCGATATAAGTCCACTGCTGGACAAAAGGCCTCTTCGAATAAAGGAAGAATACTTTAAGCAAATTTAGGTACAAGTAATATATTTTTTTTAATAATTTTTTTTTCTAAAGCAACGAACAAAAACATTTAAAGTGCTTCAAGACGAATCAATCGAGCCCAAACTCGGTGGGGTTATGTTATTTTATCACAGATGCCGTAGCCACCGTCTGGCTTCATCATGAGATCAGGTCATTGGTACCATAATATTGCATTGTCACCCAACTTACATAATGTAAAATTTCAGCTCAATAGAATATGGGAATGGGTCTAATTTTGCTTGCAATATTTGATTACGGCAGGTCTGTGTCACTCCCCGTTTAGGTATTGAAAATGTACCTACATTATTACTATGCGCTCAGGCGGCCCCTCCGGGTGGTAAATTCAGTTAAACGAATCGTTTGTCCAGAGTAATAAGAATGAAATTGGTTTGCAATGGATGTATAGGTATCTATACGAAAAGGTGCTGAGTTCTGACGTGAGCTAAATTAAACCATATCGATAGCAACATTGAGTAGATATTCCTTTGAATTTCTTTGCTGAGTGAGACTTCTGTACGTTAGTATTATTTATTCTGTGATTACGGACACACAGCAACGGGACAGGTGATACTACTCGTAAATACTAATACTATTTTAAGGGTAGATTCAGTCCATGATACTGAACAACTTTCCCCGAAGAACATACTTATATGGTAACACAAAAACATTTTTTTTGTTTACAATAAAAACTTGGATCAGCTGATCGGTCAGTTTGTGTGGGAGATTGATTGTGTGTAAGCAACTTTGTAGTAAAAAACACAAGAACCTAGGTTTTGTTTTAAAAACAAACAAAAAATTATTTTTTTCTTAAAATTCTTTTTTTATCTAAAAGATCACCCTATAGTGGCGGTAATGAGTGAGCACGTACAGTCGCGATGTATATTTAAATTGATATTCGTGTACACTCAGCCGCAAATACACTCGGAACAGTTTGGGGGAAAAGTTGCTTAACTCTTGTTTAAAGTGTTTTGCTTTTGCCATCTTTACTTTTTCTGTTCTTATATTAAACAAGTACAATTTGTATTATTATTATTATTTTTTTCCTTACATACTTTTTAATTTATCTTTAGCTAGTTCCAATTTAATTTAATTTAAAAAGTTAACACAAATTCACTTCCATGCTGATCTAGGAGACAAGTATAAACTTAGAATGCGCCAGCTGCTTCTCTTCCCGCGTAGATCGTAGAAACTGATCGAGGGCATTGGGTAGATGACTGAGTCAAAAATAAATTATTTGATACTGTTATGAGAATAACACGTCACAAAATAGTGTCACTTATCGTTGATCATATCTATTTTTAACATGATTTTGGATTTATTAATGCAAAAAAACTGATATTAAGAGCGCTATTTGACTCGAAAAAATTATGATGTCATGGTTCTGATTTTCATACAAATCCCATAGAAAAATTTTGTTTTGACGTTTTGAAGTCTGATTTGACTTTTAGTCATCTAACGGATTGGCGAAAATGCGAATCATGTTAAAGCCATACCTGAATTTTCCGGGGTCCAGTGCTGCCCCCATTTAAAATAAATCATTTCAAAGAAAACGGAGACATTATTTAAAATTTTGCTACTATCAAGTGCTAGATAACCCTTTGAAGTATTTTATGAGCTACTGTTTACAGTTTAAAGTTAGAACGTTAAGCTTTACTACGCACAATTTGCGAAAAACGGCCACTTTTGGCTAATGTGCGTAGTAAAGCTTAACGTTCTCATTATAAACTGTAAACAGTAGTTCATAAAATACTTTGAAGGGTTATCTAGGACTTGGTAGTAGCAAAGTTTTAAATGATGTCTCCGTTTTCTTTGAAATGACTTATTTAAAATGGGGGCAGCACTGGACCACGGAAAATTTAGGTACGGCCTTAATAGGCCATGTGAATATCCATCCACCCATCACTATTTATATTCCTTTTTCCACTTTCTCGTCCACCCCACATTAATGCTAGAAGTGGCCTTTGGGTCGTGCGGCCATGGGCTCTATCTTAAAGTCGCAAGACTCAAAACTTGGATCAGCTGATCGCTCAACTTGTTTTCATATTTCGATATAATGTTCCTCGAAGAAAATTGTTTAGTATCACGTACTGAATTCACCCTTAAATAGTTTCAGTAGGTATATTTTTTTTAAATCCTATTTATTTGTATGTATGTATTTCAGTTTCCGTGTGGCAAAGTAGTATAGGAGTGGTCCTACAGTGATGTGTATAAGCTTTGTTCAGCTTGTGTTTCCTAAGTCGCCTTCTACGACATCCACGGGAAGACTTGGAGTGGTCCAAGTCTTCCCGTGGATGTCGTAGAAGGCGACTTAGGAAACACAAGCTGAACAAAGCTTATACACATCAGTGAGACCTCTCCAACCCGTCTAGCCAGCGTGGACAGTGTTGGCCTAAACCTCTGACTGCTCTGGCCAATATATGGCTCTGGTAATATATAGAGGGTCGTGCTCCTGCAGTGGAGACTAAAAAAGACCTGATGATGACGATTTCACCTTGTATTATATTTTTCTCTTTCAATGAAGTAAAAAGTCTTCTAAAAAAGACCAAACTTTAAAATTTTATATTAAGAGTTACGCCCCTTTGCCTCCCGACGTGATATACACAAATGTTATCCACCTGAACGCGTTCGTGACTAGAATCGCATATTTTTTTACTTATCCCGTTTTATATGACGGCCGGTGATGCTGTTAGGCTGATTGGGCGGGCCTGGGTTCGAATCCGGATCTGTGTGTTTAATAAATCATCGTTTTTAACCGACTTCTAAGAAAAATGCGTGATGTTTAACCATTGCTTGTTTAAGGGCAACCGAGTAAAGTGCTCAGAGTCCACTTTGACAATTTGGCGTTTGTTATTAAAATTTATTTTGTCCGACTAGCTGATGCCCGCGAATTTGTCCGCGTGAAATTTAGCGTTCTACAAATTTTTAACATGTAAGCAAAGTCGAAGTCAAATTTAGGATAAATATTTATTTATTTATTTATTTAACTTTAGTACAAAAAATTGTAAACGACGGACTCAAAGCCTTAGGCTTTATCTACCAGTCAGTAATATATCACTTATAGAAGGTCATTATTTTTTGTGCAAAAGCTACAAACTAGTAGCGTTTTGGAACGACCACTGCTCGAATAAAATAACTTTTTTCCCAGACATCAGATTTCGATAAAACAAAGCCTAAATGTTGCTCCTAGCTTAGCTTAATCTATCTGTTAAAACAGCGTTGAGTAGTTTTGGAGATTAGCGTGTACACAGATACATAGAAAAAGACAGAACCATTAAAAATCTTTTATGTTTTCTGCCACTTTATTCTTGTAGCCCACGCTTATTTTTTTTTAAATTTATTAAATGTACAGAAACGCGATTTATACTGTTTTATGATATATATAACAGGGTTACTGGTATCTAACGCATAACCTACTAGAGGCGACTTAAGTACATCAAGACCAACAACGTTTGTTCTATGATTTTGTTTAAACGTAATACTAAGCAAGATTTTACATTTTTTTGTTTAAGTTTGCATATCCATCAAACGTTAAGGACTGTATGCACAAAGCCACGTGGTCGGATTTGGCTCTGAAATATGCAAAATTTTCCCGCTAGGGGGATAAAAATGTCAAGATGAAGTTGCATAGAGTTAATAATGTGTAAACGGGACAATAGATGTAGGTAATCATAAATTGTAACGTAGAATTAGTATACAGCTTACTTTTTTCTTTTCGCCAAGACTTCCAGTCCGCGATACTTATTAAAATTTTCAAATCAATTAAATCAAAGAATTATTATGTTTGAATTATTATTTCTGAATTAAGGCCTTGGAAGACGTCATTAAAATGTACTTAACTCTTTAGTAGACAGGCTATCAGTAGAAAAAGTAAAGTCGAAAATACAGTAGTGTGCGTGAATGCAAGACGTTTATTTAAAAAGCGAGTTTAAATATATGTGAAATTCATATAGCATTTTCTAAAAAATCCAAGTTATAGTTATTCGAATCTTGCGTAAAATTTATTACTTTTTCAATTTATTAGTCGACCTCCGTGGCGATTCCTTAACACGCTAGTCTGTCACTCGGAGGTTCTGGGTTCGATTCCCAGCCAGGGCAAGTTGGTAAATGGCCTTTTTTAATTTGTCCTGGTTCTTGGGTGTTTATTTTATCCCATCAAAAACATAAATGTAAAAATGCCAAGTTCAAATTCCGACAAAACAATTGAAATTTAAATAGCTGCCAAGTTATGTAGGTAGAGAAAACTGAAATTTATTCATAAGAATCTCAACATTTGACTTGGACAACATTAAGATTGAAAGCACGGTCACCCATCCTAACTGTGACCAAGCTTAACCTGTAAAAGCACGGTTATTCATCCATCAATTTTTGAATTTATCGTATGCGCAGTGGAGCGAAATATTTGCACAAGTGGTTTCAAAATACGAGTTATCAAACTCGTATTTTGAAATTTGTTAAAGCGCAAATGACAAAGAACCCTTAGAATAGAGAATCTGTTTCGTTTCACGCAGCTTTTTAGGGTTCCGTAGTAAACAAGAAAACCTTATAGTTTCGTCATGTCTGTCTGTCTATCTGTCCCTAGTTTTACTCATAGACTATTAATACTAGAAAGCTGCAATTGGGCATGGGCATGGATATGTGGTAATAAAAACTTGAAAAAAAAAATGTGTGGTGTGAGACGTCGTTGAATAGGTCTTTCAAAAATATTGTAAGATTATGAACACCCTTTTAGGTTTTAGCATTCCGTTTGTGAAATATTTGGTTTTTGATTGCAAATTTTTGTTAGAATCATGTGTCTCCCCTCTCTGTCAATTAAACGGTTGTATATGGACACTCAAAAAAATTCACGGCAGTAGTATATAACGTCTCCCTGTACTAAAACTAATTTAAGGTGGATTCAGTTCATGATACTGAACAACTTTTCCTAAGGAACACATAATTAAATATGGAAAGAAAATGTTTGCTTTCCATTCGACCTCCGTGGCGTAATTGTTAACACGCTAGACCGCTAATCCGGAGGTTCTGGGTTCGAGCCCCAGCCAGGGTAAGTTAAAAAATGGTCTTTTTCTTGGGTGTTTATCTATGTATGTATTTATCATAAAATATAGTATCATTGAGTTAGTATCCCATAATACAAGTTTAAAACTTACTTTAGGGCTAGCTTAATTAGTGTGATTTGTTCTTACATATTCCATACATATATTACATAAATATTACATTTTGCCAAATCTTGTGTGTAAGAGATCAAAAATAATTTTTGTATTTCGTTTGTTCCTTGGTGAAAGTTGTTCAGTATCATGGACTGAATTCAGACCTAAAGTTAGGCAGTTGTTAGTTACATAAAACAAGTAGGTACTGACTACGGAACCCTACACTGCACGTGGCCCGTCACGGCACGTGTCCTGTTTATTTTTGGTAAGTTGAAATTTTAGGGAACCATAGACAAATTTATGATATTTCTTCTTTCTATTTTACGCGGGCGGTGACTTGGAAAACTACACGTTTCGTGTTCCACTGACAGGAAATGTACATATTTGAATTTTCTTTGTGAAACAATACGTTTAGCGACTATCTGCAATCGTAACACCTTTCACTTCTATTTACCTTATTATGTAAGTACGGAGGGTAAAAAGGGATTGCACGTTGAACAGATCAACAGTCTTGGTTTAGCAGCTGTATGTGCTCAATCAATGACTTGACTGTTTGATTTTGTACAATATTTTTAACGAATCAACAAAGAGCACTAAAAAGAAATCTTTTCCTGAAAACAGCTAAAAAAATTGGTTGATTAATGAAGCAGTAATTAGCATTATTGCACCCTTTTATTATTTGTCTTCTAATAGGTTTTCCTGTAATCTATAGGTAAATAACTATTAACTGTATATTTTTAAAAGTTTGGGTTCAGTGGTTTCAGAGATAAGGGTATTTTTATTATTTATTTTCAAAAATAACTTCAAAAACACCAACTTAAAAAATATAGAAAATATATTTAATATTATCATAAAATGCTCTTTCATTTGATATTTTACGCGATATAGTTCACAAAACCCTTTTTTTAATGTCTCATTTATCTCCCATAAGTAGCCCCATTTTTTTTTTAATTTATTCATTTACCTACATTTTACTTCCGTCTTTGGGTCACAAATTTACATTATGTGCACCACATTTCAACTGAATCGGTCCAGTAGTTTAGTAGGGGGGGTCAATTTTCGCCCATTTTCTTAAATAACTTAAAAATACCGATCTAAGAAATAATAAAAAATATATATATTTAAATTGTCATAAAAAGTTCTTTCATTTGATATGTCACACGATTTTGTTATCAAAACTTTTTTTTAATGTCTAATTTACCCACCATAAGTGGCCCCCTTTTTTAAATTTCATTTATTTACGTTATACGTCTATCTTTGGGTCACTAAGTTACATAAATGTAGGTACTAAATCTCAACTAAATCATTCTAATAGTTTCGTAGCAAATTGGCTGTGATTTACGGACAGACAGACAAGCGAAACCCTAAAAACAGTAAAAACACCAAAAAACTCGGTTCCTATACAAATTTGCCGGGCGGCTGCACACTTTTGTATGAAAATGCAGCTTTTTTTTGTTTTTTGACTGTTATTTTAATATCATTATACTATACTAGCAGTCCACCCCGGCTTCGCCCTTGGTACACACAAAGCCTATGTCACTCGGGGATAGTGCACCTTTCCAACGGTGAAAGTTTTTTTTAAATCGGTCCAGTAGTTTCGGAGCCATGTAATGCAAACAAACAAACAACCAAATCTTTCCTCTTTATAATATTAGTATAGATAAATAGCCTACTATAGCCTGCCTGCCTAGCCAAGTATAGATCTAGTATAGCCTGTGGTTCGATATTTTACGCATAATGTCAATTCGTATTTTGATATACATTCATGGGCAAAAGTTGTTCAAAATTTCAGACTGAATCACCCCTCAAAATAATTGTAAAACCCTAATTAAACAGCACCTTTTATTACAAAAACAGTTAATATGATTCCACCTTACGAGTCAAATATCCCTTCTGCTGAAAAACTCCCACCGGGTAGAGACCTACCCTGGTCAGTCTGGAAGTCTCTCAATAGACTCCGGGCTGGTGTTGGGAGGTGTTGGGAAAACCGAGTTAGGTGGCGTCACGCTGATAAAAACCTTTGCGACTGCGGTGCCATTCAGACGATGGACCACCTTTTGTCATGTCCGAGCTGCCCTACGTCATGTACCATAAAGGACCTTAATAAAGCTAACGACAGAGGGATCGCCGTGGCCACATACTGGTCACAGGTGATTTGAAATTGAAGCTACAGTGTAACCATTTCGACTCGATAAGAAGAAGAAGAAGAATATGATTCCGCGACCCGAGAAAGTTCCAATCCGATTTTCACCCTAATCACCAATTAAAAAATATAGGTAATAAATCAAACCAAATTATTTTTTTCAGACTTAATTTTCAATAAAATTAAAAAAAAAAAATTGCGATGCCTTATCTGCGATAGCATTACATCTTTGATTGAACGTCAACAAAATGTCAAAACTGTACCATAGTGTAGCAAAAGTATGACATAATTTGGCAGTTTGTACATAGTTTTTTATTGAAATATTTTAGACTGTAATGCAATTTTACGTAATTCAAAAATGGATTTTTTTGAAAAATTCGACACGGCCTCCTTCCTGAACGCCCGGCGGGCAACTGAATTTGTATGGAAGAAACATGGCCGCCATTTCAGAGAATTCTGTCAAAAACGTTGCAAAACATCCAATTTTTAATTTTTTTATTTTTTATTATTGCGTGATTGCATTGTAAGCAAATATTAAGAATAATGTTTCAAAATAGCCTTTTTTTTATAAAATATATGCAATCCCGTGTTAGAATATTTCTTTACGCAGAAAAACAAGCCAGTTTGTAGCAAGATTTTCTAAAATATTTCTTTCAGGTTTCTATACAATTATCTTACTTTTTCTGAATGAAATTTAAAAAATACGGTATTCGTCTACTGGCTAGTCTATTCACCTATAACTAGGTATGTAATTTTCCTAGTGGTCTTTTCTACTTAAGCCATAACTATTGCCCGCGCAAAGTGCGTTTTGCATTTTTTTGGGTAAATTCAATGCTTGTTTTTAGGAAAACTACAAAATATTTAAAAAAATCCTTTTTTTGTCTACTGTCCCAACTCTTCCTCTATCTATGTGTATACATTATTTGACTTAAATCAAACGCTTTCTGTACAAACTTGTTGCCCGCGCAAACCCAGTTTACATGGTGCCGACCCTTAAGTCTCTGTTTCATAGGCGCCGGCGCGTGCGCTGCCACGTGAGCGTACCTACTGCCGCGTGCCGATTGCCATAGATTTAAGACGAGTAGAATTGCAGATTTGACGTTGTTTATTTTTGTATTAAAAAAAACATCAAATTAAAAAAAAAGTCATAAATCAAAAATTGTTACTCTTGATGTAGGTACCTAAGTCGCCTATAGAAGGTTATGCGTTAACTAGTAACCCTGTTTAAAAGACCCCTGCTTTTTCTTTCAGTTGGTCTGCATAGCTCTTACTTGGTCGTCCTGCTCCTCTTCTTTTTCCTTCTAGTATGTTTTTAAATAAGGAGTCATGTCGTATTAAGTGACCAATCATTTTCCCTCTCCTATTTTCTATTTCGCTCAGCAGTTTTCTTTTCTCTCCTATTATTTCTAATACTTCCTCATTGGTTTTCCTTTCCGTCCAACTGATTTGTTCCATTCTTCTCCAGCACCACATCTCAAAAGTAGTCCTTAATCACTACGCAGCACAAAACAAGTAGTAATTCAATCTTTTAGTACATCAAATACACAAGAGTTAAGCGTAAGAACCGTTAACCTTTCGAGACTAGTTAATAATCCAAAGCTCGCCTGCACTTTACAGCGCTCAAATATTAAGCTAAGCTTTTACGATATTGCACTTTATCGCCGGAAACAAATTGTTGGCCAGTACTTTTATTGCAACAACTGCATTTAGTAATAGCCCAGCCGTCTGGAATTTTTAGAGGACGATTAAATATAAAACTAGCCGTTCAGACGTTGCACGGTAACAAAAACCGCGGGTTGCTTGCAGCCCGCAGTTTCTCGTACAACAATAAGTTTTTCAAAAAAAGATATTTTTTTCGCAAAAGATTTTATTGTGAGGCCTAAGTACTTGTCATCATCATTATCAGGTCTTTGTAGTCTCTACTGCAGGAGCATGACCCCTCTCTGTACTACTTTAGCCAGCGCAGTCAGATGATTTGGCCAACCTACACTCTCCACGCTAGCCAGACGGTTGGAGAGGTCTTACTGATGTTTATAAGCTTTGATCAGCTTGTGTTTCCTAAGTCGTCTTTTATGACATCTAAGGGAAGACTTGGAGTAGTCCCATTCTACTCTGCCGGGAACCACACGGTCTTGGTTAAAAAAAACAGTTTCAGATTGTTACTTTTTGATATTTATGATGAAAAATAATTAGTTGTATTCAACTATATACCGTATTTTCCAATTATACACGAAGAATTTCTTCGTTTGCGTCGCTCGCTGGCATTGACATATAATATACAGACCAGCTATCTCAAACATGGCCCCTGTTCAATATATTCAGAAATCCAGGGGCCATGTTGCCGCCGCCATATATGGCGGCGTGAATTTCACACGTATTTAACTTTCCTCTCCAACCCGTCTGGCCACCGTGGAGAGTGTAGGCCAAATCCTCTGACTTCTCTGGCTAATATATGGCTCTGGCAGTACAGAGAGGGTCGTGCTCCAGCAGTGGATACTAAAAAAGATCTGATCATCACATTTAATTTTCAAACAATGAAATCTGGTTACTTACCGATGGAAAGTTATTTCTTTACACTTTGCCGTGTTCTTTAAATTATTCTTACTGTATTACACACACCAAGGCATTTTTTATTATGTTTACCATGTTTTTTGTATGGTTTTCGCTTAAAAACTGTCGAAAGTACTAGGCTTTTAAGAGCTAGCAAGCGACTAAGTGAAGTTTATGGAGGTAGCTACAATTGAACGGGACAAGACAGTGATATGTGATGTCTCCTTTTCATCATCAACAGTTCCTGCTTTTTTAAGTCTCCACTGCAGGAGCACAACCCTCTCTGTACTACCAGAGCAGTCAGAGGATTTGTCCTACACTCAACACGCTGACCAGACGGGTTGGAGAGGTCTCATTGATAAGCTGTTTATAGCTTGTGTTTCCTAAGTCCCCTTCTCCGACATCCACGGGAAGACTTAGAGTGGTCCTATTCTACTCTGCCGGAAACCACACGGGTAGTCTCCTCTAGTTTCACATAATAGCTCTTTTTGCTGGTTGAAAAACGTTCCCAGTTATATCTGCAGTCCCCTCTTGAATTTTTATTGTGTGTCTACACGCCATACGATCATATAATGACACTTTATTTAGTTTAAATGGCATGGAACAGGTTTTTAAATCGTTATTGCGTTTTTGAGGGTAAAGATCCGAGAAATGGTATTGTAAATTACTAGGTAAGGTGTGAAAGGAGGGCTGAATAATGTTTGTTTTGTATGAAAAAATAACTTTGAAACAAAGGATTTTTTTTACTAAACAAAAAAGCGGGGTTTATACCAGTAACATGTTATTTCCTGTTATTTGGTTAAAATCGAAATTATTGAACCATCTAAAACAATAATAATTAAAAAAAAAAATTTTTTTTTACTATTGCCTGTGGCTGTTAAGTCCCATAACTGGGTAAAGGCCTCCCCCTTATTCTTCCACTTGTCTGTCGTTACTTCCTGCCATTAAGGTAAGAATTCTAATATATGGAATTATTTTAATTAAAAACTAGCTTTTGCCCGCGGCTTCGCCCGCGTAGATTCGGGGTATGAAAAATAGATGTTGGCCGATTCTCAGACCTACTCAATATGCTCAAAAAATTTCATGAGAATCGGTCAAGCCGTTTCGGAGGAGTACGGGAACGAACATTGTGACAGTATTTTATATATAAGATAATATGATGCCTCGGTTGGTAAAAATAAAAAGATTTATTTTTTATTTTTTGTGGAAGGTACACATTTCTTTTTAAAATCGGTTTATAGATGACGGAATTTTGAAGCAACAAACATTAAAATGAGAAGACCAAATTTTTTGTCGATTAAAAATACAGTTACATCGTGCCGTGCGTCATTTATGAGTAAATATTTGAATGTTTAACTAAATATAAATTAAAAAAAAAACAATAGAAAATTTATTTTACTAATCCCTAAATGGTTATAACAAACATAAATTAAATACTCTAAATTAAAAAGGAATTCCTACAAAATACACCATTTTCACTAACAAAAAAAAACCACTACAGATAAAATTATGCATTATTATGTCGTATCACAATTCACAATTCATACATCACACATTTTTGTCGTCACTTTTAACCGTGGTAACTTTCTTAGCCTCATTCAAGGCTCTATAGTAAACATCTTGCAAATTCCTTTCAGCCCTCTCATTTTTAATATACTTTCCTTGAATCCCAACATCTTTTAAGTCTAAATTCTCATTTTTATCAAATCCGTCAACATCTTTTAAAACATCATAATTTTCTGCGAAATCTCCACCAAAGCCTCTATCAGAAACATATTTCTCATTATTTTTGTTACTATTTAAATTCATAATGTAATCTTCATGTAAATTATTTTTCTTTTTTTCAATCATGTCAACTCTTTTATGGTTATTTAAATTATTATTTGCAACTGCAGCATTTTCTCGAAATGGTTTATCGACATCTTTATGCAGAACAGTATTGACATCACTTTTATGAAACTTCTCATCAACGACATCATTTTTATCATGAATTTTGCTGGTTTCTGTAATGTGAGTAATATCAGAACTAAGCGTGCTTCTGTTCGGTTTTTTTCTAAAATTTCTGAAAAAATCTCCAAGTCTCCTCTTCATTCTGTGGTTTATTTTGTTTCTATTTGATTCTGGCTTTTTTGTTAAGTGACGTCGGAACCGAAGTGGTTGTTGGTTGGCATACATGTTTGAGAACTGAAAATTTAAAGGATTTTTTAATAAAACAAAAAAAAATTAACAACCGATTTTAAACTTTCCTTAAATTTAAAATTAATAAAAACGGGCATTATTTTTATTTACTTATATTTAAGAATTATTACCCTAGACAAAATCAGACTTTTCCACACAAACGCAGATTAGTTTTTATTTAAAAAATTTTGTAATTTATAAATAAATGGGCAAGTGCGAGTCGAACTCGTACATGAAGGTTTCCGTACCTCCGTACATTGTTTTAAAACGCTGAAGAAACACGTTACTTGTATGACGACCCCCTTTAATTTTTAACTTTATCATTTTTTTTGTATTTGTTGTTATAGTGGCCATAATAACACATAGTTAGTGAAAATTTCAAGTATCTAGTTATTGCCATTATAAAGATCGAGTTCAAAACGTTAAAAAAACACGTTTCTTGTATGACGACCCCCTTTAATTTTTAACTTTATCTTTAGTTTTGTATTTGTTGTTATAGTGGCCATAATAATACATAATTAGTGAAAATTTCAAGTATCTAGTTAATGCCATTATAAAGATCTAGTTAAAAACGCTGAAAAAAACACGTTTCTTGTATGACGACCCCCTTTAATTTTTAACATTTTCTTATTTTTAGTACTTGTTGTTATAGTGGCTACAATAATACATAATCAGTAAAAATTACAAATGTCTAGCTATTACGGTTCAAGAGATATAGCCCTGTGACAGACGCACAGACAGGTCTCAAGAATAGGGTCCCGTTTGCACCCTTTGGGTACGGAACCCTAAAAATGCATATATCTAGGCATGTAAATGTAATGGCTTTCACAGTCAAAATACAAACTTGATAGAGAATAGTGCATCATATCACATTTGACCATTTATTTATTTATTTATTAAAAAAACTTTATTGATCCACAATAAAAAAATGGTACAATTGGCGGACTTAACGCTAAAAGCGTTCTCTCTCAGTCAACCATAGGGATAAACAGATGCAAATCATGTTGCGGCGCAAAAAAACTAGATACAAAATAAAGTATTAAAATATGTGCATAATATAATATATGTCTACTTAACACTATATAATATAATACAATATATAATATACAAATAAATAAAATATAACTCATAGAATATACCTACATACGTACATAAGACTATCTATAATACATATAACAAATATATACAAACCTACAATATATATAAATAATGAATGATGATGGTGAAAAATAAAGAAAGATACTAACATCGATCAAAAAGATAAGAGTGCAATCTTCTATTAAAAGAAAATTTTGTCGAAATATCTTTGATGTCAATGGGTAAAGCATTCCAGACCATCAGTATGGAAAACTTCTACACCCTTATATTTTCTTTCAAGTTTATATTAACTAGTTATGAAATTTCTTTGAAGTTAGTGTAACTTCAAAGAAATTTCAAACACGAGTATACTGCTGAAATCATTTTATTTCAGAATAAAAGCTAGACTACGTTTGAATGGAACAGACTAGGGTAAGTGGAGTCTTAAGGCGACGTGGGGTCACAATTTGCAATGCTGTGCGTGTTTTTAAAAAATCACTGTTATTAAACTGCTACAGTTTATTCCTAAAAAAATACATAAAATCTCAAGGATTTTCCACAAACACCCACAATAGCCAAAACACGATTGAGAATTTTTGGCTCGATAGGAAAAAATCACAAACAGCACGGCTCCGGGCCTTTTTTCGCGCTTGACGAATATTTCACTGTTTTATTTATTATCTTTTTTGTGTTATATTTATAATTTTTTCTGTAGCCAAAACGGATAGATATTTAGATAATAAATTTTTCGGTATAATTTTCATATAAAAAAGTGATTGTATAAAATACTAGCAGTCCACCCCGGCTTCGCCCGTGGTACACACATAGCCTATGTCACTCGGGGATAGTGTAGCTTTCCAACGGTGAAAGAAATTTTTTAATCGGCCCAGTACTTTTTGAGCCTATTCATTACAAACATACAAACATACAAAAATAGGTACAAATCTTTCCTCTTTATAATATTAGTATAGACGAGTAGTAATATGTATTATAAAGGCAAATTTAGGCAAATTTAGAGGTATGTTTGTGATTTTTTTTCTATCGAGCCAAAAATGCTCAATCGTATTTTGGCTATTGTTGAGTCTGTAGAAAATCCTAAAGTTTTTTCTGTAAATTTTTTTAAGGAATAAACTGTAGTTGTTTAATAACAGTGATTTTTCAAAAACACGCACAGTATTGGAAATTGTGAACCCACGTCGCCTTAAGATTAGGAGAAAAACTAAATTTAAATCGGTTCATGTTTTGGAAGCAGCGATGCCATATACAGATTGAGAGCGGATCCATACGGGCATTGCGTACAACGCAAAAAATTACGCATTGCCGGCCACACAGGCACTGCGTCATAGCAGCGCTTCTGCAACGCAATGAGTAATGAGTACACCCCTCCCGTTTCCTCTCGGAACTGTAGTCAGTCGTATGTACAATTGTACACTATGGTTATTTGTATGGTATTATAAAACAGGTATTCTCTTCCCGCGATAGCCCAAGACTACGTCACGGATGTCACGAAAAGTGTTACCACAGAATAAATAATACTAACGTACATAAGTCTCACTCAGCAAAGAAATTCAAAGAAATATCTACTCAATGTGGCTAGCGATATGGTTTATTTAGCTCACGTCAGAACTCAGCACCTTTTTGTAAAGATATTTAGACATCCATAGCAAGCCAATTTCGTTCTTATTACTCTTGACAAACGATTCGTATAACTGAATTTACCAGATGGGTCGCCTGCGCGCATAGTAATAATATAGGTACATTTTCAATACCTAAACGGGGAGTGACACAGGTGTTACCACTGATTGTTCTTTTCATCTGAATCAGTTAATCATCATCATCATCCGAGCGTATTCCCGATTGCATCCTCAGTGGCAACGCTTCAGAACCCAGGGTCCGCTACCTACCCTAGGTGATTTGACGAGGTTACTGGTTTTTACACAGAGCGACTGCCGTCTGACCTCCGCAACCCAAAGGGTAGACCAGAAACAATCCTAGGATAGGTTCAATCTGGTTCAATCAGTTAATTAACTTTACGTATATCATGTGATTCATCTATTGCTCGGGTAAATCAATCACATATAGTGGCAACACTCGCAACTGATGACGTATTCTTGAGCCAATCACGTAACCAGCTGTCACGGAGAGAATAGAACATTTCAAATCCATAAATAACCACAGGCAACACACATTTTTTCTCAAGGATCTGTAAAAGTTAAAACCATAAAACAAGAAACAAACTTACGTTGTATTCATCTAACAAAGAAATCTGTTTATTCAAAAAGTCCTGTTGGTTTTCTAAATACTGCCTAACGCCAGACATTTTGCTCTGAAATCAACAATTCCTTGTAAATAATTTAAGGTAACACTTGATTAGAGATGACCTCGAGGAAATCATCAAATCATATAAGGGAGAGTACGTAAAGCCAAAAAGAGAATTGAAGAAAAATCAAATAAAAGAGAGACTACACGGGCCCCGGCAGACGTGGTAGAAAATACTGGCTTAACGTCGTCAAGGATGATGTGCGTGCCAATGGTCTTACTACCAAGGATGCTCAAGATCGTGCAAAGTGGAGAAGAAAAAGCTGGAAAGCGAACTCAAGGCTTCACAACATTACAGCTAAGGATGCAACTGGATAGAATAGATAAAAATGAGTGGATAGAAAATGTAGTTATAAGGATTAATGAGAATGGTTGGATTGAATGTGACTTTGACGAGCAGCATAAGGTTTATCTGATAAAATGTTAGATAACTGTAAGTTCAATGAATGACACTAAAAAATATTTCCCAATAAATATATTAATGTATATAAAGAACTCCGATTATCTTGCGTCTGATTTAATGATGATGATGGTGCTAATGATGCTAATAACTATGATTATAATACTATGATATACAAATTACGAAGACTGAGGTAGCCCCGAAATTGATTTTAAATTTGTGTTATGTTATGACATACTAACTCACACATCGCCTACGCCTCCTCCTGCCCGGTGTGATTTTCGTCCACCGTCATGTTGTTTATTCTCCAACTACTGTCACATACTACATTCAGTGTCCCTATTCCGTAACGTAACCGTATTCTGGTGGGCAGGAGGAGGCATAGGCAACATCGCTGTTTCAGTCAGGCTAAGACCACGTTCGGTGAAACCCGGACGAAACATCAGCAAAATAAATTAAAAAATAGGTACCTATGTGTCGTGTTAATTACTGTATGCATTAATTGTTTAATGATGCAACGCAATATTTTAAAACTATTTATTACCTTATCCTCATCATCCATCTGATCGTGCTGCTGTAGCAGATCCTCTACAGCATGTAGAGTCTCTAGACATTCAGCCTTATCTTGAATCATCAAAGGCGAGGCACCATCTTGATCTAAAATTGAATGCAGTCTTTCAAAAAGGTCTTGACAATTTTTTTGCAGTTATCAACTACTGTTGCAAGCGTATATAGGTCTTTGTCCAGCAGTGGACTTCCTGGGCCTGATATGATGATGACGATAATAGACTGACGTAACATTTAGCATCAGCTGATTGAAAATGATGAATGTATGTAGCTAACACTGGTGTCAGTTTTTCAAGCTGCCTAATCTGACGTAGCTCAATGAACTCTCATACTCTCTCTCTGGCCAGCGTGGAGAGTGTAGGCTAAATGTTCTGGCTACTCTGACGAATTATGGCTGTGATAGTACAGAGAGGATCGTGCTTCTGCAGTGAAGATTAAAATAACAAAGACTTGATTATGATGATGATGACAACACGTTGTGAGCTATTTTTTGGTCAATAAGCATTCTCGATCTACCTTTTTCATACTGTTCATTGCCTAAAACATTGTCTTGTAAGTTGATTTGGTGATTTGAGGGTTTGTCCTGGTTAGGTGATGTTATCCATTCGAGGAAATTATGAAGGTCCGCAGGCAACTCTGAAACAGATTTTGTTTTAAATATTGTTCTAAGGTATCAAACTGCAAAACTTATTAAGCCGTGCGTGTGGCTTCCAGTCTAAAATAAGACCACTTGATCTCTTTCTGCCGATGTCGTAAGTGTTGACTTAAGGATTTCTAGGAGGGTTGACGTCTGGCGGTGGCTGGTTGTAAAATTTTTCGCATAAATTTATTCCCAAAGATGGCCCATGCAGATGGCCGGTCGTAAAACAATAGCCAAATCTTTTATACTGTTCCGGTTATTTCTTCTCGATTTCGCAAAATTCTCGGCATGCTTGGGTGACCATTGACATGTATATTATATTTGGAGAAAAAAATGCTGGAAAGCGCACCCCGGGCTCCGAAGCAGCACAGCAGAGGATGTAACCATGATGACGCTAAGATGAAGAAGAAACTATGAATAATTAAATACAAGAGTAAGTAGCAATGATATAAGACATTGTATGATAATACACAATTAGATGGCAATGGCCACTCTCTACTATAGCACCTCACGCCATCGATCGGAGGAAGAATTCATTTCCAGGATTCAGAAAAATGTCGAGCACCATGCCATACTTAGAAAAAATCAAGAAACTTTCATATTCAGAAGGTCAAGAAACTTCCACTTAAGGTTCTTTAAAAAAAGCGTGGATAAAATTATTTACTCTGTGGCACATCAATTTTTGCAGGCGTCGGTGATCATTTGGAATCAGGTGAACCATATGGTTTACCACCTTTAATTGTATAAAAATACATACTTTAAATGGCATAAGGTGCCACGGTAGAATGTTTAGTGCGTAGTACCACAGGTTGAACCGGTGGTGGCCAAACGGTTTGTGCACTGACTGTGCGTCTTTGAGGCACGAGTTCGACCCTCACCAAGCGCGACTTGTACCTCTGAATTGTACTCATGTACGGTAATTTTCAACTACCACCACTTACTTCCGGTGAAGAAAAACATCGTGAAGAAACCTGCACACTAGTTTACTAGTGTCTAGAATTCTAGATGACTAAATAGGAAAGAAAATGATATACCTACTTCTTGAATTATATTATTTAAACTACAGGCGTTGTCCCGTCAGCATGGAAGACTGCGTTAGTCCACGCGATACCCAAAAAAGGGGATCGCTCTGATCCTGGCAATTACAGGCCTATAAGGAATATGCATGTAATACCAATCCGGCTTATATTTTTATTTTACAATTTCCATTAATACGTTACCAAGCCTAGTTAATTATTTTTCTTATTGACTCTTATTTGGATTAGAAATAAATTATTGAAAATATGCAAATATTGCGCGGGAACTTTTAACAAACAAAAGGGAAATGACGACAAAGTTCACATAAAGGAAATGACAAGTTCGGGTGCGTTCGGTAGGACTGTCCGTCCATGTAGTTTGACTATCGATGACATTCGAAATTATGTACTTTTATATAGAGGTTCAACAAACATCACTGGCTGATAATATCGAAAGTACCCAAAAAAAGAAAAACATGCGTTGACAGCTTCTGTCTCTAGCGGATATTGCTGACTTTGACGTCATATTTTAAAATGGCGTGTTTTAGTTGTTATAATGTACTTCCTATTTTTAATATTTATTTTCTACACCATATACATGTTTTTCGGCACTGATTTATTTTTTGCGGCTATTTCTCGACGAGGACTATCGATTAAAAATATAAAAAAAATGCATGCATACTCTCTATTGCCATTACCTCCTTACTCTCCAAAATAATGGAGTCCATTATTAACCGCCAGCTCCTCCTGTATCTCGAAGAGCACCGGCTTATAAGCGATCGCCAGTATAGCTTTCGTCAAGGACGGTCTGCTGGCGATCTTCTGGTATACCTGTCCCATAAATGGGCGGAATCGGTTGAGAGTAAGGGGGAGGCCTTGGGGGCTGGCCTGGACATGGCGAAAGCCTTCGATCGGGTTTCGGGTTGCCTGAGAGATTGTGCCAATGGATTACCAGTTTCCTCACAGGGCGTAGCATCAAAGTCGTTGTTGACGGTTCATGCTCTGAATGTAAGCCCGTGAATGCTGGTGTCCCTCAGGGCTGTGTTCTGTCTCCTACGCTTTTTCTTTTGCATATCAATGATATGCTGCAATCCAGCAGCACTCATTGCTATGCGGATGATACCACGGTAGACACTTTTTATTCCGGCCAAGTCAATATTTCTCGGGCAAGCGTCTCTGAGTGTCGTACAAAACTTGTTTCTGATATCGAAACTTCATTGAACCAAGTTTCAGATTGGGGTCTATCCAACTTAGTCCAATTTAACCCCAATAAAACACAAGTTTGTGCGTTCACCGCTAAAAAAAGTCCCATTGTCGTATCTCCCTCGTTTCAGGGCGCTTCCCTCGATATACAACCGAGGATCGGAATTCTCGGCGTCGAGATTTCAAACGACGTTCAATTTCGCGGTCATCTAAATGACAAGGCTAAGTTGGCTTCTAAAAAACTTAGTATCCTCGGTAGAGCAAGGCGATATTTCACACCGGCACATCGCCTTCAGCTGTATAAGGCACAAGTTAGGCCGCACATGGAATATTGTTCCCATCTCTGGGCCGGGGCACCTAAATACCAACTTCTTCCTTTTGACCGTATTCAAAATCGCGCAACTCGTATAATCGATGATGAGACTCTCGTCAGCCGTCTCGATCCTCTGGCTCTACGTAGGGATGTTGCATCCTTGTGCATTTTTTATCGCATTTACCATGGGGAATGTTCTGAAGAATTGTTCGACCTAATACCTGCTGCAAAATTTCACCACTACACCACCCGCCTGAAATTAAAATACCATCCACACCACCTGGATAGTTGGCAATCAACCACAGTACGTTTTAAAAGGAACTTCCTGCCACGTACGACCGAACTGTGGAATCAACTTCCTGCAGCGGTGTTCCCGAACCGAAACGACATTGAAACCTTCAAAAAACGAGTCTATATCTTCCTGAAAGGCCGGTAACGCTCTTGTTACACCCCTGGTGTTGCAGTTGTCCATGGACAGTGGTGATCACTTATCATCAGGTGACCCGCTTGTTCGTTTGCCGCCCTATAACATAAAAAAAAAAACTTCAGAGTTTATGAATACTTACTGACACAAGTCTTCTGCTTAACCTGGAAGTCCACCAGATCTGACATCATCCTCACCAGCTGCTGCATGAGACCGTTGGCTACAGTGTCATCCTTGCTCTCTCTCACTAAAATTAAAATAACACTGCTTCAACCACCGATTAAACAAAATATGGCTTACGTAGGTGACGACCTTTTTTTTGGGGTTGTTACAGGGTATAGACTTAAGGTGGCTACAGACAATCTGCTGATCAACATCAGATTATTACTGCAGATGGTATGCCAGGTTGTGTCGTGTATAGCCACCTTAAAGGCTCATATGCCAGCGAATGTTGTTACACGAAGCTCCATGACTGTCACTGACCTTCGCAGATCAGAGGACGCGTTTCTGAAAGCGAGAGTCACACAACGAATTTATTTGCGCAGCGTTTTCAAAAAAGCGCAATGTTGAATCGCTCGTTCGCGATGTGGTGTCAATGAGTGGTGTTGACCACTCGTATTTTAGACATTTAGCGTACAAATGTCACGCCTTTTTGCTGACTCCCTCGGTGAAAAATGCATCTCCTGAGTTGCAAGTTGGTCCTGGCAGGCTGTCACTCGTCAGTCTGGTAATTACTTATCATGAGGTGAGTCAAATGCCCGTTTACCTACATAATTATATAAAAAAAGCTTTTAAAGGTCAATATTTGTGTATACAATACAAATAATTTATTTCATTGCACAATTATTTATTTTACTAGCTCTCTATAACCCACTCCTAGACAAAATCCTCTCCTCTATGCTACCGAACAGATCTGTTATGCACCTTTCTTTTACAATCCCTTTCAATCTTAGCTCATCCGACCACCTTGTTCTTGGTCTGCCTCTTTTCCTTCTGGCGTCTATCAGAGTCCAGACAGTAGAAACATGAGCACATCTTTCCGGTGGCATACGCTAAACATAACACAATAATAACCTTGCATTTTCCTTGTTTGTTGTACTGCCTTGGCTGCTTCCTTACATATGTTCCTCATCTTTACAGTAAGTTCAGCAAAACTACTTGGTTTCTCTTGAGTACTATCCTGTAAATTAATAATCTTTACCATGATTATCATCATCGTTATCGTCATCATTAACAGTTTTACCATCAATACTATAATTATTATATTCACTCTGATGATTTAAATCACTTACGCTTTTATCCATTTCTATCTGCCTCTTGAAAACATGGGAACTTTTTTGATTTCTGAAATATGACTAGAAAACTTTAGAATAACAACATAATAATAGAATAATATTCATACTTTGAAGCGTAATTCGATTTTTAGTTTAAATGTTGTAGTTAAATGGAGCTACTAGTTTGAACGAAAGTAGTTTCATAGTAGTGCCGCTTAATTTTGGAAAGATAGCGGTATAAGCGTTTATTTTCTACAAACAAACAAGCACCATCTCTGATTTTTCGTGGATACCATTAGCCTAAGTGGCACCACAACGAACCTATCTTCTTTCGAACTAGTAGCTCCATCTAGCTACAACATGTAGATCATAAATCAAAGTATGTAGGTTGTCAGTTTTTTAGTACTTGTTCGTCCATGATTGCAAAACTATCTACATTTATTTAAATTACATCATTTAATATTTGCAAGGCTATTACCGTAAAAGTAGAAATTTCAATATTTTTCTTTTTATATTCTTTTCATTTGTCAATATGAATTATTTTTGCTGTAAAATCAAAGTTTACATACTTGATTTTGGTGTCTTTGAAATTGCTTTTCGTTGCATTACTCCTGAACCCCTTAATGTTGTCAGCTATACTTTTGACTTTACCTTGAAACCAGTTTTTTGATCTCTTCATAAATTCTTTTCCTGTTGTATAAAATATGTCAAATTTAGTTTATGACCAAGCAAAAATAGTCGTCTACTGAAGACCCAATGGCAAACGAGGACCTGGCCACCCAAGAATGAGCTAAACTGTTATGACAGTGAATGGAGATCCGGAGATCCGGAGCAACAGACCGAAGAAACAGAAGTGACAGTAGAAATGGCCCATTATACTAATATAATATCATAATGACTGAGCAGTAGGTGTAGCCACTTAGACACATTAATCCTAAATTAATAAACTCGCTTAAAAGACCCTTTTTCAAATTCATCTTAAACGTCTTTATACATATATGTATATTTTTTATGCATAACTAAATTACAATAACTTTGATTATAACCAAAAAGAATTTATAAAATGGATAAATTATAATTCTATTAATGTCATTTTCATTTTGTTTTCTTTCATGCTGGTCTGGGATAAAAGAAAAAACGTAGAATGTACCAGCTGCTTCTCTTCTTGCACAGATCTTAAAATACGATCAAGGGAATAGGTGAGAATCTAAAACATTTTGATAGGCGATGCGATGCATGATTAAGAGTGAGCTTCTCAACCCATCACTATTTTCCCTTGTTCCATCTTCACGCCCACCATCACGCTAAACGTGGCCTAAGGGTCTTACGGCCCTAAATTCTGTCTACCCCGTTAGAGATAGAAACATGATAATGTATCTGTATTTGTACTTTTATTTTGTACCGTTGGGTATAAATTTTGATTTGTCGACTTTAAAAAATTAAAGGCTATTTGAAATTGACTCAAATGGTTAATACTTGAATACCGGGGTCCAGTGCTGCTCCCATTTTAAATAAATCATTTCAAAGAAAACTGAGACATCATTTAAAATTTTGCTACTACTACGTCCTAGATAACCCTTCAAAGTATTTTATGAACTACTGTTTACAGTTTATAATGAGAACATTTAGCTTTACTACGCACATTTGCCAAAAGTGGCCGTTTTTCGCAAATGTGCGTAGTAAAGCTTAACGTTCTCACTTTAAACTGTATATGATAAAATACTTTGAAGGGTTACCTAGGACTTGGTAATAGCAAAATTTCAAAATCATGTCTCCGTTTTCTTTGAAATTATTTATTTAAAATGGGGGCAGCACTGGACTCCGTGTATCGCCTTAAGATTTGGTAGGATTTATTACATTCTGATAAAATTTCTTGTAAGGTAGCTATAATTTTTTTAGAAGTTTACCTTTGTTCCCATTCCTTTCTTCCAGTTCTTTCTCCAGTAGATCAATTTTGACTCCATATTCGTCATCGTACAAATCACTCCAAAATACTAATCCACTATCACCAATACTTCTTTTGACTAGAGTCCTATTATCTGCTAAGTTTTTATCTCCCTTTGATGTTCTTATGTCTCCCTCTTCGGTTGTTGTTAGAACACGATTGGGTTCAGGTATATCAGTTGAATTACTTTGTTGAAAATCTGCAATTTTATCATGTTTTATGTATCTATATTGTAATGATGATTGTAACCTATGAAATGATGGGTGTGACATATAAATATAAACGGTAACATTTTAGTTACTGGAGGGCTGCCAGTGTAGAAGTAGACCCAGAACCAGGTGGCAAGATAATTTGGACAAGTTTTTGTCTGGATGGGAAAAGCTTGCAATGGACACAGATGAGTGGAGAAATAGGGAGAAGGGCGGGACATAATAGGCTAAATAAAATAAAATAAATCTATGTAATGAGCCCTGTGGTTTCTGACCGACCACTCCATCTCTTCATGTAGATGTTGTAAGAGGCGACCAAAGGACTAAGCACAAATACCTCTTGCAACTATTACATTCCCAAGGAGAGGTGACGTCAGGCAGCTGGTCATGAAACCTCAGCCAAAACAGACAAACAATTTGAAGTAGAAGACAGGGTTTCTATTAACACCTTACGGGAGACAATAACAATAACAATTTATTTACGACTGTGGCAGTGGGCGGAACACATACCGCGACGAACCAATGGCCGATGGAGCAAAAAGGTTCACAAATGGCGACCACGTACTCGGCAAGCGGCACGCGAAGCGTAGGACCCACCCATAAGGTGGTCAGACGACCTGACCAAAGTTAAGGGAGCAATGGAGCTGCTTGTTCGGATTGCGATTTGCACGACTATTGCCTACGATTATAAATACTGACAAGCTCTGTCTACCACGTTAGGGATATAGACTATAGCTGATAGTTTACTAGAAAGTTTTAACTTCTTACCTGCTGTACGTTTTTCTTGATCTTTTTCAATCATATCAATACTACCTATATCTTTAATGCCTTCAGTAATATTAGCATCAATCGACATCAACACCCTGGATCTGTGGCCAATGTTCTCAATCATATCAGAATCGTAATTAGGGAACTGGATTTCGGTATTATTATAAACATCTATTGCTTTGACTTGGGGAATTTCGCTTGCTTTCACTTTCATGATGGGAGAGCTGAAATAATAAGTAATAGAAAGAAATATTCTTCCGGTCTGCATTTGTGGTCCAGTGGTTAAGGCGTTTGCCTTGTGATCCGGTCTGGTTAGGACATTGCAGGCTTAAATCACCTGATGAAGGCACGTAAAGCTGTGGATCCCGAACGCCATCTAGCGTTTATATAGACCTATCCAAGTATTGGTTCTGGTCACCTTTTGGTTTGCGGAGGTCAGACGGCAGTCGTTGTGTGTAAAAACCAGTAACCTCGTCAAATCACCTAAGGTTTCAATATCTATTAATAATATAGCTAGGGGGCTTTAAATTAACCTGTATACAAATCACGCATTTATCCTATATTAGACTACCTGTCTTTTTCCTATTATGTTGGTATGGAATCGTAGAATCCAATCGTAAAAGTCGATTGATGGAATGGACGAAATTCTCAATATACCTACTGAGTGTAAACTAAAAAGTGTCAACTGGAAAAAATACATATAGTCTGGCCACCGAAACGTGATATTGACCTTGAAACAGAATTCTTTATATGGCAATACACAACACTTGTCAAACCATAGTACGTTGGCTGTCACATTGTGTCAATTTTTGGAATAATAAACGGTTATCTTGTGTTATATTATAATGTCGAAACCTATCAAAAGTGCAGCAAGGAAGTTAATTTATACAATGATGTGTAAATTTAAAGCGAAACAGGAAGAACTAGAAACCTCTGCAATCGCGAGAAATAACGATATTTCCATGAAATAACGGCTGTGACAGGTTAGTGCACTGCAATGATTTTGATATTTGGTGAATAGTTTGTATATAGGTACAGTTTGTGTTAAATACACATTCTACATAATAATATATTCAATAAATATTTTAATAGATTGACAAGTTACAATATCAACAAAACAGTCATCAAGGCAACACGCAACGAGGTTCGGTCATAGAGTAGTCTTGAATACAAACTCATTAGAAGTACAATAACACATTTTATAGTTATTATATTTCATTGGATTTAAAATATTATTTGTTAAATTGCAGTTTTATTATTGGCGTAACTTTGAAACAGTGTTTTTTTACGTTAGAGGTTATGTTTCGATTGTATTGAAAAATATACTAATATACCTAAGTATTTTATTTGTTTTGCATGTGTTTTTAATTTCAGAGTGAAAAAGAGATAAAGCTGGTGACAATGGCAGCATGAGTGACATTACTAACACTGTGAGGAGTTTACAACTAGAGGAAAATAGTCAGCTCAGAACAGAATAGTAACTGAAAATCTTCATTCAACATTGAGAGAGATAGCCGTCGAACTTTCTGTATCTCACGAATCGATCGTATCTCCGTACCGTTTTAAATAATCACTTGGGTATGAAACATGTTGTCGCTCGGATAGTCCCAAAACTCCCAAAAGACCTGAATTTTCTCCAAAAACTCAATCGCAATAGCTAAGGACAATTCGCGGCGAGAACTGTACTCAATTCCGGAATAAGCGTTTAAAAAATGTTTTGATGATTGGATTATGAAGGAGCATACTTTGAAGGTGATAAATAAATTTGGATGAAGAATTAACATTTTGTGTATTATTTATTGATCTTTTCCCGGTTCTTTCTTGACAGAGTAGTATGATGGGTACTAAACAAACAGAACTGTTGTTTCTTTTTATGTTATACAATATTTTTAATTATCTACCTGATGAGGTTAACAGTTTTTTTTAGTCCACATCCATACTATCAAGAGTGCTTATTCCTAGTTTACAAAGGATTGCCATGACTACATATTTCAAATTTAAAAATAAAAACTCAGTATCACGTTTCGGTGGCCTAACTCTACATCAGCGCATTTGTTGACAGCATAACTGACGTCATGACCACAGAGCAATATGGCGTCCACTACTCTAACGTTTTCAGCAAATTACGCGCGAAATTCAAAAATGTAAAATTTTAATGCATTTTTATGGCACTCAATAGAAGAATGCTTGCAGGCTGAATACAATGGCTTTAATTGTACTAAACACCTATTTTGTAATGTATTCTGGCAAATAAAGATTTCTGATTTCTGAAAAAAATTGCGTTTTTTTATGTGGAATGAACACCATGAAATCTAATCGAGGCACTTTTCAAAAATGGGTGTAATAACTACTCTATTATATTTTATGACGATGCAGCTAGCAATCTACCACTATTAGTTTTTCTTTTCTACCTACAAATCCACCATCACGCTAAAAGTGGCCTTTGAATCTGTCTACGTAAGGTGTAAGGGATTAAGACGTATGTATGTATATGTCGCAGTTGGATTGCATAATTCACCGTTTTACATAACAGCTAGCAGTTTGGCAAAATATCTCAGTCTTGTTAAGAGCTGAATAAAACATTTAACAAAATTGCTAACCACGTTTAGATGTAATGCAGAATAGCTTATCTGCAGGCATAAAAAGGATTTGGTGTGATGATAATATGTATATCATATTTTAGGAGGTTAGGAATTCAGAGGAAGGAGAGATAGAAAGCACTCCAAACACAAAGTGATGAAATAATGAAATAAAAAACGATAAAATAACAAAAATAAGTACCTACCTACGTAAATTATATCATTTTATATAATAAATATAAATAAACAAAAGTTTTATAACCTTCAAAATGTTACTTTGATTACGGGTTTTTTAACTTCCTGCACTCTTCTTCTTCATCTAAGCAGCGCGTTCCCGGTTGCGCTTTACCACTTTTTCTTCTCCAAATATAACATGCATGTCAATGGTCACCCAAGGATGCCATGCACGGTGTTTGAATTTCCTGCACTGACTTTCATAAGATCTAACAACTTTTTATTAAAATTGTCCTTAAAATAACTGCGTTCGCTGGTAATTTTGAGTCATATTTTATGTGTTTTTTATTAGTTTCGGTGAAGTCTTAAGTACTTTCTTTATCGGATGCCATTATTGTTGTAATGCCACAGAGAGCCACTATTGGTAGAATTTAGAACCAAAATCTATTTTACTAAAACGCTAAACGTCATTCAGCTGTTTTTTGAAACCGAGCTTTTTATAAAAACAATAGCTTGGAAAACAATCCTATCTGTATGCACTGACATACATACTTCAAACATGTAAATGTTCATAATGTTCTGTGCCTGATTTAAACAATACTTTTTTTTTACTTACATAGTTCCGGAATGATCATCATTATCATCCAAGGACGCACTTGCAAGTGAGCTAAACCAAGTAGAAATCATTCCAAAAAAATCACTCAGATCCAAACCATCATTGGATTTCTTTGTATTGTTCTGGGTATTTACCATATTAATAATATTCAAAATACTTTTCTGATAATCTTTCACGTTGTTATTAGAATCATTAGAGTATTTATTATCAGAGTGAGCTGTTGTTTCTCCAAGAGTTAAGCTTTCATAAGCATTTGGATTAGAGGTAATATTATCTAGTTCTAGGGCAAAAGGCGAGTGGATTGAAGTAATAAATTGAGATATGAATGGAGCAATTGTATTCAATTCTGTTCTTAATCGTTCCAATATCTTTGCATCGATGCCAATTACTGTATCATTATTGTCAAAATTTAACGGGTTTACTAATTTGAAAAGTATACCTTTTGAAATATTATTATTTTCTTGGTTTGTGTATTTTGTTGTGATTTCTGTTGTTAAATCTTCAAACGTCACATGATCATCTATTCCTAGTACCTTATCAATGGTTTCTATATCAATTGATTTTAAAGATCTATGCTTAAAAGCAATGTTTTCATGCAGATTCATGTCTTGCGGAGTACTAGATAGTTTAGTGGATACAGTCGCTTGTACAAAAAGATTTTTAGTTTTGCTAGTCCCAAAATTATAATCTATTGTTATAGGCTTTTTACTATTGTTTGAAGATGAATTGTCGTTAACTCCCACTTCAATTGAGAAAAAATCACTGTCTTTTTCTGTAACTGTATCAGTGTCACTGGCTTCGATGGATCTTTTGTTAATATCTTTGGCTAAGCTTGCATCGTCAGTGTCAAAACCTGGTAAGTCCAGTGGTCTTTTGAAACCTTTATTTCTACTTGGTGTGTGAATAGGAGTCGGTATATCTTCTTTGTTACTGGTACTTGGCAAAAACTTTTTAAAATTTTCATCCGGATCCGAAAATGAAGTTTTCGGTGCCTCGCAACACCCCTTGTGTTGGGAGGCATTTATAAATTTTATGTGCTTTTCTAAGAATTTCGGTACGTTTAATCCTTTTTTAAAATCAATTTGAGCATCATTCAGATGGTGACTTTCTGTTGTACCTTAAATTAAAATCTATGGGATTATAAATCTGCTATTATCTTAAGAAGTGGCTAAGGATCTGGTTATGCATCTCTGAGGCACGAGCTCGACCCTCACTAGGCACGATTTGTACCTCAGAGGTTTGTACTCAGGTACGATTATTTTCATCTACCACCACTTGATTAAGATGAAGAAAACAACGTGAAATTACCAGTACACTAGTGACTGTTAATCACTCGTGTGTGAAATGCAGTAGTTAATGAAAAACCACTTCATTATCTTTGCCAAAAAATAGTTATTGTGCGCACACAATAACTATTTTTTGGCCTTTTCTCATCATTATGGCACACAAACAAGAGTTTGGCTCTTAAATGTAAAAAGTTAACAACCCATCACTATTTTAGTTAAGTTTTTACTTTCTTCTTACAGCCCCAGGTTCATATTATATCTTCTTGAAAACCAATGTTCTGATTACTTCTTATACCTTAATAATAATAACGTTTATTTTCCTCCACAAGATTACAAGAAACAGGATTATACAAAAAAAATCATACACTTTTCAATAGTAAGACGGAGGATCTTTACGCCCACCATAACACTAATCATGACCTTTGGGTCTAATGGCTCTGGGCTCTTTCTACCCTGCTAGAGATAAAGCCGTGACAGTAATCTGTAATGTAAAAAGTAACACCAAAAACTACGTAAAAGGAGATAGAAAATAACCTTTTTTGAATCTATTAAAAAACTTTTTCTGTAAGTTAGGTATATCTACAGACAACTTTACTCTGCGTTCAATATTCTGTCCTTCCGGCGTCGGATTGTCATGTTTCGCTTCCTTTTTCTCGTCAAGAACTCCATAGTCACTATAAGCTTGGGCCATATTAGCCAATTTTGCATATGCATTAGTTAAATAATCTTCGACATATTCAACATCATTAAACGCACCATTGCTTACAGAACTTGAATCTGTCGTTTTAATAGGTTTATTTTGATTGTTTTGATCATTTACAGGCCCTTTATCAATCATAGTGTTAAGTTCATCAGGATATAGTGGAAAAGGACCTTTCCAGTTTGGGATCTGAACTGATGGGTGGCTTTTAGAATATTCAAAGGTAGGGTTGGGTTCCTAGAAATGAAATCGGTATTGAAATGGGAAACTGAATGACTTATTACGTATTAAATCACACAGAGAACAGTACTTAACTTGAAAGTGAGCAAAGTGGTTTTTGAATTTGAATTTTATTGTGAGAAAAATTAGATCAAAAGTTGATATTTTAAAAATATTTATTCAAATTAAAACATGCAGCGTCCTGCTGTTATATAAAATTAAATTAACCAATTAATTGGAACAAAACTAGTATTTGGATCATGACTGAGTCAGCAAAGGATTAACATATTAGTCCGTCAGTAAGATTATCAGAAAATAATGAACCCATATTTTTCTATTTGTCAAAACTATAAGAATTCACAAAGATACAGAGCATTTAAGTGACGAAGTGAGGGGCTTGTGACGTCACCGCCTTGTGAAAGTTATACGAAGCCGTGACGCCATGTAAAATTTAAATGCACAGTATCTTTTCCTTTTTTTGTCAGAGAAAATAAAAAATAAGTGTTAAATTCTTTATAATAATCTAACTGATAGGCCAAAATATACTTCACAGTCATTTAGTGGTCGAATAATCGGGCGATTATTTGTTTGAACTTCACGCGGGTACATAACACATTGTTGATGCGTTAACTACCAATCTGATAAATATAAATATAAATCTCCCTTCAATCAACTTTGCTATTATGGTTATAAATTTGTTTGGAAATAAAAAAGTTAAAAGTTAAAAGTATTTAAGCAGTATTTAATTAAAATAATATTATTTTGTTGCAATGAGTCCTTCAAAATTTTATAAGTAGATAATATTTTCAACAAAGTTACTCATAGCACTAGGTGCTTATAGTAATTCCATGTACAAATAGAAAGTATCTAGCGACTGAATAAACCATAATAGCAAAGTTGATTGATGTTTATTTTTATTAGGTGGTGGTTGTATCAACGCTGTGTTATGTACCCGCATGAAAATTAGGCAAATAAGCGAATTATCCGACCACTAGACCATAGTATTATACTCATTGTAGATGCGGTATTCTAATAACCTTACCAGTGGCTACCACATCACCCAATAAAAATTTTGAGCATAACCTTACAAAATAATTTTGGTTAATGTTTAACTGTACGACTAAAAAGTAACTTAGGAAACTAAACAGACATAATAAATCAAAATTCTATCCCAAAAGGAATAATCTCCATGCCTAAAGGAAAGAATGGAGGCATCGGAGGAAATCCACCCATTTCATCATAGCTTTTTTTTTTAACATGTCGATATATCTCCTTCTCTCTACAGGGATAATCTCTTAAATCTGTTAATATTTTATCTACCATTTCTAATGATCTTTTATTCCTATCAACGATTTCTGTATCATCACGGCTTTCAGCGTCATCGGTCAAAACTTCTTTCAGATCATCATAACCGAGATTGTCTTCGTCATCTTCGTAGGCCTGCATCAGTTTCCTGAGGTTTGGTACTCTTTCTATTAGAGATTTTGTCTGTAGCTTTCTGGGTGAACTCCTGTGGGAAACAATTTAATGTTTAAGAAGTAAAACTATCGGCACAGCTGTGAAGCTTGATACATTTCAAGCAAAATTGACAAAAACCATAGATATAACGTTCGTACACAAGCGTCCGTGTTGAGTGAAACTTAGAGCTATCGATGCATATTTTCCTACTGTTTTATTCTTCTTATTTCGGCTAAATTGACACGACTTTTTTTTTCTATTACTTTAACCACGAACGACATTATTGGTATTTCCTTTTCATTAGTAACAATAACTGAACTATTTATTATTACTATTTATAATACTAATAACTATTTATATATTTACTTTCAGTGTTAATAGCTCTTTGAAATAATTATTGATATTTATTCAAAACAAAAAACCGACATCAATCACAGAAAAGCTAAACATTCAAACAATTGTATACTTAGATGACATATTCTTCTTGTTATTTAAATTTAAAAAACAAACCACACAACTGATTTTAATAAAATTTCTATGGGACCACCTGGAAAGTATACCCTTTCAAACTGTAAAATAATTTTCCGAATCAGTCTAGGCGTCGTCGAATAATCGGGGAACATTCATACAAAAATGATTCCGACGAATTGATAACTTCCCTCTTTTTAGAAGTCGTTTAAAAATTCGCATATACTTACATAACAGTAGTGAACAAAACAACTTCAGACTCAGATTTGTCCGTAGATGTTATTCTGAAGAAATCATGAAGTGTGCTCGTTTCAGCATCGTCCGATATGATATCTACATTCATGTATCCCTTCTTATGTGTATTGACGTTGGCAGGTTTACGTGTTGTATGCTCAATTTTGTTATTTTTAAACAGTGATCCAATACTAAAGGGATCAGCGAAGATTGGAGGCAAATTTCTATCTAAAAATTGATCTAACAGCTCATCCAATCTTTGTGTATGTTTATAAAATGGGTGTTTCAATTCAGTTTCGTGTGACTTTGAATCTTTTGGCGCGTGAGAGCATTTTGGTACCTTCTTCTTTTCATGTGGCAAATGTATCAGAAGTTTCTTCTTTTCAATAATAAAGCCTGTAGGCATTGTGTTATTTGGATCTCTTTTATACCTTCTCAGCTTAACTTTTTTAGAATTAATATCATTGTTATTGTTATAATCTTTATTGAAATGAAATCTGTGATGTTTTAGAGACCTTTTTGCCCTTTCTGGATTTTTGTTTGGCAGAGCGAAGTCGATTATACCTTTCTTTAGGTTTTTAATTTGATCATCCGTTTGTAATAGCTTTTTGTAGAAACCTGCAAGTGGACACATTATGATAATATACAACAAAATATCAAAATGTGACTGTGTTCTGTTTTTTTTTATTTACGTGAGCTTGAAACATACGCTTTTTTGTAAGTATCAAAAAATATAATAGGTAATCATTTAGTATAGTTATTTTACAATGTTGTGTTTATAAGTAATAATAAATACATTCATAGATTAACACCCAAGACCCAGAACTATTTTGAAAGGGCCATATCCAACTTACTCTGGCTGGGGATCGAACTCAGAACCTGTTGCAATAGGTAGACCCACTTCCCATAATTCGATTGAGTTGAAACTTCACATAAGTAAGTTCGTAAGTTGGGTGACATTGCAATACTATGACCAGAACCTCATGATGAAGCCAGAAGGTGGCCACGCCATCTCTGTGATAAAACAACATAACCCCACCGAGTTTGGGCTCAATTGTTTGGTCTTTATACTTTTTAATTAATTGTTTTAGATAAAAACTTGTTTTAATTTTTTTTTTTTAATAAATACTTGTTTCTGTCTACTTTACTTTCGTCGGCACATACTTTTCAACTGATCGCTGCTCTTCCCATAGTTCAGTTTGGCGACGTCTATAATCCTGGCCAGATCGCTGTACTTGTTTGTTCCTCCTTCATTCTGAAACAAATAAACAATACACTTTATAGCACGTCATTTTGGACTGCCATCTTTCAAAAAGCAAATCATCTTTCCCATCTCAAAAAGTGCCCGCGCCTAAAGCAGTTTTCATTTCAAAAACGAAGAAGTTAAGGGGGAACTTCCTTAAAAAACCAAATAAGTAAGTATACATTTGAATTGAGAAGCATCTCTTTTTTAGGGTTCCGTACCCAAAGGGTGCAAACGTACGTAACCTATTACTGAGAGTCAACTGCCTGTACGTCTGTCACAGGGCTCTATCTCTAGAACCGTAATAGTAATAAGTAAACCGTTATAAAATTTCAAGTATCTAGCTTAAAATTTTCACCGACTATGTTTTACTGTGGCCGCTGTAACAACAAATACTAAAAATAAGAAAAAGTTAAAAATTAAAGGGGGTCGTCATACAAAAAACTTTTTTTTTTCAGCGTTTTTAACTAGATCTTTATAATGGCATTAACTGGATAATTTAAATTTTCCCAGATTATCTATTACTATGGCCACTATAACAACAAATACTAAAAATAATATAGAGTTAAACATTGAAGGGGGGTAGGTCATCATACAAGAAATGTGTTTCTTCAGCGTTTTAAAACATTGTACGGAGGTACGGAACCCTTCATGTACGAGTCCGACTCGCACTTGTCCGTTTATTTTATTTTAAGTCGCTTAAAAAACTGACAACTTGAGAACCTTCCCATTTTTGAAGTCATTAAAAAGATTTTACCAGCCCATTACCGGCGACTATAGTTTTACACTCCACAAAATAAATGTGACTAATTTCGCACGGCGCACACCTGCGACTTGTAAATAAAGCAGTGGGCGATGTTTATTGCGAAGGGTTAATTCTGAAAGGGGGTCAAACTGTCTTTATGGCACTTTTTAATGGGGCCCTGGCCCTAATGAGGCTGTTGCACTTTCTTAAACGCTGTGGGAATAGGTAAATAGACAAGCTGGTTACAAAAAAATCTGATGGGTTATTTTACCCGAAATTTTTTGGACCCCGAATTTATATTCAAGGAAAGTACTCTTGAAGCGAAATAAATAAACGGGCAAGTGCGAGTCGGACTCGTACATGAAGGGTTCCGTAGCAGCAAGTAACATAATATAAAATTTCTGAAGATAAATTGCTGTTTACGATATATGACGTATTAAAAAAAACTACTTACTATATATATTCGTGCAAACCAATTTTATGGGGAACCCCCAAAATTTATTGTATTTTTTTTCAATTTTTGTGAAAATCTTAATGCGGTTCACAGAATACATCTACTTACCAAGTTTCAATAATATAGTTCTTATAGTTTCGGAAAAAAAGTAGCTGTGACATACGGACGGACAGACAGATAGACAGACATGACGAATCCATAAGGGTTCCGTTTTTGCCATTTGGCTACGGAACCCTAAAAATACATAACCTGTCATAAAATATGATGTCGTATAAAACATAGAATGTAGGTACTATTGTTTTGCTTGTGGTTCCTGGCAGAGTAGAAAATATTAGTTATTTATTGAAATATATACTATTACAATAACATAAGATAACAGCTGAACAAACTGAGAGTTGGTCATCATACATACGTGTACTCATCAATTATTAATCCTAGCTCTTGTGTATATGTGATTTCGTAAGAATGACCCTCTGTCTATCTGTCTCGATAAACTATTAGGCTGATTTTCAAACCCCCACGAAAAGAGGGGTGTTATATGTTTGCCGTGTGGTTCCCGGCAGAGTAGAATAGGACCACTCCAAGTCTTCCCGTGGATGTCGTAGAAGGCGACTTAGGAAACACAATTTGAATAAAGCTGACAAAAATCAGTGAGACCTCTCCAACCCGTCTGGCCAGCGTGGAGAGTGTAGGCCAAATCCTCTGACTGCTCTGTCTAATATATGGCTCCGGCAGTACAGAGGGTCGTGCTCCTGCAGTGGAGACTAAAAAAGACCTGATGATTACTAACATAGTCATTTAATTTAAAAGGCACTGATTTAAAGAGGCAGTTGTAAATAGCAATTTTGGTAAGTTAAAAATTATAAATGGTATGTTTAATAACTAGTTCAGCAGTTAAAACTAAGCAGTAAAGTAAACAAAACTGAGTAATAAAAAATAATAAACTGGATCAGTGAATATATAATTGAGCAGGAAAATAATTAGATGGGCGGTAAAAAAAATTGAACGGGTGGTTCTATAGGTTTTCCCTAACCTAGTAAAATTAATAGAACTAGTAATATGATAAAATAACCGACTAATTGATTTTTTATTACTGTTCATGTTTTACTGTCGCAATAATTAATCAACCGTCTTTAAATTAAATAACTGCTCAATATGTTTTCCAACTGATCATAATAACATCTTGAATATTTAAATAACAGCTCGAAAAATTTGTTCCCAATTTAAAATATAGGTGCCTTGCCACAGGTGCCTGTTACAAATCGATAAACAATGGTGTTTATATCGACTCCTATTTTATATTGTTGGGAAACTTTGCGAGTTAAAACTTGGGGCGACATTATAACAAACATTGCAGTTAAGGGGAAGCCATTTTGGAAACCGAAAATTTTAAGATTTAAGTTGATATTTGAATATTTTTTTTACAACTTCTGTAAGTGAATTGTTAACGTTGTATTTTTAGTTTGTCACTATTTTAATATGTTTTTACGAAATAAAGATATAGTTTCTCAATTCATATATTTTTGTATTGTGTCATTTATTTGTGTCAATTTATTTGCATTAGTTATACTTACTAATGCAAATGAATTCTTGTTAATAAAATCTTTGAATGCAATTTTTTTAAACTAAAACCGACTTACATCGGGAACAGTAACAAAAAAACGTATTGTTTACGCAACTGGCAACCCTACCGCAGTGGAGCCCCCTGACGGAAGAACCTCGCATCCATTTGTTTATTTGTTTATTTATTTCACTGTGATAAAAACGATTTACACCAATTACATTTATCACACATTACAATTAAATATACGTTCATGCATTACAATCTAATGACATAATTTTTTTACCATACTTAGATGACATAATTTTTTTTTTTACTTATTTTGGTTTAAAAATCAAACTACACAACCAATTTTGATAAAATTTCTATGGAATCACCTGAAAAGTATACCCTTTCAAACAAAAAAGAATTTTCTCAATCAGTCTAGAGGTCTAGACCTCTTTGTTGGTTCGTCTAGTAATCTTTAAAAATATTAAACATTCCGCATGTAATTGTATGTACTCCAATAAGAACTACTAAAAATAAGTACTTCCGTAAGGGTTGGGATGCATCTGTCAGCACGGAACAGCACTTTCCTATGCTGCTATCCTTTTCTGCCATGTTGAAGCTCTCCGTCGCTCCCTCTCGCTCTAGCAAATTACTGTTCTGAGTGACAGAAAAGGATAGCAGCATAGGAAAGTGCTGTTCCGTGCTGACAGATGTATTCCAAGTCCCAACCCTAATATTTCTTGCGGAATGTAATCAGTATCAAAGTCTTACTATGCTGTAAAGAATTACGCATTGGAAAAACGATACACATAGAATATGACGTCTTTATCTCCAACACGGTAAACAAAGCCCCTGGCCATAAGAAGCAAACATTTTTAGCGTAATGGAAAGAAATTTACAGGATATGTAATTCCTGTATAATAAATCTAACCAGTCTTCCCCTTAACATCACTCCAAATTAAACGGCCATTACTAACATGTGACGTATGCACCATTAAATTATTAGCCGTCTCACTCCAACGCGGTGGGTGTGAGTGAGAGGCGAATCAATTTGTACAACATATTCGACAAATCTTGTTACCCTAAGGTGGTTCGGTAAAGGTGCAGTGCAGGTTACAGCGATAAAGAAGAATTTTCTGAGGACATTTTGTGTCGACCCTAAATAATTAAATTTGAAACAGTAAGAAAGCAGAGTTGGCCAGTTAAGAGTCCCCTTACCCTAGACTTTCCTATATACACCTAGTATAGCTTTTATTTTGAAATGACATGCCAGATTTCGGAAGTATTTTGTAGAAAATATAAGAGTGTTGAAGTTTTCCATACTGATGGTCAAATATGATATGATTATGATACACTATAATCTCTTTCAAGTTCATATTTTCACTGTGAAAACCAGTTATATATGCAATTTCTCTGAAATCGCAAAATTTTGCTGAAATCTCATCCGTCGTTTTAAAATTAAAGCTAGTCTACGTTTTTATGGAAAAGTCTGATTTTGTTTACGGTAAGGGGACTCTTAGGATTTTTTTTTTCACTAAAACCATAACTGCTTTCCCGAATAATTTAGCACTGTAAGGAGCTCTTAAATTTTCTTCTCATCCCCCCTTTTTATCCCAATTTATTTAGCAATTTTTTCCTTCCCATTTAATTCCGTTTGATATTTTTTGAAAATATACATGTTTTTCTTAATTTTAGCAATGTTTTATTTTTCCTTTGATTCTTATACACTTCACCAGAAACAAAATACCTCTTTTTTTCGTAATCCTCATTGCTAAGGATCGTAACCTCTATCAAATCTCTTCTTGCTTACTATATTCCACTATTGGGTGAAGTGCTTTACAATAATAATAATAAATAATTTATTTGTCAGACATGAGTACAAAAAGTTGTTGGTTTACAATATAGGTACGGCTTCATGCTGCGCCGTCAGGCATACAAATTTTGTTTTATAAGGATTTAGTATATATAGTCAATTATTTATCGTTACACTAAAGTTTTATCAATTATTATTTTTATAGTATTCGAAAACTATTTACTTATTCATGTAACAATGTGTTCATATAGATATTTTATAACTATTTTTTACAGTATATTATGTTCTGGGCATAAAAAAGAAAAAAAAGCAATGCTACATTGGTTAGATCTTGTCAGTCAAGAATTCATCTACAGAATAGTATGCTTTGTCAACTAAACATTTATGTACAAGTCTCTTAAAATAGTTTGTCTCCTAGCAAGATCGAATATGAAATGGTACAGCGCGGATGAAAATAAAAATGCACTGAAAAAAGTCTTATCTGATCACAGTCTTTATTCTGTCACTGTGACCACACCCCATCGCGGTCTTTGACAAGTTTTCTGGTGAAGTTCGCCTGCAATGTCGGAAATAAACTTATTATTAACTAAGCAAATGTTATTGTCAACTATTAAATCTCTATAAATTAGATTAATGTTGGCGTACATGTTACGAGCTTGTCTGCAAGGTTTATTTATAATTATAATCAAGAGCAGAAAAATAAAGGTGTTATGACAGAGATAAATTTATTAAAAAAAAAAAAAAAATCCTTCCCTTCTGGATTCGATCCCACGACACTTTTCATCTTATTTATAAACTAGTTCAAAAAAGAAGAAAAAATTTAGGAGCTCGGTGGCCCGGTGGGAGTACGCATTGCTAGCGCTTCCACAAGTTAAGCAACCCTGGGCGTGGTCCGTACTTGGATGGGTGACCACAAGTGGTACAAACATTTCTCGAGCTCCTCCGTGCTTCGGAAGGCACGTAAAGCCATTGGTCTCGGCTGACATTGTATGGCAGTCGTCAAGCTATGGCAGGTGCTTTTAGGCAGATTGAAAAATCTGAGACCAGTGCAGCATTGGCCTCTCACACACACGAAAAAAAAACTAAAATAGTACAAACTTCTCAATTCGAATGTATATATATGTTTTTTTTTTGTTAGTATGCATTTTTCGGCTGATATCTTTGGTTTTTATTATGAAACAAGATACCTAAATATCACCAAATATTTATTTTTAACCGACTTCAAAAAAGGAGGAGGTTATCAATACCACTGTATGTTTTTTTTTTTTTTGTTTTATGTATGTTTGTTACGTGATATCTTTGCCAATTGTGAACCGACTTTATTGATTCTTTTTTTATTTGAAAGCCTTTACTACCAAGTTGGTTCTATTTTAATTTGAAGAAGATGTGATGAAGAACTAAGATATGAAAGAAACTCCTGAAAAAAATTAAGTCGGTGTGTTTTTTTCCGTTAAAAATCTAATTATGTTTGTCCCTTTAAGAGTTCTTTCCTTGAATATAGCTACGTGGTTTAAAATCACCCTGTATGTATAAATACATTCTGTATCATTTGAGTCTGGCCAGCCAAAACATTTGCGGGTACAAAATGTGCATACAGCAAACGCATAAACTGTGCATTTTATGGTTTAATTTCGATTTTAAGTACGAACAGAAGTGTAACTCGTTTGTAAGTAAGTACCCTAGGCTTTTTGTTGGCATACTTTAAGGCATCAACAAACGCAGCAACGCTTATGTTAAAAAAATAAACGGGCAAGTGCGAGTCGGACACGTACATGAAGGGTACCTCCGTACAATGTTTAAAAACACTGATGAAACACGTTCCTTGTATGACGACCCCATTTAATTTTTAACTTTATCCTATCTTTAGTATTTGTCGTTATAGGGGCCATATACTTACATAGTCTGTGAAATTTTTAAGTATGTAGTTAATGCCATTATAAAGATCTACTTAGTTGAAAACGCTGAAAAAACACGTTTTTTGTATTGCAACTTTTTAACTTTTTTTATTTTCAGTATTTGTTGTTATAGCGGCTACAGTAATACATGATCGGTGAAAATTTCAAGTGTCTAGCTATTACGGTTCAAGAGATAGAGCCCTGTGACAAACGGACAGACGGACAGACAGCGGAGTCACAGTAATAGGGTCCCGTTTGCACCCTTTGGGTACGGAACCCTAAAAACAGTGACACTCCGGGAGTGCCGACAAAAGTGTAAACTTGAACAAGGTGGTGTCGGTTACGGTAACGGTGTCGTGAGTTCAATGGTTTTTTTCCTATCACAAAAAGTACCTAACGCGCCAAATTTTCACTTCAATATAGCTGATGTACTTTCTGTACCACTCTTGTACCACTATTATATTTTGTCTACTTGTGAAAAACATAGTTATTATAACGATATTTTTGATCCAGACTATGTAACGAAACGGAAGTACGAGTACGCCATCTGTGTAAGATTCATTGTTGTAAAACAAAAATAACAATGCTTTGTTTTTTTTTAAATGTAGGCATTGATAAGAAAATATCACATTAATTTAATAAATAATCTAAAAAATAACGTAAATTATTAATTTTCTTTAAAAAATACCTTTATTTTACAGTGATATAAGTAATAGCGAATTTGGTCAGTTTTATATGTATAGTACTACACAGACCGCAATACCCCTGTATATGGCTGCTTTTTAGATCTAACTAGCGCATTTGACCTGGTGGGTTATGACATCTTGTGGCAGGAACTGGAGAATATCAAGGCTCCTCCTGAACTAGTTAACATCCTTAAATACTGGTATCTTAACCAGGTCAATGTTGTTAGGTGGTCAAACGCCTGTTCTGAACCATATAGGCTGGAGTGTGGTGTAAGGCAGGGAGGGGTGTCTTCACCTAGACTATTCAACCTATATGTTAACGCATTGATAGGGGAACTTAGTAGTACTCATGTTGGATGTCACATTGATGATGTGTGTCTTAACAACATAAGCTTCGCAGACGATATGGTGCTTCTGAGCGCCTCTGTCTGTGGCCTAGAAAGATTGTTGGACATATGTGAGAGATATGCTGTCGAACGTGGCCTTAAATATAATGTGCAAAAAAGTGAATACATGGTCTTTCAGGCGGGAACAAAATGTCCTGATACAGTTCCACCCATAAAATTAAATGGTATACCATTGCGAAGAGTATATAAATTTAAATATCTGGGGCATTGGGTAACTTCTGACCTGAGAGACAATGTAGACATTGAAAGAGAACGCAGGGCACTATCTGTGCGTGCTAACATGATAGCTCGTAGGTTTGCTCACTGCACAAGAGAAGTTAAGATAACCTTGTTCCGTGCTTACTGTACATCCTTCTATACAAGCAGCCTATGGATACACTACACACAAAAGCAGTTTAGTGCTCTGCGGGTACAGTACAATGACGCTTTTAGGGTGCTGATGGGGCTGTCTCGACGTTGCAGCGCGTCAGGGATGTTTGCCGTGGCGCGTGTGGACTGCTTCTATGCAACCATGCGCAAGCGGTGCACATCCCTGGCGGGCAGGCTCCGATCCAGTGCCAACAGCATCCTAAAAACGTTTGCAAATAGGCTTGATTTTCAGTATGTGAATCACTGCTCAATGATTCATATACTGAAAAACAAGGAACTATGAATCCCTTTAGGTATAGTATACTAACACTAGTCTTAAGGTCTCTATCTCTGTTACTAACACTTAAAATGTAATAATATTATGTGACCCTTTTGATGGTTGAAATAAATGATTTTTATTTTATTTTTATTTTTTTTATTTATCTCTTGGTCAGTCTAAATGATGCCCATAGCGACATCTGTCTGTGTAAAGCAAGTCTATACGAAATCTAAAATGTATGAGACTGACCAGACATGGCAGTTTACTCACGATGTTTTTATTCACCGGAAGCAGGTGTTGGTAATTATTTATTTATACAGCATTATATCGTAATATAATAAATAAATAAATAATAAAAAAAATTATGCTCAGAACAATATCTAAATTATATAAGATGATGAAATGACTCGTGGCGAAATATTTATATTTTTAATTTAGACAAGACCAGGTGGTAGTTAAAAATGTTAATGAGTAAATGTAAATGTTAATGAGTACAAACTAGTGTTTCCGAGGACAACAGGAGGGCTCAACAGGCTGAAAGCCTTTATAGGCTTTTAGTCCTTTTGGATAGGCCTATTGAATAGGCCAAGCCTAAAGGACTAAAATTCTTTATAGGCTTTTGTTTCGATGTTGTTTTGGTAATACTTAAGTAAAATATTTCTTTTCTTTTTTTTTCAAAATAAATGCTTGGTTGGCATACATTGAGGGAGGCCTATTCCCAACAGTGGGATATAGAAGGCTGCCAATGATGATGATGATGAAAATAAATGCTTTATTCATAATTAGGATGGCTTACTTAGGCTGAGTCTCAAAAATGGCTTTAGCTTAAAAATGAGCCTATCACTTGAAAAAAACCTACAGTCACAAAAAACGCTTTTTAGGCTCATAGGCTTTTTAAAATGACATAGCCCTAAAAAGGACCGACAGGCTTAAATTTAGGCCTAAAAGCCTATAGTCCTTGGGAACATTATTACAAACTCAAGGTACTATTCCGTATCGTTTTTATTTTGTTGTTTCACGCTGCAGTAAGTTGCACATCAAGTATTTTAAGAGTTGTCTAAATGAGGCCGGGCAGTCTCCGAGACAGTTTTTGTTGGTTTCTGCATTAATGTCGTAGGCCAAGGGCTAGACTCAAAAAAATAATACACGTAAGTATGGCCAAATAATATATACACTTCGCGAAAAGAAACGACACTTAAGCATGTGTGCACGTAAAATCGCTTGCGGCTATGGGTGGCTGGATGTGCGAGAGGCGCGCGGGGCGTGAAACAAGCTATCGCTGACTGCTTTGGCAGAGGGCTGGTACCTAGTTCGGGTCTCTCTCACGCACCGCACGATACTTCATTTCGGTTTGGTATCAACCGTAGCGTTACGATCTCCGAGCTCAAGGTCACCGGCGTTCGAACTCTCACGTACATGGAGTGTCGCCGGTATGGCTCAATTTACATTGCTGCGGAATAGAAGCGAATTTCAAAAACTCTACAATGTATATTGTCTCCTATCATTGTCTATGTAAAATCATTGTTTTACAAGATCTTACGTTAATTATTACAGTACAAGTGACGCCCTGTAAGGGCACAGCAAACATGAGAGGCCACTAGATGCCATATTAGGTAGGTACTTAAGTATTAAATTACATTATTACAAAAAATTTAATTTTACATTTTTTACATAACAACATACATAAATAAATAAAAATATTAAAATTAATTATGATTTATATATTATCACTTAAGAGTGCTGTGCGCGCTCATTATCTTCACAAATTGTCATAGAGTATTATAAATATTTATGTATTTTTATATGTATGTCTATGAATGTATAAGAAAGTATATATATGAATATATGTATTAGGTAAATGTTTAATAATGGTCAAATACTCGTAGCTAATTTGAATGTACTAATCGTCCAAAATTTGCATTTATCAGCACCACCTGTAGGTTGACTGGTAGAAAAGGCCCTAGGCCTTAAGTCCGCCTGTTACATTTAGAAATAGTGTCTTGTCCCCTGGGCTAAAAGCCAGATTGTCCCATCGCAGGACCGACTGAATGAAAGTTGAACGCGGTGGACTTTTTGCGTCCTTTGTGCGTTTTGCATTGTCGTGCGTTTGTCTGCTGCCGATATTGCAGGTGGAGGTTCAATGTCCCCACAGTACTGGTGAAAATGACGCTGTGTTATACAGAATACTACTGAAAGTAATTTTAGGGTTCCGTACCCAAAGGGTGCAAACGGGACCCTATTACTGAGACTCCGCTGTTTGTCCGTCTGTCTGTCCGTCTGTCACAGGGCTCTATCTCTTAAACCGTAATAGCTAGACACTTGAAATTTTCACCAATTATGTATTACTGTTGCCGATATAACAACAAATACTAAAAATAAAAAAGTTAATAATTAAATGGGGCCGTCATACAAAAAACGTGTTTTTTCAGCGTTTTTAACTAGATCTTTATAATGGCATTAACTAGATCCTTGAATTTTACACCGATTATGTATTACTATGACCACTATAACAACAAATACTAAAATTAAGATAAAGTTCAAAATTAAAGGGGGTCGTCATAAAAGAAACGTGTTTCTTCAGTGCTTTACAACATTCTACGGAGCTACGGAACCCTTCATGTACGACTCCGACTCGCACTCACCCGTTTATTTATACAGGCTGAGATTACCACCTGCTAAATTTTTGGAGCAAGTTCAGTCCATGATACAGAACTACTTTCTACAAAAAAAGTTATTAAGGCGCCTGATGCTGATAATCTAAATTTTGCTCCCGTTTCCACGCACACAAATTTACTCTAGCCAAAGCGAAACAGCGAGCCATGCGGGGAGGGTAGAATCGCGGCGGGTCAATGGGGTTTACGCGTTTCTGGTTTTTGAGGTTTTTTTCGTTTTAAAAAGAATATTTAAGTTATTTAAAAAGTAAGACATATGATGACTGCCTCATGTTTAATAATTTTTTTGTAGAAAGTAGTTCAGTATCATGGGCTGAACTTGCTCCAAAAATTTGGATGGTGGTTAAAAACTCAGCGAGCATCTACACAAAAGATTTTTGAAAAAAAAAATCTTTCGTACAAACTTTTATTGTGAGATCTAAAAACGGATCAAGACAAATGTCTCTATGGGATTGCGTCGTTGTATTACAAGGTCCCTATATAAGGTCTAACAAAACACACTGAAACTATTTTAAGGGTGGATTCAGTCCATGATACTGAACAACTTTCCCCGAGGAACATATATCGAAATATGAAAAATAATTTTTGACTTTCCATACGAACTCGGATCAGCTGTACGGTCAACTTGTATGGGAGGGCAAAATTTATTTTCCATATTTCGATATATGTTCCTTGGGGAAAGTTGTTCAGTATCATGAACTGCATCCACCCTTAAAAACAATTTCAGTATATTTTGTTACATCCTGTATATGATGCTTCATATACAGGGTCTAGGGCTGACAAAATTGATTTTCTCTAAAACTAAGTTCTTGGTGGATTTCAATGATTCTTTGCATAAGGTCATTAAATATAAGTACAAGTATATGCTATTATTTATGGCGTTAATGTCTTTTCCACTTTGTATAGATAAACAGGTACTCGGCAGAGTAGAATAGGACCACTCCAAGTCTTCTCATGGATGCCGTAGAAGGCGACTCAGGAAACACAAGCTGAACAAAGCTTATAAACATCAGTGAGACCTCTCCAACCCGTCTGGCCAGCGTGGAGAGTGTAGTCCCAATCTTCTGACTACTCTGGCTAATACATGGCTCCTGCAGTGGAGACTAAAAAAAGACCTGATGATGATGATGATAGATAAACAGCCAAGATCCAGGTCAATTTAAAAATGGCAATTTGCCTACTTGCCCTGGCTGGGAATCGAACCCAGAACCTCCGGATTGGCGGACTAGCGTGTTGACCATTACACCACGGAGGTCGTCAATATGGCGAAATTAAAAAGCAGAAATGCCACTTAGCGAATTTATGTCACTGTAAACTCATTCTCAATTTCCCCCTTCCATCCCTTCAACCCTTTTAGTTACGCGCCACACCTGCAACCCGGTAATTAAAGAGTATTTATGAATTTACAAATTGAGTTCCACCTCGAAGGTGATAAAGTAAGGTGATGGATTAGCAAGTGATATATTATGAAAGGGGTTGTGAGTAACCGACTTAAGAATTAAGAGGTTCTCAATTTGTAGTGTAATAAAATATACTCGGCTCGCGCTACAATGAATAGGGTATTTCATTGTGTTTGTTTTTGGGCAATATTTTATACAAAACCACAAGTAACACTTCCAAAAATATGTAACCTTTTGAAGACTGGGTTGACTAGAAGAGATCCCTTCTTGGGATAAGTCCGCCTTTGTACAAGTTATTTATTTTTCTCTTTGTAATAAATAATGTACATTTAAATGTAATTTTTGTGCAATAAAGAAATTAAACAAACAATAACACTAAAAAGAGATCTTTTTGTTTTCGATTTCGTATTAGGTAAGTATTAGGTAACTTTTTGATATAAATAATGAAAAAAATCAAGTTAAATAGGTACTGTATTGGTAGCGACGCGACGATCAGTCGCAATATTGCGTAGTCGGCATCCAATGTGTCAATAGTAATATAATAATAACTAGCATTTCATCCCAATAGTCCTAATGTAGTTTTTCCATTATTCCTCAATAGTCCTGCACCTACTGGGAACTGTCAGTGAGAACATTGTCATAGTGTCCTTACTGTCATGCCCTAGTGAGTGCTTCATTACAAACTATAGCAAATCTCTCACTAGGCCTCAACATGTTGGACCTGTGTCCCCATGCAAGCCTCAAGGGTCCGGAATACGTCCCGTGAAGGATAAACCTTGAGAGAACATAATAATAAATGTTTGTTTATTTTTCTTCACAATTATCTTTAAACTAAGTTAAGAACTTAGACAAGGTATAAAAAGGTAAAAAGTCATACGTTAAAAGGTAAGGTTAAGTGGAGTGCTGTCAATAAGAAGACATTATAAACTTTATTTACAATGTCATAAGATACGCAGCTCACGCCGCCGCCGGCTCGAGCAGTCGCGCCCCGTTCATTCTATTAAGAGGTTCTATATCTTATGACATTCAAAGCAAAGTTTATAACCATCATCACCATCTAAGCGTATCCCCGGTTGCAACCTTAGTGGTAACGCTTCAGAGCCCAAGGTCCACTATCTAACACAGAACGACTGCCGTCTGACCTTCGCAACCCAAAGAGTAGACCAGAATTAATCCTAGGATAGGTTTAAACAAACGCTGGATGGCGTTCGTGATCCCAGCTTAGCATGCCTTCCGAAGTACGAAGTCATATTTATTTTCAGATAGTCAATTTAAGCCTGCAATATCCTGACTGGAAACAACTTTTCACAAATTATGCTTCCAAGTGGCATTTTAACCCAAGACCTCCGGATCACAAGGCAAACGCATTGACCACTGGACCACGGAGGCAGTCATGAGATCAGGTCATTGGTACCATCATTTTGCATTGTCATCAACTTACTCAATCGAATAATCGGAACTGGGTCTAATTAAGCTTGCAAGACACGGACAACGGGACAAGTAAAACTAAATAAAAGCTTGTAAAAAAACATAAAATTGTAACGCCCAAAGCTCTAAAACCCAGAGTTATGTATACCAGTAATCTCTCATCCTCAAATACTAGACTTTAATCTAGACTCGCCCGGGGACCCCATTGTTGGGCGGCCAGACGGACGCTTTGTCGCAGTTCGGGGTTCAGTGCCGGCTTGGGCATAAGCGGTTTTAGGAGAAGAGCGTTTTCTGTAACCAGAGGCGGGGCGGGACCAACATAAGATATTTTATTTGCAAAGAATTCTGCGGAGTGAGTTCTTCGAACGATCGTTTACTGTGCGAGCAGTAAAGCTTTGGAACGCCCTACCAATTAATATCCGGAAGGCTCGTACTCGTGTAGCGTTTAAGAGTGCAGTGCGTGTACATTATCTTCGGGAACTGTCAGATAGAATCTGGATAGTATATTATGTAGTAAACGTATATTTTATTATATCTTATATCCATTTATATTTTGAATGTAAGTTTATATAAATTTATTATTATTTAAAATAAATATACTTAGGTATATAGTTATTAATATCTATTTGAAGTAAGTAAATGTTACATTACCTACATAATTAGCTCCTCCGTCTAAAATTTTCTTTTTCTCGTGTGAGTTTGTCATAAAGATAAATTATTAAATAAATAAAATAAACCCGCGTCAGTAAGACTGGATCCTTACTTAGCATTTTTGCATCATATACCTATGCGGGAGTTATTTTTCCTATTAATTTTCGTGGTGAAAGTAACCACTGTAGATAAAGGGTTGTTTTGTATCGCATTTTTTTGTTTTGCGCCTTTGTGTAAAGGAGAGAGAAGTCCGTTGACAAAAAAATGAGATATAATGTATTTATAACATATATTTTTTCTATGTTTATGTACATAAGGGGCCAACTACATATTACGTCACAGTGATCAGATTAGGCTAGAATAACCATTGACCACCCTGGAACCAGCTGTACAGTCGCCAGCAAACTCCCCCCCCCCCTAATTACCCCTTTTGAATTTTTTTTGGCAACATCTTTTGTAGAATCAGGCCAGTGTCACTCCCCGTTTAGGTATCGAAAATGTACCTACATTATTACTATGCGCGCAGGCGGCCCCTCCGGGTGGTAAATTCAGCTATACGAATCGTTTGTCCAGAGTAATAAGAATGAAATTGGCTTGCAATGGATGTCTAGGTATCTATACGAAACGGTGCTGAGTTCTGACGTGAGCTAAATTAAACCATATCGCTAACCACATTAAGTAGATATTTCTTATTTTTGACCGAGCGATGGCTATAATTCAAGTTGGGGCGAAAACACATTATTTGTATGTATGTATGTTTGTTCAGCGATAACTGCCGAACCGACGGTCCGATTTTGATGAAATTTGGTAGGCATGTTGGGCATCAAAATCGGTTCAGTAGTTTTTGAAATATTAATATAAAATCGCGAGGTCTAAGTTCACGGCGAACTATACTAGTATTTATTTTATTTAATACTAGCTGTGCCCGCGACTTCGTTCGCGTGGTTGTCGGAACGTTATGTTATATAGCCTAAAGCCTTCCTCTATAAATGGACTACCCAACAAAAAAAGAATTTTTCAAATCGGACCATTAGTTCCCGAGATTAGCGCGTTTAAACAAACAAACAAACAAACAAACAAACTCTTCCGCTTTATAATATTAGTATAGATTTATTGCACAATAATCTAACGATTATAATACAAAAGGCAAAACTTAATGCTAAGCATTGTCTAACAGGTCACCTTAGGGTCGTTTACCGTTAAGGGAGATTTCTTTGAATTTCTTTGCTGAGTGAAATTTCTGTACGTTAGTATTATTTATTCTGCGGTAGAATGAAGTCCTTGGTGTGCGCTGAAATCCGTCAATCGTGATACAGCAAAGTCCCCCATTTTCCCCCTATATCTCCTCCAATCAAAAATCGTGATAGATTTTAAAATTAAATAAATCAAAAAACTTGTGTGCCAATTTTGTCCAAATCGGCTGAAAAATGCGACTTATAGGCGAGAACAGACAGACGGACAAAAGCTTTGGCCAGTCTCGAAACTGATACGCTTCGCTCGCTTGGTCAATTAATAAACGGGCAAGTGCGAGTCGGACTCGTACATGAAGGGTCCCGTACCACCGTACAATGTTTTAAAACGCTGAAGAAACACGTTTTGTTGTATGACGACCCCCTTTAATTATTATTAACTTTATCTTAATTTTAGTATTTTTTGTTATTAGTGGTCATAGTAATACATAATCGGTGAAAATTTCAGGTGTCCTATGTTACGGTTCAAGAGATAGAGCCCTGTGACAGATCGAGTTAAAAACGCTGAAAAAACACGTTTTTTCAGTTTTTAACGTATTAAAGTCGTCATGTATGACGACCCCCAACGGCATACCTGACGACAATTTTCAACTTTTTTTATTTTTAGTATTTGTTGTTATAGCGGCCACAGCAATACCACATAATACATAAGAGTTCAAACAGAATGGAATCTCACAGCGTCTCCCGCAAATTGGCGACCCCGCACCTCTCCCCCGCACTTTGTGGGCCTTTTTTTGCTCTAAACTAGGGTTTAGTTACTAGCCGCACGCAATACACGACGTGTCTTGTCTTAAGAACTGTCAACCAATAGTAACCATCATGGTGAGAAGATGCGCATAAAATAATTGTTTATCCTCCGATCACAACAAAGAACACATATTTCATAGATTTCCAAATGATGAAAACAGGTAAGCAAACAACAATATAATTTCACGTTATTACCCATCAACTATCTTGATATATATACCCTTCTCGCTCTCTCGCATTGGCGGGAGAATATACAAGAACGAGAGGGGTATTATCAATCGGCAGCAGTATAATCCGAAAAAGTTACATCGCCTCGCTCGCTCGCAGATAATCACATACATGCAGGTGTCAAGTAGATTTCTGCTGGTTATAGTGCTATAATGCCATTGTTGACAATGACAACTTGACAAGCCGTGCGTGCAAGCGTGATAAGATAAACATTTGTTTATTTTTATTGAAATTATTCATATAATTACCGTATAGTTTTGCGCCGAATATGCAAATTACTACGAGTATATTACAATAGTGAATTACTGAATTTAGTGCGTTACATTATAAATGACTCAATAATAATCAGTAAAGTGAACTAATGGTGAAATGGACAAGGGACATTATAAAAAATATTTGTGAAGTGATATTATGTAGCTGTTACCGACTTTTCTGTAACATTTAATACATATAAAACATAATATTTTTTACGTCATAGTGTTCGCTAATCTCCCGGTATGGAAAAATATAATCGTAAATATGTCGAACTCGTTAGTAGGTAAGTATTAAATTAATTCTGCGGTGCGACCCTAAGTATAAAACTTACACATCGACGTGTGTACAGATAAATTGTTTCGTTTGTAGTAGTAGTAGGTATATATGTTACTCTGAATCTATGAAGAGTCATACCAGTGGTAATACATAATCGGTGAAAATTTCAGGTGTAAACGTTTGAACCGTAATAGCTAGCTATTACGGTTCAAGAGATAGAGCCCTGTGACAGACGGACAGACTGACAGACGGACAGACGGACAGACGGACAGACGGACAGACGGACAGACGGACAGACGGACAGACGGACAGACGGACAGACAGCGGAGTCTCAGTAATATGGTCCCGTTTGCACCCTTCGGGTACGGAACCCTAACAAGCATCTGCCAGACAGAAAATTCAAAGCTTATGTAAAGAAAGTACTTTGTGAGAAGGCTTATTATAGGACCGATGACTATCTTAAAGACAAAAAGGTCTGGCTTAAGCTTGGCGCGGGTCCCTCTTAAAGGTTTGTATACTTAGACATGTCATAATTTAGGTACATTGGTACATACTAAATTTACAAATTGACATTATTTTAAATTTCGTAATTCTTATAATTCAATTTAATTATGACATAATAAACAATGTAATCTCTGTCCATCTATATAACTAATTTTAAGTTTTTAGTTTGTTAGTTGACGTCTTTGGAGAAAACGTGCAGTGCAGTTTGTTGCCGCTTCTTCTGCACTTGCGCCTAGGAAGCGGCGTAAACTTAGCTTTAAGTAACGATTTGACGTCAACATTTGTGCAAAACAAAACAAAGTGACTATTATTAAGAGATATTATAAATATCCTATGATAATAAAGATATTTTGAATTTTGATTTTTTTTGATCGATCGTATTAGTTATTATTATTATTATATATAGTATATATTATTACTACTTAATGTTTTCTTTTTTTAAGTCAAATATAAAATTGCATGTCACAACAAAGAGAAGTCATTAAAAAAATATTATTTTTACAAGCTTTTTTTTAACTTGCAACATATTTTTGTCGGGTCAAATCTTGCAAGTCAAACTTGACTTACTTTCCGGTTTCCAGTCGACATACAATTTTGTATTCAAATGTAAATCAGATGACAATGCAATATTATTATGACAAGAAGCTGATCTGATGATGGAGCCGGAAGGTACGAGTATTAGCCCTATAATAAAACGACACTTGTAAAACATTTATTTTTTTTCAAAATTATTACCAACTATAAGAGAAAAAAACTTGGTATATAAATCAAGAGGTACTTTAAGAAAGGCCGTCTAACAAATCACTTAGGTTATGCCGTGGGGAGGCACAGACGCACAGACTTGGCTCAAATATGATTTGTCGTTTGCGGCGAGCCCTTAAAGCTACAGGCCGATTATTTTCACTAGAACTGATAAATTATTTATTATTTAGAAACTATTAAATACGAAATGAGTATTGAAAAATTCGCGTGTGTGTGTGGTTCCTAGCCGTGTTCTAATCTTCCCGTGGATGTCGTAGAAGGCGACTTAGGAAACACATTCTAAACAAAGCTTATAAACATCAAATAGACCTCTCCAACCCGTCTGGCCAGCGCGGAGAGTATACGCCAAATCCTTTGACTGCTCTGGCTAATACATGGTTCTGGTAGTACACAGAGGGCCGTGCTCCTGCAGCTGAGACTAAAAAAGACCTCATGATGATGATGACTAATCTTACATCAGATTCAAAATGACAAGTGACATTATTTTTTCAGACATTTTAATTTCATATCGAATAGATAGAGCATACCTATGTAGAGATGAGGCGCTTCAGAAATCAGGTAACTCAATGCAATGACAACGAGGGCCATCATTTGACCGATGTCATCTTTGAAACAATTTAAGACGATACACGGAGTCCAGTGCTGCCCCCATTTGAAATAAATTATTTGTAAGAAAACGGAGATATCATTTAAAATTTTAAGCAACTTAAACCTAGATAATCCTTAAAACCATTTTATGAACCACTGTTTACAGTTTAAAGTGGTAACGTTAAGCTTTAGTTTGCATTTTTGCGAAAATTGGCCCCTTTTGACAAAAACGCAAACTAAAGCTTAACGTTCTCACTTTTAACTATAAACATTGGTTAATAAAATAGTTTGAAGGGTTATCTAGGTTTTACTAGCTTAAAATTGTAAATGATATCTCCGTTTCCAGACAAATAATTTATTTCAAATTGGGGCAGCACTGGACTCCGTGTATCGTCTTAATAAAATTAAGATGATGTATTTTAATACTTACTTAATCATCTATAGATATCATTCTTAGAAAAAAAATATTGACTTTCAAACCAGCCAGTTTCCACGCCGCACTCTGTACTCAAAACTTTTCCTTTTTTGAAACGATTCAGAAAATTCTCCTTTTTTATTTGATAGGACCCGCATGGAAAGTCATTTCTAAAAATAACACTATAATAAAATAATATGATAACAAAAATAAACAGCCTGTATCTACATCCGGTACACCTTTTAGAGACAAAACAATCGAATACTACACGAAATTAATATTTATCACCCCACAAAACCGTTAGTTCTTTTTACTTGGCAATAAAGTTTAATTTCGCTTGAAAAGGCTCCGTTTAAAACGTGTCACTTTTTGTAAATGTTTTTCTTATAAATTTGACTGTGTTGTAAGTTATTCGATAACGGAAGTTAAGCAGCTTTATAAAAATAAACATGCATCATTTGTATGGGGTATTTAATCGTATAGGTTATCTAGATTCTAGAGTAGGTATGTTATTTTTTTTACAAGGCCATACCCAAATTAGTGCCAACGGGATCCCATTACTGAGACTCCGCTGTCTATACATCCGTCTGTCCGTCTGTACGTCTATCAGTCACAGAGCTCTATATCTTGAACCGTAATAGCAAGACAATTAAAATTTTCACCAATCGTATTACTGTGGCCGCTTTAAGGCAATACCTGAATTTTGCGGGGTCCAGTGCTGCCCCCATTTAAAATAAATCATTTCAAAGAAAACGGAGACATTATTTAAAATTTTGCTATTATCAAGCCCTAGATAACCTTTCAAAGTATTTTATGAACTACTGTTTACAGTTTAAAGTGAGAACGTTAAGACTTACTATGCACATTTGTGAAATACGGCCACTTTTGGCAAATGTGCGTAGTAAAGCTTAACGTTCTCATTATAAACTGTAAACAGTAGTTCATAAAATAGTTTGAAGGGTTATCTAGGACTTGGTAGTAGCAAAATTTTAAATGATGTCTTTGTTTTCTTTAAACTGATTTATTTTAAATGAGGGCAGCACTAGACCCTGGAAAAGTCAGGTACGGCCTTCACAACAAATAATAAAAATAATACAAGATACCCATGTGTTTTTTTTGAGATTCACCTTAGTCGATCGCTTCGCTTGCCAGTACGTAGTCACCATTCGAGAACCTTTCTGCCCGATCGGCCATCGGTTCGTCGCGCTATGTGTCTCGCCCACTGCCACTTCAACGAGCTAATCCGCTGAGCTATATCAGTGACTTTTGTTCTTCGAATTTACTCATTTCCGATTCGATCACGTAGAGAAACACCGAGCATAGCCCTCTCTATGGCGCTTTGAGTTTTTTTATGCAAGTAAACAAATCTGTACAGTCTATTGTAGCTAGTGTATTGTAACCACAACATTCGTTGATTGACGGCTCCCAACACGCGACATAAGTCGCGGTGTCGTCGCCACGACAAGCCTTTGTCGCGCTATGGGAGACATTTTTATCAATCAAGTGATTCCTGACCGCTACCACGGGTAGAGATCGACATCAAATTTAAGGTGGAACGAAAATAGAACAAATTTATAAGATTCCTGTAACTACTTTAAACTAGGGCTTGGAATACCGTTAAAAATCTGGTAACGTTAATTCTATCAAACGGCGTTAACGTTATCAGCAAAGATAACGTTATGCTGGGTAACGGTATTTTTCCAACCATTTACCGATAAATCAGATAAAGTTACCACCGATATTAAGGTGAAGGTATAGGCAAATGGCCTTGAAGTGGCGCCCTCATTTGAAATAAATTGTTAACTCGTAAATATGGAGATAATTTCCATATTGCTCTTCGTCATGCACTAGATAGCTCTTTGAATTATTTTATGAACCACCGTTGAAAGTATTTACATTAGTCCGTCTAGCTTTAAAACCTGCCTCCGCCAAAAGTGGCCACGGCAAGTTTTAAAGCTAGACGGATCACCAATAATAGTTTCAACGGCAGTACATAAAATAATTAAAAGGGCTATCTACTGCATGAAGAAGATCAATATGGAAATTATCACCATATTTACGAGTTAACAATTTATTTCACACTTCAAGGCCATTTGCCTATATCTTCACCTTAACGGTAAAAGGTATTGTTAACACTGTATTTCTTTTCGATATTTGACAGAATAAATTGATGAGAGTTTGTCTAGTAGGCTACTAGAGCTACACGGATGTCGTGATAGTCTGTGCTACCTTGGGTTCGATTCCTAGCGCATTGCAATACACTTGTATAATATTTATATAATATTTTACAAGTATTGAAAAAAAGTATCGTTACTTATATCGTTAATTGATAGCGTTATTATAACGCTTTATAACTGTATGATTGATACCCCTTATAACATTACCACTAATACCTGTATGAAAATAACGTTATTTAACGTTACCTTTAGTGTGAATTTGGTATCGTTAACAGGCCTTGCTTTAAACTGTATGGTGTATATCCAATTTAACAACTGATGTATCCAATACTCTTCGTTGTTGGCATGGTAGGGTCCTATATGCTAGAAGTTAAATGAAGTCTGAGCTTAGCGACATATGTATTCAGCTTATTCATGGGTCAGGTCTCCAAACAAGCTGTGTTGCAGTGGTTAGTACTGAGCATGCCAAACCGGTACGTGTGGTGAAGGTTAAAACCTCGAAAAGAACGTTCTATATTTTGTTTTTTTTTCCTCGCATTTTTATCATACTTTGGTTACTTATAAATTTCTCATAAGATAGTTTTTATTTTACTTTATACACAACTACTTTGTACCTTCGTCACTGTTAAAATTATGTAATTTTACAAGCAAAAAATTACATAAACCTGTAAAATTCCCGAAAAATCTGGGAAATTTACGGAAAAATATGAAATTTTACATAATTTTTGTCATTTTGACATATTTTTCGTAAATTTCCCAGATTTTTCGAAAATATTACAGGTTTATGTAATTTTTTGCATGTAAAATTACATAATTTTTAGAAAATTCCATAATTTTTAACAGTGTATAGCTATACACCTTACAATAGGTACCTACTCGATTAATCTTTGCGGACTTCCCACTCGATGCTCACATCATCGAGTTACAATGGTAAAGTGGTATCCCATATCCCTCTGTTGGGGTGTATTATACGGGACAGTCGGTAAGCCACGGGGTAAGGGACAGTCAGACTCATAAATTTAAGAATTACATCGATATTGAATATAACATATTCCTGTGATATAATAGTTTTAAACAGAAAATACGACTTCAATTTCTTGATTCCCTCATCATTTCCAATTCACCAAATCACATTTTCCGAATGCAAATTTTGACTTTCGTATTTTTTTGATAGGTCACTAGATGGCGTTTTTATTTATTCAACTTTATTACAACAATTGAAAACGGTCAACCGAAGACCAAAGTATGAGTAAAAATAAAATTTTCGCAGGTTTGCTTGCAATCTGCGTGCTGCCATCTATGTCAGCAGCTGGAACTAATAATTCATTACCAAGTTTCTGCTATTTAAGTAATCCGCTAGATTAGTCACACAAGTCAAATGAGACACTTTTTTCTAAACGTCAAAAGAAACAATCTCTATGGAATTGTATGGCAAACACATTGTGACTTTATAATTATTTCGAGTCAAATAGCGCTCTTAATATCAGTTTTTCTGCATTAATAAATCTAAAATCTATAACTATACCTTATATGGGATAGTTGTCCCAAAATTTAGAGGTCCGCAAAAATCGCCAATACTCAGGAAATATCAAAGATCATGTTTATTCCTTTTATAAATTTAAAGAAAATAAATCAAAGTACGTACCTGTTTGACAAATAAAGTATTTTGATTTTTGTACAAAGACATATAAAGTAATTTCAAAAAGTGGGGCAACTATCCGGGTTTTACCCTATCTTTAATGAAACTAAAGAAAAGCTTAGAAAAAGTATAACACGACGTGGACAGGGATTCCACTTATTTGTGGCTGATAATCCTCCTCATCGTACCTCTCGTTTCGCCTCCTCCTGAATTGTACGAACCGCTAAGGTGGAATTATCTCCCTGCGTCGATATTTCCCCATACGTATGATTTGGGGATTTTTAAGGCAAGGGTGAATAGGCATTTTTTTAAGTCTGCATGTATCACCTCATCCTCATCTTAGCTTCCTATCAGGCTAAATGGAGGAATCTCTAATAAAAAAAAGGTATACATTATACTGTCATATTAATTTGCGTCTGAGTGTACCGAGTACGACAATTTTTCCCTCCATTGTGCATTGTCCCCTAACTCTTTAGCAAAGCGAGATGTATTAGTTTGTGTTTTTTACAAAGTTGGCAAACAGACGTACGTACGGCACCCATTGTAGGTATTCTACATACCGAACATTTTGTAACAATTTAAATAAGTACTGATATGCTAACATTTGCGATGGTAAGTATACCTATTTCCTTGAACAATAGGGGTGTGACAGGGAGAGAAAATTATTATTCTAATTAGTCCGTCTTGTAGATTATCCAAAAATAATGGACACATATTTTTCAGTTTATCAAAAAAGTAAAATTTCACAAAGATAGAGAGAATCTACGTTTTTCAGAGTGGGGGCTTGTGACGTCACCGCTATGTAATAAAAGGGCAAGTGCGAGTCGAACTCGTACATGAAGGGTTCCGTACCTCCGTAGAATGTTTTAAAACGCTGAAGAAACACGTTTTTTGTGTGACGACCCCTTTTAATTTTTAACTTTATCTTATTTTTAGTATTTGTTGCTATAGCGGCCATAATAATACATAATCTGTGAAAATTTAAAGTTTCTAACTAATTCCATTATAAAGATCTAGTTAAAAACGCTGCAAAAACACGTTTTTTGTATGGCCCCCTATTTTTTTTTATTTTCAGTATTTGTTGTTATATAGCGGACACAGTAATACATAATCGGTGAAATTTCAAGTGTCTAGCAATTACGGTTCAAGAGATAGAGCCCTGCGACAGACGGACAGACAGACGGACAGACAGCGGAATCTTAGCTGTGCCGTCATGTGAAGTTGTATCTTCGTCAATTTTTGTTTCTCATAGAAAAGAAGTAATACGTGTACAATATTTTTTAATAATCTAACCGATGGGCCAAAAATATTCTTCCAGTCGTCATGTCTAAAATAGGCACTTCTCAGCCCTAAGCCGTAAATGGCACGAATTGCCCTTTTTTGTAAGATAAAAATGGTCTGAACGTCGGCTGCATAACTCATAGAAGTATCCCGTAAGACATTCGACTGTGAAAGTAACTAAAGTACACTTGTCTAGCAGTTGCTATTGCTACTTGCATCTGTCAATTGTCTTATTCTCCTAACAGCGTAAGCCGCAGAGCTAAGCCTATTAGAAAGTTTAGTTATATGAGCGCGCCATTGAAGTTTCGATTTGATTGAGATTCATAACAAGATATAGTTAGTTTGAAAATTAAAACCCGACTTCGGTAAAATTATATATGCAGGGCTTGTTAACGATACCAAATTCACACTAAAAGTAACGTTAAATAACGTTATGTTCATACAGGTATTAGTGATAACGTTACAAGGGGTATCGATTATACAGTTATAAAACGTTATCAGTTAACGGTATAAGTAACGATACTTTTTTCAATACTTGTAAAATATGATATAATTATTATACTAGTGTATTACATCTCGCTGGAAATCGAACCCGAGGTAGCACAGAGTATCACAACAACGTAGTAGACAACAAAAGAGTAAACAAACTCTCATCAATTTATTCTGTCAAATATCGAACAGAAATAGAGTGTTAACTTTTTACCGTTAATATCATATGACGACCTCCGTGGTGTAATGGTCAACACGCTAGTCCGCCAATCCGGAGGTTCTGGGTTCGATCCCCAGCCAGGACAAGTTGGAAAATGGCCTTTTTCAAATTGTCCTGGGTCTTGGATGTTTATCTATATATATTTATTATAAAATATAGTATCGTTGAGTTAGTATCCCATAACACAAGTTTAAAAACTTACTTTGGGGCTAGCTCAATCAGTGTGATATGTCCTTATATATTTATTTATTTATCATTGGTGAAGTTATCTGATAAATCAGATAACGTTACCAATGATGTGGCTAGCTCAATCAGTGTGATATGTCCTTATATATTTATTTATATTTATTTATTTATCATTGGTAACGTTAGGTATCTGATTTATCAGTAAATGGTTGGAAAAAACCGTTACCCAGCATAACGTTGTCTTTGCTGATAACATTAACACCGTTTGACAAAATTAACGTTACCAGATTTTTAAAGGTATTCCAAGCCCCGATTTAATGCAAGCGCAACAGGCATCAATAGCTAATAATGTATTTATATTTGAAATTAAGCCCTTTCATTTGATACCCTACGTTGTGATTTGAGTTACTTTTTAGTTCATTATATTAAAACGACTGAGAGCTGTTTATCAAATGTGCATGCTGTTTTCGCTCCAAGTAGGTTGGCAACTTATATGCTCTAATTTGTATATGCTTAGATTTGTGTGTTGTTCAGCCAGTTAGCGAACCAAATAAATAAAAAATAAAAAAATTACTTTATGGCCTATAGAGGGCGCCATGTTGAATTCGCTGTGACGTCACATAGCCTATAACCAGCGAACAGCCAACGATACCACATTTGTCAAGATGTAATGGATAATATTGAATATACAAGAAGGGAACAAATAAACATACATACAGAGCGTTAAAACACATAATTCTCCTTTTGGTTTAGCCGTAGTCGGGTAAAAAGGTGCCTAGTACTTTCAACAAGATCGAGTTTTTGACCATTTATCACAATGAGTATGTCAACCCAGGCTTGTCTCACATTGGGAACAGAATGCTAAATGCAAGGATCGCTCGCCGTTTGGCTTCCGACCTAGAATTGGACCACTCCATCTTTTCCATGTCGTAAGAGGCGACTAAAGGACCAAGCGCAAACATCTCGTGCTACAACTGCATTCCCAAGGAGGGTTGACGTAATATTTTTTACACAAAGTAAAAGAAATAATAAAAATATTTTTGAATTCTTCAAATATTAAAATAGTATTCTTTGCCAGCATAGACTAGCTACTTTTCTTCCCAGATCGTAAGAGCCGATCGAAGAAAGGGGCGAGAATCTAAATTATGTCAATAGGCGATGCGGCTAGCAACCCATCACTATTTTGATTCCCTTTTTCCATCTATACGCGTGCAAGACCCAAAGGGCACGCGTAGCCCTTTGGGTCTTACGGCCCCAGGATCTGACTACCCCGTTAGGTATAAAGCATCTGTAAAAATTATTTGTCGACTTACCAATCCCCTGGACGCAGAGTCATCCAAGTCTGAAAGCATTGTAATTATTTAGGGTACGGCTGGTAATACACTGCCCGTGTAGGTAAGTCTATATATCCGAATTTATATAAACGTGGGTGGGCATGTAGAAAGGATGGATGAAAAGAGATTAACAAAAAATATTTATAAAGCAAGTTTGAAAGGAAGAGCGGGACAGGGTCGACCTCGGCGTACGTTCTGCGATCAGATTGCAGACGTTCTGAAAAAGGGAGAGGTAAGAAGTACCCGTAACAGAAGGGCATGTATGAAGAGGCTGATGAGTGTAGATGAAGCGAAAGAGGTCTGTCTGGATTGTAGCAATTGGAGGTCCATATAGTCTCTGCCTACCCCTGCGGGAAACAGGCGTAGTACCTATATATGTAGGTTAATCTTTAGGCATTGCCTTTGAGTCTTGAAATCACCGTGTCAGCACTTGAGTGTCTAGCGTGTCAGCGCTTGAGTGTATAACGTGTCAGCGCTTGAGTGTCTAGCGTCTCAGCGCTTGAGTGTCTAGCGTCTCAGCGCTCGAGTGTCTAGCGTGTCAGCGCTTGAGTGTCTAGCGTATCGGCACTCGAGTGTCTAGCTTTTCAGCTCTCGAGTGTCTAGCGTGTCGGCACTCGAGTGTCTAGCGTGTCAGGTCTCGAGTGGGTCGTGTTAAGTTTCTAGAGTATCAGCTCTCAAGTATCTCGTATGTGAAGTGTCTAGAGTGTCAGCTCTCGAGTGTGTCATGTTAAGTGTCTAGCGTGTCAGCTCTCAAGTTTGTCATGTGTAAAGTGTCTAGAGTGTCAGCTCTCGAGTGTGTCGTGTTAAGTATCTAGCGTGTAAGCTCTCAAGTATGTCGTGTGTGAAGTGTCTAGTGTCAGCTCTCGAGTGTGTCGTGTTAAGTGTCTAGCGTGTCAGCACTCATGTGTTGTGTGTGAAGTTTCTAGAGTATCAGCTCTCAAGTGTGTCGTGTGTGAAGTGTCTAGAGTGTCAGCTCTCAAGTGTGTTGTGTGTGAAGTGTCTAGCGTATCAGCTCTCAAGTGTGTCGTGTGTGAAGTGTCTAGAGTGTCAGCTCTCAAGTGTGTCATGTGTGAAGTGTCTAGCGTGTCAGCTCTCAAGTGTGTTGTGTGTGAAGTGTCTAGAGTGTCAGCTCTCGAGTGTGTCGTGTCAAGTGTCTAGCGTGTCAGCTCTCGATTGTGTCGTATTAAGTGTCTAGAGTGTCAGCACTCAAGTGTCTTGTGTATCGAGTGTCTAGCGTGTCAGGGTGTAGGTATTTATTTGTTATAAAATGAGATAAAAATTACCAGACAACTCGTTCAATCTCCCCAACTTAGAATCGTCCCAGTCATTCCTGAAAAAAAATTTTTTTTTTAATGTACGTAGATAAATATGCATACAGCCCACATATCGGCGACATGAGCTTTGCGAGAGGCCCTTCTTGTTATAATAATATTGAATTGTCATCTCATTTACATTAGCATACAAAATTTCATCTCAATCAGAAACCGGGCAGTGGCTCAAATTTAACTTGCAAGATTTGACCCAAACAAATAAACAATATAAATTATATTATATAGCTAAATTGCCTAGCCGTGTGGTTCCCGGCAGAGTAGAACAGGACCACTCCAAGTCTTCCCGTGGATGCCGTAGAAGGCGTCTTAGGAAACACAAGCTGAACAAAGCTTATAAACATCAATGAGACCTCTCCAACCCGTCTGGCCAGCGTGGAGAGTGTAGGCCAAATCCTCTGACTGCTCTGGCTAATATATGGCTCTGGTAGTACAGAGAGGGTCGTGCTCCTGCAGTGGAGACTTAAAAAAACACGTTGATGATATAAAAAGATGATGATAAAAAGATTACCTATCCTCAAGCGCCTCCTTTAGCCCAACGTCATCGAAGTCTCGTCGACAGCACGGCTTCGGCGGAGGGTGAACCTTCTTGGGGCACGGATCACTCTTGAAGACTATGCAGAAGGCTGCTACCACAGTTATGGCGAACAGTATGCCCAGACACGCAATGCAAGTATATTCTGACGTCGCTAATCGTTTTAATCTGAAAAAAAAAAAAAAAAAAACTAAACTATATCATTCGACTGTATGTTGTTACGCGATATTTTCGCCAACTGTGAACCGATTTTGATGATTCTTTTTTTATTTGAAAGCCTTCACTACCAAGTTAGTCTCATTTTGATTTGGTGTAGATATCATGAAGAACTTTGGAGATATGGAAGAAACTCCTAAAAAAATGGGGTCGGTTGTTTTTTTTTTTTTTTGTTAAAAATTAAATTATTATAAGCAAGCTTTAAATCAATAAACCATTTATTGTCATAAGACAAAAAAAACTGGCTTGAGCTCAGCGCGGGTCTCTCTTAAAGGTTTGTATATTTAGACATGTCATGGTACATTGGTACATACTACATTTACAAATTGATATTATTTAAAATTTTATAATTCTTATAATTCAATTTCAATGATGACATAACAAACAAACAATGTATTCTCAGTCCATTCACATATCTAATTTTAAGTTGTAAGTTTGTTAATTGACGTCTTTGGAGAAAATGCTGCAGTGCAGTTTGTTGCCGCTTCTCCTGCACTAGCGCCTAGGAAGCGGCACTAAACTTAGCTGTAAGTAACGATTTGACGTCAACATTTGTGCAAAACAAAACAAAGTGACTATTATTAAGAGATATTATAACTATTCTATGATATTAAAGATATTTTGAATGTTTTGATGCCCGTAATGCCCCACATCCTGCACAATACAATACCTAAATGAGGCAAATGATCGGGGAATCGCCGTGGCCAAGTACTGGTCAAGTTTAATAGAGTTAAAATAATAAATAGCCATTCGACTCGAAAAGAAGAAGAAGATCTAAAACAATGAACTAAAAAGTTTAAAATGCTTCTCAAGACGAAACAATTGAGCCCAAACTCGGTGGGCTTACGTTGTTCTATCACAGAGATACCGTGGCCACCTTCCTGCTTCATCATGAGATCAGGTCATTGGTACCATAATATTGCATTGTCACCCAATTTACATAAGTATATAAAAAAAAATAAAAAAAAATTGTTTATTAGGTAACTATTAAAATTACAAGCTTTTGTTGCTGGAGCCTCCTTTTAAGCAAAAAGTATGCTTGTGTCAGGAGACTCCGCTCTTTCTTATATATGAAGTTTAAACTCAAACGAATAATGGGAAGTGGGTCTAATTTAGCTTGCAAGGTTTGATTACGGACATAGACAACGGGACAGGTGAAACTAAATAAACGCTAATTTTTTTTACAATACTCGTACTTTGAGATTTCTCCAAATCCTTCAAAGCTGGTCTGGGAGAGAAACAAAGAATAAGAATCTATCGGCTGCTTCTTTTCCCGCGTAGATCGTGAAAGCCGATCGTGAGAATGGGTGATAATATGAACCATGTTATTAGGCGATGCTGCGGCTTAGCAACCCATTATAACCACTATAACCCATAACTATTTTGATCCTTTTTCACCTTCTTGTCCATTATTATGCTTCTTCTTCTTCTCGTGTCGAAAGCTCAAAATGTAATTAAATTTTTTCCCTCCAGAAGGTTACCACTTTCACAGCGTTGGCTGTAGCCTCACATAGGTCACGTTTAGTGCAGCTGGTGGGGCACGATGGGCAGGAGCGGAGGTGTGACATAGTCTGGTCGTTGAACCGTTTCAGTTAGTAAAACCTAGATTCAGGATCTAGGAAGATAGATGAGATAAAAGAAAGACCAGATATCGGCAAATGAGATAGGTATAATGAACAACTATTACATTACATTAGTTACAAAGATTCACAAGAACACTAGGTACAGATTAGGTAGTCAGGGTCGTGAGTTATAGGCACTAGATCAGTTGAGTAGCCCTTCTAGGTAGAAGAACTACTTAGCTTCAAATGCTGCCAAAGACGAAGAGGACGAGCGCCGGCCGGCGAGCCTTATATATGGGCATGGGCCCCCCCCGCTGCGCCTAAGAGGGGCGTAGGGGTGCTGGAGCCCCCGCGATGTCACATCGTTATGTCCAAACTGACACTGTGTTGCAGTTGGGTCAATATAACGCAATCATTATGCTAAAAGTGGCCTTTGAGTCTTGCGGCTCCGGGCTCTGTCTGCTTTGAGCCGCAAGTCCTAAAACGCTCTGTCCTCCCCATTTGGGATAAATACGTGATAGGTAGTATAGTATACATCGTGTTAATGAAAGAACGCAAAACCTCTCAGATGGTACCTCAGCCCATGTAACTGAACAACTTTTGTTCAACAACTTTAACGAAATCGAAAAAAAAAATCGGATTTTCATACAAATTGACTCGACCAGCTGATCAGTTTGTATGAAAATATAATTTTTTTTTTTAGTTTTCGTGAAAGTTGTTGAACATAAGTTGATCAGTTACATGGGCTGAGTTGCCATCTTAGAGGTTTTGCGTTCTTTCATTAACACGATGTATAGAGTTCTGTTGATAATCATAAGGCGATTCACCCACTGGAAACGCGCCCCGTCATGGTGCGCGGAATCTGCGGCGTTTTTACGGAATATGCCGCGTTTTAGTGTGTGTCCAACACAGGCGTGTTTTTTATACAAACTGAGATACTTGCATACATTAAAATCTGCCGCTCCGCGCTCCGCGACGGTGCGCGGTGCAGTGGGATCACCGCCTAAGTTCTTATGTCCATTCGGATCAATTTCAAATGAATTGAAAATTTATTTTTTAAGGTGAATATACAAGCAAATGGCCTTGAAGTGTAAAATAAATTGTTAACTCGTAAATATGGTGATAATTTCCATATTGCTCGTTGTCATGCACTAGATAGCCCTTTAAATTATTTTATGAACTGCCGTAGAAACTATTATTGGTGATCCGTCTAGCTTTAAAACTTGCCGTGGCCACTTTTGGCGGAGGCAAGTTTTAAAGCTAGACGGACTAATGTAAATATTTTCAATGGTGATTCATAAAATAATTTAAAGGGCTATCTAGTGCATGACGAAGAGCAATATGAAAATTATCACCATATTTACGAGTTAACAATTTATTTCAAATGAGGGCGCCACTTCAAGGCCATTTGCTTATAGCTTCACCTTAAACAAAGTTAAACTTACGCGCAAGACGCACAAGATCCAGTATCTTCTGTTTTCGCCTCTTTTCGCCTCTGAAATAATAATAATAAAGTATTTATTATAAAACCACTATACACACATTGCGAAACGACATAACTACCGTATCATATTTTGTATTGTGGTTTTAGACTCTATTTGGCGTGCAGGGTTGAACACGTGATAGCTCAGTGGTTAGAGCATGGTCGTATTTAGACCAACGTCGCGAGTTCAAGTCCCTCTCACGTGGTATTTGTTCACCATTTCATAATTTAATTTGATAACATACGTGTAATCTACATTATACTCGTACCTAACCTAATTTCCCATAATTTTTAGGGTTTCGTACCCAAAGGGTACAAACGGGACCCTATTACTGAGACTCCGCAGTTTGTCAGTTTGTCCGTCTGTCCGTCTGTCTGTCCGTCTGTCATAGGGCTCTATCTCTTGAACCGTAATAGCTAGCCACTTTAAATTTTCACCGATTATGTATTACTATGGCCGCTATAACAAAAAATACTAAAAATAAAAAAAGTTAAAAAATTAAAGTGGGTAGCCATACAAGAAACGTGTTATTTTCACCGTTTTTAACTTGATCTTTATAATGGCATTAACTAGATACTTGTAATTTTCACCGATTATGTATTACTATGACCACTATAACAACAAATACTAAAAATAAGATAAAGTTAAAAATTAAAGGGAGTCGTCGATTGTACGGTGGTACGGAACCCTTCATTTACGAGTCCGACTCGCACTTGCCCGTCAATTTCTATTTACACGAGGTTGCCTGGAAGAAGTTGCTTAGCGATAAAACCGCCTTTTACGCATTTCCTAGTTGTAAAGATAATTACGTCTGTATTTTCCTTTTGTGCAATAAAGGGTATTGCATTGTATATAAATTATTATTTAATAATTAAATTTGCAACAAAAAAAAACAACCGACTTCAATTTTTTTTAGGAGTTTTTTCCATATCTCCAAAGTTCTTAATAATATATAGGACCAATTTGGTAGTGAAGGCTTTCAAATCAAAAAAAGAATAATCAAAATCGGTTCACAATTGGCGAAGATATCGCAAAAAAAAAACATACAGTCGAATTGATAACCTCCTCCTTTTTTTAAGTCGGTTAAAAAAAGCTACTGATACTCGCGTTTCGCAACGACCACTGCTAAAAAGATTTACACAGTATTGGTCGCCTACGCGCATCAGCAACATAAATGCTTGGAATTCTTGAAAGTTTTTTTAATGTAATATATAAATAAGAATAAGTGACAATCTGTGTTTATATTTTATATTTATTTAATAATTTACATACAGATTAGTATTGCAATAAAGCCCATCAGGCTGGGGTTACATTGCACTGGGTTTCTTTCGGCGTATCTTTCCAGCAGTGGTCGTTCCGAAACGCTAATAGTTCGTCGCTTTAAACCAAAAATAAAAAAATGACCTTCAGTAAGTGATATATAATTTGGTCCTTATCATCATCAGGTCTTTCTAGTATATAATGCAGGAGCACGACCCTCTCTGTACTGCCAGAACCATACTTGGCCAAGGCAGCCAGAGGATTTCGCCTACACTCTCCATGTAGGTCAGACGGGTTGGAGAGGTCTCACTTATGTCCAAGCTTTGTTTAGCGTGTCCCAATCCCAACTAATATTATATATGCGAAAGTGAGTTTGTATATTTGTTTGTTTGTTTGTTACCTCTTTACGCTTTATCTACTGAACCAATCTTCTTGAAAGTTCGCATACACATATTAGTTAGGAGTACTGAGAAGGACATAGGGTACCTATCATCTCGGAAAAATTTAATGTTCCCGTAGGATACGCGAGCGAAGCCGCAGGCGAAAACTAGTGAACTATATTTTGTATTTTTTTCAAAATTTTAGGCTCAGTAGTTTCGGAAATCAGTGGGGGGGGGGGGGGGGGAATAGTCAATTTTGAACTTCTTTCATGAATAAAATCAAAACTATTTATATTATAATTATAAAATAAATATATTTGAGATCCTCATAAGAGCCCTCACTTGATACATAGGGCGCACTGTAAGTTTCCGGAACTGGCCACTTACATAAACAATATTTAAAAATTTATTGCAACATTTGAAAATAGAACTCTTTGGCTGTAGAATGCAGTTTGTTTCATCTGACTGTCTTTTGTTTTTACCTTGTGGCGCCATTTAAAAAATTGTGTGTCTGCATCAACATGGATTTAACTCGGGAAAATTTTCGTAGTATGATTTTCTACGATTTTAAGTGTAATTTGACAGCTCAACAGAGCATCGCTCGGCTTGAAACAGCTTTTGGCAATGAAGCACCATGCAAGACAACTGTTTATAGCTGGTTTGCAGAATTCAAGCGTGGTCGTATCAATCTCAGTGACGAATCTCGCGATGGTCGGCCGTCCACCGCTGTGACCAACAAAAACATCAATGCTGTGCGCCGTATGATTGAAACAGACAGGCATGTGACCTACCATGAAATTCGCGCATCCTTAGAAATAGGCATGAGTCAAATACAATTAATCCTACACAAACATTTGGGTGTGAGAAAGCTGTGCTCGCGGTGGATCCCACACAACTTGACCGAGGCTCAAAAAACGGACCGCGTCACTTGGTGCAGTGCCATGCTTACCAGATTCAACGAAGGTGCGTCAAATTTGGTGTGGGACATAGTAACAGGTGACGAAACATGGATTTATTGCTACGATCCCAAAACAAAGCAGCAATCGAGCGTATGGGTCTTTCAAGATGAGCCGAAACCAACCAAAGTGGCGCGCGTGAAAAGTGCATCTAAGCGGATGATTGCTTCTTTTTTTAATAAAACTGGACACGTGGCTACTGTTGCTTTAGAGAATCGTCGTACAGTGAATAGTGACTGGTACACGACCATTTGTTTGCCGGAAGTTATTGACGAACTCCGTAAAAATAACCGTAAACGCCGTATCATCCTGCACCACGACAATGCTAGTTCTCACACGGCCAGACAGACAAACGACTTTTTGAAGGCGAAAAATGTAGAACTCATGAGTCATCCTGCATACAGTCCCGACCTGGCACCTTGTGACTTTTTTCTGTTCCCAAAAATTAAGAACCAATTACCCGGTCAACGATTTTCATCACCAGAAGAGGCTGTCGAGGAGTATGAAAAACACGTTTCAGAGGTCACCACAGAGGAGTGGCACAAAAGTTTTCAAAACTGGTTTCATCGAATGAAAAAGTGCATAGACGCCAAGGGAGATTATTTTCAAAAACAATAAATTAATTTTGTACCTTTAATAGTATTTTTTCATATTCATTCCGGAAACTTATAGTGCGCCCCACGTATATGACACAGTAAGGTTTGCAAAACTTTTTTTTTCAATTTCCTAATTTATCCCCCGAAAATGACCCTTATGTTATAAAAATAATTAACACATAAATAACTTTGCACATACTCGTATATGTTTGGGTCATAGGATTACACCATCCTACCAAATTTCACCTGATTCGGTCCAATAGATTCGGAGCAAATTGGCTGTGACAGACGGACGGACAAACAGACGCACGAGTGATCCTATAAGGGTTCCGTTTTTTAATTTTTTGTACGTAACCCTAAAAATGACCTTCAATAAGTGATATATACCTCATCATCATCAGGTCGCACGACCCTCTCTGTACTGCCAGAGCCATACTTGGCCAAGGCAGCCAAAGGATTTGGCCTACACTCTTTACGCTAGCCAGACGGGTTGGGGAGGTCTCACTGATGTCCAAGCGTTGTTTAGCTTGTATTTCCTATAAGTCACCTTTTACGACATCCATGGGATGACTTGGAGTGATCCTATTCTACTCTGCCGAAAACCACACGGCAATCCTACATTGAATAAAAAAACGTGTCGCACTCGGGGACTGCCGCGGTAAAGCTATTGCATACGACGTTAGACGGCTTTCAACGCCGCACCGCTGTGCCGGTCGGTAGGCGGAGTGGGGGGTGTTAGGTTTTATTTTCGTTACGGAATTTCTTGATTCGGTCGCCGCGCTCAAAGCCCGCGATAAAATCAAAAAAATTACTTTAACTTTGGCTAAATATAGAGATGACATCAGGTACATACCGGCAGCATGTTTGACAGCCTCGACTTTATGCCGTGGCATTGGACGTCGTACTGTCTGTTCTCCAAGTCCTGTAAGCCTCCGTGATGGTCTGAAAGGCTCGATTCGCAGGATCTCTGTAAATAAAGATTAATAATAGTAAATTGTTGCCCGAGCGCCAGCAAGGGCTCTAAAAAAACGGCCAAGTGCGAGTCGGACTCGCCAGTGAAGGGTTCCGTAGCAGCAAGTAACATAATTGAAAGTTCTAAAGGTAAATTGCGGTTAACGATTAAAAAATAACTATCTATGTTACCGAGACCGCTATAGTTTTAATTGAAAGTACATACTTTGAGGTATATACCACGTTTTTTTCAGAATTACTTTAGTAATATTTCAAAAGTTACGGTTATTTTGTATAAAAATATATTTGAGATCCTCATAACGAGCCCTTTCATTTGATATATGACACAGTAAGGTTTGCAAAACATTTTTTTTCAATTTCCCAATTTATCCCCGGAAAATGACCCTTATTTTAAAAAAATATTTATTTACTTTGCACATATGTGTTGGCTTCATAGGATTACACCATCGTACCAAATTTCACCTGATTCGGTCCAGTAGATTCGGAGCAAATTGACTGTGACAGACGGCCGGACAGACAGACGCACGAGTGATCCTATAAGGGTTCCGTTTTTTCATTTCTTGTACGGAACCCTAAAATGAATGTGTAAAATACCTTTATCATACTTACATTCATGATAAGATCAGTGTTCAGTCTAGAAGTTGAATATTGCTTTCTCTTTTTGTTCCGTTCCTTTTCTTTCAACAAATTCGCCTTTTCCGGGTCACTGGAATCAACCAAGTAATTCATTTTTATCAATATTTATGTTCTAAAATACAAATAGTACTCGTACAGGATCCGAGAGGAGTCCACTTTCACTCATCTGCTTACCTCAGCTAGCTGCTATACTATGCTATGGTAGCCGTATATAAAAAGGTTTTATTATTTATTTGCTAGAATACATAAAAAATATATATATGTAAATGGTTTCTTTTTAGGGTTCCATAGCCAAATGGCAAAAAACGGAACCCTTATGGATTCGTCATGTCTGTCTGTCTGTCCGTCCGTATGTCACAGCCACTTTTTTCCGAAACTATAAAAACTATACTGTTGAAACTTGGTAAGCAGATGTATTCTGTGAACCGCATTAAGATTTTCACACAAAAATAGAAAAAATAAACCAGCTAAGTGCGAGTTAAACTCGCGTGGAGAGGGTTCCGTACAATTGATAGGTTTTCCTGTAATCTACAAGCAATGAACTATATTTCGTATTTTTTACAAAATTTTAGGCTCAGTAGTTTTGGAGATCAGGGGGGGGAATGGTCAATTTTCGTCTTCTTTCATGAATAAAATCAAAACTATTCATTAAACAATAATAACAAAAATATATTTGAGATCCTCATAACGAGCCCTTTCATTTGATATATGACACAGTAAGGTTTGCAAACCTTTTTTTTAAATTTTCTAATTTGTCCCATGAAAATGACCCTTACTTTAAAAAAATATTTATTTACTTTGCACATATGTGTTTGGGTCATAGGATTACAACATTCTACCAAATTTCACCTGATTCGGTCCAGTAGATTCGGAGCAAATTGGCTGTGACAGACGGACGGACAGACAGACGCACGAGTGATCCTATAAGGGTTCCGTTTTTAAATTTTTTGTACGGAACCCTAAAAAAATAAATTTTGGGGGTTCCCCATAATTAGAACTGAAACTCGAATTTTTTTTTTCTTCAAACGTGTGGGGTGATTCTATTCTTCAAATTCAGATTCGATTCTTCAAATCTATGAATAGGTCTTCAAAAATGATATTGAGGTTTTTAATATATTTTTTTTCTAAACTGAATAGTTTGCGCGAGAGACACTTCCAAAGTGGTAAAATGCGTGCCACTGTAACTTCTAAAATAAGAGAATGATAAAACTAAAAAAAATATATGATGTACATTACCATGCAAACTTCCACCGAAAATTGGTTTGAACGAGATCTAGTAAGTAGTTTTTTTTAATACATCATAAATCGTAAACCGCAATTTACCTTTACAACTTTTATATTATTTGCTGCTACGGAACCCTTCATGGGCGAGTCCGACTCGCACTTGGCCGCTTTTATTTATGTGGTATGGCGGCAAACGGACAAGCGGGTCACCTGATGGTACCTAAGTACCTCTGCCCATGGACAACTGCAACACCAGGGGTGTAACAAGAGCGTTACCGGCCTTTCAGAAAATACTCGTTTTTTGAAGGTTTGAATTTCGTATCGGTTCGGGAACACCAAACACATTGTTCTGTACAATATAGAAAATGTGTTCAATCTTAAGGCCATACATGACTTTTCCGGGGTCCTGTGCTGCCCCCATTTAAAATAAATCATTTCAAATGAAACCGAGATATAATTTTTAAATGTTGTCTCTACCAAGCCCTAGATAACCCTTCAAAGTATTTTATGAACTACTGTTTACACTATAAACAGAAAATGTAAAGCTTTTCTTCGCACATTTGCCAAAAGTGGCCGTTTTTCGCAAATGCGCGAAGAAAAGCTTCACGTTCGCACTTTAAACTATAAACAGTAGTCCATGAAATTGTTTGAAGGGCTATCTAGGGCTTGGTAGAAACAAAATTTTAAATGATAAATCCGTTTCCTCAGATTAAATATCCAGATAGGTCCAGATACCATATACGCCACCCAAAAGTGACGCCAGTTAAAAGACACCAAAATTGGTGTCTTCGTTCTTAGCCCCGCCCACAGCTTGTCATTACGCTATGGAAGTTCACGGCGTCACTACGTAACGACACGGTGATAATTTATTGTAAAAATGACTGTTTGTGCAGTGAAATCGTGCAAAAATTACACTAAAATAAAATACCAGGAGACGGACATCACTTTTCATAAGTAAGTAAGCAAATTTTCGACTAATTCCTACGTATTATTCGTCATGCCTATGAAACTTAGAACATTGCAGAATTTTGATAAAAAAATTCAATAAAACGCCATCTAGTCACGAATCAGCTGACCTAACTCCTAATGCGTGTTATACAATAGTAATATCAAATGGTGGAGAAATTCGCCATTCGAGGCAGAACACGTGATAGCCCAGGTGATTAGAGCATGGTTAAAATAATAGCAACGTTGCGAGTTCTAGTCCCACTCACGCAGTATATTTTTTACACCATTTTTTTATTTGATAGGAATATTATATGATGGATAAATTCGACGTACGCGGTTAATCACTTAATAGCTCAGTTGTTAAGGCTATTGAACATAGTCTTATTTGAACCGAGATCGCGGGTTCAAGTCCCAGCTCATGGAATAATTTTTTCACCGTTTTATTTCATCTTTTAGTCCTTTGGTGTTGCGAAAGCATGTTACCAGATGGCGCCACTAGTTTGATCTAATGCTAAAGCTACAGTTTCTTATCTATTTCAGTATATACAATATTAATCTATGTTATTCGTAAAATTATTAAGTAAAAACAATGTCAACAAACCAACGCCATGACATCTAGTGTTGCCAGAGCGTGGAACAATTTTACCATCTCTTATTATTGAGTGATAGATTGAGTCGACAAATCGTATGATTTGGAGAACAGTTTTTTGTTTGTATGTTTACTTGTACGTTTTGCTATGTATGTTTGTGTGAGATATTAACGTTAAAATTTTCATATTGCGCTAAGAAAAAAATATAATATATTGGTAAGTAGGTATGTATTGATGAAATTTTGAAGTGGCCGTATTAAATATGAGTAAGTTATTGAGGATAAAAATGTAGTCGTTATAATGTTATTTACAAATAACGTTTATTTTTACCCGACTGCGCCAGAAGGAGGGTTATGTTTATCGAGTGTATGTATATGTATTTCTTTGGCACGCTCTACAGCCTAAACGGCTTGGAGGATTTTAGCTTAAGTTGAGAGGTATCATTAGATTTGTCTTTATTCTGAGAGTGACATTAGATATATAAAAAATTTTAAAAATACAAAATGGCGGATTTTTGACGCCAAATGACATATATTTTTTCGTTGAAAACCAATCAAGTGGTTTATCAAAAGAAACGATTTTATATAAGGATTACAAATATATATAAATTATACGTTTTAATGTAATTTGTAATGAAAAGTACTAAAATAAACATACAGGCTGACTTTTAAACCACCGGCCAAATTTTTGGAGCAAGTTCAGTCCATGACACTAAACTACTTTCCATAAAAACAATTTACGAAAAACTAAAACAAAAATTCGCCTTTTCATACAAATCAGCGCTCAGTCAAACGGATTTTCTATGGGAGGACGAAAAATTTTCATCGATTTTTTATAACTTTTTTTATAGAAAGTAGTCTGAACTTGCTCCAAAAATTTGGTTGGTGGTTTAAAAGTCAGCCTGTATAATCACGCTGATGCTGTATAAAGCAATCGGGTTTTTTTTTATAAATAGTTACTTGTTTCCGTAAATTTCCTACTGATCCAGTTATTGGACTGAAATAATAAGACGGAAAATGAATTCTGGTGGAAGTGGCAGCCTAAAGAAAGAACGTTTTTAGCTAACTTTCGTGTCCAGGACACATACACAACAAAGAGTGATCGTCGAACAATCGCTCAGGGACTGTGCCTAAAAAGGTATTTTATGGATTTTTAAGGACTCAAATAAATAATGTTGATTTGATACGTGTTTTTTTTCTTTTACCTAGGTATTTTAATATAATTTTTTTTCACCTACATACACAATAAAGCTTAGGGGTCGTCCACATACTACGTCACGCAATATTTCTGGACATGTCACGCTTTTTCCGATCCCTATGACACGTACCGACACGTTTGGCATGACTCCCCCTCCTCCTATCACTGTAACGTAATATGTGAATGGCCCTGACGAGGTTTAATTTTACACGTATACACTTTTTTATAATTTGTCAATATGAATAAGAACAACACGTCAAAAAATATCCTACATTCTAGGGTAATTTCCTTGCGCTGGAAACAATTTACTTCACACACACAAGAACAGTAATGATAGTAATACACGCGTAGTGGGCGTTGCTCACGCACACGCATATCACAAAATGGCTTCACTTTTAACGTTTCATTTAGTTTGAAACGCTCAATCTAGATTAATCTAAGTCCGTTTCCTTTTAAATGATTTATTTAAAATGGGGGCAGCAAAGGACCCCGGAAAATTCATGTATGGTCTTAAGGTTGAATACATTTTCGATAAATACATGACGACCTCCGTGGCGTAATGGTTAACACACTAGACCGCTAATCCGGAGGTTCTGGGTTCGATCCTCAGCTAGGGCAAGTTGGAAAATGGCCTTTTTCAAATTGTCCTGGGTCTTGGGTGTTTATCTATATATGTATTTATCATAAAATATAGTATCGTTGAGTTTTTAAAACTTACTTTGGGGCTAGCTTAATCAGTGTGATTTGTCCCTATATATTTATTTATTATTTTCTATATTGTATTGAACATCTACATATGTATATTCTTTATGTACCTATTCTAGCAAATAAATTATTGATTGATTGAAGAAAAGAACTGCTTACTTTTTTTCCAGTTGCATCATGTCTTTGAATATCTTCAGCATAGGTGTGTGTGTTTCTTTGTCCGATTTCTTGCTGTGACTGGAATCAAGAATCGTCATTATTTAATTCTTAACTTGCTTTCGCCCGCGGCTTCGCTCGCGTATCCCACGGAAACATTACATTTTTCCGGGATGAAAGGTACCCCGTGTCCTTCTCAGTACTCCTAACTATGTGTATGCGAATTTTCAAGAAGATTGGTTCAGTAGATAAAGCGTGAAGAGGTAACAAACAAATATACAAACTCACTTTCGCATTTATAATATTAGCACAGGCCGGAATCTCCTAAGGTACGCACAATATGCGTCCCCGTTCCCCGTCCCCGCACCTCTCCCCCGTTTTCGCCTCGATGACTCACGTTGGCCGTCAAGAACCGGGGGAGAGGTGCGGGTGCGGGGAACGGGGACGCATATTGCGCGTACCTTAGGAGATTCCATTCTGTTTACTCTTTCTGTATTCTGTGATATTAGTTAGGATAGGATAGGATTAGGATTTTTACACCAGCGGCCCGCCCCGCACGGGTATGTATACCCGTATACATACCCGTGCGGGGCGGGGCACATACGTTGTGAAAGGTTGTTTCCAGTCTGGTTAGGATATTGCAGGCTTGAATCACCTGACTATCCGTAAAGAAAGATGATTCCGTGCTTCTGAAGGCAGGTTAAGCTGTAGGTTGCGAACGCCATCTAGCGGTTGTTTAAACATACGTATCCTAGGATTGGTTCTGGGTTGCAGAGGTCAGACGGCAGTCGCTCTGTGTAAAACCAGTAACCTCGTCGAAACACCTAGGTTAGGTAGCGGACCCCGGGCTCTGAAGCGTTGCCACTGAGGATACAACCAGGAATACGCTCAGATGATTATGACATAGAAACCAGTAGTTTCGCCGCGACACGTCGTCTGCTGCTGCAGTCTGCAGTCAGCTCCAAACTTGTACCTTTAAGCTTGGATAATTTTCTAGTAATAAATATATAATCCTCTGACTGCTCTGGCTAATAGATCGAGAGCTGGCATGAATTTTTGGGTAAGTATTTGAGGCAAGTTGAAAACTTGTCACATACCTCTCCTATTATACCCCAACACGGAACTGCAGACCTGGCTGGTGAGTAGCGGGGCTAAACCATTTTGATTTATTTAGATTATCCTGGCAGGTAGAAAGTCCCATCAAAATGACCTGTCTTTTTGAGAATCTTATTTTTTAGTTATATGTAATACCCTAATAAAAATTCAAGTTGCCTCAAGTACCTTATTTATATTTTTTTGAAAAACACTTTGGCACGCGCCTGGCAATATCAAAGCCCCGACTAAATTGTCTGGCTTATTGATTTTTTTATTCTTTATACATTAAACTACAACATATAAAAAATGCATGTTGCCTCAAATAGCTATTTAAAAAAAAAAAGGTAAAAAATTATAGGTTGCTTTAGCCCCGCTCTCACCAGCCAGGTCTGCAGTTCCGTGTTGGGGTATAATGGGAGAGGTATGTGACAAGTTTTCAACTTGCCTCAAATACCTACCCAAAAATTCGTGCCAGCTCTCGGACCATAATATATGACTCTGTAGTACAGAGAGGGTCGGGCTCCTGCAGTGGAGACTAAAATAGTTTGGAAAATCCAAAAGTGCATGCCTCATAATCTAATTTTTCACAATTAAATTGATTTTGATTGTTTTATTGCTAACTTAAAACGAAGAAAAGTATGTGTCGGCTTTAACGCACGACTGGAGATTATTTTTAACTTTTATTTTTAATTTCCCGCTGAGAAAGATATAGCGGGCACTGTGAAGGAGGACCCATAGCAAACCTCTTTGCCTACACCCCGACGATCTACGCGTGCGCGAAGAGCAGCTCAAGTTCTGTCACCCTGATTTGTTTTTAACAGTAAGATTTTGGTTTGTAACAAAATGGCGAGCTCACGCGCGACGAATTGATTTTTTTGCTGCTCGCTATAACTAAACTACATTGAATTAGACCGTGACCTTCGAAAGGACTTAGATTTGGATAATACTGATCGTATAAAAAAAATGGACTTGATCAGATAAGTTTTTCGGGAGTTAACGTGACCACGCCAGTTTCCATACACACAGACACACGGACGTCCACAAAACGATTTTATTAAACATTGTTTTTATTTATTTAAAAGGCAAAATGTCTTTTAAAAATGTCATAAGTGTTGAAACTAGTGTTTTTCCTTGACATTTATGTGTAAATATTATTGTACAAGTGCGATAGAAAATAAATAGAGACACATTTAGTTAAAAAAAATCACTTGATTTTTGTAAGGCGAGAGTAGAGCACTACCTCATGCGCTTCGCTTATGAGGCGTGCAATAGGCCTCAGTGATGATGATGATGATGGGATTTATAAATAAACTTACCTCTTGTTGCTTTTTCCCACATCACTATTGTTAACTTTTGACATTTTGTGATTATTTTTTGAGCTGACATGTAATATTGACATTAGTCATGATGTTTCGAATGAGAAAAAAATAAACTGAGATCAAAAGAGTTTAGTTAAAAGTGTTAAAACTCTTTTGTCGCAACTGGTAAAGAAGGGTTTTTTGGCGGTAAGTCAAGGTGTTTGGTTGGGGTTTTCTTTAAATTATTTTGCAAATTGATTTTAGTGGACCTCATAATATGAAATTGGTGTTGTTTGGTGTTATAAATGCTCATGCTCATGAACAATATGTGAAATAGTTAAAGTGGACAGTCATAGTACGGCTGTAGTTATATTTGTTTCGCGGACTGTGTGGGCGTCTTCGGGCGTCGTCCGCCACTCTATCGGCTATGAAAACCAGTGGACTCGTATAGATTTATCGCCAGAAGCTCCCTTAAAGCAATCAAAGGCCTACACCAACCTTTGATTGTAACTTGTTAGGAAAAAAGAATTTCCCACGTTTTATTAACTTGTTCCTGGCTAAATACGCAGTAGCGTCTAGCCAGCCATAAATTAAAAAAAAAAAAAAAAAAAAAACTGGTAATGAAACGTTTTAGTTGCGAACAAATAAACAAAAGTCTTTACCCCAAAACCAGTAGCGTCTTATTCTCAGAACAATAAAACCAATTACAAAAACAGGACTAGGTTTGAACCATCCGCCCAAATCAAGTTGACATTGACAGGTAAGATAGTGTGATATTAACGATAAGATGTCAACTTGATTTGGGCGGGTAGGTAATGGTTTAAATCTAGTAACATTCTAGTCCTGTATTTATGATAAGATGGGTAGCACACTCTTCGATGGCAACTAGTTGTGAAACTTGGTTGTGAAGTTTTTAAAACGTGATCATACGAATTTTACATACACTATTCTCTAATGGGCCAGACAGAGTATTTGGGCTAGGTCCACAAGACCCAAAAGTCACTTTCAGCGTAATGGTGGACGAGAACGTAGAAAAAGGGCTACCAGCTGCTTCTCTTTCAGCGAATGAATGGGCAAAAATGCCAATCATATTAAATAGCAACCATTTACTGTTTTTAAAACTTTTTCCACATTCTCGCCACCATTTCGCTAAAAGTGGCTTGGATCCAAAATCCATTGTATGCCCCGCTAAGGATAAAAACGTGACGTATGTATGTCTGTAAGATCATCCCACTGACCAGTCGTATCTCACCACTCACATCTTACAACCCCATTTGAACCCCCAGGGGGCCACTGAATGGTACCCCGCAATTATTTTCCCAGTAAAGGTATCACATATAATTTTATTGCCTTCTAAAGCCCTATTTACGTGAGGCGGTTTGGAGCGTTTGGAACGATTGACATTTTAGTAAAAAATATTTTTATTGTCTGTCGTCTACATATAAGAGCCAGGCTCTTGTCGGAGTCTTTGTATGAAAAGAGTCACACACAATGACTATTTTTGGCAGGGATAATGGAATGGTATGCCAATGCTTTTCCATTTTTAGAGATCCGTACAAAAAATGAAAAAACGGAACCCTTAAAGGATCACTCGTGCGTCTGTCTGTCCGTCCGTCTGTCACAGCCAATTTTCTCCGAATCTACTGGACCGAATCTGGTGAAATTTGGTAGGATGGTGTAATCCTATGACCCAAACACATATGTGCAAAGTAAATAAATATTTTTTTAAAATAAGGGTCATTTTTGGGGGACAAATGAGGAAATTAAAAATAAAGTTTTGCAACCCTTACTGTGTTATATATCAAATGAAAGGGCTCGTTATGAGGATCTCAAATATATTTTTTTATTATTGTAAAATGAATATTTTGATTTTATTCATGAGAGAAGACTAAAATTGACCATTCCCCCCTGAGATCCGAAACTACAGAAATTTTGAAAAAAATACAAAATATAGTTCATTGCTTGTAGATTATAGAAAAACCTATAAGAATTCAATCAATTGTACGGAACCCTCTCCATGCGGGTTTAACTCGCACTTGGCCGGTTTTTATTAATTGTGGGAATTTGATTAAGGGAAAAACAGGGGGGGCGGGGGTGAAAGTTTGCTGTAGCGTTATTTATCGACGGATTTTAATCAAATTTGAAAAGCACATTAAGGACTTTATTTTTCTTAATTTGACTTCAATATTTTTTTTTCAACTAATGTTACCTACCTATAACATCAGACTACGTAATCCTCTCTGGCTTCAACTAGGCCTGTGTCACTCCCCGTTTAGGTATTGAAAATGTACCTACATTATTACTACTCGTATGCGCGCAGGCTGCCCCTCCGAGTGGTAAATTCAGTTATACGAATCGTTTGTCCAGAGTAATAAGAATGAAATTGGCTTGCAATGGATGTCTAGGTATATAAAAGAAAAGGTGCTGAGTTCTGACGTGAGCTAAATTAAACCATATCGTTAGTCACATTGAGTAGATATTTCTTTGAATTTCTTTGCTGAGTGAGACTTCTGTACGTTAGTATTATTTATTCTGTGCTTCAACTAGGACTAGACTACTAGAACTATTACACTAGGATCAAGAGAACGCGAGTAGTCTCTAAATCTTATACCCTATATCTTGCTTCATCATCATCACCATCATCAGATCTTTTTAAGTCTCCACTGCAAGAGCACGGCCCTTTCTGTACTACCAGAGCCATATTTGGCCAGAGCAGACAAGGGTTTGGCCTACACTCTCCACTCTGGCCAGACGGATTGAAGAGGTCTCACTGATGTTTATAAGCTTTGTTCAGCTTGTGTTTCCTAAGTCGCCTTCTACGACAGCCACGGGAAGACTTGGAGTGGTCCTATTCTACTCTGCCGGGAACCACATTCTCCGTGTAAATTCAGCTTTAGGTACACGCAATATACCTGAGTGATACTTGGTTTTTTATAGCTAATATTTCATGGCCGCTGTAAACATATTATAATAAATTGTTATTGATGTTTTACATCCCGAGATATGATCGTTTTTCTTTATGTGACCAAGTTGATATAAACTTTTACTCGACTGCCACAAGAGAAGTATGTTCTTCACATTTTAGTGCGGCTAGCTGCATCCTTGGTTTTTTTGTGGAGAATAAACGGGCAAGTGCGATTCGAACTCGTACATGAACACGCTGCTTGTATGACGACCCCTAGAAATTTTATATTTTTTTTAGTATTTGTTGTCGTCCGTCGGACAGACGGACAGACGGACAGACGGACAGACGGACAGACGGACAGACGGACAGACGGACAGACGGACAGACGGACAGACGGACAGACGGACAGACGGACAGACGGACAGACGGACAGACGGACAGACGGACAGACGGACAGACGGACAGACGGACAGACGGACAGACGGACAGACGGACAGACGGACAGACGGACAGACGGACAGACGGACAGACGGACAGACGGACAGACGGACAGACGGACAGACGGACAGACGGACAGACGGACAGACGGACAGACGGACAGACGGACAGACGGACAGACGGACAGACGGACAGACGGACAGACGGACAGACGGACAGACGGACAGACAGCGGAGTCTCAGTAAATGGGTCCCGTTTGCATCCTTTGGGTACGGAACCCTAAAAACGGTCTCTCGTGCATTCATCCCTAATATCTTTAGAACAGCTAAACCGATTTTCATGAAACATAGCTAAGAACTCTTTGTACAGACAAAAGCTTTCGATTGAAAAAATCCCACTGAAATCGGTATATTGGTTTAGAAGCTATAATGCCACAGACAGACATGATTTTTCATTCATCGGGGGTTAAAAAGAGATAGAGTGGTACTATTCTAGGTCGGAACCCACATGGTCAAGCAAAGGCGTAGTGACGTGGGCTCCTAGCCACAGCCTCGAGGTCTATTGGGCCTAGCACGTTAGGAGTTTTACCTATCTATTAGCCAAGGGGCCTCGCCAGAACTATGACTCCTATTTGCATTCAGAATATTTTTATCAATTTTCGATAATTGGTTTTGTTTATTTTTTACTTTTTAGGGAATCCAGGAGCACGACTCTCTCTGTACTACTAAAGCCAGAGCTGTCAGAGGATTTCTCCGCGCTGGCCAGACGAGTTAGAGAGGCCTCATTGATGTTTATAAGCTTTGTTTAGCTTGTGTTCCCTAAGTCGCCTCCTACGACATCCACGGGAAGACTTGGGGAGGTCCTATTCTTCCTACGAGGTCCTACTCCTCTGCCAGTAACCATATGCTAATTATCTATACGTGTATTTATTATAAAATATAGTATCGTATCTATGAAGAAAGAAGGGAAAAGAGGACCAGGAAGACCGAGGCATAGCTACATGAAACAGATTAAGGAGAAGGTGAACGTCGTACAGCGAAGTAAAACAGCTTTTTTTCTCTTTTTAGGGTTCCGTACCCAAAGGGTGCAAACGGGACCCTATTACTGTGACTCCGCTGTCTGTCCGTATGTCCGTCTGTCACAGGGCTCTATCTCTTGAACCGTAATAGCTAGACACTTGAAATTTTCACTGATTATGTATTACTGTGGCCGCTATAACTACAAATACTAAAAATAAAAAAAAATTTGAAAATTAAAGGGGTCGTCATACAAGAAACGTGTTTTTTTCAGCGTTTTAAAACATTGTACGGTGGTACGGAACCCTTCATGTACGAGTCCGACTCGCACTTGCCCGTTTATTTTTTTTACGGACAAATCACACTAATTAAGCTACCCCCAAAGTAAGTTTTAAACTTGTGTTATGGGATACTAACTCAACGATACTATATTTCATGATAAATATATATATATATAGATAAACACCCAAGACCTAGGACAATTTGAATAATCCCATTTTCCAACTTGCCCTGTCTGGGGATCGAACCCAGAACCTCCGGATTAGCGGTCTAGCGTGTTAACCATTACGCCAAGTTGGAAAATGGCCTTTTTCAAATTGTCCTGGGTCTAGGGTGTTTATCTATATATGTATTTATCATAAAATATAGTATCGTTAAGTTAGTATCCCATAACACAAGTTTAAAACTTACTTTGGGGCTAATTTGTACCTAAATACTTGTACCTCTACAATATTAGTATGGATTGAGTTTTCCACGTAGTCAAAAGAATCTATATTCCTTTTACCTAACCTCAAAACTTCCCCAAGTCCTGTGTACAACCACATTGCAGTATTTGAAGGCCCCCCGACTTCTCGGATGTAAACTGCGGCTGATAAATAAAGAAATAGGATAAACGGTGGATAGGGCTGTCCCCTGTCGATTTCATTAACGCACTAGCTGCCATAGATCTAAAAAAATCTATGTCTACGCTGGCTAACGATAGGCTGGCTGTGATGACAGGGTTAAAGATGGAAAAAGGGAATCAAAATAGTAATGGGTTGCTGGCCGCAACGCCTATTAACATGATTAAAATTCTCGCCCATACCCTCGTTTTTACTATCTGTGCGGGAATAGAAGCCGCTGGTGTATTCTACGTTTTTAGGGTTCCGTACCGAAATAGTGCAAACGAGACCCTGACTCCGCTGTCTGTCCGTCTGTTGTCTGGTCTGTCCGTCCGTCTGTCACAGGGCTCTCTCTTGAACCGTAATAGCTAGACACTTGAAATTTTCACCGATTATGTTATACTGTGGCCGCTATAACAACAAATACAAAAAAAAATAAAGAGGTTCGTCATACAAGAAACGTGTTTTTTCCAGCGTTTCAAAACATTGTACGGAGGTACGGAACCTTTCATGTACGAGCTGACTCGCACTTGAACGTTTTTTTTTCTGTCTCCCAGAACAGAAGAAAACAAAATAAAAAAAAACTGCCACTCCGGGATGCCGACAGAAGTGTAAACATGAACAAGGTGGTGTCGGTTACGGTAACAGTGTCGCGAGTTCAAGGGTTTTTCCCCATCTCAAAAAGTTACCAACGCGCCTATAGAAATTTTCTCTCCAATAAAGGGTTTGGTTGTGGTAGAGCCACGCTACCGGCAAAACTCTGTTTTGCTAGTAGCATGAATGGGCCGGCTCGTCCGGGGAAGTACCACACTCTCACAGAAAATCGACGTCTGAGTAGTAAGTAGCTTCTCCGCTTCTATGCTTCCTTCGGTGAGTGAGAGAGCCGGAGCCCCGTCTCCCCCCTCCCCCTCTGGGAAGGGCCTTGAAAGACCGGTAATGCTCTTGTGACACCCCTGGTGTTGCAATTGTCCATGGGCAGCGGTGATCACTTACCAGGTGACCCGCTTGCTCGTTTGCCGTCCTATAACATAAAAAAAGGGTAAAAAAACTAGTTCGTTTTTCTCGTGTGTGCCACCCCTAGCAGCTAATATGTGAGTGACAGATGGTCGTAAATTACAGAAGTCGGGTCAAATGCCGGGGTTCGATTCCGGACAACATCTTATTTTTTTGTTCTACAAATATTGTTTACGTTTGACTTCACCCTACCTTTTACTCTTTCGTGTAAAAAATTTTTCTTAGTTTATACAAATTGTTGCCTCGTAAAATATATTTAAATTAATGTATATATAATAATTTCATACAAGATAGTCTTAAAAAACTTTTCGCACAAATACATTCCCAAAGAGGGTTGACGTCAGGCAGGCGGCCGGTCGTAAAATTACAGCCAAATCATTTTAACTGTTCCGGCATTTTCTTTTCCAATTGGCAAGGTCTTTGGCATCCTTGGGTGACCATTGACATGCATGTTATATTTGGGGAAGAAAAAGCGGTAAAGCGCACCCTGGGCTCCGAAGCAGCATAGCTGAGGGTGCAACTGGAAACGCGCGTAGATGAAGAAGGAAGTCTTAAAAAAACCGGTCAAGTGCGAGTCGCACTCTTACATAAAGGGTTCCTAACCTCCGTACAATGTTTTAAAACTCTTAAAAAACACGTTTTTTGTACGACCCCTTAAATTTTTTACTTTTTTTTATTTGTTTTTTTTAGTGTTATAGCGGCCACAGAATACATAATCAGTGAAAACTTTAAGTTCAAGAGATAGAGCCCTATGACAAGGACAGACAGACAGACAGCGGAGTCTCAGTAATAGGGTCCCGTTGGCACCCTTTGGGTACGGAACCCTAAAAACTAGCTAGTAATGTGTATATTTTTGTGCTAATTACGCCCTTTCATTTGATGTCCTACACGGTATGATTCGATTTTTTTTTTTTTAGTTCATTACTAGGCCTACTAGCTTTTGCCCGCGGCTTAGCTCGCGCATCCCAATTCCCACGGGAACATTACTTTTTTCGAGATGAGAGGTAGCCTATATCCTTCTCAGTACTCCTAACTAGTGCAAATTTTCAAAAAGATTGGTTCAGTAGATAAAGCGTGAAGAGGCAACAAACAAACAAAGAAGTTAAACTCATTTTCGCATTTATAATATTAGTTGGGATGGAATTAGAGGGCCCAATATTGAATTCACTGTGACACAAACAGCATGGTTATACAACGTAAAACGTGGTTCGATTTATTACGGGTATGTCCCTTCCACTTTGTATACACGGCCTAATAATATACTGAAACTATTTTAAGGGTGGATTCAGTCCATGGTACTGAATAATATAGTTTTCCCAAAACAACAGTAAGTAATAATTATGAAAAATATTTTTTGGCTCCGATAATCTGATCCGAATTTGTATAGAAATAAAAAAAAATATTTTTCATTTTCGCTAGTAGTACTACATACATAACTCAAGTATTTTGTCCATAAATTAAAAAATAAATAAAATGTCTAGTGCCTGTAGTGATTAAAATAAGAAATAAAAATAAAAAGTGTTCACTATCATGGAATATTTAAAATAGTTTCAGCACCTATTATGTTCGACGTTACATATATTTTGTTCGACGTTATATAATAATTATATAATAATGTATTTGACAAAATATTCATTGTTTTTAACCAACCTCAAAAAAGGAAGAGGCTATCAATTCGACTAAGTATACCTATGCTTTTTTTGCATGTATTTCACGCGATTACTTCTTTAATTGTAAACTGATTTTGATAATGCTTTTTAATTTGAAAGCCTTTAATAATTGATCCCATATTTAATTGGTGAAGATATGACGAACAACTTTGGAGCAGGGCTTGGAATACCGTTAAAAATCTGGTAACGTTAATTTTGTCAAACGGCGTTAACGTTATCAGCAAAGATAACTTTATGCTGGGTATGTATTTTTCCCACTATTTACCGATAATCAGATAACGTTACCAATGATATTAACGGTAAAAGGTATTGTTAACACTGAATAAATTGATGAGAGTTTGTCTTGTAGGCTACTAGAGCTATTTATATAATATTTTACAAGTATTAAAAAAAGTATCGTTACTTATATCGTTAATTGATAACGTTATAAATCGTTATTATCGATACCCCTTATAACGTTACCACTAAAATAACGTTATTTAACGTTACTTTTAGTGTGAATTTGGTATCGTTAACAAGCCCTGCTTTGAAGATTTAACATCAGTTTTTATTTAATTTGGAGATAAAACATCAGATTTTTTTTGTAAAAATAAATTTATTACTTTTATCCAAGTGATGCTACCTGTATTCTTGGTAATGTCGGGCCCCCAAGGGAGACATAGCTCGCTAGTGTATGTCACATAGTGTTGTCTGGAGACCTAATAGATATATTGGAGAACTTTTCAGTTTTGGCTCTTTTTAGCGACTTCAAAAAAGGATATTAAGCTTCTCTATTCGAATATATACTTATTACGATATATTATTATACGAATATATTATTATATATATACGCGTAGACTACACAAATTAGTTTTTATTTTTAAATCGATAGGTTTATTAAAATCCAAATAATGGATTATTATTTTTTACTAACCACTAATTCAAGAATTTGTCACGCTTCAAAAATGACGAAGATTCATACAAACTTGCAACCCCTATTTCACCCCTATAGGGATGTAATTTTTTAAAATCTAATAAATGCATTTTTATTTACTACTAACTTCTAAAATACATTAATTCATGTGTCTCACTTTAAAAATTACGAAGTTTCATACTAACTGCCAACCCCTATTTTACCCCGTTAGGGATGGAATTTCAAAAAATCCTTCCTTAGCGGACGTCTTCTAATCACAATCTACCTTCCTGCTAAATTTTCATTGGCTAAGTAGTTTTCGAGATTTCGTGATAAGTAAATGGTTTTTTTTATACATCTTCCTCCATAACTCTGTTTTTTTTATCAGATTAAAAGAAAAATCTTTTTTAGGGTTCCGTACCGAAAGGGTGCAAATGGGACCCTATTACTGAGACTCTCCGCTGTCTGTCCGTCTATCAGTCTGTCCGTCTGTCTGTCCGTCTGTCACAGGGCTCTATGTCTTGAACCGTAATAGCTAGATACTTGAAATTTTCACCGATTATGTATTACTATAGCCGCTATAACAACAAATACGAAAAATATAAAAAATTGAAAATTAAAGGGGGTTGTCATACAAAAAACGTGTTTTTTTTAGCGTTTTTTACTCGATCTTTATAATGGCATTAACTAGATAGGTACTTGAAATTTTCACCGATTGTGTATTACTATGATCACTATAACAACAAATTCTAAAAATTAAATTTTTAACAAAAAAAACAACCGACTTCAATTTTTTTAAGGAGTTTCTTCCATTTCTCCAACGTTCTTCATCATATCTTCACCAATTTAAAATGGGACTAATTTGGTAGTAAAGGCTTTCAAATAAAAAAAGAATCATCAAAATCGATTCAGAATTGGCGAAGATATCGCGTAACAAACATACATATAAAAAAAAAAACATACAGTCAAATTAATAACCTCCTCCTTTTTTGAAGTCGGTTAAAAATAAGATAAAGTTAAAAATTAAAGGGTTGTACGGAGGTACGTCATGTTGTGTCCGACTCGCACTTGCTCGTTTATTTTTAATTGAAAGGATTTACATAGGTACATGCAAGTTGATCCCATTATCACCAGGTGATGGAATAAGGAGAAACCTTAAGTATTCTATGATAGTGATTTTGATTTTTTGACAATAAACTAAGCATTCACATTCAGAAGGAAAAACAGAAATTGTCGAAATTTTCTTTTTAGGGTTCCGTACAAAAAATGAAAAAAACGGAACCCTTACCTATAAGGGTTCCGTTTTTTTAATTTTTTGTACGGAATTGTGAAAATTGTCTGAGTCCGACGGACAGACAGACGCACGAGTGATCCTAATCACTCGTGCGTCTGTCTGTCCGTCGGACTCAGACAATTTTCACCGAATCTACTGGACCGAATCAGGTGATGAAATTTGGTAGGATGGTGTAATCCTATGACCTAAATACATATGTGCAAAGTAAATAAATATTATTTTAAAATACTCGTAAGGGTCATTTTCGGGGGAAAAATTGGGAAATAAAAAGAAAAAGTTTTGCAAAACTTACTATGTTATATACCAAATGAAAGAGCTTGTTATAAGGATCTCAAATATATTTTTGTTGTTATTGTAAAATAAATAGTTTTGATTTTATTCAAGAAAGAAGACGAAAGTTGACCATCCCCAAAATTTTGAAAAAAATAGAAATTATAGTTCATTGCTTGTAGATTACAGGAAAACCTATCAGAATGCAATTAATTGTACGGAACCCTCTCCACGCGAGTTTAACTCGCACTTGGCTGGTTTATTGTTTAAATTAATTTTACATGCTTTTATTTAGATTCAAGTAAGTAAGTAAGTAATTGCTTTATTTGTACAAACAAAGACACACAATACAATCAAAAAGCAATAAAATAAAAACAACGAAATTAACATAACACATACATGCCAGCCAGGCTGTTATTATGTGTCGCAGTGATACAAATAGGCAGCAGCTCAGCGCGTATCTCACTACAAGAGCAAGGCACTGATTTTCAGCTGCCGCCTGTGGGCTCTCGCGAGTACGTGCAGCGAAACGGTCATGCCACACTATAGTAAGTAGGTATAGAGTAAAGCAACGTAATATATGAAAATAAACAGATAATTTTTTTATAAAATCAGGCGAGGGAATCACAAGATGAAGGGTGTAGATAGGAAAAATTCAACTGTCCCGTTGTCTGTGTAATCAAAATCTGTATCTAATCTGTACGTAATGAAATCTTGCAAGCTAAATTAGACCCTCTTCCCAATATTCGATTGAGCTGAAACTTCACATACTTATGTAAGTAGGGTGATAATGCAATATTATGGTACCAATGACCTGATCTCATGATGAAGCTGGAAGGTGGCCTTGGCATCTCTGTGATAAAACAACATAACCCCACCGAGTTTCGGCTTAATTGTTTCGTCTTGAGGAGCACTTTTGAGTGTTTGCTTGTTTTTAAAAATATTTTAAGTACCTTTTGCCCGCGGCTTCGCTCGCATATCCCAAATCCCGCGGGAACATTACTTTTTTGGGGTGAACGGTACCCTATATCCTTCTCAGTACTTCTAACTATGTGTATGTGAATTTCCAAGACGATTGGTTCAGTAGATAAAGCGTGAAGAAGTACTCGTAACAAACAAACAAATATACAAACTCACTTTTGCATTTATAAGGATTAGGAAGGATAGGATAGGATTATGTGTTTCAAACGAACAAGCGAAGTGGAAGAGGTTCTCAGAGTATTCTTAGACAAACGGAGTAACATAATGTGAATAGACGTGAGTACATCATTTAATTTTTTTTACTATGTGACGGCCAAGATCAAGCCCGACTTTATTGTCTTTAAGATAGTCATCGGTATAGGGTCTGATCTTTCTATATAAATTTCAGTTGTAGTCTATGTCTTTCGACACTTGCCTTTATCTGCCCCGTAAGATATACAGACGTGTACCTAAGTGTATCTGATACGGTCTTTACAAAGCCCAAAACCATCCAGCTAGATATTGCCATATATGTCTCACATATTAAGGCACTAAAAAACATTACCTTCTTTCCGTCTGTCGGGTAATAACATAAAAACCTTGTTTTACAACGCCGTGAGGATCCCTTGATCCGCCTTCGGTAATTTCATATCATTTCGTTTTGTATTTTGGTCTCAAAGTAGATATTTGAAGATTTGTATATAGTAAGCCTGTCGTGTATTGGTCATTGACGTAACAATTCGCAAACATACAAGTTTTACAATCTTTGAAATGTGACAGAAGTGATTTGCAACCACAAATCTGTATATACTACTAGATAAAGAAAGTCCTACAATTTGTATGAAAACCTGGCGTGCCAATTTTCAATACACTATTTACTTAAGGCGGTACCTAAATTTTCCGGGGTCCAGTGCTGCCCCCATTTAAAATAAATGATTTAAAAGAAAACGGAGACATCATTTAAAATTTTGCAACTACCAAGTCCTAGATAACCCTTTAAAGTATTTAATGAACTACTGTTTACAGTTTAAAGTGAGAACGTTAAGCTTTACTACGCACGTTTGCGAAAAATGGCCACTTTTGGCAAATGTGCGTAATAAAGCTTAACGTTCTCATTATAAACTGTAAACAGTAGTTCATAAAATACTTTGAAGCGCTATCTAGGACTTGGTAGTTGCAAAATTTTAAATGATGTCTCCGTTTTCTTTGAAATGATTTATTTTAAATGGGGGCAGCACTGGACCTCGGAAAATTCAGGTATGGCCTTAATAAGAAATTCACTTACAAACGGAAGGAATCTTTTTTATTACTTCCTCCAAGGTTTTTCGACGAGTTTCTACGGCTCAAAACGGCAGATTTAGGTATTTTACAATAGAGAGCTCAATGTTCGATATCAGATCGACACATAAATTCATACAGAGGCTATGTCTATCTTGATCCATGGTCTGTGTTTGCAACTTTGAATATAAAAATATATATATATATATATATATATATATATATATATATATATATATATATAGAAATATATATTTTTTTTGGTGTTTGTACTTACCTCGAAAGATTGCTTTCTCAGCATCATCTGTTGGTAGACTGGTAGAGAAGGCCCCTGGCCTTAAGTCCGCCATTTACATGCATTGTAATAAAGTTAAATAAATAAATAAACCGGTCAAGTACGAGTCGGACTCGCAAATAAAGGGTTATGTTTGTCTGTGTCATCGTAGCTCCTAAATGCTTAAAAGTCAGGTTTTTTCAATTGCCTTATGTATATTTATTTTAGTGAACATTTTTCAATATCAAGAATTCGAAAAATATCTACAACTTAGAATGCTTAGCGTCTGCTAGTTTTTACCTTTGGGACATGTCTGAGTCTAAAAGTGAAAAATGGATCCACTTTCCTAAGTGGATATACAACGTGGAAGGGACATACCCGTAATAAATCAAACCACGGTCTATACTAGACCATTATAGTTTAATGAAATTAAAATAACAGCCAAAAAACAAAAATAATTTTCGGCATTTCCATACAAAAGTGAGTGGCCGCCCGGGCGATTTGTATGGGAATGTCGATTTTTTTGTTTGTTTTTTGACTGTTATATTAATTTCATTATACTTTAGGGCACTACCACTTCCACTTTATATAATTTAGGTAGTGAAACGGGGTTTGTAAACAAAATTGAAAAATATCAAATGCTCTTTTCCTTACATCATCACCATCATTGACCAAGCGAGCAAAGCGAGCTAGTCTCAAGTTCAAAATTGTCTAGAAATGTTTTTGTCCGTCTGTCTGTTTTCGGCTACATTTTGCATTTTTTTCAGGCGAGTTTGACGAAAATTAATAAATAAATAATAAATATATAGGGACAAATCACACTGATTGAGCTAGCCCCAAAGTTCGAGACTTGTGTTATGGGATACTAACTCAACGATACTATATTTTATAACAAATACATATATAGATAAACATCCAAGACCCAGGCCAATCTGAAAAAGATCATTTTCCATCTTGACCTGACCGGGGATCGAACCCGGGACCTCCGGTGTGGCGGACTGGCGTGTTAACCACTACACCACGGAGGTCGTCAATTGGCACACCAGTTCCTTGCTTTATTTAATTTTTTTGATTGCGGTTTTTGATTGGAGGAAAAATAGGGGGAACTTTGATCTCAATCAAATTTGAGAGGCACACTACAGACTTTATGGTACACAAGACGTTGCAAATAAAATTCCATAAAATTCCAAAAGGGGGGAGTGGCGGGGGGAAAGGGGCAAGTTTGCTGTAGCGTTATATATATGGACTGATATATCACTGAAATGGCTTTGCTAAGCCAGGAGCAGTGCCGGTTCTAGCTTCGCGCCCCCCCTCCCCCCAAACTGCAATTCAGACTCTGACGTAGGCTTCAATCTTATAGGGGAGGGATGCAAGTTCGATATAGGATTCTTCAAATTTGCCGCCACTTTGGAAAACAATGGGAGGGAGGGGGGGGGGGGGGGTGCATACAAATAGGAGTCTAGGATTTGCCGCCATTAACCAGCCGCTATTTATTATTACCTGTGACCCCCCCCCTTGCCCAAAAACGCCCCCTGTCACCTCTTTGTATCTGGCGCCCTGGGCGGTCACCCAACCGCGCCCTACCCTAACGCCGCTACTGGCCAGGAGAAAGGAGTAAGTGTCGGTGATTGCATGCAAGAGCTCGCGAGGTCTACTATTAATGCCAAGTCTACTGCCAAGTCGTCAAGTCGCACCATGTAGAGATATTGTCCTACGCTGCTCTAGCCTGTACCTGATCGCCATTCTAAAACCTTTCTGCCCATAACGTCGACTGCCAAGTCGTCAAGTCGCATAATGTAGAGATAATGTCCTACGCTGCTCTTATATTGCCTGTACCTGATTGCCATTCAATAACCTTTCTGCACCGCCCACTATTACTTCTGTAGTGTATGTGAGTGAAAGAGAAGGAAGCATTATGTCATCTCTAGCGCACGTGCGGTCGTAAACAGCTCAGTAAGCTGTGAGCGGCGGAAGTGAGAGGGCGCGCGCGTCTAAGAGCCGACAATATTAAAGGATATACCACAACTTCAATCGATAATCCCATGGTTCTATAATATATCAGTGACTTCCGTCAACAACAAATATAAAGATAAACCATTAAAAAAACCAGTGCTTTGTATTGTATTCAATCTATGAAGAAAAAAAAACAACTTTTGGACACTTTCCCTTCTGAAGTTGGTTAAAATGGCCAATGCACGTCGTGGCACTCCCCGTGACACCATAAAAGAGTCACAACCGTAAAAACTGTCTCACCTCCGCACCTATCGATACCTTAATATGTTTGGCCTAAAATAAAAGAGTTAGCGGACTGAAATCGTATTACTATAATGTATACTCTATAGCAGCTACAAAATGTGTTAGTGACGTAATTCACACTTTACTCTTTAAAGCGCTTCACACTCTGCGCGTTATATCCCAAAAACGGTTCAACGTATAAAAAGAGGTCCCAAATTAAATTTCTTCACTACATAGTATAAAACAAAGTCGCTTCCCACTGTCTGTCCCTATGTATGCTTAGATCTTTAAAACTACGCAACGGATTTTGATGCGGTTTTTTTTAATAGATAAAGTGATTCATGAGAAAGGTTTATATGTATAATACATACCCGTGCGAAGCCAGGGCGGGCCGTTAGTTCATAATAAATGTAAACATGCTCTATGCTTCGTTCGGTGAGTGAGAGAGCCGGAGTTCGGTTTAGTTGTATGGATGACTAGAAAATATATAATTATTTAAAAAATATTTTTAAAAACAAGCTTTTGTCTAAAAAAATGAACTGAAAAGCAAGACAAAACAATTGAGCCCAAACTCGGTGGGGTTTTGTTGTTTTATCACAGAGATGCAGCGGGGCACCTTCCGATTTAATCATGAGATCATGTCATTGGTACCATAATATTGCATTGTCACCCAACTTACATAAGTATGTGAAGTTTCAGCTCAATCGTATAATGGGAAGTGGGTCTAATTTAGCTTGCAAGATTCGATTACGGACACAGACAACGGGACAGTAACATGTGTAATTTTGCTTTCGTGAGACTTTTCAATGCGGTCTTTATAGACAGTTTTTCCCTCCCCGCTTCCGCCTATGCCTTGTGCTACCTATAGTTTCACAGTATGTAAACCTCACGGTTTACGACACAGCATTCTGAGCCGTGTGTAATTGAATGTGTCAGAGGATGGCTATATTAGCTGTGCTGCTTAGCCGACCTCGAAAGAAAGGGTTTACCATGTAGATATAGCCTAGAATAGGAATACCATGGGACATACCTACGAGTAATTTTTAACCGACTTCAAAAAAGTAGGAGTTTATCAATTCGACTGTACGTTTTTTTTTTATGTATGTTTGTTACGCGATATCTTCGCCAATTGTGAACCGATTTTGATAATTCTTTTTTTATTTGAAAGCCTTTAATATCAAGTTGGTCCCATTTTAATTTAGTGAAGACATAATAAAGAACTTTGGAGATATGGAAGAAACTCCTAAAAAAAATTTAAGTCGGTTGTTTTTTTTTTGTTAAAAATTTAATTAATAATCTTTGTAAAGCAAGTGGTAGTAGTTGAAATTTACCGTAAGGCCAAGTTCGTGTAAGGCCACGCTCAGATTAGAGTTACGAAGTTACACGTTACAACAAGGGAACTTTCTTCTTCTTCGTCTAAGCGCATTCCCGGTTGCATCCTGAGCTGTGCTGCTTTGGGGCCGGGGTGCGCTTTCCCGCTTTTTCTTCTCCAAATATAACGTGCAATAACGTGCGTGTCAATGGTCACCCAAGGATGCCAAAAACCTTGCGAAGTGGAGAAGAAATAGCCAGACCAGTTGAAATGATTTGGCTATAGTTTCACGACCGGCCGCCTGCCTGACATCAACCCTCTTTGGGAATGCATTTTTGCGATAAGTTTTACAACTGGCCGCCTCCGGACGTTAACCCTCCTTGGGAATGCAATTGTAGCACGAGATGTTTGTGCTAAGACCTTTGTCCTTTGGTCGCCTCTTACGACATCCACAGGAAGAGATGGAGTGATCTTATTCTGACCCAGAACCACACGGGGGCTTTATTATCTATAATTTTACATGTTTACTACCCATTTTAACCAAGTTTAAAAATGATTTTAACAAGATAAATATCTTTAGTAATTTTTACCGGTTCTGTTTGTAAACAATGTTCAGTTATAATATTTCCCCTGGTCCCCGGTGTTTGCGATCATGACGCGAGTCATGCTCTAATTGCATAGAGCTTTCACCAGACCAAGGTTCATGCAGAACAGAGCCAAGAATTCACGAGACGAGTTTTTGTTCCTCTTCATTTAAACGTGTTTCGGGTTGCAACCTCAACTGTGCTGCTTTGGAGCCCGGGGTGCGCTTTCCCGCTTTTTCTTTTCCAAATATAATAGGCATGTAATGGTCACGCAAGGATGCCAAAAACCTTGCGAACTGAGAAGAAATAACCGGAACAGTTTAAATGATTTGGGTGTAGTTTTACGACTGGCCACTTGACGTCAACCATTGACGAAAAGTATTACATACGGCCGCCGCCGCCGCCGCCCGCCGTTAACCCCCATCGGGAATGCAAGTCGCACGAGATGTTTGTACTTTTTCCTTTAGTCGCCTCTTACGACATCCACAGGAAGAGATGGAGTGGGCCTATTCTAGACTGAAAGCCACACGGCACATTAGACAAGCTTTTGTTATACAAATCATACTTACTTACCTTTTTTAGTTGACTCGGTATATTATGTTAATAAACCGAAGAGATTTTTATAAAGTATTTTGTATACAAGTTGATTTTACGCCCTCCATTTTTATTGTAAACCTAATTATTAATAGAACAAAAAACCATAAAAAAAGACTTATTTTTGTAAATTTTTGGAACCATTACGCCATGGATTATAAACAATCGTGTACTATCGATACCACTATAAAAAGGAGTGTAATATTTTCAGGGTCATGTATGAATATGGACAATGAGGAAGAAGGACAGAGAAAGAATAGAAGCATTCATGATGTGGTGCTGGAGGAGAATGGAGAAAATAACCTGGATGGATAGAATTAGCAATGAGAAGGTGCTAGAAAGAGTGAAAGAGAGAAGAAATATTTCAAAAACTATTGAAAATAGAAGAGGGAAGATGATTGGACATCTAATAAGACATGACAATCTATTCAGAATAATAGTAGAAGGAAAAATAAAAGGGAGACGAAGGGGAACACCAAGGTTGAAGTTTTTCCAACAAATCAAGGAAGGGTTAGGAGTAAGGTCCTACCGAGTCATTAAAAAGATGGCAGAGAGAATAAAGGAATAGAGGCATCTCCACTTAAATCCACCGACAAGAGCAACCTCTTAAATTAAAGAAGAAGGATGAATATGAATTTCTTTATTCCATCTTAGCTTTTAAATGCCTGGACAGATTTGGATGTATGCCTATCGTTAGAAACCTTACGTCATCGATATATCCCAAGTAGGAAATATTTTTTTTAAAATCAAAGGGCACTCGTCATTTTTAGGGTTCTGTTCCCAAAGTGTGCAAACGGGACCCTATTACTGAGACTCTGTTGTCTGTCCGTCTGTCACAGGGCTCTATATCTTGAACCGTAATAGCTAGATGCTTGAAATGTTCACTGTAATGTTTATGTATTACTTTGGCCGCTATAATAACAAATACTAAAAATAAGAAATAAATATATAAATTAAGGAATGTCGACATACAAAAAACGTGATTTTGCAGCGTTTTTAACTAGATCTTTAATTTTCACCGATTTTGTATTACTATGGCCGCTATAACAACAATTAAAAAAATAAGAAAAGGAACCCTTCATGTACGAGTCCGACTCGCACTTTTAAGAATTTATTTAAATAAAACTAACATGAGATAAATTCATTATGTACTCGTATATTAGTATATGGTGTACTCACGAAATATACGAGTAGTTGGCAAGGCCGAAGAGGCTTTGATCAATTTACACAATGACGATCTGACTTTATCGCGTGAGTAAATAAATTTTTATTAAATGTGATAAATTATTTTTTTATTTAATTCCTAAAATGTAACAGTGTTGCATACCGTCGTCCAGGGCTGCGAGTGCGCTTTCAGTTTCCATTTAACGTGCAATTGTGACAAGAATATCAATACGATACGATACAACGGATTTCTATGAAATATGTTTTATTTGTGTTTTTTTTTTAAAGACACTGACAGATTGGTTTACCGTTTTTTTGTAACTTTAAAACGCTTGTAGGAAATAAACGTTTTTCAAACAAAACTAAACGGATTAATACTTTCAACGATGGTTCATATATTAAAAATAAAAATAAAAATTAAATTAAACAGTAGGTTTGGTGTAAAAGTAGGTTATGGTTTCTTTAAGTAGAGTAGAAATAAACTACTATAGTAAAAGCAATGAAATATTGTGTAACCCAAAAAGTAAAAAAAAATTCCCCTTAGTTTGACCAAACAAGAATTAATTTCAAAAAGGGATTGTTTACAGAATAAATCCATTGTTATTCAACGAACGTCGGGAATCATCTTAATATTCTTAATCCAGTCTTGGACAGATGTTTACATCGGAATCTCATTATGGCGGGGTGAATGTGCCTGTTGTCGACACTGATCCAGTTATTGACAACAATATTTTATTAAAGATTTTTTTTAATTCCCATTCTTATTTGTATATAAGTAAAAATAAAAGTGTGCTTGTATTTATAATCAATCAATACTTAAATTATTTCTGAGCTAAGGTTGTTCTATTTAGGTAATTAAGGGTTTTGAAGTTATATTTTGAAGCTTAAGCTTTTAATTTCAGTTTAACAAAGCCGTCGCAGAGGCGTGCGAAGAGCAAGAACAAGGAAAACGTATATATAAATAAAAACATTCCTTTTCAATCAATTAATACCGTTTTCTTAAATCTGTAACAAACTAAGCTAACCTGTCGTTATTTGTCGTCTTTTGCTTGTATGTATAACCTTTACACCTTTACCTATTCTTTCTTAGAATTGAGAACCTCCTTAAAATAGCTTAATAAACGGGCAAGTGCGAGTCGGACTCGAAGAAACACGTTTTTTGTATGACGACCCCCTTTAATTTTTAACTTTATCTTATTTTTAGTATTTGTTGTTATAGTGGTCATAGTAGTACATAATTGGTGAAAATTTCAAGTGTCTAGGTAATTCCATTATAAAGATCTAGTTAAAAACGCTGAAAAAAACACGTTTCTTGTATGACGACCCCCTTTAATTTTTTATTTTTTTTATTTTTAGTATTTGTTGTTATAGCGGCCATTGTAATACATAATCGGTGAAAATTTCAAGTGTCTAGCTATTACGGTTCAAGAGATAGAGCCCTGTGACAGACGGATAGACAGACAGACGGACAGACAGTGGAGTCTCAGTAATAGGGTCCCGTTTGCACCCTTTGTGTACGGAACTAAAAAGGAATCAAATTAGTGATAGGTTTCTATCCGAATCGCTAATTAACATGATTGGCATTATAGCCCATTCCCGAAATCGGCTTTTACGATCTGCGCGAAAAGAGAAGCTGCTAGGACATTCAAAAAGAAGTCCGAAATGCTTTTTACAACCTTTTATTTAGTCACACCTGTCCCGTTGTCTGTCTGTAATCAAATCCTGCTAGCTAAATTAGACCCACTTCCTATTATTCGATGGAGCTGAAACTTCACATACTTATGTAAGTTGGGTGACAATGTACTGTTATGGTACCAATGACCTGATCTCATGATGAAGCCGGAAGGTGGCCACGGCATCTCTGTGATAAAACAACATAACCCCACCGAGTTTGTTTCGTCTTGAGAAGCACTAAAAACTTTTTACTTCATTGTTTTTAAAAATATTTTTTAATAATTACTTTTTGATGTGCGTTTTATCGCACTGTGTCATCATTCAGGACACTTACCCTAAAGATTTTCGCTTCCTGCAGCTTAAGAATATCTTTGTCTCAACAAATGGGGTAACGTTTTATAATCTGTGGCATTATTGTGAATGTATTTGTTTGATTTAATCCTTTCATATTGAAGGATATTTTGGCATCTTAATTTAATAATCCGTGTGGTTTCTGGCAGAGTAGAAAAGGACACTCCAAATCTTCCAGAGAAAATCGTGGAAGGCGAATTCGGAAACACAGGCTAAACAAAGCTTATAAACATCAATGAGACCTCTTCAACCCGTCTGGCCAGCGTGGAGAATGTAGGCCAAATCTGGTAGTACAGAGAGGGTCGTGCTCCTGTAGTGTAGACTAAATAATACCCGATTGATCTGATAGTTTTAGCTTACCGAACATCAACTGGTAAGGCGTTCCAGAGCTTTATAGATTGGACAATAAACGAATGTGTAAAGAACCCACTCTGGTGAACTGGCATAGAAAGGCTGCGATTGTTTTATTTATATTTAATTTGAAACTGAAAATAAGACTTCAGGTAGGCAGGAGTAGCGGGTTCAAATAGAATAGAAAGTGGGTTGTAAGGATGTACAAATTGCAACGTTGACGAATTGGTAACCAATGAAGTTAGGAGCGGTAAAACGATACATGATCATATAATATAATATTATTATTTACAAAGACCAAAAATATTTATGCCGTGTGGTTCCCGGCAGAGTAGAATAGGACCATTCCAAGTCTTTCCTTCGTCTTAGGAAACACAAGCTGAACAAAGCTTATACACATCAGTGAGACCTCTCCAACCCGTCTGGCCAGCGTGGAGAGTGTAGACCAAATCTTCTGACTGCTCTGGTTAATATTTGGCTCTGGTAGTACAGAAAGGGCTGTGCTCCTGCAGTGGAGACTAATAAACGGGTTAACTTTATCTTATTTTAAGTATTTGTTGTTATAGCGGCCATAATAATACATAATCTGTGAAAATTTCAAGTTTCTAGTTAATTCCATTATAAAAATCTAGTTAAAAAGGCTGAAAAAACACGTTTTTTGTATGACGACCCCCTTTAATTTTTAACTTTTTTTTATTTTTAGTATGTGTCGTTATAGCGGCTACAGTAATACATAATCGGTGAAAATTTCAAGTGTCTAGCTATTACGGCTCAAGAGATAGAGCACTGTGACAGACGGACAGACAGACGGACAGACAGACGGACAGACGGACAGACGGGCAGACAGCGGAGTCTCATTAATAGGGTCCCGTTTGCAACCTTTGGGAAAAAGACCTGATGATGAAAGATATACAGAAGACATTTATTGAGAAGAGGGTTGCTTTGCGACATAAGAAGGTAAGAGCAAGGTGAAGTTAATTCGTTTAAATGGTTAGCATTCTGTCAGGGCGCTGTTAAAGGCTGCACCGGGTCTTACAAAGACGTGGTCTTTGCGGCTAACAGTAAGCACACCATTTCAGCGAGCGAACTATTTATATTATAATATAACAACTTAGTTTTGTTCTGGTGTTTACAGTAGCGCCATCTGTTGTCGAATAGAATAAAAGTGATTCATTTAAAAGCGTGTTTTTTTTATTCATTTAAAAACAAGTTTGTGTTTTAGGATTCCGTTCCTAAAGGGTGCCAATAATCCCAGCTGAACTATATTCAGCGGTTTAAAACCGAGCTGTAATGCCAAATAGATAGAGGTTTTGTCAATTAGCGGATGTTATAATCCAACTGCGACATACCTTATCCTAGGTACACCGGTCAAAATTGTATCATTACAAAAGCAGCAAAAAAAATAATTTTGTATTTTACCGACTACAAGCAAGGCGGTGGTTATCTATTCGCCGGATTTTTTTTATGTACTTATGTATCGGGGATGATTGTAATGTAAGTTTTTTTTTAGTTTTAGTACATATCATATATGTTCCCCGATTATTAAAAGACACCTGGACCGATTCGAAAAATTCTTTGTATGTTTTTGAAAGGGTGGTCCCATAGAAATTTTATTAAAATCGGTTTTGTGTGGTTTGTAACGAAAATAACTAGAAAAAATAATAATATGTCTTCTTAGTTACACAATTGTTTGAATATTTAGCTTTTCTAGTATGGAAGTCGGTTTTTTGTTTTTAAAAATATTAATAATCATATTAACATAATATTTGTGAAGCTGGAACAAGCCTCTAGTTAAATAACTAAACAGTATTTATTCTGGGAACACAAGGCTCTGTTCTGGTTTATGCATAGAACGCCATCTAGTCAAAATAAGGAGCATTAACCAACAACAAAAAGTAGGTTCATGGTTTTTAACGGCTCGGGTTTCGGGAATGTAGAATTTATTCATGTGACAAATCCATGAGGCGTACTTATAATAATTTAATAATAGCAAGGTTAATTATAATTTTAAAAAAAACTCAATGTCGCATTATGCTTTCAATAGGCATGATAACTAAAAAAATATTTTTGGCCCATCTGTTAGATTATTAAGAAATATTGTACACATATTTTTTCTTTTCTCTGAGAAACAATAAATGACGACGATACAGCGCATTTCAATTTCGCATGACGTCACGCTTTCGTACGATTTTTACACATCGGTGAAGTCACAAGCCCAACTCTGGAACTTAGATACTCTGTACCTTTGTGAATTTTGCACGCCTCATAAGCGAAGCGCATGAGGTAGTGCTCTACTCTCGCCTTACAAAAATCAAGTGATTTTTTAACTAAATGTGTCTCTATTTATTTTCTATCGCACTTGTAAATATTTACACATAAATGTCAAGGAAAAACACTAGTTTCAACACTTATGTCATTTTTAAAAGACATTTTGCCTTTTAAATAAATAAAAACAATGTTTAATAAAATCATTTTGTGGACGTCCGTGTATGGAAACTGCCGTGGTCACGATAACTCCCGAAAAACTTATCTGATCAAGTCCATTTTTTTTATACGCTTCGGTATTATCCAAAACTAAGTCCTTTCGAAGATCACGGTCTAATTCAATGTAGTTTAATCGTAATTATTATTATAAAAATACAGGTGACATATTAAAAATAATTTTGGATGTGAGGTTTGTTGAAAGAGTTAATACCTATGTATGATGAGTACGAATGTGTAACTGGCAAGTAAGAAAAGAAGTAAAAAGAAATTTGAATAAAGAATGTGGTGATTTTGTTTGTTTTATTAAATATGAAATACGAATAAATGTAAAAGAAGCGATAAGTTAGTTAATATTTTATTTAATTTGCATTAACTAATTGAGAATGAAAAGAACAATCAGTGGTAACACTTTTCTTGACATTCGTGACGTAGTCTTGTGTCTTTTTCTTGTTTTTGCTTAGTTTTTTTGAGATTTCTCAAAATCTTCCGGTCCGAATCAATTTAAATTCACAGGAAATCTGAGTTGTTTAGAACTCTTTGGAAAGCTACTTGTTTGGTTCCGATCGGTTTAGTTGTTCAAGAGTTATAAGCGGGTCACATACACACTCACACACAAATACGGATAGGGTGCATGACACTTGCTCGTGAGTGGTCAGGGAAGATTTCTGAGACCTTTAAACGTCGAGATCTGATGAAAACTCGACTTTTCAAAAACGGGGTGAAACTAATAACGTCCCGAATTTTGAAAATTTTTAATTGTTTCAGCGGGAAGAGTTAAAAATAATCTCCAGTCGTGCGTTAAAGCCGACACATACTTTTCTTCGTTTTAAGTTAGCAATAAAACAATCAAAATCAATTTAATTGTGAAAAATGAGATTATAAGGCGTGCACTTTTGGATTTTCCAAACTATTTACTTTTTTGATTAACTGAAAAATATGGGTACATTATTTTTGGATAATCTAACTAACGGACTAATTAGAATAATACTTTTCTGACCCAGTCGTCATCCCTACCTATATTAAGTAGCAGAGGCAGACAGAGTCCAGGGCCGTAAGACCAAATTTACCGTGATGGTGGGCGATTATATTACTAAGTACTACCACAGAATAAATAATACTAACGTACAGAAGTCTCACACAGCAAAGAAATTTAAAGAAATATCTATTCAATGTAACTAGCGATATGGTTTAATTTAGCTCACGTCAGAACTCAGCACCTTTTCGTATAGATACCTAGACATCCATTGCAAGCCAATTTCATTCTTATTACTCTGAACAAACGATTCGTATAACTGAATTTACCACCCGAGGGGCCGCCTGCGCGCATAGTAATAATGTAGGTACATTTTCGATACCTAAACGGGGAGTGACACAGGCCACTAAAAGCTTTTTTATTCCGTTTAGAAGGAAAACCACAAATAAAATTAGGATACCAGATTATCTCCCACCTAATTATTGGATTTTTTCTCAGACTTTTTTAATTTAAATTAAATAATACATTTTTGTTGAAATATAAATGGACTCTATGTTATGCGAATAGGTATATAAAACACAGAAGTCTGGTGTATGATAATTAATTGTTCCATGTTAAGGCCGTACCTGAATTTTCCGAGGTCCAGTGCTGCCCCCATTTATAATGAGAACGTTAAGCTTTACTACGCGCATTAGCCAAAAGTGGCCGTTTTTCGCAAATGTGCGTAGTAAAGCTTAACGTTCTCACTTTGAACTGTAAACAGTAGTTCACAAAATACTTTGAAGGGTTATCTAGGACTTGGTAGTAGCAAAATTTTAAATGATGTCTCCGTTTTCTTTGAAATGATTTATTTTAAATGGGGGCAGCACTGGACCCCGGAAAATTTAGGTACGGTCTTAATAAAAAGATTTGAAATTTTTCTGGAGTGATTTCGAACTATCATGTACCTACTAAAAACTTTTGCAACTGTTTCTCCATATGAAATTACCTGAACGGTATCTACCCTACAAACTAACAAACTGGTCCAGATATCCACTGGTTATCTGGTTGATTAGGTATATGAAAAGTTCTGCAAGAAAGTGAAGAAAAAACAGGAAATTGCTTTGTTAAAATCAATCAATCAATTTATTTCATTTCAGGCAATAAAAGTTTACACGACACACGTTAATGCTGTGAAGTGTTGCGCGTCATCGGTTGCGTTTTGAGTTTTGTCATCAACGCCGTAGAGCTGATTTCAAATTGTGAATTAGCTGTAAGAGTTGAATTGATTGCATAAGTCTTCTCTTACTTTCTAGCACAAGAGACATTACTGGCATAATCGCAAGTCTTGCTCGCGATATTGAAGTAAAGACCCTCAGAACAGGTTATCAAGACGGCGTTTTCTCCATTACATTGCCAGAATTTGTTACAGTCAATGTCATGAGACCAAGGGAGGATGTTGCAGCCGTCAGCGCAACGGTTGTTGTTGCTTCCATTGCCGTTGTCTTCTCCACTGTTGTTACCGCTGCCATTGCCTTCTCCACTGTTGTTTCCATTGTCACTGTCTTCTCCACTTCCATTCCCGCCATTATCGCCGTTTCCACCAGCTTGGCAACCAGCGTTCTCTCGATAGTCACATTTCTGTAAAAACAATTAATTTTTTAGATGTCAAGATATTGCAACGGAAAGCGAGGAGTGGGATAACAAAGTGGAGAACTTTGCGCTGCAGAAGGACATGCCTACAGGCTAGAAAAAAGATGGGTAATACCGGGATAGCAGGGGAGACGTTTGCTTTGAAGACACTTACTCGATACCTACAGGCTAGAAAAAGATGATTAATACCTGAGTAGCGGGGTTGAAGTGGAGGTAAGCAGGGCAGGACAGCTCAACCTTTTCTCCATACGTGCACTTGTAAAACTTGCTGCAGTCCTCGCTGGGGAGTAGGAGTTCATTGTCAAAATCTGCCGGGCAGCCATTGGGGAGGAGCTCAATATCTTCTACACTGTTGTTTCCATCGCCATTGCCTTCTCCGCTGTTGTTTCCGTTGCCATTGTCTTCTCCACTGTTGTTTCCATTGTTATTGTCTTCTCCACTTCCATTACCGGCATTGTCACCGTTTCCGCCAGATTGGCAGCCAGCGTTCTCGCGATAGTCACATTTCTGTAAAAACAACGTAATTTTTTGGATGGCAAGTCACAATAGAAAGAGTGGAAAAACAAGGGGGAGACCTTTGCTCTGCAAAAAGACATGATACCTCTTATATCCTTTGATAGAAAAAAATGGTTAATTATACCTGAGTAGTGGGATTGAAGTGCAGGTTAGCAGGGCAGGACAGCTCAACCTTTTGTCCATACGTGCACTTGTAAAACTTGCTGCAATCCTCACTGGGGAGGAGGAGTTCATTGTCAAAATCTGCCGGGCAGCCGTTGGGGAGGAGTTCAATGTCTTCTACACTGTTGTTTCCATTGCCGTTATCTTCTCCGCTATTGTTACCGCTGCCATTGCCTTCTCCACTGTTGTTACCGCTGCCATTATCTTCTCCACTTCCATTTCCAACATTGTCGCCGTTTCCACCAGATTGGCAGCCAGCGTTCTCTCGATAGTCACATTTCTGTAAAAACAATGTAACTTTTTAGATGTTTAGCTATTGCAATGGAAAGAGACGAGTGAAAAATCAAGGGAGAGACCATTGCTCTGCAGAAGGATATGGTACCTAAAGCTAGGAAAAAGAAAAAGATGATTAATACCTGAGTAGCGGGGTTGAAGTGAAGGTAAGCAGGGCAGGACAGCTCAACCTTTTCTCCATACGTGCACTTGTAAAACTTGCTGCAGTCCTCACTGGGGAGGAGAAGCTCATTGTCGAAATCTGCCGGGCAGCCGTTGGGGAGGAGTTCAATATCTTCTACACTGTTGTTTCCATCGCCATTGCTTTCCTCACTGTTGTTTCCATTGCCATTGCCTTCTCCGCTGTTGTTTCCATTGCTATTGTCTTCTCCACTTCCATTACCGCCATTTTCACCGTTTTCGCCAGATTGGCATCCAGCGTTCTCGCGATAGTCACATTTCTGTAAATACAACGTAATTTTTTAGAGTGCAAGTTATCACAATAGAAAGAGTGGAAAAACAAGAGGGAGACCTTTTGCTCTGCAGAAAGATATGATACCTCTTGTATCCTTTAATAGAAAAAAAAAATGGTTAATACCTGAGTAGCGGGATTGAAGTGGAGATTAGCAGGGCAGGACAGCTCAACCTTTTCTCCATACGTGCACTTGTAGAATTTGCTGCAATCCTCGCTGGGGAGGAGGAGCTCATTGTCGAAATCTGCCGGGCAGCCGTTAGGGAGCAGTTCAATGTCTTCTACACTGTTATTTCCATTGCCATTGTCTTCTCCGCTGTTGTTTTCACTGCTATTTTCTTCTCCACTGTTGTTACCGCTGCCATTGCCTTCTCCGCTGTTGTTTCCATTGTCATTATCTTCACCATTGCCATTTCCACCATTTTCTCCGCTATTTTCACCGTTTCCACCAGCTTGGCAGCCAGCGTTCTCTCGATAGTCACATTTCTGTAAATACAACGTAATGTTTTAGAGTGCAAGATATCACAATAGAAAGAGTGGAAAAACAAAGGGGAGACCTTTTGCTCTGCAGAAAGATATAATACATCTTGTATCCTTTAATAGAAAAATAATGGTTAATACCTGAGTAGCGGGATTGAAGTGGAGGTTAGCAGGGCAGGACAGCTCAACCTTTTCACCATACGTGCACTTGTAGAACTTGCTGCAATCCTCGCTGGGGAGGAGGAGCTCATTGTCAAAATCTGCCGGGCAGCCATTGGGGAGCAGTTCAATGTCTTCTACACTGTTGTTTCCTACGCCATTGTCTTCTCCACTGTTGTTACCGCTGCCATTGCCTTCTCCACTGTTGTTTCCATTGTCATTATCTTCACCATTGCCATCTCCACCATTTTCTCCGCTATTTTCACCGTTTCCACCAGCTTGGCAGCCAGCGTTCTCACGATAGTCACATTTCTTTAAAAACAAAGTAATTTTTTTTATGGCAAGATAATGCAATAGAAAGAGATAAGTGGAAAAACAAGGGATCATTATCACTAGTTAACTACATCGGCCAATAGTTCTATTAGGAAGTAGTGAGAATCATCAAAGGGGAGACCTTTGCTCTTCACAAAGACATAATAGTTACAGGCTAGAAAAAAGAAAAAAGATGATTAATACCTGAGTAGCGGGGTTGAAGTGGAGGTTAGCAGGGCAAGACAGCTCAACCTTTTCTCCATACGTGCACTTGTAAAACTTGCTGCAGTCCTCACTGGGGAGGAGGAGTTCATTGTCGAAATCTGCCGGGCAGCCGTTGGGGAGGAGTTCAATGTCTTCTACACTGTTGTTTCCATCACCATTGCCTTCTCCACTGTTGTTTCCATTGCCGTTATTTTCTCCACTATTGTTTCCATTGCCATTATCTTCTCCGCTACTGTTTCCACTGCCGTTGCCTTCTCCACTATTACCATTATCATCACCACCATTTTCTCCACTATCGATAGGAGCTTTTTCAGTGGTAGGTTTGGCTCCAGGCAGGCTGCATTGGGCTAGTTCGGGATGAACACAGACCTAGAATTTAAAAAATCAGTTATCGGCAGTGAACGATGGGGCAAAAAGGTTCTCGGATGGCACGTATTGGCAAGCGAAGCGTAAGACACCCACCCACAAGATGGTCAGACGACCTGACCCAAGATGATGATGATGTAATTAATTATTTTTTTCAAGTACTAAAAATTACATATCGTTTTTAGATACAGATACACTATCACGTCTTTATCCCTAACGGGGTAGACAGAGCCAAGGGCGGTAAAGCCCAGGCCACTTTTAGCGTAATGGTGGGCATGAAGGTGGAAACGGAAAATCATAATAGTGATGGGTTGCTGATTCATGATTCAGATTCTCGCCCATTCCCTCGATCGGCTTTTACGATCTGCACGGGAAGAGAAGCAGCTGGTACATTCTATGTTTTTTCTTTTCTCCCAGACCAGCAAAGAAGATCGTTTTCAGCCAATACGATTATCACGCCAAATGCTGGTAGCGGCTGACTGTATGACGCTGCATCATAGCGGACATTGGCCGTCAGTTAAGGCTGCGTCATGCGACAGTATTTTTAAATAAATTTCGTAGAGCCTAATGTTCATCATCAGGTCTTTTTAGTCTCCACTGCAAGAGCACGACCCTCTCTGTACTACCAGAGCCATATATCCAGAGCAGTCAGAGGATTTAGCCTACACTCTCCACGCTAGCCAGACGGGATGGAGAGGTCTCATTGTATGTTTAGAAGCTTTGTTCAGCTTGTGTTTCCTAAATCGCCTTCTACGACATCCACGGGAAGACTTGGAGTGGTCCTATTCTACTCTTCCGGGAACCACACGGCTGACTATTACGCAAAATACCGTCTGGGGTCCGATGTTACTCCACGCCAATTGTTGGAACAATTAGCAACAGCTGCATGACGAGTGCTTTCTCAAAAGCCGATCAGGGGAGGCGCAAATTACCTGCAACTCGTAAGAGAATTCGGTCCCTCTGGCACATCTTCTGGGTTGGATCCACTTCAGGCCATACTCGCAGTAGTAGAACAGCGTGCAGTCATACTCGTGGGGGAGTAGCCAGTGCTCGTGGATGGGGGGGCAGTCCCCATGGGGTTCCAGATGGTCCCACTTGCTGAGGCCTTCGGGCGCACCGTGGGCTAGGCCCAGAATCACGAGGAATATAAGTTTTGCTGGAAGGAAAAGTATATCTTTGGCTGAGCGCTGATTTGTATAGGATGAAAATTTTTTATCAATTTTTAATAACTTTTTAGGATTCCGTACAAAAAATGAAAAAACGGAACCCTTATAGGATCACTCGTGCGTCTGTCTGTCCGTCCGTCTGTCACAGCCCATTTGCTCCGAATCTACTGGACCGAATCAGGTGAAATTTGGTAGAATGTTGTAATCCTATGACCCAAACAAATATGTGCAAAGTAAATAAATATTTTTTTAAAATAAGGGTCATTTTCGGGGGACAAATTAGAAAATTGAAAAAAAAAAATGTTTTGAAAACCTTACTGTGTCATATATCAAATAAAAGGGCTTGTTATGAGGATCTCAAATAAATTTTTGTTATTATTGTAAAATAAAAAGTTTTGATTTTATTCATATCCCCCCTTGATCTTCGAAACTGAGCCTAAAATTTTGAAAAAAATACAAAATATAGTTCATTGCTTGTAGATTACAGGAAAACCTATAAGAATTCAATCAATTGTACGGAATCCTCTCCACGCGAGTTTAACTCGCACTTGGTCGGTTTATTTATAGAAAGTATGTCAGTCAGTAATCAGTATCATGGACTGAACTTTCTCCAAAAACTTTACCTATTACCTATACCTTTAATTTTTATTTTATGGTGGTCCGAAAACGCTTTGTCTTGATATCCAGAGTGGGTGTACCCAAAATTCCTTTTTTCTCCTGTGTCTTTCCCGCCGTCAATTGCTTGCACTATAATTATTATACCTGATAATTATAGTGCAAGCAACTGACTGTTAAATGCAGGACACAGTGAATGCGGCCTCTCTTATCAAAATCTGGTGGGTCTCTAAATTCACGAATTCGAATCGAATTCGGATGCAGTGCACAAACGCTACTCAAGAATTTTCTGTCCTGTTTTTTCTCGTTTTGGATTTGATTTGAATACGAATTAGATTCGCTGCAGTGCACAACCGCTCTTAGATTAAAAAAAAATCAAAATGGCGGATTCTTGGTCCTAAATAAATATGTCTTTAATTTTTAATGCAAATCTTGTGAAGTAGGCTATCAAAATAATTACAAAAATAAAACATATAAGTTGTATACAACTTATGCCTGGTTCACTATCCATTTGCATAAAAATAATAACCATAAAATATATTGGCATATGGTAAGACTAATGATAATTACGCATAATTTTTTTATCCATAACAAATGTAGCATAATTGTCTTAATCATAAATAAAATTAGCATAATCATATTTCAACATAACATTTATAAGCATAAATTTATAAAGGCATCATAGTATCAAAGAATAATTAACATAGTCATAATCATCTTACGCAGAATAAGTAACTCCTAAATTAATAGACACACATCAATACCTTTTCATAAACAGTGCTCTAATAAATATCCAACTGCGACACTTGCATGATAACATTTTTTTGACATCGAATTTCATTTCCCAGAAAACTATTCACGATTTTTATTGCTATAGGTTTTCCCTAACCTAGTAAAATGGATAGAACTTTTCTAGCACTCGCCTGCCGCTACCGCGGCATGCTCGCAGTCGCAGTCATTGGTCGCAGTTCTAACCTAACCTAACCTATAGGTTTGCCCTAACCTAGTAAAATGAATAGAACATTCTAAAATTACTTTAGTAAATATACTATTATGCGACTGTACACTATGCCTAAAAACATTGTGCAAATTATAAGTATGCATAAATATATTTAATTTATTTATTTTATTTATTTATTCTCAAAACTTATTCTATTTTTACAGGTTTATACCTAATACAATAGAAAAGCAATTATTACATATTATTATCAATAATAACACCATAACTTATAATATAAATGGCAACCTTTGTAAATTCACACATAGTACCTACACTGGAAGATGTCTATCCTGTCCGCGATCAAATTCAGAGTGTGTATCGCGCGTGTCAGCGGAGACTTGTTCACCAAGTTGGTTCGTCCGTGAGGTACCACCAAAAGGCACGGCCGCCATGCACGCTCCACGTACCTATTCGGGACGTAGAACTCCACAATTTTAAGTATTTTTATGTTATTTATATCACCTCGAATTACTTTATAAATATAGGACACCATACTAAACTCCCTTCTTACCCGTAGCTCATAATATCCCACCATACCCAACACGAATAAAGTGGGATACATCCGTGGATAAACAGGATATACTCCGTATTGTCTCCAATATAAATGCCTAACGATTTTATTTGTATCTTTTCCAACATAAGGCTGTATTTCAACTCGTGCGGATTCCAAACTTGTGCGTTGCATTCGAGATGACTTCTAACTAATGCATTATATAATGTATTAATTACATGCATATTTGTGAAACCAGCCGCCCTGCGTAGGATAAAACCTAGATTTCTGAACGCTATTCTGCAAACATGTAGTATGTGCTCCTGGAACCCCATCTGTGACCCATATAAGACCTAAATATAACTATTCCAAAGTAAATATGCTGCTAAAAATCAATTATGCCCAAGTATAATTATGCCAAACCATTTTAGGAATAAATACATTATGCTAACGAAAGGGAACCCGCCGAAACTAAGATGATAATGATAACTAGTTGATATTTTGGAATACTTTATTGGAAAGTCAACTTGGTGGGAACTGAGTGAAGTAATGAGTGAAATAATGGATACAGTAAAATTGCTGACGCTGTATGATGATAGCTCGTACACTAGGCATGCATTTGTATCACGCAGTCGTTTTTTTTAATAATTACTTATTTGCAAGTTAAGTTTGACCCATTGTAATCAATCAAATATGAGATTGTGTGCAATAAACTTAAATAAATAAGTCTGTTAAAAATAGGAAGGTAAGTAATACTTTATTGTTCACTAAATATTAAAAAATACACACAGAAAAAGACATTAAAATGTACAATGGGCGGTTTTATCGCTAAAAACGATTTCTTCCAGACATCTGATAGATGGAACTTTATCAGAGTGTGGGCTATACACGACTAAAATACAATGCTTAAAATAATATGAAGGTACGTACCAAACATGGCGCCTATAAGACGCTATATGAACCAATAAAAAAAAACACTATTTCAGTATAATCTTTATGGCTTTTAGGAAAAAACTGCGATTCAAAAACAACGCAATTTCTATTTATACAAATTATGACTGATTTATAATCAGTGATAATTATATCTGATTTCACTTGGGGATCTGATTTATATCATTTTTGCAAATAGATAAGATAGGAACGGAGCAATCAGTTCCGAAGACAAGTAATAATTTAAAATATATTTTTAAAAACAAATTATGAACTAAAAAGTTTAAAAAAGCTCCTCAAGATGAATTATTAAGGGTGGGCCTGATGTGGATAATCTATTTTTTTTGCTCCCGCTTCCACGCACACAAATTTACTCTAGCCGAAGCGACACAGCGAGCCATGCGCGGTGAAAAGATCGCGGTATATAGGTCAATGAGGCTGGTTCTGGTTTTGAGGGTTTTTTCGTTTTAATAAGAATATTTAAGAGTTATTTAAAAGTAGGACATATGATGACTGCCTTATGATTAATACAATTATAATCCAAAGTAACAAGTGCTAATTTATTGTATTTCCTGAATACTTTCCGTTTTAGTATAATTCTGAGGTGATTTGGAGGAAACTTCGCAATGTTTTTATATCGAGAAAATTTTATGCAACTGTGTTTTCGAAACATATAATGCATATGTTAGTCCTGTACTTTGCTGTGTTTTTATTTCAAAGTAAGTATTGCGTTACTATTGATAATATTTAAGATCGCTCTATTTAGGGTCATACGGACTCTTAATTGAACCCAAACTCGGTGGGGTTATGTTGCTTTTTCTCAGAGATGCCGTGGCCACCTTCTGGCTCCCGATCAGGTCATTGGTACCATAATATGACATTGTCAACCAAGTTACATTTACGTTAGATAAATACATGATAGTACCTGTGCTCAAAAATTGCCAACTTTTAAGAACCAGTTTACTTTTAATCTTAACAGTAACTTATCTTCTTCATCTAAGCGCGTTCCTGGTTGCATCCTCAGCTGTGCTGCTTCGGAGTCCAGGGTGCGCTTTCCCGCCTTTTCTTCTCCAAATATAACATGCATATCAATGTTTACCCAAGGATGCCAAAGACCTTGCAAAATGGAGAAGAAATAGCCGAAACAGTATAAATGATTTGGCTATAGTTTTACGACCGGCCGCCTGCCTGACGTCATCCCTCTTTGGGAATGTATTTGTGCGAAAAGTTTTATAACAGGCCGCCGCCCGACGTCAACCCTCTTTGGGAATGTATTTGTGCGAAAAGTTTTACACAGGCCGCCGCCCGACGTTAACCCTCCTTGGGAATGCAATTGTAGCTCGAGATGTAAGTGCTTAATCTTTAAGTCGCCTCTTACGACATCCACAGGAAGAGATGGAGTGGTCCTATTCTAACCCGGAACCACACGGGTGCTTTACAGTAAATTATCTCTACTCATTATGATTTTCTACTCCTTTGTGTATGACATGTGTATTTATACAACGTGTTAATGAAATAACGCAAAACCTCTCAGATGGTACCTCAGCCCATGAAACTGAACAACTTTTGTTCTACAACTCTCACGAAACCCAAAAAAAAATTGAATTTTCATACAAACTGATCAGCTGATCGAGTCAATTTGTATGATAGTCCGAATTTTACTTTTGGCATTTTGGGAATATTGTAGAACAAGACTTATTCATTGAATTAATGCATACGGGAATTAACGCGAAACGTACCTTTTTTTTATTTATTTTGCTGACGTTTCGTTCGGGTTTCACCGAACGTGGTCCCAGCTTGACTGAAGCAGCGATGACGCCTACGCCTCCCCCTGCCCGGTGTGATCTTCGTCCGCCTTCATATTGTTCATTCTCCAAGTACCGTCACACACTACACTCACAGTGTCCCTATTCCGTAACGCAACCGTATTCTGGTGGTTAACCGATTGTGCACCAAACCGGGGTTGTGTTTTGTTAATCACTGGATTCCACACTGCTAACAATTTAAGGCCATCTTCTCGGTTGAAATTGTTAGGATGTTTCTTAATTTCAATCGCCTCACGTACCATCCTAGTGCGATAGTGGCAATCGCCAGCGAGGACTTGCGTTCGATGAAATTCAATCCAGTGATTAGCGCCTGCTTCGAGTAGATGTTCTGCAATGGCCGATTTGGTGATTTGTCGGTTCTTTACAGCGGCGATGTGCTCCTTGATCCTCTCAGCTATAGTCCGCTTCGTTTGACCTATATAGGAAGCACCGCAGCTGCAATCCACCTTATAGACGCCTGGAGTTTGTAGTGGCAGCACATCCTTCGGAGTGCCTACCATGTATGAGTATATGAGTCTTGCTTGCTTGCTTGAGAGTATATGAGTGATTGCTATATGATTACTTTACTACATGGTACAAGACTTATTCAGTTTCATGGACTGAGTTACAAACTGAAAGGTTTTGCGTTATTTCATTAACTGGTTGTATATGTATGTAAGTATATACTCGTAAATAAATTATATTCAGGGTAATTTTCAAGACCGTGAGAAATGGAGAAGAAAAAGCTGGAAAGCGGACCCCAACTTCACAGTATGACAGCTGAGGATGCAGCTGGGAATACTACGCTGAGATGAGAGGAAGATCCAAGAGGAAAATCCTTGGCACTCGTTCGCAAGCTTTACATATCATGTTGTGATAACATTGTATTAGGCATAATATCTTTGTAAACTGACAAAGAAGTAGGAGACCAATACTAAGTAAATGAGTTTCTTTCTGCGTTTCTTCTCAGCAGTGGTTGTTGCGAAACGTATCGGTAGCTTTTGAACAAAGAAAAAATAATTTAAATATAAATAAACATTACACGTAATGTACACCATAATTCTGTACGTTCAGTGAAAACTGAGTTAACTCGAGTAATATCGGTATTAATATTCTTACATATTCTGAATCAGAAAAAGAAATGCTATTTTTCTGTCTTATTTTTAATGCCAAAGGCTTAAAATGCCAAAGTTAGGATTCGTGTAAACTGATGTAAGTATCGGTTTTGTCAAGCTCCCACAACTTTTTTTGTGTTTTTCAATACAATTGCATTGAAAACTAGTTGAACTAAACTATATTTTTAATTTTGTTAGTGTAAATTGATATAAACAGAATCATAACACTTAAAAAGGACGGACGGGAAGGACGGGTACTCAGATTTGTGTATAGTGATATCTCTTTTTTTTTCGACATTATCAAAATAAAACCAGCATATTTCAAATGCTGTCATCGAAATTAACCTGTTTAATTTTGTGACTTTTCGCTGTATTATTAGAGATCTCATTTATCTACGAAAACATATCATTTAGCACTAAAGCAAAGCAGAATGTGTAAAATGTTATAATGTGACTTATATTGATTGGCACAAATAAAATGTTGTTTTTTTTGTGTCAAACAACTCAATGTTTTTCAATTTTTTATATTAAAGAACCGGCCAAGTGCGTGTCGGACCACGCATAAAGTAGGGTTCCGTAGTCATTTTTGGCACCGCGCTGTTTTGCATTTCTTGCATTTCAAGTTTCATTCAGTCCTAACAGTAAAATATGTAAAAAAGCTTTTTAAGTTTATACTGTTCTTTTGGAAAAAAGTATATTTTTATTTTATTTATATTTCAAAAGTATTCATCACAGGATACCCGAAACAATTTTAAATAAGAGATTCCGCGCCTGTTTCTTTACGTGAGTGATTTGAAGTTTATAGATCCAAGACTTTAGAAATTACAGGGGGGGGACACCGTGTAAATGACTTTGGCGGGCTATATCTCGCAAATGGTAAAGCTGATAAAAATGTGTTGTATGGAAACCTTACCTTATTTTCATAGTCCTTTTCAACGATACCCCACACAATGGGGTGCACTCAAAAAAATAATTCACCCCCCCCTTTACATGTATGGGGAGGTACCCATAAAAAGGGGTAATTTTAATTGTTTGTATTTTTAAAAATGAGATCTATATGTGAAGTATCCTCGAACCAAGTTACATGCAAATCAGTCCATAAACGTAGAAGATATTCTGCTGTGACAGACTAGGACGGACGGACGGACGGACTGAACGATCTTATAAGGGTTCCTTGTCGGACTACGGAACCCTAAAAAGAGGACATAACGTAATATTTGTTTCAGTAGTTTATTGAAATGGATATTATCTATCAATAATAGTGCAACTTCCATAGTAAATGAGTGGGAAATTTTTGAAACTTTAAACTCGATTATCTCAAAACTATGATTTTTGACCTGAACATACAGAATTATTGACGTGTAAAAGTGCCTGCAAAGGCCTAATTACTGAATAAATATTTGATTTTCATTTTTTGGGATAACTGGTGTCCAGTAGTGGACTTTCTACCTATTTCTGATGTGATAAGGAAAATAAATTCAAATTCAAATAAAATATGTCCTGTAAGTTGTTTTGAAGCTCGATTTTTGATCGATACTGATCTAAATTATATTCCCAGAACTCGAATTGAAAATAAGACCTTATCGACAATAATTCGTAGATGCTTAATTGAGATTGCATTGCATTTTCATTATCATCATTGCATGCTAATCTTTACACAAAAAAGCGATGTATTGATTGCTATATGCGGTCTTTTTAACCGCCTTCAAAAAAGAGAAGGTTATCAATTCGACTATGTTTTTTTATGTATGTTTGTTTCGCGATATCTTCGCCAATTGTAAACCGTTTTTGATAATTCTTTTTTTATTTGAAAGCCTTTACTACCAGATTACTCCCATTTTAATTTGGTGAAGATATGATGAAGAACTTTGGAGATATGGAAGAAACTCCTAAAAAAATTGAAGTCTGTTGTTTTTTTTGTTAAAAGTTTAATTATTTGATTAGGAAATGTTATATTTGGAAACAAGACATTTTTTTTAATATTCCATAAATTTTGTTGTGGTAGAGCCACGCTACCGGTAAATCTCAGTTTTGCTAGTAGCATGAATGGGCCGGCTCGTCCGGGGAAGTACCACACTCTCACAAAAAATCAACGTCTGAGTAGTAGCTTCACCGCTTCTATGATTCGTTCGGTGAGTGAGAGAGCTGGAGCCCCCTTCTACCCCCCCCCCCCCTGAGGAGAGTCCTGAAAGGCCGGTAACGCTCTTGTTACACCACTAATGTTGCAGTTGTCCATGGGCAGCGGTGATCACATTACCATCTGGTGACCAGCTTGTTCGTTTATTATTGTATTTAAAAAAAAGCTGGATCCTCAGCTGTCATGCTGTGAAGTTTGCCGTTTTCCAGCTTTTTCTTCTCCATTTGTCTTGAGCATCCTTGCTTTTAAGACCTTTGACACGCATATAATTTTTGACGACATCCACCATTTTTTCGGCCTACCACGTCTCCTGGGTCCCGGCAGAGGCACCATGGCATGTCATAGGACGACAAACGAACAAGCGGGTCACCTGATAAAAATAAAATATTATTTATTTTTAAAATAAAGAAAATATTATTTATTTTTGTTTATAATCTGTGCTTTGGGATATGTTTTCCTTACATGCTGCTCTCATGTGAAAAAAATACTTATGACTATATAGTACGAACCGTTCAAATTGACTGCCACCGTGGTCCAGTGGTCAAGGCGTTTGCCTTGTGATACAGAGGTCGTGGGTTCAAATCCCACTGGGAAGCAGACTAAACTAAACTTAAAAAGTTGTTTCCAGTCGGGTTAGGATATTGCAGGCTTGAATCACCTGACTAACCGAAAAGAAAAACAACTCCATGCTTCAGAAGGCACGTAAAGCTGTGAGTCCTGAACGCCATCTAGCATTTGTTTACCTATCTTAGAATTGGTTCTGGATTACCCTTTGGATTGTGGAGGTCAGACGGCAGTCTCTCTGTGTAAAACCAGTAACCTCGTCAAATTACCTAGGGTAGGTAGCGGACCCCGGGCTCTGAAGCGTTACCGCTGAGGATGCAACCGGGAATACGGGGGATGATGATAAGTACAAGCCGATCAAAGGAATAAATATAAATAAATAAATATATAAGGACAAATCACACTGATTAAGCGAGCCCCAAAGTAAGTTCCAAACTTGTGTTATGGGATACTAACTTAACGACACTATATTTTATGCTAAATGCATATATACAGGCTGACTTTATAACCACCAGCCAAATTCAGAGCAGGTTCAGTCCATGATACTGAACTACTTTCCATAAAAACAATTAACGAAAAACTTAAATAAAAATTCGCTTTCCCATACAAATCAGCGTTCAGCCAAACGGATTTTGTATGGGAGGACGAAAACTTTTTGTCTATTTTTAATATCTTTTTTTAAACACCCAAGACCCAAGAAAATAAAGCCTTTGTATATTTGCTCATTCGTATTATGTTGCCTTTTATACTTACATTTTTTGCACAGTAAAGTTATTACAAACAAACCAATTCGAAAAAGGCCATTTTCCAAATTGTTCTGGCTGGGAATCGAACCCAGAACCTTCGGATAAGCGGTCTAGCGTGTTAACCATTACGCAACGGAGGTTGTCAAATAGGTCAAATAGGAATTTCGTCGAAATGGGCAAATATATCGAAGAATCATATTATCTACACGCAATTCGGTTAGCAACCTATCCTATATAGGTATATCTAATTTATATCACGATTAAATATAAGATTATCATTCTACCTTATAATGACAACAAACTGTAGTTATTTTCCCTATCATTTATGATTTCGTAAAAATCTAATCTGAAGTGTTATATCTTATATTTACTCAATACTAGCTTTTGCCCGCGCGGCGTTGCCCGCGTAGACTATACAAATTAGATTGTTTTTAGGGTTCCGTACCCGAAGGGTGCAAACGGGACCCTATTACTGAGACTCCGCTGTGTGTCCGTCTGTCCGTGTGTCCGTCTGTCCGTCTGTCCGTCTATCCGTCTGTCCGTCTGTCACAGGGCTCTATCTCTTAAACCGTAATAGCAAGACACTTGAAATTTTCACCGATTATGTATTGCTACGATCACTATAACAACAAATACTAAAAATAAGATAAAGGTAAAAATTAAAGGGGGTCGTCATACAAGACACGTGTTTCTTCAGCGTTTTTAAACATTGTACGGTGGTACGGAACCCTTCATGTACGATTCTGACTCGCACTTGCCCGTTTATTTCTTTAAACTGAGGTTGCAATTTATTAAAATCCAATTAATGGATTATTATTTTTTAGTAACCACTAATTCAAAAAAGTCATGTGCCTCGCTTCTAAAATGATTCATACAAACTTTGCAACCCCTATTTCACCCCTATAGGGATGTAATTTTCAAAATCTAATAAATGCATTGTTATTTTCTACTAACTTCTAAAATACATAAAAAAATTATGTGTCTCACTTTAAAAATTACGAAGTTTCATAAAAACTGCCAACCCCTATTTCACCCCCTTAGGGATATAATTTCCAAAAATCCTTTCTAAGCGGACGTCGCCTAGTCACAATCTACCTTCCTGCCAAATTTCATCTTCATTGGCTAAGTCGTTTTCGAGATTTCGTGATGAGTGAGTGATTTTCGCTTTTATATATATATATATATATATATAACGTCTAACAAAATATACCGAAACTATTTTAAGGGTGGATTCAGTCCATGATACTGAACAACTTTCCCCAAGGAACATATATTGAAATATGAAAAATAATTTTTGACTTTCCATACAGACTCGGATCAGCTGATCGGTCAACTTGTATGGGAGGTCAAAAATTATTTTTCATATTTCGATATATGTTCCTTGGGGAAAGTTGTTCAGTATCATGGACTGAGTCCACCCTTGAAATAGTTTCAGTATATTTTGTTAGTCCCTGTATATATATATTTATATATATAGATACTCGTATTATAATTTGTAATAATTATACCTATTAATATTTATAATAATCTTTATTCGTAAAAAAGTTTACACGACATCTTGTATGCATTTATAGAACGAAAAATCAAATAACTTGTCAAAAATTAGAAGTTGCTAAATATTTTTATAATAATAATAATTAAACTTCAATAACAATTAACTATCTAGAAATCAAATTAATTACAGTTGGCTTTTATAAAATTCTTCCATACTATAGAAATTAGAAACCTTGCTCTGAGCCACTTTTTTAGCCTCACTTTAATATAATATTAATCTGTTTTCATTAACAGACTCCAAAAAGTATATTTGCTTATTTTCTCATTGATGCTTAAGAATCGCCTTACCCTAGACTTTCCCATACAAACGTAGTCTACGTTTTATTTTGAAACGATATATCAGATTTCGGTAAAAATTTGTAACTTTAAATAAATTGCATATATCTAGGGATATAATTGGTTTTCACAGTCAAAATATGAACTTGAAAGAAAATACAAGGGTATACAAGTTTTCCATAGTAATGGTCAAAAATGATGTAATGCACTATATTCTCTTTCAAGGTCATATTTTGACTATGAAAACCAATTATAACCCTAGATATGTGCAATTTCTTTAAAGTTACAAATTTTTACCGAAATCTGACATCATGTCAGATTTCGGTTTAATTTTGAAACGACATGTCACTGACATGTCGTTTCAAAATTAAACCTAGACTACGTTTGTATGGGAAACTCTGATTCTGTCTAGGGTAAGGGGACTCTTAATGAAAAGCGATGTTTTGTGAAAATGGACAAACAAAACCATAGCCAGTTTTAATTTTGTACAACGACATCTAGTGATAAATCTGAGAACTACTTATATTATGTAGAGTTCATTCCAGTGTATAATTTCTTTGAACGACAGTCAACATTTTTTATTCAGTGTAAAATAAATATAATATCACTTATTGAAGGTCATTATTTTTTAATTATTTTAAGTGCAAAAGCTAAAAACTACTAGCGTTTCGGAACGACCACCTGCTGGGAAGATTACACCGGAGAAGGCGTTTGCCTTGTGATCCGGAGGTCGTGGGTTCAAATCCCACTGGGAAGCATACTCTGAGAAAAGTTGTTAGGATATTGCAGGCTTGAATCACCTGATTATCCGAAAAGTAAGATGATTCCGTGGTTAGCGTTTGTAAGCCTATCCTAGGATTGCTTCTGGTCTACCCTTTGGGTTTCGGAGGTCAGACGGCAGTCGCTCTGTGAAAAAACCAGTAACCTCGTCAAATCAACTAGGTTAGGTAGCGGACCCCGGGCTCTGAAGCGTTACTGCTGAGGATGCAACCGGGAATACGCTCGTATGATGATTACTGTGTGTCCATATGCACTTATTTATTTATTTATTTATTAAAATCTTTATTGACCAAAATGTTATAAAAGGTGGACTTAACGCTAATGCACTCTCTACCAGTCAACCTTTAGGAAAAACAGAAAAATCAATTTTATTGCGATAGGCGCTACAAAAAGAACCTACGAGTATATATACATATATAAATACTACAACACATACACATAACTAATATATAATACTATTTATACATATAATATATATTAACATTTATACAAATACATACCTACTCATAAATACCTACATAAACTACAAATGTGAAGATAATGACTAGTTCTGCAGCAACAATGCGTGTGGACCTTTTTAGGGTTCCGTACCCAAAGGGTGCAAACGGGACCCTATTACTGAGACTCCGCTGCCTGTCCGTCTGTCCGTCTGTCACAGGACTCTATCACGGTTCAAGAACCGTAATAGCTAGACACTTGAAATGTTCACCGATTATGTATTACTGTGGCCGCTATAATAACAAATACTGAAAATAAAAAAAAGTTAAAAATTAAAGGGGGTCGTCATACAAGAAACGTGTTCTTTTCAGCGTTTTTAACTAGATATTTATAATAGCATTAACTAGATACTTGAAATTTGTACAGATTATGTATTACTATAGCCGCTATAATAACAAATACTAAAAATAAATAAAAAAGTTCAAAATTCAAGGGGGTTGTCATACAAAAAACGTGTTTTTATAGCGTTTTAAAACATTGTACGGTGGTACGGAACCCTTCATGTACGAGTCCAACTCGCACTTGCCCGTTTATTTACTTACGTCATACTTAATTCATAAAGTACCTGGAAACCTTTATAGTCACAATAACTATTGAATAATAATTATATAACCTCATATCACCAGTCCTTTTTCCTCTTTGCAAGCACAAATGCATAAATAAGATGCAGGTACGTGTTTTAACCGACTTCACAAAGGGTGTAGAGTTATTTTTAAAGTGAAAACTTACTTTAGGCACAGCGGCGACACTCCCTGTACGTGAGAGTTCGAACGCCGGTGACCTCAAGCTCGGAGCTCGTAACGCTAGGGTTGATACCGAACCAAAATGGAGTAGCGTGCGGTACGTGAGAGAGACGCGAAACCAGCCCTCGGCCAAAGCAGTCAGCGATAGCTCATTTCACGCCCCGCGCGCCTCTCAAGGCCCCCTCGCACATCCAATCACCCACACATAGCCGCAAGCGATTTTACGTGCACACATTCTCTCGCGTAGTGTATATCTGTACGTTCAGTGAAAACTGAGTTAACTCGAGTAATATCGGTTTTAATATTCTTACATATTCTGAATTAGAAAAAAAATGCTATTTTTATGTCTTATTTTCATAGCCGTAGGGCTTAAAATTCCAAAGTTAGGATTCGTGTATGGTGATATAACTCTTATTTTTCGACATTATCAAAATAAAACCAGCATATTTCAAACGCTGTCATCGAAATTAACATGTTTAATTTTGTGTCTTCGCTGTATTATTAGAGATCTCATTTGTCTATGAAAACAGTAAATGTATATCATTTAGCACTAAAGCAAAGCAGAATGTGTAAAATGTTATAATGTGACTTATATTAATTGGCACAAATAAAATGTTGTTTTTTTTTGTGTCAAACGACATAACTCAAAGTTTTTCATTTTTTATTCTAAAAAAGAAGACAGCCTAATATTTGTTCAGTAGTTTATTGAAATGGGTATTATCTATCAATAATAGAAACCAAAAATTAAAAAACTTCCATAGAAAATGAGTGGGAATTTTTTGAATTGAGATGGGAAAAAACTGAACTCGCGACACTGTAACCAACACCACCTTGTTCAAGTTTTACTTCTGTCGGCACTCCTGGAGTGCCACGGTTTTTTTAAAAGACGGCGCCTGATCTGCGGCGCCGATATTCTAAATTTTGCTCCCGCTTCCACGCACACAAATTTACTCTAGCCGAAGCGAGACAGTGAGCCATGCGGGGTAAACAGTCACGGCGGGTCAATGAGGCTGGTTTACGCGTTTCTGGTTTTTGAGGTTTTTTTCGTTTTACAAAGAATGTTTAAGAGTTATTTTAAAAATAAGACATGATCCCTCCCTTATGTTAATACAATTATAATCCACAGTTACAAGTACTAATTTATTGTATTTCTTGAATACTTTCCGTTTTAGTATAATTCTGAGGTGATTTAGAGGCAACTTCGCAATTTTTATCTATCGAGAAAATTTTAAGCAATCGTGTTTTCGAAACATTATATATAGAGTTAGTCTTGAACTTTGCTGTGTTTTTATTCCAAAGTGAGTATTTCGTTAATATTGATAATATTTAAGATCGGTCTAAGTACTATCAGGGTCATACGGGCTCTTAAATCGTGCGACCACATGTCATAAAACTAGCCTAGATTCATTCATACGCACGATGTGTTCAGTTGGCCAACCTGACGGCCTTATGGAGTTATAAAGTTTGCGTGTGAAGTGATGTTTGCTTGGCTTAAAAAAGTACTGGCCATAAAGAAAAAAGGCGGGAATGTAAACAGCTAATTTTCACTGAAAAATATGAGCATGCAGTTGCTTAGGTACCCAATATAATAATTCATCATCATCATCATGAGGTCTATTTTAGTCTCCACTGTAACAGCACGACTTTCTCTTTACTACCAGAGTCATACTTAGCCAGAGTAGCCAGAGGATTTGGCACTACACTCTCCACGCTGGCCAGACGGATTGGAGAGGTCTTATTGATTTTGTTTAGATTGTGTTTCCTTAGTCGCCTTGTACGACATCCACGGGAAGACTTGGAGTGGTCCTATTCTACTCTGCCGGGAACCATACAGCAAGACACACCTACTTTTCTTGCAGTAGTTAAAAGAAAAGCAGATTATGCTTTCGCATTTATGGTGCAATAATAACTTAATTTCTGCTCGGTGCAACAATCTACAATTAAAATCACAAGTCATGTGTTTTCCCATATTATGTCATTGACGTTAAATACCCTTATAGGAAAAATTTTCCAATAATAAATGTTTAAGGCCGTACCTAAATTTTCCGGGGTCTAGTGCTGCCCCCATTTAAAATAAATCATTTCAAAGAAAACGGAGACATTATTTAAAATTTTGCAACTATCAAGTCCTAGATAACCCTTCAAAGTATTTTATGAACTACTGTTTACAGTTCAAAGTAAGAACGTTAAGCTTTACTACGCACATTTGCGAAAAACGGCCACTTTTGGCAAATGTGCGTAGTAAAGCTTAACGTTCTCATTATAAACTGTAAACAGTAGTTCATAAAATACTTTGAAAGGTTATCTAGGATTTGATAGTAGCAAAATTTTAAATAATGTCTTCGTTTTCTTTGAAATGATTTATTTTAAATGGGGGCAGCACTGGACCCCGGAAAATTCAGGTACGGCCTTAATTCTTATTAATACATTACACAATAAACCTAATTCCTTCCTTTTGACAATATAAATTTGTCATCAATTCAATATATAAACACATGTCAAATTATGTAAATTCACAGTCATCTAAGGCAGAACATGATACATAGTATATTTTTTGTATTGTACATGTTTTGAGTAGAGGTATATTTTGTATACTAGACACAGAACATCGTGTTAGCACAATGATTGGTGAGTTTTTTAAACGCATTAATATCCATACAAACATTACCTCTGTAGAAGTAAATAAATAGGTAATAAATAAATAAATATACAACGTATTAAGAGCCCGTATGACCCCAATTACTGAGAGCGATCTTAAATATTTATCAATAGTAACGAAATACTCACTTTGAAAAAAAAACACAGCAAAGTTCAGGACTAACTATATACATTATATGTTTCGAAAACACGATTGCTTAAAATTTTCTCGAATGAAAACATTGCGAAGTTGCCTCCAAATCACCTCAGAATTATACTAAAACAGAAAGCATTCAAGAAATACAATAAATTAGCACTTGTAACTTTGGATTATAATTGTATTAAACATAAGGCAGTCATCATATGTCTTACTTTTTAAATAACTCTTAAATATTCTTTGTAAAACGAAAAAAAACCTCAAAACCAAAACCAGCTTCATTGACCTACCGCGATCTTTTCACCGCGCATGGCTCGCTGTCTTGCTTCGGCTAGAGTAAATTTGTGTGTGTGGAAGCGGGAGTAAAACATAGATTATCCACATCAGGCCCAGCCTTAAATACCTAAAGTTCCCAAAAAATGTACTTAAAGTTATAGGCGTCCGTTTCCCGCAAATTGCCAGTGCAATAAACTAGAAAGGGAGACCTATAATTTTAGGTATCTATTTTTGGGAACGGCTTTGCCACTTCGTAAGCATTCTAGATTGTATACAATATATCTTTGGAAAAATTATACAAAAACGCGGCCACAGGAAAACTTACGCAAGTGCGTGAACATGTAGTACCAGTAACAACCAAATAATGCTAGTAGTTTTTGTTATTGTTTAATAGTTGTTATTTGTTTATAACGCAAGGTATTTTTCGTTATTTTTATTTATTTTAATTTTATTTATTCAAGTACACTTGGATATTAACAAACATACACTTAAAAAAAATAAGGAAAACATAGTACTTAGGTGCTACTTATTTCTAAAGAAATTTCTTCCAGTAGACCCGCGAGAGGAAATGGGAAAAAAAGAGGTAATTGGCGTGTACCTACAATACAAAACTAAATAAATGAATAGACAAGATATATACCTACATAAACATACATAAATATACTTACATAAATACATAAATAAATATATATTCATAAAGCATATATACAATAATATACATATGTTAATATTTCTAAATATATTAGGATGATAAATACAGATAGTGATCTTTTACTCGTTTCTTGAACGTCGTTATGGTTTTAGACTCTCGAATGCTCGGTGGTAGCTGATAGCTTATTGTTTAATTATTGTAATTTGTTTAAAACGCTAGGTATTTTTTGTTAAACAAGTAAAGGTAACCTTGCTCGGGTGAAATCTCAAACTATATTTTTTAAACAGTCATCTTTTAACTCCTTTAATTCCTCATGTACTGATTTTTTTTTTAGAAAAACTTATTCTTCTCGGGGCCCTGGCTGTAGTCCAGGCTTTTCCTGATGGCAACCCCTATCCACATATAGAGCCATCGGAACTGTGCGCTGGAAAGGGCCATCATCTTTTACCACACGAGTCTGACTGCAAGCTCTTCTACTATTGCGAGTACGGCATGAAATGGAGAACCCCGACTAGTTGTCCTAAGGGAACGATGTTTTCTTATGGAATACAGGTATGTACGTGTAATTAATCTGACTCCAAATAATTTGGATTAAAAATATACCTAACTTAAAAGATGATAATTTTCAGTCTTGTGATTGGCCCGGAAATGTCGAATGCCATGCTGATGCCAACAGAAATCATCAAGTCAAAAAACACATCGTTAATGGTGACGATGATTCAAATAATTATGTCGATAATAATTATGAAACAAAAACTAAACAAAAATACAATGATAAAACCTATTCTGGGGATGAAAGCACTGAAAATATTGGAAATCATGAAAGTTGGGATGAAAATGCTGATGAAAGTGGTGCAAATAATACTGAAGAAAATGATGAAGATTATGCTGATGACGAAAATATTGAAGGAAATACTGACATTGGAGTAAATGTACTTCCAAATGGATGTCCTGAAGATTTCTCTGTACGGCTGCTGCCACATGAGACAAATTGTAAGAAGTACTACATGTGTATCTTTGGAAAACGAGTTCAGATGGAGTGCAGTGAAGGAACTCTGTTTAACGCTATGATATCGGTAATTTTAGATATTTTTTTAAGGTTATTGGCAGGCAACTAGCGTTTTTGAGTTGTAAGTTGCAAATGCCGATCAAGAGAATTGGTGAAAATCCGAATCAATCGTTTCAGATTTTCGCCCAATTCCTGGATCAGCTTTTACAATCTGCTGGGTAGGAGGAGCAGCTGGTATAAAAGAAATTTAAAATTGATGCTTGATCGTTATTTTCAAACAAGGTTTACTAACTATTTGACTCTTTTCAGAATATTTTTAGTATAGGGTTTTTAGGCATTCAAGATGCAGTACTTTAGTACTTTAGTACTCAAATTAAATAATGAAATATGAAATGGTGAAAAAATACCACGAGAGCAGGACTTGAACCCGCGACCTTAGTCTCAATACGACTATGCTCTTCAAACTGAGCCATCACGTGTTCAACCCCACACGCCGAATTTCGCCACCATTTAATATTCCTACACGCATTAGGCTTGCGTTACCTAACACTACTACCTACTATTACAAGTAACGTGATTTAACCCATGTTACAATGAAGTTGAATTTTTTCAGAATTGTGATTGGTCGAAAAACTCCGGATGCAAATCTAAAACTAGAAATGATGCTGAAAATAGTTATGAAAATACTATCAGTAATGGCGATGTAAGTGATAGGAATGAGAATGAGATAAAAAGCGTAGACGAAAATGCAGATTTAGAAGATACAAAAATTTACAAAAAATACAATAAACCAAGTAAGGACATTATAGGAGTTAACATTAAACTTGGCAAAGATGATGGAAAGTTCAAGAGTCACAATAATAAAGAAAACAATGATTTAGATGATATCCATAACGAAACTGACGTAATTAGCAAGGCAAATAAAACAAATGATTATGAAAATAACATAGATGATATCAAACAAAGCAAAAAAGATTTTAATAATTATGTAGATAGTCACAAAAAAATTGGAATAAATATTAAAAAAGACAGAGATAGTGTTAAGAAAAGTATAAAGGATGTGGTAAATGACAAAAATACTGGTAAAAGTGGTGAAAATTATATGAAAAATGAGAAAAATAATGGTAAATTTGGTAATAAGGATATAAAAAATTACAAAGATAATGGTAAAACAGGAAAAAAAGATATAAAAAATGAGAAAGATAGTAGTAAAACAGTCCGCGGGGATATGCAAGATAATGAAGTCAGTTTAAAAGGTTATGACGATGTTGATGTACTACGAAATGGGTGTCCTGCAAACTATGGTGTTCGTATGCTGTTGCCTCATGAGTCTGATTGTAATAAGTACTATTATTGTCATTATGGAGCCATGATTGAAGTTAGTTGCGGTGAGGGATATCATTTTAATGATCAAACTCAGGTAATATTTAACTTATTTGGGATCGTTTAAGTATTACGTAAGCAGAATTTGTTTTATCCCCCCTCCCATCTCCCTTGTCAGCAAAAGTAAGCAAATTTCTAATCCCCACCAATGCTTACGTAAGCATTGATATATTTTTATAAAATTTACTTACTTTTATTGTTTTCATGAGCGATAACATTGTTGGTAGCTATTATTTTACTGTTTGATTTAAAATGAAAATTACCAAAAATTCCCATGAAAGAATCATATCAATAGGCGATGCGTTAAGCAACCCATCACTATAATGATTTCCTTTTTTCACCTTCATGCCTACAATCACGTTACGTGGCCTTGCCACCCTAGGCCAGTCTGTACAAATACGTGTGTGTGTGTTTACCAAGAAATGTAAAAAGTTACTAAAAAATATTGGTGCTTACGTAATACTCGAACGGTATCTTTCCTCTATATTTATTTTCTCTTTTATGCACAGAATACGTATTAGTTGTCTATAATATTATAAAAGCAAAATAAAAAACAATACTTACCAAAAATAAGAATATTATAAAAAACCTAACCTAGTTGCCCGCTGGCAGCGGGCTTAGGCCGCCAAACTACCGGCGGTTAGGGCCGCAGAGAGAGAAACCTCCTGACAATGCGTGCCGTGTCCAGAGTACTAGCTTCTGAATCTGACCCCTAGCTATCGTATCTAGCGAGAGACTCTTAAGGTGTTGGTTAAGACTCTTCGCTATAAGGCCGATCGCCGATACGACTATCGGGACAATTATCGTCGAATCCACATCCCACATAGCAGTCACCTCGTGGGCCAAGTCAAGGTACTTGCTAAGCTTGTCCCTCTCGTCCTAATTTATTTTTATTAATAGCGTATTCAAAGATATTTTTTTTCATTTAGGATATTTTTTATTTACTCTAAAAAATTATAAAAAAAAGTACAAATTAAGCTAAATTATCAACATCCATGCGTATTCCCGGTTGCATCGTCAGCGGTTACGCTTCAGAGCCCGGGGTCCACTACCTTACCTAGGTGATTTGACGAGGTTACTGGTTCTTACACAGAGCGACTGCCGTCTGACCTTCGCAACCCAAAGGGTAGACTAGAACCAATCCTAGGATAGGTACGAACGCTAGATGGCGTTCGGGACCAACGGCTTTACGTGCCGTCCGAAGCACGGAATCATCTTTCTTTTCGGATAATCAGATGATTCAAGCCTGCAATATCCTAAACAGACTGGAAACAACTTTTCACAAAGTATGCTTCCCAGTGGGATTTGAACCCATGACCTCCGGATCACAAGGCAAACGCCTTGACCACTGGACCGCGGAGGCAGTCATGCTAAATCAAGCTAAATATCTAAACTAATCCTAAAACCTAATTTAAATTAATAATTTAAGTATATAAAATATTTTGAACTTCCTGCATGGCGCCAAGAACGCTGGCTGCGTTTCCTCTCTAAATGGCTACACTAATTCGTTGAGTATGAGGTAGCGTTAGAATCCTTACGTCATCCCGAGGTTGGTAGGCTACATTTTTTTATTGTAAAGTTGTAGATATTCTTTAACTTTTTTTGTAAACAATAATACTCGTAATCACCTTGAGCTGTATAAGGCACAAGCTGCAAAATTTCACCACCACACCACCCGCCTGAAATTAAAATTTCATCCACACCACCTGGGTAGTTGGCAATCAACCACCGTACGTTTTAAAAGGCACTTTCTGCCACGTACGACCGAACTGTGGAATCAACTTCCTGCAGCGGTGTTCCCGAACCGATACAACATTGAAACCTTCAAAAAACGAGTCTATATCTTCCTGAAAGGCCAGTAACGCTCTTGTTACACCCCTATGCAGTTGTCCATGGGCAGCGGTGATATAATACTTACCATCAGGTGACCCGCTTGTTCGTTTGCCGTCCTTTCACCTTTCGTACAAGGAACTTCGGAAACCGGGAAGAGGCTTAAATTTAACTTACAAGATTTGTCCCCAAAAAACAATAACAGACACAGCAAGCTAAATAAAAACTTTTTTTAAAATTAAAACTCTGTTTTTGTTACAGGGTTGCGTCCTGCCCGCTCACTCTGGATGCTACACCGATGGCGTGAACGGAAACGAATATTATGCCTATAATATACAATCATAGTATATTTTGTATAAAATGTACCTACATACTATATGAAAACTTTATTTGTTTAAGGTGAATATATAAGCAAATGGCCTTCAAGTGTGAAATAAATTGTTAACTCGTAAATATGGTGATAATTTCCATATTGCTCTTCGTCATGCACTTTTTATGAACTGCCGTTGAAACTATTATTGGTGATCCGTCTAGCTTTAAAACTTGCCGGGGCCGCTTTTGGCGGAGGCAATTTTTGAAGCTAGACGGACTAATATAAATACTTTTAACGGTGGTTCATAAAATAATTTAAAGGGCTATCTAGTGCCTGACGATTAGCAATATGGAAATTATCTCCATATTTACGAGTTAATAATTTATTTCAAATGAGGGCGCCACTTCAAGGCCATTTGCTTCTATATTCACCTTAAGAAACATTATACATATTATTAATATAAAACCACTTTTCATAATAAGGTTCTAACTAAAACAAAACTAAAATCGAAATTTAAAACTACATCAAAAATCTAGATTTTGTTTTTCTAGGGCATGGTGCCAAAGAACACTGGCAGCATTCCTACGCTGAATGGCTATTGCAATTCTCTGCGCGAGATATGAGCCAGCTCTCTTGTCACCAATGGCATCGCCGCGAGCCGAGGAGTAATTTTTTTAATAAACATTTTTGCAATTGTACCCACGGACATACATACTTATCATATAGGTAACTTTATTGCTGTCGTAGAAAGCGACTTAGGAAACACAAGCTTAACAAAGCTTATAAACATCAGTGACTCAGTGAGACCTCTCCAACCCGTCTGGCCAGCGTGGAGAGTGTAGGCCAAATCCTCTGACTGCTCTGGCTAATATATGGCTCTGGCAGTACAGAGAGGGTCGTGCTCCTGCAGTGGAGACTATAAAAGACCTGATGATGATGATGATTTTAGCCGTGTGGTTCCCGGCAGAGTAGAATAGGACCACTCCATCTCTTCCTGTGGATGTCTTAAGAGGCGACTAAAGGACTTAGCACTAACATCTCGTGCTACAATTGCATTCCCAAGGAGGGTTAACGTCGGGCGGCGGCCGGTTGTAAAACTTTTCGCACAAATACATTTCCAAAGTGGGTTGACGTCAGGCAGGCGGCCGTTCGGAAAACTATAGTACTGCTTCGGCTATTTCTTCTCCATTTTGCAAGGTCTTTGGCATCCTTGGGTGACCATTGACAATAATGAAACTTTGATCAATCGTGTTTTGGCTATTATGGGTGTCTGTGATTCTTATGTAAAATTTTTGAGGAATAAACTGTAGTAGTTTAATTACAGTGATTTTTTAAAAACACTTACAGTTTTCTTGGCTCTGAACTGGCGGGGCCTTAAGGTGAAGTTAGAAGCAAATGACCTGGAGTGACACCCTCGTTTAAAAAAAAATATTACCTCATAAATATGGTGAAAATTTCCATATTTCTCAATGTTAGGCACTAGATAGCCCTTTAAATTATTTTATAAACTGCCATTGAAACTATTATTGGTGATCCGTCTAGCTTTAAAACTTGTTGTCACCGGACGGAGTAATGTAAATACTTTCAACGGTGGTAGGTATATAAAATAATTTACAGGGCTATCTAGTGCCTGACGATTTTATGGAAACTATCACCCACCATATTTACGAGTTAACAATTTATTTCAAATGAGGGCGCCTCTACAAGGCCATTTGCAAACTGCAATTTATATTTGTGGCGTAGTAAAATGGATAGAACTTTTCTAGCACTCGCCGGCCGCCATTTTTGTATGGTTTTTGCTTAGTCGAAAGTACTAAGCGTAGGTGTAAGTTAGGAAGCGACTAATTCAAAAGATCACCACTAGATGGCGTTATACGAAATTGAAACAGGTTATGGTTGTTTTACAAAAAATATATAATATTGTTTTTTCTTGAAGAAATAAGAAAAAGAGGGAAAATATACTTTAAATTTTTGGAAATCTGTCTGTTCGACAGATTACTAACTGCTGTGAATAAATTTTGTTGGTACATTAATTTATTTCTTATTCATTCATTTACAGTAGGCTAGGCAGGCACATTTAGACAACTACTTAATGTCATTAAGACGATACAGACAAGTCCAGTGCTGCTCCCATTTTAAATAAATTATTTTTAAGGAAACGGAGATATCATTTAAAATTGAGAGCTAGTAAAACCTAGATAACCCTTCAAACTATCTTATGAACCACTGTTTACAGTTTAAAGTGAGACTGAGAACGTTAAGCTTTAGTTTGCATTTTTGCCAAAAGTGGTCATTTTTCGCAAAAATGCAAACTAAAAATAGTGGTTCATAAAATAGTTTGAAGGTTTATCTAGGTTTTACTAGCTTAAAATTTTAAATGATATCTCCGTTTCCTTACAAATAATTTATTTCAAATGGGGGCAGCACTGGCCTCCGTGTATCGTCTCGTACAAATTTTAGTAGCTACAAAATGCTGCTACCCTGGCTTTGCAAAGGCATTCAAAACTCCAGTAAATAGTGTAGATGTATACAGATATTTTAATATTTACCAGTTACCTACAATATAACATTGTTGTAAAAGACCGGAAGTAGAGGCTTAATCAGGAAAATGTCGAGACCACTATAATGCTAGCCTACAATTAAGTACCTACTTAAGCTAGTTACGCTATATCTCTTTCAGGTTTAGTGGTTAGTTAACTAACCACCTATTTTTATATATTTTTTTTTATATTTCCGCACCATATATTGTAAAATATTTGTATTATTATGTATTTCTGTATTACAATTGACTGTGCGGTGCACAATTTAAATGCCAGGCTACGATAGTTTGGCAGTGGATTAGAATTTAAAAAAATGTGCAGTGCTGATTTCTCAAGGGACTGTTATAAAATTTCGTAAAAAAGGTAAGATTGCGTATCTCAGCGTAATAAGTGTATTTATTTGTTGCTTAGGATCTTTGTTTTTTATTTTAAATAAAAAATAAACGTCAGCTTTTATATACTTTTGTACAAGACTTTTAAAATAAGGTGGTTTTATTACTAACCACCGTGACTATTTTAGATTAATTTTATTTATTTCTTCCAAGTATTTTTCAGAATGCCGCGAATTCTTACTGACGGTGATATCGAAAAAAATCTGCTAGAAAGTATACCTTCAGATAACGAGAGACTCTATAGTTTGGATTCTGATAAAGAATTAGATTATAAGCAGCCAACTGTGATGATTCTTGGCTCATGAAACAGTATATGCCAAAAAAAACTATAAGATGTGGGTACAAAGTATGAATAAAGTGTACTGCGTCTAGGTATTGCTTAGATTTTAAAATTTATAGGTAAAAAGAGGGTGACACCATTCAAAATGATCTCGGTGGGAAGGTAGTCCAACAATATCGCTCGAACTTAGAATCTAAAAACTTTTTTTAAAACGTTTTTTTTCTCAATTATTTTAATAGCTATCCATTACAAGTTGATCTGCAAAAACAGAATATATTGGCTTGTAGAACGGTCAAGTCAAATCGCAAGTTTTTGCCACAACTTAAGGATGACAAAGAACTTGGGCCGGACAAAATGATTTCCGTATTAGTGACACAAATGTGTCGGTGCTAAAATGAAAAGAATAAAAAATATCTGTTTATAATCTTATCAATTACATAGATGCCAGAAGTACAGATATTGTTACTCGCACGGAATGCAGTAGGGAAAAGAGTAAAATACTTTGTCCAGAAGCTGTGATGAAGTTCAATAATAACATGAATTTTGTGGTCAAATTCGACCAAATAAAGGGTACCTACTTATATTTTATTGATGGAAAATCGCACAAATGGTGGCATTGCATTTTTTTTTCACTATCTAGACTGCGCAGTTATAAATTCTTTAACGTGTAAATATTGATCTTCGAAAAGAAATCCGAGCAGACTTCGACAAATTAACCTCTGACTTTCGTAGAAGTGTCTACCAAGTGATACTAACCCCGGCTCTGGATAGAAAACTCAGAGTAGGTTCAGAACTCTAGTGGCTCTGGACCATCTTATCCTTTGCACTTAAGTACGGATAAAACGTCACGAGACGTCAGTTCCAGCAGAATTAGGTACGCAGGGAAAGCAATTGCATCAACCTGAAAGCAGTACTTCTAGGTGTGCAAAATGCAGTTCCAAAAAATCCAGCACATACTGCCTGGTAATGTAACACCTGTAAGGTACCTCTTTGCATCCGCAAAGATAAAACTTGCTTTTTAGACTTTCATAAACAATAAAAACAACCTTAGTTCGGTTATTTCATTGTAAATAATATTTCATTATTTTTTTATCATATAGTCACAGTGGTTAGCTAACTAACCACCCTATTCCTTAAAAGCTAAAAAGTAAATGTTATGGTTTTTTGTATTTTTCCTAGTAAATAAACCATAATTAAACCATATATCGTACTATTTTATTTATAATTCAAACTATATGAAACTGTGCCTGAAAGAGATATAAAACATTTATAACTAGTAGTTCGCTGCGAACTTAGACCTCGCGATTTTTTATTAATATTTCAAAAACTACTGAACCGATTTTGATGCCCAACGAACTTGAAAATTCTATTGATATTTATTGATTTAAGTCAATCCGTCAAAGTGCCAAGCGATAATAGTAGGTAGTTCAAGACAAATCTGTCAGATTGACTTTGAGGTTATCGCACCTGTCACATTTAACAATTGTAGTATCATGTACTGTAAAGCTGTGAAGGACCTTGGCTTCCATATCGATTCTACACTTAGTTGGATCACTCAAGTGGCTGAAGTCAGTCGTTCTGTCACTGTTGCCCTTCAACAGCTTAACCGCCTTCGGAACTTCCTGCCAATTAAAACGAAGATACTGTTAGTCCAAACATTAATATTACCTATTATTGATTACGCTGATGTGTGTTACCCTGATCTCAATGCAGATCTTCTCAATAAGCTTGATCGTCTAGTTAATAATTGCATTCGATTTATTTTCTGTCTTCGCAAATATGATCATATAACTTCATTTCGCTCGGAGCTTAAATGGCTTCCCATCCGTGAACGCAGACAAATGCGAATTCTGTGCACTCTCTTTTCTATTTTTTCTAATCCAAAATCTCCTGAATATCTTAAATGCAAATTTCAATTTCTTTCCGACACTCATGATCGGCAGCTTCGTTCTACTGATACCCGTCTCCTTAGTATTCCTCTTCATCGCACAAATTTTATGGCAAACTCTTTTACTGTTCAAGCTTCACGACTCTGGAATGCTTTGCCCGTTGACATCAAAGAAATTTCCACAAAATTTTCCTTCAAGAGAAGAGTACACTGTCATCTTCTACGAGTAAATTAGTCTCATTTTCTTATCTACATCATCATTCATTGTAGTTATGTGTGTATTTGTATTTATTTAGTTATGTATATGTATATATATGATTATTTTATATGTATGCGTATCTTTATTATGAGTATATATGCATGTATGTGTATTATTTGGTATAAGTATGTAATTATTTAATTATTTTGCACCGCAACGAATTATCTGTTCATCCCTATGGTTGACTGGGAGAGAACGCTTTTAGCGTTAAGTCCGCCAATTGTAAGACAATTTCTTTGTTAAACAATAAAGTTTAAAAATAAAAATAAATAAATATTTCCTACATGCCTACCAAACATCAAAATCGGACCATCATCGGTTCGGCAGTTATCGCGGAACAAACAAACAGACATACATACATACACACAAACATACATACAAACAATGTGTTTTCGCCCCAACTTGAATTATAGCCCTTGCTCGGTCAATGAAGAATATTGATTTAAAAAAAATTATAATATTAATTGTTGCTAATAAATGCGAAATTTTGGATTTTTTTATTTTATAATGTGATTTTTTTTTTATATGCGAAAATTACGTATCCATAGAGGCGTATAAGAGTTAGCAACCGACTAAGTGAACTTCATAGAGATAGCTACGGGACGAAACAATGAATGTGGCGTCTCCTAGAATTTCAATAGCTCTTTGGTTAAAATAGTTATTTTCTTACACTTGATTCTAAACTTGTCCCCAGTCCAATCCGTTTTGAGTTTCAAAAGATCACCACTAGATGTCGTTATGCATAATTGAAACAGGCTATGGTTTGTTTTACAAAAATAATATAATATTCTTTTTCTTCACAGCATAAATACCTTGTAAGAAAAGGATCTAAATATAACTTTCAATTTTTGAAAATCTCTGTTCTGTTTGACTGACAGATTAGATTATGGCAATGTTTAGTTAGTAAGATTTATTTAATTATCTATGTATCTAATTACCAATGATATTGAATTTTCATTGTATTGATTAATTTTTACTATTAACATTATTTATCAATTATTAATGAAAATTGAATATTATTGTAATTACATCACATTACATCAAATTAAATATAACAGGAAAACACAAGTTTAGGGTACTAGGTGTGAATAGGAAAGAACAATTTTAGGGCACTGGGTGTAAATAGGAAAACACCATTTTAGGGCGCTGGGTGTGAATAGGAAAATAGCATTTTAGGGCACTGGGTGGGAATAGGAAAGCACCATTTTAGGGCGCTGGGTGGGAATAGGAAAATAGCATTTTAGGCACTGGGTGAGAATAGGAAAACACCATTTTAGGGCGATGGGTGCTAAGAGTTCAAAAATAAACAGTAGGTTAGTAGGAAACAGTACAAAAAAAAGTTGGTATGAGTACAACGTGCGCAAAACCTCTGACCTTTGACAGATGGTAGCTACCTCAGATATAATCAAAGCCTCAGCCCATGAAACTGAAGAACTTTTTTTCTACAACTTTCACGAAGCCCAAAAAAAATTCGAATTTTTATACAAATTGACTCGATCAGCTGATCAGTTTGTATGAAAATTCATTTTTTTTTCGGTTTCGTGAAGGTTGTTCAACAAAAGTTGTTCAGTTTCATGGGAGGTACCATCTGAGAGGTTTTAAAACAGATACACTATCACGTCTTATCCCTAACGGGGTAGACAGAGCCAAGGGCGGTAAAGCCCAGGCTACTTTTAGCGTAATGGTGGGCATGAAGGTGGAAAAGGGAAATCATAATAGTAATGGGTTGCTAACCGCATCGCCTAATTATATGATTCAGATTCTCGCCCATTCCCTCGTTCGTCATTTTGTTTTGCGATAGTTTATTAACACGTTGTACCTATATACATACAAGTATGTAATATAATAGCTTTTGAAAGTTGCATCTGACCTACTTACAGACTGACAATAGTGGATATGACATCACAATAGCAGTCATTCTAGCTTTCGTTCTCGTCAAGTGAGTACAGGTTACCCGTGTGGTTCCGGGTTAGAATAGGACCACTCTCTTTCTGTGGATGTCGTAAGAGGCGACTAAAGGACTAAGCACAAACATCTCGTGCTACAATTGCATTCCCAAGGAGGGTTGACGTCAGACAGGCGGCCGGTCGTAAAACTATAGCCAAATCATTTAAACTGTTCCGGCTATTTCTTCTCCATTTTGCAAGGTCTTTGGCATCCTTGGGTGACCATTGTCATGCATGTTATATTTGGAGAAGAAAAAGCGGGAAAGTGCACCCCGGGTTTCGAAGCAGCACAGCTGAGGATGCAACCGGAAACGCGCTGAGACAAAGAAGAAGAAGTGAGTACAGGTTATACTCATAGGTGATAGATAACAGACATTAATGGCAGATGTCTTTAGGCAGCTCGAAAAATCTGACACTTGGCTATTAGCACACTTATGTACCGTCTTATTATAAAAACAGGACTAACTTTTTTTAGGTTTAAAACATTACCCGCCCAAATCAAGTTGACATCTAGTGATATCACGCTATCTCACCTGTCAATGTCAACTTGATTTGGGCGGTTAATGGTTTAAATTTTATAATAATTTTACATACCTATATAAATTTTATAATAAGACGGTATAGGTTCTTTATGACGACTTCTGTGACCCTAGTGAACACGCCAGTCCGCCAATCCGGAGGTTCTCCAAAGCAAGTTGGAAAATGGCCCCTTTTAAATTGTCCTTATTGTTTTGGCTTTGTATTTTTGTCCTTTGGTCTTGGGTGTTTATTTATAAATGTATTTATTATAAAATATAGTATCGTTGTCATATATGTAATATAGTATTCCATAATACAACTTTTAACTTTGGGGCTAGCTTAATCAGTGTGATTTGTCCTTAAGGCCGTACCTGAATTTTCCGGGGTCCAGTGCTGCCCCCATTTAAAATTTAGGTATGGCCTTAACGTTCTCACTTTGACTGTAAACAGTAGTTCATAAAATACTTTGAAGGGTTATCTAGGACCCCGGAAAGTTTTCCGGGGTCCAGTGCTGCCCCCATTTAAAATAAATCATTTTAAAGAATATTAATTAACATTGGACCCCGGAAAATTCAGGTACGGCGCTGAAAACGCACCGTATGTGTTAACATTTGCGCAAAAACACACACGGTGCATTTTTCAGCGGGTTATTTATTTATAAGAAATTGTACTTTACGGGTATGTTCGATCATCACCACCATCCTTCATCACCTCCTCAGCGGTAACGCTTCAGAGCCCGGGGTCCGCTATGACGTCATGCGAAATTTAAAGTCGCTGTATCTTCGTAAATTTTTGTTTCTCAGAGAAAAGGTAAAAGAATATTACCTATAAGCACAGCTATAAATACTTAATTACCAGCTATACGTGTCAACTCGTGAAATGGTGCCGGCAGTAGGGACTGGTCAGCTCGGCTCCGTTTTTAGGGTTCCGTACCCATAGGGTACAAACGGAACCCTATTACTGAGACTCCGCTGTCTGTCCGTCTGTCACAGGGCTCTATCTCTTGAACCGTAATGGCTAGACACTTGACTTTTTTTTTCACCGATTATGTATTACTGTGGCCGCTATAACAACAAATACTAAAAATAAAAAAAGGTTAAAATTAAAGGGGGTCGTCATACAAGAAACGTGTTTCTTCAGCGTTTTAAAACATTGTACGGTGGTACGGAACCCTTCATGTTCGAGTCCGACTTGCACTTGCCCGTTTATTTAGTGTTACTTATTTCTGTAAATTGGATTTGGCACGTCTCGTTCGCAAGCTTTACATATATTGTGATAACATTGTAAAGGCATATTATATCTTTGTAAACTGATAAAGCCTTTTTAGGCGACCAGTACTGTGTAAATGCGTTTCTCCTCAGCATTGGTCATTGCGAAACCCTGGCATCGGTAGCTTTTTTTCTTTTAAAACATTTATAATTTAAATATTAATAAACATATATTTTTTTAAATATATGTATAAGGACGAATCACACTGATTGAGCAAGCCCCAAAGTATTTTTTTTTTAAACTTGTGTTATGGGCTACTCAAATACATATATAGATAAACACCCAAGACCCAGCACAATTTTTTATTTTTATAAAAAGGCCATTTTCCAACTTGCCCTAGCTGGGGATCGAACCCAGAACCTCATATTAAATATAAATAAATAAATATTTGGTTCATTGATTGATTTTTTGATTCACTATTTTATGAAATGAAACTGTGATTAAAAATGTATATATATTTATTTAACAAAATATATTCTTAAAAGTAGCTTAAGCTGGTACAATTAGTATTTTTTATTAATAAATAATTTGACATAACGCTTGTTATTGACTATCCATCATCTCGCTCGCTTCAATTACCTAAAAAAAAATTCTTTAATAAATACAAAAAAGAATAATATAGATAATCATCAGCATCATGAGGTCTTTTTTAGTCTCCACTGCAGGAGCACGACCCTCTCTGCACTACCAGAGCCGCATATATTAGCCAGAGCAGTCAGAGGATTTAGCCAACACTCTCCACGCTGGCCAGACGGGTCGGAGCGGTCTCATTGATGTTTATAAGCTTGTTTGTTTATTTGCAATAACTTTAATGTACTTTGAAAACACATAATTAAAGACATAAAGCTTTGTTTAGCTTGTGTTACTTAAGAGTCCCCTTACCCTAGACAGAATCAGAGTTTCCCATACAAACGTAGTCTAGGTTTTATTTTGAAACGACATGTCAGATTTCGGTAAAAATTTGTAACTTTAAAGAAATTGCACATATATAGGGTTATAATTGGTTTTCATAGTCAAAATATGACCTTGAAAGAGAATATAGTGCATTATATCATTTTTGACCATTACTATGGAAAACTTTTATACCCTTGTATTTTCTTTCAAGTTCATATTTTGACTGTGAAAACCAATTATAACCCTAGATATATGCAATTTCTTTAAGACTTGGAGTGGTCCTAATAATTCTACTCTGCCGGGCTAAATATAGATAATACTTGAACCAAATTCAAATTAAATTCAGCAATCAAATTACCTATACGCTAATTCGATTGAAAGTTTGTAAAATTAGAATACAAAGAAATGGTAAATAAAACAAGATATAATTTAAAAAAACCAAAACCCGACTACAAGGATAGCCTTAAGTATGCTTTCCAGTGGGACTTGAACCCATGACCTTCAGATCACAAAGCAAACGCAAACTACTGCATCATGGAGGCAGCCAACTATGTGACATACATATTAATCTCTTCTTTAATTAAAGAGCTTGCTCTTGTCGGTGGAGTTAAGTGGAGATGCCTCCATTCCTCTCTACTCTCTGCCATCTTTTTAATGTCTTGGTAGGACCTCACTCCTAACCCTTCCTTAATTTGTTGGAAAAATTTCATCCTTCTCCTTTATATTATTAATCACCATCATCATCATCAGGTCTTTTTTAGTCTCCACTGCAGGAATTGCCATATATTAGCAGGATTTGGCCTACACTCTCCACCCACGCTGGCCAGACGGGTTGGAGAGGTCTCACTGATGTTTATAAGCTTTGTTCAGCTTGTGTTTCCTAAGTAGCCTTCTACGACATCCACGGGAAGACTTGGAGTGGTCCTATTCTACTCTGCCGGGAACCACACGGCGAGTTAAATCATGTGTCCTATAATGTGACATCGTCTGTAGAATATGTTATACTTACTCTTATAATTTTTTTTCCATATTTTGACCAGAACGTCACATTGACTTGGGTCGGCTTCCCGGTCCTGACGTCGAAGACCCGGCAGCTATCGAAGGGAGGACAGTAGAGGTGGAGGGAGACGGCCCCGTCCACGTACGAAGGATTCTCCATGCGGTGGAGACCCAGGGCATCTGCAAAAGGTTAATATTATTCGTGAGATACCAGTAACCCTGTATACAAAGGACTACCTATATAAACAAGTCAACTTTTATCTAAAACAATGAACTAAAAGTTTAAAGTGGTTCAAGATCAATTGGGCCCAAAATCGGTGGGGTTATGTTGTTTTATCACAGAGATGCCATGGCCACGTTCCGGCTTCATCATGAGATCATGTCATTGGTACCATAATATTGCATTGTCACCCAACTAATATAAGTCTGAAGTGTCAGCTCAATAAAATAATGGGAAGTGGATCTAATTTAGCTTGCAAGATTTGATTACGGATACACAGACAACGGGACAGGTGAAACTAAATAAAGGCTTGTAAAAAACTAAAACTCACCATTTATATAACACACGTCATCGATTTCCAATCTCGTTCTACCAACTTCTTCCATATTCCGTTCTTCATAATCTTCATGGTTATCTTCACTTGGATTCTCATATCCGCCATTTTGCTTGCCCGCCATTTTGCCATCACTTTCATTTCCGTTCTTTAAACCATTATTGAAATTAGAACTATCATTCTTTCCATTTTGACATCCATTTTTATCGCCGTTTTGTGTAGGATTTTTGCCGTTTGACCGCGATTTTTGACAGCTGTCATTTTGACAGGCGAACATGTCAGTGTCAGAGCAGCACCGTCTTCTCGTTTTGCTGTTGAGGACCTTCATGACTTCCGGTTCAACATCGTCAGGCCAGTTGTATCTGTAAAAGGTAACAAGTTTATATATTTAGGCGATTAAAAAAGCCCCCGACTGTCAAGAACGCCAGTGATGTGAACCCGAACTGGAACTATTGATACGAATTGATACGGACATCAAGTTGTGCTACATGCGCGCTACGGATAGCGCCATCTATATATTTGCTAGAGAAAGCCCTTCAAGCGTTTATCCTCAATAACTTTTAAACGGCTTGACCGATTTTCATCAAACATAAATAAGAACCACCGCAAGGAAACTTGCTATCACGTAACAAAAACCGCATCGAAATCAGTCCATCTGTTCGAGCGCTACGATGCCACAGACAGACAGACCGATATTAACGTAACTTATAACACTTCTCTTTTTGTCGGGTGTTAAAAATATATTTTTTAATAAGTAGGTAGGTACTATGTCAGATGCATTTGGCTGCTCAAAACTCTGACATCAGTATAATTAGTTATACCACCTTATCTTCCCAACAGTCGAACCAAGACCTAGTCAGTTCAAACCCGTTACCTCCTTATCAAAATGAAAACACTGTGTTGACTCCAGATAACTCAGTTAATATTATATATTGATTGAAATAAACTATTATCTTACATCAGTATCATAATATTGACAAAACGTGATCGATTTTATCAATGAATTAGTATGATAATTCTAGGAAATTCGATGGAAAAGGCTAAGTAGTCACGCCGGGAAATGCCATTTGACAAGTCGATCATGTGCCGCAAATTGATATCGGTAGGCCATACTCTCCCGATTATGTACATAAATCATGAACTCTCACCTAATCATCAGGTCTTTTTAGTCTCCACTACAGGAGCACGACCCTCTTTATACTACTAGAGCCACATATTAGCCAAAGCAGTCAGAGGATTTGGCCTACACTCTCCACACTGGCCAGACGGTTGGAGAGGTCTCATTGATGTTATAAGCTTTGTTCAGCTTGTATTTCCTATGTCGACATCCACGGGAAGACTTGGTGGTCCTATCCTGCTCTACCGGGAACCACACAGCTAAACTCCCACCTAACTTAGAAAGTTAAGTATCAGGTTATTTCTTAATAAATACCTTGTAAGTATAAGTATTAGGTGTATGTATGTTTGTTATAATTATTGTACATAAGTATGATAATTATATTGATCACCCCGCATTACCTAATTCCCCATATTTTTTTCTATTTAACGAGTATAAGGGGTATTGTATTGTAACTTCCTCCACACTCTGTCCACTAGGATTTTTTATGAAGCAGTGGGAGTCGGCGTGGTCATGGGCCCCAGCGAATTATGATTATGATGTTGAAGTTATCTTATGAGAAACTTTATAGTTTCTATATATTGTTATCAATAATCATGATACGAGTATTCTTGCTTTTTAGAGAACCTCTATCTAAACCACAGCTTGTGTTACACCTCTGAATGACATGATTATACCCAAACTAGCACTGTGCAACTAGTCTGCCATTTGACTTCCGCTTAATATCCGTGTTATGGAGACAAAAGTAGAAGAAATAGAGAATAATAATAATTGTATAAAATTGTATTTTGTAATTTCTAAATAAATAAACAAATTAAATTAAACAAATAATATCTTATTTTTACTCGAATGCGGCAAAGCCGAAAAGGAGGGAATATGTGTTTGGCCTGTACTCGTATGTTTGTCCCTATAATTCTATGTTCCCTAGTAACTAATAAACGGCTAAAACCATTTTATAAATTATACATGGTTTAGATTCGTCTTAAACACTAAAGTAACATAGGATATATTGGAATTAATGAAAATCAAAATGGCGGATTTTAGGCGCCAAATTGCGCGGCATAATTTTTTTTTTCTTTTCAGAACCTATCGAGTGGGGTACTTATATGTTTAAATGTAATTTGAAATGAGAAATGCTAAAAAACAACGATTTTTATGTCCAGTTCTATGTTCCCTAGTAACTACTAAATGGCAAAACCGATTTTAATAAATTATACATGGTTAGATTCGTCTTAAACACTAAAGTAACATACGATATATTGAAATTATTGGAAACCAAAATGGCGGATTTTAGGTGCCAAATTGCGCGGCATAATTTTTTTTATTTTTAAAACCTATCGAATACAAAAGTAGAAGAAATAGACAAAAATAGAGAAAATGGAGAAAAATACATAAAAATGAGAAAAAATAAGGACACTTACCTAACTTCCTCAAGGTTCCCACTAAGCACTTTCATGAAGCAGTGGGAGTCGGCGTGGTCGTGTATGGCTGACGCGTGACCAGGGCCCCAGCAGAGGATCATGATGTTGAAGGCCCCGTTGCCAGCGTCCACCAGGTTTCTTGTGTACCTGGAAGTGAGTTTAAGTTTCTTTAATATCTCCAACTAGCTGTGCCCGCGACTTCATCCGCGTTTTTTACATAGCTTTATTTACTTCTACATCGTTATCTTGAAATGATCAATCCAAAATCAACCTGTATAATACAATATATTATTTATATATATGTTAAGTAGCTCATCTCTTTCTCCCACTAATTCCTCTATCTTCCTGCTTAAAATCATCATGTACAGTGTGTTTACATCATTGTGATATTTATTTATGTGTATGTATTTATGTAATAAAATCATTTATTATCATACTGTGTATATATATATATACACAGTATATATATTCATTTATTTATATAGTACCTGTATCTATGTTTTTTATAATGTTATATATTTTGTATAAGTATTGTAATATCTATTGGTTATTATTTATTGATGTATATTTTAATTTTAACTGCGCCAGCTGTTATCTTACTCATATACTTCGCACTCCTCTTTATGGTTGCCTGTAAGAGATTGCTTCGGCGATAAGGCCGCCTCTTGTACCTTATTTATTTATAAGCTCTGTAAACTTTGTTACTTTTTTGGTGCAATAAAGATTTTTGTATTGTATTGTATTGTAATATACAAGAGAGAGAGATATATATATATACATATATATACATCGTGTTAATGAAAGAACGCAAAACTTCTCAGATGGTACCTCAGCCCATGTAACTGAACAACTTTTGGTCAACAACTTTCACGAAACTAAGAAAATTGAATTTTCGTACTAACTGATCAGCTGATTGTGTCAATTTGTATGAATTTCCGATTTTTTTTTTTGGATTTTGTGAAAGTTGTTAAACAAAAGTTGTTCAGTTACATGGGCTGATACTCGTAGGTACCATTTGAGAGGTTTTGCGTTCTTTCATTAACACGATGTATATATAATATATAGGTAAGTACATATTTTTCTTGGAACAAAACATATAAGGTACGAATTAGTACAAAACGACGAAAAATATGCGATAAACTTTGACATGACGCAGATAAGTATATGTTTGCATATACTTATCAAAGGACCACAATGATATTCCATGTTTTAACATACATACTATCACGAGAGCATTTTGGGTCTTGCGGCTCTAAGCAGACAGAGACCAGAGCCGCAAGACTCAAAGGCCACTTTTAGCGTGATGGTGGGCGAGAAGGTGGAAAAAGGAATCAAAATAGTAATGGGCTCCATCTTCTTCTTCGTCTAAGCGGTACCGGTTGCATCCTCAGCTGTGCTGCTTTGGAGCCCGGGGTGCGCTTTCCCGCTTTTTATTCTCCAAATATAACGTGCAATAACGTGCGTGTCAATGGTCACCCAAGGATGCGAAAGACCTAGCGAAGTGGAGAAGAAATAGCCATGATTTGGCTATAGTTTTACGACCGGCCGCGTGCCTGACGTCAACCCTCTTTGGGAATGTGTTTGTGCGAAAAGTTTTACAACCAGCCGCCGTCCGTCGTTAAGGGTTCCTTGGGTTCGTGGTGGCCCATCACGAGTGATGGGCTCCATGTTTTAAATTAAACCAAAATAATGTTGAATAAAGAAAGATAAAAGGTAGAAGAGGTCCAGGACGACTTAGAAAGAGCTATGTAGACCAACTGAAAGAAACAGCAGGGGTCATGTCGTATCAAGCACTAAAGAGTAAGGCAGAGAACCGAGAAGTTTGGCGCATACTCCACCGACAAGAGCCACTAAGCTCTGAAATAAGAAGACGAATGTAGAATTAAGTTTGACAGCTAATCCCTGTCAAACTTAATTAGTTAGTTAAAATCTTATTATATTATACTATATATATTATTGCACCAAAACATAATGATACAAAATAATAGATTATAGAAAACAGATGTCAAAAGGCGGCTTTGTCGCAACTGCAATCTCTTCCAGGCAACCGAGGTACTTGGATTATTCCCAAGAAGTAAGAAGTGAAAAAATAATAATAGATAAGGACAAATCTAAGTTTAAAGAATCAAAGAAGTTTTTTTCAATTAAATATGTATGCACTTCACATTTTAATGAATACAGGATGTTTATATCTATTGGGCTCACTAGCCTAGAATATTATGCGGCAGCATCGTCGATTCCACGGCATTCCTCTCGACGACTCGCTCTAGCAAATGACGGTTCTGAGCGACAGAAAAGGATAGCAACATAAGAAAATGCTGACAGATGTATTTACAGAATTATTATCATCAGGTCTTTTTTAGTCTCCACTGCAGGAGCACGACTCTCTCTGTACTACCAGAGCCGTATATTAGCCAGAGCAGTCAGAGGATTTGGTCTTCACTCTCCACGCTGGCCAGACAGGTTGGAGATGTCTCTCTCATTGATGTTTACAAGCTTTGTTTACGAGTAGCTTGTGTTTCCTAAGTCGCCTTCTACGACATCCTCGGACTTGGAGTGGTCCTATTGTACTCTGCCGGGAACCACACGGCATGATATTTGTGTCGCAACCTTTATTGGAGACAGGTTGACGACTAACGATTTTGAATTTGCTACGCATTAGATTATTATGAACAAAAACTTTCCAGGCAAAACAAGACGTACACATGAGCTATTATAGTCAATTATCTTAGACACGATAAAAGGATGTCAACAATGATGTCATTCAATCGAACTGAGGGCTATACTAGATAACTATAGTATAATACAATCAAAATAACAATCAAAAAACAAAAAGAAAATCGGCATTTCCACAAATGTGCAGCCGCCCGGGTAGTTAGTATGGGAACGTCGAATTCTTTTTTAGCACTGCCGTTTGGAAAGAAAACACAGCTAGCCTTCATGGCACCATGCATCACGGAAAACCCTTATAGCGTTTTTCAGATTTAGAACAATCTACTATTTCACTCAAGTTTTCCTTCGGTTCTCTATTTATTCTCATAAAATAATTTGTCATAATAAAGTTTCAGATAATGTATTTTAACGAATTTTCATTTCTCATAATATTTAACAAACATTTTTATGTAGTTAAGTTTTATATACGTATGTAGTTATAGATAAATTTTAGTTTAATGTTGTTTTTTTTTCGTTGTAAATAAATAAATTCATCTCAGTAAAAAAAAAATTACAAACATATTTCTTTAAAAACTTAATTTTATTTTACATAATTTTGTTACACAATGATTTACACACCTAAATCCTAATTTCATTTAAATATGAACGAAACTTCAGATTAATAAAAAAATATACTTACATGTTAGCAGCTTAGGTTTGGCTAGGCACTTTACACTACTCTCATACATATCATATTATGTGTTATTATGAGACTCAAAATTATGTCAAAAACCTTAAAGTTAATGAAGATGATGACTAGAGAAACATTATGAGAAAAATCATTATGTAAAACTATGGTTATGACAAAAAGGATAACTAAGTTATTATGTAATGATAACAGCTGAAAATCAGCGGTTGATCCTTATAATCAACTTTGTGCTAAGCTGTAGCCTATTTGTGCTTCTGTGGTAATTAGGCTATATTTGATTTTAATTTATAATTAATTGTAAAAATAAAAATTAAACACAAACAAAAATGTTTTCGTACAATTATATATGTTTTATCTACTAATCTATCTTTTTATGTCAAACAAAAAAGTATTATGAATTAAAAATTTAGGAGAATCAAGGGGATCCCTTGTCTTCCACTTCCTTAGAAGCAAGACTGCTTTTATGGCAAATGAATTAACAATTTCCGCAACCATAACTCTATGAATAATAAAAAGCCTCACCGGAAACGGTCAAACTTGGCGTACTTCCGCCAGTCACTGGGGTTGGACTTGTAGCCGGCCATCAGTTTCTGAACATCCTGTACGTTGACGTGGTCGCTTGAGAACACCCTGTGTAGCTCTTCTAACAATTTGTCGAGGCCTGTGATTTCTCTGAAAATAAAATTAAACATGTCATGATGGAAACAACCTGGTCCATTCTCGTCTGGGAGAAAAGTAAAAAAACTTATAATAGAGCTGCTTCTCTTCCCGCGCATCTCGTGGAAGCCGATCGAGGGAATGGTTACAAATTCGAATTATACAGCTGATTTTTTAACCACCAGCCAAAATTTCGGGGCAAGTTCAGTCCATGATACTGAACTACTATAAATACATATACAGGGTTACTTTTAATTAACTGGCAACATTTTTGGAGCAAGTTCAGTCCACGATACTGAACTACTTTCTATAAAAAAGTTATTAAAAATCGATAAAAAATTTTCGTTCTCCCATACAAAATCCGTTTGGCTGAGCGCTGATTTGTATGGAAGGACGAAAAATTTTTATCGATTTTTAATAACTTTTTTTATAGAAAGTATTTCAGTATCATGGACTGAACTTGCTCCAAAAATGTTGCAAGTTAATTAAAAGTAACCTTGTATAGATAAACACCCAAGACCCAGGACAATTTGAAAAAGGCCATTTTCCAACTTGCCACGGCTCAGGTTCGAACCCAGAACCTCCGGATTAGCCATTACGCCACGGTGGTCGTCAATCTTTCGATTTCATAAAAGTTGTTGCCGTCAGATCATTTACTTACATTACAGCGAAGTTTAGTACCGCTTCCTAAGCGCAAGTGTAGAAGAAGCGGCAACAAACTGCACTGCAGCATTTTCTCCAAATACGACAACTTCCCAACTTCCGGGTTAGAATAGGACCACTCCATCTCTTCCTGTGGATGTCGTAAGAGGCGACTAAAGGATTAAGCACTAACATCTTGTGCTACAATTGCATTCCCAAGGAGGGTTAACGTCGGGCAGCGGCCGGTTCTAAAACTTTTCCCACAAATACATTCCCAAAGATGGTTGACGTCAGGCAGGCGGCCGGTCGTAAAACTATAGCCAAATCATTCAAACTCTTCCGGCTATTTCTTCTCCAACGCAAAGTCTCTGGCATCCTTGGGTGACCATTGACATACATGTAATTTGTATTTGAAGAAGAAAAAGCGGGAACGCGCACCCCTGGCTCCGAAGCAGCACAGCTGAGGATGCAACTGAGAACGCGCTTAGATGAAGAAGAAGACGTCAACTTACCTATGTCCAGTGGACGTTATGCAACTGAAATTAAACAATTAAATTAAATTGATACTCACTGGTCAATTTTAAGGGGCTGTTCCACCGGTATAATTTCCATGTCAGTACATTGTGATACCTTTATCTTACAATTGGCGTTTTCTACGTCCATTGTTTATTCTGAAACAATTAAAAAAACTAAATGTTTACCAACAACAACAAAGAGCTATTATGTAAAATTACAGGAGACCACATATAACTGTTTAGTCCCGTTGAATTGTGGCTTTCTCCATAAACTTCACTAAGTCGCTTGCTAGCTCTTATATTCTCAGTACTTTGGACACTATATAAGCGAAAATATGATAAACATATCAAAGTGGAAGGGACATACCCGTAATAAATTGAACCACACGATCACTAAAATATAATGAAATTAAAATAAGAGCCAAAAAACAAAAAAAAATCGACATTCCCATACAAATCGCCCGGGCGGCCGCACACTTTAGTATGGAAATGGCGATTTTTTTTTGTTTTTTGGCTGTCATTTTAATTTCATTATACTATAATGATCTAGTATAGACCGTGGTTCGATTTATTATGGGTATGTCTCTTTCACGTTGTATAATTAAAAACACATAACCCTCTTTTTGGACCTTGCCCCAGTCGGATAAAAATGATTTGGTGTGTGTTGCAAATGTTGCAATACAGTGAATAATTCAAGGAACACGGTCAAGTGTAAAGAAATAACTTTCCATCGGTAAGTTTCATTGTTTTAAAATAAGGCTGCTTTTTTATTTTGAAATTTTTAGAAAACCCGACAAATTGTCTAAGTTTTCTGCGTAAAAACCATATTTCATATAGACGGTCAGAACCAGAGAAATGGCAACGACAGCCATATGTAAATTATAATTATCTTTTACATTGAATTGACATAACAGAAAAATCTGAATTTTTTTTATGGTAAACAGCAAAAATATTCAAGCTTTTTAAAAATTTACTTCCCTATTATTGTCTACTTACATCGTACCCGGCTGTGTCCCGCAAAATGTTTAAGGACTTCGTATTTATTCGAAGCCACCTATAAACTACATTTAAATGCGTTTATTCACTTAGACATATAATAAATAACATAATGGAAGCTTTCTTCAGAGGGTGAAGGTCAAAAAACAAAGATAAACGAGCGTGACGACAGAATGGTCCAGAGGTGCAGAAACTTCAACTATACACTGATAATAATCGGCAGTGGCGGCCCTGGGGCGGTGCGAGCAGTGCGACTGCCCCGGGCGGCATCAACGAAAGTGCCCCGAATGAACACAGCGCCACTAGATAAATTTTTGGAGCAAGTTGAAAGTTTAGCCGTGTGGTCAAGTCTTCTCGAGGATGTTGTGGAAGGCGACTAAGGAAACACAAGCTGAACAAAGCATATAAACATCAGTGAGACCTCTCCAACCCGTCTGGCCAGCGCGGAGAGTGTAGGCCAAATCCTCTGCTCTGGCTAATATATGGCTCTGATGGTAGTACAGAGAGGGTCGTGCTTCTGCTGTGGAGACTAAACAAGTTTATTTTTTGGCCTTTTTCAAATTGTCCTGGGTTTGGGTTAGTATCGTTGAGTTAGTATCCCATAACACAAGTTTAACTAATAACTTACTTTGGGGCTAGCTTAATCAGTGTGATTTGTTCCTATACATTTATTTATTTATATTTATTTCACATTTAATCTCGCAAAATCTTGATACTATACTAAAATTTTCGTTTACGTTACACCTCAATCAAAACTAAAAAAAAGATTACATCGTACCTGGCAGACAAACTTACATCAAGAGCGCTATTTGACTCCAAGAAACTATAGGTATATGACATCACGGTTTGGTATTTCATAAAAATATTGGGTTGACTAGTAAACAAACCTTTAAGTCTTTAAGTCCGCCTATTACATTTGTAATAAAGTTAAATATATAAATATTTGTTTTGACGTAAAGAATAGGTATCTGAATTGACATGTTATGGAAACTAGATTCTATTCCAAATAAGGGCGCATGGATATTGACTGGCTCAGGGCACTTGACTGACTATGACCAGCACTCCGACGTGGTAATAACTGGATCCAACCAGTAATAAAGACATATTTACATAATAAACATTAATTAGAAGTAATAATTGTTTAAAATTGCCTATTTCTTAAGAGCGCGTATGACCGGTATGACTCTGATAGTACTTCGAGCGATCTTAAATATTATCAATATTAACGAAATACTCATTAAGAAAGAAATAAATGGGCGAGTCGAACTCGTACATGAAGGGTTCCGTACCTCTGTACAATGTTTTAAAGCGTTGAAGAAACAAGTTTCTTGTATGACGAACCCCTTTAATTTTTAACTTTAGCTTATTTTTAGTATTTATTGTTATAGCGGCCACAGTAATACATAATCGCTGAAAATTTCAAGTGTCTAGCTATTACGGTTCAAGTGACAGACGGACAGACAGACGGACAGACAGACGGACAGGCAGACGGACAGACAGCGGAGTCTAAGTAATAGGGTCCCGTTGGCACCCCTTGGGTACGGAACCCTAAAAAACAGCAAAGTTCAGAACTAACTCTAGCCATTATGTGTTTCAAAAATACGATTGCTTAAAATTATCTCTATAGAAAAAAAATTCGAAGGAGCCTCCAAATCACCGCCGAATCACAGTGTAATAAATAGTACTAGGCCGAATTATACTAAAACGGCTATTATTCAAGAAATACAATAAATTAGCCCTTTTAACTTTGGATTATAATTGTATTGAACATAAGACAGTCATAATATGTCTTACTTTTCAAATTAACTCTTAAATATTCTTTGTAAACCAAAAAAACTTCTGCAAATTAGACGGGCAAGTGCGAGTCGGACTCATACATTAAGGGTTCCGTACCTTCGTACAATGTTTTATAACGCTGAAGAAACACGTTTCTTGTTAGACGACCCCCTTAATTTTTAACTTTATCTTATTTTTAGTATTTGCTGTTAAAGTGGTCATAGTAATACATAATCTGTGAAAATTTCAATTCTAGTTAATGCCATTATAAAGATCTAGTTAAAAACGCTGAAAAAAAACATATTTTTTGTATGACGGACGACCCCCTTTAATTTTCAACTTTTTTTATTTTTAGTATCTCTTGTTATAGCGGCCACAGTAACACATAATCGGTGAAAATTTCAAGTGTCTGGCTATTACGGTTTAAGAGATAGAGCCCTGTGACATACAGACGGACAGACAGACGGACAGACGGATAGACGGACCCTGTTTACACCCTTTGGGTACGGAACCCTAAATACTAGAAACGCGTAAACCAACCTCATGGCTCGTCTCATGTCTCATGGCATGTCTCACTTCGGCTAGAGTAAAGTGTGCGTGGAAGCGGGAGCAAAATTTACATTATCAGCGTCTGGTGCCCCCTTAAGAATCATATCATGTTTAATGTGGTAGGTATATACATTTTTATGTTTTATAGGTTTTACACAACTAACTGTTAATTAAATATCAATGGCGGAATTACTAGCAGGCTGAATAGGCTGGGGCCTAGAGCAGTAGATTTTAGGGGGCGGCAAACTCTCAAATAAACAGGGGCAGCAAAACAGGCCCCCCGCTAGCTGTTTAAATACATGAATTTTTCGGGGACCAGTGCTGCCCCATTTGAAATAAAGCTTGAAAAAAAAGCCTATAGTAAAGTTTAAAAGAAATTTGGGAGATTTTCGTCTTCTTTTATGAATAAAATCAAAACTATTTATTTTACAATAATAACAAAAATATATTTGAGATTCTCATAACGAGCCCTTTCATTTGATATATGACACAGTAAGGTTTGCAAAACATACCCTTATTATAAAAAAATATTTATTTACTTTGCACATCTGTGTTTGGGTCATAGCATTACACCATCCCACCAAATTTCAACTGATTCGATTTCGATTTCGATTCGACAGTAGATTCGGAGCAAATTGGCTGTGACAGACGGACGGACAGACAAACAGACGCACGAGTGATTTTATAAGGGTTCCGTTTTTTCATTTTTTGTACGGTACCCTAAAAATAAGTCTTTTTTTTCTTAGTGTTTTTTTTATTTTGATTTTTATACTATAGCTATAGCCGTGCCTGTATAATATCTAACAAAATACGAGTATACTAAAACTTTTTTAAGGGTGAATTCAGTCCATGATACTGAACAACTTTCCCAAAGGAACGTATTATATCGAGATATGAAAAATAATTGTTGGCATTCTATACAAACTCGGATCAGCTGATCGGTCAACTTGTTTGGCAAATCAAAAATTATCACTACATACGAGTAGTATAAAACAAAGTCGCTTCCCACTGCCTGTCCCTATGTATGCTTAGATCTTTAAAACTACGCAACGGATTTTGATGCGGTTTTTTTAATAGATAAAGTGATTCATGAGAAAGGTTTTTTTTTTATATTTCGATATATGTTCCTTGGGGAAAGTTGTTCAGTATCGTGGACTGAATCCTCCTTTAAAATAGTTGCAGTATATTTTGTAATAATATTTAACAGGTACTTAAAAAAAACGTAAACTAGTTTTATACAGGGCCTCACAAAATATACTGAAACTATTCCAAGGGTGAATTCAGTCCATGATACTGAACAACTTTCCCCAAGAAACATATATCGAAATATGAAAAATATTTTTTGGCCTCCCATACTAGTTAACCAATCAGTTGATCCGAGTTTGTATGGAAAGCCAAAAAATATTTTTTACATTCTGTATTTCTTTGGGAAAGTTGTTCAGTATCACGGAGTGAATCCACCTTTAAAATAGTTTCAGTAGTATATTTTTTTTGACCCGTTATAAAGGTCACCGTATAAATCAGGTATAAAACGTAATTTTAAACTTCTGTAGTTATACTTACAACGTGGAAGGGACATACCCATAATAAATCGAACCACGGTCTATACTAGATCATTATAGTATAATGAAATTAAAATGACAGCCGAAAAACAAAAATAAATTTCAGCATTTCCATACAAAAGTGTACGGCCACCCGGGCGATTTGTATGGGAATGTCAAATTTTATTTTGGTTTTTTGACTGTTATTTTAATTTCATTATACTATAATGATCTAGTATAGCCCGTGGTTCGATTAATTACGGGTATGTCCCTTCCACGTTGTATATACTGTCCAACACTACAATGTTTGAAACCAGCTGATGGCTTGACGGCATGTTATCGTAGGTTAGTTGCGGAGTTATTAACGTAAAGACGAACACACACAGTACTGTACAAAGTGCAGTAATGCGTGAACGAAACATCCATACGTTACTTTCGGCACTCCTTCTCAGCACATAGGATTAAACTTCTTTCTTACGACAACTCTTATAACAGCACATAAGATTAAATATGATCATGCTAGGAGAAAAGAAAAAAACATAGAATATACCGGCTGCTTTTTATTCCGCTCAGATCGTAAAAGCCGAGAATCTGAATCATGTCAATAGGTGATGCGGTTAGCAACCCATCACTATAATGGTTTCCTTTTTCCACCTTCATGCCCACCATCACGCTAAAAACGCGCTCTGTCTGCTCGGTTGGAAACGCTCGCGCAGTCGTAATATGACTCCCGATTTCAACAATAGGAGTTGGATCTCATCTATCAAACACCGAGCAAAGCCCTCTCCAAAGCGCGTTGAGCGACCTTGAGCCTTCTTATGAGACCCATAGTAAAAGACCACGGTTCCGAACCATAAGGCATCACTGGTAACACACATTGATTTTACACTTTTGTCTTGAGGCACTGAGGTATTTTGGACGAGAAGACACTGCGTAACTTCCCGAAAGCTGCCCAGCCGAGTCGGATTCGTCGAAAGACCTCTTCCTCGAAGCTGGAACTTCCTGCCTGGATCAATTGACCCAGGTAGATATACTGGTCTACAACTTTGAGGGTGGAGCTCCCAACACAAACCGGTAGGGGCGCAACATAGACATTCGACATTACTTTCGTTTTGTCCATATTCATTTTAAGGCCCACCTGTTGGGAAACTCGATTAAGGTCTCCGAGCATAGTACTTAAGTCTTCCATGGATTCTGATATGACAACGATATCGTCGGCAAATCGAAGGTGAGTGATATACTCGCCATTGATGTTGATGCCAAGTCCTTCCCATTCCAGAACCTTGAGGCATCTTCCAATGCAGCGGTGAACAGTTTCGGAGATATAACGTCTCCCTGTCTTACACCTCTTTGCAGTGAAATAGCCTCGGATCACTCTATGAGGAAGGCTCAGCATGTGTAAGGGTTGATGGAGTTGAATCGGAGAATTTCAAGACGCAGGCTGGCGTACGACAGGGATGCATTCTTTCACCACTCTTGTTCAACATATACACGGAACACATCATGCGGATTGTTCTCGAGAGATGGAATGGGGGCATATCTGTTGGAGGGCAGGTGATTTCAAACCTAAGATATGCTGATGACACTACTCTTCTTGCAACATCTGAAAAAGATATGAAGGGCTTTCTCCAGCTTTTGGAATCAACCAGTTTAAATTTTGGACTCGCAATTAACCGTGATAAGACCAAAGTAATGCTAGTGGATCGTAAAAACAACAACCGACCAGACATCCCCAACGTTGCTAATTGCCAATGAGGGAAGTTGCGAAGATGAAATAAAAAGACGCTGCGCTGTGACGAGATCAGCTGTCGAAAAGCTCACGAAAATTTGGAAGGATAGCAGAATTACCAGAAACACTAAGGTTCGTCTAATGTACTGCTTAGTCTTTCCAATTTTCCCATATGGAGCTGAAACGTGGAAATTAAGACTAACTGAGCGGAGGAAAATCGATGCCTTAGAAATGTGGTGTTAGCGATGACTTCTCAGAATAAGTTGGACAGCCCAACGCACCAATGTCTCCATACTGAAGGAATTGCGAATTAAGAATAGGCTCTCGTCGATTGCGCAGTTACGAATCCTTAAATTCTTCGGCCATGTCACCCGCAAAGAAAACTCCATGGAACGTTTGGTAATTCAGGGTCGAATTGAAGGCAAGCGTTCACGTGGTCGGTCTCCAATGAGGTGGTTAGATCTCACCAAAGCAACACAGTGCCCAGCAACTGAATGCTCCAAGAAAGCCGCAGACAGAGTTACGTGGAGAAAAATAGCAAAAGCAGCGGCCATGGACAAACAACCGAATCCATAATCACGACCACTCTGTCAAGAGTGTATGACTAAGAAGAAGAAGCCCTCGTGCACTGCTACTGTACTCGCACTGACATTGTGGCATTACAGTAAGCACTTCAACACTTTCGGCTTGTTCGGGAGGCTGGAAGGCATCAAACCTGTTTGCGAGACGATTCGTGATGCCCTCGAAAACAACTTATATACATGACTCAGAAGCGTGATAGGCCTATAGTTCTTCAATAAGGTGTTATCTCCTTTGTGAAGAACAGGACCACCACGCCCCATTGTCACGCTTCTGGCGTTACGCCCTCGAATAGAACAGAATTAAAGAGCCTCTGAAGTACTTTCAGTACCAGCGTTCCGCCCGCTTTCAGAAGCTCTGCTGTGATTCCATCCTCGCCCGGCGCCTTGTTGTTTTTAAGATGTTTGAGGGCCATCCTAATCTCGTACATGTTGATGTCCGGGATGTCTTCGGTATAGTGTCGGGTCAGCTTGGCTCTTGGGTTGCCATTTGTCCTTTGGGTTTTGCAACTAATGTTTACAGCTGTCCATAAAACCTCTCGATCTCTACCAGAACCCCTTCCTTTGTGGACACCATGCCACCGTCCTCCGTCTTCAGCTTCATCAATCGGATTTGCCCAACCGGCATAGCTCTTGCGAACACTTTGGAGCCTTTGTTCTCCTCGATCGTCTCCTTAATACATTTGGTATTAAAGGAGCGGCTGTCGTATCGCAAGGACTTTTTGTATACGTCTGTTGAGCTGCCGATATGATTCAGCATCTTCGGAGGTCTGCAGTGGCCTGGATCGTCGGTCTGCCATCAAGTCCAGGGTCTGAGCAAAGATTTTTTGTGGTTTTCTTTGGGGCGAGTCCCTTTTTCTCCAAAAAATCAACCAGCCTGCGTCCCCTGTCATTTCGCACTCCATATCCAAAATTTCCCAGCCTAAAATCTCCACCGCCTCGCTTGCCCAGTTTTGCATTGAAATCCCTCATAACAACCGTAAAATCAATCAATTTTTTCATTATCATTTGGTAAATAATGTTTATAGTAATAAATTAACAATACATACCTATATGACAATATATATACAATACGATGAACATTGAATATCATTGCAAATAGAGATATAATATATAAGATAAATCGTACTTTAAATAAACATAATCTGTCGGTCAAACAGAAAGATTTTTAAAAATTAAAACCAGATTAAAACAGTTTACATTCCAATCTTACAAGAAGTAGTTAATTTTGCTGCCAAAAAAAGCAATATTATATTATTTTTGTAAAAAAAACCATAGTCGTTTCAATTATGTATAACGACATCTAGTAGTAATCTTTTGAAACTCAAAACGGATTGGACTGGGAACAAGGGACAAGTTTAGAATGAAGTGTAAGAAAATAACTATTTTAACCAAAGAGAACCTATGTAAAACTCTAGGAGACCCTGAGTCAGTGTTAGTTTGTTGTTAGTCAGAGTTTAATGATAAAAAAATATGACAGTGTAACCGAGACTTTATATCGCTAGATTCTTAGAACAAGTTACCTAAGCTTGATTGCCAGTTACGTTGGTACTTTATGTTAGTACCTATTTATAGCTTAGCTGTATCCTTTACGCATAAATTCCGAATGTTCAGTTTTATCAAGAAAACAGCTGTTTTCGTTTTTTTAGTAGATTTTGATTTTTTGACATTCAAATGGGAGATTTTTGGTATGCATTTGTGGCTGATATGTTTGGTTTTTATTATGAAACAAGATAAGTACTTCTTCATCTAAGCGCGTTCCCGGTTGCATCCTCAGCTGTGCTGCTTCGGAGCCCAAGGTGCGCTTTCCCACTTTTTTTTCTCCAAATATAACATGCATGTCAATGGTCACCCAAGGATGCCAAAGACCTTGCAATATGGAGAAGAAAAAGCCGGAACGGTTCAAATGATTTGGCTATAGTTTTTCGACCGGCCGCCTGCCTGACGTCAACCCTTTTTGGGAATGTATTTGTAGCACGAGATGTTTGTGCTTAGTCCTTTAGTCGCCTCTTATGACATCCACAGGAAGAGATGGAGTGGTCATATTCTAACCCGGAACCACACGGGTAGAAAATGGGTAGAAACAAGATAGGTACATGACAGGATATGTATTTTTTATTTCGCTTAAAGAGTACTTTCCTTGAATATCCGTGTGGTCCCGGGTTAGAATAGGACTACTCCATCTTTTCCTGTGGATAAAGAGGTGACTAAAGGACTAAGCACAAACATCTCGTGCTACAATTGCATTCCCAAGGAGGATAAACGTCGGGCGGCGGCCGGTTGTAAAACTTTTCGCACAAATACATTCCCAAAGAGGGTTGACATCAGGCAGACGGCGGGTCGTAAAACTATAATAACAAATCTTTTAATTGTTCCTGCTATTTCTTCTATAACGCAAGGTCTTTGGCATCCTTGGGTGACCATTGACATGCATATTTGGAGAAGAAAAAGCGGGAAAGCGCACCCCGGGCTTCGAAGCAGCACAGCTGAGAAAGCAATCGGGAACGCGCTTAGATGAAGAAGAAGTGCTTCCCTTGAATATAGCTAGGAGGTTCGAAATCACCCTGTATAGATAATTCTTCTTCTTTTTATATTTACGATCTGAGCTCTTGTCGAGGAGCGCTTTCCATGTATTTCTTTCTTCCGCCAAGTTCTTAACCTCCTTTTTTTCTCTTTTAATTTTTTCTTTATTTAATCGAAACATTTTCTTCTGGGTTTTCCTACTTCTCTTTTTCCTTCTAATTTTCCTACCATTAAATAAAATATAAACATTCACCCTCTTCTATTTTCTATAATTTGTAGTATTTTAATAGATACATAAGGTCGTAATTAACATTACACATACGACATTATGCTTCGAACACAAATAGAAATCTTTACTACAAATTTTTGTTATATTGGAATCTGTCTACCCCGTTAGGAATAAAGACGTGTACATCTATCTGTATAAGTATTTTGTAATAAAATTCGGATCTGTAGCCATAGTGACTCGAGTAAGATTATAAAATGCATGTCACTGTTATTTTTTTCTTTCAGTCAAGATAACACTAACCCTGTTCAGTTAACTATCTACTGACAATCACTAGAATCAGGCCTGTGTCAATCCCCGTTTAGATATCGAAAATGTACCTACATAATTACTATGCGCGCAGGCGGCCCCTCTGGGTGGTAAATTCAGTTATACGAATCGTTTGTCCGGAATAATAAGAATGAAATTGGCTTGCAATGGATGTTTAGGTATCTATACGAAACGGTGCTGAGTTCTGACGTGAGCTAAATTTAACCATATCAATAGCCACATTGATTAGATATTTTTTTAATTTTTTTCCTGAGTGAGACTTCTGTACGTTAGTATTATTTATTCTGTGCTAGGATATACATTGAATCACTGGAATATTCTTTGAAGTAAGTAAGAGTCATAGCCACGTTATTACTAATGCTTCTGTGAGCCGTAAACCTAGCAACTCACCCCTATCCGTTGAAGTTTATCGGATAAAAAATTTGTTCAGACAAAAAAGTTGCGTCTTAAGAACCCCCTTACCCTAGACTTTCCCATACAAACGTAGTCTACGTTTTAATTTAAAACAACATGTCAGATTTCGGAAAAAAAATGTAAGTTTAAAGAAATTGCGTATATCTAGGGTTGTAATTGGTTTTCACAGTCAAAATATGAACTTGAAAGAAAATATAAGGGTATAAAACTTTTCCATACTGATGGTCAAAAATGATATAATGCACTATATTTTCTTTCAAGTTCATATTTTGACTTCGAAAACCAATTATAACCCTAGATATATACAATTTCTTTAAAGTTACAAATTTTTATCGAAATCTGACATGTCGTTTTAAAATAAAACGTTTGTATGGGAAACTCGGATTTCGTCTAGGGTAAGGAGACTCTTAATAGTTTATATTATAGTTATTAAACATGCCATTTATCATTTTTAACTTACCAAAACTGCTATTTACAACTGCCCTTTTTAAATCAGTGCCCTATTTTTTATGTCATAGGACGGCAAACGCACAAGCGGGTCACCAGATGGTAAGTGATTACCGCTGCCCATGGACAACTGCAACACCAGGGGTGTAACAAGAGCGTTACCGGCCTTTCAGGGCCCTCCCCAAAGGGGGAGAGAGAGGAGAGATCCGGCTCTCTCGCTCACCGAACGAAGCATAGAACTAAGCGGTGAAGCTACTACTCAGACGTCGATTTTCTGTGAGAGTGTGGTACTTCCCCCGCCGAGACCATTCATGCTACTAGCAAAACAGATTTTTGCCGGTAGCGTGGGGCTCTACCACAACACAACTAAACTTCGCTTGTTCGGTCAATAATGTTATAGAGATGTTGAGTGTAGATCAAGCGAGAGAAGTCTAGCAGGATCTTAACAATTAAGTGGAGGTCCATAGCCTCTGCCTTTTGTTGCATCATCTGTTCAGTACCATGGACGTAATTTAAAGGGTGAATTCAGTCCATGATACTAAACGATTTTCTGCAAGGAACATATATTGAAATATAAAAAATATTTTTGGACTTTCTAATAGGCTTAGCTCTGCGGCTTACGCTGTTAGGAGAATAAGACAATTGACAGATGTAGCAACTGCTAGACAAGTGTACTTTAGTTACTTTCACAGTCTAATGTCTTACAGGATACTTCTTTGGGGGACTGCAGCCGACATTCAGACTATTTTTCTTTTACAAAAAAGAGCAATTCGTGCCATTTACGGTTTAGGATCGAGGGACTCACTGAGAGAATTATTCAAGGAAATAGGTATACTTACTTTTGCTTCACAATTCATATTTGAAAATTTAATGTATGTAAGCAAAAATATTTCCATGTTCAATAAAGTAAGTGATTTTACAGATAGAAATTTACGTAATAAGAATGACTTAGTTAGCCCATATTTCAGGCTGAATACAGTCAGTAAGTCTTTTATGGGGAAGTGTATACTTTTTTATAATAAATTGCCAGAATCGGTCCTTGATATGCCAGACAGAAAATTCAAAACTTATGTAAAGAAAGTACTTTGTGAGAAGGCTTATTATAGGACCGATGACTATCTTAAAGACAAAAAGGTCTGGCTTGAGCTTGGCGCAGGTTTGTATACTTAGACATGTCATAATTTAGGTACATTGGTACATACTAAATTTACAAATTGACATTATTTTAAATTTCGTAATTCTTATAATTCAATTTAATTATGACATAACAAACAATGTTATCTCAGTCCATCCATATAACTAATTTTAAGTTTTAAGTTTGTTAGTTGACGTCTTTGAAGAAAACGTGCAGTGCAGTTTTTTGCCGCTTCTTCTGCACTTGCGCCTAGGAAGCGGCGTAAACTTAGCTGTAAGTAACGATTTGATGTCAACATTAGTGCAAAACAAAACAAAGTGACTATTATTAAGAGATATTATAAATATCCTATGATAATAAAGATATTTTGAATTGAATTGAATTGAATTGAATTGGTCAACTTATACGGGAGGCAAAAATTATTTTTCATAATTGATATATGTTCCTTGGAGAAAGTTGTTCAGTATCATGGACGGAATCTACCCTTATATAATTTCCGTTATTTTGTTAGACATTATAAAAAAATAAATTGTCTGCCTCCATGGTCCAGTGGTCATGGCTTTGCCTTGTGATCCGGAGGTCGTGGGTTCAAATCCCACTGGGAAGTAATGCTTTGTGAAAAGTTGTTTCCAGTCTGGTTAGGATATTGCAGGCTTGAATCACATGTTATCCGAAAAGAAAGATGATTCCGTACTTCGGAAGGCACGTAAAGCTGTTGGTCCTGAACGCCATCTAGCGTTTGTACCTATCCTAGGATTCTGGTCTACCCTTCGGGTTGCGGAGGTCACGCGGCAGTCGCTCTGTGTAAAACCAGTAACCTCGTCGAATCACCTAGGTTAGGTAGCGTACGCCGGGCTCTAAAGGGTAACCGCTGACGATGCAACCGGGAATACTATCAGATCATGATGATTTTGTTAGACATTATACATATAGCAAGACCAGCTATTTTAAATTATATATTACTAGCAGTCCACCCCGGCTTCGCCCGTGGTACACACAGACTAAAACAGACCAGATGATGGTGATGATGTAGTAACATCATCATCATAATTATGTTTTTTGACAAATAAATAATTGATTGATATACAAGTATCGCCTCACGGTGAACTCGTGTTTCCTCTTATAACCCCCCGTCCCCCCCGTCCCTCCCTCTAAATCTATTAATCGCATCTTCTATTTTTTTATCTGTTTACTTCATCTCCTTTCCACAATTTGGAGCAACATATTTTAATTTTAAGCCATTTTTTTATATATTAAGTTACATTTTCAATTACTACTTATACTTTAAATTATAACTTTATTCCTGGTACATTTACGTACCTATATTAGACACATAATGTATTTAGTATATTCTAGTCTTCCACTGTTATCTACCTACTTATCATTGTTTGTTTACAAACACAACCTTAATTAACAAGATTAATTACTTTCTAAATATATGTCTAAATAACATAAGATATATTATTATGAGGCCTTTATCCAGCCGTGAGACACATGACGACTTAAAATAAAAAATAAATTTATCTATATATTCCTTTCATCTTAACTTAAGAAAATTAAACCCAAATTTTAAAATGATTGAACAACGTGGAAAGGACATAAGTACCTATAATAAATCGAACCACGGTACGACCTTAAATAGATCACTTAAGTGTAATGAAATTAAAATAACAGTCAAAAATAATAAAAAAATCGACATTCTCTTACAAATCGCCCGGGCGGCTACACACTTTTGTATGGAAATGCTGGAATGTAATTATTTATTTCATTATATACTGTAATGATCTAGTATAGACCGTGGTTCGATTTATTACGGGTACCTATGTCTCTTCCACGTTGTATAATACCTATAACGTATAACAAAATATACTGAAATTATTTTAAGACAGAACTCAGTCCATGATATTGAACAACTTTCCCCAAGGAACATACGTATATCGAAATATGAAAAAGAAATTTTATGGGTCGACCGGTCAGCTAATTAGAATTTGTATGGAAAGCAACAAAAAAACTTTTCACACTTCTATACATCGTGTTAATGGAAGAACGCAAAGCCTCTTAGATGGTACCTCAGCCCATGTAACTGAACAACTTTTGTTCAACAACTTTCACGAAATCCAAAAAGAAATCGGATTTTCATACAAATTGACACAATCAGCTGATCAGTTTGTATGAAAATTTTAATTATTTTTTTTAGTTTCGTAAAAGTTGTTAAACAACTTGTTCAGTTACGTGGGCTGAGGTACCATCTGAGAGGTTTTGCGTTCTTTCATTAATACGATGTATATATTCCTTAGAGAAAGTTGTTCAGTATCATAGACTATGTATGACAACGCACCCTTAAAATAGTTTAAGTACATTTTGTTACACGTTAAATATTCTATATTATCTACACAGACAACATTTACATTTTGACCTAAGAAACAATGTTTACTTACGATCAACTTTCTCGAACTGTCGACACAAAACTTCACTTTGTTAAAAAAACGTGTTATTCCGAGCACTGACTTACAGCGAATGGCGCTAGTACTCCCGCGTTTGAGGTTTTAACTCATGTTTTAACTGATATCATATGAGAATACCGGGTGTAAATGCGTTTGAGACATACTTCCCTCCCTGAGTCCATCAGAAGGTCTTCTAGCCGCGACTCCTTTAAAATTAGAATTTTTAGACACCTCCATTTTCAATTAAATATGAGACAGACTTGATTGTATAATATGTATTTAGAGATATGTATGTATATTTATTGCTCGTTTGTATGTATTTAATATGTAGGTATAGTATTATTATAATATTTATGTTTAGTATGTTTATTTTATTTTATTTTTAAGTTTAAAATTTTATTTAGTTTTTTATTGTTATTTTTCATTATGTGTTACACCCACATAAACTCTCCCAATCAAGCCTAAGGTTTGCCTGTTAGAGAATGCTTTTAGCATTAAGTCCGCCTGTTGTACTATTACATTTGTATGTGTGTACAATAAAGTGTAAATAAATAAATACTTTTAGTTTAAGATCCCTACTCAGGGCCGAATTTACTAATAGGCAACTGCCTAGGCGCTCTTTACAGACTATCACGTCTTTTTTCTTAACAGGGCAGACAGAGCATTTTGGGCCTTACGTCTCCAATCAAACACAGACACACACAGTGGTATCACTCCCAGCTGATGACGTATTGTTGGGGTAATCACGTGACCCAGCTGTCACAGGAAGAGAATACCATGCTTTTATTTCATCACTGAGATGCCGTGGCCACCTTCCGGCTTCATCATGAGATCTGGTCATGGGTACCATAATATTGCGTTATCACCCAACTTACATAAGTATGTAAACTTTTAACTCATATCGAATAATGGGAAGTGGGTTTAATTTAGCTTGCAAGATTTGATTACGGACACAGACAATGGGACAGGTGGAACTAAATAAAAGCATGTAATATAAAGATATAAGTAAGATTTATAAGTAAGCCGTGTGGTTACCGCCAGAGTAGATTATGACCACTCCAAGTCTTCCCGTGGATGTCGTAGATGGCGACTTAGGAAACACAAGCTGAACAAAGCTTAAAACATCAATGAGACCTCTCCAACCCGTCTGGCCAGCGTGGAGAGTGTAGGTCAAATCTTCTAACTGTTTTGGCTAATATATGGCTTTAGTACTACAGAGAGGGTCGGGATCCTGCAGTGGAGACTAAAAAAGACCTGATGATGATGATAAGAAAGATTTTTTAGGTTAGGCAGTTTTGTCGGAACTAAAAAGTAACCAATAATAATTGATCTTTAATCTTCAGACAACTGTAGATGATAGAAATTCGATGCGCCCAACGATTTTAGCATAATTTTAATACCATTGGCAAACCACTCCATTATTTCTGCTCATTATTTCTTAAGGAGCTTGATGGCCCGGTACTCCTCACAAGTTAAGCAACCCTCGGCGTGGTCCGTACTTGGATGGGTCACCACAAGTGGTACACACATTTCTTGAGCTCCTCCGTGCTTCGGAAGGCATGTAAAGCCGTTGATACCGGCAGTCAAGCTATGTCAGATGCCTTTAGGCAGCTTGAAAAATCTGACAACAGTATTGGTTTTTAAACTATCGCGCTTTGAACACATGATTTATAATATATATAACGGGACTTAGCACGAACCTTTTCTATTGTTTTGTCTAACGTTTCGAAGAAGAGTTACATCTGTCGTGGTCGCAGACCGACTGGAGAGCAGCGGTGTCTTGACAACAAGACGACACTGCGCTAAGTCCCGTTATATATATTACTAGCAGTCCACCCCGGCTTCGCCCGTGTTACACTCATCGCCTATGTCACTCGGGGATAGTGTAGCTTTCCAACGGCACTGGTATGACTCCATTGATTCAGAGTAACATATATACCTACTACTACTACAAACGAAACAATTTATCTGTACACACGTCGATGTGTGAGTTTTATACTTAGGGTCGCACCGCAGAATTATTTTAATACTCACCTACTAACGAGTTCGACATATTTACGATTATATTTTTCCATACCGGAAGATTTGCGAACACTATGACGTAAAAAATATTCTGTTTTATACGTATTAAATGTTACAGGAAAGTCGGAAACAGCTACATAATATCACTTCACAAATATTTTTCATTATGTCCATTGTCCATTTCACCATTAGTTCACTTTACTGATTATTATTGAGTCATTTATAATGTAACGCACTTATTTCACTAATTCACTATTGTAATATAGTAATTTGCATATTCGGCGCAAAACTATACGGTAATTATATGAATAAATTCAATAAAAATGTTTATCACGCTTATACGAACAGCATGTCTAATTGGCATCTGCGTGTACCTATGTGATTACCTGTGAGCGAGGCCTTCTCGCTCTTGTGTATCTCCCGCCAATGCGAGAGAGCGAGAAGGGTATATATATCAAGATGGTTGCTGGGTAATAACGTGAAATTATATTGTTGCTTTGCTTACCTGTTTTCATCATTTGGAAATGTATGAAATATACGTTCTTTAGAGTATTGGGTGGATAAACAATTATTATACGCGCACCTTCTCACCATGATGGTTACTATTGGTTGACAGTTCTCAAGACAACACACGTCGCGTATTGCGTGCGGCTAGTAATTAAACCCTGGTTTGGAGCCGTCAAAGCTCACAAAGTGCGGGGGAGAGGTGCGGGGACGCCAATTTGCGGGAGACGTTGTGAGAGACCATTCTGTTTGACTCTTATGTATTCTGTGCCAACGGTGAAATAATTTTTTAAATCGGCCCAGTACTTTTTGAGCCTATTCATTACAAACATACAAAAATAGGTACAAAACTTTCCTCTTTATAATATTAGTGTAGAAGTGTAGATAAATCATATGACAACAGTGTTGGCCACTTACACATACAAAAAACAAACAAATATATGCGAAAAAATAATTATTGCGTGCGTCTCTTTCCATATAATGACACCGAAAAGAGCTATCTCTTTAATATAGACTAAAGTTAGTTGGAAGAGTGTCATTGTCAACGTAGAATTGTTTTCATAACCGTATCACAGTGTAGGTGGCCAATGGCCGTATTATGTTATTGCTATTATTAAGTACGTAAAATAATATTTTGTTGAGCATATCTGCCGATATTTGACGTAGGTTGGCGTAAACACAAGATAAGACAGGATGGGCCTTGCAAATTTATACGTCTTTATAGCTATAAGGCCTCGTTTACAAAAACGCGGCGCGTCAGGCGACGCGGCCCGCCAGGCGACCCGCCGCAAAAACAAACATATTATGCCAATATAGTAAGTAGTTTCCGTAAACGAAGCCTTATTCGTGCCAATTAGGGAATCCATCCCTTATGAAGTAACTTATATGTAATGTGTGCCCTTACCATCTGATCTTTTACCCTATACAAAGTGGAAGGGACATACCCGTAATAAATTGAACCACGGGCTATGTTAGATCACTAAAGTATAATGAAATTAAAATAACAGTCAAAAACCAAAAAAATATTCGACATTCCCATACAAATCGCCCTGGCGGCTGCACACTTTTGTATGTAAATTCCGAAAATTATTTCAGTTTTTTGGTTGCTGATCGAGCGAGCGAAGCGAGCAAGGTCTCTAAATCGAGTTGAGGGCGAAAACACATTGTTTGTATGTATGTATGTACGTATGTATGTATGTTTGTTCCGCGATAACTGCCGAACCGATGTTCCGATTTTGATGAAATTTGGTAGGCATGTAGGAAATATCAATAGAATTTTCAAGTTCGTTGGGCATCAAAATCAGTTTAGTAGCTATTGAAATATTAATAAAAATGTCCGCCATTATGTAGCAAACAATACTTTGTTTCAAAACCAACCTTGTTTGTTTGTATAAAACCAAATAGAACAAGTATGTTCTATCTTCGGATAGCGCCATCTTGGTGTTACTTTGGGAACTATAACCACGAGGTCTAAGTTCGCGGCGAACTACTAGTTATATTAATAATATTATGCTATAATGATCTAGTATAGACCGTGGTTCGATTTATTACGGGTATGTCCCTTCCACGTTTTATAAATGGCTAACAGGGCAGGTATGTTCAATACAAATACAACAACCTATGTGTCCGCGTTTGGCCAAGTGGTTAAGACACTGGCTGTGCGTCTGTGAGGTACGAGTTCGATCCTCACCAGGCGCGACTTGTACCTCTGAGTTTGTACTCATGTACGGTCATTTTCAACTACCCTCACTTGCTTCCGGTGAAGAGCTACATCGTAAGAAACCTACACACTACTTGACTAGAGTGTAAATAAATAGAGCTAGCCCCAAAGTAAGTTTAAACTTGTGTTATGGGATTTAGTATCCCATAACACAAGTTTAAACTTAATGCTATCATCATCATCCAAGCGTATTCCCGGTTGCATCGTCAGCGGTTACGCTTCAGAGCCCGGGGTCCGCTACCTCGCCTTGGTGATTTGACGAGGTTATTGGTTTTTACACAGAGCGACTGCCGTCTGACCTCAGCAACCCAAAGGGTTAACCAGTCCCAATCCTAGAATAACAAACGCTAGATGGCGTTCAGGACCAACAGCTTTACATACCTTCCGAAGTACGGAATCATCTTTCTTTTCAGATAATCAGGTGATTCAAGCCTGCAATATCCTAACCAGACTGGAAAAAACTTTTCACAAAGTATGCTTCCCAGTGGAATTTGAACCCACAACCTTATATGTAATGTCACAAGGCAAACGCCTTGACCACTGGACCACAGAGGCAATCAACTTAATGATACTATATTTTAAGATAATTATATTATAGATAAAACCCAAGGCAGGCAGTTTGAAAAAAAAACATTTTTCAACTTCCCCTGAATGGGGATCAAACGCAGAACCATTACACCACGTAGGTCATTTATCTATGGATATATTAACTACTAGCTGTGCCCGCGACTTCGTTCGCGTGGTTGTCGGAATGTTATATAGCCTAAAGCCTTCCTCTATAAATGTACTACCCAACAAAAAAATAATTTTTCAAATCGGACCATTAGTTCCTGAGATTAGCGCGTTTAAACAAACAAACAAACAAACAAACAAACAAACAAACAAACAAACAAACAAACAAACAAACAAACAAACAAACAAACAAACAAACAAACAAACAAACAAACAAACAAACAAACAAACAAACAAACAAACAAACAAACAAACAAACAAACAAACAAACAAACAAACAAACAAACAAACAAACAAACAAACAAACAAACAAACAAACAAACAAACAAACAAACAAACTCTTCCGCTTTATAATATTAGTATAGATAATACTTTGTTATTATCCCATAATACAAATTGTGTGATTGTTTCATAACTGGCTCGGGGTGTGCTAAGTTATAATGGCTTAAAATCCGACTTACCTAAGCTTTTAATTTCGCGAAGTTAGATTATGTCTAACCCGTAAGCAATAGAGATGTAATCGAACGAATGTTAAACAGGTGCAATGACTCTACATACTATTAAAAAGGGATATTACTCAAGTCTCAGACATGAATGACTATTAAATTGGAGTAAAACTACAAGAACGAACCATAATAGGGCTTAAAAATTCTAAGCACGCGGAAAAATTGCGTGTTTCCCATAATAAATCGCAACCTGTCCGAGAAACAACTATTTACAATGCAAAAAGTAACAAAACATCATATACCTTCACAACATACGTCCTTTTAGTTCTTTGAACAAAGAAATAGTATACTACTTTTGCTCGAAACAATTTCAACGCAAAAGAGACGTAAGCGACGAATATTTTGTATTGATAAGTGTCATTTTATTTTCTAGTCGAAAATGTACTCGATTTTAAATGGTATACTACTTTTGAGTGTTTTATATCAATAAGGACGTAAGTGCATAAGATTTAGTGGTGAAAAATGGCGTTTTCAAATTGATTTTCTTGGATCAGAATTTTGGAAAGCGAAAGGACTTGTTTAAAATGTATTGTCGGATGTTTTTCCACTTTCACGGCGAAAATTGGGATATCTTTATATTTGCCATGCATAATTCCTGTCCCTGCCTATTGTGTATGTGATTGGTTTTTTTTAGATATGAAATTTAACATAGTAAGTAATTGGAATCAAATCGGTGTTGCTAGTAAGTAGACTTTTGTATGCTAACTAGTTTTGTTTCCTACTAGCATCGATCAAATATTACTAAAGTACTTTAATTAAGTACTTTAGTAATATTTGATTGATGCTACTAGTTAAGCAGCTCAAATTTGTGAAAAAAAGTCAATTTCAAAACTTTAAATTTGTTTTTTTTATACCTATTACACTAAGCTATTAAAGGAATGCTTTTTATTTTTAAATGGTATAAGATTCAATTTTAAATTGCAAAATTAAGTTCTACTCTTTGTCTTCAAAACAAAATTTGAGTCATGTTCCTGCCATCTTTTTCTTCATATGAACGAGCTCCCAATTGCATCCTTAGCTATACTGCTTCGGAGCCCGGGGTGCGCTTTCCCGCTTTTTCTTTTCCAAACATAATCTGCATATCATAACATACCAAGTAGTCACCTAAAGGAATAAATCTATAATCTACATCTACACTTCTACACTAATATTATAAAGAGGAAAGATTTGTACCTATTTTTGTATGTTTGTAATGAATAGGCTCAAAAAGTACTGGGCCGATTTAAAAAATTCTTTCACCGTTGGAAAGCTACACTATCCCCGAGTGACATAGGCTATGTGTGTACCACGGGCGAAGCCAGGGTGGACTGCTAGTCTAATATAAATCTAGCGAATTGGAGAAGAAATAGACCGTACAATTTAAACGATTTGGCTATAGTTTTACGACCGAACGCCTACCGTCAGGTTCCTTGGGAATGCTATTGTAGCACGAGCTTTAAGTGCTATTTTTCCTTTAGTCGCCTCTTACGACAGGTCGTATTCTGACCCGGAACCTTACGGATGCCACACATCTTTTTAGGGTTCCGTACCTCAAAAGGAAAAAACGGAACCCTTATAGGATCACTTTGTTGTCCGTCCGTCCGTCCGTCTGTCAAGACCCTTTTTCTCAGGAACGCGTGGAGGTATGAAGCTGAAATTTATATCAATTACTCAGGTCTACTGTCCCTTGAAGCTGTGAAAAAATCAAACTTCTAAGCCAACGCAATCAAAAGATACAGCCGTTTATGCCGAAATTTTCGACACTTGCAAGGGAATCAAAACCTACAGGGTGCTTCCCGTGAACTCAGAATCTTGAAATTTGGTACGAAGCAACGTCTTATAGCATAGATAAAGGAAAAATTACGAAAACCATAAATTTTTAGTTACATCACATAATATATTTTTTTTTATATTTATTTATTTAATTTTAAACTTACTACCCATTTCCTCATAAACGCGTAGAGGTATTAAATTGAAATTCATACCAAATACTAAACCTTGCAGGTTTGTACGGAACCCTCGGTGCGCGAGTCCGACTCGCACTTGGCCGGTTTTTTTGCAATGATATGTAAAGTAAAATTTGCCATGCTATTTTCAAGTACCTTGTTATGGAGAAATGTAGTCTTACCTATTTTATGTATTTTTTTATTTAACAGTAACATTTTTTTAAAACAACTTTTTTATTTTAATTTATTGAAAAGACCAACAACTTAATCTATAATAAAATCTACGTTTAATGTTTATAGCCAATTATAGGTCTTTAATATTTTTAATATGTGTTGAGAACAAATCAGTGGACCCATTCCTGAAAGACGGAGTCACCAAGCGAAGGGTTTTTTTATAGAAAAGACCATTCGCTTAGCGACCCAGAGCCCCAAAATCCAGTCTTCAGCAAAATCTTCTATATCTCTGTCCTGACATTAAATCTACTAATGATTGAGGCGCTGTAGCAAAGAGCAAGACTTCTGTACATTTATAAAACGTAAATAATAACAATTTTTTTATCGGTTATATCTCCCATACAAAATCCGTTTGGCTGAGCGCTGATTTGTATGGGAGGACGAACAATTTTTATTGATTTTTAATGGCTTTTTTTATAGAAAGTAGTTCAGTATCATGGACGGAACTTGCTCCAAAAATTTTGCCGGTGGATAAAAAGTCAGCCTGTATATGAAGTAGGGGTTAATGTAAATTCAGTATTACAAAAATTAAGTACTTAAATACTACAAAATGTTTTATTTATCCTTTCATAGTTATATTGCTTTATCGTTGATAGCATAGAATCTATTTACAATGAATATACAATTTTACAATAACAATCTTCTAAGAAATCAGTGCATTTTGGCTCTGTACAGTTGAGCTAATGGTCCATCTACTTTATCCCAAGGCACGAAGAATTTCAAGCCTTGTTCATTGGCAGTAGATTCCACATCATCTCTGACACACCCAGCATTGCAGATAAAGTCACAAGTCAGAGTAGCTGCATTGAAATGTAGACCTTCAGAGCAGGTGACTAAGATTGCTGTTTCTCCATCACAGCGCCAGAACTTATTGCAGTCGTCATGGGCCCAGGGAAGGACGTTGCAGCCCTCAGCACATCTATTTTCGCTTCCGCTGTCGCCTCCATCACCGCTACCGTTGTCACCATCTTCACCACCGCTGCCATTATCTTCACTGCTGCCACTGTCTCCACTGCCATTTTCATCTCCTTCACCACTGCCGTTGTCACCACTGCCATTGTCTTCACTGCCATTGTCACCACTGCCATTGTCTTCACTGCCATTGTCACCACTGCCATTGTCACCGCTGCCGTTGTCACCACTTCCGTTGTCACCACTTTCGTTGTCACCACTTTCGTTGTCACCACTTCCGTTGTCACTACTTCCATTGTCACTACTTCCGTTTTCACCGCTGTCTCCATCACCGTTGCTGGATTCACAACCAGCGTTTGCAGGCCAGTCACAAATCTGAAATCAATTGATCACAATGTTATTTTAATAGGCATTAGTTGGTTTTTTCGTACAGTAGAGAAAAAAAAAATAACCTAGCCTGTACCAGCTGATTCTCTTCCCGCGCAGATCGTAAAAGTCATTCGAAGTAATGGGTAAAAACTCAATCAAAATTTTGATTTGTTTTCCACCTTCTCGCCCACCATCACGCTAAAAGCTTTTGGGTCATGCGGCTCTGTCTACCCCGTCAGGGATATAGACCTGACAGTGTTTATATTGCTAAGCAAAAGATCTAGTGTAAGTAGCATGTAGTTGTATATAAAGTTCATAATTTCAGCCGCATTACGTCCACTGCTGGACATAGGCCTCTCCCAAAAATTTCCAAAATGACTTATCTAGAACGGCCTTTATCCAACGCTTTCCAGCGACCTTTGTCAGGTTGTCTGATCACCTTGCGGGTGGGTGTCCTACGTTTCGCTTGCCTGTGCGTGGTCGCCATTCGAGAACCTTTTTGCCCCATTGACCATCGGAATATATACAGGTCTAACAAAATATACTGAAACTATAGTTGACTATAATAAAGGCAAAGATAATATAGGTAAGGGTGAATTTAGTCCATTATACTAAACAACTTTTCCCACGGAACATATACGAAATATAAAAAATACTTTTTCACCTACCATACAAGTTAACCGGGCAGCTGATCCGCGTTTGTATAAAAAGTCATTTTTTTTTTCATATTTTGATATATGTTCCTTGGGAAGAGTTGTTCAGTATTATGAACTGAATTCACCCTTAAAATAGTTTCACTAAGTTTTGTTCGACGTTATATATAGGTTTTCGTCAATAACTTCTAACTTTCTTTGCTATCTTTGTTTAGGACTTCTTGAAAACATCTCTTATTGAGTGTGTTAATAGCTCCCGCTGGTGTGGATTTCTTGAGCTACCTTTCTGGCACCTTATCCTCATTTGGTCTTTTTTTTTAGTCTCCACTATAGGTGCACCACATAGAGTGGCCAAAGAAAGCCCAGAATGGAGAAGATTGGAGGAGGCCTCTGCCAACTGGCAAACGGACACACAAAAATGGAACAAAAGAACGTTATACGAATAACAAAGAACAATAATGGTGTCTGAATTGAAGGCTATAATAAAAAAAAAATAGGTGCACGACCCTCTCTGTACTACTAAGCCATACTTGGCCTGAGCAGTCAGAGGATTTGGCCTACACTCTCCACGCTGGCCAGACGGGTTGGAGAGGTCTCATTGATGTTTATGTTAACGGAAATGTATGTAATCCGTCATTGTATACAATTCCTAGCAAATGTATGTAATTCCTAAAATCGCACGGAAATGTGTGAAATAAATTATATTATACACATTACCTAGGAAATCCATGTATTTCCTAAATAGCAATCGGAAATGTAAGACTGCCGCGTAAACTGTCAGTGCGCGTACGTGGGGACAGCGGTAGCGGCCGGCGAGTGCTAGGAATGTTCTATTCATTTTACTAGGTTAGCACAAACCTATAGGTTAGGTTAGGTTAGGTTAGAACTGCGACCAACACACGCACGAGCCGAGTGAGCAAAGCGAGCGTGCCGCGGCAGCGGCCGGCGAGTGCTAGAAAAGTTGTATCCATTTTACTAGGTTAGGGCAAACCTATAGCAATAATAAAAATTATTATTCTCATTTTAACAACGTGTTTATTATTACAGAAAGCATTTATTTTATAAATTTCCTAATACGATATTGAAATTATATACAATTCCGAGGAAATGTACACATTTCCTCTTTTGCTTTGCTGCTTTAGCTTTGCTTAGCTTTGTTTAGCTTGTGTTTCCTAAGTTGCCTTCTACGACATCCACGGGAAGACGTGGAGTGGTCCTATTCTACTCTGCCGGGAACCACACGGCTTATGTTGCATATGATGTATATGGCGTATGATGTTTATTATATTGAACAACCCGCACTACCTAATTTCCCATCACTTTTCCTATTCTCTGAACGAGGTTCTCTCTCTTGCTTAGCAATAAGGCCTTTTGCGTAATTCCTAATTATGTCCATTTTTCTTTTTTGCAATAAAGGGTATTGTATTGTACTTACTTGAAGGGCAGCATTGAAGTGCAGTCCAGCAGGGCAAGACATCTCCACCTTGCTCCCGTGCACGCACTGGTAAAACTTGCCGCAGTCAGCATTAGGCAGCAGTTGTTCGTTGTTAAAGTCAGCTGGGCAGCCGTTGGGCAGGAGTTCTACTTCTCCACTGTTTCCACCATCTTCTCCGCTGTTTCCACTGTCTTCTCCACTGCTTCCACCATCCTCACCACCACTGCCGCTGTCTCCATTGCCACCATCTCCACTGCCGTTATCTCCATCACCATTTCCTGATTCGCAACCAGCGTTGGCAGGCCAGTCACAAATCTGAAATTTTGAGTCACTACTTAATAACGGTAAGTACTCACATCATCAAAAATAATAGGAGGAGCTCGGTGGCGCTGTGGGAGAACGCGTAACTAACGCTTTCACATGTTAAGCAACCCCAGGTGTGGTCTGCACTTGGATGAGTGACCACAAATGGCAAAATTTCTCGAGTTTCTCTGTGCTTTGGAAGGCTGGTCCCGGCAGTCATCATTATATGGCTGTCGTCAAGCTATGCCTTAAGGAAGCTTGAAAAATCTGACATCAGTGTTGCCCACTGTAAGTATATTGCATAATTGTATCAGGCATATGCACATATTTAAATACTTTAACTTGTATTTGAATTGTTTGCACCGCAACATAGTACTTATCTGTTTTCCCAATGGTTGACTGGAAGAAAACGCTTTTAGCTTTAAGTCTGCCAAATGTTAATATTTTTTTATAAATAAATAAGTGGCCAATAGCTGTTACCAGACAGATGAGGCTCAGAATAGGCGAACTACTAGCAGTACTAACTTGAAGGGCAGCATTGAAGTGCAGTCCGGCAGGGCATGACATCACCACCTTTTCTCCATGCACGCACTGATAGAACTTGCCACAGTCAGCATTAGACAGCAGTTGTTCGTTGTTGAAGTCAGCAGGGCAGCCGTTGGGTAGGATTTCTACTTCTCCGCTGTTTCCACCATCTTCTCCGCTGTTTCCACTGTCTTCTCCACTGCTTCCACTATCTTCACTACCACTGCCGTTGTCTCCATCTTCACTACTACTGCCGCTGTCTCCATTGCCACCATCTTCACTGCCGTTGTCTCCATCACCATTTCCTGATTCGCAGCCAGCGTTGGCAGGCCAGTCACAAATCTGAAATTTGAGTCACTACTTAATATCGGTACGTACATCATCAACAATAATAGGAGGAGCTCGGTGGCCCAGTGGGAGAACGCGTAGTTACGCGTGGATAAAAAGTCAGCCTGAATATTATGCACATATATTAATACTTTAACTTGAATTTGAATTGTTTGCACCGCAACAAACATGTTGCGGTGCAAGTAACAACTTATCTGTTTAGACGAGGCACAGTTTAGGCTTACTATTAGCAGTCCTTACTTGAAGGGCAGCATTGAAGTGCAGTCCAGCAGGGCAAGACATCTCCACCTTGCTCCCGTGCACGCACTGGTAAAACTTGCCGCAGTCAGCATTAGGCAGCAGTTGTTCGTTGTTGAAGTCAGCTGGGCAGCCGTTGGGTAAGAGTTCTATTTCTCCACTATTACCACCATCTTCTCCGCTATTTCCATCATCTTCTCCGCTGCTTCCACCATCTTCACTACCACTGTCGTTATCTCCGTTGTCACCATCTTCACCACCACTGCCGCTGTCTCCATTGCCACCATCTTCACTGCCGTTGTCTCCATCACCATTTTCTGATTCGCAGCCAGCGTTAGCAGGCCAGTCACAAATCTGAAATGAATATATACATAAGTAAATTAACAAATACCTAACCCAAAAATCATTTACTTAAGATGATACACAATTTAAAATTACATTTAAAGTTACATGAAATTAAAGGAGGCCCCAAATTAGACCCCTGTGGAACTCTTGTCATAAGTAAATAGGAACATGTTCTTAACTTCAGATAGATATCATTAATAATTTACTTAAAAATACTAAACACGACCTTAAAATATTAAACAGACGTCATCACAATTTTTTTTTTTCGAAGAGAATTTTATGTCCTTTACAACCAAATGCTTCAGACAGATCTCTGTGACGTTTCTGTTACACACATTTGAAGCAAAGGTGAGGTATAGTATAGATGAACTTCTAGTAGTACTAACTTGTTCAGCAGCATTGAAGTGCAGACCAGCAGGGCAAGATATCTCCACCTTGTTTCCATGCACGCACTGGTAGAACTTGCCACAGTTTGCGTTAGCCAGCAGTTGTTCATTGGTGAAGTCAGCTGGGCAGCCGTTGGGCAAGAGTTCTACTTCTCCACTGTTTCCACCATCTTCACCATTGTTTCCACCATCTTCGCTACCACTGCCGTTATCTCCATTGTCACCATCACCGTTTCCTGATTCGCAGCCAGCGTTTGCAGGCCAGTCGCAAATCTGAAATTAATACATATGTATGTAATTAACAATATCATCAATACAGGAAGATACATTAAATTATGAAAGGTCCTAAATTAGAACCCTGTGGAACTCTTATTTTTTAAGTTAATATGAACATGTTTTTACGTAGATAACAATCATTAATACTCTTTGTTTACTTTAAAAATACTTAACAAAAATGCATTTACAAACATAGACAAACAGGCATAATTTATTTATTTATAATATTCTTGAGAAAATATGATTAACTTCACAATCAAACGCTTCAGATAGATCTCTGTGACGTGTTTGTCAAAGAAAAGTACAAGCTCACCATATTGTAAGCAAAGGTGCTTCTAGTACTTACTTGTTCAGCAGCATTGAAGTGCAGACCAGCTGGGCAAGAGATTTCCACCTTGTTTCCGTGCACGCACTGGTAGAATTTGCCACAGTCTGCGTTGGGAAGCAGCTGTTCAAGGGTGAAGTCAGCTGGGCAACCGTTCTCAAGCCACTCAGTGTCTTGGTCGTTTCCATCTGGAAAAATATGCCATTCATTCATATCGAGTATACGAAAGAGGACGGTGGCCCTGTGGGAGTACGCTTTCGCAAATTAAGCAACCCCGGGCCTGTACTTGGATTGACGATAACAAGTGGCATAAAAAATTCTCGAGCTCCTCCGTGCTTCCGAAGGCACGTTAAGCCGTTGGTCCGTTGGTCGACGAGCTATGTCAAATGCCTTTTAGCAGCTTGACAAATCTGATACCAATGTTGGCCACTTACACACACGAAAAACAAACAACAAGTGTATTAAGGTGAAGTTAGAAGTAAGTGACCTTAAAGATTGAATTGATTAATTGAAAGTGGCGCCCTCATTTAAAATAAATTGTTACCTCGTAAATGTGGCGAAAAATTTCCATATTTCTCAATGTTAGGCACTAGATAGCCATTTAAATTATTTTATGAACCACCGTTGAAACCATAATTGGTGATCCGTCTAGGTTTTAAACTTGCCTCTACCAAAAGTGGCCACTTTTGGCGGATGCAAGTTTTAAAGCTAGACGGACTAATGTAAATACTAACACTGGTGGTTAATAAAATAATTGAAAGGGCTATTTTTTATTTATTTATTTAACTTTATTACAAACGTACGTAAACGTACGTATGTTTACTTTTCTATGTTTGTATCTGATTCTTTTTTGTGTTACACGAGTAAGAACTCAGAGGTACAGTGAGCCACATAGAAATGACATAAATGGCTTTGCTAAGCCAGGGGAAAGTGTCGCTTATTGCATGGTTATAAGGGCTCGCGAGGTCTGTTCTCACAGAACCACAAACACAGAAGACAGTAAAAGTATTAAATACAGAACGCAATTTTCTGAGGAAATCCCCGCCCCTCTCCCCCGTTCTCGCCTTGTCGAGGGGCGAGAGCGGGCTAATACACACGCATATTGCGCGTACCTTAAGGAGAATACAGAAGCAAATGGCCTTGAAGTTGCGCCCTCATTTGAAATAAGTTGTTAACTCGTAAATATGGAGATAATTTCTATATTGCTAATCGTCAGGCACTAGATAGCCCTTTCAATTATTTTATGAACCACCGTTGAAAGTATTTACATTATTCCGTCTAGCTTTAAAACTTGCCTCCGCCAAAAGTGGCCACGGCAAGTTTTAAAGCTAGACGGATCACCAATAATAGTTTCAACGGCATTTCATAATAGTAGATTGTGCTACAAGGCGTAAAGGTAATAGTTTTAACGCGAGAGCGCTACTTTTAATCCAGAGCGAAACGAAGGATGCCACAATAGAATCACGAGCGTAGCGAGGGATTCTACGGTGGAGTCCTGAGTGAAGCGAGGGATTCAAGTATATCGCCCGAGATAAAACTATTACCGTACACCGTGTAGCACATTCTTCTTTTCATCTCCATCTATGAGAAAAAGCAAATATTTACCTATAACGAAAGTAGAATACCTACATATACCTAATCAGAGTTTAACAGCTGTTTTCAGTTACTAACCTTTATTTGGTGGCGTTTTCACTGAAGAAGTACTATGAAAATATTTTTCTAGGACCACCACATCTTATACATTTTCCAGTCATTAGAATCGTTTCATTACTTTTTCCTTGTGTGTTAATTCTTTATATATTTAAATATGTATATTATACGTAAACTTCAATTTATTTACTATCGGCCTCATCAAGAAATTAGTCACGTTTGAAATAGTTGTAAAAAAAACCTTATATAAAATTACTATTTAAATCAAAGACAACAATTGCGCGTTTTTATTGGTTATCTAATAAATTAATATTTTGAAGCAAGAGAACCAAAACATTTTGACCTTCAGTCATCCACGTAAAACGTGTTGTGTTAAAAAATTTAAAATTGGAATACAACACGTTTTACGACGCCCTTGCCTATATTTTATAATTTTAAAACTAAATTCTTCTTTTTTTAGCCGACTGCCAATATTATTTTTGATTCTACATTCGTGTTCGATTTTCAAATGTTTTAACGCCTAGGGAATTTACTTTTTACTTTTCAGTGTCTAGAGAATTACCAGTGACTTTAGCCCCAAATATTTGGGATAAAATCATCGTTTTTCGAATAGATGAGATGAAAAATAATTTAAAGGGCTATCTAGTGCATGCCGAAGAGCAATATGGAAATTACTCGTTTCACCATATTTACGAGTTAACAATTTATTTCACACTTTAAGGCCATTTGCCTATATATTCACCTTAAGAGAATCCGTTCTGTATGTAATTTTTACTGTCTTCTGTGCCACTAGTAATAATGAGCGGGATGACACTAGTCTTTGCGCGATATTAACTTCATCTTATATTTTTCATCGGGTTTATCAACGGTGCAATGCTAAGGGTGTCGTGAAGTGAATGGAGAAACAGCGCCATAAATTTAGTTCTAAGATCATTGAAGAACTTACCCTCGTCTTCACTGTCTTCTTCACTGCCATTGATAGCGCAACCTGCGTTCTCAGGCCAGTCACAAACCTTTAAAATTACAAAATATATTTATTTATTTTTTTGTAACTATTGAATTTTATACAAAATACATTAATTGTATAAATTTTAACTACCTATACACAACACTAAAATTAACTAGAAGTAATTAATTAAAAGTAAATTATTATAATTGAAACTAAAAACATAACTTAAAAAACTATAACAAGAATTACTATACAGGGTAACTTTTAATTAACTGGCAACATTTTCGGAGCAAGTTCAGTCCATGATACTGAACTACTTTCTATAAAAAAAAGTTATTAAAAATCGATAAAAATTTTTCGTCCTTCCATACAAAATCCGTTTGACTGAGCGCTGATTTGTATGGGAGGACGAAAGATTTTGATCGATTTTTAATAACTTTTCTTATAGAAAGTAGTTCAGATCATGGACTCAACTTGCTCCTAAAACGTTGCCAAATTAAAAGTTATCCTGGATAGAGGTATACTTTATTTTGTAACTTTTTAATTCACTGCGAAAAATATGGGGCAATTATTTTCGGATAATCAAGTGAAAATCGTGCTTGATCGTGACGTCATGCAGAATTTAAATGCGCTGTTTCTTTGTGATTGCTTTAAATACGTCTACAATATTTTTAATAATCTCCCTGATGAGCTAAAAATAGTTTTTTAATCCACATCCGTATTGTAAACAATTGATTGTTGTGGATCATTAAAGTTTTTATGAATTAATAAATAAATAATACTTTTCTGACCCATTTCACATCCCTATTGTTTTAAAACCTGTAAATATTAAAAAAAAAATTATGAACAATCAGTCACGTTAGTTGACTACGTCACTATGATTAATGTTCATTAATCTTATAATGATTTATTATGGATTATGAAGTCAATTAACAACAGATAGCTAATCCTCATATCGATTCTTTTGTTAGAGCCTTCTACGTTAGTTACCTACAAAATCAAAGCAAAGTTCTTTTCGCTTGAATATCGAACAACATTTATTGTGAAGTCAACCTTTTTATACTATGTATAAAGTATTTTTCTCCTTGGCTGATCTAAGCAAAATAAGAGCTCATCACCGGTAGAGCGCTCTTCTTTGGCGATCAAAGTGACATGTGGCAAGTACTTATTGTAGTCACACGAAAAGGACGACCTATATACTCGTAAGTAAGTACTAGTTGTTTACTTGCTACTACCTACTGTATTTATTTTACTACGTATGACAAACTCGTGTATTATGAATCAAGGAATTATCCATTCATTTTACTGATAATGCATTAATCATATTTTGCCGAAAGGATAAGATGGATTTACGGATTAAAGAACATGATTAAATTTCTACGAATGAGTTTTACTTAGCAAAACTGTTATTTAAAGGATATCCCCTTCGTTATCTTTTGTTATTTAGATAGGTAGATATACTTACACGTTTTTATCATGGAGTTTATTTTGTATTCTATTAACTTGGTATTTATTTCACACATCTTTTTCGTTTTTAACATACACAGTCATCTCTTGTTTATTGAGAGAGATAACTAACAATAATTAATAATTGTTTCTATTGCAATAGCCCAGGATCAGTCCATCCCACCCTCATTCCATAACCTTTCCTTTTTCTTGCAATAGATCCTTCTCCTGCCGAAACCTTTGCAATGGTACACCTTACAATGGTAGGTATATCCAAGAAGGATTCGGCGTGAGCGTTACCTACATCAACTTCTCCACAGGGCATCGACGTGTTGAATCTGTATCCCCAAGCAAGCCTCTCAAAATGATCGGGGTGAAAATGCCCAAGATTTCCAAACGAGAAATAAACAATAGTAATAACTTCATCATCTTTCTGGGTCTTAGTAAAAATGTTTAAGTATCATCTAGTTTCTTTAAGATTATTTTCAAAAGTAATGCAACTCTAGACACTTTAACTTATTGAAATAAAAACAACACCAAACACCCAATTAAAACCATTTCACTGGTTTATACCGTGAGTATTTTTCATACACACATTACAATCATCCAAAACCCACATCTCATCAAAATCCTAAATAGTCTGAAACAGTCATCTCTAGTCATTAAAGAAAGATGTCTAGACATAAAAAACAAAAATTCCATCATCTAAGTACCATTTTAGTGATAAATACACATAAATAAACCATCGTGTCCTGAAAGATCGTTTCACGGATGTTTTCACCAAAATACGAAATGTCTTACACAGTCATCTCTTGTCCTTTTAGAGAGACGCTTAAATAAAAACCAACACTCCGTCATCTAAGTACCATAAGATTTGAAGGCGAAATATAAAATACAACTGCAAACCCCAAATATATTGATTTCCACTCTACTGATTAAAACAGCGAGTATTTCATTATTAATACCACCATCCAAAAACCTGATATTTCTAATAGTATTTTAACAGACCTGCAATTCTGGGTTGAAATAAGTCCCTTTTGCGCAGGACCTTTCATTTTTTTCTCCAAAAACGCAGTAGTAAAATTTACTGCAGTCATTTTCATGCGGAATCAAGCGATGTTCTTCAAAATCTGACGGACAACCGTTCGGTAAATCGCCATCTCCACTGCCATCTACGATAGCTATATCGATTTCGATATTTCCTTCTCCACTCCCTTCGATATCTTCATCTTCTTCGCTTCCGTAGTCTTCTTTGCATTCAACGTTTTGAGGCCAATCACAGACCTGCAGTTTGTGACTGTTACTTGTTTAGTAACTACTGTTAAACCATCGTCTTTGGATGGATTGCTTACATAGCTTGAAAAGATTTTTGAGCACAGAATTTCTGTCTTTAAGAGATTGTGATAAACAAAGTCCACAAATTTAGTTGCAAAGATTACTTGAAAAGCTGAGAGAGATACAATATCAAATCATTATTACAAACAACTTTTACTAGCATCAACCACTAGACAGCCAATAAATCTGTTGTTATCATCATCAACATCATCATAGCCAACTGCAGGGGCGCCCACTGCTGGTGGTGAACATAGCTGATGACTGCCATCTAATGATGACCCTCTGTACCAACGGGTCAGCGTGGTTAAGGTACCTAATAACTAAAGTAAATATAATAAAAATAAAGTCTTACCGGTTCTGGCAAATTGGGGTTGAAAGCAGTTCCTTCAGGACATTGCCTCTCAACCAGCTCTCCGAAGTTGCAGTAGTAGAATTTAGTGCAATCAGACTCGTGGGTGAGGAGACTGTGGATGTGGAAGTCAGCTGGGCAGCCGTTGGGCAGCAGCTCTATAGGAGACGGTACTTCTGTTGTTGGGGCCGATGTAGTAGTGGGCGCTGCGGTTGTAGTAGGAGCAGCTGTGGTTGTAGGAGCTGCTGTGGTAGTAGGAGCAGCTGTGGTTGTAGGAGCTGCTGTGGTAGTAGGAGCAGCTGTGGTTGTAGGAGCAGCTGTGGTTGTAGGCGCAGCCGTAGTAGTTGGAGCTGCGGTTGTGGTAGGGGCAGCCGTAGTAGTGGGAGCTTCCGTTGTGGTAGGAGCAGCTGTGGTTGTAGGGGCAGCAGTAGTGGTAGGAGCTTCCGTTGTGGTAGGAGCAGCTGTGGTTGTAGGGGCAGCAGTAGAAGTTGGAGCTTCCGTTGTTGTTGGCGCAACTGTGGTTGTAGGGGCTGCAGTAGTAGTGGGAGCTTCCGTTGTGGTTGGCGCAGCTGTGGTTGTAGGGGCAGCCGTCGTAGTGGGAGCTTCCGTTGTGGTTGGCGCAGCTGTGGTTGTAGGGGCAGCAGTAGTGGTAGGAGCTTCCGTTGTGGTAGGAGCAGCTGTGGTTGTAGGGGCAGCAGTAGTAGTTGGAGCTTCCGTTGTTGTAGGAGCAGCTGTGGTAGTAGGAGCAGCCGTAGTGGTAGGAGCTTCCGTTGAGGTAGGCGCAGCTGTGGTTGTAGGAGCTGCAGTAGTCGTAGGTGGCTCAGTAGGGGCCTCAGTTTCAGGGCCCTCAGTGGGGGGTCCAGGAAGGTTACAGTTCGCCAGTACAGGGTGCACGCAGACCTTAAATAAAAATGTATTTATTTAAAACTTTATTGAGCCGAATGCTACAATAGGTAGACTTAATGCTAAAGCATTCTCTCCCTGTCAACCTTTAGGAAAAGACAAACAGATAGAATAGTTGGCGTCTAAAATAGATAGAAACAATCCAGATGTAATAAGTAAAAATTGTCATATCTTAGAAATTTCTTTTTCAGGTGAGTCTATAATGCTATAATACAATGATTGGTTGTTAGCCAGATCTATTAATAAACATGATTCGCAGTTTCGCCCATTCTCCAGCTTTAACGATCTGTGCGGGAATAGAAGCAACTGGTCAGTACATTCTAAGTTATTTCTTTTCTCCCCGACCAGCATGGAAGAATTTTATTAAAAACCGGTCAAGTGCGAGTCGGACTCGTATATGAAAGGTTCCGTATTTCCGTACAATGTTTTAAAACGCTGAAAAAGTAAACGGGCAAGTGCGAGTCAGACTCGTACATGAAGGGTTCCGTACCACCGTACAATGTTTTAAAACGCTAAAGAAACACGTTTCTTGTATGCCGACCCCCTTTAATTTTTAACTTTATCTTATTTTTAGAATTTGTTGTTATAGTGGCCATAGTAATACATAATCGGGGAAAATTTTAAGTGTCTCGCGATTACGGTTCAGGAGATAGAGCTCCGTGACAGACGGACGGACAGACAGCAGTCTCAGTTATTGGCACCCATTCGGTACGGAACCCTAATAAGTAAAATAAATACCTGTAATTCATAAGAGAACTCAGTGCCAGGTGCGCACATCCTGGGATCAATCCACTTCATCCCATACTCGCAGTAGTAGAACAGCGTACAGTCATACTCGTGGGGGAGTAGGAAGTGCCCCTGGGTGGGGCACAGGTCCGAGGGCTCGTAACGCCGAGACTCGGCGTCAGGCCTGCCCTGGGCAAAGGCCAGGGTCGCAAGCAAAAACAGTTTTCCTGGGAAGAAGGATATTTTCTATTACAAGCTTTTATTTAACTTGCAATGTATGTACATACATACAAGTACATAAGTACAAGTACATACTTGTACGTATGTAACTATATTTGTTCGGGTGGAATATTGCAACTCAATTTTGAAGCAGATATCTTTAACTGATTGAGCTGAAATTTTGCGCGCATATGTATATCGCGTGACGATGCAATATTGTGATGACTTGGAGCTTGGATGATGGAGCTGGAAGGTGGCTGTTATTTTAATTTTATTATACTTTAGTGATCTAGTATGGCCCGTGGTTCGATTTATTACGGGTATGTCCCTTCCGCATTGTACATATATAATATGCAAGTTGTCACCAGGCAAAGATCTAACTAACTAAAGATCTAACTTCTATCTTCCACTCACGAAATAATCCCGAGTTCTTCTAATAGTTTGACCCTTTCTATTCCTTCTCACCGTACTGGTTTTCTTTCCAACTCTTTCGCCATTACGGCAATAAGACTCTGGAACGCGCTTCCTGAATCCATTCGAACTGCTCCTAGTCGCGCTAGCTTTAAGACCCAGGTTTTAAATACTTCTTGGCCAAGTTATAAAAGTAGATTTAAGAATTGCTGCATTTATCTATTTTTTTATATGTAGGTATCGTAAATAGGAAGTATATATATTTATGTTACAATGTACATTATGTATTTTATGTAGGTATACTACACTTTATCTTGCAACCCACATTTAGACTTTCTGTATAACCCAAAGGTTGACTGGTAGACAACGCTGTTCGCCTATTGTTCTGTACAATTTGTTTTTGATGGGCAATAAAGATTAAATAAAATAAAGATCTGATGATGAGATCCTCGAGATATCGAGGGAACTCCTCTAACATGCTATGTGATTTTGATGTTTTTGTCAAGAAATCAAGCATTTACATTCAGAAAGTGAGTATTGGTGAAGTGGAACTGATGAAGACCAGTAATATTTAGAAGTCGCTTTTATTTGTTTAAATTTATTAAAAAGGCGCCTGATGTTAATAATCTAAATTTTGCTCCCGCTTCCACGCACACAAATTTACTCTAGCAGAAGCGAGACAGCGAGCCATGCGGGGCGTAGGGCATCGCGGCGGGTCAATGAGGCTAATTTTGGTTATGAGGTTTTTTTCATTTTGCAAAGAATATTTAAGAGTTATTTAAAAAGTAAGACATATGATGACTGCCTAATGTTTAATACAATTGTAATCCAAAGTTACAAGTGCTGATTTATTGTATTTCTTGAAAACTTTCTGTTTTAGTATAAAATCTGAGGTGATTTGAAGGCAACTTCGCAATGTTTTTCTATCGAGAAAATTTTAAGCAATTGTGTCTTCGAAACATATAATGTTTATAGTTAGTCCTGAACTTTGCTCTGTTTTTATTTCAAAGTGAGTATTTCGTTACTATTGATAATATTTAAGATCGCTCTAAGTACTATTAGGGTCATACGGGCTCTTAAGTACATTGTTATTTCGGTATTGTGTTCATAAGGAAACGTCAATGGAATAATCGTAATTTAGTTATCAATCTATTTTTAGTATAATTAAAACGTGTATTCGTAAGTAAAGTTTTATCTTTATCCATTTATAATCTTACTATAAGTAGATATATTCTAATACAAGCTAATTAGTTACTAGGTACTTTATTATAATAGTATCATGAATTAATAGGTAATAATTAATAGATATAATTAATAGTCTATTAATATCAATAGAATTACTAGTCATTTTAAATTTATTTTATATCTACTTTGTCAGATAAAATTGGCTAGGTTTTATTCTTGTTTTAATTTAAATAATTCTATTCAAAATCCTATGTTGCCTTCTTCTATGTGTTACCTTTAGTGTATTGTATGTGTTGTGTTTTTCTGGAAATAAAAATCTGTCTATGTCTATGTCTATGTCTAATAGACAAATCATACTGATAGAGCTAGCCCCATAGCTATGCCCCATAGATATTTTCTATCGCTCAGAAGCGTCACTAGAGCGGCGCTAAAGCGTTCCGTCGCTCTCTCTCGCTCTAGCAAATTACTAGCGATAGAAAAGGATAGCAGCATAGGAAAGTGCTGTTCCGGCTGATAGATGAGATCCAATGTGCATTTCCAGGGCCTAGGGGGGGTTGATAGCCAAATCGTTTAAACTGTTCCGGCTATTTCTTCTCGATATCGCATGCTCTTTGGCGTCCTTGGGTGACCATTGACATGCATGTTATATTTGGAGAAGAAAAAGCGGGAAAGGGCACCCCAGGCTCCGAAGCAGCACAGCTGAGAGAGAATAATGATGCTGATGATCATGGTAATCTTGATGTATACAGGATCTAACAAAATATACTGAAACTATTTTAAGGGTGGTTTCAGTCCATGATACTGAACAACTTTCGTATATCTTCTAATCTTTAACTTTAACTTCATATATCGAAATATGAAAAACAATTATGGCCTCCCATACAAGTTGACCGGTCAGCTGAACCGAGTTTGTATGGAAAGTAAAAAAATATTTTTCATATTTGATATATGGTCCTTGGGGAAAGTTGTTCAGTGTTATGGACTGAATTTCAGTATATTTTTTTTAAACGTTATAAAGACGGGTACATACCAAACATGGCGCCTATAAGACGCTATAATAAACCAAGTAAACACTTTTTTATAACTGTTTTTTTCTGGCTTTTGGTGTTACACTGCGAACATAAAAAAAAATGCAACATCTTATATATTAATTCATGACGAATGCCTTATCGCTGATAAATTAGTAAAGGATAACAAGATTTTAACATGAGGATAAGGTTTTATCACAAATATTACAAGAGATTAGCGATAGGATAGCATGGAACATGAATTTGATTGGCTGGCTACCTAAACAATTGATTAAATATCTAAGTTTTTTGGAAAAATTTAATTTTTTCGTACAAGCTTTTATAATGTGGATAATCTAAATTTTCCCGCTTCTACGCACACAAAACTCTAGCCGAAACGATACATCGAGCCATGCGGGGTGAAAAGATCACGGGAGGTCAATGAGGCTGGTTTATGCGTTTCTGGTTTTTGAGGGTTTTCTTCGTATTACAAAGAATATTCAAAAGTTTTTTTAAAAAGTAAGACATATGATTATAATCCAAAGCAACAAGGGCTAATTTATTATATTTCTTAAATACTTTCCGTTTTAGTATAATTCTGAGGTGATTTAGAGGCAACTTCGCATTTTTTTTCTATCAAATATATTTTAAACAGTCGTTTTTTCGAAACATATTAGGTCCTTACATATAAAATTGCCAATTTTTAAAACTGGCAACTTTAAAATCAAATATCTTGCGTTTCATTAGGAATTCCAAATTCAAATTTATTTCGAAATAAAGCCTGAAAAATATTGTTTTAAAATTCGTATTTCATTTGTTTTAACATCATTTGTTTGAGTTTCAACATTGCTATAACAACAACTATGGACAAATTGAAAATTCGCGGTATTTACGAATACGAGTTCCACCATGGCACCAGTGCTGCAGAAACGACTCGAAGAATTAACGACGTGTATGGACCAGGCACCGCTAACGAACGAACGGTGCGTTTTTGGTTTCAACGTTTCCGTTCTGGAAATTTCGATTTACACAATGAGCCTCGTGGACGACCTGATACTCAAGTGAATAACGAAGAATTGAAGGCGATAGTGGAAGCGGATCCATCTCAAACCACTTCTGAATTAGCAGCAGCCTTCGGCGTAAGTGACAAAACGATACTTATCCACTTGCGCCAAATCGGAAAAATTAAAAAACTTGAAAAGTGGGTACCGCACGAATTGACTGAAGCAAACCAACAAACACGTTGCTCGCTGCGTTTCTTTGCTTAATCGCCACAATAATGAGGGGATTTTGAACCGTATCGTAACTTCTGATGAGAAATGGATCCTGAACGACAATCGGAAGCGATCATCACAATGGCTTGACCCTGGAGAACCGGCAAAACCTTGCCCTAAGCAAAAACTGACCAAAAAGAAGAATTTGGTTAGTGTTTGGTGGACCAGTGCTGGTGTTATCCACTACAGCTTCTTGAGATCAGGCCAGACGGTTACTGCAGACTTGTATTGCCAACAATTGCAAACAGTTATGGAAAAGCTCGCCATTAAACAACCGAGACTGATGAATTGCTCTAGCCCACTGCTACTTCAGGATAACGCTAGACCACACACTGCACATCAAACGATCGCCAAGTTAGAGGAGCTGCGACTGGAACCTCTGCGTCACCCACCATACTCTCCAGATCTTGCCCCAACCGATTACCACTTTTTTCAAAATTTGGATATCTTTTTAAAAGAAAAAAATTACAAATCTGATGAGGCAGTCAAAACCGCCTTCAAACAGTTCATAGACTCTCGCTCCCAGGATTTTTTTTCCAAAGTTCTCAATGATCTGCCTATAAAATGGCGGAAGTGTATCGATAACAACGGCGCATGCTTCGATTGTTTAAATAATAATTTCATTAAAAAAAACTTGTTTCACTTTTTTGATACTGAACGGCAATTTCATATGTAAGGACCTAATATAATGTATAGAGTAAGTCCTGAACTTTGCTGAGTTTTTATTTTAAAGTGAGTATTTCGTTAATATTGATAATATTTAAAATCGCTCTAAGTGGGTACTATCAGGGTCATACGGGCTCTTAAGTACTTATCAAGACAATTGTAGTGTAGTAGTGTGTATGTGTCAACCTTTGTATATGTGTGTTACATATTATATATGTAATAAGCCCAAATACGTTGGGGTTGCGTCTGTGGGTTGCGTCGTTTTATTACAGGGTTCCTTTAGCCACCTTCCGGTCCACTTACACAAACGAAAAATAGGGTATTTAAATATTTTTTTACAAACCTTAATTTAGCTTGCCGTATGTTTGTTTGTTTGTTACACTTTATTGCACATTAAACAAAAACAAGTTACATATTATATGCATCATTAAATTTGTTGTTGTTTTTTGGGTCAAATCATCAATCGTCAACAGGTCTTTTTTAGTCTCCACTATACAAGAGCACGACCCTCTTTGTACTACCAGAGCCATATAGCCAGAGCAGTCAGAGGATTTGGCCTACACTCTCCACGCTGGCCAGACGGGGTGGAGAGGTCTCACTGATGTTTATAAGCTTTGTTCAGCTTGACTGTGTTTCCTTAGTCGCCTTCTACGACATCCACGAGAAGACTTGGAGTGGTCCTATTCTGCTCTGCCGGGAACCACACGGCAATAAAAGTCTCTACTCTCAATAAAATATATTTTCGAAATAAACCGGCCAAGTGCGAGTTAAAATGCGTGGAGAGGGTTCCGTACAATTGATTGAATTCTTATAGGTTTTCCTGTAATCTACAAGCAATTAACCATACTTTGTATTTTTTTCAAAATTTTAGGCTCAGTAGTTTCAGAGATCAGGGGGGGGGAATGGTCATTTTCGTCTTCTTTCATGAAAAAAATCAAAATTATTCATTTTACAATAATAAAAAAAATATATTTGAGATCCTCATAACGAGCCCTTTCATTTGATATATGACACAGTAAGGTTTGCAAAACTTTTGTTTTAAATTTCTTAATTTGTCCACCGAAAATGACCCTTATTTTCAAAAAATATTTATTTACTTTGCACATATGTGTTTGGGTCATAGGATTACAACATTCTACCAAATTTCACCTGATTCGGTCCAGTAGATTCGGAGCAAATTGGCTGTGACAGACGGACGGACAGACAGACGCACGAGTGATCCTATAACGGTTCCGTTTTTTTAATTTTTAGTACGGCACCCTAAAAAACACTATTTTTATTTATTTAACTTTATTACAAAAAATGTAACAGGCGGACTTAAGGCCTAGGGCCTTCTCTACCAGTCAACCTACAGGTGATGCGGATAAAAGCAAATTTTGGACGAGTAGTACATTCAAATTAGCTATTTGACCATTATTAAACATTTACCTAGGTCACATATTCATATATATACTTATATATGAATATGTTATTGTGTGTTTTTTTCCAAAATATTGTAATTAAATAATGTTGACAGTGACCTAACTTTACTTTATACTTGGCATCCTTTGCGAAAAAAAATGATAGCGCTCTTAACATAGTCATCATCCCCCGTATTCCCGGTTGCATCCTCAGCGGTAACGCTTCAGAGCCCGGGGTCCGCTACCTAACCTAGGTGATTTGACGAGGTTACTGGTTTTACACAGAGCGACTGCCGACCTCCGCAACCCACAGTGTAGACCAGAACCAATCCTAGAGATAGGTTAAAACAAACGCTAGATGGCGTTCGGGAGAGCTGCTTGTACCATCCGAAGCATGGAATAATCTTTTTACTCGGAAACAACTTTTTACAAAGTATGCTTCCCATTGGATTTGAACCCACGACCTTCAGAACACAAGGCAAACGCCTTAACCACTGGACCACGAAGGCATTCAAATGTCCTTTTCCTAATCATAAGGGTGAAAACCCTCCCCACTCAAATCAGAATCTAAAAAAATCTCACATGACACTAAAATTCAACATTTATCAAAGACTTAAATCTGACAAATCACTGCGTATTTTTTACAGCTGGAATTAAGATAAAGGGGATTAAAATACCCCATCAATTTAAATAAGACAGTCAATAGTTCATCCACTGGCTTCTGAACGCAGCTTCGCTCGCGTAATTCGACTACCCGAAGGATGCAAACGGGACCCTATTACTGAGACACCGCTGTCTGTCCGTCAGTCACAGGGCTCTATCTCTTGAACCGTAATAGCTAGACACTTAAAATTTTCACCTATTATGTATTACTGTGGCCGCTAAAACAACAAATACTAAAAATAAAATATAGTTAAAAATAAGGGGGTCGTCATACAAGAAAAGTGTCTTTTTCAGCGTTTTTAACTTGATCTTCATAATGGCATTAACTAGATACTTGAAATTTTCACCAATTATGTATTATTATGACGACAATAACAACAAATACTAAAAATAAAATAAAGTTAAAAATTAAAGGGGGTCGTCATACAAGAAACGTGTTTCTACAGCGTTTTAAAACATTGTACGGTGGTACGGAACCCTTCATGTATGAGTCCGACTCGCATTTGCCCGTTTATTAACACATGCTAAACAAAAGTAAAGCCGCAAAAACTATACTTCTTAACGCGAGCGAAGCCGCGGGCAAAAGCTAGTAATACATAATCGGTGAAAATTTCAAGTATCTAGTTAATGCCATTATAAAGATCTAGTTAAAAACGCTGAAAAACACGTGTTTTGTATGAAGATCCCCTTTAATTTTTAACTTTTGCTTATTTCTAGTATTTGTTGTTATAGCGGCCATAGTAAAACATAACCGGTGAGAAGTGTATAGCTATTACGTTTCAAGAAATAGAGCCCTGTGACAGACGGACAGACAGACAGACGGACAGACAGCGGAGTCTTATTAATAGGATCCCGTATGCATCCTTTGGGTACGGAACCCTAAAAATGCTTAACGCCCTAAATAGTTTTCATTTCAAAAATATTTTTTTTTCTGTTGCCTTTTCTTATCGCCTATACTCATTTTTAAATAATTTTATTAAATTAACAGACACGCCTATTTTGTTTTATTAAATTTATTACGTAGGTATAGATATAATATCCACTGATTTAAAAAATATAAGTCAGTGCCCAGTATGATAGATAATACAAGATATAGTTTCATAAACTAAAACCCCACTGCTGAAAAGTACGTTTAAATATATAAAAATATATGTCATTTTACATTTATTTTTGAAATGCGCTATTGGCCTTTTATTTGATACCCTACACGGTATGATTCGATTAATTATCTCTTTTAGTTCAGTTGGTTCAGTACTATAAGGCCTACAGAGGCGCCATGGGTCAAAAATAAATGGTTTGGCACTGCCAAGAGCATAAAACTTCATAAAATAGTGTCACTTGTCCTTGATCATATCCATTTTCAACGTGATTTTAGATTTATTAATGCAGAAAAATTCCGTCCAGTGCTGCCCCCATTTAAAATAAATAATTTCAAACGTTAAGCTTTACTACGCACATTTGCGAAAAACGGCCACTTTTAACAAATGTGCGTAGTAAAGCTTAACGTTCTCATTATAAACTGTAAACAGTAGTTCATAAAATAGTTTGAAGGTTTATCTAGGACTTGGTAGTAGCAAAATTTTAAATGATGTCTCCGTTTTCTTTTAAAATTATTTATTTTAAATGGGGGCAGCACTGGACCCCAAAAAAGTTCAGGTACGGCCTTAAGAATTTGACTCGAAAAAATAATGACGTCACGGTTTTGTTTTCCATACAGATCCCATAGAAAATGTTTGTTTTGACGTTTAGAAACAAGTAATTATTAAAAAACTAAAAACCCTACTGCTAAGTTGTATATATTTTTGTAATCCTTGTACAAAAACCTTTAATTTGATACCCCACTCGATAGCTTTCGAAAAAAAAAAAAATGGTTGCCTGTAAAGTCGGTTTTACGGGCGAAGATTTTACGTGACAACGGCGGCAGACCGATCATAGTTGAGTGGGAGAGAGACGCAAGGCATTCGGCGGGCCTCTCTCTCGTTCGGTGACTCATCGTAACGTTACCGAGCGTTACACTTTTTCATAAGTGACTCCCAGCCGCAACCTAATTTAAGACGTTGTGACGTCAAAAAAAATTTTCGCAGGCACGTAATTTGGCGCGAAATTCCGCCATTTTGAATTATTAAAATTTTTGATATACCTTGTGTCACTCTCAGAGTGAGGACAAATCTAACGACACCTCTCAAGCTAAAATCCAATCCAGCCGTTTAGGCTTGAGAGCGTGCCAAAGAAATACTACATACATACGTACATACAAACACACACACACACACACACACACACACACACACACACACACACACACACACACACACACACACACACACACACACACACACACACACACACACACACACACACACACATACATACATACATACATACATATACCCGAAAACCAACCCTCCTTCTGGCGCAGTCGGGTAAAAAGATTTTGATCTGACTTTTTGTCATCTAGCGGATTAGGTACTATGACGTCATATACTTAGCCTTTATCCAGTGGACAACAAGACGCTTCCAACGATACCTCATTGGTCAAGGTATCATGGATATCATTGAAAATACGAGGGAGCAGATGAACACAGGTACATAGCGGCGAAACACATAACCTTCTTTTTAGCTTGGCAGTAGTCGGGTGATAAAGACACTAAAAACTTAAGGTGAATATAGAAGCAAATGTCCTTGAAGTGGCGCCCTCATTTGAAATAAATTGTTAACTCGTAAATATGGAGATAATTTCCATATTGCTAATCGTCAGGCACTAGATAGCCCTTTAAATTATTTTATGAACCACCGTTGAAAGTATCTACATTAGTCCGTCTAGCTTTAAAACTTGCCTCCGCCAAAAGTGGCCACGGCAAGTTTTGAAGCTAGACGGATCACCAGTAATAGTTTCAACGGCAGTTCATAAAATAATTTAAAGGGCTATCTAGTGCCTGACGATTACCATATTTACGAGTAAACAATTTATTTCACACTTCAAGGCCATTTGCTTCTATATTCACCTTAATAGGTACCTCTTCAAAATGTAATTGGAAACCAATGGGCCATGTCCGGGCATCTAGGCAATGCATAGCTGTAGGCCCAGGCAGAGGTCAGCGCTTTCCATAAATATAATCGTCGAAAAACGAAAAAAAAAAATTTGGCTTCCCATACAAATCAGCGCTCAGCCAAACGGATTTTGTATGGGAGGACGAAAATTTTTTTTCGTTTTTCGACGATTATATTTATGGAAAGCGGTTCAGTATCATGGACTGAACTTGCTCCAAAAATTTGGCTGGTGTTTAAAAAGTCACCCTGTATTAACTTTGGAGGCCCTAGCCCAGAGCGGGGGGAGTTGAGAAGAACAGAATGCTTGGTTAATAGATTGGCGCCACAATACAGATCTTTCTGTGATTGGCACGACAATGGATCGCCAAAAAAATTAAACGACATCATGCGTCGAAAAAATGAAATAACGAACTTACCTGTACGTGAAGTTCTATCATAATTATACGAAGTCTTTCGTCCGAATAGATTTGTAACATTCTAGTATTTCTATACACTATGTAGTAACGCTTAGTGACGCCACTTCAGTTTAGATAAGGTTGCAACACTTTGCAAGTGGCAACCCAGTTTTTTTTTTTTAATTTTATTTCCCTACTCGCCACAAACGAGTTGTACACGCTTTAATTCGTTCAGATAATTAGGTATATATTTCCGGAACCAAATGGGTTAGTTATTTAACCAGGGTGGGCGGGTGTTACTTATCTCTTCAAACGAAACACTTCATATAATTATGATAGAACTTCACGTACAGGTAAGTTCGTTTAATCATTAATTATACTCGTGTTTCGTTCTCAAGATTAGTAACGTATGTAGATATTGAGAGAAGGTGGAGGAAATATTGTTAATAAAAAACATTGTTATGATCATAAAGTTCCTTTATGAACTTAATAATTACTCTCAATAATATTCAATGCGAAAATTACAGAAAAAAAGTAAATAACTGAGTTGTAAGATGTATTTGCTTACTTAAAGTGAACATAAAGACCTGGCCAATGCAACATTACCACCATTATTCACAATTGGTCTATTGTAAAACCTTGCAAAGGTAGTGGAATCACCGCTCCATCCAGCCGTTTGTCTAATTAGATCTAAATTCACACCTAGTCTATAAGCCATCGATGTTGCAGCATGGCGTGTGCTATGAGAAGAGAACATGGAGACATCGATTCCACTATCTTTTAAAGTAGACTTAATCCAGCGACTGATTGTCTGAGGCGAGACAGATTTGTGTGGTTTACGAACACTAATAAACAAACTATTTGATCTTCTTAGGCTTTTAGTTCTATCTCAATATACAGTAAGAGCCTTAGCAGGACATATTCTGGGACGCTCATGAACAAAGACCTACCTTTGAGGTTTTCATGAGATCATTAATCTTAATTATAATTTTATCGTTTAACTTAATTAATTGATCAACTTTTATTTTCGACAAAGTTTGCACCCTGTGTGCTGTTAAAAGTGCAAGAAAAGTTGTGCATTTTTAAGAAAGTTGCTCTAATGTTAAAGTTTCATTAGGATGCAAGGATTCCAAATGAGTTAAAACTTCCCCGACATCCCAAGTAATATCATAACGTGGTAAAGGAGGTCTAAGTTTATATACACCTTTACAAAATTTTATGATATCATCATCAGAGATGTTTCCAGCTATTAGAGAAAGTGCTGATCTATGGCTATTAATTGTTCCATATTGGCCACCGTCATTAAAAATTTTGGTGAGAAATTCAATAATCATAGGGATAGATGGCTGGTACATTTCAGTTTGATTTTCGATGCAAAAATGATACCAGCGCTTTAGGCAAACGTCGTACTGCTTTAATGTATTTTCTGACAGAGACGCAAGCACGATGTCTAGGGTGGAAGACGGGACGCATCGTTGGAGCAACGCCGTGCGGATAACACTCCGGCAACCAGTGTAACCTGGTTCTGGATGTGTCGATGGCTGGAAGTAGGTATTAAGACATCGTTAGAATCGAATTTAATAGTATCCGAAACAATTAAGCGCGTAAATAAAGGGTACCATGGTTGTGTGGGCCAATTGACAACATTTCAAAAATTTTATATGCATATTTTAATTTTTTCCTTAAAGAACTTTAAAAAACAAGTCCTGCGTAAATTTTCTTTCTCATTTCTTTTCATTATTTCCTCTAAAATTAAATTATTTAAAATCTCTACATTCTAAAAGAACGTAAGTACAAGAGAGAGGAAATAACGAGTTCACGTCTTTGTCATATTTTATAATTTAAAAAATAAAACTTTTACTGACGTCTATAGAGTTGTGTTTTTTAGCAGTTGGATATCGATATTGATAGTATATCACTTACAAAAGTATGATTGAAGAAGTAGATATGAACTTAGTATTTTTATCTAAACAGTAACTAACAAAAACTAACGTACTTAGCTAATTTTCCTTACTTAATTTTTTTATGGTTTCTAAAACCTTGATATCAAAATTATTTTTTTATTACCTGAAACGTTAATCATATATATTTATGCAATTATTAGAAAGAGGTGTGCGGCGCTATTAAGTCGCTTACGTGCTAGCTCAAATAGTATTCTGCGCGTACTGACTGACAGATGGGACTCCCCACTACTGGGCCACTGGATGCGCCTTCATACTGAGGTGGATGTTAAGATACCGATGACCAGAAGGTGGGAACCTAGCTGTTAGTAAGTATGATTATTTTGTTATGTTGTTTTTTCGTATTCATGTTACCAACACTAGATTAAGTTACCTCTGTTAATTACTAACACAATATGGATCAAGTTGGTCCGAAATAAAGAGAATTATTATTACTACGGTACAATCATGATACCTTCCGCATTATCCGACACTATTTTTCGAAGAGCCTTTAAGATAACAGCTACTGGTGGAAAGGCATAAAAGTAATAACCGGACCAGTTTAGCGTGAAAGCGTCAAAAGCGAATGCTTCAGGATCCCTATGCCAGGATACAAAAGTATTACATTTCTTGTTGTAACGGCTAGCGAACAAATCAATTTCTGGGGCATTGAATTTATTTGTCAAGTTCTGGAAGCCAGATTCTGAAAGTTCCCATTCGACATCGGAATGGGTTTTTCGAGATTATTTATCTGCGATTGCGTTTTCACTAGATTTTATGTAAGAAGCTGTAATTAATATTATGCGATCTTCACACCAATCCCATATGTCTTTGGTGACTTTATTCAAATGAGGGTATTGGACACCCCCCATGCGGTTAATGTAGCTTACAGCTATAGTGTTGTCAATACGAAGCAAAATTTGACAGTTATAATACTTTTTGGCAAATACTTTAAGCGCAAAATAAGCTGCCAATAGCTCGAGGTGGTTAATATGTATGACCAACGACCACTAGCAGTTTGCCCGTCACAGGCAGCGCCCCACCCCGTTGTTGAGGCGTCAGAGAAAATTTCTATCTGATATTGATCCGACTTAATTCTATGAACGGAATGATCAATAACATGTAACCACCAGAGTAAATCCGGCAATAGTGATGATGGAAATGTCATGAATTTATCGTAATCATCATCATCTTGTAGGTTTAAAAATTTACAGCCCAGTGATTTAAGTAATTTTTGCGTAATTTCTATATTTTGCAAACATTCTTGATAGGTATTACCGGATAAAAAAATGTCATCTTAGTATATGGAAGATATCAAACCACATGACCTAAGCAATTTGATGACCGGCTTCATTAGCTTAGTAAATATGAAGGGAGCTGTACAAATACCAAATGGTAAAACATAGAACTTGTAAATTTTGTCCTTTAGGAGAAAGCGAAGGTATTTTCGTGAATCTGGATGCATTTTAACTAAAAAATACGCATCCTTCAGATCCAAAGTAGCAACATATGATTTTCCGTAATCGTAATCGTAAAAGTAATCTCTTTCCGTAGCAAAGAGCGGAAGGATATTGTCAGACATTCTGTTGAGCGCTGTTGTGAGGTGGCCTGTGCCGAGCTTGATCATCATATAATTGTTTGTGTATACAGTCCACCAGATAGTAATTTCAAAAGATTTTTAAAAGCGATGGACCAGGTTCTTAAGTCCTGTTCAACTAGTAAAAAGAATTTAATTATTTGCGGTGATTTTAATGTTGATATTTGAGTACATAATCCAAAGAGCACACAATTCCTAAATCTTTTTAAGTGTTATGGATTAGAAAACTTATTTTTTGAGCCAACCAGAATTACAGCTACATCTGGCACATGTCTTGATAATTTTTTTAGTAATATTCAATATTGTGATAAATCTGTTATCAACAAATTGCCTTCAGATCATTCTGGTGTATATGTAGCTTTTGTCAAAGAGTCCACCAGTAATTTGAGAAAAGATAAGATCTTGTGTAGACCGATTAATTCTAAAAACATAAAAAAACTTAAAAATAATTTAGATAACAAATTATTATCAGTGGTATATACAGGAAATAATCCTGACGACCATTATAATAAACTATTTAGTACTGTTTCCTCTGAGTATTCTAAAACATTGAAACAAAAAAGAGTAGTAGTTCATATTAAATTACAGTTTAGTGAATGGGCTACTACCGGCATCTACATAAGTAGAAACAGGTTATATGATCTATATGCCCAAAAACAATATAACTTTAATCCTTCTTTTATAGAATATGTTAGAAATTATTATAAAATATTTAAAAAAGTTTGTAGACGAGCCAAGTCGAATAGTATTAGCAAAAAAATAAATAATGCTCCTAATAAAATTAAAGAAACATGGAGTGTCATAAATAAGGAAACAGGTAAAAATAAAACCAAAGAAAATATTTGCCGAATCAAATGTAGTGGTAAAAATACTTCAAAAACTGAAGAAATAGTAAATATATTTGATGATTATTTTACTAACATTCCTTTGGAACTCACTTCTAATGTGAGTTCTAGCGCCCAGCGTGCTGAGGCTTTGCTTAAGAGTAATGTTAGCCCTTGTGATTCTAAATTTAATTTCAAGCATGTTAGCCCTAGCGATATAATAGATGCTTTTAAATAGTTAAATTTAAAAAAATCAGAAGATCACTGGGGCATGTCAGTAGCCGTAGTAAGTCATATTATACACATAATTGCTGCCGATTTAGCTTTCATATTTAACGAATGTATTGATGAAGGCATATTTCCTAACTTAATGAAATGTAGTAAACTAATCCCCTTATTCAAAAAAGGAGAAAAAACAGACCCTGGCAACTACAGACCTATCTCTATTCTGCCAGTTTTGAGTAAGGTGTTCGAAAAGATAATGCTCAATCAAATGCTACTTCACTTTAAGACCAATAATCTTTTCCATAGCCAACAATACGGCTTTACTGCTGGAAAATCGACCACCGATGCAGGAGTAGCACTTATTACTAATATCTACGACGCGTGGGAAAACAGAAATGATGCAATTGGATCATTTTGCGATCTTTCTAAAGCATTTGATTGCGTTGATCATCCAACACTTTTGCTCAAATTTCGTCAATACGGTTTTTATGATAAGTCAATTAAATTAATAGAATCTTACTTAACAGATAGGCTTCAAACTGTTGATATAAACGGCGTAAAATCACACGGGTCTAATGTGAAAATGGGCGTTCCCCAAGGTTCAATTCTAGGACTGTTCCTTTTCTTAGTTTATGTCAATGACTTGCCTTACATGGTTGAGAAAGAGGCTGACGTGGTGCTGTTTGCTGATGACACCTCGCTAATATTTAAAATAGATCGACATAACAGTGATGCTAGCGCGGTGAACAGCACCTTATCTTTAATTTCTGATTGGTTTTCGGCCAATAACCTCATGTTAAATGCGAACAAGACCCAATGCATTCGATTCTCTCTTCCTAATGTGAATCAAGCCTGCGTTGACATACTAATTAATGGTCAGAAACTCGATCTGGTTGAAAGTACTACCTTTTTAGGAATCACAATTGATTCGAAACTTCAATGGGGCGCTCATATAACTAAACTTTCTAATAGGCTTAGCTCTGCGGCTTACGCTGTTAGGAGAATAAGACAATTGACAGATGTAGCAACTGCTAGACAAGTGTACTTTAGTTACTTTCACAGTCTAATGTCTTACGGGATACTTCTATGGGGGAGTGCAGCCGACATTCAGACTATTTTTCTTTTACAAAAAAGAGCAATTCGTGCTATTTACGGTTTAGGATCGAGAGACTCACTGAGGGAATTATTCAAGGAAATAGGTATACTTACTTTTGTATCACAATTCATATTTGAAAATATAATGTATGTAAGGAAAAATATTTCCATGTTCAATAAAGTAAGTGATTTTACAGACATAAATTTACGTAATAAGAATGACTTAGTTAGCCCGTATTACAGGCTGAATACAGTCAGTAAGTCTTTTATGGGGAAGTGTATACTTTTTTATAATAAATTGTCAGAATCGGTCCTTGATATGCCAGACAGAAAATTCAAAGCTTATGTAATGAAAGTACTTTGTGAGAAGGCTTATTATAGGACCGATGACTATCTTAAAGACAAAAAGGTCTGGCTTGAGCTTGGCGCGGGTCCCTCTTAAAGGTTTGTATACTTAGACATGTCATAATTTAGGTACATTGGTACATACTAAATTTACAAATTGACATTATTTTAAATTTCGTAATTCTTATAATTCAATTTAATTATGACATAATAAACAATGTAATCTCTGTCCATCTATATAACTAATTTTAAGTTTTTAGTTTGTTAGTTGACGTCTTTGGAGAAAACGTGCAGTGCAGTTTGTTGCCGCTTCTTCTGCACTTGCGCCTAGGAAGCGGCGTAAACTTAGCTTTAAGTAACGATTTGACGTCAACATTTGTGCAAAACAAAACAAAGTGACTATTATTAAGAGATATTTTAAATATCCTATGATAATAAAGATATTTTGAATATTGAATTTTTTTTTAATTTCCTGATATAAGTTTTAAAACAGTACGAACATCCTCTAATTTGAATTGTTCGGTGTTAACAAATTTATTCAGGCTTTTAAAATTTAGGATAAATCTCATCTTGCCGTTAGGCTTTGGTACCAAAAAATCACGAGAAATGTATTGATCAGAACAGGGTTTACACTCAGAGATGGCACCAATAGATAGCAATTTCTCAATAGACTCGTCAATGTGAAGTTTTTCCAAATCGGTAAAACTAGTCATTGGCGGTGGACAGGATTGATAAACAGGTTCATCAAATTTTATTTGACATCCTTTTACCCACGAAAGTAAGTTGCGATCACATTTAATCATGGACCATTGTCTAAAGAAATGCGAAAGTCTACCAGCATAACGTACCGAATCTAGTCCCGGCGACTCTGCTTGTGATGAGGTCGCCGTTGCGTGAAGCTGCGTGATGAGCTCCCACGCGGTGTTGCGTTCGACGTTGCAGACTGGTGACGCGTTTGAATAACCGGCTGCTGCTTGCGAGCTCCGGTCCGCGTCTTCCAGTTTAAATCTTTCTTGGCTGAACTGGCTGTGGTCTGGGATTTTTCGGGACGTCTCTTTTTAAATCCGTACTAGACTTTGTGACTGCCTTAGCAGTCTGGATGGTTTCTGCGAAGTCACTTCCGAAAAGACATTTGTCTATTTTGGTTTGAGCTAATTCAAAATTCAAAATTCAAAATATCTTTATTATCATAGGATATTTATAATATCTCTTAATAATAGTCACTTTGTTTTGTTTTGCACAAATGTTGACGTCAAATCGTTACTTAAAGCTAAGTTTACGCCGCTTCCTAGGCGCAAGTGCAGAAGAAGCGGCAACAAACTGCACTGCACGTTTTCTCCAAAGACGTCAACTAACAAACTAAAAACTTAAAATTAGTTATATAGATGGACAGAGATTACATTGTTTATTATGTCATAATTAAATTGAATTATAAGAATTACGAAATTTAAAATAATGTCAATTTGTAAATTTAGTATGTACCAATGTACCTAAATTATGACATGTCTAAGTATACAAACCTTTAAGAGGGACCCGCGCCAAGCTCAAGCCAGACCTTTTTGTCTTTAAGATAGTCATCGGTCCTATAATAAGCCTTCTCACAAAGTACTTTCTTTACATAAGCTTTGAATTTTCTGTCTGGCATATCAAGGACCGATTCTGACAATTTATTATAAAAAAGTATACACTTCCCCATAAAAGACTTACTGACTGTATTCAGCCTGTAATACGGGCTAACTAAGTCATTCTTATTACGTAAATTTCTATCTGTAAAATCACTTACTTTATTGAACATGGAAATATTTTTCCTTACATACATTATATTTTCAAATATGAATTGTGATGCAAAAGTAAGTATACCTATTTCCTTGAATAATTCCCTCAGTGAGTCTCTCGATCCTAAACCGTAAATAGCACGAATTGCTCTTTTTTGTAAAAGAAAAATAGTCTGAATGTCGGCTGCACTCCCCCATAGAAGTATCCCGTAAGACATTAGACTGTGAAAGTAACTAAAGTACACTTGTCTAGCAGTTGCTACATCTGTCAATTGTCTTATTCTCCTAACAGCGTAAGCCGCAGAGCTAAGCCTATTAGAAAGTTTAGTTATATGAGCGCCCCATTGAAGTTTCGAATCAATTGTGATTCCTAAAAAGGTAGTACTTTCAACCAGATCGAGTTTCTGGCCATTAATTAGTATGTCAACGCAGGCTTGATTCACATTAGGAAGAGAGAATCGAATGCATTGGGTCTTGTTCGCATTTAACATGAGGTTATTGGCCGAAAACCAATCAGAAATTAAAGATAAGGTGCTGTTCACCGCGCTAGCATCACTGTTATGTCGATCTATTTTAAATATTAGCGAGGTGTCATCAGCAAACAGCACCATGTCAGCCTCTTTCTCAACCATGTAAGGCAAGTCATTGACATAAACTAAGAAAAGGAACGGTCCTAGAATTGAACCTTGGGGAACGCCCATTTTCACATTAGACCCGTGTGATTTTACGCCGTTTATATCAACAGTTTGAAGCCTATCTGTTAAGTAAGATTCTATTAATTTAATTGACTTATCATCAAAACCGTATTGACGAAATTTGAGCAAAAGTGTTGGATGATCAACGCAATCAAATGCTTTAGAAAGATCGCAAAATGATCCAATTGCATCATTTCTGTTTTCCCACGCGTCGTAGATATTAGTAATAAGTGCTACTCCTGCATCGGTGGTCGATTTTCCAGCAGTAAAGCCGTATTGTTGGCTATGGAAAAGATTATTGGTCTTAAAGTGAATTGATCTTTTAGCTCCTTCGTTACAGAGAAGAGTGCAAAGTTTCGTCTGGTTTCAGACTCTGAACGTTGGATATCACAGAGAAGTCTGGCGACGTCCATCAGATCCTTAATCAAATCATTATTTTTATCTTTTGATTCGAGTTGTTTTGATATAACGCGACTCAGTGATTATTTTCTGCCGAGATTCGATACATTTATCCCTTTCGTTTGCTGTTTCGGGGATAGCTGCTTTTATTTCAGCGTTAAGCAGTGGTGCGGAGATATTAACGCAATTCGCCGGTATTAAATATTTTTTTAATAAATCAGTGCGGGTATCTTTATTTGGTCCAGATGTTGCTATATGAGCCAATCTAGTTGCTAGGTCTGCATTGATATCCGATCCATATTCGATAGCAATCGATGGATCTTCACCTAATATTGCAAGTAAGTCCACGCTGGCCGTAGTCTCTTCGGTAGGAATCTGAGCAGATTCTTCGACGTGCACGGAAGGTGGGTCCAAATATCCGTATCGACTTGAACTTCAGGGTTTGGAACTGGCTCCTGGCCTAGAACAATAACCCAGTCGTTAATCCTATGTGTAAATAGAATCACTATGATTATTTAACATGGTAATGTAGACCCACGGGATACTGAACACTTCGATGGGACGAGATAGTCACACAGACTGCTCCGGTGAATTTTAGGGTTTAAATGCGGCGAGATAGTCCCACAGACTACTCTGGTGCATTTTGATCAGCTCAATGCGGCGAGATAGTCCCACAGACTACTCTGGTGCATTAGAGAGTTACAATGCGGCGAAATAGTCCCACAGACTACTCTGGTGCATTAGAGAGTTACAACGCGGCGAAATAGTCCCTCAGACGATTCTGGTGCATTTCGAAAGCGTTCATAAATAAGCGTCGTATATACCAGCAATGAAAACAGGTGGTACTTACTTTCTTGGTTATCCGGGTCTGGTGACGTTGCTCGAAGAGCAATCGACAAGTTCACTTGTCGATTCCGAAGAAGGTAACGGCACGCCTCGACAGTGACGCGAACGTTTCACTTCTTTTTCTAATTTACGTAACTTTTGAACAATAATTTCAAGGTTATTTATCACTTTTACGTTTCGGTATTATGTCAAAGTAATGTAATATACTTTAAATTACTTAATTAAAATGTGTTTAAAACGAACACTTTAAATTATGTGAAGTGGTTGAGCACTAAATTGCGACTGAAGCGTGTACAACTCGGTCGTTGCGAGGTAAGATGGGGTAGGGAAATAAAATTTAAAAAAAAAACTGGGTTGCCACTTGCAAAGTGTTGCAACCTTATCTAAACTGAAGTGGCGAAACTAAGCGTTACTACATAGTGTATAAAAATACTAGAATGTTACTAATCTTGAGGACGAAACACGAGAATAATATTGAGGAAGTAAGAATAAAAATAAAAATTCGTTCAATTAAATGTTTTTTTGTTCTTGGTGCGTGCGGTACACGGGGTCCCTAGTCGATGCGGGGCCCCTAGGCTGCCTAATCCGCCTTGGATAATCCGGCCCGGCCAATGGGCGGAAATGATAATAAAAAAAAACAACAAATCTATAACGATAAATCTTTTATCTTAATTCCGCGAATACGGATTAACAAACCACATTATTGTATTTTTGATTGCGTGTCGGAAGAATTTAAATAATCCTCTGTTTCCAACACAGACCTACCACTACTGGACCTGCTTAGTGCGTGGCCACGTTAGTGCATCTCTTTCTATCTTTGATTGTTGCCTCCACCCATATTTTGCACACGTCACAGAACACACTATGGTTATTAACTTATAATAAGCTCAAATAAAACCCTAAATCACCTTTTAAATAATAAAATCCCTAAAATTAATAACTCTTCGATCGTTATGTGGTTTGTTTGGCCCAGATTTTGACAGTAGGCCAGCTTATAGCAGCTACGCCGATAGAGACAAAAAAAAAATGGTTGCCTGTAAAGTCGGTTTTACGGGCGAAGATTTTACGTGACAACGCGCGACCGATCATAGTTGAGTGGGAGAGAGACGCAAGGCATTCGGCGGGCCTCTCTCTCGTTCGGTGACTCATCGTAACGTTACCGAGCGTTACACTTTTTCATAAGTGACTCCCAGCCGCAACCTAATTTAAGACGTTGTCACGTCAAAAACATATCAGCGTTTCTTTTACACTCACGCTGTACTGTATTTGACAGTCTCTATCTAGCAATATCGTTGCAAGTCTAGTAGTGGTAGGTCTGTGGTTTCCAACAAGTCAAATCAGATACTTTTTTCGTAGCGTCAAAAGTCAAAACAAACATTTTCCATGTGACGTCATGTCAG